>JACDQD010000005.1:18232107-19495232 GCA_019843655.1 Lethocerus indicus | reverse complement strand
ACTTGCATATATAAGGCCTCCTGGCCAGACATTACATTAGTCTTTGCCGAAAACACAAAGAACGCTCTCAACACCATGTACAAGCTCGTAAGTGTATTTCATTGAGTAGTCTGTGTATGTACCAGTGAAATGATTTTAAGATGACTAATATTAATCCTATATTTTATTACTGACGTACAGGTCGTTTTGTCCCTTTTCTTCGCCGCCGTCTCGGCCGGTCTGATCGGAGCTCCCCTCGTCGGACACGCCGGTCTCGCAGTCGGACACGCCGGTCTCGCTGTCGGCGCCGCCCCCGTAGCCGTGGCCGCCCCCGCCGTGGTCGCCCACGCCGCCCCCGCCGTCGTAGCCGCCACCTCCTACGCCAACACCCATAGGTTCGTCGGCGCCTCCGTCCCCGTCGTTAGGACCGTCGCTGCTGCCGCTCCGCCGTCGCCGTCGCCCACGCCGCCCCGTCGTCGCCGCCGCCCCGCTCTGACCGTCGCCCACGCCGCCCCGCCTTCGCCGTCGGTCACGCCGCCCCCGCCATCGCCGTCGGACATGCCGCCCCCGCCCTAGCTTTTGGACACGGCTATCTTCACTAAGTTTCGAAACTTCATTGCGACTATGGAACGTTCTGATTTTGTTTTCGACAAACTCCATCGCTAAATTATTTATATAATAAACAATTCGTTTCCTATCCTTTTTGAATTTTTTTCAAACTTTTCCTGTCTCTAATTTCTAATTGTTTTATTATTTCTTAAGAAAGGCGAATTATAATTGTTCGTTATTATCCTTAGTATGATTTTGAGGCACTTTGTGAGCAAAACTACCTATGCTAACCAGACGATAATGAAGTCAAAATCAAACTATCATTGCATCTGGTGAATCAAAAAATTGATCAGTTTAACTCTATAGGGCTAAGTGTAGAGAATTATTCTGCGGTTAATTACGTCGTTTCACTCCAATTGAATATCATAAGTTATTTGTATTTCTTAGTAGGTATCCAGTGGGTGTTAACAGGATGAAATAAAGAGTAGGAATTATGAGGAATTATTCACCCAAGTATTATCAGAGAATAATTAAAATTTCGAAATCGATTTACAGAACTTTATAAAAGTTTATCTTAGCACCTAATGCGAATATATTATTATCCATCAGTCAAGTATCCGAGAACAGAACTGGATTTCTTTGTAACTACGCTTATTTATCGATTATGTGACACACTCGAATTATTTCAGCTCCTTAAACAATTTATACTGCTGGGTAAATCTCTAGATTGAATACTCTACAAAACTAATATTTAACGGTTTTAGAAAAACTCGTACAAATAATTATTAAGGCAATATTTATTAATGTTATTCATCACGGTAATCATGTATTAATCTTGATTGTTGTATTATGATATAAATGGGTAAGGTTTAGTGGATATATTTACCTAACCAGATATATTTACGGCTATTTTTTCTATAGGTTTCTAACGAAATGAAATTGGACCAAAATGAACTCCATGATAAAAACCGGGTAATACACCTAAAAGTTCAGTACCAGTTTCAAACAACATTAATATATCATCAGCACACGAACTCTTCTTTACGGCTAGAAATAGGTTTATGAAAGAATAATATTGTCTCCCTATTTTTAAAACCCGTTACATTAGTTCACATCAGTTTAGTAGAACATTTTCAATCGGATGTAGGAGACTTCAGGAGAATGGAAATGTAATTGATATCCGATCTGTAGCTGATAACTGAAATATAGCACACACCTAGCAAATTCATTAGATTGTAGGCGCCTCCCTGGAGGTTTATTGCACCGGCAATCTAATTAGATGGAGTACAACCAAACCAACCAACCTCAATAAGTGTTAGATTTTCAGAACATAACGTGTAACTAAAATATCACTGTTCGTTGATTTTCCTTCATCAGCAGCAATATGAATACAATATAGATACTTCAATGAAATAATATGTCGTTACTATAAATATTTCTGCTATCTATAAAAACAGTAATACTAATTATATTTAACAAATTCAAATTATATTAGTGTATTTGTATTGTGTAATTATATAAGTGTATTTGATGGAGGAAGATAGGTATATACATATATGATACCTATTTGGGAATGGCGAAAGTTCAGAATATTCTCAGACTTGATTTAAGGCGATTACGGTAATTGAAGCATTAGACATTTTTCGTTTTGAGAACTACATATGAAATAACTATATATTATATACACATAATAATTTTATGAATAATTAAATAGTAGATTTTTAAATTTTGTTTATAATTTCCATTCATTATGAAATCTTCATATTTAAAGGCGCAATCGGTTGTAAAATATCATTTTTTTGTTTAATAGCTTGGTTATTTTGTTTTCTACAATAGTTTTCGATTCGATATGTAATAGAATCGAAATTACAAGAGGCCGGTAAAAATCAAGGCTACTGCATGTTAAATTAACAGAAGTCCCCTAAATATAATTTAAGAAGTTAAGTTGTGGGGGTAAAAGGTAGAGTGGCGGGGATAGCTCGACCAGTTACGGGGCTGTGGCCTTAACACATGCATATATAAGGCCACCAAAGAACATACGAAATCAGTCTTTGTTGAAAACACGAAGAACGCCCTTAACACCATGTACAAGCTCGTAAGTATATTTCTTTTACCTAAGTAAGTTTAGAGTAAATTCTTCTTCCAAATAAATTTGGAATTTGTGAATAAATTGAATTTAAATTATATTATCTATATTTATTGATAAGAACTTTAAATTTACTTCTTTTTTTTACTTTTTTTACTTCTTTGCATATACTTGCAGGTCGTCTTGCCTCTCTTCTTCGCCGCCGTCTCGGCCGGTTTGATCGGAGCTCCCCTCGTCGGACATGGCGGTATTGCCGTGGGACACGCTCCCGTAGCTGTGGCCGCCCCCGCCGTGGTCGCCCACGCCGCCCCCGCCGTCGTAGCCGCCCCCGCTGCCACCTCCTATGCCAACACCCACAGGATCGTCGGCGCCTCCGTCCCCGTTGTTAGGACCGTCGCTGCTGCCGCTCCCGCCGTCGCCGTCGCCCACGCCGCCCCCGTCGTCGCCGCCGCCCCCGCTCTGACCGTCGCCCACGCCGCCCCCGCCTTCGCCGTCGGTCACGCTCCCATCGCTGTCGGACACGCCGCCCCCGCTCTCGCTCTTGGACACGGCTATCTCCACTAATAAGTTTCGAAACTTAATTATGGAAGCGTTCTGAATTTGTTTTCGACTCCCTCCTAAATTATTTATTCAATAAAATAAATACTTTTCTTAATATTTCATTTTTGTTATTAACGCCTGCTTATTTTTCCTTCTTTATGAAACACTATCCTCTGTTAATACGTTAAATATTATGGTCTCGCGTTGTCTTTTGCGTGATTTTGTTTAAACTCACCAGTGTACTGAAGCAATATTCTGCTCAGCGTAGTAATACTATTTCCATTTCTTGTAAGAAACCTTACATTGTAAGTATCGTACATTGTACGATCACTGCTAAATCGACGGCGGATTAACCCAAGAGTAAGCCAATTCTTGTTCGTCTCGCCACTCTCGGCGTTTCCTAACCACGTTTTTCTCGCAAAAATATTTTTTCTTATTTTACTTATTTAATAAATAATATTTGTCCCTAACTATTGCAATGTTTGTCCTGCAGTAAATCATGTCGCATACTTAGCTGACTATCTTCGAGTAACTTTCCCTCGCTTGTAATTAGCATCCCATTGTTAGAATTGCACAGAACAGAGTAGAATTGCACTGTTTAAATACGTCCAATGGCTACAATAAAATTTCCAGTTAGTAGTCATTCTAATAATGTCATTAGATATAAGACATCATTCCCTCTGAAGGGAATTGTTGAGTAATTTAAACGTTTAAACCGGTATTTATTTGAACATGGACTTAGACATGGACTTTGGGTCGGCACCCAAAGAGCTAACCTCCAAACATGGAAACATGCGGTCAGCTACCAAGGATAGAATGAAAGTTGTTTGATAGATTTATTGAAATCATTTAAGGAAGAAAAAACTTTGAAATGTAGTAGTTAGGTGTTAATTTGCAACTAACATAAAAATAAATATATCCCTGCGAGCTACCGACAGCGTCAGTTCGCCGAACCCTCCATAGGCATTTGCATTAACTTCAGCTTTTAAAAATCAATGAACCCTACTTACCCCTGCCATCCCGAAAAATTCTGAAAGGGAAGTGGTCCAGACATACCTGGGAATTAAATAAAAGGGGAAAGCCAGTCGGGTTATACTTCATTGTGCTCTATTTGCTACTAGTGCTGTTTTAACATCAACGTCGCTGATTGTATTTTACAATTGTGGCAATAAAATCAATTATCAACATTTACAGTTTTAATAAATGAGGAACGACTGCTCTGATGATGAAATTTAATATTTTATATTCAATTTGAATCCCTACAAGAATCAGAATCTTGGATTTTAAACTTTGGATGATGCCATCCTTCAATATTCGTAAATATAGCTAAATTCGTATCTTTACACTTCATTACTATGGGCATACCTTCTTAAATTTCTAATCATAAATTATATGAAAATCTAATCAGAAGAAGAATAATATTCTTTGAATTTTCATTCGTTAAATTTTATACCCCAACGAAAACCAACGTTTTAACTTTCTTAATATAATAATTTCATCAAATAGTATCGATAAGGCTGACAATATTTTTAAAATCACTAAAAGTTTTATAAATCAATACTACACCTGTACACTAAAACACACACTAAAATAGATTTATCAGCTTCCAAGATATTAATTTACATGTTAGTCACTCTTGTATACAAGAATGACCGTACAAGGTATATTTTATACGCAAAATTTAATGTAAACTGAAAAGAGAAAAATAACACAGACACTGATATAGATAGATAGTGCTCACAAAGTTATCCCAACATTTTATATTGTATCGAATAAATTTCTCTAACAAATCAAGGCCACTGCGTGTTACACTAAAGGTCCTCAAGTGTGTTTCATTGAGGTAGGACACCGTTTGTGGGGGTAATCAGAGGAGTGGCGGGGACAGCCCAAGTACCACCAGTCGCGGGGCTGTGACCTTAACATATGCATATATAAGGCCACCAAACGAACATACGAAATCAGTCTTTGTCGAAAACACGAAGAACGCCCTAAACACCATGTACAAGCTCGTAAGTATATTTTTGATAGATAAGAAACTTTAGTGAATTTAGACTACATTCACATTGAACAAAATAAATCTGGAATTTATGAAGAAATTGAATTTATAATATATTATTTATTTTTATTGATAAGAACATTAAATTTACATCCACATTTACTTGCAGGCTGTCTTGCCTCTCTTCTTCGCCGCCGTCTCGGCCGGTCTGATCGGAGCTCCCCTCGTCGGACACGCCGGTATTGCCGTGGGACACGCCGGTATTGCCGTGGGACACGCCCCCGCCGTGGTCGCCCACGCCGCCCCCGCCGTCGTAGCCGCCCCCGCCGCCACCTCCTACGCCAACACCCACAGGATCGTCGGCGCCTCCGTCCCCGTTGTTAGGACCGTCGCTGCTGCCGCTCCCGCCGTCGCCGTCGCCCACGCCGCCCCGTCGTCGCCGCCGCCCCGCTCTGACCGTCGCTCACGCCGCCCCCGCCTTCGCCGTCGGTCACGCTCCCATCGCTGTCGGACACGCCGCCCCCGCTCTCGCTCTTGGACACGGCTATCTCCACTAATAAGTTTCGAAACTTAATTATGGAAGCGTTCTGAATTTGTTTTCGACATTCATTCTAAATTATTTATTTAATAAACAAATGTTTCGTAATTTAATTTTTCATTTTCACCCTGCATTCGTCGGTTTACCTTTAGCGCACATGAAGACTTTAGATGGAGCAACTACTAACACAATTAGGAACTAATTCCTGGGAAGTGGTAACGCAATTTAAATGATTGCGTAATCTGATGGTAACTTTTATGTTTCCTGGATTATTTGGGTAGTTTTATCGCAACTGGGCGCATTATAAATGATAACACATTCATTATAATATTGTGGAGGTGTCATAATGGAACAGTCAGTCAATGAAAAACCGGTTTCCGTTCTATTTGGTTGTTTTTAATCCCTCGCTTTTAATCAATTTTCTATTAATCCTTTGCCTGCCGAAAATAGTATTATACATATTAATAAACGTGCTTATAAACCTAATGAGAAATTGCTGCCTATTTCGCTCCATCATTCCATTAGCGGTCTGTGGAGCAATCGGGTTAATTTGAAAGGACTCGGTTTTTTAGAGGCGTGTGGATTCGTGCCAAATAAGTTTGTCCGCCACTAAACGGCTTGGTCCGTCCTTCGTTTGTCCAGATTACATTTTAACCGGATCAGACGAAAACGATGCGATAAATTTCTTTTTCTAACCAGAACCTAATCCTCTAGCAAATGTTTCTTGTCTGTTTCACTAATAGGGAATCGTAGACGACAGATTTTATTGGCTTCGAATGGTCTTTCGTCGGATTATGTTTATTTCACGACTTATCAATCAATATGTTAATACAATTTTACACTAATAGAGACATCAGAAAAAACGACGATAGGATCGAGGGGAGAAGTTGAGTTTAATTAATTCCGAACACCATGTCAATTCGGAACAAATGTCTTTAGTTAACTAACGGTTTTGGGAAATATGTTGTAACCTACGAATGGGCATTGGAATTACCACTAAATGATGAAGCGAATAAATAAGCTGTGTCAATTTACAGTATCCGACTGACTACTGTCGACATTAAGTTGCATTTCCTATGATTTGTTCTAAAAAATATCCAGAAATTAACCTATATGTTTTAAATAATTAGTCAGACAAATCGTACGTAATAATATTCGTGTCATTGTTAAGTGACCTGGATATAACTGAAAGCTTAAATCCATTGAGGTCTAAGCACTTAATTTTGGATGAAAAAAATGGAAGCAATTTCACTCTCAATATGAGTGGCAATTGAAAAATTGCGTTCAGCTATTCTCCCTAATGTGTCATCTAATACCATAAATATTGTATAAGGTCCTGTAATGTATATAACTATATATAGAAATACCTCTCAATGAATATTGCATGATATACAAAGAAATCCAAATCGTTGCCTATTGCTACAATGCTAAGGTTGTACGAAAAACTGTAATATGTCTGCTATTCACTTTTTTCAATATAATATCAAATATATTGAGGTTAAAGGGGAAGGAAAAATTACACGTGTAACCCGTAATTAGAGATGAAATAATTTATTTGTGAAATGGCAAATTAACAGATGATCATGACCAAATTGAGTTTTTATGCGGGTGAATATAACTGTTGTGAATGGAGCGTGAGTATACTTGAATTAGTAATGGCCGTGGCCGAATCCACCGTGGCCAAATCCACCGTGTCCGAAACCGGCGTTGCCGAAAGCGATGGCGGGGGCGGCGGCTACGACAGCGGGAGCAGCGTGAGCGACGGTGAGGGCGGGGCGGCGGCGACGACAGCGGGGCGGCGTGAGCCACGGCTACTGCGGGCGTTGCCACGGTCCTAACGACGGGTACCGACGCGCTGACGATCCTCTGAGAGTTAGAGTAGGAGGTGGCGGCAGGGCGGCGGCCACAGCGAAGGCGGGGCGGCGTGTGCGACAAGTGCGGGGGCGGCGGCTACTGCGACGGGGCGGCGGCCACTGCCGGGGCCACTGCTATGCCACCGTGCCCACCCAGTATACCGGCCGATACGGCGGCGAAGAACAGGGGCAATACTACCTGTTACATTCATACAATGTACATATATAAGATGTAGCTCCAAAAGAAAAATATGTAATATTTTATAGAGAACATCCTTCATGTAAATGAATGTCTTATTATTAGATAAGTGTTTCTAAATATGTTACTGTAAGTATGATTTTAACATAGCAACTCTATGCGTTGCACGTCAATAATTATTAATAAATAGTACGTAATAAGTAACTAATCCTTAAGATAACATGCATCATATTCAATACTACGATCTTTCGGATTAGTTCGAGACCTCTCTTCACTTTTAGTTCAATTTTATCTAGTTTTCACTAGCTACTACTGATTTAATGTTATATGTTCTTAAATGACTGAAACATGCTAGATTTAAATACTTACGAGCTTATACATGTTGAGTAGAGCGTTCTTTGTGTTTTCAACAAAGACTGATGTCTGTCCAGTGACAGCGGCCTGTATATATACCGATTCGAAGGGGACAACCCTTCACCAGAGGGGCTAGGCCATCCCCGCCAGTCTCATCACCTCCTTACCTACATTTCACTCATAGCCCAATGCCAGAATCCAATGAACAGTAACAGTTTTTCTTGCAAGTGCAGTTGTCTGAAATGGTCAACAACTTGCAAACACATAAAACAATTCCAATTTTTTAAAATTTAATAATAATTATTTTTAGAAAAGGTCCAATCGGCTCACCAAAGCGGTTATTGTTTTGAGTGAATAATCGCCCACCAGGAAGTATTTATATTTCATTTATTTCTAGCTTGATTTTTATTTTAGATGGATTTCAATAATAATGGTTGTAAAACTGCATCCTTAACTATTAATTTTATGATTCACAGCCAAGAATTAATGTTATGTGTTCCAGCTTTATCGGGGCTATGTGTTCGCTTGGTCGGTAGACGTTAGTCAGTATACGCCCAAAGCTAGGTGAATAGGAGTTCATTAATATTGAAAAAGAATATAGCAACAATAATTACGTTAATAATGTTTTAATGCTTCCACCATATATTATTTTATTAGTCCCCCTTTTTATTGGAATAGTAGGAAAAAACAAGGAACAATGTAGCATACCGTAGGTTTGTGGCAACAATGTAGCATGTTTTTCATTGGATAAACCTCAAAGAAACGTTTCGTTGTTCCTAGAAATAACATTTACAACGATGATTCATTTAAATGAAGAAATGGTACATTGTAATATTTTACTATTCCCGCACTTAGCGTGTGATATCGTTCGTTACGGAACGCGAATGGTGACGAAAAATCCTTCTTTTGATATATAAGTACTTAGTTTGATTTTCTGGATACATATTTAGAATTCAAATTATACTTGTCGGTCAATCACTGTTAATGTTTTCATGAAAATTTACTAGTATATTAAAGGTAGATAAAAAAAGAAGTACGCTATAAAAGAACAAGTGAAATGTGATAACGCCAGAAGAGTGCTCCACATTTGCTCCACTCGCTGCCTCTATCTGGCGAGACACTCCTGAACTGTACTCTAGAACCATTTCAGTTTCCAGAAGTAAAACTGTTGAAAAACGAAATATATATTTTGTAAATTAAAAATAATACGCCTTCTTTCTCGGTAATTTAGTCCGAGTCATTCAGGAACAATCTTAAAGTAGGACGCATTTTCAAACTATTTATTTCATCATTTTATATTTAAAGTTGCTATTGTAGAATATAGTCATTTAGTAATGTAATGAAAAAAGTATGTAATTGTGTCTTTTAATACTTTATTATGAGGCAGTTAAATTATTATCATTATTTTAGCTCGTCCTAAAAGTATTTATTTTAGAATGGCAGCACTAAAAATCCGTCTTGAGATGCTAAGATTAATGAGCGGTCATAGATGTCCAGTATGGAAACACATTCCAACATTTAATGTAGCTTCAGTGGAGTTACAACGGACAATGTAGATGACTTAGGATGAATTATGAAGTGAGGCGTATTAATATTGCGACGGACTATAAATCTGGAATACTTGCTTATTTTTCGCTATTGATTATTGAATTCAAGCCTTTCGGATTGTTCAAATAATCCTCGAGTTTACCAATGTTCTCGGTATGACACAACAAATCGTGCCCCGCGTCCGAAGGTTGTGATTCCATTGGTCAGATAGCGAGCCCATTGCCTTGGAAACAATCGCTGAACGATTTCGGAGGCCTACCAACTCTCTCTACCGACAATTTTCTAAGAGCGGGGTTCGCTATACAATGAACCCTCGAATGACGCTTTGTATGGCCGATTTCCTTCTATTGTAATAACTCCTAAGGTCCTCCAGGACCTAGAGGACAGTCACATTGACACTTAAAAAGAAGTACAACATTAGATATCAGATACGTTGACGACACATTACTGCTTACAGAACACCATGACCCCGACGAAATACTAAATAGTAAATACAACCTCCTCCATCCAAAACTACAGTACACGATAGAGAAACAGAAAAACGACCAAATTAATTTCTTAGACGTCACCCTAAAAAAAGAAAAAGATTTTTAGAAAAGGCACCACCACAGACACAATCATCCATCAACAATCCAACCACCCACACCAACACAAATTAGCAGCATTCACATACACTGGCCGCGACACTTACAAAATCTTCAACATTTTCCGAAGACTAGATTTTAAAATATCATATAGAACAAAGAACAAACTGGAAAAATATCTCAACACCCAACAGAAAAACGAACACAAACAGAGAGGGGGGGTGCACAAAATAACATGCGGATCGTGCGTAGGAGTATACATCGGCCAAACCGGGCGGAAGATATACAAAGAACACATAAAAAATACAAAACCAACAAATTTTATTATGTGTGGAACACATAATGAGCATCTGCAATGAGCATCAACAAATCCTTAAAAGTGATACACCAAGGCAAGAAATGCAAAGAGATGGATGTAATAGAAGTATGGAGATTTTCAAGAACAAACGGAACAACATAATAAATGAAAAGATAAATTCCTAAAGTGACGCCATATTCGCCCCGTTAAACCTACTAAAGGACCTCACCCGCCCAACCACCCCCTCCCCCTTTTGAAGGACAACCCGACAAAGACATATGCCAATTAACAAAAATCCCACCCCACCCCTAAATCAAATAAGACAAACAACATCCCCAAAAACGCAAAACAAGACACATATATTTACACGACAAACAGACAACCGCCACAGTACAAGTGTCAGTGCAGTGAGGATGCCCAAAAACTTCCAAAGTGCCAAAGTGACTAACACCGCTACTGAAGATAGCGAGCAGCCGAAACCGGTCTAGTAAAAGACCAAAGCAGCGAGAGGAGACAGAAACACACGAAATCTACGGTATTCCAACCCCTCACACACCACAAAACAGGTATTCTAAATCTAAATTAGGGGGGACTAATCTGACATTCTAAACAAGTTTGATGTTTTACCAAGCATCAGCAATTTAAAACTTATATTGAAACATTCCCCTGTAGTAAATTTTGCGATCGGCATTATTTCATGGAAGGCATGCAAATCATTAGTTTGCACAATGCACTCAATGATTATTCACATCACTTTTCTCATAATTATGACTGTAATTGTAAACGTTCTCATTAAAAAATTCTAAGGGAGGCGTCGCTAATTGAACTCCCACGGAAAGGGCGAGGCCTAGATATTTCGCGTTTGCGAAGACAAATACTGCGGCGACCGATTCCCATGTTTAGAGCCGGCACTTTTACTGTTTGAGAGCTGGATTAATAGTTTCGAAAGTGGAGCTGGGCGGGACAGAGCTAGCTGAGAGCACTGCAACTGCGGCCCGCACAGACGTGATCCGAATAATCCACTAGCTCCACTCCAGCCAGGTCTCTACTACAGTCAGAACATAGCCGCCCGCCCTTTCCGACCAGCCTTCAAATACAAATTGAAGTGTTTGGAAGTTAAAAAAAGGTATGGAATTAACTCGAACAGAGCCAGCCTCTATATGCCATACGAGTTTAGTTTCTAGTGTAGGGCATTTGGATCTCCGAGGATGGACTGGAAAAAATAACAATTATCTGACTTCTTTCCAATGCTTGCAGTTAAACTATCATAAACTATTAAGTAATTATAATTTTGTACAGAATGTTGAATTTATCAGTACGGAAAATAGATAAAGGAAATAGAAAAAATTTCGAAACGAACCGAAATAATCACGGTACAAAATAAAATGCGGATACCCCGCTCGGTTGCGATGGGGCCTCATATATCATGAGGCCGATCATGGAGTGTTACATCATTGTTAGGGCCTAGTGAGTCGTTCTGCGGGGGCTCTCACGACGGTCCCTCATTATCCCTCTTCTACACAGTCAGCCGCCGTAGCCGCCGGCTCTGACGAAACGATGACCCCCAAACGAGCCAAGACGAGCCGTCCGTTCTCAGAAGATATTTTAATTTCTCAGTTTTTTTTCTTATCGGCGGCTAATAATTCCTCGTTTCCAACCTTGAAAACCGTCGAACGACAGTGAGCAGAACCAATCAATAGGGCCCGGAAGCGCGACGTGATTTAGGTATAAAAGAAACAGCAGTCTTTCAAGATTGATTGGGATGTGTGGAGCGGTGTTCCCCGAAATAAAATTGTCCACTGAAAATATGATGAAACATATGGGGAATGTTTTCCGTCATTCCTTTTGGCGGAAACGAATACGTGTCTTCAGTTTTTCACGCACGAACATGTCAGCTATCGTATATTACTGCTGATTTAGACAAATTACAAATAATTTGTAACACTGCATAGCTCAGATGAATCCTGCATTAGGTAGACAGGATCTGAAACAATAGTCCGCCTGTCTCTTCTCAGGGAACAGGAGAGAAACCGAATATCGGTTTCAAGGTCCCGTTTTCACTCAAATTGGGTATCGTTACACATTTATACGTCCCGTTAAGACGGGGCGTTGGTCAGCCGACTGAGTAACCTAATACAAGAGAAGAAAACGCGCGGAAAAAACTTAGGTCTGACTACTATCTCGTAGTCTAATATTTAAATTCAGATGTGCAGATATTAAATGTATGGGATTGGGCGATTCTATATCAATGATATATTAATTATTATATATTATATTTATGCAGCGTCTTAACTGTAATGTGTCTTAGACAATTTAAAAAATATTTCTTGTTATAAAGGAGTTCAAAAATCGTTCATTTGAGCTAACAAACTATTCGAAATGTTTGGCAAGACGTAATTTGGGCGAGGCCATGAGTACAGATCTACTCAGAGTGTAATCAGTTCTCCTGTATGAATATTGAGGCGCTTCCGGGCTATCGTAGCTTTGGCCGGGGGAGGGGCTCCTCACGAACTATTCTAACCAGGAAGAATTTTAGAACCTTCTACCCCTTTCTGATTGGCAGAAAATTCAATTTACCTCTTACGTCTTTAATGTCCGAAACATTTTCTCATGAACCATTCCTATAAGCATTGGAGTTCCCTGCTCGTTTTTCTGCAACACAGTAAAACCTCGAACAGGACAAACATCAATGCTAATAAGAATTCAGTATATACTTGTTATTTATAACATTTATTTAATATACAGTTCTTGCTTGAAAACTGCCGGTTTTTGTCAAGGCAACAACCTGGCGAATGCAAAATGTTGTAATTTTAGGCCGTACATTTCAGAGCCAAATTATCCGGGAAAAGTAATTCACGTGTCCCAGTGCTCCAAACTTTCTGGGCGGGTACGAGAGTAACCATTAGAGGATGTTTTAGAGGGATAGCGGAACACTACGGACTGTCATGCAATAAGAAAATTTCATGGGGCGACTTACCGACCTTCTTCATTATTGAAACAAATGATATAATACTTAGTGTACCAATGGTACTTGATATTGGGCCCCTTTTTGCGCCAAGGCTGGTGAAGGGCGATTGTCGGGCCGCCATCTTCCGGGGTCAACCGCCATTGGTTCACCGATCATTTCAGGTCCCGCTCAGGTTCCCCGATCTTTGCCAGTTGCCCAATGCAAGGGTCACGGCTCCAGTTTTCGCCGTAACATTCGGCGTAGACGTTAATTTATTTTACCATTTTATTACCAATGAAAAGTTTTCTGAAAAGAGTCGAGTCGTGAACTACTTTGGGCCCACTGTTGCGAAACCTGATTGCGGTTTATCACCACAATTTCAGCCCGTGTACTCGTGAAAATTCTCTAATTTAGAACTCAAGGGTGATTACTTAAGTTATTTGTTAGTGTTTAGACAAATGACTTAAAATATCACTCGTGCCACAAAATATACGATATTTTATTTTAATTCTTGTGATCGTCTGTCATCACTAATTCATTCACTTTACGCTTATTCATGTTACAGAGTGACGATATTTTGTGTTAATTTAAAGCTGATTTGAATAATAATCCTTCCTTCCACTTGCAGTTTAACCTAGTCAAATCGTGAATTAAGTAACATAAATAGTGCACCTTCATGTCTTAAAATAAAAGGTAGACTAATGTATATTATTTTGTTGGACAGGTTTTTGTTATTTAGTAATAAAAGTCTAGCGATTAATGAAGACTAATAATTTTACGTATTTATGTATGCCACTGAATATTCCATCCAATTGAAACAGCAGTTTCAATGCAATTAGCGTACAAATATAATATAGCGTCAATAATATTTCAAAAATTTATTTGAATTAATAATGATAGTTTAACCATATTCTGACATTGAACATGTACCCTCAAATACATAGCCCTGAAGTACGTTTGCCCAGTTGTTTTATTAGAGATCGAATATTTATGCGTCCTCAGTAGCTGGACTGCTGAGGGAGTCGGTGACTTTCTCATGATGTTAGCAAATGTCACGGGTTAAACGATTCCGTAGTTTGACAATACACTGTCGGGTGTTCTCAGTTACCTGTCCCGCAATGTTACGACATAAGAGCGATATGCTCAATATTATGAGTTTACTCTGAAATTCTGGTATCGAGATATGGTGACGTCTAATTATAGTTTATATATTGCCACAACATGGATAACATATTCTTTGAACGAATCGCACATACGAATGCTATGAATTAGTTTTAAAACGCTAATGAACATCAGGTGTTGAAGAATTCACTGGTTATTTCCCAATCCGGTACCAATCGTACCACAGTAAATAGTCTTCCAGTATCGTGATAAAATATTATGAAACCCTCAAATTTTAACTCGTTTCGTAACACGGCTGAATCATTCTTCACCACGGAAAGGTTACTCCATTATGAACTGTACACCCACTAGTCATGGAACAATGATGACAATATTACATATAGGAACATTATATTAGTGGATCACCTCTGCTAATACTAACACTGAAAAAACCAAAGCTCAGTATCGAATAGCCTTGAGAGGTAACTTAAGATCACTCGGACGGGTTATAATATGCTCAACATTAAACAAGATCAAATCATCGAAAAAATTTCTAATATCCCTTTCAACAGCTTTCTCAGTGTTAAGTGCAAAGATTTTTTAGTGTTAGTACTTGTGGTAGTCTAATTAATGCCTCATTACCATGTGTGCAGGTTTAATCTAACCTGAATTTTTCAATGAGCACTTGTTAAGTCATCCCTTTTTCACAATTTCACATGAAGCACTGGTTTTGCTTTTTAATATGAGCTGTATAACAAAATATATCAAGAAAATATAATAATACATGGTGGATATTATTAAGCTAAAATGTTAGAATTGCAACTAAACTAATAATTAATACTCAATATCAGCTTAAGGGAAATAAGTAATAGTTAATTTATAAGCGAGTATTTTGTAGCATATTCTACGTCCGGTACGATTACAGACTGTTAAACATGCCGCGTGCGTGAATAACTCCTCTTAAATAGCTCACAATCTGTGGAAATTTGCGTAACAATGTCGGACGGGTCAAATTGGTATTCACAAATGTTCCCGAGCCCGTTTCTACAGTCGAGGGACGTCGCTAATTTTTGTCCCCGGCGAACAATAAAAACGTGTCTAGCTCGGGGGTAGCGGGTGGGGGAGACGTCTCACAGGCCGGAGGGAGGCTAAGTGAAGGGGTCGTCCATATAAAAGCGCCGCGGCCCCTCTTCAAATCCAGTCTTTGTCTTTGTCTCGCTCAGACACCATCCAACAACAACCCCACACAAACCAGTCAACATGTACAAGCTCGTGAGTATCGACGGCAACCGCTACAGCTGTCTTACCCTACTCTCTCAACCATACATAGTTTCCAGAAAACGTTTCTTATTCGTTTTTCACGAGAATGGCGCAACTATTCCAGGCTGCCAATTGTGGATTTCAAAACCGTAATTGATAATCGGAAATAATATCAATAACTCACGATATTCATGCGTTACCGAAATGTAATCAACTGTAGTCGGATTGAAGGATCACAATATGACCTCCAAAAGTATTGAGCAGCACGTTTAATTGACAAACGTTCCGACGTTTTAGATTAACATTAGCGATTGAATGAAAGTTCAATTGGGCACCGTGGTTCGAATCCGAGTGAATGAACATTCCGCGCCACATTAACCGAGAATCTAATCGCCCACGAACTATTCCCCAAACGTGCTATCATTAAGAATGGGTATACCTCCACATTGATCGAGATTGCGCAGTGGCGGTAATAAAGTAACGTTTAAAAAATGACGCATTAATCATTACCTCGCAAATATTAGAGAATTATATGCGATTTAATAATTTAGAATGCTAAATATTACAGGTAGTTTTGCCTTTGTTCTTCGCCGCCGTATCTGCCGGTCTTATCGGAGCGCCTCTGGTCGGGCACGGTGGCGCCTATTCTCTGGGGCACGCCGCCCCCGCCGCAGTTTACGCCGCGGCCCCCGCTGTGGCCGCCGCCCCCGCCGTCGCCGTAGCCGCTGCCCCCTCCGCCACCTCCTTCTCAAGCAGCACTAGAATCATCCACAACTCCGTGCCCGTCGTTAGGACCGTCGCCGCCGCCCCCGCCGTAGCCGCCGCTCCCGCCCTCGCCGTCGCCGCCGCCCCCGCAGTCGCTGCCGCTCCCGCTGTCACCGTCGCCGCCGCCCCCGCTTACGCTGCAGCTCCTGCCATCGCTGCCGCTCCCGCTTTTGCCGCGGCCCCCGCTTTCGCTGCGGCCCCTGCTTTCGCCGCGGCCCCGCTTTCGCCGCTGCTCCCGCTTTCGTCGCTCACTCCGCCCCGCTCTTTCTGTAGCCGCCGCCCCCTCTTTTGTTGCCGCCGGCCACGGGTTCGGTCATGGACACGGTCATTACTAGATGCTATTTAAGAACGGAGAGGCGTTGCGGACTCTGAATTTCAACAAGACACGACTGTTGTTGGTACTGCGAAATTAATAAATTATTTTTCGAAATTACACGCAATTTTATTGTTGCCCTTAACACGTTCTAATAATATTGTCCACCGACATTTCTCTTTAACCAAAAAATTCGGTAACCAAAAAATCCGACTTCTAAATATTTATATTTACATTTCAGTTTATATTTACCTCTATTTAGCGTTTAGCTCTAATACAGGTCCCAATTCTTCTGTTAGTTACATAAATGCCTAACATAATAATGCGGGATCGCATTAATTTTAATAACTATCGTAGACACGAGGATTCAATGCTCAAATAAGTTTTTATTCCTTACATTTTTATGCTTTCATGTCACTAATGAGAAACATTGGTGAATTCTGCACTGAGAAAACATTCTGAAGATAGGTAGTATTCCCACAGGAGCCACGTTCTATACTTATAATACGATTTTTTACGTTTAATATTCTAGTACGATATCCATCCTGCGGTCGATATTTATACTTGGGCAACACGAATATTTTTTCGAGTCGAAAGTAGTTTCAGGATTCAAAATCCAGTTGTCAGATCAGCCTCTGGTAGGCCCTGAACTGCATTGCCTGTACATATTTTGCAATAATCGTATATAAGTTTACGCGCTTTATTAAGATATAACGTGGAACATATAATTTTCAGCATTAGTAGAAAAAAATTCGACATAAAATTTAATGAGGCCGCTCCATAGTTAACGACTTGTGCAAGCTCTGCTTATTCCTAAACTTTGAGTGTAGGACGAAAAGGCCTGCAAGTTTATGAAGCAGAGAGAATAATCTAATGTTTAAAGAAAGGTTAAACTATAACACAAAACAACGTTATCTCTTCCTCTTTTTTCTGACGATTTTATCATTCATTTTATTTGTAAGAATATACTGTTCGTTTTAACGTAATTTGTATAGAACTTGGCTTACTATTCAAACGTTTTTGACTTAACATGAGGATTATTATGATGGACGAATTGCATACACTTGCTGCTGCAGTAGATTATAAATGTGTTCATACTCATATACAGCAAACCTTGACTTCATGTTCATTTCGATATCATAATTACATAAAATTCTATTTCGGAAAATGGGTAATTATTGTGATACATATATTTCTTATATATATAAATATTTCTTATTGCTTAATGCTAATTAATGTATTTCTTTTTCTGCTGTTCTTATTGCTGTAATTACTAAGTGTAAGATTAAATAAATGTTATCTGGGTAATTTTGGTAGCCAGGTTTGAAATATTATATTTGAAATTCATTCAGAACAACTTATTTTATTCCATTATCCACTCATCACAATTTTCTTCTGATCTCTTTGCAGAAATGTAGAAATATGTAAATCTGAAGACTAGGGTGCGAGCTAATGAGCAAATGGGTGGGCGTGAGACACCCTCTGGTAGGGTGTTGCCGCCGCTTTCTCCTGCCCCTGGCCGGGGGCTGCTCGGCCCCACTATCTGCTCGCAATCTCATCGATTCCGGTTCTATTTCCCATCGAATACGATTTTCGTGTATTACGTTTATTTTATATTAGAATAGTTGTGTTTTATTGAACAAGTATTCTACACAAATTTCAAAGGAAAATGTTTATTTAGAATTAATATAATTTGAAATCACTGAAAATAAGATTAATCATTTTTGTTAATTGTTGTAACAACATCGAAAAATCTCCCTTGAAAATTAATATTCCAATTGTTTATTTAAATTAATTGACCATTGGAATATTCAGCAAAATAAAATGAGATATACTGAACTGAGAAGATGTGTTATCTGGAATAATCCCCTAATGGTGACACTGGACCGAAATTCTTAACAAAAAAAACCCGGATAACCATCCAGGAATTAGGTTTATCGGACCTGCTTTAGTTGTTGATGAAATTTAAGCAAGTCCGTCGTAGAGTGACTCTTCCAGCTGGAAAAGGTTGAAGGTGGGACAGAATGGAATAATTGTGAATGGAACTCGTAACGCGGCTGTGGGCAGGGCGCAACCCCAGGTAGGTCACGAACAGAGTTCAACAACGAATCGTGATCCTCCTTCCAGCCGTCCCGTTGTCGCGGGCTGGTTCGCTCTTACTCATTATAAATCCGAAGTATGTAATTCACATAGATGTGGAAACTGCGAAACAGCTCACATGGCTATTAATTGTTTATTTATCCTGACGATCTATATTGCCATTTAATACGTCGTCAGGGTTAGGCAGGAGGTTTTATCATAATTCTACATACGGTTGGATGTAGTTCGTAACATATGATTATGCATTATTTAATTAACAAATTTAAAAAACAAATAATTTAATAATGAATACCGTATTTGCTATATAATTTAATATCACCTTATCATCCAGAATAATTATCAACAGCGCTCTACTGCGGCTGGCCTTCGAAGTTTGCAGTTCAATAATTGCATGGCAGATCGCGCAGAACTGTTCATTATACCAGACCTCAAGATAGACCTATTTGAAGATCGTTATATTTTGGCGAGTACCTACAAAGTCATAAAGTACGTATAGATAGAATAGGACCCAACCGTATAGATCTAAATTCATCGTTTTAGTGAGTTGGGATAAAACATGTGAACTAATAAATTATCATTTACACGCTAAGGGTAAATGCTTCAATCTTTCTTGATCTTTCCTTTTGTTATCCCAAAGTCCTAAAGAAGAGCTTATGTTTATTGCTATACCGGGAGTGTCACTTATAAGATGCTTGTTTGGGATTCCGCGAGGTCTTGGAACGTCGCCACTCATACGATCTTCTATTTCCACTCACTTAATCGATTATTCGGTACACCTCTCGGACACAACTTTATAGCCATTCCATTTGGCCAATCAACTGAAATGTCGCCGTGTTTACTTAATCGGTAATAGCTATAATAGCTACCCCGGTTACCGCGAGAATGAATAAATTAGCGATAAATTGGAAAGTTCCGCCACACGAATTGCTGGCTGACAATAATTGAAAGTTGAACGACCCCCGGCTCTCTACCTATAATACTCTGGTGGGCGGCAGTTCTACTGAATTTCTCGAGTTAAAACTTAAACCTTTTTACGCCCAAACGCTCCCCGCTATCTCCCCGCGTCAATTTCATGTGTGAATAATATTTACGAAGATGAACTTCACGTAAAACTAATATCGGGCATAGGATTTCCGAACATTAATTCTACTCCGAATCCAGCTGTTGACCATTCGGTCAAATTGCACAGTCTAACTTAGTTGTTAATACTTTCACTAACCACTTAAGTTATTTATACACCTAATAGTGTGCGACATGTATCGAATATCTTGCATAAAAAAGGATAAAAAACACCAAATTAAAATCGTAAAGTGTTTCTTTTATGTCCCCCAAAATCCATGTTTTATTAAAGTAGTTTTATGTTTTTATATTGCATATTATTTTATGAACAATTCTTAGCATCAGGTTGGCAAGTGTGGCCTGTGATCATATTGAATTTTTTGACAATATTTTTGTGAAGAAAAAAGCGTTTAACTCCCGTATATAAGTCTTCTTTTAAAGAATCTTTCGACTGAATTCAGATATTCACAGAATTTTACACGGAGTACGTCATTTTTTATTGCTATTTTCTCACCCGGAAAAAGGGCGGGGATTAACAGCAAGTAAGGAAATTGCACTCGACTGTGGTGTTGTCTATTGGAGCGTGGATATCGTGGATAAAGTAGAGCCGGCCCCAAGTCATTCCCTGGCCGACCGGCATGCGTCTCAAAGCATGTGGCACAATTATCTAGCAGAGCATAACTGTTTAAAAAACCCAAAGCCTTTCCGGTACTTTCACGCGGCTAATTCACCCTGTGTTCCGCTGGGCACATTGGGCCCTATTAGGACCGTTTCAGTTTCCCAATTTTGCATGATCTCTCCACAAAGCGAGACAGGCTGTCTGTGTACCCTCACGTGGTAGAAATTGATTTACAACTTTCGGCAACTGCTCGTTACTAGAATCGATCGCCGGTGGATTGAGTTTAACGCCCAAGGTGAGCTGTTGCGCTGAGCTCGTGGTCGGCCATAAATAACTTCCCCTATACAGTATATTATATTTCTTGAATTGCATAATGTTATTTGAGCGCGAACGTTTCACGCTGAAGCCCTTCTCCTCCAATGATAACCTCGTTGGCCGAACACAAAAAGCCTGGGGTCATTCCCCGATGAATTGCGGCGGCTATTCCGAATATCTTCACAAACATCTGTATTATATTTGATCTTCCTGTACATCTATATTTGCACTATATACGATCATTTGATTTGCCAATTTTGGCACTCAATAGAGAAGCTCAAGTCCCGTTTGATTCATCGTATTTGCACTCGCCTAAGAGGTATAAGCAACGTCCATGACCATTGCATATTATGTTTCTCCACGTACAGTGCTAGACTAATGGAGCTCCAAATTGATCAACCCTTCCAATACAACTCCTTCAAATACAAACAACAACGAACTGACAAACAAACGCGATTTTGTTCTATGCCTGTAACTACCGTCGGTTGGGCGGCCAAATGTGCAGCAGTAATATTCGTATAAGTAGCGCGCAACCTTGATGCAACACGGTCCCGACTTTAGCAACACTCACAATAAGCATAAGAAAAATAAGGTAATTGAAGGTAAATTGCATCAGTGAGGTCACCCTAATTAGGGACCCGGCATATTAGGAAAGTTGTCGAGTTTTGAAAAATGATTGAACCTTGAGAAATTATTTATTTAAACGGTTATTTGAAAGGATACTTGTAAAATGTTATAGGTATACTTTTAATCGAAATAGCGATATCTCACAATTAACATTTCACTTACTCCTAAAGAAAACTGGTTATTAACTGGCTCTTATTACATATATTATTATATATACATATATAATATTATTATACATATATTACTATATATTGTTAAAATGTATTAAACTAGTTAAACATTCTAGCAAAGTAATTTTAATTATTCTTTGGGTATCCACGAGGGTTTGAAATATCATCATTCATAAGATTTATTCGCACTCAGGCGTAAGCGACACCTGTTTCGGTTCTACACCACCTTCAACAGGACTCATTAAGCAATGTAGTACAGCGATTTTCAGTAGAGTTTGGTTTGTGATTATGTGTATTACGATTATTATTTGTAAAACGAGGAGAGTAATATTATGAATCCTCGCAACGGTAATCGCACGTCAAATATTTATATTTGTTATTTGAACCACGAGTCCGCAGTATTAGAAGGGGTCGTGGAATAATGATCGGCCGATGTGTAACGTGTACCTCCGTTGCCGATACGACCATAAGCGAGTATCCAATGTGGAACACCTTGTACGGGGCGCATAAAGGAACACTAATTAGGGATAGAGCAAAAGGAAAAAGAACACGGACTGGATCCATAAAATATTGAAGCGAGTCGGGGGGACTTGACTGGAGAATGGTTTTTCCTTTATGGGGCGACGAAGGGGGGCGGGGGCTTAGACCTCTCTCGCCGTACAACAACTGGTGCAAGGTCGGCGGACAGGGGTGGCCAATAGAATTGGACAATACTGAACACGAAAGTAGTGAACACGAAAACGCGGTTGAACTGTAAAGTTAATTCGGCTGAGAACGAGGGTTCTCCATGCTGTGCCCGGTTGGACGCGGGAGAAAGGGATTCGGGAAATGAGTCATCCGAACCCGATCGGAGCTATTTGAAGATTTACATCTGATCGGAAGGCGGCAACGTTTAGCACCTCTATTCGACCGTCATCATTCACGGCCCAGGCAGTGAAATAAAATGTCAACTCACGTCAACTTGCCAAATTGATTTAAACGACTCGCCTTTATCGGCAATCATACCACGCAGAAATTAATATTGACATGTTTAGGTGTGTACAGTTGAAAATTCAAATGTATTTTTGTCGTGTTAGATTGCCCCCTCAGCTCCCAAAGGCGAATCAATTTCATTACTATAGACTGTACAGGGAGTACGGAAGACTGTGGAATCTCTATACGAGTCTTAAATATTACAAAATTTTATTGTGATTTCAAAACAAAACGCCTATTTTATAATTAAAATTGATTTGTACACTCCCTTCTTCACGAGTATTCTCAAAATCTGATCCCATCTTCCAACAAATGGAGGCACATAATCGTTCAATTAAACCGGGCGGAGTTTTATTTCAATTTCAAATTTAATTCTCGAATTGTGAAGGTATAAACATCATTATGAAAATGAAAGAGTCAATCAAGGAGAGATAACGGAAGGGAGGGCGTGGGTAGATGTTAGGGAAGGAAGCATAGCACGGTGGTAGAAGGGGCGGCCACCCGCGATCAATCGGCTATCCACGCAATATCTCGCTTGTCGATACAATTTTTACCCAACTGTCACACTTTACCTTATTATTCTCAGAAAAATAATTTATTCTCAAACTGGAAATATCTGTTGAAGGGAAATTTCTTATCGTCAGTCCGTCGCTTAGTCATTGCTCAGATACTGTGCCTGACCCGGGAGGCAGGTGGTCGTCAGAAAAATCTCATCAGACATTGCTTATGTGCCGGGAGAGTAAGCTGAATTAATTTGTTACTTCCTTCTACGATTCTTCTCGATACCATGATGTTTATAGTCAGTGCCTTAACACACTCACGAGAGGTGTGTATTACTCACTTTATAGGTTTTATTACAGTTGTGTGTGTTAATGGGATGAAATGAATGCGGAGTAAATAGAGCACAAGAAGAAGGAAGGTAGGAAAGTGAGTGGGAACGACACCGAAAATGGGATCGCATAATTCGGTGGGTCAGAGTGGACCGAGAGTGGGAGCCAGATGTGGAGCGCCGGCTGGCCTCCTTCCAAGGTATCGCCCATTCCGCAATATTGCCTTTTTTTCCTGCCGGCCGTTTTGAATTTTTTTAACACTCCCAGAGGCTTTTACGACCCGGCATATTGCACCTTCGTTTAATTTGTGCGAAGAAAAAAGGGAATATTCGGAACACCTTGACGCAAGGCTTTCCATAATCAGCGTTAGGAAACGTCATTTATTAATATAAAATGATTAAATATTCTGGAATTAAAGCGCTTCATAGAATAGAATTGAAAATATACCCTGTACAGGAGGGAACCAATAGAAGATGCAATGTACAGTACATCTACCCAGTCGTACGTCATGGCGGTTTTTAAATTAATTGCGCATTTAAATGAGTGAATTTCGTTTAAAATGACCAATTTTTGACATTGTCCTGACGAACAACGCGCATGGGGACAGTGTCGGTAAGTTTCCTGAAATTCTGCGCAAATGTTCGAGCGCACTGAGTCTCAACACGCGCTCTGCCAGGAAAAAAAGTGTCAGGGTTGTCTGACTGTACTATTAGCGTTTGTCCAACGGCTGCTACAGTTTAATAATACGATTGGGGGAAGGTTAAAAACAACTCCATGAAAATTATAGAGCGCACAAACATGGAAAGTTGTACGGGATCGCAGGGTGAATCACGATATTCGCACTGAGATGCCGAAGCCACTGTGTTGATGCACTGTGTGCACCCCGTCCGTCGGGACCTCGGGTGTTTTAGGTTGTGACATAATAATTTATTATTCATTACTTCACCTAATTTATTCAATGTCCGAATGCTACCGAAGATTACGAGAAGCGTAAAATCAAACCAGCGGTTGGAGGTAGAATATCGGAAGAATGATGTTCAAAACCATCGCAGACTACTAGATTTTGAAGGCTAATCGCCTCTGGGTTATTGTATTTTTTTGTTAATTTATTTATAAAACTCAATTCAGGTCGTGGCTCCCGTGGACCCCAGATGATTGTTAGCTTGGTTATGACAATGATCTTTAGTCTGAACCAACATTGACGTTACATCGTTCAGATAAAATTATTTGCTCAGTAGGCATGCCAATTGTTCACTACCGTATGCATGATCCTGGCCTCTGTGTTCTCTTATATAACTTTTCGTGGTTACGGCTATCGCGTTGACACTTTGAATGGATAACCCGGGGGACAGCCTCGTAACATGTTATGTGAGGCAATCTGAAATTTCTCGGAGTGTACTCTTATGCCACAAACAGGAAAATATTTCCAAGCACACTTGATTAGGACCTAAAGAAAACTTCAGTATCACGAATTTTTTCATGAAAGTTCATAAAACTATAAATAGCAGCTCAGCAATGTAAAACTTCCATATAAATTCTTTCAACTCTGTTTCCCAATCTCCGGGATTCGACGTTAAAATTTAAAAGGGATAATATGTTTCATATATAATGGGAACTCGGTTGAATATTGATATTAATTTGGATGCTTTCCAACGCGTTTAGGTATAGGAGGCTTCGACTGTCTCGGCTGCCGGTCTCATGCGAAAATATTTTTTCCTAACTGAAATTTAGGTCGTCGTTATTCTATGCGAGGTTTTTTCAAAAGTATATTTCCTTGCCTAATGCAGAAACCTGACTTGGCGAGTTTGGGCTCAGACGGCCAGAAAATAGATAGACCGGGACCTGGTCAATTTATCGCGACCACTGCTTGATAAAACGCCGACTGCATTCTTCGAGTCCTCGAGAAAGTATTTAGTTAGTGCCGGGCGGAGATACTTTCCATACCGATGTAACGCAGCCTCCCCTGGCTGCCCATTAAGGGATAGTTCGCTTGTAGGGAGAACCTATTTGAAACTGCCTTTGGGGATTGTGTAACTTGTATTTATTATATCAAATTAAACCGAGTACCCCATAGGTATCTTACCATTCTAGAGCCAAGGGGTTCGGAATATCACTACTCACTTGTTAGTTCCTACGGTAGACTGGATTCGGTAAGTTCACTCTGGCTACAAAGGAGATGACAAAAATCTTATCAAATCATTCCTACAATTATGTTTTCAACTTTCAACTATCGCATACAAATAAAATAAAAAATATAAGTAATAAATAAATGTGGAAATAAAATAGCTTCAATAACAATCTAAATACATTTCATAGGTATCGGTAGCTGTATTTTCGTTCTTCTTTAATGAGTCACATAAATGATACATTTGTCGTAGGAAATGGTAAGTTGATGGTGACAGGTCTACTCTAAACAGTATCTAGACAATAAACAGAAGGGAAAATTGAGTCCTCCAGTGCCTCCCGAAGCGAGACAACTGAGGGTACATTGCGGTAGACGGAAAAGGACCATGATGAAAAATGTAAATGTTAAATGTAGACCTATTTATTTGACTGAGTCGAATGTCTAATGTTCTCGTAATGAGAACTGAGGACATGCACCTTTTCTGTCGCCAATCAAACCCCACACTGAAACGTCCTATCCCAATTAGATCGGGCGAAGGCGGCCCTGTGCAATTATCGAATGCTTAAATGTCAGAAACGCTTATGAAGCAACGGCGGCTTGCATTCATAAGTGGAAAGAGAGAGAGAGACCAGATCGGGCAGAACCTGTAGAACGGGAAAGTAACAGGCAGCTACGCCCAGATGAGGCATTCGCCCCCTCCAACTTAGATACTTATAAAATGTGTCTCCCGCCTTCTACAGGCGTTATTAAGCCATATCATGATTAATCTCTACCTATAATAAGTAATCTTCATGTTAACAAGTAGTAACCGATGATCTGACATGGATGCTATGACTAGAATGTTAGTAAGGCCGTGAGTGGATGATTACAAAATATACGATTTCATTGTATACAATAATAATACATTTATTTATGAAATTGGTTCTTTTTTTGGTAATTGATTTTATAATCAACGATTTCAGTAAAAGTTATAACGATTTTACAATACTTTTTTATGGAAATTCTTTAATTACGCTAAACTTACACAATGTACCCGAAAATCCTGCATTTATTACTTAGTAGTGAACATTAGTAGTTAATTTGGAACTATTGTAATTGCCATGATGCATTCCCACAAAGACTTGTTGTGATTTAATATTAATTTTCTTTTTAAGGCAATGGCACAAGAGTATGGCAGGTAAAACTCCTGAACTTGTAAAAGTGGTTGTAGGGCTTCAATAAATAAATAAGGGTTTCAAAAAATCGACTAAGTTTATTCTAATAACTATTGTATCCGTTTTCTTGTCCTTGCATAAATATTATATTCAGAACGTGATTCGCACTTCGAAAAAATATCCCCATGACTACATTCTTATGGACGGTTTAATCGCAATTAATTCGAATGTCCCCCCCGAAATGAATTGAAGTATAACTGGTCTGAGATCATGTGGGTTAAGGATTAAAATGTGAATTTGGACGAGTACCGTTGACGTTGTGCCATCTCAATAAGTCTAGAACTGGACACACGATTTCACTCCACTTAGGGCCGGCCGGCCGCCCCAACTGTCGGCTCGGGCCTTTAACTTATTTCACCGACATTTTTTTAATTGCCTCCCGCCTGCATAATAATTCTCGTGGGCCGAAACGGATTTTCCTTTCACGCCGAGAATACTATACTATTCCCCTTCGATATTCAGAGAGTCCGAATTACAATATATTTTATGTTTGCAAGTGTTGTTCTTTCACGTTTATTTGATGTAAAGGCCAGAATACACATTGCAAGTTCTATCAACAATAATTAACAAAACAAAACTGGTTAAACTGTTTAAAATGTTATAACGGAATATGCGGTATAAAATTTCCGCCAGTAAAAGAATGTAATAATCTCAAATCGACAGAAATCTTTAAAACGTTTCCAGGCGACCAGGAAGCGGTTCAATTTAACGGTCCATTTCACTCATTACCAGTCATAATGGACAGTATTTACGTGTATATTTAGGCTTAGTGGTCGTAGATTGGTCACTGAAATTAAAGTACTCGTTTCAAGTGATATTTTAAAGCGCGGTCAACTGATCGTAAGGGTAGATTGTTTGGGAACGAGCGTACAGAATACGGCTCTATTTTCGCTGTTAATAGATCAGAGACTAATACGATTTACGGGAAGACGGCTACCGTCTAGATTTAAATGGAAAACTAGAGACCGTATAGAATAAGAATTGAATATTTAGGGAGGGTATTTAGTCAGATACGCCTGAGATATGGGTGGGAGGGGAGTTGGTCTGAGGTTGATGACCGGTCTCAACTGCGGCTCCCAGCCCGGGGATCTCTCCTTTTATCGGTCTCCGTCCACCCTGCCAACGCCCCCAACGCCCCCGCCCGGCTCACTACCGGCAACTACACCGGTTTTTGAAGCCCAAAAAAAAAAGGCGGCTGTACGTTCATTTTCATAGGCGTAACTGGAGACATGACGATATTTTCTAATTGTCCCAGAGTCAGGGAAATAAATCAAATATTATATCACCTCCCTGTCGTTCGATCTCATATTAGATTGTGAGCACTAGCACCGAACTAAGTTGAGATATTATGGGGTTTGGAATATCATCCGGGATAGCCATTTTTTAGCCAATTCTGTCATCCGCTTGGCACCAGTGAAAGTTTTGCTTTAATACTACCGGCCGTCTGGTTCTTAAAAATTACAGTCTTAACTGATTTTTTTTTTCTCTTCATGAATCTTGCCATCGGTTTATTTTCTTTAGCGATACTTTTCCTCGATTTCGAGCAGTGAAACCTCAGGGTTAACAAACGTTAATCCATTTGTCCGTAGACAGTGGATCGCAAGAAAAAACCTCTGCCTAGAAATTGCGTACACCCGGCGGTGTAGACGGGTTCTTCAATCGGTAACCGCTTTGGGTAGGGGCCTCACTAATTTTCTGACTAGAGTCAGGACCATATAACTGCGTGTAGAGCCAGAAGTTAGCAAGAGCGATAATATAGTATATATTCATATGTTACAGTAGGCATAACTAGTAAGCGGTACCCGGCCTTGAAAGGTCAGGCTGATTAATCCGGCAGATGGCATTCTGATCTATATCAACGTTGAATCGGGAAATCAAGTATTATTCAAACTGGAACAAATTAATAAAACGTTCCTCAATATTCAATTTTCCAATGAAATTTGCCATCTCACTTTTTTCTTGCCTTTTCTTTCCCGGATCGTAACGGATGCGCTATCAACGCGATTGTATTTCTTGTACGGGAGCAACGAACTGGATTTTATAAAGTAAGGTAAGATAATTGTTTTTTTGAGGCTGTTGCTTCAGGATCGTCTTGGTTTGGGGACCAAACGATAAGATTTTAAAAGTTATTAGCGGTTAACTTCGGGCTAGGTTTTTATTGAGACGAAACTGTGTTTTATATTTGACATGGTAACTTAGAACAACTGGCAAGACAGCCGTTACTGGTTATATGAGATTCATTTGGAGCTGATTCCTACCGGTGCACATAGATCAATATATGGCCGGTGGTCAGTCAGCAGTCCGACTCCTTTCACTTGCTTCAAGCCTTATTAAATTCAAGATCTTTTATTAAAAAGGAGTGAGGGATAGGTTGGGAGCAAATCGAATATCTGGAGAAGGCTAACAACTTGTTTCGCTCCTGTTGGCTGAAATCGGAATTATTGTTTATTGCTTAAGTTTTATGAATGCGAACGTGGAGAGCCGGGGAGCGTCAATTGATTGGGTGATAAGAACGCTTCTCGTCGGAGCTAAGTTCTGCTGTCGCTTGGCGCAAAGAAATAGAACGCGATGAAAAATCAATATGTTTGCGATCAATTCGTAGATAAATGCAAATTAATTAACAAATATTAATATTTAATTCACTAATGCACTACACCAGACACCCGGTCAAAAGATCTCGCAGAAGGATTAATCGAATGGTGAAGGGGGATACTCCGAAACGACTCCAATATTATGGCTCCACCCCCAGCTTACCATTTACTGTAACATAAACGACATAAAATTACATAATACAAACTACACACATAAAGAAATAACTTGGGTACCACCAAAATAATATCAGTGGGTTCAATGAGAGCTATTGAGTGTATATGGGTCAATAGTGTTAATGACATTGTTTGTCGGTGTATAATGCTGTGACTGAAGTGCAAAAAAATTGCATATGTAGAAATGTTGCATTGTAGAAAATTCTTTAATATAATTATATTATAGAAAATTATAGAAAATTCTATAATTATTTAAATTATAGAAAAAATATTTTCTTAAAATAAATATCCATAAGGTCGCTTTTAGTTTAATTAAGCATACAATTTATTTTTTGCCACTAATCATATCGGGCACTGCTTAAACGTAAACTAAATAAATAATAACTAGCTTAGTGTGATAAAAGAAATATTAACATAGCAATTTTCATAAATATTGGATCGAAGTATACAGATGTTTTGTGATTTATATTTATAGACTGTCGGAGGGAGAATTGATTTACATTCAATTACAAGTGGTTGACCTCCGTGCTTTTGACCCTACGTAGTCGAGAAAAAAAACTTTCGATGAGTCAACTAAATATATCAAATGAGCATGTTCTGTTATTTATATAAACTATGAAGTAACTACAGCAAAAATATTTGGTATTTCTTCCGTTGAAAAAATTGTATACTTTAAAGTGCTATTCTCTAAATTTCAAAGACGGGGAAAATATTTTTGTCAATAGAAGTAATCTGATTGTTAGCGTTATTAAAATGTATATAAGACTCATTAAAATGCTATATATAAATCCATATTAATCAATATGGTATTAAATTAATGCTAATATTGCAATAATTACAGATACCAGTTTCAATGGTGAGGATCGTTGTGGGATAATAATGCACAATTCTTTTATAATAAACTTCGTCCGTTTTATATTCAATTCTTCATCGCTGACATTAACGTGAGACGGGAGAATTTTATTAGAATTTTATCTTATTTTATTTTTAGTGTTAACAACCTTCTATAACACTATATCATACATGTTTGTTGTTACATTGTAGTGCACCCATCGATGGTGAGGATTGACATCAAGACGCAGGCCTATATAAGTTATGTTTCATCAATTTATTGTACCAAAAATTATAATAACAACATGACGATAATTTATGCGACATTAATGATATATTCTTCCTTTGTACCCTAACGAAATAAGCAAAGCGATAGATTGCTTATCGACTGACTGAATAATTTTTTCGCCGGGTGAGGAAAGTGAAGAAGTTTTTTTGCCGGGTGCAGGGGCCCCAGTAGACCCCCTCGTCAAGGCCAGAGGGGCGTAGTCCCCCTGGAGTGAGCGTGTACCGGCACTCCCATTGGTTTATCCTGGGGAGGCTCGGCTACTCTGACCCCATTTCTTGTAGTATATAGTCCTCGGGGCTGTCCACCAAAGGCACACACCTCACACCACCAGTGCAGTTGTAACAACAAACCAACCCCCACAATCAACATGTACAAGTTTGTAAGTATTTCAGCGCATATTTTCCACGATATCTCAAAATAATTCGGATTAAAATTGTTTTTTCAACATTAAAAAAAATATTATTCCGCAAATAACTCGCATAGACACGGATTTATTATATATTGAATCGGTTTTCATGTACTGTTGATCCTCAGGTCGTACTTTCCTTCTTCTTCGCCGCCGCCTCCGCCGGCTACCTGGGTGCCGCTCCCGCCCTGGGATACGCTTCCTACGGACACGGATACGGCTACGCCGCCCCGCTCTGGCCGCCGCCCCCGCACTGGCCGTGAGAAGCTATGCCGCCCCCGCTCTCGCCGTGAGGAGCTATGCCGCTCCCGCAGTCGCCACCGTCGCGGCCGCTCCCCTCGCCGTAGCCGCCCACGCCGCCCCCTGGCCGTAGCCGCCCACGCCGCCCCCTGGCCAGCTCCTACGCCGCCCCCTGGCCAGCTCCTACGCCAACACCTACAGGACCGTCACTAGCTCCGTGGCCGTCGCCGCTCCCGCCATCGCTGCCGCTCCGCCGTCGTAGCCCACGCCGCCCCCGCCGTCGTGGCCCACGCCGCCCCCGCTATCGCTGCCGTCAGGAGCTACGCCGCTCCCGCCATCGCCGCCGCTCCCCTGGTCAGGAGCTACTCTGCCCCCGCTCTCCTGAGGAGCTACGCCGCCCCCGCCATCGCCGCCGCCCCGGCCCTCGCCGTCAGGAGCTACGCCGCCCCCGCCATCGCCGCCGCCCCCGCTCTCGCCGTCAGGAGCTACGCCGCCCCCGCCATCGCTGCCGCTCCCCTCGCTCTCGGCCACTCCATCGGCTACGCCGCCGGTTACGGACACGGTTTCTACCATTAAATCGCTCACTCGTGTAAATAATTTTCATCAATAAATTATTCACCACATTCATACCATTAAACTCGTTTATTTTTATTTTGCCTGCGAAAAAGTTGCCCCGCGAGTTTACGATCGCCCGAAAAAGTCGGTTGTTGCGAAACTGCCTGAGTGGTTGGGTTGGGCCGACTTGTCTCCCACTGAGCAGTTAACTCTCGTGTAGTTACACTTCCCGGCCTAAATAACACACACTAGAAAAACGAGTCCCTCCTGTACGGTGAAGGTACATGCGAAATCACCACGCCCTCTTCCACACTCCCTGGTCACTCAAAAAATATATATAAAACTGTCTATCGTTTAATTTTATTGGCCATTATTACTCAAGTGTTAGAGATACATTTTTGCAAGGACAGTATTTTATGTACGTCCTAATTTCAAAAGTAGTAAAAAGATGACCATTTTGGGGGTTCGAGATATATTTCGTTTCTATCAAAAGGGAAAATAAATTTTCTCTCAGGCCCATCTGTGTTTAATAACTTCACTTTGCTTTGTGCTGTTTTCAGAAGAAGATGGTGCGCGAATTTTGTTTTACATAGAAATAGCACAATGCGACTCTTACTGTTTAAGCAATCGGGATTATAGAGACAATATTTTCCCGATGAAACTTCATTGTGTTAGTACAACTATCCGATTGAATAATTGATGTCTTGAGCACAATCTTTGAGGCATATAAAAAATATGTATAACCAATAAATTATGACTTATTTATAACTTATGAACGAAGATGAATGAATTAATGGTTTCATATGGCGCAATGTTAGCTGGGTGAATGTAGAAACGGGAGGAATAGAAACGGTTCACCTGCTCTCGTCAGTACAGATCAAGGCCGGTCGATAGTTATTAAAACTCAATTTTATTTTCCTTTAACTCGGTGGAATTTAATTCCCATTAAATGCGCCCACTCTCTGGAGCAACATTGACCGAACAAACATTCCCTTCCATAGTCCGAATCGTGCTAAGGATCTCGGTGTCGTTCTCAACCTCCTCATAATCCGCCGATGACCCGAAACGGCGGGGCGAACATTGACGTTACTTAATCTGGTGATCGCAGGTTTTTTCCTTAAAAACCTCTGTTTTCATCAAGTGTTAAGTGGAAATAGATAGTCGAACCGAGATTTATAACTTGACATTTTGTCCGATTTATCGTCATTCCGCAGAGAATGATCGTTTCACGAAATATTCGAACGATTTGTATTCTAGTAAAACTTGTAATCTGGCAGATGTTGAAATATTTACAATTTCAAGTTTAAATAAAATAAATCAGTATATACTCGTATGTAATAGCTTAGACGTCATAATAGCTTGTGAATTGTTGCGGCGTTTGATGCACGATAAACTGATATACGACAGTACGACCTCGCAGCACGACCTCTTATAGTAAGAAGAGCGAAGCTCACAGAGAAGATAAAACTGCGATAAACACTCACTGTGGAGCTTAAACTACCGTTTCAAGTATTCGTGAAACCCTTTTGTCTATCATCAGCATTATAACAATAAATAAACTCATAACTCTACTGGGCGCCTATCATGTACCATCAGAAATCAATTCTCGACGATATCTTATAAATTCTACTTCTACAGTCTAGTAAGAAGAGCGACACTCACAGAGAAGATAAACTGCCATAAACACTCGGTGGAACCTATACTTCCGTTCTACGAGTGCACGCGATATTTTATCCAAACCAATTACTAAATAAGTTGTGTACACTAAGGAAATGTAGTGATAATAAGTTTCGTGAATCTGTGGTGTACTCGAATGAAACGATCCCACTCACCGTGTCAGCCGAGTACACGACATATTAACTAAACTTATAATCACTCTATTTGGTTGGTATACTACTATCTTTCGACGGTAAAATCAAGTATTCATGATACCCTCTTGTCTATCATCAGCATTATAACTATAAATAAACTTGTACATATTCTGGGCGCCTATCGTGTATCATGAGAAATGAATTATCCACAATACCTTATAAATTCCACTTCTACAGTCTACTAAGAAGACTGTACAAGTAATTCTACCTTAATTAATATTTGAATGTATTAAAAAAATGTCTGCAAAATAGTATTTCCGTATAGTATATCCGTATTTCTGATCCAGTTAATTAGAATTATGTCCTGAAATTTTAATTGTTTATTGGTATTGATATTTTACTGGCACCGTAATCTTCATAGCTAGGAATATTTCTTCTGACAAAATAAAAAACAATTTACAGTTTTATGGCTATATAAAATATGATTGACCTAAAACTAAATTAAAAATGAAATTATTCTATTACATTTACTAGACCTGTTCGATCATTTATACTTCGTATGACTACTCATGTACTAGAAGGTACACATGTGCACCTTGTCAAGTACTTTAGCCAAAGTAGTATGTAAATATTTGTAAGTCTATAGCCTTCTTAACTTATCCAGTAAATATCTACGAAAAGTAGCATTGGTTTATGTTTCATGGTTAAAATTTACTGTAGGGGCTACGGAGGTTATCGAGTGTATTCGAAATATCGATCTATACGGGTGAATCGATGTCGTCAACTTGTTCAGCCATTGTTTTTATCACATCGCGTACCTTTATTAAGGCGTCCGACGGGTTGCGCTTTTTATTTTGACCAAATTAGGCGGGTTATTTATTTTTTTTCACATCGCGTACCTCTATTAAGGCGTCCGACTTATATTAACTCTTTTCGTGTCATAATTACTTTCTTTCCCTTTACAAAAAAAAAAAATAACCCGTCGGACGCCTTAATAAAGGTACGCGATGTGAAAACAACAATGGCTGAACAAGTTGACATCGATTCACCCGTATAAATCGATATATCGAATACACCCGATAACCTCCGTAGCCGCTACAGTAAATTTTAACCCGTCATAGATGGAGAACGCGCCTTTACTAATTTATTAATTCATATATCATTTTGTGAATTAGTTGTCCCTGTTGCTTGTTTAATCTATAGATAAACTGGAAAATGTCTATCTGTATAAATGGTGGATATAATAAAACTAGTAATGTTATAATATAAATTTCAGCAAATGTACGTAAGGAAGATTTTACCACTTTTGTGCCAAGATGGTTGAAGGAAATCAATAAATGAATATGCTACATTTAACTGGGGAACTGTTCCTACATATGCAGTTGTTACATCTTCTGCAAATAAAACCCAACGTATCTATCAGCTTTTCCTGCAGGTAATACAGTCCTATAATGATTTTAAGTATTTATTACATAATAAAACCTATAATGTACCAGCATTCACCAATTCATTTTTTCAATTTCCTTATTTTTCTGATTATACTACAATTGATATTGTAAATTTATGTGACCAAAATGTAAGCATAGGGTTGTTCATGTTTTAACAGTGGACAGTAATTATTTCTGTTATTTAAGGTTCTTAAAGACTAATAAATGGTTTATATATTAAATTTATGCCAAATTGAAATTTTGGCTCACTGTTAATAACACAAAGCAAAAATTATATTAAAATATAAGGTGTCTGAAAACATCCTTTTTTATAAGAAAAAATGCAATGCAAAATGACAATTCTTAGCCTCCAGATTTTGCTAGTAATAATACAAACTTTAAAACTGGTTTTTCTGAAAACAGATCAAACTGAACACATGAAAAAAGAAAATGTGCATTCATTTATGATACCTATGATAATCATCTGATTAGAAATATGTAAAAATTATTAGGTTATATATTGCTACTTTAAATGAAACAACCTCTATCCCCTGCTGAATATGAATTAAAACACTTAATATTTTCCAGCCTATTAATATAATATAATTCTAATCCCCTGAAAATTAGATGCTACCAGATGCTAAATACATTTACGTGACTGCAGCATAACCAATAAATGTAGACACATTGCAATTGTTATAACATATGCCTTTGCATATGTTCTGGTTACCTGAATTTGTTTATTTACAGTTCCTGTTGAGCCTGATATGAGAAAATTCATACATTTCTGAAATAATTGATTGAAGTAATATAATTAAGTTCTTCAAATTTTGTCTACCTTAAATATTAACAATGAATTTGGTATTGAATGCATTTTAAACTATATAAATAATTCAGGAAATTTTTCATAAATTTTTCTTCTATTGGAATTGAAATTTTCAATTAATCATATCAGTCATGGGGTTTTTGATTCAATTGAAGCTTTTGATGTGGAAGAACTTTGTATTGAGGAAGAGGCAGAAGGTAATGCTCTCATTTAAAAATCACCAAATGAAGCAATTGAACCACATTTTTGTGCATTAAACTCACATAAAGCAAACATTTTATCAAAATATAAGGTGTCTAAAAACATCCTTTTTCATAAGAAAAAATGCAATGATTCTTTTATTAAATAGCTAAGATGTGCAGTTGAACTGATTTGGCCACTGAGCTTGTTTCTTCTCTTAATGTGGGTCCGAAGAATAGGTTTCCAAAGTAAGGTCCATGAATGTATGTAACCTTTATTTAATCACGTACTTTCATTTGGATATCATATATTTTCATACTTGGATTTGAGTTTTTAATTTTTTCATATTATTTTACATTGCAGGTCACTTTGAAGATAAACCATTACCCTCAACTGGGCAAATTCTATTTTACCAAGGTCTATTATGTGCTTTTAATAACACCTGTCATAAATATCAAAATGAAACAATCAAAGACTACAAAAACCTTAATTCTTCTAAGTAAAGCTCTTTTGTACTGCTCTCTAAGACTGTTTCTAATACTAATTCAGCAACACCCCAATAGAAGTGTTGGAAATAGTGAATTGCATTGTAATTACTTAATGCAAATGATTTTACTTTATAATTATAAGCATTTAGAAACAGACCTTTTGATTTTGTTTCAGACTGTACTCATTTATTGATGCACTAAGATTATTTTCAAAGAAGACAGTGTCTGATCATCCAAGGTATATAGCTAAATTTACAATAAATATAAGGAATTTAGCCAGTGAACTTCAATCTCTTCAGAACACTTCAAATAATGAGAAAGGTGATTTATAATTGAAAATAGTTCCATAGAAGATAGTTGACATCTTACTTCTATTCATATTTACATTAAATGAAATTTGGAGCCCAGAGACAAATAACTCAGACTAATAATTTTAAATAGTTCACTAGCTCAAGGACATTGCCACAGATTTAAGCAAAAAGATTAACTGACGGTTGCTGAAATACTTTCCAGGAGTACCTACACTTTTGGGTATACATCAAGATTTAATGAAGAGGGAAAGAAAATTGTTTGATCCACCTAAGACTTTTAAGAACGGAGTGGTAACTAATATTTCATCTACACAAACCTTTATGCATAATTAGATGTTTTTTTAAACATATCCTGATGTATGACAAAAGTCCTGTTGTATTCTTCATCAATATTAATATTCATTTTTTGGGGGTGAAAACTATCCATGTTTTCAGTGTTATTTTAGCATTATCCTGTCTGCATTATTATTGACTGTTTTCAGAATTCACAGCAGGAAAATATAATTGTTGACAATCTAAAAAACCTTATAGCCTTGCACACCAATTTGGAACATAGTGTAAATGAAATGAAACCAGTTACAGAGTTACTTGAGTAAATATTAAGTTTATTAATTAGTGTTTACAAATTATATTTCATGATTAGTTTAGCTTTAAGAGAATATTTTGCATTGTTTATTTTCAGCCTTGTTGAATACATTGAAAAGAATTATCACAACATGACTGCACTATTGAAAGAAGCTCCTTTAATTGATGGCATATTACTCAAGCTGCATAATTTTGTATGTGGTAATGAATCAAAAATTACTTTAGATATGATTTTAGGGAGCAAAAAAATGAACAGGTATAACATTTTACACTTTTTTATTCCCATATACAAAATATGCTAAATTCATTTAACTACATTTAAGGGAATTATTCTTTTTTTTGTATGCAAACAGCTATGAGACATATCTCAATAGGATATCCAAAATTAACACTGTGACACAATATGAAGATGACCCTGAGTTATCTCCAGAATGTAATGCATTATATAAAACTTTTGAGAGCACCAATTCAGTAAAATTATTTTGGCACATCCTTAAACCATTTGCAAGGTAATTATTAGCCCAATATTGCATTTTCATGTTTTTACTAAACAATAATAGTAACAACAATGTTTTATGATTCATTATTTTGTGATATTTAACAACAAATGAATTATTATAACATTCACGGCACTATTAGTGGCTTACAGTTACGAAAATATTTTTATCTATTTCATTATTTATCCACACAATATTGACCTCTATTATACTTATAAAAATGATATTAAAATCATTTTTTTTTCTTGTTGATATAGTTTAGAATTATTCCAAATTAACAGTATTTTCAATATGATATTTGAGGTACTAGTAGACAAAAAATTACTATATTTATTTGAACTGTTGATTTTGTATTCAAAATTCTAAAATTAATGCTTTATTTTTGCCTTTATAATCAAAATTATTTACTGTTGAATAATATTACTTAATTTTTAAAAATCTCACTTTTTATTTAAAGCATTTATCTTCCTCCAAAAACTCAAACTGTTAGTTTTAATTGAGCTATTGATTTCTTTGATTACTTTGGTCAAGGAAATTTTTGTGGCATTCAGTTTTCTATCATAGTCATGGAAAACGTACAGTATCTCAATGCTTTTGAATATGTGGATTTTATCCACTATGTTCCAGAGGAAAAATTGTATTTAGTCCAAATACTCCAGTAGTAAAGAGATTAATGCAGAAGTTGAGGGAAATTCTATCACCTCCACTGATACAGAGATATTATTTGGAAAATAATTCATTTCTATTTAATAAGGAAATATACTCTGCAGCTGCTCAACAATTGAACATTATAAAGGTGTGTCACTCTTTAATTTTAAAAATATTGAATATGTCTTATAAAAGACATTAATTTATTAAACTTTATTTGCCAGAAACATTTTATTTTTCATGAAAACATACATGATGTCAATGATAATGAAGAAGCTATACGACCAATGATTTTTAGTGCTGTAAGGAATACTGTTTCAAAAGCAGAATTAATAGTATTAAGGTATTGATTATCAAGGTATTATTATATGACATTTCTTAAACTTTGATTTTTTTTCACTTTTTGATAAAAATTACTTTTTTAGACTACTGAGAATTACAAAAAGGTTCTCAAGTATGCAGTTCTTTCCTAGAGGGGACAATAATTACAATTTATCAAAAATACTGCAGGTGAATTTTAATTTATTAAAAATAAATTCATTTATTTATAATATTAGTAGACATTAAATAATAAGTCATTTTAACATGATGATGATTCAGAGGGTAACTTTTGTGTAACTTATTGAATGCTTTTGTGCTTTCTCAGTGCTATAGTTCTGGAGAGTTAGAAGGATTTGCTACTGAAGATGAAGCAGCGGTTCGTAGTCTGGAGCTCTGTGAGAAAAATTCCTTAATAGCCCAAGTCAGTTTCTTAAATTCTGAAAATGAAACTCTTAATCCATTTTCAATATACAAGATCAGGTATTTCCAATTTTAAAAAACACATGATTTTTAAGCATTTAATCAATTAAGAAAATAAAATGTCAGTTAAACATTTCAGAATGAATGCTGACAGACTTCCAAGGTCATATGTTGCTGAGAAGTCTGGACCAAATTATAGACCCTATACAGATTTGAAATTTATTACATTTGGATTTATCTATATCCAAGATACTATTGAGAAACTAATTATTTCGGAACTCACGGGCAGAAATGATACTCCAGGCATTATATTGAAACAGATGCCACACCCATGCTACATAGAAGATTGGTGAGTAAATTTCCTTATTCCATAAAATAAAGAGTATTTATTTAACATTTCTATCCACAACTTTTATTGAAATTTATATTTATATTGCTTTAAGCTGACAACTTGGTTTGGAGTAGAGATAAGGGGAAACAAGAGGTAATTTCATAAAGAAAGTAATTTCACTAACCATTATATTTGCAAAATAAAATGGGTCATCAAAAACAAAATATGTAGTAAAAGATATGTTATTTTTAATTGAGGAATTTTATTTTGTGTTACATTTCTTTATTAGGTGTTTGTAAATGAAACATTTAAAAAATAAAATATTTTATTTGGATGAATAATAAAAGTAAATATTCCCTGTAAATATTATACTTACAAATTATTCTGAATTATACGTATGTATTCTGAAGTTTAAACATTGTTTAGGTTTATGTCTTCATTAGCTGATATGTTCCCCCTATTCATGATGTTGTCATGGATATATACTTGCTCAATGATTGTGAAGAGCATAGTATATGAAAAAGAAATGAGACTGAAAGAAACAATGCGCGTTCTTGGACTGAGTAATGAGATTCACTGGTTGGGATGGTTTATTGACAGCATTATTCCAATGTTTATAACTTCCTGTCTTCTGTCAGCTGTTTTAGTGGTATGCTGAAAACCTGATCTGGTTAATAATTTTTAAGTTTAAGTTAAGTATATAGACTTTTTCATTAAACGCTGAGATATGTGCAAGTACCTCATATTATAAGCGTGGAAATATAGATTCTGCTAGGAGCAACCTGTGGCCTTTCCCAAGACACCCTTCTGGGCATCAGGGTTAAATACAACTAATTTTTCCTAACAAAAATGAAAATGGTTTAATTTTCAATTTGTTTTTTCAGTATGGGAGAGTATTAGAACATGCTGACTTGAGTCTTGTAATTTTCTACATAACTGCATATTCACTAGCAACTATTTCTCAGAGTTTCTTGATATCTGTTTTCTTTTCTAAAGCAAGTATTGCTGCTACATCTGGTGGTATAATATTTTTCTTAGGGTACCTTCCATTTCCATTTATGGAATACTGGTATAGTTATTTCAATACATCAAGAAAAATTGCTACTGTAAGTTAAGCTCCTTTTTTACCTCAAAGTATTGTATCATTTAGAGCTCTATACTTTTAGAGTATTAATAGCCATGAAACACATTGATTTTTTTGCTATATTATATGTTATTGCATCTAAATATAAATCTAGAGCTCTAGATTTTAAGAGATAGTCACATACATGCATCATGATGGATCATCATTATATAAGCATTAGTTGGTACAATTTATGATTTAAGTTTTTCAAATTTGTTACTGCTAATTTGATAACTCAGGCATTATTTTTAAAGCTGAAATTATTCTTACTCATTTGTTATAGCTGACATGACATGATTAGTTGATATAATTGCAGTGCTTTTTATCTAATGTTGCTTTTGGCCTTGGATCAAAATATTTTGCAATGCGTGAATTGGAGGGTATAGGAGCCCAATGGGATAACATAGCACAAAGCCCCATTGAAGATGATAAATTAAATATTCTAATCATTATACAGATGTTTATCTTAGATTCTGTAATTTATTTCATACTCACATGGTACATAGAAGGAATTTATCCAGGTAAAATTAAATTGTTAATGGTTATTAACAATAATAAAACTGGTTATATGATATTAAATATTATATGATATTATTATTTTTATGGTGTACATTATATATTTTTTGTTTTATGATTATAGGTGAGTTTGGTATACCCAAACCATGGAACTTCCCCTTTACGAAATCATATTGGTTTTCAAAAACACAAAATGGTGATGCAACTGAACTACCAAAAGATGGTATTAGTTATATTTTTAAAAATCAGTAATTCCTCTTTCTTTACCTTCAAAAAACATTTATGCACACATTTTGTAGAATTAGTTGGTACCAGAGTAGATGATAATTTTGAAGATGAACCATTGAACTTAATCAAAGGAGTTGTCATACAGAACTTAACAAAAGTTTATAAAAATGGAAAAGTTGCAGTAAAGGATTTAAATATCAATTTTTATCAGAATCAGATTACTTCGTTTTTAGGGAAGAATGGAGCTGGGAAAACAACTACAATGTAAGTTAGAAGTAGTGCAATATCAGTTGAATAGTAACATCCAAAAATGGAAGATAGAATAATATATGTGAAATTATAATTGAAAATACAATGAGTAGGTGCAATCAGTTAATTGTTCTATTGATATATTATATTTTTCAGTTCTATTCTTACGGGTTTATTCCCCCCTACCTCTGGAACTGCATTTATTAATGGTCTTGACATTCACACACAAATGAATCTTATAAGAAAAAATCTTGGAATTTGTCCTCAGCATAACATTTTATTTGGGGAGTAAGTTTGGTTTAGATGTTTATGTAGTACATGTAGTTAATAAATTACAACATGATTAATGCATGAATTGCAACAGTCTAACAGTACAAGAACATTTGTGGTTCTTTGCACGCCTTAAGGGCCATAAACCAGGAGATGTTCAGATTGAAATGCAACAAATGATAGAAGACTTGGAACTAGTAAATAAAAAGCATTGTAGGACAAAATATTTGTCAGGTGGTATGAAGAGAAAATTGTCAATAGCAATTGCCTTCATTGGAGGATCAAGGTATTGTTTATGTCCAGTTATTTTATTATTTCTCTTTACTTCACTATTAAAATAATTTAATTAATTTTATTGAAATAATTATTTGTAATTTCATTTTATAAAATGATTTTCTGTTCTAAGGTCATTTTCAATTAATTTAGTGTGTATTTTATTGTAAAGTGTATGTTAAGAGTATTATGATAAGAATAATCTAATCAGATTATTATATGAGACATGGTCTTCTCTTAAATTTAGTAGAAATTGGAAATGCATTTATATCAATTAAACTGAAAAAGTAATAAAAGTTCTTAAATTATAGGACTGTTATTCTTGATGAACCAACTGCTGGGGTTGACGCATATTCAAGGTTAAGTATATGGAAACTTCTACTCAAATACAAAACAGGTCCTAAAAAAACTTATGTTATCTTATAAACTTATGTGTAAAAAAATGTCGCAAAACATTTTTTTTTATTAATAAAATATTTAGGCAGGACAATCATTATGACAACACACATCATGACCGAAGCAGATTTAATGGGTGATAGAATAGCTATTTTTGCAAGTGGAAAACTCTTATGCTGTGGATCAAGTAGTTTTCTCAAATCAAAATTGGGAAGGGGATATATTTTAACAGTAGATAAGAAAGCAGCATCTCAGGTATACTATTAATACCAGGTATTCTCAGGTATTATTTATTACTACCTAACTAAACTCCTCACTACTATTGATGATGGCCAGAACACAAAACAACAGTTTGAGATGAAAATCAACGACTGAAACTACATTTCCACCAATTGGACTGAAACTGCCTAAATTAACATTGAAAATTAGATTAGGGGTTAGAATTACTGATGGTGACAGGGAGATACCACCCACCCAACAACACAAAGTTCAATTCAATTTCTCTTGACTATTTTTTTCAATATTTCATTAAAAAAAATTAATGTTTTTCTAATTCCTCAATGAGGTCACAAGATATCCAAAAACGGTTTGTGGATTCATAAGCCTGTCACAATTCTGCATCTTTTGATGTAGAGAAAGTTTTTTTCTGGAAAGGAAACATACTCAAATTTGTCTAGGAGAGAAAGACAGACAAACAAACACCACTAGAGGTTTTTTCAATATATTATATTTATAAAATATTGTAAAAGATATTCCACAATGATATTCAAACATTGATGCTGTTAATTCAAGTAAAATTATACTAATCTGTCTACTAATTTTCATTTCCAGGTTTGTTCAAAAAGTGAGGATAAAGGTATGTGAATCAGATAACTAAGAGTGAACAAACTTAATTTAGTTTACAGTGGCCTATATTCAGAGGAATTATATTTTCTGAATATGGAAATTTCTCACAATAAATTGGTAATATTATATTCTAGATATTACAGATACGGTATGCAATATAATGACTGATGAAACTATCACAGTAGAAAAATTTGGTACAGAATTAAAGTTCAGTCTGCCAGTAATACACAACAATTTAGAAAAATATACAGAATTGTTTACCTATTTGGGAAATAACAAACAAAATCTTGGAATCCGGTCATTTGGCATTGCAGATTCATCATTAGAAGAGGTGACCCGAAAACATTAAATGCCTCCCATTAACCTCTTACAGACTTGGAAATAATATTTTATTCTTTTAGATTTTCCTAAAGCTCACTGATCAGTATGATCAGCAAACAGAAAAAATCAATTCTAATGAAGATCCACTTGAAGGTAACTTGTTTACTTTAATTTCCAATGTATTTATGATAGTAAATTCAGAAGATGAAATATATAATCTTCATGTTTATATCCACAACAGAATTTCTGAACTAACTTAATTAAGTTGTTTCAGAAAATGTTTCTTTTGACAAAGATATAAAAATTGAACGGAAGGAAAGGAATTTGAAGAACCAGTTCATTGCATTGCATGTAAAACGTTTCAACCATATACGTAGAAATAAAATTGCTTTAATTACAGAGGTAATAATAAAGCATTAAATATTATTAAATATATATAAGTTATTCAAACCTATGTACTATTGTTGACCATGTTTTAATGTAAAATTTAATTAGATAATTTGGACATTAAAATAAGCTAACAAGTAAAATATTTATTTGCAGCTTGTTTTGCCAGCCCTGTTTGTGTTCTTATCCATGTGGGTCACAAACACCATGCCTCCTGTTGAGCAACCAAAACCTATTGCAATTGATGTATCTAACTGCTCCAATTGCTTAAGTTTCTTTGAATCAGAGCCAAATATTTCTCGGTGGACTAGGAGGTACTATGAAGAGTTGAGTGACTCAATAGGTTTGGGAATAAAATGTGTCCAACTGAATAAAAGCAGGTATTGGAAATTCTGTTGATGTTTGACTAACAACTGCTATGATGTAATAGCATAAACCATATCAATATAAAATATTTCAGTCATGGTACCTGCATCAAGCCAGTTGTTAAACTTGGAATGAAAACACAATCTTTTTCTATGTATGAGAATTGTTCCTGTGATTCTGGGAATTTTGTGTGTTCTTCTTCAGTATTAGAAAATATACAATCAACAATTGTGGTAATGGGAGATAATTATAGTGATACTTTTTAAAGATAGACTATAATGGATCAATTGTGTGAAATAAAATTAACATTTTCAATATTTCTACCTTGTTTATTTTTTAGATGGCTTCAGGACATGAAATACTAAATGTTACAACTGAAAATGTATCAGACTGGATAGTTAGAACATGGAATCTTTATTCATCAAAACGGTAATAATAATGAAACATATCTGCTGTATAAATGATTCTTTCTTTAATAATCATTACTAGCTAATATATTTTGGTATTCATATTATTAAGAAAATTATAAATGGATTCTTGAACGTACAGGAGTGGAGGATACACTTTTGGATTAGATTTACCAATGAAAAATATAAATCTGACAATTTTCTTAGCAAAAAGGGAAAAAATTCCCCATTACTTAGAAGAAGTGTCAAATGCTGGTGATAATATTAAGGTAACATTTACTTGGCTCAATAATAGCATTATAAAATTTGATTTATTCTTAGAATGTTTTTGTTTCCAATAGGTTTGGTTTAACAATAGATGGCTACTATCCCCTCCAACTCATTTGAATGCTGTCAACAATATGATTCTCAGAGCTTCAATGCCTAAAAATTCATCAAAACAATATGGAATCAAATTGATTAATCATCCAATGAATTACACAAGGGCTCAGTATCAGTCTGAAATATTGTAATAATTCTTATATGTGCTTTATTCTATCTGCAATAAGTAATCATTGGTTCATATTTTTAAAAAGCATTTAATTGTTTGTTAGGTTAAAAACTGCTACTGCTTTGTTACATTCGGTGTCAATTATTTTTGCAATGAGTTTTGTGCCAGCATCATTTGTAATGTACCTAATTGAAGAACGAGCTACTGGATCAAAACATTTACAGTTTGTATCAGGTGTCAATTGGGCATTGTACTGGATTGAAGCATTTGTTTGGGACATTGTAAATATATTTTAATTCATCCCAAACTAATTTTTAATTGTGTTTTCATTAAGTAATTATATTAAATATTTTGCAGATGTGTTACCTCTTCTCTGCAATGCTTTGTGTATGTGTGCTTTTTATTTTTAATGAAAGAGCCTATATATCAAAAGGAAATGTTTCTTGTGTTATTATGTTACTTGTTTTATATGGGTAAGAATGAAACCATATGTATTTGTGAACATTGTTTATAACTTAATAGGTCTATGTTTATATAGTAACATAATTACACCATATTTTTATGAGATAGCCAACCAAAATCTATAAGTAATTAATCTAAGGGCTGAGATTAGTTTAAGTATAATTAAGCATTTATATATACCACTTAAATATAATTAACCAAGTATATATAAATATATTTTTTCTAACACTATTTAAATTTAAAATGTATTAAAACTTTATTATAGGTTTTAATTTTGTACTCATTCATTCTACACAGATGGGCAAGTATACCTTTGATGTATCCAGCAAGCTTCTTCTTCACTGTTCCTAGCTCTGCATTTGTAGCAATATCATGCCTCAATGTATTCATTGGGATTACAACAACGGCTTCTACCTACATGTTAAAGAGATTTAATAATAAGGTTATTTATTCCTTGTAATGCAATATAATAGTAACTGTAGAATCAAAATTAATAATCAATTTTAATAATATTATAAATTATGGTTTTAGGATTTATATGACATTGAAGCAATTTTGTGTGATGTTTTTAAAATATTCCCACACTTTTGCCTTGGTGAAGGTATTATGAAAATGGCAGAAAATTACTTGCTTACTGCTGCACTAGCTGCTTATGGTATATTCCCTGAAATCTTATGTTTAGAATATATTAACATAATTTTTTTATTTCTGTTTTATTTATTTTATATTTAATTTAGATCTAGATGTGAAAATAAATATCTTTGCTTGGAATTCCCTGGGGAAAAACATGCTTTCAATGTTCATTACTGGAATATTATTCTTCAGTATTATTCTGGTCTATGAGAGGTATCATTATCAAGAAATATGTGCGGAGCAATTGGTATTATTTATTTAATATTATTAATCCCACATAAATTAACTGATGTTTCTCTTTAATTCTTATACAAAAATAGTTAATTTTTTACAGATGAGTATGGACCCACCACAAAATGAGGAAGAAGATGTAGATGATGAAAAAAATCGAGTTTTGAATAAATCCTGTGATGATGTTCTCATTTTAAAATACCTCAGCAAAGTAAATTCATTTATTCCTTAAATGGAGACAAACAAACTTAAAATACATACAAGAATATATAACGTAATATAATATATTGTAATGAACAATATTATAATTTAAGGTATATAAAGGAAGTATGATTCCTGCGGTCAACCAGTTATGCTTGGGAGTTAAAGAAGGTGAATGTTTTGGATTACTTGGAATGAATGGAGCTGGAAAAACGACTACATTCAAGGTTATTATTATTATTATTATTATAAACATTCTTTAACTGAGAAACAATAAAATTAAGCTAAAAGTATCTGCAACTAATGACTGAACTTTATGTAATATAAGGTATACCATTAATCTATGTGTTATAATTCACATTTGATACAATAGTAACTGTTTTGTAGTTTTTATGCTCATATTTAAAAATAGTATTTTGTACAGTTGAGTATCTATAACTGTTTGTTATATTTCTTCTTTTTTCTTAACAGATGTTAACTGGTGACATTTCTATATCATTCGGAGACGCTTTAGTTCTCGGCCAAAGTATTAGAGCAAACTTAATGTCAGTCCGGACTTCTATAGGTTATTGCCCTCAGTTTGATGCTCTTGATCCAAAATTAACTCCACGAGAACATTTAGAGTTATATGCTCACATTCGAAACGTACCTAGGTCACAAATAAATCAGGTGCAGCAGCTGTAATTTACTTATGAATATAAACATTAACAATTTTTTTCTTTAATAAAAGTAAAAGTATGATCTGTTTACTAATAATGAAAATGTTTTGAATTAGTTAAAAACTTTAAATCGATCCAAAAAATTGTATTAGTTTAACTGTCAAAATAACAATGGTTCCAGGTTGTTACCAACATACTGAAAAAATATGACCTCTATCAATATCAAAATATCATATCTAATTTTCTATCTGGAGGGAACAAACGGAAACTTTCAACAGCATTAGCAATGGTTGGGGATCCTAAACTTGTTTTCCTGGTAACTCTCTTACAAAACATTTAAAATTTATATTTCAATTTTGTTTACGTCATATAGACAAACAACAGTTAATTGTTTTACAAGAACAACGATTTCAATAGGGATATTTTTTGTTGGGATCATTTGAGGATGGTTCCTGGTAATACGAAAAAAAATAAGTCATAATCCTAAGAGGATTAATGGCACCCCACTTTTAGGTATATGGATGATGACCCCATGTTGATCTACTATTCAGTCAGAAACTGACAATGATAATTCAAATTCTGGTCGCGGAAACCACTAATAAATCACATTTTTTATTCACTGCAGCATTGCAATATTAATGAATACATTATATAATCTTATAAGGTCAATGTAATCAGATTGCATTAGATAATAATAGTTACTGTATGTTCCTAGGATGAGCCGACTTGTGGAATGGACCCTAAATCACAGAGATTTCTGTGGAACTGCATAAGAAAATGTCTTACTGGTGGTCGATCAGTTATTCTGACGACTCATAGTATGACAGAGTGTGAAGCACTTTGCTCTCGAATAACTATCATGGTTAATGGGCAATTCAAGTGTCTTGGCAGTACTCAGCATCTGAAAAACAAGTTAGTTTGTAATATTTAATGTCATTTGAAAGTTTGAAGTATATAATCGTAGTTAATTTCCTGTCGCACATAATGAACTAGTAAACGATTGTGCCTGATAAAGAGTAGGAAAAATTATTTAATCACCTAAAGACTATACATACATTTACATCTGTGATTATAAAAAGACAATTCCAGATAGTAAAGTCTATAAATTATTAATATAATAATCTATTAATTACTGGTAATTGTTTACATCAAATTCATTCCACCTAAGGTATGGGCATGGTTATAATATAATAATAAGGGCACCTGAAAATAATATGGAGGCTGTCCGCCATTATCTTAAAACTGAGTTACCAAAAGCAGTGGAACATTCGGTACAATGCACACAAATGAGATATAGCATTGATATTGATGAATTGTTTTTGGTTCATGTTCTAAAAGCTCTTGAGACAGCCAAATGCTTGAAGCTAATATTTGACTATTCTCTCTTTCAAAAATCACTGGAAGAGGTAACAATTTGAAAGTTTTTTTATTTAAATTAACTCGTACTTTATATCATTTATACTACCATTCTATTCTCAAGTTTTACAGGTATTTCTTCAATTTGTTCAAATGCAAACCAACAGTTCGGAACATGAAATTCTTGTATGTGGATGTGTAAGGCCATGCATGAAATTTCCTAAAGCTAAAATGACTCCTTCATGTTGACTGATGCTAAATTTCAATAATATTCTCTACTATTACCTTTGTAATGTGTCCATTGATCAAATACACTTTTTTTTAACAGTTTTTAGTTCCTCTTTTAACCTTGCTTAGTTTTATATCACCTTGGTAAGATTAAATGTTCATATTATGTATTATGATGAGCTTTGAGAGTCGTTGTAGTTCTTTATTGTCCATTAAATTACACAATGGATCTCAAATAAAGGCAAACAACTGTTACAATAATTTATTTTCTTGGACCCCTCGTATCATGTAAATCATGAATATCCATTTAAAACATTGTCACAGTCATAAGTATTATCAAGATGCACTCTTGCAATTTTCTGTCTAGCTCAATGAGGTACAAGACTCTTTATGGACATTTCTTATTTTTAATCTTACAATTCTATAACCTTTGCTTTCTTCGAAAAAAGCTTTTATATCCCCTGCTTGTTTTCTGTACAGTTTTGTAGAAAAAAACTAACTGTTATTTAACTGTTATCCATAAATAGTATAAAAAATCAACCTTTCTAATAGGGAGTGTGGGAACATTATAAGAATGAAATAATTTTTAATCATAATATGTAAGGAATACAATATTCCATTAATATGGTATAGGTAATAATAATATAATATAACTAAATTAAGATCTTATTATACATACCATTAAAATATTCCAAAATATTCTATCATATTTTAATACAACTATAAAATAATATTCTAAAACTATAGGAAAATATTCTATTATAAATTATTGTTCTTCCAGTAATAGAACAATTCTAGAGAACTATAAACCTACCAACTCTGAAGGAACTCACTATAACCTTTCATTAGTGTCTTAGAGTTTAATTATAATAATCAACACAATTTTAAAATTCTTTAATGCTCCTTTATTACAAAAAAAAAGTTTATAAAGTATAGACAAAAATTTTCAAAAATTAATTAACAAATTAAAGTGAAACAAAGCAACCAGGATTTAAGAAATATCTAAATATTACTAAACCTATGATATGTGAGTACCTTTTATTGTCTAAAGCTTGTGAGCCAGCCATTCTGTAGAAAGTAGAGAACATCTCTGTTACAATTTCTGTTTATCAAAACATGAAGTGAAAGTATGAATATCACAGCTTTTTTAAACCTAAATGTTAAGCAATTAATACCTGATGACAGAATAGTCTCAGTATTACATTACAGCTAACCAATTATTACTTTCTTGGCAAGGCACTAAATGGTTACTAAACACATTTCACAAGTATTTCAAGATGAGTAATGCAACTACTACAGAAACTATTGATGACATCATAATCAATGAACCTGAATTTGGTAAAATAATATGCTTGTTTAATTCTCTCATTTTCATTCTGGCCACTTCTTCATTTGGATTGCCTTTAGCAGGGTCAAACCATATCTTCATGCAAGGCTGGCTATCATCCACAATTTCCCAAGACCCATCCCACACCTAGAACAGAAATGAAACATCAAGTACATACAATGTCTCATTCAATTCTCATATCAAAAATTATAATTTATTCATGGCAATAAGGGCATAAACATTTATTTGTCTAAATGTCACTTTGCATTACAGTGTTGATTAATACCAATTACACATTAACAATACCAAACTAATTTATGACATTCTCCCTTCCAATAGTCAAAATTCACCAACTATGCAACAGAAGATTTATTAATTTAAATTGTAACAAAGCCAATAGTACCTTTTCGCAGAAATTTTTTGCATTGAGAAAAATAGCTCTGAATGGTGCACACTCTGCACCCTTGGGGCACTTATTTCCTGTGGGGCCCCAGTCAAAATTTTTGCCCCAGTTATCAGTGCAAGTATAATCATCTGCACATGCTGAAAACCAAGATTCGCATTCGCTCCTACACAAAGGAACACCAAAGAATCGTTCTTTGCGGATCTTCATATTCACCTGAAAAATTTTTTATAGCACATCATTCCCGAATAAAAATAATTCCGTGAGCATGTGAAAACCGACTTGTCCTTATAACAGACAAATCACTATTTAATATTTGTCTAATCAATTTATAAAAACTACTACCTTCACAATCCATGGACCAATGTTTGGAGAGCATTCATAAAAACACAAATCTTGAATAAAATGTTTTTTACATTCTTCTGACAGATTCTTTTTATGAGGGCAATGGTTAAAGTTGAAATTGTAGAGGTTCATTTGGTGTACATTGTAGGTATTGTTATGTGTGCAGCATGAGAAATCTTTCCACGGAGAACACTAAAAAATTGACATGAAGTAAGTAAAGGAAGATTGTGATTACTATATATAGTATATCGTAATCTACTATCTTCTTAATATCTATTTCAATCATTTGTAATGGACCTTAAGGTCTATCAATATATATACAGCATTTACTTAATTGCAATGTAAATAGAAATATCAACAAAATAAATATAAATAAAGAGTGGAAATATAAATTAAATAATAATTTTTATGAATTTTCATAAAAACAAATTATTGGATACATTATATTATCTTTATTTATTTTATAATTTTAAGAATAGTTATCTAAATTACTATGAATTTTCCCAGTTAATAAAGTTAAACTGTAAACAAATTATAATTAGTACAAAGTAATAAATGTTGAATTTTATATATGTAGGAAATATGAAGCTGGGAAAATGGCAACAGGGACACAATACAATATGATATGCTTATCAAACTGTTTAGGCTTTTTAAATTTCTGTTTACTACCTCCTTATTAAATGTTTACAGTATTTATATAGACCAAATAAAAATAGTTTCATTCAAGAAAAAATGCATTGTGCTCAAACTGTTTTTTTAAGTTATACTAAATCATAATAATGACCAAAGAAAAATGTAAAGTGATATTAATAGTATACAGACACAAAAGTTGAATTTAATTCACAGAAAATATTAATGCCATTTAGCATCCTTATCACTCCTTTGAATTACTAACTTAGAGCACTTATACTTCAGAGTAGAACACTTATTAGAGTCTTCATGATTGATGACTACTAATACAACATGAACAGATGAATACAACAGAAATGAATAACATAAATTTGTATTCTATTATTCCGATGTTGGCCAAACAATTTTCTTTCAGACATCAACATCAATATGATCCCAGTTAAGTTTCATGTGTGGGGAATAAATTACCTGTTTAAATAATTCGTCCTCAGGGCCGGGATAATTTTTGTGTGAAATGGAATCCAAACACCTGTAATGACTCATCTCACGTGTATCGTCTTGTGCCATCACCAGGGATACGGACAGGAAAACAGCGAGGATCTGTTTCGAAACCATTGTCGGGAAGCGACTGGTTTCCTTCTATTATATGCAAAAAGGAAGACGCTAGTTTAAAACTGCGCTTCGTTAATAAAAAAACGCAATGTCAGCAAAATTGCACCGGCGACGCGCTCAGATTTAGCAGCTCTAAGCTCCCACCTTGAAACCGAATGTGATATCGGTTAACAGTAAAAACATGATACAAAATCGATAGGACCGGACAATGAAGGAGAGGGGAAGGCCAGAAAATGGGGACAATTGTCTATTCATTTTCGCTCGTTCACATGAATCAAAATGCTTAATAAGAGTTCAAATTTTACAATTGCAGTTAATAAATCTAGTGAGGGAGGGGACGCCGCATTGATCCTTTCGCTCAGGACAGCGATGACCCACTGAAAATGAAATTATGGAAATGGTGCCGATTAACAAGAAAGAGAAAATGAACACAATAGAATATACTTAGGAAATAATTACCGGGCGACGTACCTATCCTAGACACGCGAAGTAGTTTTCGATGGACGTTATACGCTAAAATTAAATCCTGATATCTCGACCCGACGATATTCTACTTAAGTTAAAAATAATATTTCAAATAAGGAAACATTAATATTATGTGAATTGAAGAAACTGTGAGAAAAGTATAACGTAAAAAATATTTTGCTATTTTTTTCTTAAAGGTCAGCACTGTAAAATTGGAGGGAATGGTTTTGAAGGTTTTAGGTAACCCTGTGGAAACATCCGAGGTGGTGAACTGTACGTGCATGAGGTTATTTATTTAAGGACTTCTGAAGTGGACGATTGGAATTTTAACGTTGAGATTTGGAGGCTATGCCAGTGACTTGAAGGTAAATTTTGGTGTATTTTAAAGTTAATTTCCTTGTTATAGATAATGTAGTCTTCTGTACCTGTTGTTCTTTATAGGTTAGTTTTCCTTGCGAGTCTATAAAAACCGTTTAAGGAACGCTGCTTCAAATATTCCTCGGTTCGAAGATTTACTTTTAATTTAATTTAATTTAGTTTATTCGGAGTAAATGATAATTAGTGCTGACTATCCGGTATAGTTCTACAATTTGAAGCACAGAGCACAATCCCAGAGTTGCATAATATAAGTACTGAAGATATTTTGTTTGAATCATTTCTTTTGGTTAATATTTTCATTTTCTGTATTTTTACCGTTTCAGGTACTAAAAATGTCACCTCAGAGACCAAATTTAAAAAGAAAAAAACAAGGTACTAATGGGCCAACGAAAGCCAAAAAGCCAGCTCTCACAGTAACAGGTAAGAATTATATTACACACTTAATATAGCACAATTACCTGCATTATCCCTTATTTTTTATGTAGTCCCATCTCAACAATTTCATTATCTTTCATGTTGATTATAAATTGTTTCACAATTTTGAATTTGTCAGTTTATCTAGTAGTTTTTCATAAAAGAGATGTTCTGTGTGGCAAGTAATGGATAAATAACTTATTGTTATTTTATGTCATAACTACAATTTTTAACTTATTCTAAGAAAAGTTTCTAAACATTATCATTTAAAATTTTTTGAACATTTTGAGTTTTCATAGTATTTATTTCATATATATTAGCATTTGAATTCTGTACTTATGTTCAGTGGCATTCTGGTATGTAAGTTAGGTAAAAAATGATTTGGCACTTTCACAAAAACTTTAAATGGTGATCTCTGGTTGATTAAATTGATTTTAAAAATAAACATTACTGTTTGACATAAGTATTTAACCGTACAAAAACAGGTAAAATTGTTTATTTCATATCAATGTGAGTAATAAAATTTGTACATTTCAACTAGGTGTTCAGATAATTGGGCAAAGTACAAGTGACAAATTTCTATATTTGATTTGGATTGGAAAAAAATTATTATTTATCAACACAAATTTTGAAAATGACCAGGTACCCATGTACCATAATCCTTGATTCTATCAAATCATTTGGACAATATACTGTATTGGAATTACTTTAACATTTTAGGATGTATTTATTTGATCAGAGCAAGGAAAGTAATCCTGTAACTATTAATCAGTTATAATCAAAAAGGGCTTAAGGGTTTTAAATAATTTAATGTTAACTTCAATATTAATATGTAGCCTGCTGTACCACGAAATGTAAAATATAACTGACAGTCTAGCTTTTAAAAATTGCACTCCTTTTACCTACCTTTATCTCAGGATAGTTTAAACCTTAGAGCCGATTGGCAGTGAGCTTGGTTTTTAAAATTTTAAATCCGTCCAGGGAATAATTGTGCCCGGATTAATTACAATGTCATCTTGATGTTTATGTTTTCGTAAAAAACGCAGAACACGACACATTCGCCGAGGAGAGGAAAAAGCGTGAGCCGGGAACCGTTCTGGTTTTCGGTGAAGGCGTCGCCGGACAGTTGGGCCTCGGCGAAGAGACCACCGAGAGGTCCAAGCCAGCTTTCGTCCCGGGGGTTCCCGATGTCATAGAAGTCGCCGCCGGTGGTATGCACACCGTCTGCCTTACCTCGGACAACAAGGTTTATATTGAGTATAGTTTTTTACATATATCGCTGCCTGAAATTTTTATAGCAGAAAAAATATGCCCGCACGGGAGAAACCTCTAATGTGAGGCGTCTGGGGCATGGCTTCGGGCGTTGTATGTTACAATTGGCGCCAAAATTCCGTGTCGCGCTATAGTTGTAGTCGTTTTGAAAATAGGTCTCGCAGGAAAAAAATAAATCTATTTAATTATTTATTACTTATATCTGTAATAACGTCTTGGGCGACAGTCTAAATTTCTTCTCATACTAGGAGCCGAATGTGAAAAAGCGAAGTGATGGGATTTTTATATTCATTTTAAAGCGGGATTAGTGCCGTCATATGCGACCTACTTGGCCTTTTATTAATTTCGTTTCATCCCCATGAAAAATCAAAAGAACTTGACAGGTACTTTTAACTACCCAGAAAAAATGCTTTTAAGCTCTATAATTCTTGAGGGGAGTTTTACAGTTGCAGTGTTGTTCCAAAGTTAGAATTTGTTTTTAGTTCGACTGGTACCCCTAAAGCGGCCCTCAATTTACGACCAGGGTAAGAAAAATTTCATTTCACCACTTTAGGTTGCAGTAACTCTTAAAGGCCTTCAAATGTAAGCAAAAATTACGAAAATAAATACATAACGTGTGTGCAATATTGTGTGAAATTTCGTAGTTGCCCTACGGTTTTTATGCAGAAGGAGGGCAGTTGTAGAAAACAGTTTACTGGATAAGCGTTGTATTACAACGCTGGGAAGGTATATGTAAAATATTCTATATCGGAATCGATCTGTTTAATTAATTTGAGACAAAAACGTCCTGACGGAAGTTGAAAAAAGCGTGTAAAGCAGAGTGGCGCGTCTTTTTTTGCTTCGTTTTTTACTCCAGTTTTTTAGTTGTTTATGGTATTATAAGGTTATCAACCAATTTATTTTCTAATTTTCAGTTTAGCAGCTGTTCAGATTAAAGGTCACACAAACTTTCCTAAGCTTCAATTTTGGTATTAGAACAAACTTTTATAATACTATTATAATAAGAAAGGATTATACCAACATTTTTTTATTTTGAATCCTTGAATTAGATAGCATTTTGTTAATGTTATTGGATAATGAGCAAATTTGATAAACTAGGAATAGAGGAAGAACTCTAAAAAAGAGAACCCAGAATTCGATTTTGTAATTCTGAAACCCCTAAAGATAAAATTGAGATATATTTTATTAAGATATATATATTAAGATAATATTAGGGAGACATTACACAGATGGATGGAGGGTTTATCAATGCATTTTAATTTCCTTTTAATTATGGAATGAATTTAATGCCAAAGTTCCAAGCCATATTTTGTTTCAACACAAATTCTCTATGTTGTTTTACACTTCTCATTGAAAATCATTGCCATAATATAGTTTTGAAAGTGTATTTCTTTAGAGATATATGCATCTGATTAATTGAGAAAATATTGTAAACCTTTGTTATAAATAATTTTTATAAGATGCAATAACTCTAATTTCTTCCAGGTGATTACTTTTGGGTGCAATGATGAGGGTGCTCTAGGTCGAGATACAAGTGAGGAAGGTTCAGAATTCGTTCCTGGACCTGTGGAAATACCTGGAAAAGTTGTAGATATCACTGCTGGAGACTGTCACACTGCTGCTCTTTTAGATAATGGAACAGTTTATGTGTGGGGATCATTTAGGGTAGGTTATTACTTACTGTATCTAATTATTAACATAGGCATTTTGTAACAGTTTTTGTTTGTCAAATAGCAATCTGGTTTTTGAATGGTTTTTGAATTTATGATGTGATTTCTTTGTGTTCATTCAACTAGCCCTGAGGTGTGAAGTTTTATTAATAACTTAGTACTTGTGAGGAGGAGCAATGAGAAAGAGTGGGAGAGAGGCCTTTATTTGGTAAATTTGTGTACAAAAAAATTAAATAAAATTACCCCTGATGGTATTTCCAAAAGTAAAACAACCTCCTGGATATTCATTGTCCAGAGAATACATATATATATAATTAAATTTATGAATTATTATTATTATATGAAAATATATTTATCAGGTGTTGCCCAAGTTTATTAGAATAAGGAGATTAACATCATTGCAATGTAAATTTTGTTTACCTTTGTTTTGCATAAAGGACTCTCATGGGCCAATGGGACTACTCAGTACATCTATAGAGAAGAAACCTGTGTTGGTCACTACTAATTGCAAAATTTTGAAAATTGCATCCGGATCACACCACCTGGTGATGTTGGGATCAGATGGCCAGTTGTACACATGTGGGTGTGCAGAACAAGGACAACTGGGGCGAGTCACTGAAAGGGGCTCATCAAGGAATAGTCGGCAAGGATTATGTAATACAAGACTATTACTAGTTAATAATTAAATTACTTAAAATTGCCCCAGATATTTCACTGTTGGAATGAAAAAAAAATGTAGTAGCATTAGTAAAATGGGTTTGTTTTTAATTGTTATCATTTACAATATAGTTTCAGTAGGAAGTGGTTCCTTATTTGACACTAAATAAAATAAGATATTTATTGGTTTAAAATTTTTAAAAATCCTTCAAAAGAAAATTAAATTAGCAAGGGACTGAACCTGATCATTCTGACTGTCATTATCATAATTAGATTGTTCATGGTCACACAGGTATAAATTTATGTTTCTTCATAATTGTTTGATATAGTGTCAGACCAAAATTAAACTGGAGATACTATTTGGAACTCTTATGAATTATTCTCTAACTAACCCTAGTATAAGTTTAACAAAAATACCTTAGAACTGAATTTTCATGGATGGAAGATTCCATTTCAAACCTCTAGTTTTAATTTTTTTAACAAGTCATTTCTATCTGCATACACTTAAGAAAAGTTGCCTATCTATTTATTAGAATTTTATAATTAAAAAACTTCAGTATAATTTTTATATACTGTTCCTTAAAATTAATCACATTCTTTTTCTTTACATTCTAATAATTTAACTGCAGCTATTAATGAAACATATAGCTTTTTAAATAGACAAAAAAGGCTTAGGACAGTATACTCTTCATTTTATGTTTCAGTAGAATATTAAGGCTTCGTAGATATCCCAGTACTAATGTTTATTACACTGCATTTATAAAATTCTCTAGAATATTATGTTTAAGTACTTTAAGTGCTGATATATTACATGTGGTTATTTTTATTTAATTATCGTTGTTTTGTTTTTTCAGCACAACTGTTACATCCGTCTATTGTTACATTCAGTGTCCGCTCAAAGCTACAGTTCGATGATATTTGGACAGGTTCATACTGTACTTTTGTTAGGGAAAAATCTAAAGGAGAAATTTATGTATTTGGACTGAACAATTATCAACAAATTGGTAAGTTCTTTATTTTATATAATTAGTTGTATTAATTTTATATAATTAGTTATATTAATTTTATAAAATTGTTATTGAAAGTTATGAACTAAAGTCTATTGAAGTTGGCTCTGATAATATTTATATACTGATAATAATTGCCATATATTCTGGCATTTATAGATATTATTTTTTATTGTCTGTTTTGTTACCTTCCAGGCCTGGAGTCTTCAGGGGTACATTATCGACCATTGTTATCAAAATCCTTTTCGGGTATTAAGTGGGTTAAAATATCTGGGGGAGAACATCATACTGTGGCCATGGACAGTAATGGTAATTTTTTGTCATTTATTCTTTTAACATATTTTTATTATATTTATTTATATTATATATGTATATTATATTTATTTATATTATATATTTTATTTTTTGTTATGATTCATTTTACATATGTACCATTAATTAACATAATCATTTGTGTTTTTATTCATCTTTTCATTAAAGTCTAATGTTTTTACTTTAGGGCAGGTATATACTTTGGGAAGGAAGGAATATGGAAGATTAGGACTTGGTGAAAATTGCGATGATGCTAAAGTGCCTACTCAAATTGAAAGTCTGGGAAGCAATTGTCTCGATGTAACCTGTGGAAGTTTTGCTACCTTTGCTATTTCTGAAGATGGTATTTTTCAAATTTTACATTTTTACTTAGCGTTTGCATGATACATGATCCCGTTACATTTAACTGTAGGTCTCTGACTGTAAAATGCAGCACCTTTATATACAATTTTCCTTATCCACTAATTTTTAGATACATTATTAATTAATTAATCTTAATAATACAGCATCTAAACATTATATTTTTATCAGTGTATATATATATATATATATATATATATATATATATACATAACTGCTTCAGCCTGCGTCAATTATTGTGTGTTAATATAAATGGGAATGGTTGTGATTATATATTTCTTAATGAGAGTATAAAAAACAATATGTAAACATATTGAAATGGACAGTATTAAATGTGTTTAATATTGAAAAATCAATACCCAATTAAATGGGAAAATTATGGTTTACTCTTATTTTATTTGTATTTATTATATAGGGGGGTTCTAATGTTTTCAGGGAAGTTGTTCTCTTGGGGAATGGGCTCATCACAACTTGGCCTTGGAGAAGAAAATGACACTTTTGTTCCTACCCAAGTGACAGGGAAGCAGTTGGAGAAGAAAGTGGTGATGAGGGTTTCGAGTGGAGGTCAACACACTGTTGTTTTGGTTAGGCCAGCACCTGCTTCCTGAGCACAAAAGCAATCACAACTGACAGGCATTAATTTATTTTGAATTTACCGAAAAGAAAACTGTTCATAACCAATGAATTGTTAGGAACCTACAAGGGTACACTTTTGAAACCCTTATTAGATGTTTAAATTGAAAGTAATTTCTTGTTTTATAGGAACTGACAAACTTTAATGGTCCAACATTTTATAAAATGATTTATCTTTTTTTTAAGAAGAAAGTGGACTTGTTTTGGATGTTGTGTATTCCTGTTGATTTGAATATAAATTAAAATTTGTTAAATTTTGTACTGTGCAAAGATGGAAATCATGTATAGTAATGTTAGTGGATTTCTGTTGAGTTTTTTCTTGTATAACAAATATCATTATTTATGTATTTCATAATATAAGTATTACATTGTTGTATTTGCCATGTTTGAAAATCATTGTCAATTATTGTAATTTTGAAAGGTACAATAAAATGAAATTTATACCAATACAGTTGTTCAAAATTTTGGGAGGCGACCTAATTACTCAAAGAAGTAATTTCTTAAAACACAAAACGTTCATGACATGTAGTCAACTTATATAACTTATTGTACCTTCATCCTCTATAATTTTTGGCAGATAAGGAATCAAATTGGATTATACAGTGAATAATATAATGCAGAGAAAGTATTCAATGAATTCAGTGACTTGTTTTCAATTAAATGTTTTAATAATGGTTACATAATTCATTCCACAAACATACTTTACATTGGATTCTCCTTATAAGAAATATGTAATAACAGTATTTTTAATCAGCGCAGTTCAGTGCCATGGAAATTATTATTTTCCCCAAGTCATTATTATTATTACTATTACACCTGCGCATGAAAATGTTAAAAATATATGTGGTACTTTTTAGACACGGCTGATCAAAATTGTATCGATTTAATTTCACTTTACTTGTACTTCGAGGACTTTTTTGTAATATGTTTAATAATTAAATACAAAGATAAGAGAAAATAAATCACAGTTAATGAAGCCCTAAGATCTACAAATGCTCTTAATTATAGTGATAGTCCCTTCTGAAATGTTTTTGAGGTTGAATAAAGGCGCACTGAGAGAGCAATACGTAGGAGGTGAAGTAAATGTGTTTAGGATCAATAGTACGTAAGCATTTCCGGATTAAAGAGGAATTATTTCATTTAAGTTCGTTCTAAAAAACAAGTGAATTCTATACAAGATATAACTCCAAGTGAATCTTTCAGAAGACATTTAAAACTGAATATTCTTTATGATATATAGTAGCCACATTATTTGATTTTCCAACGTTTTTGTCTAACCAATTTTGGAGCCGTTTTGAGAAAGAGAAATACTTATTTGATTTTGTGTACATAAGGTCAAGATTAAGTTGAAATGTACTACATCTGCAATATATGTATTGAACTAATTTTGTTGATCAGAAATTTTTAATTGATCACTAGTCAAGAGTACTTAGTCTTTAAAATTTACCATTGGTTTTCATTTTTGTAATAGACATTTTTGACATTTATAACTCGGATTAGAGTTAAGAGGGGCTCTTGGTCCCTTAACCAAGGACACAAGCGAGGGTTGAAGGAAAGACCTTCAAGGCCACCAGAAAGCCAGTCTAAAGGTAATCTAAAGTGTGCGAGTGCGTGAAGTATAAATTCAAAGGTTTCTATCATCGTAATTTTTCGACTCCGAAAATTAATATAGTAAATATTTAAGTCGCAACATTTATGTTTACAAATGTAGAATAACGAACCTGTATGTGTCATATCCTACTCACTTATATTTTAACTAATAAACTGTAGACATTTAAAGAAAGGAAGAAATAATAATAATAAAATCAGGCAAATAATACAATATTGTAGGAAAAAGTTACTCGAAATTAATTTTATTGTTTCCCTTTTTTGCCTGGAGAAGTGCACAGTTAATCCTTTGCTAGCTAGGCTTATATTTTAAATCCCCAATTATCGATTTTGTTTCTTCTAGCTTAAAGTTCTTGAAGCTAATTACTTAAGTTTACAAAGGTGTTTTCGTCAAATCAACTGACAAAATATAAAGTCAAGAGTCTAAATATAAAGCAACAGAAGTTAAATCGAATTATCAAATTTTAGTTAACAAGATTTGTAAAAGACCAAGTAGCGTCCATCTACATAACTTCCTTAACCCATTCGAAACCAATTGCACACCGTGTGGGCAATGGATTTCCGAGGCTCTAAGACAGCCTGTACACCTTTTATGTAATAACAGTAATGTCCAATTATCAGTTATTCTGAGTAAACTAGTTGTCGGAATAAGACTTTTCTGGAACTAATGAAATCTGTAAAGTACAGGAAAACAAAATTTGGCATTTGTTTTACTGTGTACCAAAAAATCTGAAAATTATCTGAAGCCTTTCTTACATGAAAAATACTATGAATACGCATGCAGCGAAGGCTTAAGATAATAAGTTTTTCTTTTCTTTGACCCATCTAATTTTTCTTTGCATTATATTTTATTCTTTATTACTGAAAGCAAAATAACGATTTTATATTATCTAACTATTTATGAAATAAATGTTTATACATTTTTTAATGATGCATTTTCATTTTACCTTACATTGCACACATGGAGTTTAATCCGCTCCTCGCAATAAACATTTTCCGAGGACCGAGCTGCACTCCCGGTGTGCAATGATCTTATTTATGTGAATTCACTTACGTATTCGATGATTTCCATAGTAAACATGTTTTTTTTATTAAAAATGATACAGAAATACAAAGAAAAAAAAATTTCGCTCCTGGGGACCGTGTTCGAAAGAAATCGTCGTCTCGAATGGGTTAAGGAATATTTTATGTAGTAGTAAAATACTCTGTACAAATTCTCTAATCCTCGAGTAAAATTCTCTATTGGTTTCGTATAAATTATAAAAAATCTCGAAAATTCATTTTTTTTATTCGGATTCCTGATATATGGCAGCGCCGATTGCGGAATTTCACGGCAGGGAACGTTTTCACGATTTCTTACAGTTCCTGGGATAGGGCTAATCCCAAACGAATAATTATTTAATTTCTATATTTATGTATACACCCGAATTGAACACAAAACGATATTATATATAAATAGGTATATACTAAAACATACCTTACATACCTTTAAAATATACTAAAATTACAGAAAACCAGTCTTCCTAAATAAGCAACCCTAAAAGAGGAAATTGCGCAGTAAGTACAAGTGACTCTTTGACGATTTACCCCCACTACGGAGTGGCCCAATAGGGCTGCTATGCAGCAGTCATATTGGCATCATTCTTCGGCCAGATCCTGGACTTCTAGTAACTGAAATGGAGGACTACAATCTGTTTGCTCCCGGGTCCGTTTTCGGTGACGACTTGGGTAAGTCATCCTGGCATTTTTATCGTTCTGTAAACCCCGAAGAATAGTTAAGGTTTCTCCTCCATGTGTCTTAATACTCCGATAGCAGCCAGTGTTGAATTATGTATATATATATGTATATATATATATATATATATATATATATATATATATATATATATATATATATACATAGTAGGACTTTATTATCAGATATCTTCAGGACCAAAGGGGTGACCAATTAGCGAAGTGAAGTAGATCATGTAGTGAGGTAGTAAATGAAGTTAATTTAAAACTATAAACAACTAGGAATTATTTATTTAGATGTCATAGTATAATCATTTTTGATATTTCTGCTTCATTGCCTTCCTGCCATTTTATCAAACTTGTCATGGATTGACTGGCTTCATTATGGGAAATGGTAGCTTTTTTAAGGCCATCTCCTTGATCTACTACTTTACTTTAGTAGATCCCCAAGAAGAATTGGAGACAATGCGATAATTCATACACATTTCATAACCTACATCCATTATGACTATATCATATCAATTTATAGATGGTTTTACTGGGCAATGTGTTCTCCCAAATCTTTCAATTGTTCTGAGGAATACAGTAATGGCTATGTCTCCTGTTACTATGTTTCGGCCAATTTCTTACACTGGTTCAAACATGCATTAGATTTGGGAATCATTGAGATATGAAAGTTCTGGGAAAAAACTAGTCCCTTCAAAGGTCACTAATTTGGGAGTGTGACCATTTAATGATGTTCTACTCCATATAAAATTTTGATAAAAAATGTTATTGGAACTGGAAGATGGAAAAACTATTGAGACGTGTAAACTGATGCCTTTTGGCAATTTGTTTTATGGCTTATGATGCAGTTTGATAATATGTTATTTGAATATAACTATTTTACAGGTTCAACTTCTGAAAAAAAGGAAAGCAAGTGGAAGGGGCATGTGGAGCAGCCTCCTGAGGAAACTGATATTGCAGACGCAATTCTAGAATTTTTGAAAAACAATTTATATGAGCTCAAATTGACAAATGAGTTATTCAAAATTAAAAATGATTCCTTAAACATTTATTATCACAATTACACTAGGGGAGTAACTACTGAAGTTCAAGAACCATTATACTGTCTTTATACATCCTACATCCCAAGATTTAGGAAAGCACCAAAGAAAAGTACTTTTGGTTTGAGTATGGAGGGAGGAATTTCTAACAGCAGCTTGAATTTAATTTTTAATTCACAAAATGATATTATGGACTTAGCACCCATTGCTCAGAATTCTTTTCCTTCACATCAATTCAACACAGTTCCTAGTAGTAATAAGGCAATTAGATGCTTTGATATTAATATACCCACAGTTCATGATTTTTCAGAAATTGACATGATCCCACTTAATAATAAATCAACAGCAAATGCTAAATTAAAGTTGAAAATTAAAGACTCTGTTATTGACTTTTACTTACCTCATGCTGGGAATTTGAAAAGGGGGAAATCTCCAAATCGTCTTTCAGAAGATAATTTTAATAGTTTCAGGTTGAAATGTGGAAATAAGAAAATTGGTAAGTTAGTTGGTAACTTAACCAATATTGTTACATTATCCTGCTGAGCAAAATATTTTTTTAAATGTTTGCATTGTGTTTACAGTTTTTTTTATTTTATGTTTACCATGGTTATTAATTCCTATTAGATAAGAGACTGGACTAGAAGATAAAAATGTAAACTCTTGAATTATTTTCCAATTTTTTAAATAGAGAATCACTCAGTAAAATTATGCTGCATTTTTGTATTCATTTTTTATTTGTATTGTAGTGAATGGGTCTCAGATATAAATCTTTTACCTTTGATTCTGATATTAAAAGTAATAAGTCCCATAACAAGCAATGCAAAAAAATTCAATCAATCAATTATATATGATCATTTCCCCTTTTATTACTACAATAACAATAGTTAATCATTTATCCATCCATTCCAGATAAAAAAAAAGTGAGTAAAATGTTTCAAAGTACCCCTGAAAACAGAAAAAAAAATCTATTGAAAAAGAGTATCAATAATCATAATCCAGATCCCAAAGGTAATTATTTAATACTTGTTTATTTATTATAGATAAACATATTTATTAGAATATTTAACGCTAAGATATAATTATAAATGGCACACGTATGAACATACAGAGTTTAAATTATTCTATTCCTTTATTTTAATCATTTTAAACAAATAAATGACAAAGGTGTTCCATTAAATTTAATATTTATTAGTAACCCCAAGACAACTATATAGGAATAACTGAATGATTGTAAATTTTAACTATTAGTAATTACAGGTAATAATGTTTCAGATGGGAAAGAAATATTGTATTGCTCTTTTTGCAAATCAAATAATGAAAGCTATGCAGTTTACACAAGTCACTGTCTGAAAAATAAAATCAATGGGACTTCTGTTGTGGTTTGTCCTGTCCTAAGGAAGTAAGTAAATAAATATATTAATTAACTGATTATCATAAGATGGAGGAAAAAAGTATTTTCAAATTTTTTTCTAAGAATTAGTCCATAACCAAATTTGTGATATAATATAAAAAATAATTCAGTTAAATATTTATGAATACCAGTGTATGTAAGAAGCCTCTTGTTCATTGTTATAAATAAATTTCACTAGTAATAACCTTTAGCCTCAGGTCCAGTGTTTTTCTTTTATTATGCCCCAACACCCATATGTGGATAAATCCAGGAAGGATGATTTTTTCTTAAATAATATTTTTTGTCATTCTATAACCTGGTTTTCACAAAAATGTTCAATTATTCTCAATTATTTATTTAACATATTTATAATACATAATATATAGCATTGTGCTTATGATTTTTACAGTTTGGTATGTCCCAAGTGCCAAGCAACTGGTGATTCTGCTCATACTATTTCATACTGTCCTTTGGTTATTAAATCAAACAATGGTAAAAGGCCAGTGTCAGTGGCCAATGCATTAAAGGAAACAAACAGACTAAGTTGTGGAAAGCCAAGGAAGTTTTGGAAGTAAAATTATTTAGTTCTTAATGTCTTGTATTAGCCTTATCTTGAATTATTCACTATCTCAACATCAATAAAAATGATTTTACATAAATTATATTAAATAATATTATGCAGTTAAAATTATAATACTAACAAACAAATTGTTTCCAGTTCCAAATTATCTATGTAATTAATTCTCTGACTCTACTTTCTTTATGTAATTCTGATTCTCAGAAATGAAGATTTTACTGTAAATATGAACAATATTTAATTTAGTACTATTCTTCAAGATACTATAATCAAAACTTATAATGCAGACAGCATTTTAAAAAATTATTTTAATAATAATTTTTGGAATTAAGTTCATAATAATTAATGTAGAGTTGAACAATTTTGTATTGATTTTTCTTAATGATTTTTAATGTTATATAACTTGTAGTGAATGAAAATGTTCCTAATTGTCACTGACATTCTGATTTATGTACTTATCTTGAACAAATTTTTATTTTTTAATAAAATTATTAATTGAATTTTTATTTTTTAATAAAATTATTGCTCAGAAGAATTATTGTTGTGGAAAATAGAATAAAAAATTCTTATTTAATATAAGTTTTCCTATATTACTGCCTTCTTTCCTTGAGTTTTATATTGTTAAGAAGTATAATATATAATTAGACACATTGACTGTTCTATATGGACTGCTCTTGTGCTTTTGTTGCATGTTGTTGTTGGCATATATTTTGGTGCATTATTAGCTGATGTAGTTTTATGTTTTAAAATTAGTCTTTTCCTATAGAGAAGTGGAGTTGATCGGGTCCTAGAGAGTGGAAGAGATATGACACCTATTAGAGTAGTTAAGTATAATTTTTCATTTCATAGGGTCACCATATCTTGACAAATAAAATCAGATTAAAGTAAAAATACTAATGTACAGACGCCAGTCCAATATCATGACGGCATATATGAGAGGGACAAGATAATATTCCCGATGATCGAATTTTCCTTCAATTGAAAATTTGAATGGTTTAGTAGGAACAAAGTGTTCATTTCAGAAGGTTATCATTTTATGTAGTAGATTGCGTTTACGTATGTTGTACTGTGGCTATTGGCAGTGGTTCAACCAGTATGGAGTTAGAATCGAATGGTTCAATTTTTGGTTTATTTGTTTGAGGTGTTTTTCTTATTTAAAAACATTCAATTTCATGGAATTGTTGGTGGATAACAAACAGGAGGGCAGAAACGGCAGAGGGAACGGACAAAAGCTGCTCGGATAACTCAAATTTAAAAATTAATTTTTTTTAATAATCCATAAATAATACAAAAGCCTTATTTTTCATTTCTACAGACTAAAAATAATAAAATACATTAAATCTAAGGAATAGGGAGGGAGGTTTCGGGATTATTCACAGATGGGTGGTGAAGGGACATTTTGGGAATGTGTCGGTAATCTGGGTGAGGGGGGTCTTTTATCTTCAGGGGCCGGAGGGCATTGAGGGATTTTGAGAAACCGTTTTAAAGACGGATGCCTGGATTGCGACTGCGGACGAAGTTGAGGAGCTCGTCGCTGTCCTCGCAGACGAAGGGCTTGAGGTGGTGGCAGGCGACATCGTGCCATTTAACGCCGTCCTGGTAGAAGTTGTTCAATACGGCCAGGCAGGATTCGTCATTGCCCTGCGGATGAGAGGCCATTAGTGAAGGGAACTTTGAGGGCTCTTTTTAAACTGCGTTATGGCCGTAGCTTAGAGAGAAAGAAATAGCGCTCGACAATACGCAGGACTGGTTTTTTCATTGGGCAACCGTTATGGTTTACAGTTCGGACGAATAGGTTTCCACCTTTGAAATCGTTTAGAGCGCTCAAATTTCCGAGAAGATATTAAATTGAATTTATAAGTGGGTAACGTCGGTCAGTACTGAGGGGATCCACATCACATCCACAATAAAAATCGCGAGTGTCTGACGTTAATTTGAATTAATCTTGGTTGTTCAAGCTAAAGAGAGCAGCTGAGAGATGTTTAACTGTACCGAAGTGAAGGGGTGAAAAGTGGATGGGATAACAGATTTTCTGCTTTGACGTCTCTTGGACGAGGCTTCCTCCTGTCGGGTCGGATTCGCGACACTAAAACGGAGGAGGGTGGCCTAATTCGTTACCATAATTTTTTTAATGGTTTGTTTCCTTTCGGGAGCAGGTCGAGAGGCCAGCACCGTTTTAATATCGGAAGAGGTTCTAGAATATGCAAGTTTATCGACCACGACATTGCCGGCATTAAATTTTATGATTAGTTCTGGTTCAGGACATTGTACGGTTGAGAGGTTACCTGTGCGGCTTCCCTGTTGTCGGGCTGCTGCTGTCCGTAGCCGCCGGTGTGGCTCCAATCGCCGGTGTTTCTCTGGGTGGTTGGTCCGATCTTGGCTCCGGATCCGGACCAGAACCATCCGTTCACGTTGGCAGGCTGCAGGTCGGGCCTGTCGCAACCATTGAAATTGCACTTACGCCCAGAAGTCCAAATGTAGCGCACGTTTCCTGTCACAGAAGAACGTTGGGTTAAATTAACTCGTCGGTGAAAAATTAACCTTGGAGGTTTCAACGGTGCGTCAATACGGAGTTCAATCATGGCTCCTGGACGACACTAACCACCTTCCAGTTTTCTTTCAAGAAACGGCACGATGAAAAAACATCGTATAATGACACGTATTTCTTGGAACAACTTTCATTGACACCGCTGTCCTGCAATAGTAATGCATTAGATGCAGTACTGTATAGTATAGCTAATACTGCAATAAAGGTGTACCTGGCCAACTTGACTCGGTCCGCGAATATAATATCGTGCGTCGTATCGAACGAGAATGCTGCTACGATCGTATCGCGCTATTGATTTGTGAGGTGCTCACCTCTGACGATTCTTTGCTTGATGAATTCGTTCTCCTGGGGGGTCTCCAGACTGACGGCGTCCATGCAGTGTCTGCGGCAGATGTTCCTCGCGTCGAGCCAGTCGACTTCCAGGCTCCTGGTGGGTGCGTGCTCCCAGCTGAAGAAGTAGGAATGTGCCACGCCTCTTGCGTCCCTGTACGTCGAATGTCTCACTCCTGCAATCGCAAGTTTTATATTCGTAATCGCCTCATACAATAACTGTATTTAATAAATTTAATTTTTCGTCGGATTCAGCTTAATAATAACGTTACTAATTGGTAAAAGTATAAATAAGTTAAATATGTTATTAAATGCTACTTATATGGCAAATGGTATTAGAGTATCCTTATGGAGGTGTACAGTTTTCTTTACTCACTGTTGGCGCAGCTTCTCGGGTCGGGGAGAGCAAGCCTTCGCTGAGCCGCCACCATCGCCACGCCGATTACAAGCAACGCTACCTCTCGTAGCATCATTTTTCTGGAACAAAAGAACACGGGGGATTAACATACCGAACAAAAGACATAATCAAAACACGAAACGATGAGCGTGTTGTAATAAGTCGGGAATGAGTTCTACGCTCTCGGCCACTGCAAACTCAAACTACGAGTAGTTCATTATTACTGCCCCTCTGTTACTACTGTGTCATCAAGGGACTATAAGCTTTAAAATATTTAAAAGGGGTACAAAAATATTCTTAAAAGAAACGAATGCGTGTGTTATTTTCATTATTTATTAGAATATATTATTCGTCCGTTGTAAATAAGCTGCTCTAATAATATCGGCTCTGATGTAAATGAGCAACTATTCAAATGATCGTCTCCAACTTTCACACTTATCGTCTAGTTTTATTTATTCTCTTTCTCTTTTAAATTTATTTTTGACTTCGGCGAACACGGACGGATCCGGTTCCGAATTCGGACTTTGAGGGGGAAGTGGCGGCTTCAGCGGGGATCTGGGTCAGGCGGGGCTTCGAGGAAAGAAGGCTGGGGGGGGGGACAAAACGGGAGAGGAGAAGAGTGAAGAAAAAAGAGAAGATGAAAGGGGAGAATGAGAGAGGGAGAGGGGAGAAGCGTGTGTATAGAAGAGAGGGTGAGGGAGAGGAGGTACCCCGCCCCCCTGTGTCCTAGTTGGCCCCTCGGTCCGTCGACATCCTGTAGAGGTGCCCGCACCGGCCTCCTCCCGTACGCGCACGCCCCCTGTCCCACTTCCGAGCCAGTATTATTTTCAGCCGATGATATGGGCATCGCTTAAGAGTTTCGGAAATCTACCTACTGTCCAATATATTTTATGTCTGACGAAATAATCGAGAAATTAATTATCAAAAATAATTATCGTAATTGTAATTCAAGTTAAATTGAATTGACGCCACACATAATACCGAAAAGTATCGTTTAACCCACGTATACAAGTATATTTTTTAAGTATGAAACTGAAAAGGAATTATGCGGGAATGATCCTTAGCCAGCATTTTATTAGATAACAATAAAAATCCCGGTTCCTCCCGACTCAAATTCGATTGTACAGAGTGGTTGTCTAGACAATTAGACCGCGATCATCTGCCTACACTAGTTGATTCGGTCCAGTAACACTCCGTTAATAAATAATAGAAGTACCTCGCGTATTCCGAGGTGCCTACTGTCATTGGACTGTTACTACGGTGGCGTTTTGATTGTTGAGTTTATACACGGTTCGTATAACACTGCACTGAGAGTGCGGACAGGATGTTTTATTGGCAGCCGATACGCAATTGAAAGAAGGTGAGGTACAGACAGTGGCGAGAGACCGATACCGACCTAGTTGAATTGACACTGGAAACTGAGATTCCTCGCGGACCTCCGAACAGGCATCCTAAACTATTTAATTATTACATTAAAAATGACTGTACTCGAATGAATTTTGACTCGAATGTGCAACCCTCTCGACTCATCAACTCCCCTTCGTCAAATGACGTTCTTGGCAACGGCCATGAGTCGAAAAAACAGTTTTATTTGCGTAGGTCAAGGAGACGGCTGGCAGAACGGCTCTAAGTTCTGTCCGAAACCGGTTTACGCATCGAAGAGACCCGAACAATACCGGGAACGTTAAATCGCTTTTAAGAGTTGGGAGACCGTTTTGATATAGGAGAGCGGTCGCTTATCTTTAGAGGTGACTGTAACACACTAAGTGGTACACAAGTAGAAAGCCCCCTTCGATAAAGAGGGCTAACAGCCGCTAGGGCCTTCTCACGCACACGCATCGCCCGCCCATTGGAAAGTGTACGGAGTCTCGTTCGTCGACCGGTCGGTTTCTTTTCGACCTCTCTAAGAAAGAATGTCACTTCGACAGGCCGAGCTTCAAAGCGGATCGAAGAAAACATAAGATACAATTTCGAAGTAATTAACCGGTTTGTGGTGGCCTACACATTGTTCGCTCGGTGGCTAAAACAAAGCTAACTGCTCAAAGTTTATACTTGGATGATTTCCTATATAAATTACCCACACCGACTGTGAAAACTAAATTGAGCTTTCTTATGTACTTCAAATCTTCTCAGACCAACTCTTACTCCTATTTTTTGTAGCTGCAGCCTTAAAAACAAACATTTATACAAACATGGATGGAACCGGCAGGATATTTAAATCGAGGTAATTTGATTAATTCATTTCAGTTAACACACTTTAATATATCCGAAGAATTGAATATCTGACTAGAGGAAGTTTTAGCGCTACTTGTTCAAAGTAATGGGGAGGTTGTAAACGGTAGGAAATACGGATGAGGTAAAATACGCGTTAGAATTTTTAATGACACTTTCGGGCTATAATTTAGCTACGGTGAATTTAGCGCGGAAATGACCCCGAACCTTAAGTTAACATTCGAACGGTTGTGTCGAAACTGGTTTTCCGGCTGGCAAATGACTTCCCAGTCATATTAGAGCGGTCCGATAAATACGCCCGCCATTATTTGTACTCTGATGTAACATTTCGCGCAGTGACCAAACGCGATTTCAGAAACCACCGAATATCGAAGTGTGGACTGTAATGAAGTCGAATGTAAAGCAAATGTAAGGCAATAGTCAGAGGTCATGCGCCTCTTCTATTCGATGGTAACAAAACCAATGAAACGACGCGAGGAGAAATCTCCCTCACGGAATTAAAATGCAGCCAACTGTGGGAATCTGCGGCTGCTCTCACAGGGATAAAAACGGGAAAGTTTAACACACGACTGCACCGGCATGGACTGTTATGTAGGGTCTAATACTTTCAACTCGTGCTCATTGTCCAACTCGATCCGTTTATTACTACGAAAACATTGAACGATAAAATTCAATGTTGGTTTGGAAAATGGTCCCGTCAAATCAGAGATGTCTCGATCTTCATACAAGTTCAAGCACGAACCTATCGAGGCTTATATGTGACAGTAAAATGTAATGGTACAAAGGACCAAGGCCCTCAAGTTCATTCCACGATTTAAATAGGTTATAATAGTGTTGGAGTAACTTATAAAAACGTTAAAAGTTAATGTTGAAAGTATACGCGGCGACCAACGTTGCTACAAATTCGGCGGCACGACCATTCAGGTCGCTATTAACGACCGCTGATTTCACTTAATTAGTCATAAGAAGAAAGTCTCGTTTTGAAGGCGAGTTTGTCACCTCCCGATGTTCTAATTGATGGGTAGGGTTCTAAACCGGAATGAAGAAATGTGTTCTCCCACGGTCGGACTCGAACAAACGCGGCACGGCGTTAAAAAGGAAATGAAAAGGCACGATTTTAGCCATGGCAAAAGAGAAAGGGAAAAGCACTGGCCTCGTCTCCCTCCCCTGGATTTTAATTACATTCGAATTTGCTTCCCATCAGTCATAATCGAAATTTTGTATTTTGTTAGCTCACAATTTCCTTGCTAAATCTACTTGTTTCAGTTAGATGTTAGTCCAGGATTAATTGACCGAGATTGTTTGGTCGAAAATGAGTTTTTCCGTCTTGCATATTCAACCCTTAACAACGAGATACAGAGCAAGTGACGGGGGAGGATACTCAAACTGAGGACAGAATAAAGCTCGCGCATAGAAAATAAAGTGGAATAGGCCATTCAAATGGCAATATATTTATATAAATTTTTGGTAAATGCGAGAATCCAATAATTAAATTCCACACGAATGGATTTAAAATGATAATTATTTAATTCATGTAAATAAGTAAGTGTAATGTACTGATATAACAGAACTCGTACTTTCTTAGTTTCAACGCTCGAATTTTTGTCATAACTGCTCAGTAAAAGTACACATTAAGCATGCCAGAGTCCTTATCTGCAGCGGTAAAAGACCGTCGAACACTTTTTGGCCTAAGTTAATGGAGAAAGTCCGCCCATTAAGTCCAAAGAGTGAGCTTGCAAAACGGGTTTGTCAAGCACCCTCATTGAGTCTTAACGTTGAATAAATCATCCAGTACAAGCAGTTGGATGAAGTACGGCACTCACTGACTTGGTCCAGTGGTGGACGACCCGTTTCAGTGGGGCCCGTTCCGGCAACAAAGCCCCACCTCCATCCAACATGCTTAAGAGCCTCACTATTGGGCAACACCGAGTACGGGACAATAGGATTTATTTCATGCTTAAAAACCACTTTATAGGCCCGATTTGCAGTTGAAAACCACTTTTTTCAAACGTTTCTGATTTATCTTTTTTTCATTTTAGAGCAAGTGTAACTCAGTATGGAATTGTGTACGAAGCATTACTTCGTACTCGATGCTTGTTTTTACAGTGACTAACACGGTGGATTGTATTAGAAACGCAGAATATATTGCACGTTCGCTATAATGCAAAATTACTACCTATCTATAAAGAAGAAAATGAAACATCAAACCGAACAATGTAAAAGAGAAAGGTACATAAGAAATGCAATGTGTAATCGTTAAGTGAAACAAGAGAACAATTAGAGGAGGGGCCAATTAAGAATGTTGTTTTCACTGTATGTTATTATTATGGGACATTTCGCTCGGAGCCGAGGTCGATGTCCTAGGGGCGGTGCGAGTATTGAGGAGGATTGAGGAGTGCGGACCGAGGAGTGAGGAGTAGTTAATAGGTGGCGGTTCGGGGGGAGTTGTTGGGAGCGGGTTGTTGGGCAGTGGGTCGTCGTACCGTTGTGCCCAGGAATGCCGGCAGCCCCGCCCCACCACCAACAACCACAGCTTGCTGCTAAACGTCTCCCGATTTCTGTCGATATAGAGATCAGCAAGCGGCAAAACAGAGTTGACTGGACCGCGTTCGGTACCCGTCCCTTCTCTGGGCTCGCCGACCTCATCGACAGGACCTTTGAAACGGCTATACCGGCTCATCGGGCTAAATCGGTCTACCACCAGACCAGAAAGAAATTTCACGGGCCCGACAGAAATGTCTATATTTTAGTCGCCCGATGCCCCACAGACATCGTATTATTTGATATCGCGTGTTACTAGACATGTTGATTAATGGCCGAAGATAATGATAACCTATCTATAAGTGATACAATCGCTTTTATGATCGCGCGTTATAAATAAAATGTGTACTTGTGGGATACCATCGACTAAGGGTAAAATCCGAAACCGGGCTAGTCGGGTGGAGACAGAAGTGCGGTGGATATTCCGAAACCTCGCGCGGTCCCCCGAACAAACACACAGTCTTAAAAGTGTTCCTATTGATCCAAAATTTATTGAAAAAAGTTTATTTCTAGTAATCTAGTTAATCGGTGCAAGTGCACCAGACGGACTTTAGTTGGGTACATTTCAGCACCACCCTCAGGGGGCGCTAGGTTATCGGTGCAAGTGCACTCAACGAACTTTAGTTAAGTATATTTCCGCACCACCCTCAGGGGGCGCTAGTTTATGGGTGCAAGTGGGTCCAGCGAACTTTAGTTAAGTACATTTCCGCATCACACTCAGGGGGGCGCTAGTTTCACAAAAATCTTTCGTTGAGTGCACTCGCACCGATAAATTAGCACCCCTACGTACATGGAACTAACTAAAGTTCCATGTACGGTATTCCAACCCCTCGCAGACCACAAAACAGGTATCCTAAACAAACTAATTATTTTCCTTAAGTATTTCTGTATGGATAGTTCCTCCTCTTTTATGCCTCAATAATGGATATTTCAATGCGCTGCATTCTGCCTCATGGGGAGATACCCGGAATTACTCACCTTATCGGGTCGCTCATTTATGGCGCATCATGGAAATCTGCGCTGAGTAAGATTTTCACCGCTATTCCCGAGGTCATCGGTACGCGTCAGTGATCCCTCTTTGGAGGTCCAGCCGGGCGTGACTTCTCCCGACAACGTTTTTCTTCGTGCGCCTCCTTTTTTTTAAACTTGATATTTTTGTACGCGGTCCAGTGACTGTTACGGACGGGAAATCCAACGTGATCTACGGCTTGTTTGTTTTTAAGCGAATTGCGTTTCTCGGCCATGCGAAGATATAATCCTGTGACCGAGGGGGATATTTTTTGGATTATTTCCTTTTAAGTGTTGCTCGAAAGTCAGTTCAGGTTACTGTCGTTTATAGTTTTCGTATATATCACCCTTCTTACTTATAATTGGGAATAAGTGATTCGAATGTATTCACTTTCCTCCTCGTGGATTCTATTCTATGGAAACTGCCCCAAATGGAAAAATCTTCATGCGTGCAGTGGCGAAGCGGAGGAAAAGTTATTTAAAGAAAATTAGACCGACCTACCGAACAATTGCTCCGTACAAAGGGAGCCGGTTCCACATTTTTCTATGACAATTAGCGTCCAGAAAATCCCAAGCCCGCATCGCGCCCAGATAATATTTTTTTCCTAATTAACGTTTTCACCGCAGATAAAGTCTGGCGGGAACAATGCCGGAAAGTTGGTGTGGGCCGACCGCCGGGAAAAGTGGAAAATAGTGGCTGCGTAGCCCGCTGCATATTGTTGGAGGCGGGAAAGAAATTTTATAATAATCAACGAACCGGATGAATTTCGCCACCGCTGAACTACCGGCGGCTCTTTCAAAGGGCTATTAGCTGTACTCTACAATGAGAGATTAAACGCATGGCGGCGTTCTAATGCTGAAAATGTTATAACGGAATGTCTATAATTATATCGCCTTTTTTTACTCGCACGCATTTTTCTAATATCGTATAAGTGGCAAAATGGGTGCATCAAATTCCTCCGTCGTTTATCTACGTTAGTGTTGACTCGATGGATTTTGTCCATATTTAACTCCAAAACCGGCCGGTTATTTTACAGTATTCGTCCTGACAATTGTATCGGAGGCGGTCGTGTTCTCAATTGAGTTTTCACTGGGGGCTAAGAAGAGCCTAGTTGCCCATAGCGGAAGAACGGCCTGAAATGGGTCGGTCGACTTAGTATGGGGAGAAGGCGTCTCGGGCCGGAGACCATACCGGACCGATTAGCGGTATATCTCTTCCTCCGATGTTCAACGAACCCGGGCGCGACCCACCTGTGCCGTACATCACGTACTCCGGCTAAGCCATTTCTCCGGTAGCACACTTCTCGGCTCAGATAGCCGTCGCGGGAACAATGAACAAAGCGCGGACCGGAACCATTTCCGAAATCGAACGTGAGCCCCAATACGAGATATTTTGCCCTACAAAGAGGCAATTGTGCCAGTCCGGAACCCTGTTTAAAGCTACTAGGTTAGCTTTTGTTGGGCTATCCTCTCATAATTGTTGTTCTCTGGCAATTTGTTTCTGTATATGACGACGTTCTTTTGTAATACGTAACTAGCTTAATAAAAATATACGGCAATAAAATTACTAAGGGTGTCTTTTCCAGGCGTCCAGGATTTAAGACTAATAAAGAAATCTGATAGCGAGCATGGTTTTCTTCTTCTTACAAATAAATAACGAGCACGTTCGTTATTACTGACGCTGTATAGCAAAATTTGGACTACGTCCGCCGCGATTTCTAAATAGCTGAACTGGGAGATATGCGGTCCGAAGGGCGGCTGCTACGCTTTGCCGAGCGGCGTAATTTGCGTTGGCAAGAAATGGCCGTGTCTGCGGTTTGAGGGATGCTAACCTCGGCCAGTACACAGCCCTCCGAACGCCGAAAACTATTTGCCTGTACTCAGTTTTCACCCTTGCAGAATTGAATATAATCTATTTATCGCTAACAAAGTAAATATTTACCTAAGGCCTTAGAGACTAATGGCTTTTAAGCGATTTATAATATTATGTAATAATTTTAGGCTAGTTTTTAATTAGCACAAATTTAGTTACTTGGAATTGTTTAATTTAATTTTTCAGAAGATTATACCACAAGCGGTAGTACAATAATGAGGTTTATTACTACCCTATAATCGGTTAACACTTCCGAAAGATGGTGGAATCGAATCGGTCCCAAATTGCCTCGGTCGAAAATGGAGCAGTGTGCCGGAAATACTGTCGGCGTGTTTTCCGTGAAAGTAAATCGTTTTACAACTCTCCGGGTCGAGTGGCCACGTATATAAATCGGGCCCCCGAAACATAATTACCCGCCTCGGAAACATGAAATATTTAGGAGGGACATAAAATGGCATTATAAATGTGATGACCGTTCGATGAGCCGTTAACATGCCGGTACTAGTGGGGTAAGGGTCCGCATCCTGTCCTCCCCGCAGGTCGATGACGTGGTCAGGATGTTATTCCTTTGAGGAGGCTCTTAGTTTGATTAAATGGCGCGAGGCGGTGATCGGAATCGTGTTACTGCGACGGCTTCCCACAGAACTGGCCGTTGTACTTTAGGTAACCGGTTTCTTCGAGCCCCCATCACAGAACCTAAATTACGACTGTTTACACGCCTTCCACATGACCGATGTTTCAGTTGTGAACATCGGGATTAAATCGGAATAACTACTGATCGTTCCGATAGTTTTGAATTTTTACCAACTGACTCTGGGGACAGTAAAGCACACGTGGACGTGTGGCACTATATTCTAGATCGACGAGCATTAAATAAACTACCCTACATTGCGGAAGATTTGTACGCCATCATTGTACATTGTATCATTCTTTTGGATTCTCATGAATATAATATTGAAAACGGAGGAAATAGAATTGAAAAGAGAAACCGCGTTTCTTTGAACTAGAGAGAAAGAAAGTACCCGAGGTAAACTGGCACGGAAAGAGTTGGCCCTGTGGGCGGGCCGCCAAAATCCACCGCCCGCTCCACCGCCATGACCGCCCCCATTTTCACTGACCGTTTGTTCTCCGTTTAGTTTATATTCGACCCGACTGGCGGCCGCGGAGGAAATGAATACATAATTCATGTGTTAGGGGCCCATTCCGGGCGACGATTTCTAGAAACCGCCCGCCGCGTCCTTGGCACACTGACACCGACTCGGTTCACATTTCCTCTGGCCGGACCGCGTCCCCCCATCGTGGATTCGCTCTTCGGCAACAGGCGTGAAATCGAATTCCGTGTAGAACAGTCGAGGAAGAGAAGAGCGAGACCTCGGATATTATTACCCGCCCGCATCTCTGCGTAGTACGGTTGGGTTCATCCGTACCGAAGTCGGTGATTTATTAATTTATACCGTACTTTGGGACTGTATTAATTCGAAAAATGTACACGACATATTTGGGATTCACAATTCGCGTTTCAAAATTGTATGCTTCGAGAGGGGAAACGATTACTCCCCCCAAATCAAAATGGTTTTAACTTCCTAATATAATTTATTTAATTGGTTATTTTATCGGGGAAGGGGGATTGTACTGCTAAGTACTGCATTTGGGGCCGTCATATAATAGACCGTCAAATTCGTCATTGCCCGGTAACCGAATTAAAGTATTGTACGAAGCGCCATGGGCTTATTCCGGTAATCGCCGCCAGTAAGTTGTATAACCGTGGTTTCGCAAATCGCTTTGTCGTCGGGTGTAATTGTGACGGCGGGAGCCATTTGTCTAATGGCGAAAGTCGGGCTGGGCCCGGCACATGCGGGAGGGCTCCGATAAGGGTAGCGGTACCCTCCCCCGTCTGCCGGTTGCACAAGCTGGCTCCCTGTTGAGCAACCGGCAAGGCGGGAGTTTGCGCAAGCCTCGGGGCTTTGCGCTATCCTGTAATAGATTGGAAATGGGACTCCGCTGTCCCGTCGGTTGCCCAACCGGACTTCCAACTTCATCAAACTTCGGATCATTCCAACAATTGATCTTTTAGGTTGAAAGAGTTATATAATTACATTTATATAGACAGTAGTATTCCATCAAGCCTGTGTTTTATTGATTTGTCACTGTTTGTACTGTTGTATGAGACTTAGGCAATGCTCACGTTACTGCATGCTAAACACTACCAACGTGCCTTAAATTTGTAATACCTGAATTAGGATATAGTATTTTATAGTTTTGTTAACAAGACCTCATTCAGAAACATATTTACAAGTATCCGCCGCCACAAATTCGATTTCAAGAAGAATGTTTTTAGTATAATAAATAGTGTAAAAAATTCCGAAGTATTTTCATTCACGATTTTAAAATACTTACAAGTTGTTTTTTTAACCCTATCGAGGGTATTGACTCAAAAACCGCATTTAGGAATATCTATTATTTCAGACACTAATTCCTTTCCTTAACGCCACACTTAACTCTATTAATAATCTGAAATGTGTGAAAGAGAAAGCTGTAACGACTGTTAAACTATCATTGGGGTAGCACATTTATTTAAATTAACATATTTGTCAATTCAATAATATGGGTCAATAATAATAAAGTTCGAGTTGGATTTAAATGGACGTCATTTTTTACAATTTTAAAATTAAAAAATTGATATTTCAAATAAAAAGGGGCGATGAATAGAGTAAACCGCCTGACGGATGTGTCGTGCGGGACCCACGAGAGTCTAGCGGCAGTTCGGACGGCGCTAGGTCAAGCCCTTCGTAAGTCTGAGGGAATTCTTTAGCTTTAAAATAAGTTATGTAATCGAAGGAATTAATTTCTCAAGTGAACGTATTTGAACCGAAAATGGTATCGAATTAATTTAACCATTTTTAATTTTAAGAAATAAATACATCGCTTATTTTTGTATATTTATCATTAATAACTGTGGGCAAGTTTAGGGCTGGATTTCGAATAAACGTGATAAACAGGTCCCCTGGGAGAATGGATAATTATTTCGTTCAAAATAGGATTGCGCAAACTGGCAACAAACACTCCCAGGGATGGAAGTGCAACTAATGAGAAATGATTCTGATCCTCCAATGTTTCTCAGATTATTAATTTAGTGGTTAACAGGAAAATATACACGGGGGATCGTAATTTTATAAGAGTTTTTGTCGTTTCACATATCAGTTACGATTCAATGTTTACGGATAATTATTGACTTTAAGGAACCTCTTAATGGATAGGTGTTGAACTATATTATTAATACTCCACTGAATCTAATAAATCATGATTTTTATGGATCTTATTTGTCTATCCGTCTATCTATTCCCCTATCTATGAGTATTTCTTACGATGAAAATGTGCTACAATGGATATTATATTTAGGCGATACAGTGGCCGAACGATTTAAAAGATGGATAGCAAGAACTGAGAAAGAGTGGGCGAAAGAAGGAAACCAGTCGGGCGGGAGCCGGAGCCGTCGGGTTCTGCCAATGAACCCGAGTCGGCAAGGTTATTGCACTCACAATATTTACATTGCACTTCTGGCTTCGACGAGGAAAACGGCAAAATACGTGACCATCGCGGAAAAAATCGGCCGCCCGTCCCACACGGTGAACTCAGCGTCGGCCTAACGGTACCCCGTGGTTCCATCCCACCGATATCTCTCCGGCCCGAGAAACCGGTTCCGGCCCGAAAACCGGGAACCTCGCGACTCAAGTCCCAATAAGAGTGCCGGGGGTGAAATCTGCACGCCTATCCTCGATTCTGGCACCTCAAGTCATCGCGTACCTATTTCCCCCAAGAAAAATTGAATCTTTGTTCAAAATACCGACTCATATTAAGCCAGGTTTCTCTGCTCGGAAATGTACCTGTGGAAACGCAACAAGCCTATGACTAAAATTAGGAACTGACATGTCGAAACTTGATCGAAATGCAATTTTTTATAATAATTTACAAGGCACTTTCAATATATTCAGAACCGGTCGAACAAATACGAAATAATATAGTTATGAACGGAACGGGCTAGGCCCGAGTCATACCTCAAGTCCAGAACGAAGCGTGGTCGGGGCCCTCACCGTTGGCCATGTAAAATTTTTTTAATTATTTTGACTACTTTAAAAATGGTCTAGAATTTAATCATTTTAAATGTATAAATAAGAGACACTCAAAAACTGGGTAAATGGTAATAGCCTAACACTTAACCAGCTTTCAGAATGCCTGCGTACACCCGCCTACATAAATCTTTTAGTGTCTTAATCGGTGTTTGGAGTTAGGCCCCGTCCTAATTGGCTTTTGTTAAAGGATTAATTGAAAAGTGGCCTAGTAGGGGTTCATAAGCCGGGTGTATCCTATGCTATAGTGCGGCTTGTTGGTCTGGGAGGCTTACCTGTGATAATGAGTTGGTAGAGGGTCGGTCGGTTAGAAGAGGACTCGTTGGCTGTCCGTTGTAGACTGAAGAAGTAGCGGGTCCGGGGTCCGGTATATACCTGTCCTACATCCTCTGCCTAACCCACATTCCCCACTCCGGAGACCCTTTCGTTTTCACTCTTCTCCTCCTCCTCCGCAACACGCTTCCTCCTCTCTCTGCCTCCGCTTCTTCTTTGTCTTCCGTCCCTTTCCTCAAACACCCCCTCCTGTTTCACATCGGGCCTCTCAAGGGCATGCCCCCCCACCGTCAGGGATGAGCCCACCCTGGGTCGACTTTCCGTTCCGCTAAGCCGGTATTTTTTCCATCGTGTTCCCTGGCGGTAGTTCGGCGTGATTCTATACACATTCAATACGTAGTTCAATATATGTATAGGTTTTGTTTTAAAGTATTTAAATGTAACACAATATAACATACACATATATACGAAAACATACACACACAGATATATATATAACCATAATTTCAATCTTAATTTTTAATTATACGAACTCTGTTGATGAACACAAAATGAAACAGTTTTTGATTTGAAATTATGGGAGAACATATCGAAGAACAATCTGTTAGGGTTACCAATCTGCTAGTGAACAAGTGAAGTACACTTTTTTGGGAAGTGGTGGGTATAAATATTAATATTAACTGCAACTTAAGTTATAAAAAAATAGCTTAATATCGATCGTTCTTTAAGACTACCTCGTGGCAGAACATCATGAATAATCAATCATCTGCGCCCTAAGGTGAAATTTACTGTATTTAGAATACGCAATGTCTAAATTACAATGACTTCTTGGTCATATATACATGTAATTAATGATGATCATACTTGTTTCTCGAGTAATTCTCTATTTTTTAAACCTTAAGTTAAGATATAACTTTTCTTCTGAGAAACGATCAAATTTCTGTGTTGGTACCCTCCAGCCAATCATTACAGTTGAAATTAGATGAATGCTCCAATGCATATGAATTAGGCTGCAATTAATTGGCGACGCGATGGGTGAGAAAGTGGACACATAATTGTAATTAGGAATAATTGAATGGTCCCAATTTTATCTGACGGTAATTAGAAAGGTAAAGAAAAAATGGCAGAAAGTGTAGGCATCTTATAGCGAAAGAATGCAACATGGAATACACGATAGCGGGTTGCCTTTTTTGCCGAGCAGTGAGAGCCGCGTTGATTCTGCTTCCCTCCGGCGTCAGTTGCATGTTAGTTCCCATCCCATTTCCTAGCTCACATGATTTCCAGTCTTTATTTGCTTTCTCAATTCGTGACGAATTACACGAATCAGTAAATAAGGAACTTAATATTAGACTGTCTATACCCTTCGTCAAGAATGGCAAACCGAATCAATATCCAAATATGTTTTATTTCTAATAATTAACTACATATATGTACAAAGGCCGTGAGCCGAAATGCGTGTAAAACTAAACATTTTGTAACGTTTTCGATTTATTATGTCTATTCATAGAAAAATAAAGTTTTTCTAAATTGTAAATTGCAAACCGTCTTTGGCGGACACTAATCTGCGCCTCCGACACTTTCCATCCGCTGCCAATCTTGTGACGACAGCTATGAAGACGTCCGCATTGGACTGCACGAAAACGTACGTCGTGGTGAGAGGGAGGGGGGGGAGGGACAAAAAACACACAAAAGGTTTCCGGTTTCGCAACAGAAGAAACCGCGTATTCGCGACCGGGATGCGTTACACACGACGTTCACACCTCGCACTCGGAGCTCGGCTTTCTCCTGCGGGTCTGACGTCCACCCAAAAACCGGCAAAAAAATGTCCCGCTGTCTGTACCATTGGCATGGATAGTCACAGATGAAAGGACAATGGTAAAACGCTGAGGTAAACTAAGTTAAACGCAGATCGTTGTCTTCTCAATAGTCAATTCACTAACTTCTTACTGGGGTAGGTGAAGGTTTGCCCCGGCCCCACGTTAAGTGTCTCAAGCACTCAGTGTGGATCATGGCGAATGACAATTTTCCTTTTTATTACAATAAGTTACACTTAGGCTTTTTACATTATGCACACCATTTAATGTAGTAACATTAAGTAATATTGCAACCGATTTGAACGGTATGACAGACCTCATCTTTTGAAAATTGTTGGTTTCACGGCCTCCTTCTTCCTCACCATTAATATCATACTTAATTATATTTTTGTACTTCGGTTATGATTTGCACCCGAAAAAAGATTTTATGGGCTTATAGAATGTCACTTGGGGCCAAGATTCTGAAATAAATTACAACCCGAGATTAACTCCAGTGATCTTGAAGTTGCTAATGAGTCCTTTTGCACTTTGGCATTCAAGAAGAAATTCATGAATAATTCAGTTACTCACTTCCGACACCCTATTGGCCGTGTTGAAAGCATTCAAAATTTTAGCTTGCGGCCTGCCAACTCTAGACTGTCAGTTGATTACGACAATATCGGGTGGATCTCCCATGTCGAGTTCTCTCTATCATCGTGTACATGAAACAATTTACAAATAAACGGTTGCCGACTGTGCCGTTAATTGTTCGCCGTTGTCAATATAACTGTTGCTTGAGACTGCAAGTGCAGCACTGTGGTTGATTTCTACTGCTTAACAGGTTTGTTGTCGCTGCCCTCCTAATTGCCCTCTAAATTACGGCGTGACTTAAATTCTCTTCAGTTGTCCTCAATTAAAAATACGCTTCGAGTTCAGCGATAGTAGAAATAAGGCGTATACAGTGGTCATGATATGTTGAGTGGTTTTTATACATAATGAATTAACTCAAATCAATTATATTATTATATTGAAAATTAAATTTAATAATGTGAATAACAGTAAAATTGCATTATATCTTGTATGCACTGGCACCCTACAAACACGTCACATTGACATAATGAAACGTGCTAGAGAAGCTTCCGTCAGCACCACATTGTTATTCAATTAACAGAGCTTTATAGAAGACATGTTTCTCTTGAAAAAAGAAAAAGAATCTATGAATAGTGAGCGATGAAACTTGCTTTTCGGTTCTGGTCCAAGTGAACGTTAATGCGAACACGGTTTTTCAACCGGATGCGAAATCCACAATTGAAGTCGGGGAATTAGAGTTTTACTTACAAAAAGAAGCTGTTCTCTAAAACGACTAAGCCAGTGCGTTTTCCTGGAATGGGCTTTACGAAGGTCAGTACAGTTATTAATAATCCTTTTCTTGGAAGATGTTTCGATGGAAAGGATTATTTATGAACTATGAAGCTGAATTATGACGGTGGCATTAAGCATTTAAAATAGGGAATGTAATTCATAAATATAAATCGTAAACAGGCAGGAGGTGATGATAGAAAAATCTGTGTTCAAAGAATCCGGTTGTGCTGAGTCAAAATATGGCAAATTGAATTTGTGGAGTATACGTTTTTTATTACTGTGGCATTTGTTTTGTGGTTTCGACAATTTTAATATATTCTTTTCCACTTATTGATCGGCAACTTACTGGCACACTACATACTACAGTCTTATTGATATACAATACGCGGCCGGTCAATGAAAATCGATTGGGGGTTGAAAACGTCTCATTAAACGCGATTCTTATCGACGTTATGACTGTCAACAGAGACTGTGTAGATAGAACGATATGTAAGTTCAATAATGCTAAGGTGAACTTTGAGCAATTAAAGACCGCCCGCACACTCCGAGAAAGGTGCTCCATGAATAATTCCACTAAAATATTATTGACCATTGTGGAGAATATATTAAAATATTGAATGCCAAGGTCTGCAAGGAGGAAGAATCTTCCCTAATTTCTTATTCAGCCTTGTCTTATGATAGCCGTCGTTACACTGGAGATTTCTCCCCTGCGGCTTTGAAGGATGGCGCGTATACCTCTGAGGATGCAATCAGGCATATCCACCGCGTATTGTAACTTTTCTTTGGTCGAATTATTGGCATAATAAATAAATAATGAAGCCGAGAGTTCCTAGTAGCAATTATGGGCTGCATTAGATCTATTAGTACTAATCTTATAATGTATTAGTTCTTGAGATCCGTTTATTTTCTTCAGCTACACTTCTATGGTAAATAGTGAAAGTTAATAATATCTAATAGTTAACAAGATGAATTAATTTCATTGCATTTTCACTGTTTTAGGTATCCAAAACCCCTTCTTCTTGCAGAAACCGTACCCATATGAAAACTTTGTTAATACCTACGTAGTTACTTTCTCTTCCTCATTTGTGTTCCTACATTTACGAGGGTTTCATATTCAATTATATTTACCTTTCCATGTGACGTTAGCCAAACGCATCGCATTATTAATAGCTTTATATTTCTCGAATTATTTCGCTCAGCATAAAGAAATACATTCACTTTCGGAAAATTACTCGAGCGGTTATAATCTAGGCCCATTCAGCTAGCAGTGAAGGCCTTGCATCCACTTCCCTCGTAACTTTGGCAAAGAAGACAGGAAGAGCTCAATCGGTGATACAATTTTCGATAAAATCGGCGTTTAGTTCCGCTCTCGGTGACTCCTCCATCCGCCGGAGTTACCTCATTCAGTTGAGTCCGTCGATTCGTTCCGCTCCCGAAAAGCCTATTGAGGAAATGTCCAATCTGGATTCGACCAGCGATCCTCTTCCTCGCAGCAGGAAGCGATTTTTCTTCCCAATTCTGATCGGTTTCCTGGAAAGCTAGCCGCCGTCTATCCGGTGGCCCCTTGTTTTCCGTACGCGCTCGGTAAAAATAATTATTATGACCCTTTATTATGTAAATGTAGATTTGTCCAAATATAATTACAGTTCTTTAATGCGTTGTTTATACAGGGGTATTTTCACATTATAAAATACCTTTTAAAATATAGATTGGAAACAAGCCGAGGAGAAATAGGAATTCGGCCGAATTTTCCTAGAGAACAGCAGAGGTCAGTTAGAGGTGACCGCAACAGACGTGAATTAGTTAATCGGCGGCCAACGTGACCGGGCGACCTCCAAATGACCTCTGCCGTCCCCAAGAAATTTCAAATTTCTTCCCGCTGCCCCGACCGCCTCTACCAGTTCAGAAAACTCCACCAATAGGGCTTCTCCTGTCAGCTTCCCCCATTATCCCGGCACTCTCCATACGCCCAGTAGCATTCCGTTAGAATGCCATATTGACACCGGTTACTACCGGTAGACATAAACCGCTTCTCCAATCAGGCTCACCAATTACATCAAGAACAAAAAGTTACCACTGTTTCAGAAAACCCCTTACCTAAGTCAGAGCAGGTGAACCCCCATGCGTACTTCACCCACATACACAGTATTATTAACCCGTTTCCCGTGCTTTCAAAATGGAACGAATGTCCCATTCCTATTTTGGATATTCAACTCAAAATTCGGTCGGTTCAAGTTTGAAGCCCGGTCAGCAGACATGATTGGGGAAAATATTCGGGTCGCAGTCTAGGGAGTCTCTGTACTAATCGTGTTTGTAAGGCTGACTCTTTAATCCCGACCCCGGAATGCCATGCAAAAAAAGGTGACGAAGCTGTAGAGACCATAACTGTGCTAGGACGTCTCCAGGTGCCAGTGCAGACTACCTTGACCGACTCCCGGAGATCGATGACTACTTGACCGCCTATCCTACACGCAGACACGTCCGTGTGTGTGCATTATTACAGACGCGCACAGGACGCAACAGTTTATGCGTTTGACTCTAGAACGTCGCGAATCATCGCTCTAATGAATATGTAGCCTTACCGCTAACCTTCCTTTCACTTGCCGGCACCCCGGCGAGAAATGCCAAATATCGTTTTAAGAGAACGGACACAGTTTTATGGAAATTGACCTGCGGCATTGACTCGGAAAGGTATCACTCGGAGATCCGACCAATTATTTCCATTATGATCGCTATCCGATCGTCGGCTCTAAGTATACGCTTCACAACGAAGGAGAGGATTCGACTTTGCACGACCGAGTGGTAGACTTTTTTTGTAGTGCACAACCCGTTTCAAACTGCGTCCTTTTTGGCAATCGTTCCCAAAATTATAGCTACGACAATCGTCGCGAGAGGTCGGGGAATTTTCAGGGTCGTATGCATCATCCACCCCTCCGCCAAAACCGCACACAATATACTAAAACTTTGAGCTGAATTGATGAAACAAAATATTAATTACTTATTATTCTATAATCTGTCATGCAGGGTACTCAGAGGCCAACTATTCTCAATTAAAGTAGTGCTAACTGGATACATAAGATCGCAACAATTATGGCTCTACATTCTCGGACTACTGAACAGTAATCTAAATTTCAATAATACTTAATAATAAATCCTGCAAATAATGATGTTTACTAATTACAAAGAAAATTTTAGGCAATAAATAACTTCAGTTCAGAGACATGCTTAAATTATCACAAATTCAAACGATCATTTCACCACCTCGAGAAGGATATAATATAGTACGTTCTACTATTATCAGTAAATAGGACATGAGCGTTTCCTGGGCATAAATTGCAGTAGAGTAACGGTATAAATGTGAAGGTTATTTTCAGGGGGATGAGACCGGGAGGGTGATAAAACCGTAGCGCCGGACGCTATTATGTCGCGTCACGAAGCCCGATAATGATCATCTGTTCGGCGGCAATGAGATTTATATCCTCCGAGAAGGGAGATCGTCCAAGCGAGCATTCCGTATCGCAATCGGGCCATTCTTACGGGCCTGTCCGAAGCATCGACTGTTCTTTTTTAAATACCAGGCACCGTTACCAGCCACAACACCGAGTTGCCGAAACGGTTTCTCTTGGACGAACACAATGAGTAGTAAATACAGCTTTGTAAACTTCCGTTTGTAAAGAATGTCGGAATTTACATTCGGTATTTCATTCATGCCACTATCGAGTGTCGGATGTATATGACGCAGTAGTAGCTTAAACGAGTTAAAATATTTTCATTATTACATAATTTTTGCGCATAATTTAATTATCAACAAATTCAACATGTCGTTATTGACAAAGAACGAGCAGAAACTAAGTTCAATAGATAATAAATTTCTAACTGAAACATATCAATCGTCGCGTTGCTTCATCCTGGTTTTATCTCGGCCGAACTGTTCTATCGGAGATGATATTTTCACGTTTAATCCTTTCAAGGATTTTACGCAAGTATTGACGCATTTACCGATTATCCAAATGCTTATCTTTAATTAGCATGAACGTCTATTAAAGCGTCGCCTCCACGATCTCACCTCTTTTCCATCCCCGGAGCATACATTACCGAAGGACACGTGAGGTAAATTCATTGGAGCTTGTTTCAGTTGACCTTCTCGTGTTTTATTCCCTCCTAGAACTCATCTCAGACAGGCCAAAATAACTAAATAGAAAAATCGCAACCATAATCTCAATCATTGACGCATTATCAATCCGTTATCATATCAATAAATTATCGTTAATGAAAGGCACAGGCCTTTTCAAAATGGAGGGAAAACATAATAGTCTTATTCTATGAAAAAAGTACGAATAAACCTGAGTTGAATAATCAAAATAGAAAAGTAATCAGTTCACAATTACATAAAAACTATTTGGCAATAAATAAATAAATATATGTATATATATGTATATATTTTCTCAACTTATATTTTCTCCTTCGACTCTGGACGAGAAATAAGGCCTATAGTAATAACAAAGTTTCTCAACTTTCCCCGGAGAATCTGAAATAAATATCGAACGGACAATGGGCTGTACGCTAAGGTAGATCGAATTGAAGAGTATAATTACGCAGTGTGAATATTAAGGAAAGTTAGGATCGTTATTGCGAAAACAAGGCTCTCTAATAGGCTCATATTTTCTAGCTTGTTTCATATAATTCGATATCACTGATTAGAAGAAGGAGGGAAGTTTATATTGAAAATTTGTATGAAAACATAATTCATTTATTGAATCTCGTTACAGAACTAATTAGTGAAATTCAATTTCCGTGTCAAACCCAAATAACAGTTTGGAGTAGGTTTTATATTTTCCAACCTCTTGCCAATCCTTAGAAATACATTCGGAACGGGGTATTCTAGGTTTGCCGCTTCCATACATTTTCTCGAATGTTTTACTATCTATGTCGGCTCATATAGAAAAAGTAAGCTTAGGTACCTAACCTTGTTTTTTATCAGGTCTAACATTTAATAAACAATTCCATTTCGGTGAGGAAGAACCCATTGGAACGGTATTAAATAGATTTTTCACCGAAGTGACTTTAATGGTGCGTAAGAAGGTAGGCGCGTCAAGGTCCCTGTTCCGTAACGTCGTAACTAATCCATTGCCAAGTGCTCATCGCCATTCACGCAGAGATTTCCGGTAACGTTACCAGTCGAAAAATCTATTTCTTTCTACTTATCGAACCGGGAATCGTTCCTAATTTACAGCAATACAATGTGGTACAATTTTACAGACATCTTTATTGTGTTAAATTTATACAGAATATTTTTACTGCTTATATGTATATTTAATAAACATAAGGAACATAAGACACAAGCGCCGGCACGCGGGGCCTTCTATGTTTAAACAAAGTAATATTGGAATTTACTCCGAGGTTAACTTGATATGTAGAAAAATCGAATAAATAATCGAGATTAAGTAAAAACAGAGGAGTCGTTTTACAAATATACGTACTAATAGTGTCTAATAGACTGTACGAGAATGAGGACACATTTGGTTAAACCAAGATAGAGACGGCTCATATATAAACGCAGGATGAAATAACAGTATTGTAGTTTGGGTGAAATGTAATGAAAAAATTAGGTTTCATCATAAAATACTGAAGGGACGCGAGGCGTCCATATACCGGGCCAATTCACCACCGCTCATAGAGCCGGATCAATCGGCTGTTTTCAATCTTTTGTACCGGATACCGATACCGAGAATCCGCATAAAGAAAGTGCCGCCTGAGAAGAGGCGGATGGCGGGGAAAAACCGTCCGAAGGAGAGGGCCACGTGGGCGAGACCATTGTCGTCTGGGTGTCGTCGTAGTCCCGGCCACACTTTCACTAATTAAGTGATCAGCCTTTGGGAAATTGCGGCCCGGCCGAGATGGAAGAAAGCCACATCCGCCAAAGGGTGCGCCCGCCCCCCAACAAACACTTGCTTCCCGACAACGGCCTCCTTTCAGGCTAAACCCCACCCCTCTGTAAACCTACCCAGAGGATAAGTTTCCCAAAACTTTAAACATTACTAAGGATATAATTTACAGACATTTCTTCCCATTCATTCAGGTAGCACCATTATCGAGCAGTTCCTACCCTCTATTCACCTTAGGAAGATCATTTTTTCTGTTTTCTCCAGCCTCTTTGTCTTAATCTTAATCTTCTTATAATAATTTAATACTCTTTAAGTCGATATAACATAAACTTTACTCTAATTTAATACACTATTTCTTCTCAGCGTTACTTTTCTAACTTGTGTTCCGCACATTAGGCGTACATTAATTACAAAATTGAGCTAACAGCAACAATATTTATATCTTACGAATATTTGGTAACACGAGTAGAGATCCGACCTCCCGGCCACGGGGTCGGTACGATGTTAAAAGTCGAAAAGTAACCCCTCTTCCTTTAGCGTCCTTCTCCGGCCCCGTTTCCTGATAGCCCGTTTAAATTATTCATCGGTGGGCAAAACACCGACGCCTGTTGAATATTAACTCCGTGAACGAATGCATTCGTTCGCTATGATAATGGGGCTTTAATATCCCATTAGCAATGGTACAAGGCTGTCGAGGGTCGCTCGAACGTCGAAAGCGGTCCCATTCTGATTTTAATTTTTAAAAGTTCCGTCCCTGCCGATCTTCAAGCTATCACCGAGAATATAATGAACGCTCGCGGTGAATGTCTTGTGTGGGCTTGCGATGACGCTTGGACCTGACAATGATTTTTTTTTAGCCGATCAAAAATTATCACTTTCTCCGAATTATGGAGAAAGTCAATTGAACTTTTTTAATTTTCGGCTTTCCGATTCCGTTGATTGTCCGATACCGGCTTTTCTGAGTTACTGATCCGGATCCCTACCACAATCGGCCTTCCGCTAAGAATTGAGAAGCTGAAGATCTAATTCCAGTGCTTTTATTCCAGCTATAAAGTATTGTGTTGACAATATATAATTCTTGCTTACCCTGCATATTTCACGCTATAATTATTGTGTTACATCAACCTGACGTAAATTATAAGATTAATTACCGTTCATTATGCGTTTTTTACGCTCGATATAACTGATTAAATAACAGAAAAATCATGAACTTTTTTTGATAGGATTATCGACATATTCAGTAGTGTGTGACATGACCTCTCCTCTACAATACTGCCGAGTCCTAGGGCACAAAAGAATATATCAATAAACATGAACTAAAGTACGAGTCATGTTGTGATGAGGAAGGACCCGAAGGAACAATAGGAAACTGATGCTATCGGACTGACACGAGCGTTAGGCCAAAAAGGTCATTGTTCAGACGCAGTCGTAACTTGACATTGACCAATTCCGGTCGCTAAATATATCTCCATGATAAATTGCTGTACTTTTGAGCAGACAAGTCAATAATACTGAAAATTTATATGTATATCTATATATATATATATATATATATATATATATATATATATATAAATCTAGTTTAGAATAACTGTTTTGTGGTCTGCGAGGGGTTGGAATACCGTAGATTTCGTGTGTTTCTGTCTCATTTCGCTGGTTTGGTCTTTTGTTAGACCGGTTTCGGCTGCTCGCCATCTTCAGTAGCGGTGTTGGTCACTTTGGATGTTTTTGGGCATCCTCACTGCACTGTCACTGTCACTTGTACTGTGGTGGTTTTCTGTTTGTCTTGTGCCTTGTTATTGTGTTTTTCGGGATTTGTTTCTCTTATTTGGGTTAGGAGGGATTTTGTAAGTCGGCTTAAGTTTTTTCGGATTATAGGTCAAAAAGAGTGTTGAGGTTATTTAGTAGTATTAGCGCGGCTATTATAGCATCACTTTGGGAATTAATTTTTTCGTTTATTATCTTGCTTTGTTTGTTCTTGAAAATCTTCATGTTCTCTATTACATCCAAGTTTTTGCTTTACTTGCCTGGGTGTATTAATTTTAAAGATTCTTCGATGCTCATTGTCTCGTGCCTGGAGTGTAAAATGTAGTCAGCGAAGTGCGATTAGATTTTATATTTTATTGCTTTTATGTGCTGTTTGCATCTATCCTCTATCCTCCCATCCGCGATGTAAATTCCATCGCACGTTCCATATACTTCATGCGTTATTTCTTAATTGTATATTATTTAAATAAATTTTTAATCCTAGGTTATGACCAGTTTTATGTATGCTTGTTGTGTTTAGTTTCAGGAAAATTGTATTTGAGAACCCCCATAAAGCGGTTCAGGTCTGTTATGCCACTGTTATGACAGATCCGAAGAGAATCACGGTCAGTGTTTCATGATATGAAAGGAGCCAGTGTGGGAGCCAACGCATCACATCCAGCCGGGTAAATATTTGCACCAGCTCCGTTAATTGATTTAGGGGAAAATTTCAAGCTCGCCAGCTTCTTCTCTCCTTAACGAAATGAGGGCATTTAGGTAGTAAAAACACTATATTGGAGGACACGAATGAGTGCTTTACCTTTACATATTTCCCAATGCTCATTTAAAAGATCCCCAGGGGAGGAAAATTGAGTGAAAGGTTTGGAATACTGGGAGTTAAAGAAATTCGGTATAGTTAACTACCGAAAGGGTAACGTGACAATTCCCAATTGACCCAAAAATAGGATTATTAATAACATTCTTAAATAATAGAGTTTATTTTCAAGAGTAAACATACAATGACGAGAAAAACGTATAATTGCACATTACTCGAATAATTCTTTTTCAAAGTATCATTTTTTAGTCAAAGTTGCAATAACAAATCAAAAAGATGATGAACGATACTTCTGTCTTCTTGTACTGCCTCAGAGTCGGTAGACAGTTTATTAGAGGGTAGTGAAATTAATATACGGTTTGTAGGTCGGTTTTAGAAGTTGTAGAGTGTTTTAATAGCAAGTTAAATTAGGTTTCATTAGCGGAAAAGACATTAAATTTATTTCCTTATCCCTATAAAGATTCTAGTTTTTATCCTAAAACTGGCAAACAGAAGGGAAGGTTTTTGACCTTCAGCATTCCTCTGTACTTATACCAGGTCATGAGTTATTTCAAGCTCAAGTTTCCAGATGATGATGAAAGATACTTCTGTCTTCTTGTACTGCCTCAGAGTCGGTAGACAGTTTATCAGAGGGTACTAAAATTAATATACGGTTTGTAGGTCGGTTTTAAAAGTTATGTCGGCCACAAAGAAATCGGGTGTTGGCCAGTGTCCCGGCCCTTCTTAATTGATTCATAGTTTACGTGACGGAACGGGCCCGTACTTTCGCCGCCCGGTTTCACCCAACCGCAGTCGGAAAACGGCCACCGGCCGCCGGCCCCCTCAGCTATATTCACACTCCAAAATAAGAAAAACACACAGAAGAAACCCCGTCCCGTACGCTCGGCTGGAACAATTCTACGGATTCACTTTTCAAAACTAGATAAAATAATAAAAAGCGACGTAAAATAATGTACCGGTTTTGTGTAGGCAAGTATGAGCCCCTGCAGAATAGTTTTGGCCGCCACGTTATTCATACACAATGTTGTAAAGCAGGTGTCCGGGAGAAGAAGAAGTAACTTTGATTATATCGGTCCATAAGAATTCCTATAATTCGAGCACAATAAATACAGGATAAATGCTTGTAACGACTTACAGCATCATATAGCAGCCCATACTTACAAAACACTGTACCATTATCCCCAGTTGAGCCTAGCTGAGCGTAAAGCCCTATTCAGTTTTTTTGTTACGTGACATAACGATTTACGTAAAAATTTTTGATAAAAGTATAAAATAAATTATGCAACACAACAAAATATTTTATCGAGTCCAACTTGTCCTTCCTTGTTCCTCGTTCCTCCCGGTTAAGTAACCAATGGGTCATCCCCGGCCAGTACTGGGGCTTCCTACTGACCTTTCTGTTGCGCTCACTGCACAGCAGCAAGTAAGATGTACAACAGGCGGTGAAAAGGAAACTTCTATCACCGAGAACGTCATTAAATTGTCATTAATGACAATCATAACACAGTAATTGGAAATTGTAGAGTGTTTTAATAGCAAGTTAAATTAGGTTTCATTAGCGGAAAAGACATTAAATTTATTTCCTTATCCCTATAAAGATTCTAGTTTTTATCCTAAAACTGGCAAACTGAAGGGAAGGTTTTTGACCTTCAGCATTCCTCTGTACTTATACCAGGTCATGAGTTATTTCAAGCTCAAGTTTCCAGAGAATTCAGGAGTTAGTTTTTGCAGTCTAACGCCGCGCGTCTGATCATTACCTCGCGAAAAAACATTGCTTTAACGAGGATAAAATTCGAAAAATCGGCGACTGCGAATAAGGTCGGGCTGCGAAAATATCTTCCCCAACAACATTCCTTGTACTCTCCAGTCCTGGCCGGCCCTGACTTCCAATTTACTTCTGACCCGCTGGCGTCCTCGAAATTTTAAACACCTTTTAATGATCCTGATTATTGTAAAAACGGCCATATAGTGTAGTCGTAAACCTTCGTGTATATTAAGTTACGACAGCCTTACCTAGATATCGCCATCATAACTGGCACGGCTTAAGCTCTGATTTAACACTGTTTATCGCCATGTAAGCAAATGACTTAGGCTTCTTAATAGATTAATTATTAATAAGGTGTTAAATCAGGCTAAGAAGAGAAACATCGCAGTTGTTATGGATAAGGGTTTTATAAGAATTTATAGTTTCACTATGGATGGTGGTGTCATTATTTAGGCCGATGAATTATTGAAAAATAGTGCCATTGGCTTATTAGCACAAAAAGCTTACTTATAGGTGCTAACTGATATCCATGTTTTAATAAACTGACAATTAGCTAATTGATGTTTAATAGGTGAAATATTAAATTAAATCTATTAGGAAATGTTAATTAACACTTCATATGGATTTTCAAATGAAATGGGCCCTGGAGAAAGTTCTAGCGGGTTGTCTCGTAACTTATTTGAATAATAACAGTATAGACGCCATTACCAGCTCTAATAACCCTGTTGCATAATCTTAAGGTAATTATTCACGAAGTATGATAATTGCAGGAATTTTACTTCACTAAAAAAATTTTAAAAAACAAGAAAATGAAGTTAATTTAAGGTAAAAACAATGAAGGGAAATTATACTAGTATCAATTTGAAAAAAAGGGGTCTAATAAGTATTTTCCAGAAGCTTTAAGAACAGTCTAACTGGCTTCTTTTCAATGTACAACCACAGGAATGATCCTATGATGCAGATAAAACTTAGTTCAGTTATTCACATTGAAGAACTAGTCGCTAGGTTTGTATGAGAGCAAAACTGTCAATATGTCATTCAGGCGAGAAAATTAACTAAAAATGCTATAGGCCAGAAATTTCATTATTAATTTGAAACTGGTTGGCAGCGACTGCCGGTGTTCTTGACAGAGTGCCAAATGCTTACAGAAAGGGGTTTGTTACACGACAATACTTTTATAACTGAATTCAATCAGTAAAGTCAAGTTGTTACTTTTCACCATTTAAGCTAAAGTCGGTTGGGGAGAGATTGACGTTACGGGTCAATGGTTGGCCACTACCGAAACTCTTCCCGGTCGTCGGGGGGAACCTTTCGGTTGTACTCTCCCGCGCGGGAAGATCATTTAATAAGATAGTCAGAATCAGAAATTTACCACAGCGCGATTACCGCGTCCGGAGTGAAATTTCATGCTTCAGAAGCATTAAAATGAAACAACTGCTAACTCATATAGATTGGATACTACAGGAACTCTTAATTATAATTGTATTAACGCACTTCAATTACTGATTGGGGAATTTTAGCAAAGTCCACCTCAGTCAAAGGCTCTTGACGATGAGCTTTTCAGTATTCTGCGGTCCCAGTAAGAGCGTTGATAATGTCGATACTAACGTCAACAAATCTACCAAACCGCCGTCTGATGAAAGAACGAATCGTTGATGGTGATAATTCATCATGTTTTTTGTTGAGGGATCCCTGAACTCGCGCTCCTATTGGCCCATAGGTTACCGCCTCACTTTTAATAGATTCCATAAAGCAGAGCTTTGGGATTTCTTTGGATTCATCTCCGGTGATCGTAAAGCTCGGCTATCCAAGGTTTAATGCCGGGGGCCAACAACTGTTAAGTAGAATATACTTGGCCTAAAAAATAAAGGCCGAATTGGGAATGTTCAGGTGCCCAACTGGTTCCTTTCAAAAATCCTACTTTTTTCGCCTCCGGGGGATCATGCCCGCCAACCGGGATTGATGCCGACCTCATGATGCAAATGTACTTCTGCTTTGGATTGTGTGAGTTCCATTGTGCTCTTAAATCTTTTTTCACGAATATGAACATACAATTGAAATTGATGAAATGGTTAAATATAATTATATTTATTTTCCTTATTTCATCATTATGGAACCTTAAGTATATTATCTTAGTTATGTGGGTTAAATAAAAAAAAGATCTATTTCTTTGATTGAACACTATGGATAAAAAAATTCTGGAATCCACCAGAATAATTGATCGGTTAATCCGTTTCATATTACCGCAGAAAATACATTTAAACCTGTTTCCGAAAAGGATATGCTAACTCATAAAAATGCGTAGTCCTTTTAATGAGACAACATTCTTCCATGACCCGTACAGCTGTCTAGATTAAATTCTTCGATTTTTGGAATTCCTTTCCAGAAGTATACCCAAAAGAATTCCTGAAATATATCAACAGCACGGGTAGAAGACCGTAACTGGTTGGAGCCCTTGCACTTGAAACCGGAAACAATCCCGACCCTGAAACCGGTTTGGAGCGAGAGCTGCTGCAAATCGGGAGCATCTATCCGGAGGGTGTTCGTTTGATCTTTAAATTATGAGCTTCTGCAATATTGCATGCAATGAGTTCCTTCCACCGCACTGCATCATTGAGGTGCAGAAAACAATGCTTTTGCTTTAAGAATGTTTTGTTATGTTCAAGGATTACTTCTGTTAAGGGGTACAATGACAAGAGTGATTTAATTCATGATTTATATTCGTCACTGTACAGAACTGGGTATTACAATATAAATACTTACAATTAAAAGATTAAACCGATGAAATATAAGACAGCAATGGGAGGTGTGGAGAATTGACAAGACGGGATTAGGTTAAATTACTCTCTAGAAGTTTCAAATTGAGAGAGCTAAATAACTTAATCTACATATCAATAAAACATACAGTGACGCCATGTCACATATAGGGTAGTTGAAATAACAGGAGTGGTATTTTTCGATTGGCTATTCTGAAGATGGTCGTTCCAATCAATGAGTGAAAACAAACACAATACTTAATTAAACAAAAGGTATTAGTTGTATAGTGAACACAGAGGTGCGAAAGTTTTCAATGGGAATCTTGGACTCGGCACCACAATTTCTGCAACATTTTCAGTGTTTATCTGTTTCTATTGCACTACAAGGTTTTCTCACGTCCATTGAATGGGGTTTTTTCATGCTATTTCACCCCTTCTGTGGAACGACGATAATTGCCGACTATAATAACAGTCGGAATGAACAAAAGTGAAAACGTGACAGTCCGCCGGCCGGCGGCGTACTCGGCCCATTCGTCATAGTCGGCGAACTCTTCTTCATGTTTCATCAACTCGAGTGACTGGAGCCGTTTGGCATCCTGACGCTCGGGCCGGCGATAGAGGCGATGACGATTGCGGTTATGCCATACGCGTTTCTCCGCACAATGGATGCATCGCTATTTGTCCCAGGATTCGAGTGGCTTTCTGCCGCCAGAGAAGAGAGAACCGAATGGGTTCGACGGTTGGATCTGTTATTCTAACTGCGAGTTGATTAGATAAAGTTAAAGAGTACACTAAGAATAAATTCAGTTAAGGCATTAAGAGTATTAGAAATAGAAAGTCACGGGTATTTAAAAAAAATGTCTGTATTTGCACGTACAAAATTCTATACGCTTGTGATAATGTGGAAGACATTGAAAGAACTAAATGGTTTTTAAAAAATGATATATCATAGCTTCCCCACTGGGAGGGTGTCCATATCCAGCTCTACTTAGGAACAGTCAATTATTAAATTAGCAAGCCAGTTGGTTTGAAGGGGGGATAATGAAGATCAAATAAAATACTAAATACATAATGCATCAATTTGAATAATAAACGAATACTACCTATAATATATTTCCGTGGAAGTTAAAACATTGCTAATGCCAGTGCAATAAGTCGTTGGAGGGAAGTGACTAGACGAGGTCTGGTTCTAGCCGGCGGAGAGAATGGGTTGTGGGGAACACTTTCACCGGGGGACAATCTGTGAGCACCCTGTGGGAAAACTCTTATTCAACCCGCAGGCGCTACAGCCGCTTTTGACGGTCGGAGGCCCACAATTTGAGGGGATCACGTCCCGGTGAAAGTGCCCCCCGCCGCTCAATGGGGAAGTCGTTCGGGCGGGAAACGGTTACCGAATGCCGCACTCATCGGCTGTGCATTATTGAGAGGCCCTCCGTCCAACTGACGTCGGTGGGATATATATAAACTGTCGGCGAACTCCAGTCGGACACTTTACGAAACACTCTCTCAAGTGACGATTGAGCTATGATGACGTTAAAAGAAATGAGAATTCACCACGAGAGCACACGTCCATTTTATACGGTCAATGCGTGCTAAAAATATAAGGAGCCGCTGTGGATATCGCAGTTAATCATCAAACAAGACGCAAAACCCGTATATTTGTCCACTATTATGGTTGATTAATACACCGATAGATGATTGAGTTAAAATTATAAATTTAGAGAGGCCGTGTGATGGTACTATAGTGAATAATAAATAATATTGTGTCAATGTGGAATTTATTTTAAAAAATATGATGATCGGTCGGAGGCCATTGCGCGGTGAATGTTCACGTCCTTGTCCCGACCGCGGTTGGCTCCTTTCTAGCTCTCCCACGCACCCGGCACTTGCGCGTCTTCAGTCGGTGAGCGCTCGTCACAGTCGCTCCCTTAAAATAATAACTGGGGCTCGTTCAAAGGGACAGGAGGCCAGCCTACACCCCTCACTTTAAATTCCGGGATGCTCAAGGCCGGCTCGAGGAGCCTTGTCCACCGGGCCACTCTTCATCTCAACGGTCGGCCTGAATAGAAATTCAAAAGTGTATTGTCTTCGCAACACTTCCCCAGGATGATTCACTCAGGATTTGAACCTTGGCCAAAAAATCCCAGCCAACTATGTGTATACCTCGTATTTTTCAAACACACATTATCTTTTCTCATCCCAATCCTCTCGTATCGTCCCTCTTCTTCCGTCAGAATCCCCTGAATCATTATTGAATGATAAAATTAAACTTAAATCTAAGTCATACAGAAATGTATAGACATCCCATGTGGATAAAGGTTTTATAATACGCGTGCGAAGATGTTGTTCCGGCATAAATTGTCTGAAAGTAATCCAGACGCGCGTTAGAAATCGCGATGACCGAATAATACCGTCACTCTTTTCAGAATTCGACCCCGAATGTGGGACAGGGTTGGGCGATAACCGAGATGGCTCGCGTCGGAATCCAACGAATCCGCGAGATTGCAAAATCGGCAGATTTTTATATGTGCGGCTGCAGTATGATTCGTGGCCTGGCTCCAGGGTTGGCGGACTGACCCGTGGCAGGTATCCACGATTCGGTGAAACTCGCAGGACACATTCCGAGAGTAACGTCAACTCGGGCCTCGCTTTTCTCGTCGTCGAAGTCTTTTATGTTGGCTGGAGGCGTACGCCGGGCATCGTTGCGGAATTTTTAAATCCGGCACGAACTAGGACAACGGCGTCCCTTCATAAGCTTATTTAAAACAACAGATAATTATCAGAATTCCCAACTTTATATTTGACTCTTGCTACAGGATTGCAATTTATTTTCACTTTCAAGACGAATTACATATCAACGCCAACATATTCCTTTAATTTATAACTAACTGTTTTCGTGTTGCTCTAAACGGGATATAAGTCCCAAATAGTAATTGATATGCAGCTCTATTCTTAAACAGATGCAACTATCTTCATTACATCTGTTTGACCTCAAAAGACTGCCCGTCCCAAAATCAAATAAAATATGTTTATTCAAAATTAATTCACCATCTATATGGTGCCTTAAATATTTAACACTTTAGGTGTTACCCCCCATAGATGGGAATTTATATTTCTCTGTTTTCTAGAGGTCCGGTATGCAATAATGATTACCGGAATGCAATAGTGCTTAATAGCTGAATTGATATCACCTGAAAAGTGATTCTGTAAATAATTTCTTTTGTGCCTAATTTTCCGCACAACGTATTCTGCCGGTCGGGACATGGCTGTAAAGCTTTGAACCACAATTTGTATTAAGTCATATTGCTTGCGACGTATTGAAAGGGAAAAAAGCGAAGACTGAACACAGGCAAGAAGGATTGGAGGACGTCGGCATGAAAGGAGCGTGCAGAAACAGTAGAAAATTGAGTTTATTGTGGGGCAGTGATGGGGGGGTATTGCGTTAGCCTGTCGTAACGGTGGCGTCCTCTCGCCGGTGCCTCGACTGCCTTCACAGCCGGACAAATATGACCAATCGGAGTTCCCGCTGTACAAACGGACTTATTTATTAACAATACCCGGCCAATCCTCGCTAATTGGAAATAGCTATCGGTCCGGTTCGTGACTTTCTCCACAGCCGCTAAACCAAATCAGTTTTGCTCGCCGATGTGCAGTAGTAAGTCCTAGATCTAGACTTAAATAACTATGAGGGTTTGATTACATCCCCTAACTGCTGATTTATCTCTTTATTGTATCAATAGTTTAGCATATTAGATAGGAATCCTCTCACTACCATCTGATGTTATGTACCTGAATATTTTCAGAAATTTGATCGCCCTGAATGGTACAATTGATGTGACCCGAACAATACTAATGACAACTGGCCTCATCGAACAACCAGGCGACATCCCGTATTTTGAAACGGAATTCCCGTGCACAATAAACAAACAGGATTTGTTCAGGCGTTCCTTAGATATTTGGCACGAAGCGCAGACCGAGAGATGGCATTGAGCTATTATTTTTTTCTGACTTTTTACTAAACCCTACAACGTGCCATCTGCTGTATAGGTAGGAATCCGGATATATACTTTTATTCCTTCAAGGAATTTAGACATTTGCATGATTCTTCTTCCAAGAGGTATTCTTACTCTATTTGCCATCAAACACTGCAAACTTTACTAACGACATAACTTTACGCAGTCTTTACTATTACGCAGTCTCCGCAGACTTTGCTAACGACATAACTCTACGCAGTCTTTACTATTACGCAGTTTCCGCAGACTTTACTATCCTACATTTCATTTCTAGGATAATGAAATGTTATTCCAGAACCGTTGCTTCTATCACTATATCTTAAACAATCATTCCCAAGCCTTTACAATTCTAAACCCCAAAGGCTTTCCTGTTGCATGCAGCCCATAAATGTGTCAGAACAAGTTATCATCGTTCAAAAATGGCCCGTCCTTTTACCAATCCAATCGTACTAATAATCGAGTAATAATTGTTTCGCAGGAAACGGCTGATGGGGTGAAACTTTCATCGCAATTACTCTCGGAGCCGAATTAATCGGAAAGGAGTCTGTTTGCACATGCTATGCGTTTTCACTGATTGTTTTTCTTTCCACTTCCTTGGGAAACCAACCGGGTCCGAGGCGTCGTTGGATTTTCGCAGGTTATTCACTGTTGGGCTCTTCGCCGCGGCGAATTGCACAACGCTCCCAGCTCTCTGCTGTTAATTACCTCGTGGGAAACCTCGTCCTGCAAACATTCTGCGTTCAGAATGATGAGTACGCATCGTGAAAACTAGCGACGGTGTCATTACCTCATTGATAGAAGCCAATTAGGTTGAACAACCACGGACACTTACTTCTTCTTATAAATGTAGATATTTCTTATCGGTTATTTTGTATTTCGTTCCAAATCATCTGTTCAAATAACTGTTAAATTCAAACGAAATATCATAAATTTATTCGAAGAGTGCGTATCGTATTCTTAATGGCATGCTTTTTGGGATTGGGATCATGCGTCCTTATTAGGTTTGAGCCAACTCATCTTTAAAAATAAATTGCGCTTTTGACGGCCGCAATCGCGTCCTGAATATCTTTCGGTTACGATCCCGAAGAATTCGTTATTAGCGGAGGCCAATTTCTGGATACTTGTTATTAAAGCCCCGCGAGTAAAAGTAAACGGCTAAGGCCGCGAAGAAGCCACTTAACCCAGATCGAGTTGGCGGGTCTAGGACTTTGAAGAGTTGCCACATAAATGGGTAGCGAGCAATTAAGGTCAAAGGGCAAGGTGACCGAGTCTCCGCTCTTTTGATCCGACTAGTTACAATCCTTTAAATTTTGAGTTAAACCGATACTTAATGTGTCGAACACCCCGAACATGTATAATGACTCGAATGCGTCTATAAACGCAGTACAGTATCTAGGTATTTCTTCCATAAGTAATACTAGTACTAGAAGTGCAGGGCTTGTCGCTGTGATATTAAAGTTTTAAAAGGGCAATCGAGATGATAATCTAATTAGACAAGGTTTGTCAATTAAATTAAAGTTTAATCCGCTATACATTGCCGGTTTTTCCATTTTGAAAATAAATTATTTTTAAAAACCAAAGTCTAACGTCGCATATTTAACTCGGTGTCATTACTTTTATTATAAGTGTAACACTTATGCTTCGCTGGACTTTCTCTTCACAATTCGTAAATCAAATTTCACGTAAACTGCCTGTCATCATTCAGAATTAGTTTAAAGGGAAATGGACCCAGTATAAGTAAGGATATGCTAGGAATCTGTAAGTAGGATTTGAATACATGATACAGGGAAAATTTCCATTAGTCAGATGGGAAAACCTCCATTAGCCATTTAGGGATTTATCTCGACAGGGACCGGATTCGAAACTGAATTGGGGTACGATGGAATCTCGGGGCGTGATGATCTCTGGACGTGGCTATAATTAGTTAGGGGACGGTACCGGGTTCTATTGGGGTCTTCAGGATCGGCGGTTTGCGGGCTGATGTCAACCTTCAACGCCGCATTCAAATCGAGAGAGAGTATTATAACCGCCGCTCCGCTCCTTCCCCCACACAGCCAATGAACTTGACCCTCGTCTACACATATATTTGCTAGCACGATTCGCTTCGCGCTGTGGTCAACATCTAATTCGCGCCGCAACTCACCCTTCTAACCAGTTTACTTTCTCTATACGTTAAGACAAATTTAAGAAAAACATAATTTGTTTAACACATAGCTGGGAGACCTTGAAGCGCTGGTCCTATTTGAACTTGGTTGTTGTCGACGATCCAAGAAATAATACAAAATTCGTCTACTGGTACGTGAAAGGTGGTGCTTTTTCATAGGAATTAATTTTTTAATTATAAACTACTACTTATAAGTGAAGTTTTGGAATACCATCATTCGGTTTTAGATTAGACGAAAATTTTTTCATACGGTACATAGTTATTGTCAGTTATTTCTTCAATCAATATACCATGAAATTAATGGTATTTCCATTTTCTAGCGGTTAATACAAATCCGTGAAATGTTAATTTCTTATCTGGTCCTAGCTGGTAGCTGGTTTAATTGTGACATGTATAAAAAATGGTAACAATTAATTTCAGTGTACAATAATTCTGATACAAGCAAAATACCTACCAAAAATTTATTTACCGTACGAAGAAAAGAATCGTCGCATATAACGATAAGGATTTAGAACGGCTAGACATAGTTCAACAGCCCAGAGATCTTAAATAATGCGCTATAGCGAGAATGATATTGAACCTGACCTTAGTCGCATCGAGCGGGTTATCTAACATGGGTAGAGTGAGGGAAGGTTCGGAGCGGGCAGTCGCTGGAATGAATGTGACTGGACCAGTTTTCTCCGTAAGTCACAGCTGGGTCGTGGCTGTGCCGGACGCGCGCCTACTCTTAACACAATGATCCACTTCGTCCGCCTTCTTCGAGGTCAAGTTGGCCCGGCCGTTAGGGCCCCTCGAAAACGGGAGCCACTTCATGAAATCGGAGCGCCGGCCACTTGCAAGGGGCCCAGATGGTTTTGTTCCAAAATGATACGTGTCCCGGAACCACCCGAGACCGCGTTTTTGTTTATGCCCGATTCCATTTTGTGGTACAGGAGCGCTACGAAATGACGGTCCTGAAACATAAATTATGATATCGGTATACACGCCGGAAACATTAGGGACACATGATGCTGAAAGTTATCTTTATTGAAAACATGTTTTTTTCAGCTTTTGACGTATTTCCCCTAGCTTTTTCTTATGCTCCGTAGAATGGAAATGTAAAGAACGAATTTGTAAATTATATCGCCTCAATTAGGCTATGATCAATGAACGAGCGCAGATACAATGCGTGCTGTTGCATTTACTTCAAGAATACCGATCGCAGGTAGTTCTCACAAGCTGCGTTATAGGGAATGCGCTACTGTTGGAAGCGGAGTATTATCCGAACGTCAGCATTGTTTTACCCTTCACTAGTTTTTATTCTTCACGCGGTAATTAACAAAGCGATTATAAAATATGCAACGCGGGATTCTGGTTCCCGTGTTCTTCTTCTTTTTTCATCACTTTCCCACGAATTCCAGCGCGCAGACTAGTGTTACAGGTAACGCTGAGGGGGTCGGCCCTTACGTAACCGGGCGTCTCTAAGGGCGGTTACTGATTTAAAGTACTTTCTCCTCACGATGGCATTCCCGGCTCCGTCAACATATTAAAAATACGCCGCCTCTAGCCCCCAGTGACCGGAGTCAATTATCGTTCAAATGATTTGGATGTAATTTATAACTTAGTTTACTCACAGACTGCCGTGTGGAGATGGGGGTCAGGAATTTCTTAGGGGAATGTGTGAGGGGGAGAGAGTAAACAAAATTCCGTCGGGGTTCTGGATAATTTAACTGAGATAAATTCAGTTAAGAGCTGCCTGTTGTGGGTCCGCGTGGGTTTGGGCATACCACCACTGATGGGACTCACATCAATACTTTTCCGACATATGCTCACTAATTTACCGACGGTGTGATACTGACGGCACGGAGTAACTAAATAGTAACTAAAGTAAATATCGTATAGATTAATTTTATATCCTAATTTGCAACTAAGTGAAATGTTTGCCAGAAGAATGTATGCCCAACTTAAAGTCAAAATATCCTAATTTATCAGTGTAGGAAGTTGGAATACACTCATCAGTAACATAATCCAGTAACATGATACCATAATTTTATATAAACGTTTATTCTTGTAAATATCAAGAACGTAGCTGGGCCTAAAAGAATGAATTGCTCGATCATGTGAGAAAGAGTGAAAAAACGATAGGTTCAATAAAAATAAAAACGCGTGTTCCTTAGTGAATGTCAGCAATTTACAATTTAAGATTCAGGAGTAAAATTAATGGCCCTTATTTTTTCTATCTATATACCCGTATTACTTAAAGTGAGCTTGCAAATCTTACTAATAACCACGCATTTTTTCATTCAATCGTTAATTATAAGTATAATTTATTCTTTTAATATTTTTTAAGTGATTTCGCCCGTTACAGCTATAAAGAAATAAAAATGCAGAAAAATTTTCATTTTTCGACAAATTGCCGACAATTCGCCAGCTAAATAATCGACTCGCTATTGAGAAAAAAAACATTGCGTTCGTTTCCCTGCAAACTTCAAAGCCATAAGAGTTATGCAAGACCATAATTCATGAATGTATTCATTGTTATTTATTTGATGTTTGAGAAACTCAGCCATTGCGAAATGTGTGTTCTATACCATTTTCAAACAATACGATGGGAAAAGAAATCTTCACACGAAGCTCTGTACTTAGCCCAATTCAATATTGTGAAATTCTCATAATGAAACTTGGTAATCCTATTTAGTGATATTTTATGTTAAATATATAAAATAATTCCAGTGGATGAGTTTAAAATATACTTATGTTTCGATCCCAAATAAAACAGTTCTGCCGTGTAGATATAATTATGTGAGTTTTTTACTTTATTTCGAAGATACATTTCTGCGACCAATGAAAAAAGGTAATATTTCTTTATAGCGTTCTGTCGAAATTCCCATGACCCGGTATTTTGGGCGTTTTGAAATTGTAGTTTACTCCGTTTCTTTTATGACTCTCCCTGAAATGCAACACGCCTAAACGTCCGGTTCCCAGCCTGAAAGTGTTTCTCAACGATCTTCAATTCAGAATCAGATGTGATTTAATCGGCCCAGTATCCGTTCTTTAATAATCACAAATCGCACGATGTCTCAATTGACTATCCGCTATCTTCAACCGAAACCCAAACTGAAGAAATCTCTCCTAAGGCCCTGAAAGCGACTCAATCCTAGTGATAATAAATACACTATTACGGGGGTTGTAATACCGAGCGAGCAAATTTTTGCGAATATTTAAATTCCAAATTGTTTGGTATTTTAAACGACTGCACTTTCGCGAGAGTAGTTTTTTCATTCTCTCAACGTTTGACCGGACTCAGTACAATATTTCTGCTTCAAACGACGTCGGAAACCGGTGTCGTTTCATTTAAAACGGAGAAGCGTGCACCGTCCAACGATAATGCCGTAACGTTCGGACCAACCCCTTTCCAACGTTCCGAAAATCATGTTTTCTTTCGCAGGGCCGGTCGTTATCGGGAGGGCGTTTAGCGAGCAACGACGAGTAAGCACCGAGAGGAAGTAAGATGGTTGGAGGAAAGCACGACCTGGCGATGATTCGCGGGGGAAAGTAAACTGATGGGGTCCCAGCCGGCACTGTCGTCATGAAGCCGGCAACCGTATAATTCTACCGATACTTTGACACGTTTCCACTTTCTACTAGCTGAACTCCGACACATGCAGTAACAGCTTCCCCACCTATTTATTTGTCGCGGTTTGTTTAATTAGAAAATGAATTACGTATTGATGAATGTAGAAGGATCCTTTACTGTATTCTCGATGGTCTGCCTCCTTCCGCATGCTTGGTGTGAGCCTAAACTGCCTTCAGTTTTCGCTAAGTGCAGGTGATAAATCAGGATATATCATGTCATGCTTATCATTTCACCTAATTAACAACAATAAAATATTATTACATTACGTGTATTGGAAGATATAGAATGGTCCCATAGGGTCATTAAATTTTATTAAACAAAGGAAACGATAATTAAAATTTAGAATATTTTCTGGACTCTCCTAACAACCACATTTACAATTGCACTCTTTTCAAGTACTCAAAGAAGTCAAAAATTATATTCTTCCATTTTTGTTGCCTGGTTACGTTTACATACATTCTACAATCGTTATGTCATAATAAAAATCCTCGACTGTATAATTAAAGATAGTTTACGGCCAACCGCTGAACCGAAGAGAGTAACTGTAAAGAGCCGGGAAATTGTCTGACGATTGGAGCGACTTTTCTTTACGGCTAAATACTGTTATTTACCGGCCTCATTTACCATGATTCCTGTCTTCTTAAGAACAGCATTCTAAGACCGACTTCTAGGAATCAGAAAAATGCTAAGAGTTCTTTTATTACCTAAATCCCTTCTTGGAAGGGAAACATTCTTCTAATCTGACGCTAATTTTGATCAACACTGTGATTCCTGTTAGCGTTAAATAGTGGGATACTGAGATAAATTAAAAGTTTTAAGTTCTACAATGTATAGGGTTATTAACAACATGTAGCTTAGCCATAAAATAGGTAAAGAACAAAATGTTACTTCCGTCCTTCATAGGAAAAATTCAAACAGCAGGTTGAAGGGTAGAGAACAACAAAAGGATTGGAATTAGATGAGAGATGAGAATACATAGGGCGTTTGGTTGCATTTGGTCCTTCGTTTTATTCATTTTATCACTATATTAACGACTATTAACGATTATTTATGATATCGGGGGTAATTAATAAATATAAACTACACAACAGGTCATTACCGTCTAGGTTCCGAATCGCGAAGTACAAAGCAACTCACTATGCACGATGAAAACGTAGATCGCTTCTTCAAAGTAGGCTGAGCGATACAGGGGAAACCACAGTATAATTTCTCCTCTCAGCCGTTGGAAAAAGAAGTCGATTAATCACAATCTGAACTTTCGTCATTGATCCAGCCTTGAAAGTTTCTCACATGCACGCCTCGCGCGCCCGCCTCTCTGCACGTCTTATCTTGATACTGATTGTGCTAACCGATGCAGCGAAAATTTAAATAAATGAAACGATAAGTAAAAATCTTACTACTTTAACCTGTGTAATACAACGATCAATGTACAGAATATATTTCGAATGACTTTTTTTTTTAAGCGTTCGATTCTAGTTCCATGACATCCTTAAGATCTGGGAGAAAGTAAAAGCCGTAAGATCGAGTTACGGAGTGACGACAGTGGAAGAATATAAAGTCAATGAACTACATTTGTTTAAAGGCCCAGATCTAAAAAATTCCGACAGTGGAGACGAGAGAACTTTCTCTTCAACGATTTTGATCGGAGAGCTCGGGTCGCCCCGCTTTATAATATGTCAGATAAACTGTATCTAACCCATTAAACTCCTTATTATAATGAACGTACTCGGGAAAATACACCCTATACGAGCGTTCAGTTCAGATGTTATATTTATATTTATATATTCGTTTCTCTGCGATAGGACATAAATGCAAATTCACAGTTTATTTATGGTTTCTTTGTATTCCATTGGAATTCCATAATTCGTTTCTAGAGTAAAATGAGTAGAGAAAATGTTTGTTGGTTCATCCAAGTCAATTCCCTAATTCAGACATCTGAGGAATCTGCAATCCTGTATGAATTATGATATAAATTAGTACAAATGATAATTTATGGCAGGACAAATTTATGGTGCTGTCCTTATTTTTAAAATAGTGATTAAGATGCTAAATATATACTCTAAAATATTTATGGAGATGTCTGCCCCATGTTACATTTTCGGTTTCTTATCACTATATGATAAACATATGTTGGATAGTACCATATCGGGAATCGTCAGATAATGCCGCGGAGAAAGAAACGTCGAATGACAAATGGTCGGTGAGAAGCGAGGCGCTTAGATGTATGTCAGATCCTGATTTTCACCCCGGCGACCCAGAGAGACGGAAGAATCGATTTTAATCGCAGCCCGGGATATGGATTAGCGATGCTATCGATTTGATAATCAATTCTGTTAAAACTGCCAATCTGAGGTGGCCCCTCTTTTTCCGGAGGTCAAGGCCCAACGACCAAATGTCAGGGACGGCCCAACTTTCTGCCAAATAAGTAAATCTTCATCATTTTTCTATTTTCATTTCAATTCAATTTTATTTAAAATGTTTTTTATTTCTCTTAATTTTCATTATCAACCGAAATCCTTCCCAAAATTAATTTCACAACGAAGGCTGGACAATAATTTATTTATCTCTTACAATCTCGCAACCCTTCGGTCTTTTTGTATTTGCGCAATATCTCGGACGCATCCAGGAACGCACGATGATTTCTCGAAAAATAGCCTAACAGCACTAATGATCCGTAGTTTACGTCAAAGGCTATTTAAAATTGTAATCGCTGTGCGGTTACGGCAAAAACTTCATTTAAATAGAAGGGTCCATCATATGGAGAATATGCTGGTATTATCTTATTTGAGAATTGATTTATTTCCCAAGGCCGAAACGCTATTGGCATACTCATCATTCGGCGAAGACAAGATTATTGACCTCGTCATCGATATAAAATTATCCTGGAATTTTGGCGACCGGGTTTGAATCATAGGTATTCTTACGCTACCCTCGCACATTTTCAATTCTAACACGTCAGTGAGTTCGCGACAAGTGGATTTTTTTGGTCGTCAATAATAGGCCGGATATAGTGTTCAGTGAAAAGTGTCGTCAGGATATTTATTGTCGATGTATCTAGTTAATATACTGACTACCACCTTTCATCTACTAGCCGAGGGGAGAAAGTTATTTTTCGGCTCCTAACAACTTTTAAAACAGATTTATTCACTCTTCCTCCTGTAATGGGACATTTAATCGGCTGTATTTACAGCCTAACACCCGTAACAGAACGGTAACTACTGAATTTTGAAATTGATGAGACGTTGACCGAATGAATGAGGACCAACGAAAGGGATGCTTGCCCCCGCAAGAACCCCTGACCCTGTAGAAAGTAAGATCCGACCTCGGCGTCCCTCGAACCTTTCTCCCTCTCTCCTTCTTCCAATTATCGAAGACCCGCTCCCCTGAAAGAAAGGGACGATAAAATCTTCTGACTGAGAAAACATGCAGGGATTTACACTGACCCGGGGATATCCTGAAGACTACACTAACTTTACTTGACTATTGAAATATAAGGCATACCTTTTTTTAGTAAGTCTGCCTTTTCTCAAGTGAAGTAAATAAGACAGAATATCCAAGATTACTTTCAGAGGAAAAGACCCAATGAGTTCCAACACGAATCTTCCTTATTCGACCGGTACTAAGGAGGGCTGCGCGATTCAATGGCTGTTAACGATGGTGAATTACACATAGTATACAAGAATATTTCAATATATTTTACATGTGTAGTGCAGATTAATTGTGAAAGTGTTTAAAACGTGTGTTCCCAGAAGTAATGCCTAAGTGGGAAAATCTCGAGTTGCGTAGTGACGTGAGAATTTTCTGTGGACTGACGCGATTGTTGATGGAAAGAACTTTGCCTCCATTAAGCTTTCATATCATTCTGAGCCCACTCTTGAAGCCGAGAGTTAAAGCAATTTTCGGCTCTTATGCGTGACAAGCACATTATCACGCGGAGAAAAATAATGTCCCGGATTAGACTTCTATCTTAGTATCGTATATTGTATGTAATTTCTCTCGTATTGCATACAGTGGATTGATCAACTCTTGGCGTTGTACTAGATCTTATCGGAAGTGGCATTTAATTGTAATTACCTGTATTTTATTTTTATATTACGGTATTTTTTTAGGGTCCCCAAGATTTTGGAATATGATGACTCTTGCGAGCTCTCCCAGGCTTGATCGGTTTTGGCTCGACAGCATATGGATAAATGCCGTATATCCACGATGGCGTTGGACACGGTCCAGCTTAAAACGAAATAAGACAGAAAAAACCCATAAAACTCTCAGAGAACAAGACTCTCTAAATGTTTGATGATGATTAACAAGAAATAAGGGTCATTCGTAACACATTTCTCTTTTTAAAAACTTCATACTTTCAAGGAAAATGCATTAGTTCACACGCCGATGCAACCTGGAGGAATCCTGGAGCACTAGGAGACTAAAGATCCAATTAAAAATCTATTAGGAAAAATCCTGCCTGGCGGGTTAAAGGCGATTTACATGGCCACATTGTCTCAGAATGTTTTAATTGGAGGTACGTGAAGTGAGAGTAAGCCGGGCAGATAATGGGGGCCCAATCTCAGCGTGAAAGTGGAGGGCGGGGAGGCCGCAGGCCCCTGTAGTAACGCACAGGGCGTAGGCAGCCCTACACAGCTAGCCACTTATGCAGGTGAAAGTGGTTTCCAGATATTGATGTGGAGCAGTGTACCGTCCTTTGTTCGGCTACTGGGGAGTCCCGAAGATTTAGAAAAGAGTATTAATGCAACTTCGAAAGATTAACGCTTCAACTTGGCTTAGATCTTCTATTCTAGATCCATTCGAGCATCTGAGAACATTACTATTTACATTTAGCCGGACAAAATGATGACTACTGACTCTTCCTTGATGCCTTATTGGCCTCATTTGTAAATTCCGGCCCCTAAACGTGCATTATCATATTGAGATTACTGTCAAAGATTGTAGACATATGGAATAATTTTTCCACGGTGTTAGTATCACCCCATTTTCAGTGTTACGACGTTGGCGACAGCCTCTTGCGTCAGAACGTACGTCATGAACACCTTCGAATTACTTTATCATCTTCAAGGCCGCAAGGCTACTAGTATAAATCTCCCAGCGATAGATTTAGCAACGCCTGATTTCGCCCAAGATATGTGGTAATAAGATTAGAAGTCATGATTTTCCCATTCGGAAAGTCTAGATATGTAATGATAACGCAGTTTGGTTATGGTCGCGTATGGAAGCGAAAGCCTCTTGAAGAAAAAATAATTGGAAACAGGTCTATTACTCATTTTATTAATTCAACCGTTCACCGTTTATGGCGGTAAAGATAAGAGAAAATCATTGAATATAAGTTTAATCGTTTTTGAGTTGGATTTTCGCAAGCTGAAGTCCCCGTGAGGCATTTCAATTTTTCATAGGTTAACTTTCTAAAATTAACATAAAAAAGATAAAACCTTTAATTTATTGTTATACATTTATTTATTTTATCGTATAATATATATTTATAGCTATTTATAGCTGATAAATATGCGGTAACAGTGTTGTTGGGCATCCTTTAAATTGCTCGAAATATTTATGTTGATGATAATATTATATTATTTTCTTTTATGGGTACAAGTCAGTAGACTTATGCAAGGCTGTATTTGTTTAGTTTCCTTAAAATTGTTACTCTAAACACTTTTCGAACGTATATGACGATGATCAGAGTTATTTCCAACTGAGTATCTTCGCAAGGAAAGGTCTTTGCCTTAAAAATGAGGTAAGCTTAAGGCGATAAGAATAATGTAACAGCCAGTAGATATCTTCGCGTGCTCTATCATTAATGTCGGTTGGGTTAGGAGTTCACCTAAATTTACGACCAGGAATAAGCCCGACGCGTAAATCTCGGGTAAATAATCCACCAACTGCACAGATTAGAGTTCATCACGATCAATTTTAGCGCGATGGCTCATTTCAAATGGAACCATAGCAGCCTTATTTGTACCGAATCTGGGGTTCCGCCCTTGCGCTCGGTCATGATGAAAATGTCGCCGGTCGAAAGGTGAAAGTTTGTGTTACGCAGCGGGCCCAACTGCCCATTGTCCGCCTGCATGGAGAATGCGCTCAGAGATGTCATCCGTTGTGGCGACGCGATTGAGCAATCGATTACCATATTCCCCGCCGTTCGCCAACTGCATTCAAATCACCGTTCTTTTTTCACCGGGCCCCGACCGACCGTTCTTTTATATGTTATTGAAATTTATTTGCCCCCCCCCCGCCGCCGTAGCGAACTGCCTGACTACCTGCGCCCCCGGTCTAATGGCAAGAAAACGATGACTCGCCCGATCGGTGGTGCAATCTCAAGTGTTTCGACCTTCCACAATTGGTTATGGGCAGGCTTCATCGAGAGCTCCAACCATAATCTAAACACGCATGTTAAACTGTAACATTGTGAGATAAACAAAAAAGGAGAAACCGCTCGGTCCGGTAATGAAATTCGGTAAGGATTCTACATTTTACATCGCCTTGATTTACAAAATACTTAAAAAATTATCTCTAAATTAGTATAAAAGAAGATCGTATCCATGTTGTATCTGTGAAAGGTTGAGGAATGACACTTTATATAACAAAGACAGAACTTCAATTAATTTGAGTATGTATGTGAATATTTGAATTCATTTATATATTTTCAAATAACATTTTTTAACATTTTTTTCAAATACCTGTTTTCTAAAGAACATGAAACCCACGACGAACCTCACAAACCCTGAAAATTTCCCCAAGAAATGGGCCACATTCACATACATTGGCCACGACATGTATAAAATCTTCTCAGGGGGCGCTAGTCTATCGGTGCAAGTGGACACAACAAAATATAGTTTTCGGAAAATGTTGGAGATTTTGTAACAAAACAAACACAAACAGAGCGGAGTGTAAAAAATAACATGCGGAACGTACGATGGGATGTACATGGGCCAAACCGGGCCGATCATAGGACATGTTTTGTTTTTGTGCAGTTTGCGAAAATTAATTTTTTAAGTTAGCGGTGTAACCATAAATTACGAATCACGAAATAGACGCCTCACTGAAGACATAAAATATTACTGGACAAGCTGGGACGAAATGTAATGAAATCCGTCATTAATTATTCAATACTGAGATTTGATACTATAATACATAACAGCAACACTTTCTGAGAATATTATTTTTAATGAGTAAATCGTAAACGTCTCTATTTTTCACTGACAAGCCTTATGACAACATCTCTGATAATTGATTCAACTCACAGTTGTACAATTGCACAATGTTTTAATGCTACCAGCATCTCTTTTATAAGTTATTATGGAATATGTAGAGAAGGTCTTCTCGGATTCAAGGGCGCAATTAATATTAATGCACATTGAAAAGACGGATGATGCGATTGGAGCAAATTCGTTTATGATTAATGTGAATTTATAGCTCTTCTCTTTCAGCCCTTTGGTATTTCCCCGTTTTAGCAGTAACATTAACCTACAGCTACGCCTTTTAACCCATGTTGTGCCAAAAACTTTAAAAGTCTTAGATTTAACTCAACACGGAAACACCAGGGTTACATTTGGGGTAATCTCGATAGAAAAGTAGACACCACAAGTTGTGTTTATGTTTCAATATTTTTGTATAATTGGATATTGAATTGATTCCACTAGCTTAAGGCTTAGCTAGAGTCGGAAAACCACCGAAAAAACAACTTCAAAAAGTGGAAAAGACTGAGGTTTGTTGACATTTTCACTTTTTTCACGCATATAACTTAAGTATATTGAGGAACAGGTGGGGCAGATTTGGTCATATTTGGACCAGTAGTTTGGACGCCTATAGCTGTGATATACATACATACTGACGGACGCAGTGACTGAGTTCGTTAGTATTACATATTATATATATGTATAATATATAAACACATATAATAATATTATATAAATTTTATATATATAATTACATAGGTTTAAACCATTATTTATCTAACTTAGTTTCCAACTGGAAACTCGATTTCGACTGGAGAAATTAGTTATAATAAATCACTTTCATGTTGTTTCGACGGAACGAGTTCGTGAAAGTCTGTTCGGCATACCATCCCAAAGGGACCAAGAGGGATAGGGTCCTTGACATACAAATATAGGCTAGCACGTCAGTGTCATTGTCCGGGTACAACAATGCTTTCCGTTCACTCCGAAACTTGTGTGTATTATAATATGTCGAGTAAAAGTAGTTTGTATTCGTAAAAGGCTCGCCTAGGTTTTTGTACGGAAGAAAAAGTACTAAGAAGAAGTTCTCTTTGGTCTTACTCACTTTCTCCTCCAGGACAAGATGTAATGTTTAAAAATCACATTACGCTTATGTGTATAATCTTAAGGTTTGCAAACTGACCAATAGATAATAAATAATACGATGTTGTATGTAGCAGTCTAGTTAGATTTGATATAAACGAATTAACGTAGTAATAAAATTATTATATATATATATATATATATATATATATATATGCGTGTTTACAGAGATAGTTTTGTTTTATTTACTGAAGTTAGAAATAAAAAGGCAAATTACTCGCCGTCACTAGCAGTAAAATTCAATTTGAAATATTGTACTAAATATAGAACTTCAAACTCCATTTCATCTTTTTACAGTCGGGGGAGATCAACTGGCGGTGACCCATTATTTCAAAAGACGTTACTAGACCCAGTCACGTTCAACGAGGAGGTGAGTGAGCATCTACGAATAAAAAAGTGAACGTTATCCGCAGTAATGTCGGGCCAATATTTATGGTAACGAGTGAAACGATGAGCCCTCGAGATAGCTTTCGGCGCCAGGGACCACTCGGTTCACGAAGCAACTGAAAAACGTGTGCGTGATATGTTATTTTCTTTCTATAAGTCCTGAGAACGTGGGTGGTAAAATGTGAATCGAAGAAGTTGAAAACACTTTGCATCCATTTTATGTGGGTGCGATTCAAAACTAAAAACAGAACGTAATCAACAAAAGAATAGTTTTCATTTAAGCCTCTCAGGTTCTCAAAGATAATTTCACTTACTCTTACACTTTATCCATTCATTTAATAGTTCTTAACACATAATTATTAGATGCGGTGACGAGTTGAAGAAACACTTTAATAAAGTCGGTTTCTGCAAGCATACTCACCAAGGAGGTCGGGGCCATTTCGAACTAACTATACATAAACTCAGAATGCTGGAGCCGTCGCCAGTGGATTTTTCTTTTTACTGCGGCCCATTAAAAAACCAATACACGCGCAGCCGACCGCAGGACATTACTTGCCGTCTGTAGGTCGAATGGGGATGTTAAAGAAGAAAGTGGCGCCGAATACTTTCACTGGGAACGACCCGGTTCGGCACCCCGGTACGAAACGCCCCCGAGGCGATGAGGGGTCAGGCCTCATGACTCCGATCAGTGCGGCCGGTCCTGGAATAAAAATTCGGTTCTACTATTATTATTGTGAACGCCAATAGAATTTAGTCCGACCGGCGACCGGTCAACAACTTTAGGTCGAAGAAAGGGAAGGACGCGCTCCGTGAGCCGAATGCCCAACGATCCGGCATGAAATTGCATCCCGCGGTCGACTCTGGCCCTGGCGATGGAACCAGTAAATATTTCACCAAATGCGACGAATATAATTTGAAAACGATATAGATGAAGCCGGAATCCTCTCTGCGATGAATTCTCTCCTCTGGAGCGATAATATTGCTAACGCGTAATAGAATTTTGATTTAAGTATTACTACATCTCCATGAAACTCATTTCTGAAGATTGTGAAATGCCGAATCCCGATCTGTTCTCAAACCGAACAGGTCGGTCAAGAGGTGACTGGCATGATTCTACATTCTTGTTTTGGTTCTCATGTGGGCATTCATTCAACTCAATTTTAATTTACATAATGAATATCATATACGTTCGTGTTAAGAGTATAAATCAGTGATGTTCAGTCAATAAGACATTATTTTTTTGTACTCATAAACATATGCAGAATTAGCATTTGTCATTTCGAAAGATGCTTTGAGTAGCACGGTACATTATCTCTAAATGGCGTCTTCATCACTTCCATTGTCGCCGCTGTGTTATTCCACTGATAATGTTCACGCTTGGAGAGGCGCACGCCATGGTGTTTAATTCGCGCGAGACGTAAACTGGAGCAATGAAAATGTTACGGATATATTTCCTTCCTTGTATCTGATCCGACAAGCTCGTTAACTCCAATTAACCCCAGAGCGGTATGGATGAAATGCACCGAGATTGCCCTGCCAATTGCAGGTACTGAATTAACGGTAAAATTACAGTTGTCTTTTTATTGTCTCTCCGCTACCCGGCTTTTATTCCATCGTCCGCAGTGTACGATTGACACTGTACCCTGTACGTTTCCAATATCAGTCCAATATCAGTAATGTATTATGCAATAAGAAATAATTTCACAAATGTGTGAATGATGTCAATGCGATTGATTTACATCCCGTTTATTTTGGCGTTGATATAGAGACAATTTTTAAGTACTGTTTAAAATTACGGTAATGTAACAGACAAGGAACTTTATCGAATGCCGTTAGTTTCTCTGTAAACGAATAAGTAATTATATTCGTAGAGTTAAAAGTAGAAAATAAAAAGAGTCGGAAGCGTGAAACCGACCGTACCTAGGAGGGAAAGGAGCGATCATGACTGGAGGGAAAACGGTAAGCGGCGGCGAACATTCTCTTTAATGGACAGAAACCGGCCCGGGAGATGTGTCGCCTCCTCGGTTCGACTTTCCACGGCGGTCGGAGGGCTTACCGAAGGGGTCGCCGGGTCATCCGGAGAAGAGAGGGCCTTGCACAACCCGAAGCGGCGTTGTGAAACAGTGCCCTCCACCAGCCGGTCAGTAATAGGCACCGCTCTCCCCCGCCGACCATTCTAATCACCGGTGAGGAAACACCCTCAAGAGCTGTGCGTGCATTTCACCGAGAAAATGTTGTCTTTCGGTGCTCTCATTGTTACGAAATAAACGATTCAACTAGAGACCGCGGCAAATATCCGCGATTATTATCTTTAGATTTTGGTTTCGGTACGAGATTCTAAGCGGTCCAGGAGCCAGAGATATTTCTGAATAACGAAATCAATTTCAAATTTCTTGACATCATGTATCGGTATGACGTGAAACATATTATCATTTATTATTTTCTGTAATAAGTTTTGATAACATCAAAATCTGGATTATATATTTCAAATAATTTATGATATTGTTTACTGGATACCATCAATGAGCTGCAACGTATATGATAGTTTACTTTAAGCATCTCTTGCAAACCATACTACTCCTCCGTCAATGACCAGCTCTTCTTCATTATATCTTAATGTCCTTTGTTTTAAATAGTCTGATCTACGCAACCATAAACGATGTTTACCCGCGGATCAAATATTACCACTACGGCTTGCTGTGTAGTTACAATATAGAGAGGGTAGCTAAAAAAAGTACGGTCAGCTCAACATTCAAAATACTCGCTTCGAGTTTATTTGACCCAAGTATCCAGAGACTTTTATTAATATTCATTAATAATCATCAGTAACCTGCACACTTATAAATTATTACTACCTACTATCCCTAAAAGTATTATGTGACTGCTATTCTGTAACCATGCTTACGTGTTTCAGTTGGCAAAGAAGCAAATTGTTAGCACTATTATTACTCTACTGCTCTGTTACTCAGCATTCGGCAAATCTGCTTCTTATTAACAGCCGTTAGTCTTGTTAACGCTATTACTGCTATGCTATTATGATTAAAAATGGCAAGGCTAAGAAATTTCCCTCCCAGACAAACCGGTTATACAACACCGGTCTAGATCGAAAGGGAGAGATCAAAAAGAGAATAATAACACGAACCCTGACGCCTCCCTTTAACGCTTTTAACTTTTTCGCTTGTAGGTTCAATACTATGTTCTTAAATATAGTTCACATTTCTCCTAAAATATACGTAACATGGATTCCCAAGTATTGTATCTTCCCAGGACCAATTAGACAGGAACATTAGACCAGTCCTTTAACTCCAAACACAGCGTTTTAAAAAGAAAAAATTACTGAAGGCGAAAATAACTGAATTAGTATAAATGAAAGAAAATATATGTTAACCACAGAAGTAGATGAATGCTTAGGAAAGGGATAGTTTAATTAGGCAGAGAGCAATTCCATGGGGTCCCCTCCCTAGCGTGAACGAGGGTGTCCTGGGACTCCCAATTCTCTTGGGGTAGGATGACAATCATTCGCTGTTAATAACCAATAAGTGCAACTCTGGAACCCTCAACAGATTTGTTATGGATTGTTACCGCTCGGTTTGGATTCAACCCTACGGTTTTACCGGAAGTTCCAAAAATGACATTAGTGCAGTCATCCTCCGTTCAGTGTCGATGATATAGCAGGTCGCGGACACGGTTTGGCAGAGTATGAATTTACTGTTGATCAGAGCGTGTAAATAATTTAGCGGGACTAATAAGTCGCGTTTGTGTCGATTCGCGGTGTCGCCCGCACAGATAAGAAGATTGTCCAAGAGATGAAAATTTCTGTCATATTCCTGCGAGGTGGTGAAACTGGGCCGTCTTTCGACACGCCTTTTGTTTCGCAACCGGGGGCCCCTTCAGATGCCATCCGACCCAACGCTTGGAGCCTGCAATACCCGGTCCGGGGACCACAACAACACTCATCGAGTATTTGTGAATACGATGATACGTGCAAGTGAATTATGCATGGCCTACAGCCGGCAACATCTGCCGTCCCAATGTGAAGCAGACGGAGATGGCATCTCCGCCCGGTTGCAAGGCTGACGTGGGTTGATGTAAGCCAAGGAAAACGTCTTGATTTATTTTAATATTGTATCTTTCTGCAACCATCAAAGGAAAATCTGAGGTTTTCCTAATGTCATGGGCAGAATTCTGCGCATTTCACGACGACGACATCGCTATTGAAAAAAACAAATAACTTTTATAAATCAAGTACATTGATGCTATTTACTATTTAGAGGTATTAACTTGAAACACCTAGAGTAATTTATAAGATAAAACTACGGCGAACGACATCTTCCTTAATTTTAGACGCAAGATCAAACCAATTGCGTACAGTTGTTTCAGATATGTGCCTTCTTCGAGCTCGTAAACCCTGTGTTTAATCAAACTTAGTAATTTTCGTTACAAATACTTATAGTAGGTTTGAGCAGGACGGGAGAAAGTTGGGCATAGCCGAAAAGGAGACGCGAGGTCAAAGGCACCTGTTGACATTGTGTTCAACAACCGCGCTCCTCCTGCTTTCTACCTCCCCACTGGCTTTTTTCTCCCTCTCTCTCTCTCCCTCTCTTTCTCTAGTGCAATATTACAGACTTTAATAACTTTTTAATATTAAAAATTATGTAAGAAAACTTATACAGGTACTTGCAAGCCTAAAATGTCATACAATTTTCTTATCGTGATAAGCCATGATACGACTAGGTCATCGTTGGCATTGTTACCATTCGCCACACTGTAAATGTCTTGTACCTCGCACCATTTCTCTAGCGAATAATTCGAATTATAATTCGCGACAGCGAATTTATCTAGACAATTTATTGTCCCGACGAATGGTATTTTTTCCTCCATTTCCGTTTTCCACACCTCCCAGTATGCCTGAATTATAGGGAGGAGTGCGTTTAATTCTAGCCTAGGCTATAATTCATATTTCTCTCAGTAACAATTACGCCTAATTGAAAAAGGGGAAAATCACAACTTTTCGCGTCAGATAAATTTACTTCGAAGAAGAAAATAATACTTATTGTCTTAGAGCACTTGCAACATGGAAGAACCCGTTCCAGCATTCACTTCTTACTCATTTGGGCTCGGTTATTCTTTCGCGATTATTCTCACCCTCGGGTTCTTTCGGTTTCATCCCATTGCATAATTAAATGTTGGGTGAAATGGAGGAGAGCAAAAACAATGCGTTTCAATTTTCGCACGAGGCCACGAGTTTTCCTAAGCAAATCGGCAGCCGATCGGTCGTCTAATTGGATGTATTTTATCTAACGAGAGGGATCTCGGTACCTGCTACGGGCTACTATTGTCCGAAGCATCATGAATGTGAAAGAAATGGAAGAATTATTTCTTCGGTAGTTAATTTTGATTGGCGATGAGAATATAGAGTTCTCAGTATTTACCAGCGATTCATATAACGACCGCTATCGCTATACAGTGTATCATTAATACTGTATTTCGTGTTACATTATAGAACGAGATATAAACTTTGAATTTTCTTATGAATGTTCTTATATTATTATGGTCTATGGACCAAAGTTTAATAACAAAATTTACATCAGAATTACTCATAACTACAAATATATATAAATATAAAGATTATATTCAAATACACATAGCGATGCATAACATTGCTGAAAATATCCCATCGATAAATCGATGATATGATAGTAGTTGTTGGGACGCTGTAAATATTCATTCTTGACCATAGAAAAATTATATATTATGTTTTATTATCTCTAAAAAAATTGAACCAACGTCCATCCTAAAATCAATTAAAGAAAGTACTGCTCCTGTCTACTTAAATGGCTCCAGATCACCACTGTTGAGAAACGGGATGTTTCCGTTACCATTTACTGGCGTTTAGTGTATCTGTAATAATCCCAAAAGAAAACTCTACCTAAATCCATCGTGTCCGCAGTGCTAATAACTTTCACTTAACCGGGGATTGCCTATTCTCTCTGAAGAAACTGAAGAAATTCGTCAATTGTCGCAACTATTTGTTTCCTTTATGAGGAACTCTCCCTCCTTTCTTGAGAGAAGGAATAATAATGCATATTTATCAGCGCTGTTGTAAGAAGTTTCTCTAACTTCTCTAAGCCGGATTACCCAATGATTTTCACAGGCTATTTGTTTCACTTAATATTAACTACTGCTTTCTTCTAGTCCTCTTTTTTATTTTTTCAGCATTTGAAATAAATTGATTGCAAGTAGTAATACAGAATGAACATGACATATTTTTGCTTCTTGGGATTTTATGAGCTACTGCACACATATACAATAGGTTTATGACATAATTTAGCTGTCCAAAATTGAATCATTTTGTGCATATTTGAGAAACATTCGTATATTTACATTTATGATCATTCTCTGCTGCTATAAATGAAATAACTGTAACTATGTTTCATGTCCATATCAAAGAGTTATTTGATATTTTTGTTACTAATTGTTTGTTACCCTTATATGAAAGATAAACATAAAAGATACAGACAATTAATCAATGTTCGAAATTTGAAACTTAAATAAGACATATACATCTTATACATAATTTTTGGATCAGTACGTATTAATAGATTATTAAGAGGGAAATATGATTTTTAGGAAGATCCCTTCTTCTTAAGAATTAAAAACGAAGTAGTTTGTTCATGAGGTTTTTCTGCATTTGGAAGAACGAGCATGTGTATATTCCACTGAAGAATTAAATAAAATACGAGTAATATTAAAAATTCTTAAACAATGTATAAATAAATACATACATATATATATATATATATATATATATATATATATATATTAATTGTTTTATTACTTCTGAAATATTTACTTATAATGGCACAGTATATATCCCCAACTAATACATATTTTGACAACAGAATTAAGAGACTATTGGATTTATTAATATATTTACTTTTATTAATTATTATTAGTAAAAACTGTCTTACTTTGTTTGTCATTTTGTTCGAATGTGTAAAATTTGTTTATGGGGGTAGAAGGTGAATTATGTATTTAAATATCCAATATCACTTGATTAATGATATTAAACTACCAAACATTATAAGAAATAAATGATGAATCAAATAACCAAAGAAACCATAGTTCAGAGAACATTGGCATTCATATATTCAACATTTTTGATATTCATGGGTTTGGAATAGTTACATTCTTAATTTAGATAGTACATTCTCATGAATAGACATACATATCTTACCTTTGGCTCAGTATGAACCTGATTCATTTTTTCTAGTTTGTTTTAATTCCTTACAAGATGTAGTTATGGTATTACAACTCAATCTTTGACATACAGACTACAACACAGTTCGTGCGCAAAATAGAACACAACATTAATAGACTGAGTTACCAAATAATTTATAAAACAGTACTTGTACAAACATTACAAAATTGGACTATGTATTATCTAATAAAAAAATAACAAAAACGGTATCTCTATAATTCAGATAGTATGAATAAGATATACGGTACTACCAGTTTCAAAAGTATCAAAATACATGGGATCCATTGACACTTCCTTATACACTTAGCCCTATTTATGCAATGTGCCTAATAATTGCACAAAAAGTAAGATTGACAAAAATACATTATTAAGAAATAAATGTCTTTTATAATACATTGGAAAAAATCTAATTAAGAGCCATTTTTAGTTAAAATAATTGAAGTATACAAAACTGTAGTTTTAACTCATTAAATATTATTTACATCAATCGAGGACGACAAAATATGTATTTCCCGAGTGAATTACTTTAATAATTATGTTACAGTTGGTACCACTGCAATTGTACTGGTCTTTGTGTTTGAAAGTAGTCGGTTAAGCGGGAAAGGCTATATTGTGTCAGTTAGAGTTTCTTTGATGTAGGTTTGCTTATTAAAATGTCTAAATCTGAAAAACACGTGTCACACAGAGCAGGGCCTCTATTTGTTTGCAGCATGAGCCCTAACAGCGGTCCGAGTTCCAGTCGTTTAACGTAAGAACACCCAAATATAATTTTGATCGTTGGCCACCCGAAAGCACAATACAGAACGTAGCACCTGCCCTTTTAAAAGCAATGTGCATCTGCTTTAATACACTTCTATTCTCTTGATTTGCTTAGTATATTATTTGAATATATTTTACGGAAATAATTGCAAAAGTTATTAAGAACAGTTACACATATGCGTTTTGTGCTTTGATTTCTGCTTTTGTGTACTGTTTTCTTCTAAGGCGCATGGGTTAACATATTTTAAGGGGATGAAGGTTTTTTCTAAAACAGTGTATATTTATTTATTGAGCTCATCATTTCCAATTTCATTTGAATCAAATGTAAATTTTTTATGATCTAGAACTATATCCACTATTCTCAGTATGTAGTTTCTTAACTTTAGTCTTTTTCTCCTTTCAGGCCACGGGAATCAGCAGTGTCCAGAAGCATTCACTCGAAATCAGCTGAGAACAAACGTATTGTTTCCTTTCAGACAAATATGAGAACACCGCCAAGTTCAAAGAAAAAACCTCAGAAATTTAATTTATTGAATAGCGCTTCTAAAAGCTCTGAAAGCACCCCACAGTCAACTCCAGATGAAAATAAGAGACCTGAGTGGAACAGTTTGGTGACTCCTGTTGCACACAAGACTTCAAGCCAAAAAGTGGCAAACAGGGAAGAAGATAATGAAAAGCCCGCCAGTAATTTTGTAACACCTTCATCGACCCCACTTGTCCACAGTGCAAAAGTTAACAGGGTGCCACCTCAGAAGAGAACAGCCAAGTCACCATCAAAAACTGTGTATTCATCGACTACACCAAAGAAAACCCCAAAGACACCGACTAGATCAGTAACCCCAGTTAGGAATGATCGGGTTTTGTTTGAGTTTAGGTAAATCAATTTTTTAATTTCAATACTTTCATGTAAGAATTTACTAAATATATAATATGTTTTATATTAAAAATTGTTTTAAAGGGATGTTTATTAATGGGGATCCTTTTTATTTACTGATTTGTAATTTACAAAAATCTTCCAGAATTTTAATTATCACTAAAAAAATGTTTAACACTAGAAATGAGAACTCAGAAGTGCATAACTGCAAACTGCTTGACATTTATTGTGTCATGATTAAAATCTAATGTATCATGTGTTTCAAAGAAAAAAAACTGAAAACATTCGTTCTTTTTCCTGTTGGTGGATTACATCTAAAGCAATTTAAAGAAGTTCATATTAACACAGGAATTTGAAGCCAATGTATGTTATTATCTCCTCATTTTTTCTGTTTGTAAATATAATGAAAGGCTTTTATTTTCAGAAATTTCCAAAGCACTTGAATTAGTATATACTATATTAATTTAAATAAATATATATATATATATATATATATATATATATGTTTAAATTTTCATATAGATAATTATCGGTTCCTTGGCTAATAAAATGGTTTTGCTAAGGGTTACAGAATTATAAAACATATTGTGGGTGTCTTTGACACCAATTGCTTCACAACTGTGCTTACAGAAACTAATAATTGTTAGATTTTATTATGCATGTTTTAAACATTGAAGTTATATGCTGTATATTTAATGTAATTTAACTAATTTCAGTGAAGACATCCTCGTCACACCCAGCAGTGATCGTGCTTCTGGGGGGACAACACCAACACTCTCTGTTTCTTCTCGATCACTTGTTCAAGTTGATACACCAAGACCCATGCCAAGAATGCATGCCCCTTCTTCGTCTACTGTTAAGTTCAATAGGTCGCACTCAGCCAGTCTTATACTGCGCAAGAATTCAACATCTTCTAATACTTGTCAGAACGTTTCATCGGTGATAAAGCGGAGCTGTTCTGAAGCAAAGCTCTCCAATGGCAGTTCGTGTTCCCGAACTCAGAGCTCAGAAAACGTTGGTGAAACCAGTCAACTAACTGTTGGCATCAGAGTTAGGCCACTTCAACCTAGGTACATTTTAAAATATACAAGGTGTTGATCAGCATGATATTATTTTAGAAATTAGTCCTTTGCTATATTTGTCTTTTTATCATAGACTGATATTGCAAATTACAACAAAATCATCTTTTATAACAATACAATAACACGTAATATACATATATAAATAATGTACTCATAATAAATACAAATTGAGGGGAACTTGGGAGTCCAATGAAAATACTCATTAACCAAAAAATTTAAAACTCTAACTAAAGAAGATCTAAGTACTTACAAGCATACAACACTTCTTATTATAATATCTTGTACATTTTATTTAATCTGAATATTTAATTTGGTGGAAACTAATTTGGTTATAGTTAATTCTGTAGTAGTTTTTTATTTCTTCTTCTTCTCTGCATTACAATTTCATTGTTAAAAATTAATAATTTAAACTTTTCTATCATTATGATATCATAGATTATTACTTTAAAAAAAATTTTTCTCTTTGAGCACTTTTTAAAAATTATAGTTTGATATTGTAATTTTAAAATGTCTTTACTATATATAAGAAATTCTGTGAAAGATCATGGAAATCATATTATTATAAATGTAATGAATACAATTTAAGTAATTTTGTGCATGCAAATGGATGTAATATTTATTCAAAATTACACAATTTTCTGTACTGTTTCTCTGATAAATGTTATAGGGAGCACGGGAATGTTGTTTCTGTCAATGGTAATGAAGTGAGTATAGCCAGCGACCTTGGATCACTTCACAGTTTCACCTATGACCATTGTTTCATGTCAACTGGACCAAATACAGCTTCACAAGATGATGTGTATAAGGCCATTGCTCAGCCCCTTCTGGAAAATGCCTTTTTGGGTTACAATGCCTGCCTCTTTGCATATGGTCAAACTGGTTCAGGTAAAACATATAGGTGAGTAGGAGAGTTTCATCAAAAGCATTTATGAAAAGGTGATGATTTACATATACCAGTTTTCCTATTGTATAACCATTGATATTATATACCTTTTATAATTTCTTAGATAAACCAAATGCCCTGAATAGTAGAGGCAGTAGATAGTAGAATCATAAAATATTTTAATATATATATATATATATATATATATATATATATATATATATATATATATATAAATATTATATATATATATATATATATATATATATACACATGAGTGTATTATTGTCACTCTTGTAATCTGTCTCCACTCATCTATTTGGTTTGACACTAGACTGGTTTCAGTCTTTGGCTATCATTAGTTGCTTTCTTTCAATAATATGGTTAAATACTGCACAGTTGACAGTTGATTTAGTGTCCTATTGTTCCACTACACTGTTATTATTGTAATAATCTTGATCAAACAAGCTTCAATTAACTATCCTAAAATTCACAGAAATTCAAAGGTATAGAAAGTAAGATGGTGCATATTATGTTGAGAACTCATGTTCAATGTTGAACTGTTTATAATTGTTTATTTTTAACAGTATGATGGGTCCTACTACAGTAGATGGTCAAGGAATAACTGCTGAGTCTGGTATCATACCTCGATTTTGTTATGAGCTTCTTGAAAGGTGTGCCATTCCTCCTGAAGAGACTTTAGATGGTAAGAAACGTGCAGTCACTACCACTGTTGAAGTTTCTTACCTGGAAGTATACAATGAAAAAATACATGATTTGCTTGTCCCTGAGACCATGCCTCTTAGGGTCAGGGAGCATCCAATTTATGGTCCTTATGTTGTTGAACTTTCAAAGCACACAGTTAATTCATTTAAGGAAATACAGGTAAATATGATTTTTTAAATTTCTTTTATGCACTGGAAATATAAATATAGTAATTATATCCATTAAAGTTTAGTTATCTTAAGCCCATATGAAAGAATAATTCAAAAGTATAAACTTTAGTGATATATGAATTTAGGTATGCATATTTTAAATTTCCCTACTTTCTTGTGTATATATATATATATATATATATATATATATATATATATATATATATATATATATACACACTGCTGTATGGTTATGCTGCATATAAGATGAACTGCTTATGACATGTTAGTTTATATTATACAAATTTTAATTCCTGTTTTTATTTGTTTTAAGTATTGGATTAATGAAGGTAACAAAAAGAGAGCCACAGCTACTACAGAAATGAATGACAAAAGCTCTCGTTCACATTCACTCTTCACAATTGTTTTAACACAAACATTCATGCAGGTACGCAACTTGTATTAGTACATGTGCATATTTTTGCATTTGTTTAATTTACTGTTTGTATCATCACTGTAGTTTCATTAGTGAATATTTAAAATGTTCATGTGAGATGTTAGATCACATGTGTTCAAATGTTCAAACTTGCTCTACCAATTTCATTTTATATGGATTTATTTTTAATTAAATCAAGCCATTTTGTCAAATCACAAATTTTACTGACTGAAATTTGATGTTCTAGGTTGAGGATGATGGCAGTTGGGCTCATGAACAAACTCGTACAAGTACTATTAACCTTGTTGATCTTGCAGGAAGTGAAAGAATTGCTCATTCATCTGTATCAAGTGATAGACTAAGAGTTAGTAGAATTTTTTAAACCTTTTGAAGTTGTCTTGTTAGTTTATTGACTCAAAATCTTAATAAGGTGACTGAGCTGGCTCAGTGGCTACAGGTATAAGTTTTGAATAATTGGGATCCAGGTAGGAGTACCAATTCCTTAGTAAATCCTGATCCCTGTCCCTGGGTATTTGGGTTAAAACTAGGTTTAGATGGAGAGTAAGGAAATTAGTACAGTCTTTCAAATTCCTTCAAAAGATTATTATGTAGAGCTCCTTAGACATAAGTTAAACTAAAACTAATCATTGAATGTTTGCAATATTTTTGTTATTACTACACAGATTTCTGCTGTGATTTTGCATATAATTCTCATAATATTATATCGGGAATTGATTTGAACTATTCTTTGATTTGATGTCCTGCAAAATTATAAATGTTCATTGTTGGGTATAACATTCCCATTGCATTTGAATTTCAGGAAGGAGTGAGTATCAATCGGTCATTATTGACATTGGGAAAAGTTATGATCAGCCTAGTTGAAAAAAGGAATTTTGTACCCTACAGAGAATCTGTGTTAACCTGGCTTCTGAAGGTAAGTTTTTATTTTTATTTATGCATGCATTATTTATTAAAATTATTATTTGAATATTCAAACTCAAACTGTTAGCCAATTATTCATCAGAAAGAGTAATAGATTCTTTATTATTTAAAATTCCTCATCAGAAGATCATTTTAAGTCAAATAATAAATTTTAGGTGGTAAGAAAATAGGATTGTATAAATAATTCATAATTATATATAATTATGTTTTATTAAATTTTTTAATTAAACAAAAATATGTTTATTTTATATATATAATTTTTTAAATGAAATCTCTATTAATAAATCTAAATTAAAAAAAAATAAAAATTATTTACATTCTCAAAATGAAACTTCAGTTAGTATTGTACAATAATAAAATGTTTCTTAACATGAATACTTAATGAGACTTACACTTTATATATTGATTTGCAGATTACATTCATAAACTAAAAAAATACTGCCACCATAATTACTAATTAAGCAGAATTAATGGAATGCAAATCAATGTTTTTTTTTATCTGATAATATTATTTTTATATAAACATTCATCTATCTGTAATATGTTTATAAGCAGTATTTATTCAGTCTTTTATACACTTCAGCTTTAATTAAGGCTTATATAGCACTTATAATAGCCTTGATTACATCTGTTTTACCTGTTAATAATCAAGGTCCACAATATAGTAGCATTCTCTAATATCAAATTATATATCTAGAAAAGTATATAATTAACAAGTAATGAAAAACCCACATATATTTATAATAAACTTAATACTAGGATAATACAACCCACAACACTTATTTTCCTACTAAAGCTGTTGTACTGAGTGATTTGTGCATTGGTAGCACACAATATAATTTTGAGCGCCAATTTTTTTTTTACTCTGTCTTTAAGTAAATTAAGACTAGATTTAAATTGTTAAAAATGCATTTTTGCAAAATACTTTGAACATTTAAATTTCATTTTACATGTACAAATAGTTCTCATTGTTGTCATAATTACAACTAGCTGAATAGGATATGATATGTGCTATAAGCATAGGCTGTATTTTAATAGTATGGACATTGTTTAGCTGCCGCAAATATCTTCTTCTTCTTCAACAATCTTGTTGTTTACAGAGCACCCTGTGCTCTTCATGCGAATGAATGATGCCAAAATACGACGTTGTTTTTCCTTGCATATCTTGCATTTTTCTCCAGAGCTATGTCCTTCAGGTACAGATGGTTTATCAGATCTTGCTGAAAAAAGAAAATGACATTACATGTTTTATTTCGTTTTTAAAAGTCTAATGCTTCCAAGTAGAACCTGCAAAGTTGCAAGTGGTGGATTAACATTCCTGCATCGTTTTGTTCAGTTAATTATTGAAATATTGTGCAAAAAAGTCGGGCTTGCCGGAATTAAATATGTGGAATGTACATTGAACAGTGGCGTTTCTGGGTAGCAGTTAATTAACTTCATAGCCATTTGCTCATTCAGTTCGAAGTTGTATTTAATTCCTAGTCTGTACTGTGACCGCTGCTGTTACGTCATCAGAATTGCGTCGGATGACGGTTTAACCTACTGTTGATTTAGTTGCCCTACTTAGTCTACTGCCTTAATCTGTTAACTTTTGTTTAAAAATTGGCAGCTCTTGCCACGGCCGGACGTGTGCAAGACAAAGACGTCAAAACTAGGACTTACGTCCGCCGGTCACGTTCGACGGGAGTGGCCTAAGTGAATAGAACTATCGCCTTTCGAACGTGGACTAATGGCTGTAGCACCTCATAACTCTATGACTTCGCTCGAATTGAGTTAAATGTGCTCGAATCTTCTCGTTTCATTCTAAGAGTAAACTTTATCTATTTTCTTTACAACCAGTAGAATAATTTTCTTGATTACGTCAATATAATAATATTATTGTTCAACGCGTATTTTAAAGACATTTCTACGCCTTTTTGTTGATTTTTATAAAGGCAAGTGAAATAGTTTGCAAAGTAATATTTTAACATTGTATTCAACCGTAATTTCACCGTTGTCATGAAAACTGTTAATTTACACAAAATGTATTGGAGGAAGCCTGCATTATGTCGTAGGGACTGTGGCAGTGACCTACTGCGTACTATTGTGGGCGGGAAGGGAAAGGAAAAAGGACACGTGCTGTTACACACGTAGTCGACGCCACAGACATAATACTTTGGGGGCGTCACTCCGCGTCACAACAGAGCCGCTGCGTAGTAAAGTTCGCGTGACCCATTCAGCTGACGAGGCGAGCCCCTCGTCCTCACTATTGCATTTCTAAGAAATCGTTTACAATTCATCGTTCACGGGCTTCCCGCCATACCCTCCTGGTCCCAGCTAGCGGACCTTCTACGGCACTTCTGCCGGGGTTCAAGTTAGTTTGAGAAACTGCAAATTTCAATGTTCCGCGCCATTTTGTCTTAATTTATAATTATTTTGCCGATCACGTCAATTTGAGCTAAAAAACAATTCGGACAATTGAACAAATTTAGAGGCACAAATATTATTTTAATTATAACGACTGATTGTTTCTTAGCGGTATTGTCTCAAGATTTTATTTATCGCCCTCTTCTGACTCTCAACTGGCAGACGGCTGATTCGATATCTCACTCCGGATAATAGTATAAAATAAGATTAATTGTGGTATTAAATATCTCGCTGGCTCGACAGGAGCGTTATTTGTATCCGCAGTGAATGGCCAAATATTCATCTGGTCCGACAGGACGAATGTGTACGGTTGGCAAAAACCGCAAGGTGGGGTTAGTTGCAGCGGGGAGAAACTAAAACCGCGAGTCACCAGACCGAAACGCGTTATTTGTGTTATTGGGCGGGTCGGGGGCGTTGGATTACTTTCCGCTCAGAGGATTCGCGAACTTTTGATATACTCAGCGCTGGTATTAAATTACATCTTGTTTCTTTTTCAGTTCAGCATTTAAATTACTTCGACGTTGAATTGTGTTTCTAATGTATTGGTTGGATTTCGCGAGAGTGTGTGTTTTGGATAATTCCGGAAACGACTACAGATTACAATTTGCTGTAAAATGTCCGACTGCGTATAAACTGGTTTCATACCTTAGAACCATGTTTGTCTTTTTTAAAGAGGGAGTTTAACCACTCAGCTGTCTATATATACACCAGTTACAGATGTTTTATAAATCCGGACAAGGTCTTCGGAATAGATAAACGCGTAAAATATAATAGGAAAATGTTAATTCGCACTATTATTCAGCAGGCCGCTTCATAATGTCTTTTAAATTACATCACGCGGCCACCACAGAAGGCTATGTTTCTATTAATTGTTGGAAAACGAATAAACCTAAAAAAAATGCAAATTTGTGCCACGAAATTGTCACCGAAAGAAATGCGCAGACGATGGTTTGCATTTTATGTGCAGTATATCGTAGCCTCTTATGATTATCATGATGGAATTTTTTTTTAGCAAGTTATATCGGTCGGAAATTCCACAATAATCTGCAGCTATTGACGTGCTCGATTTTCAAGTACAATAGCTTGGTCGCCTCCCGCTGTCAGCCCGATATTGGTTATTCTCATTAATGTATCTCGTTTCTTTTTATAAAGTATTATTTGACTGGTCTAATTGACGTGTCACTTATTGGTACTTATGTTCGCTCTGAGTCATGTATGTAGAGTACCATGTAAGTGACCAACCAATGTAATTATTTTCTTAGATTTTTATGAATTAGGTTGTTTGTGTTATATAACACTTTTTTGAACCGCAATCGTAAGTTATTTTACATATTACATAATAAGTTAAAAATAGTTTTATTTTAATCATGCGAGTTTGAAAAGTGTAAAAATCATTTCATTTGACCAATAGGTTTCGATGAAAGGATTGCGGTACGAAAATACCTTGAGTATTTAAAAAAACTCGTTTGGTAGGCGTTCGTCCATGACCGCGTCCTCAAGCTCCAGCTTGGCGAAGGTGCCCGTTCCAACATTTGTCAGGAAATTCCGAAATTATCCTTAATTTCGATTCGAATCTCGCACGCACACCGCGTTCGTTGATCGGAATAGATTTTGTCGCGAATGTAACGTTTTGAGATTGTAAACTGAAAAAAAAATGGCTTTCTCCCAACTTGTTTGGGCAGTTTGAATTCTCTATAGCAGGTGAAGCAGGTTTCCTGTTTTCTAACCCGGTGCGTTAATAATTGTAGGGTAATCAGTTCCCGTGACCCTTTTAAAGTTGTGTGTTGTATTCCGTCGCTGCATTTTAGCTGAGGTTCGGAATAAACAGCGGTCAGCAGTTATAGGAGGTATACCGCCTATAATTCATTTACGACAGAACAATTGAACGCCTTAGTTTAGATGTGAGGGCAAAGGCGGTTATATTTCCTAATCCCTTCCTTGGTTAAGTGAGCTTGTAGGTTAGACAGTACCAACTTCTCCCTTATCCAGACTGTTTAATAAAACGTCCCTCCAATACCAATCACAAGTACTAAGGGCACCTGAAAATTTTACACGTGAGCTCCTTCGGTCTGTTAGGAATTAATCGCATTAGAATCAGCGCTGTTTTATATTCACGACGCTGTCTGCATTTTCAATAATAATGGACGTCAGTTGTCCGAACGAATTCAATTCGTAAGTACAAAACAATATTTAAATTTCGATATGACGTTGCTTTTAGCGGGCGACAAACGACAAGATCAGGTTGTAAATACTCTAAATGGAGCAACGAGAGCTTAAAGCAGAGTGGCATTTTTTATAAACACCGCCATACGGCAGCCGTCGAACAGGGGAATACAAAATGGCGTCTCAATTTTTCCTTATTCCGAACTTGAACTTGTTCTGGGCGGAGCCATCCGGAACATATACTCAACCCGTATTTACATTCCTTATAAATTATCAGTACGACACTTATCACGCCCTTTTGCCTGCTTCTGGTACAAATTAAGCCTGAGAATGTATAAGCGAAGGGACCTTGGACGATCCTTGAGAGCTTATTTAAAGAACCGTGACTCGATATTTAGTTCAGTGCACGTTTGTCAGATGAATGGTCTAATATTATGGTATCATCGCTTCGTTGTTCCCCGTCGTGTTTGCTCTGTTCTGTATGCGACTTATTTTTTAAATATCTATTGTTTTGACGTTACCACTTGTGCTATTTACGCTCCGTCGGTTCCATCCATGGGCCAGTGAAAGGTCACACTACTACTTACACGGTTAAACACTGGGCAGCTATCGCATACTTATAATATAATTAATTTCACGAATTTTAATAACCTACGCCCGAGTGAAGGAGAACTATTAGGCGGGAGGAAACGGGCCCACTTATTATAAACGACATTGTAAACAATAGTAGAACGTATTGTTTCTAAAATGGTTTTGTCCTTCCTACACTTTATTTAACGGAAGCTCTGTACCGCTGGAGGCTGCGTACAATTCGCACGCTTATAAATAGGCACGGCTAATCAGACAGGAAAAAGCGTTGTTCGAATCGCGCGCGGGGCTGCCGACTTATTCTGGATTCGAATACACTTTCCGGCCTTGATATTTCTCTGCACTATTTACTCGGCACTTGGTATTTGCGTTTCGTCCTTCAATCGACAATATTTTTGTTCTCGCGTTCCTTCCGTATGAATGATCGTTAGTGGCCTTTTATTAGTTCTCTAATAAAACGGTTAGTAATAGTGGAACCGTATGCATGTTTAAAGTTAATACCTATATAAACTATACTGACGCTTAAGAGAGGTACTAACACATTCTGATTGATACTGAAAACGTTCAGTCAATTAACATATTGTAAATATTGCCAACGACAAAACCGTAGTGGCTGTACTGTATTTTTTAATAATCTATTGGATAAAAGTTCAGAAAAAATATTCGCATAGCATAGGATTTTTAAATTGAGTTCTGTCTACTACAGATAATTTCGCAGTTTAATTAAACAATAATTTTTGCTCGAAAGTAATGGTCCCTAAATTTCAATGTTCCTGCTGGAGTTGATTGCTGGACGAAAGAATTTGTTCTACGCTATCCGTTCTTCGCTTTTCTTTGAATTGATCTTAGGTTGGGCGAATGGTCAGAATGACTCCCAATATTGAATTGCGAAGCATTCGCGTTAAATACCCACGGTAAAAATTCCCCGCGCCTCTCTCAATACGGTTAAAAATAGCACCTGGCTGAGCGAGTGAGCTGAGCAGAGGGGCACGATCGTGTAGCCCCCCACCAATTAGCCGGATCTACCTCGACAGAGACCAGTTTCGTGCCCTTCGTTCTCGCTTTCTTATATGCGCCGCAGTCTCTCGCTCTCTTGTATACAAACACGCATGTGAGGTCAATTGGGACTGCGCAAATGTCCACCATTGGCCCCGCTTGGAACAAACACCTTCCTTTTTTCCATTGCAGTCTGTTACTCACTCCAGACGGATGGGAATTCGCAACGGGATGACTTGCGTAGGGACATAAGGTCGTTTCGAATGAATATACCCGGATTTCATGATGAAACATTCCGGAAGCCATTGCGTAAAACATTTCCAAATTTCTTTTTAATCAAAAGTCGTTAGGCAGTACATTAACATCGTTGTCTTCATATTACGTTTTGTTTTTCTAGTGGCCATCGTTTATTTGTTGTAGTCGTTACAGCGTGAATTCAAATTCGCAGTCAATTGAAAAGTGTACCCGCCCCTGGGATTGAACTCGGGATCAGCATGTCTTACACGTGGAAGCAGATGAACAGAATAACTAGCTGCCCCACACTCCAATCAATTGACCTAGCGTCATTGTTGCGGGCGTTTTGCCCCCGGTAATTGTAGAGGCTTTATTCGTTCAGTTTTTTCCGGGAAGCGATGGTTTGAGCCACTATCGAACGAACTGTCTATTTTTTTGGAGTTTTTATTTTTGTGTCCGCTCGTGTCCAACTCAAATTCTGAACCTTTCTCCTCTGCGTGGAGATGGCGGCCCTGGGTTCAGATTGTAGCGAAAGGTTCATTTTTTTCAATGAATAACAAATTTGAAATAAAATCGAATGAACTCCCTGAGCTCTAGAACTTTAAGTTAGTTTTCATTTACTTTGTTCTCTAAGAAGTAATTGGTCTTGTATTAGTGAAAGTATAAGTAGACAGTTCAGCTTTGCTCCACGGTTGCACGTGGATACCATACATGCTAATGGCTCTTAATTAAAGCCAAGGTGAATTTCATTCCTCCCACCGCGGCCAACCGCTTCTTTATTAACACATCCTTCCAATGGAATATTGTTTTGTAAAACGACCTTATACAATCGGTCGTTGTATTTACTTTTCACTCCTTGAAATTAATGAAATACAGCTGACTCGTTATTTAAACAGAGTAATGACTCATCGTGTTACCTTGTCAAGACTCATTAACGTGTGCCAACCCTATGGGAATTTTCTTCAAATCGATGCGTATTCCGATTACTAGGCTTACTTTGTTTCTGAACGCTGCCGGAGGTAATATCTCGTGATTAAACTCATTATCAGGGCGCGCGATGTAGGCATATGGGATTTAAAGTGGAAAATATTAGTTTCTTGCGTTACATTAAATAAGTGCGTGGTTGTATCCGAACGTGTCTTGTTGGCTTGGCGCATCTTTGGTGAAAGTCAAGCTGGTCCGACACGAGGAAGTTTAGAAATCCTATTGGCGAGCGTTGTTTTCAACGGTAATAAATATATTGTATCCTGTTATGTAGTTCTGTGTTTCGTTCCAATAAAACCGGAAACAAATTATGCAACAGCTCATGGAAATGGAATTCATTTTCTGTGAAGATATTGCAAAATTTATTGTTGCGATGCTTACAGTACCATAAATACGAAAAGTGTTAAACAGGTTATTTATCTCTTAGCCAGTAGACAATATTTATTAATCTGTCATACCTATTCCCTTTGTTCGGCACAAAGAAACGTTCAAATCGAATCACTAGATGTGTATCGAATTGCTGATTAGCGACAGGTCCATCAGGTAGTTGAAATTAATGGATTCCTAGCCTTCGGAAATTTGGAACGCTCATATAATGCAGGACGTCTCTATAAATAGCTGACCCACATTTATGAGGGCGGCAACACGTGCCCGCAGGAGGATTTCAACACAAGTTTCCAATTACGCCTCTCAAAAGCCGTTTACGACAGCCCGAGACGTTTATAGACCTGTCTTCAGCCCATCGGAATAAAATATTATTTATCCATTAACTCCGCGCTATCAAATTCTAACATTATTCGCCAATCTGAATTGTAGGCAACGATGAATGTCTTTTGTTCGAGTTTTATCGTTCTTAAGCTGTTTCGCTTCTCAGTATCCCGTCAGTATATAGACTTTGGTATCATAATGCGAGAATGTATTCATGTATAGTATTGAATTTAGAGTGACACACTTACACGGAAGGAATTAAACGGAAAATGGGAAAAGAAATAGACGAGACACCATGACCATTGATATAACAGTATAATAGTGGTAATAACTGCTATGTGATCCACACTCGGAGTACTACAGACGATGGCGAGAGGTTAAAACCGGTTTAGGTCGAGGCCAAACAGGTGAGAGTCTAATGGGAACCAAACCGGTGATTATATTCCGAACATATTAAGTCCCTCGGCGTATGAATCGATGAACACGTTAGGGAGTCTTACTTTTCTCCAGATTTGCATACGCAACGCAGCAGAATGGCCAATTTAAGGGAACGACAACCCATTCGGAAATAAGTAACGCGCCTTCCGTTTTCCGCGTCAATTTTCAGGTTAGACCGCGAATCTACCACGCCTTCCAAATAAGGCGTTGGTTGACGCAGCGATGGAAGTTCGTCTCCGTGGCATGACGCCATCTAAAATTCTGTAGAAAACCGAGTTTTCCTCCGTGTGCTGTACCGTTGTCATTTCCAGGGGTAAATACTGGTTCCATTGGTACACTTTCAAGTAAACTCCTTGACATCTGCCGGCGACGATGGAATAGTATGTGCGCAGTTTCTCCTCAATTCCGTGTTTGCTCCGTCCATCGATTAATTCTCGCAATTGGCAACTATTCCGTGGACTAATCTCACTTCTCTGTGTTCACCGTTCTCCGTTTTTAGCGAGTACAATTGGTAAATACTGATTGTACGGATTACTGTCACACGTTATCTGCGTCCTCCCTGTTGAGGTTATCGTATGGCTATTTAGCCTCCCTTCGTAGTTTCAAACCACCTGTAACATTGGTTACTCTGCCCGTACTCTTTCGCCAATTTTCTTGAGAAATATGTCTGAAACTATGTCCGTGAACATCGAATATATACTTCAAAGAAATAGATCAATTTTATAAGAATTGGGCATTATTGATTATTTAAAAATAAAGCAGATAGTGTCGAGTTGTGATTCCGCATTTCCGGCAAGAATTGCGAAGACCCGTGACGGTTTTTCTTTTCATACGAAAAAGATACTAATTAGTGGGAACAAACCAAAAGTAAAAAATGGTGTTACGACGACGTTTCCGCTCTAACAGTTTCGGACCTTCCTCGTCTCGTTTACTGCGTCACTTCGCCCATAGTAAACCGAAGTGAAACTTTCGCTTCGCGTTAGAAAGTTGTTCTTGTGTATAAAATTACACGTTTTTTTCTTCAGTATTTCGGCTTGTTGTTTTTCTACAGTATTTAAACAGGCAATATTTAAATTTAATAAGTTTTCAAATTATTGCAACGCTTGTATTCTTTACATGAATGCTGGTTATTTCAGTAGTTAATTGAAATTTATAATACGTCAACAGTTTAGACAGTATACTTTTGCCTAGACTTCTTCTTTAATATTACGAGGTAACCACTTTACAAATGCTATTTGTATGTTGTACTGCAATCAACATAACATCGCACTGGTGTCTATGAAACACCAGTGTTCGAGCCAACGTTCTTACATTTCATCGAGATATATTTATAGGTGCTTGTTTAACTTGATTATTGGGGTAAAGCCACACTGTAATCATGATTCCCTTACGACAAATATGGCATTTGACTACCAAACATTTTATTCATCTTTGTTTTGACTAATCCCCTCTCGCTGAAAAAATTGTTTATCGATGGTTCTTTCCAGGGAAACCAAGACTCGGAGTTTCCCTAAAAATTAGAGTCTGGTAACCCTCTCCTGTTGTTGATAACATTTCGTAGTTTATTAGTCGCGATAAAACGACGAAGCCATTTTGTCCCTTGAGATTTAGGCTTACAAATTGCTGTATTAACTCGTTTTGAGCTCTTGTAAACACGAGCGAACCAACAAGATAAGACAACGTTTATTCGATGCGGATTCCCGACCCTGCGTTACGGACTTTGCCTGCGGGTGAAGACAATTCCGTGTGAATTAATTTCTTGCCTTTTGATGTCATGAATTGTTATCCAGTCATGATCATCGTGTTATGTTGTTTTCTTGTCTTTTATAGCGCAAGGAGATAACTTGTGATACGCTCATCGGAATATGGGTGTTGTCTGCTTCTAGAGTCTTTGATTGTAGTTCGAAGTCTTGTTTGAGCCGAAATCTATGAGATCAACACTGTGAGACGAAAACTAATTGAATAAAAATTAAAGAATGTCAAATAGTCGGGATCAGGAAGGGATTTACATGAGGGACGGAAAAACAAAAGATCACATTTGACCGTTAATTGGACTGCATTATTTCTCCGTCACGATCGCACGGTTAATTATTTTCATTGCCACATTTTACTTGTGTCACATTTCAGCTTATAGTGTACGAAATAACTGCATGAGTTTTCGAACTGGCGAACATGTGTTGACTGCGCTTCTGTGAAGACTGGGCCGTTTCTTTCCCACGCTTTTTCTGGTGATTGCCCTCGGCCACAGCGGCCGTCCACCATTGCTGGCCGCTTTGCCAAAAATACTGGAATCGTTCAGTCCATCTTTTCGCCATATGTTCATTTTCGTTTACATTTTTCTTATTCACCTTTTTTCGCCAATAGGACCATGAGTACGATATTTCAAAATACCTTGTACACAGTAAATCTAATATCTATATAGTGAAATTATTTCAATTTTTAGTTCAAGAGTTTGTTATTTTTTCTTTCAAATGAGATGTATGTGTTATAACAATGTGTCGATAGGCCCTATAAAGTTTATTGCGTGAGTTATAATAAAAAGATTAAAAGAAGAATATTGCAGTAATGCATTCCAAATTATCATGGCGGCTATTCCATAAAATTCCTCCCGTAAATTGGTTAGTTGTAATTATAACCTTGCTGTAAATACAATCTGCGAACGTTTTAATTAAATGTTTTAAAATAATTTGATCGGAACGTATTCAGGAAGTAACGATTACATTACTGAAAAGGAACAATGTCAGTATACCACAAAAGAAACTTGTTAGGTCAGTCTTCGGGCTGTTTCAATTCCGCGTCACCGCAGTACGTACACGGAACTGGCGGTTACGCGGCGGCCAATGCATCGATGAGAAATTTCCGCACTGATTGGGAAGCGACCTTTCCCGCAATTCCCGTTCAGGGCCGTGCCCGATTTTCTAATTGCGGGGTGCAGTCGGGGCGCGATGCCAGGCCGGCCTACCGACCGTAGGCCGTGCAAGCCAACTAGCGGACACTTCCTGCTGAGCGGGCGGGAAATAACCCACTTCCGCCCTTTTAGGTCCCTCACTGCAACTCAAAGCGCTAAGAAAAATATTTACATCCGAGGTCGCAAAGCATGAGTCATTCAGCTGGCTTGTTGACTTACATAAGCGCCTTGTCGAACCCAATCCGAATATAATTTGGTTTAATCGGTCTCGTTAAACGCTGGGTTAGAGTTGAGGGAATGCGCGAGACTATTGTGGCGTCCCGCGAGAATATTTCACAAATTTTCACTTAAGTCGATATTGAAGCCGGTAATTATTTTAGTTCCGGTAGTTAATATAATGCATTCATCTTAATTCTGTTTACACTCCAATAGTGAATTACTACACTAGCCTGACTACCTAATTCGTTTTTATTTACTCGTATAAAGCAGCATCATAATCATCAATAGATATAACAGGGAATATAAAAAATTTAATATATTTAGAAATTGAAAAATATATACTACCAGATAAAAAAGTCGAGAATGTACGCGATTTGTGGTTCTGGAGTGTAGTCAGGCAGAATAACTTGGACCGGGTGTTTCCCATCGCGTCGAAGTATGAAGGCTCACAATGTACAACCCCCGAGAAAACCGCATAGAACGGAATCGTGAATAAAGCCAGCGGTGAAGGTGAAAGCCGAAGAGGAAGAGGAGGCGGCCGCTAGGGACTGGACCATCGAGGGACGTTGAACCGGGCGCTCGGGCTAGCCGCCTATAAATAGACACACGCCCTCCTACAATGCCAGAAATCAGAGTGCACCCAACCCAATTTTGAGGCGCGCCCCCTAACACGCCCCAGACACGTCCTTATTCGGGACGCGAAGACCAGTTAAAGGACAGCGTTCCCTCAACATCCCGATAGTCCTCTATGAAGTCGACTACCTCATTGGCGGTCACTGACCCGTTATTACTTTTGCGGAAGTTACTTTCCCTGTTTCGAGTTTCATTTCTTAAAATTTATCCTGTTGAGATTGCGGGACCGCGGTATGGAGCGAATTCCGGTTTGTCAGTAGGAATTGGTGGGTTTGTCCAAGTACGCCCTTAATGCGTTGACACGTGTTTCCTCTCGACTCGCAAAAGTCACCCATGATGTCCGTAACATATAATTGATAATTAGTTTTAAATTTTTTGTAAATAAATTAATAGAAACGGTTATTCTAAAACACATTAGCTTTATAAATAATGAATATCTTCGCGTCGTTTTTAAGATGGTCCTATTTCGATAACGATTATCGAAGTCAACCTGTCCAACCTTTTTCAGTCTTCTTTATTACTGTCCGAACTACTTAACACCCTCCAGAAGTTTAAACGTATGGAATGTCGTTATTATCTCTTTCAAGCTGGTTTTAGTCGAAATCTTTATGTTCCATGTGTTACCATGGCACGGCGTTAAAAACAAAAATGCAAACTAAAAATAGTCTGCGGCATCTGAAACGGAGTATTATTTCATTCCTTCAACAGTTTTCGCCAACAGCAATACTTGCACTGATATGATAACCCTATCTTGGAGCATAAAAAACGTGTTCTGATTAACGGCCCGATTACGATTTTGAATATACTAAAATTATCCTCTAATGTTATGCTGGATTGCTGGATCTTAACCCGGGCAATGGTACCCGGGGCATGAATTTAAAACCACTTTACCTTATCCAAAAAGTTCAAATCTCGCAAATAGGACTGTCTAATTTTGGCGGCCACGGGTCAGAACCGTTTCTTTAGAGTGTCATGTCTAATGAACAGGAATTATGTCTTATCTATCGATTGTGTGCCGGTTCCTTGAAATATTAATAACATGTTTACAGTAATTACCCGGCGAAGGTTGCTACTGGAAATCAAATGCAGTCAGTTATCGGCTCAATTAGCGATAGTCGGTCGTCAGACAAAAGTACTTTGATTTAGGATTGGGTTAATTGGTAGTGTTAACAAACCAGCCCACGAATTGTCCGCTTTGCCTAATATATGCTTGTTCTTTATCCTAAGGTATTTGCGGAGGGGGCCCGGTCGGTTTCGGTATAACATAGGTTGAGCGATATTCGCTAACCCCGCTAATTGTGCACCATGGCCAATAGGACTTCTTGTTATGCAGTGACGCACAGATATGTCTTCGGCCAACAACTTTTATATGTCACTTATAAGTAAATAAAAACTACGATCCAGCAATGAGTGGTGGACTCGATCGTTCTCCAAACGGGGAAGAAAGTCTGACCCCAGTGGCGGATTGCGAACTGGTCGAGTTCACTAATTGGTATAATTATTTGTCCGTACGATGCGCTAAACTGATCGGAACCTCTCTTGAAAGGCTGTCAAAACAAACTCGCCTCCGACCGCGCCTTTCAATTAGTGGTCCCGTGCTCATAAACGGGTCCCAGCCGGTGGGCGTACTCGCACATGTAGTAGTTCGACCGGGCGCGTTACGTAAAGGTAAAAGCTTTGGCCGTGACTTCGGCTAAACAAAATTGTTGCCTCACCCCGATTTGGAATTCAGCGCCCGCTCCGAAGTTGGAGAGAGATTTTTTTAGAGTCCTATATACCAGTTAATTTAATACCTGTACATAACTAGGTAAATAAATCAATTATATAAAGCCAAAATTGTAGAAAACAGAGTTGTACTGGTGGTCTTGAAATGCAAATATCAGTATCTGTCCTGTTATCAATATTTACTGAATTCTAAACTGTACACCGGAGTTATGGGTTCGTCTCATTTAATGGGTTGAAATTTGCAATGGAAGGAATATTGAAGGATTGGAAAATGTCGATTGTTTGTTTTTAGATAGACATTTCGAAAACATGTTTGTTGAACATAACCATCTTTCAAAGCGACCCGTTATCAGTGAAACATTAGTTTACATTGCATTTCACGTTGACGTCTCGCTGTACGGCCATACGATAATTGCTTCGTAACTCGCCCTCACTGCCGCAACGTTGTTATTGGTGCACAACCGAGTCAGGATACACCTTATAAATACTCTAAGAAAATAGATAAAGTTAACATGATAACAACGACACAGTTGCAAATCGTACACACGAAGGTTATAAATAGTTCGTATGTTTCTGTCTCCTCTCGCTGGTTTTAGCCACCTACCAGACCACAACACAGGTATTCTAAATTATAAATAGTTATTAGCGTAATAAAAGATAAGCAAATGTTTTTATTGTTAAACATTTATAAGCATCGGTTTTATTGAAGGTTATTTTCTAAGATCCTTCATCTTAGATATCAAGATATATCAAGTCTAAGGACTTGAATAATGAAAGAAACTTTCATTTAACCTACGTATAATCTAATGAACAGTCTCAATTTCTATTTAACTTGCTTTAAGGGGGTATTAAAGAAGTATGCTCCTCTTAAGGAAGGCTTGTGCATCGTCCGGTCAATTATTCTATTGTGATCCTGAATGGTCCGCTTCCGACTGTTTCTTATCCACTGACGCTTTTATCCAGTCAACAACTCATACTGAAAACGCCTCAGGCCACAACAAAAAAAAAACGCTCATTTATTTCCAGCCCGCTTATTTTGATAAAGGAGTAGCACTTGGTAACAGTCCGAAATTGATAACCGGCCTTATCGGGACATATTACGATTGTATTTGGACATGCGCGTGCGGATGTTCTTGCTAATCGGGCACTATGTATAAACATTAGAATACAGTAATATTGAAATCCAGAAAATTATAAAAATTCGTGTAATATTTTCAAGATATGGTAACATGGTTATTATGACAGTTCTCCCTATGCTTAGCAATCCTTTCCTTGCGTATATTTTATTTTTGATGCCCCTAGTTCTTAGCAAAGTATTAGACGGGAGCAGTGGGCATACACATTCGGCCTAGGTTTGTACGCGAGAGCAAGGCTTGAAAAACAATTGCAGGTCCTTGTTTGGTGGCGGCCAGTGGGACTGGTCTTTGTAGCGTGATGCTCGGCTGTAGTGCGCAGTTGAACAGAAAAATTTGTGCCGTAAAGGTCGCGTGGGTTCATTCCCGACCCCCCGGGCTTTCTTATCAACCGACAATAGTAAAAGGAAGGACATTAGAACAAGGGGTTCGACGGAGAAACAGACAATTGTACCTTGAGAGCAGGAGGGCTGCTGCTGGTATTCGTAGCGCTCGTACGACGGCCCCCGTATCGACTGGTAGGCCATCGCTTCGGACATGTAGATAAGATCCATACCGACGTGGTGAGAAAAAAAGAAGAGCGTCCAATTCAGTTGGCACAAAAGTGGGGCCTCATCCGAATCAGTTCACAGACTGGTCTGACCGTTGCGACGCTCGAGGACTTGACGCTCCTCCCGCCTTCCTAGCCAGGCCTGCCACGGGGATATTTCCCCGCCGACGCGTAAAATTTCCCCGCGGTCATAGTTGGCGTTTCCGAGGCGTAACACGCAGGCCAATTATTCCGATTATATTTTCGGTTAACGCGAACCGCATCCCGTCCTCTATGCTGAATGTTTGCGACAGTTTTTATTGTTTTTTTCTTTGCAGTGGGGGTCTTAATAATAATCCTTTTTTGGACCTCCAATTTTTGCATGATATGTGTTTCAGGCGAAACTACCATAGTCATTAAAACAATAGTTATAATTTAGTGTTGTAGGAACGTTTGTCAGACAGGTTTTCTGTACGATTTTACACGTATGATTTTTTGATACTTCAGTTATTATTTCTGACCGTTTTGTAATTGATGATTTCTAATCAACGCAGTGGATTATTTCAAGAATAAAATGTATGATTCATGGATTTTAAATTAATATCAGCGGATGGCTTGTTTATTGGAGTGGTGTGACAAACCAGATCGTCCTCTAAATATTTCTTGCTTCAACAAAGTCAAGCACATATCTTAATGACTTTTTATCTGACGTTTTTTTCTTGTGGAAGTAATTAACCTTACTGTTGAAATTATTAGTGTACTTAAATGAGATTATTTATTTTTAGTGCTGTTTGATTATGTTGATAAACTCACCTCTTTTTTAATCTACTCAGTGTTCTTGAGTGGTGTCGATATTAGTAAATACGTTCAACTCTTGGGAGCTCTTATTGTTTTGCTATATTAATATTTTTACAATCATTCTTCATCAATGTTATTTTGGAGAATGTACAATGTAAAGAATTCCCAGCCGACTCTTTACGACCCTTTAATTCTAATTTTAGGCGTTAAATTTGCCCTAAAATACGGTTTTTAGGGCCAAAAATGTGGTTTTTAGGCCCAAAACTGCGGATTTTACACGCAAAATTGGTCCCAAAATGCGGGTTTTAGGCCCAAAAATGCAGTTTTTACGCCCAAAAATGGCATTTTTAGACACATAATTGGTCCAAAAATGCGGTTTTAGTGCCAGAAATGGGTTTTACGCCCAAAATGGCATTTTTAGACACATAATTGGTCCAAAAATGCGGTTTTTAGTGCCAGAAATGGGTTTTTTAGACACAAAAATGCTGTTTTTATACGCAAAATCGGCCCAAAAGTATGGCTTTAAGGACCAAAAATGGGGTTTTTAGGCGCAAAATCGGCTCAAAAATTCGGTTTTTTGGCCCAAATTACGCAATTAGTAAAAGAATTTCATGAGAATAAAAGAATTCCTAAATATTTAGTGGTACTGAGTAAGTATTTTACCCGAGTCAGTGTTTAGCAGGTGCACTATTATGTTGTGGTTTATTATTTTTGGCGACCGCCCTCTGATTCTGAGACGGGCTACCGCCTCGGGTGACCAAGGCAAGAGTCAAGGCAAAACCGCAGCCTAGGTTTTCCCGGTTTGCAGTTCGCTGTAAAAGGGTTTGGTGCTATTAAGAAAAAAGAATACAAGAAAACTTGTGGAACATCCAGCTAGAAAGAGGAAAACCGAATTTTGTTTTAGACAATTCAGAAGGGAAAGGAATGCCGGCTATGTGAATAACAATTAGTCATAAATTTCAATTTTGATAAGTACGCTCTTCCTGATTTTTGTTTACGGTTTGCTTAATTGCAAATACCAACTTGGCAAGATTCCAGAAGGCGCGGAGAACGTTTTTGCCTAGATTTGATTGGCGGTTTAGAAACTGCGGGAATTACCAGATAAGATTTAAATTATGTTTTTTGTGTTATTAAAATCAACCCGCAGTACTTTTCCGTTCTCCGAAAGGCTCTTTAATATTATTTTGAATAAAAAGCTTCTTTCCGTTCACATGACACTTTATTTAAATAAAAGGAATGATAAAAGTGTGATTTAAAGTGAAAAGTTTCATTCAAAATATATCTCCGATCAGATCACAGGTGTATTTTAATTTGCATGATAAACGTTAATTTATCCACTGATTTATTTGTGCAAAAAATGATACTGGTAATGAATAGAATACGTCATTATAAAGCGTGAATGTTCCACAATACCCAAACAGATCGGTTATTTAAAAAAAATCATCGTGTTCAAATCTCTGTTACTTCATAGTATTTAGTTTAGAATACCTGTTTTGTGGTCTGCGAGGGTTTGGAATGCCGTAGATTTCGTGTGTTTCTGTCTCCACTCGCTGGTTTGGTCTTTTAGTAGACCGGTTTCGGCCGCTCGCCATCTTCAGTAGCGGTCTTAGTCACTTTGGCACTTTGGATGTGTTTTAGAAAAGAAAGAAAGGCCGATTAACAAAATACCTCCCAACCTAAATAAGACTAACAACATCCTCCAAAAACAATAATAAGACATATATATATATATATATATATATATATATATATATATATATATATATATATATATATATATATATACACACTCGGCAAACGGACATCCGCCACAGTACAAGTGGCAGTGACGGTGCAATGACGATGCCCAAAAAACATCCGAAGTGACTAACACCGCCACTGAATATGGCGAGCAGCCGAAACCGGTCTAGCAAAAAAACTAAACCAGAAGATAGAAACAAACGAAATCTACGGTATTCCAACCCGTCGCAGACCACAAAACAAGTATGTTAAACTGGTTAATTTATTGATTGAATGTTTATCTGTTTTACTATATAGTTCCCTAGTATAAACAGATAATAGTGTCTGATTGTCTGTTGCCTGTGGTTTTGACTAGTTATGAATTAGGTATAATTGCCTGGAAAGTTAGTAGAAGCTGATTAATAAAACGGTTATTGTATTAAATAAGGTGTCTTTATTGGTTTGCATTGGGGGCTAGATAGAAGCGCGGCCTCATTACTAGCCTAATAGGCGACACCGTCCGTATTCAGGTGGTTTTCACTCCTCGCTCCATTCCACAGCGTGGGGTCTCCCCACCCCGCCCCGGAATGTCGCCATATCTCCCCCTTCCCTATTAAGGACACTGTCTTTTTTTTTATTACATCCTTATCACCTCTCTTTCCCCACATCGCCCCGTCTCCTCCTCCTCCAGCTTGAAATTGCCAATCCTCCCCTTTACTCCGCCGACAATAACAATTGTCTCTCGTCCGTCGGAAGGAGGGTCTTTTCTCGCCTCTTAAATAACAGCGCCGCTCGCGTTTCGTAACCGTGTCCCCACACCGGGTCAGGATAATGGGCCGCGAATGAGAAGAAGACAAAAAACCGACCAACGAAATTCCGTCCCGCCTCCAGCCGAACAGAACGCATTCCTTTTGTTTGCTGACAATTCACCACCGACTGTAATGTTTCCATGATTTATTTACTCAAACTACGATAGGGTATAATATTTTAATAGATGAGCCAAGTTTTCCCCAACCATACTTTGGTATAATTGACCCCTTTAGTTCTATTAAAAACCATACAGTAATAGACGTAGCGTTTTACTTTGATTCTACTAAAAATTGAATCTAAAATTTAGTTGCGGGTTAAAGGAAAATTGGGAAATTAAAACTACTTTTCGGTATTCCGAATCGTTTTTCTTGCCAACAGATAAATGATGGCCAATGGGTAAATAGTCGTTCTTGCTAAAACGACATTGATAAACGACACCGATATAAGAATATATTAAAAAGTTGTTTCTTCATTTTTCTATTTATTATTATTTCTAGTTACTTGTTATGTATATCAGACAGTAGATTTTTTAGCCACTTATGTATGACGTTAGGAATGTTGGTAGGGAGGAGGGGCGGACGTGATGATCGGGATGTCGGGCTATGAGGTCATGGCTGGGCGTTTTGCAGGTATCAACCACTTGATTAGTGTGTTTTAATTGACGGCCCGTTGTTACAGCATTAATCGAAACCTGCCTAATCATTGGAAATAAGTACACTTGATAAATTATCGATCATTATAATTATTGATTCTCAAAATATTTAGTATACGGTAAAATGTATATAATGAGATACTGCCGAATGAAAAACACTTATGCTTATTTTTAGTTGTAAACCTAAAGCTATCAAAACTCATTTAAATAACTCGAGTTTTTTATTTGCAACATACATTTTGCAATAACAAGGAATTTGATTATCCAGATCCGAATCCATAGTTATTTAAGACTTTCTAAATCTTGGAATATTTCTTCAAGTTGTTTTAATGTTACCCCCTTTGTTAGACTCCCTTCTCACTTTCTCGACTGCTAATTATAAAACTGCGCTTATTTATATTTAAAACGGGAGGATCGTCTGACTAGTTTTAATTGATTAACCGAGCTACGCATCAATTACCTATCAAAGAGACACGTATATTTTATTTTCGGATGGGAAGGATCAAACAAGATTCGGAGAGCGCTGTCGACGGTCATATTAAAAATGGGTTCTCGTGTTGGTAAATGATTCTGATTCGTAGCATTTACGTTTAATTCGAACTTTTAATTTCAATATTTCTCAATAATAAAAATGACCCATCCCTTTTTTAAATATTTTATTTCCTAATTTGGTCATTATATAATAATGTAAAAACGATCTCGGTAAAAGAAAATTTCAATTAAAATGATTGTTCGTTGTGTTTAGGAAAGTCTTGGAGGCAATTCGAGGACGGCAATGTTAGCTACAGTGAGCCCATGCAGCGCCAACATAGACGAGAGTCTGGCGACCCTACGATACGCTAGTCAAGCCAGGGCCATAGTTAACACTGTACGCGTTAACGAGGCACCTCAGGATAAAATAATAAGGTCAGAAATATGAAGGAACGTTATGATATATGATAACGATCATATATCGTTATGATAACGATATATGAAGGAATAAGGGATGAAGGAAACGTTACAAAAGCACTCAAATTCGAGAATTTATACATTTCCTGCATAAATTATATTTTAATATACATTCATATTTTGTTTGTTAGTTTTATTTATATGTAATTTGTTCTTTGCAGAGAACTGCGTGCTGAAATTGAACAATTAAAACAGCTCAGATTAGATGTTGAAAAGGCGAAACTGAATTTATCCCCTCCTCCTGTCACTACATTGACCCCTTCTAAATTAAGGGATGATCAAATAAGAAACTTGGAAAAGGATTGTGAAGTAATGAGGCAAATGCTGGACCAATTACAACTGCAATTAGAAGAAAAAGACAACAGAATGAAAGAGGCAGAAGTTAATTACAAAAGACTGGAACTCAGAAATAAACATATAGAGGAACAACTGGAAAACGTTTATCGGGATGAAGAACATAAAGGTAGCCTCGAAAGGACAGTCAGACTTATAGAACAAGAACTCTTAAACCTAAGAGAAACCTTGTCGGAAACTCAGAAAGAGCTGGCTGAAAGGGACATGAAATTCAGAGAAGCAGAAGTAGTTTTAACAGAGTTGGAAAAGAGGAAGCAGTGTGTGGAACAAGAATTAGGATTTTTGCAGGAGCGGCAGCTGCAGAACCAAATTCTTATATCTGAACGAGATGAACAAGAGAAAAAGCTTAAATCAGAAATTGAGGTTTACAGAGAAATTGTGAACCAAAAGGAGAAAGAATTTCAAGAACTGGATGGTAAATATAATTCAGCAATTTCTGAATTGAAGAATGTAAGCAAAGAACTTCAGTTGACTAAGAATATGTTAGAAAGGAATGATGGAAATAGGAATAATTTGAAGTCAGATATGTCATCCTGTATTGAAAATTTTAAGAGCTGGCAGGAAAAGATGAATATTAATCTACAGAAGTCCATGCAAGACCTTTTCACACAAACTATAGTTGCTGTCAAAAATAAGTAAGTATTATTTATTTCATATTACCTTCAATAATTCAAATGTATGTCATGTGAGATGAAAAATATGTCATGTGACTTTTCTTTAAAAATTAGAATATGAAATGAATATATTAAGGGGATATGCTGGTGACTAAAGAAAAGTATGATGCAGAAATAAAGAAATTGATTCTTTTGTTTGTAGAAAAATAATTATTGCAATCATTTCTAATTTCAAACCAAATAAAGTTCTTGCTCAGGAAATTTCTGCTTATAAAAATATTAGAAACAGCAGAAAGTGTTTGTTTTGGGCAAATGATTGCACTGGCAGTGATTAATATCAAATCCATGTGCTTGATTTCAATTAGATCATGTGATAATGTATTGGCACCTTTATTACAGGTGGATATAAAATTAACTTTCTAATACACTTATTACTGTCACTTATCCGTTTTATGAGTATGAAATAATATTAAAGATATTTGTCTAGGCTCCTAAATAGATCATGTTATTGAATTAGGACCTACGAACTTTCTAAATGAATTGTAATGAATAAAATTAATCAAACAGGCCCCAAAAAATTTGCGTGCATTAAAATCCCATTTGTGAACTGCAGTGATTATTTTTCGTGGTATGTACAAATACATTTCACTTTCTCAGGATTGACTAGTTTTTTAAAGCATAAGTATTTTGCATCTCTTCTGGTTTTATGTCTTCACTTATGTGTTCTTATTTTTACATCTATTAAATTGGTCTTATTCTTGCCCCATTTTGGCTTCTCACTATGAATCATTAATATTCTATCAATGAAGTGAGATACTAATGCATATGTGTGGTTTGAAGTATGCAATTACACTGTTATTTTCGCTTTATAGTCTCACATTTCAATTTCATTTTAAATATTATAATAATAATGATATTTATTTTAAATTTTAATATGGGTTATGAGCTGAAATAATACAATGTGAATTTAATGACTAATCCTTAAAAAGAAAAGTAAAATACTTAAGAATAAATGTAATCAATAACTTAGACTAGTAGTACTATTTATTGTTGTAATATATAATTTATAACTTCCGGTATATATTAATTATAGTGAAGCTGCTGTTAAAAGCATACTAAAGGATGAAGATATTAGATATAATCAGATTTATGAGGAGAACAAGAAAATAAAAGAAGAATTAGTAAGTACACTATTCAATTGATTTTGTATTAAATATTTTGTTAACAAGTTCTTTCATTTTCCAGAACCATTTCCTTACACCTTTTAGTAAACTAATTTGAACGGAAATTTTTTTATAGATCATTGCTAATGAGAACTTGAAGAAGAAATCTCTAACTGTTGAAAAACTAAAGAAAAAAGTCAGCACACTAGAAGAAAATCTAAATAATGAAATCAAAAATATTAATTGCAAATCCAAGAAAAGATTGGTATATATGTATAAATTTGTATTATTAGTATAATTGCTGTACTGTAATTGCTTATTCAGTTTAAAATAATTAATAAAACACTTTGTTTAATATTTTAGAATAGCACTAATGAAACAAGCAGTTCACAGCAAGATTTAAAGATGTATGAAATAGTTATGGAAACTGCTTATCCATTTCACTGGGAGCACCTGCTCAGAAAGGCCAGAACATATGCGGAGAAATTCAATATACCTTATGTCAGTACTGAAATATTAAAACTCATTAAAATTTGTGCAAAAACAGTTAATTAAGCTACTAATTCCATTAGCTTTTCCATGGTAACTTTTATGTACACAATTCATAATATAAATTTTACTTGCAGGATTTTGAAATTGATGAAGCTTCAGTTACTGTGAAGCATTTAATGTTCACTGCAAAAAGTAATTGGCATCGTATCTTTTTTTCAAAGTGGATTGAAACTATTGAGGTAAGTTATAATAATATACAAGTTTCAAACTACAGATACAATGACACCCACAAACAATCAGTTCAAACAGTTGTAAATCATGAATACGTAGATACAATCATGATAGGTATATTTGTAATTTACAGAAAGAAAATAAATGGACTAAAGAAATGGATAAAGATATTAGTTGGGAGGTTGACTTTGGAGACTATTACAAAACTCCAAACCCTCCACCCAGTCATGATGAACTAACATTTCCTGACCATCCAAGCTCAGCTATTAATTTGGGTACTGAAATTACAAGTAAGTACTAAAATTATAACTACAAAATATGTATCGTGAGTACATACATCATTTTTGAAAATGTTTTAGCATAAGACAGATTTTTAATTGATTTTTTTTTAGGACAAGGTTGTATTTGCCCAAGAACATGGAGAAAAACCATGGTAAAGCGACATGTGTTGGGGTTAAAGGAGGATGCAAATGCATTAACCAAGCATTTCACTTCTGCTGGAGATTGCAGAGTCAACATACTTTTGACCAGAATTAATATCTTAATTGGTCGATTAGAAGTTGCAACAGAACTAATGGAGCCTTAAGTTTATACTAAGGATTACCAATGATGTACATATATTTGTTATGTTTAATATCCAATTTTAATATCCAATTTTTATTATTTAGTCTTAATCATTTATGATGGTTACCTCTGTGATTATTATTTAATTCTTTTTTTTAATTAATATAATGTGTTGTGTCTGTCTAATTATAGGTCAATAAGCTCTCTAATATGTACATCACATTCCTTCCAGATTCTGCTTGACATTTTTTTAACCAAACATTTTTGGTAGTTATGACAAAGTGTAAATCAATGTTCTTTGCTTTACAGATTATTTCCTGCTCATTAATACACATGGTGTTTTGTAATAAGTGTTAATGTATATTTAAATATATAATATTAATACTTATTATTAGGATGGTATTATTTTTTCCAAAATCCTTTCTATGCCTTTAAATTATTTATATTCATATATAATATTCCCAAATGGTAACATAGCATGATTACTCATGAACATTACTCTTAGTAGGAAAACAGGTATAGGACAAATAATCAAGACTAGAAGAAGCAACATAGAATTTCATATTTTGTAACTTTCTTTTATACAGAATGTTCTTTAAATGGGTTTAATAAAATTCAAATATTCAATCAAAATAATCTTCGATATCAATATCTGGGTTCAGTAAATCTTCTCCAAAATCAGTTAAATCCAACTGGTTCAAAATTAGGTTTTCACACATCTCTTCAAGATCTGTTTCACCAATTAATACAGCACCTTGAATTCTGCCATTTTTCATAACAAGTTTCACATATTCAACACCATTTGTTACCCTTAACAAAAGTTCATACTCATTTCCAAGTTTCTGTCCATTGAACAGACCTAGTAGCACTACCTTCATACCAAAAAATTTTGTTACATGAGTGAATAGTTCAAAACAAAAATCCTGATATATTACTTCTTTCTTCAAACTACCAACCATTGACTTAGCAGCGTATGTGCCCATCTGTCTGGCTTGGGTCCAAAGCCGCATTTGGAACCAGTGCTGAGCCAATTCCCAAGAGGCGGTACAGACATCTCCAGCAGCAAAAATGTCTGCCACGTTTGTTTCCAGCTTCCAGTCTACTTTGAGACCTCCATCAGGCATTATTTCAAGTCTGCTTTTTTCTCCTAGGAAATCAATATTCGGAATAACCCCTGTGGCGGATACAATGAAGTCACAACCATACAATTTTCCATTTGATAATTTCACAAATACTGGCCACTTTCCTGTTTCATCATTGGCTTCTTCTGGAGTTAATATCTTCTCAACTTCACAAGAATATTCGATAGTTACCTTACAATCCTCTAATAACATTCCCTGGAGATTAGTATTGGTATGCCAATCTGGCCCTAATGCTGCTCCTGAATCTTGCCTTACGTCTTCTGATATAGTATATTTCATCCGCTTTACCGGGTTAGATCCTGAACATGTATCCTTTTTAAGACGAGACTGGAAAAACTGAGCTGCACCTGGATCGATAAAAGTAGCTGAAATGTGTTTATCTTTTATGGCCCAAATTATTTCTACACCAGACACTTCATGGACTATTTCAGTAGCAATACCACCATTTCCAACAATAACTACCCTTTGACTAGCACTGAGACGTTTCTGAAATTCCTGTACCGAATCTGTATCTCTTATGCCTATAATGTGTGGATTATCTGAATCTATAAGTTTAGGGCTAGCTCCACTTGCTATACACAGTTTTTTATAATTTATACAGTCACCACCTGCAGTCTGTACTAAGTGCTTCTCAGTATCAATACTAATAACTTTGTCTTGAATTAAATTTAGAGAAGGACATGAATTTTTTAGTGTTTCAATAGGTTCTTCTTTTATATCAAACTGTGTCAACATTTTGGTGAGGGGCACCAAGTTAGTAACAGCTTTTATCATCGGTGATGCACTAATGAGTATTATACTTTCATCTGGTTCGAGAAATGCTATGCCTTCTGCACAAGAAACTCCAGCAATTCCACCTCCAATGATTACAAATGTTGCTTCTTTCATTTTTACTTTATAAGATACTACAGACAAATTACAACTAAGTATTCACGTTGTACTCTGAATAGTTGTATTCTCTAAATGGCACATCATAAGTAATAAGACCTCGATCTTTGGCAACTTCTATAGCAACAAGTAGATCCTTATATTTTTGTTGGCAAATTCCAGTAACCCTGAAAGAATAGGGGAAATTAAAAAATAATCATTTCAGAGGATATTTCAGATTAAACCCAAAGTCTAATGTCTTAATCAGAGATAACCTAAATCAGATTTATTCTAAAACTAATGCAATATTACTGACAACATTGAAAAAAGCCTCAAATGTTATTTCGAGAGTTTTTTAATTATATATATATATATATATATATATATATATATATATATATATATATATATATATATATATATATATATAATACACTAAAGAGCAAAATATAGCCATATTTATTTTATGACATACCTACAAAATGCTGGTATTATTTGCCAGGCAAATATAAATATGTATATATGGCTATATTTTGCCCCTCTTTAGTGTACCTCTTACACTACTTAACTTATTCTTTACTCCAATTGATTTACAAGTTACCTTTTGAACTCTTCTACCATATTGCTGTTAAAACACAATAAAATTAAAATTACAAATGTTAATAAACATTCGTTCCAAAAAATAAATACTCACTTATAACTCAATATTTCTCCATTATAGGGTGAGATGAACTGTTTCAAAAGTTCAACATTCTCTGGGTGGAGTACTAAATATTCGTCCCTGCATATTGGGCAAGGATTGCCAGTTGATATTGTATCTCCTCTCTGGAATAATTAAAGATATTAAAGCACAAGGTAAATCATAATAAAAAGATACATATTATTTCAATGGAAGAATCTTCATTAATGTAAATAAATTATATAATACAATTACAGCATAAAATGAAATTTTTATAAATATTATGACATTGCCCAATTTTTTAATGAAACTATATTTTCTGTTGAGTATAAAATAAATTGTAACCGTAATTATTATTCTTTGTTAGTTATTATAAATGGTTTGTAATTGTGTGCCAATTTCCTTGAATTTAATGTTAATGGTGTTACAAATTAAATATATGTCTAATTGCTTCATGCCTGTAAATATGTTTTTTTTAAATAAAATTAAACCTATAGAATGTTATACAATTTTAGATAACTTACTATACAGGTTTTTCTAGTTTTCTTTGGTGGTATTGAACCTTTATGATTTCTCCTATAGTTTTTCCACACAGGATCTTCTCCGTAGGTAGCAGCGTAGGCTAAAAATATTATCAATATTGTACGGAGCTTTTAGTTTATTAAACATTAAGATTTATATATATATATATATATATATATATATATATATATATATTTTTTTTTTAAATTCACTACTATATTATCCAGAAAGCTAACCTGAACTTTTGAGGTACCTAATGCTGGTTTCTACAGGCACCTCTTGAGATCTATCTTTTGAATTGACTCTTTCATTCTGATCTGCGACTGTTCCCCGTTCGTCTTCTTTCCTCAGAGGAAAACTTAACGTGTAACAACGTATATTCACATCCGCCTGAAAATGTACACAAATTATCAACAGTCAAAAGATAGGCCAACTATCGACATTTTTTCATGTGAGTGGGGTGACGAATTAGACTTACAAGGCGGGGTAAAAAAGAATTAGTTTTAATCAAAGTGGGTTTTTTGGAATATACTATTAAAGCACGGTTAATAAAATTTACGGCGAACATTTCCTGCTAACGTTAACTAACCTAATTGGAAGATAACCCAATGTGAACCTCTAGCAGCACAATGCACTCTGTAACCTCAAACATATTGAATCCAGTCATGTAATCAATTTCAACAACACTCAACATTATTAAATTTTTTCGAGGTCATAACGAGGTAAATAAAAAAATCCTAAATTTATTTACACTAAAACAATAATTTTTAATTTTACAGGAATTTTTATTTCATAAACAGTGTATATTAGTATTTGCGTGAAGGAAAATGTGAGCAATTATATATAGCTAAAAATAGAATAATCATATTCTATGAATGTTTACTAAAATATATAGTTAAACTAGCATGAATACCTGTTTTTCATACCGGTTTAATTCAAACGAAGAGTACAAACATAGAAGAGTAAAAAATAATATTTTTATGACCATCCTTTTTAACTTATGCGACAGTCCAATATTTTAAGGTACTGATATTTGTTTCTGAAAAATGTTACCCAGAAAGGTTTCTACATTAACCACATTTCAGTACTGAAATCTGCTCGCTTAAAAGCTCCAATTTACACCTTTAAAAAGATAATTATGATTATAAAAAAAACGAAATCGTTTTGTCTTCTCTTGGGTTTCTTCCACTTCTCTATTTGATCTCAAGTTTTCGGTTTACTTCCCATGTACAGTACCAGTCGCATAGCAATAAGGCTAGGTACACATATGTCTGCCACCGAAAATAAATAATAGATATATTTATCCTTATAACAATAAAACTCAATAGTTGTGATACTTATTTCAAGGTTTAATGGCGTATAAATCCAATTTTATGTTCTAATTTCTTAAACCCTCGTAAGGGTTTCCAAAAATTGCCTGTGCGGACGGTGTTTCACGTCCTCAAAGGCGAGGTATTGGTTAAAGTTTTCAACTAGCAATAATTGCACCTCAGTTAACACTTCATTGGTTACAATATTGCCACTGCGCAAGGTTAACTAAATCTAGACCTCTTAGCCTACCTATACATATCTGGCCACACCAAGTCCCCGAGAAGTGCATCCCTTCGACTGGTTTAGTTTCTCTAGGAACAGCTATTTAAAAAGGTTGCATCGTCTCTGCATGTCAAACAAAATTGTTTACGCGATTGGAAATATACACTAATTTTAATAAAATGTTTCACCAGGCTCCAGTTACGTTAAAAGTTTAAATCCGAAGAATTACCTGGGCTTAAGCGACATCTATTTGCGAATACTACAACCCTTAACGCAATCTACAGAAGTCTTCAGTGCTCCTACGGTAAATTTTGTAAATTATTTTTACCTTTTTCAGTTTCGTTTATTATGGAAATACTTCTCTTGTTTTAACAAAATGACGGATTATTATTTGTACTACTCAGTTTCAAATAGTAATTATTTCTGTTTGATGGCGCTACATCCCTAAACAAGATAAACATTCTTATTGTGTACTTCGACAATTGATACCTTATACATTGATGGTTGTATGGCTTCTCGACTCTTATTAGTTTCCTAACAAATCTGATCCAGAACAGAATTTTTTTACTCGTTTGCCTATTTATTTAGGTCTTCCCTGATGGGGCCATCTCCCTATGCCAGAACCCTACCTGTGCAGGCTCTCACTCATGTGGAACTACTTGTACTTAGCCAAAACACGATCAATGGGACCATAGAAATGTCCAGATTTCGCAAAATAATACATACGGTTTTATGTACTCAAGTTTCCAAAAATTGCATAAGCGTACCTTATTTTACATCTAGATTCATTTACTCTACATATAAGTACAGAGATTCTCTATTTCCCTCATCATTATTGACCTGACAAAATCCTGAGATCCAATAGGCTCCTTTCAAAAAAATGTTCTTTCAATTAAGTGAAATTAATCATGGGTAATCGTTCATATAATAAAATTACAATTTCCGCTCACTCAAGAGCTACACCAATTTATCAGCTCTTAAAAGATGAACTATTTGTTATTTTATAGCTTATTAACCCCCGTAAGGGTTTCCAAAAATTGCCTGTGCGGACGGTGTTTCACGTCCTCAAAGGCGAGGTATTGGTTAAAGTTTTCAACTAGCAATAATCGCACCTCAGTTAACACTTCATCGGTTACGATATTGCCACTGCGCAAGGTTAACTCAATCTAACCCTCTTATTCATCCGGTAGATACGTAGGTACTTCAACCCTCCGAGAAGTAAACATGTCGATAAGGTTCAATTGGTTCAGTACAATAATTTTTTTTAAAGCCTAATACTTGGATTTGTTTTGACAGTCATTCTGACAGTTTAGATAAATATGTATATGTACATAAGTACTCCAAAAGTTTCCCGGAAATCAATTTTTGAAAGGAATACAGACATGGAATTCAAATGTCCCATTTTTAGCGGCATCTGTCGGTGATGGGTAGAACTGATGCACCTAGTACATATTCTGTCAGCAAATTTGTTGGTTTTTACAAATTCGTGCTCAAGGAACATTCGACGTCATTTACGTTGTTTAATATGTACTAATCAACGATATCCATTCTTGTGTGATAATGTAACAATATGATGAAATTGGAGTGATTGTTTTAAACAGTTAACAAAGGAAACTTTTGCTAAGGAACGATTTTCCTTCTTGTAATTTCGTTATTGTTGAGTTCACTCATTTGAAATTATTAAAAATATATTTGTAAAATACAAATATGCCAAGATCTCAATATGCAGAAACTTTGTTTCATATTCAAGAGATTTGATACAAGGCCAAAAATCATTTTCATAAATGAGCTTGTCTCGTGCTGTTTTACCATTCTCGTTGAATGACCGGCCTACCAGCCGTGTGTTATTGAAAAATATGTTTAGGACTATGAGGTATAAAAAACAGGTATTTTTAAATATAATGTGATAGGTTAGTACAAAATGAATATCCTACAAGTCGTTCGTGTTACAAAACTGACACCACCCCTGAAGAATACCACCAGTGAGATTAGTATCCAACATCAACTCTAACTGAATTTAAGTTAGAAGCAATTGGCAAAAGTGACTAACACCGCTACTGAAGATGGCGAGCAGCCGAAACCGGTCAAGTAAAAGACCAAACCAGGGAGAGGTGACAGAAACACTAAATCTATGGTATTGGCAACCCCTCGCAGACCACAAAGCAGGTATTATAAACTTATAATACAGCTTAACAGTAAGATACGTAATAAATGTGAGTTCCATTTTGATTGATACTTATTAACCCCCATGAGGGTTTCCAAAAATTGCCTGTGCGGACGGTGTTTCACGTCCTCAAAGGCGAGGTATTGGTTAAAGTTTTCAACTAGCAATAATCGCACCTCAGTTAACACTTCATTGGTTACGATATTGCCACTGCGCAAGGTTAACCACGTTGAGTTTTCGTACAACGCCTATTGATATGAATGCACTCGATCACTACGCGAAGTGACTCCTAACGTCTCTCATTATATTCCTTACAACCCACTATTTCGTAAAATTACACTCCCTATATGGACTTCAAGTTTTTTCTAAATTTTGGAAGATGTATTAATATCAACGAAATATTTCACCGTATTATATTTCCTAAGACTTTGAATGGGATTAGGTGAAGAATCTTATTACCGACACCTAGTGGTGAATACTCGAACCTATTCATCGCTACTCGCGCCCATATTTTGAAATTGCTTCCATTTGAAATTAATATAAATGAATTTTTTAAATGATATAAATCCATTTTACGTTTTCCTGTGGTAAAACACAACATACATTACCAAATGATACTTTTCACACACTTTTATTTGAAATGACCCATCTTTCCTTGGTAATGAACATGCAGAGGAATTTAAAGGGAACTTATATTCTATCTTAACTGTTCTATTTAGTAAGAGTATAAATGCATATATTTATTTTTGACATGTACCGGTATTTTACCTAAATTAGAAGAGTTGCATTATGTAGGTGACAATCCATATATGAAATAGTGAAGATTTGATTATTTTATTCGTAATTCTTAAACCCCCTCAAGGGTTCCCAAAAATTGCCCAAGAATTAAAGTATAAAAATATTCATTCGTAGTAAATATGATAAATGTTTGAAACGCGTATTAAGAAAAGAAGAAAAGGTAGTATAGTAAGTACTGAATGAATTTTCGTTCTTCGAAAACCATTGTTGGATCGACTCCTTTGAAAACTGTGCACTTTTTAATTGAGTTATGACAAACTAATTAAAACGAAGACAATGTTTCCTAAATGCTATTCCATATCTTTAAATATCCTTTTCGTTTACTATTTCTTAACCCCCGTAAGGGTTTCCAAAAATTGCCTGTGCGGACGGTGTTTCACGTCCTCAAAGGCGAGGTATTGGTTAAAGTTTTCAACTAGCAATAATCGCACCTCAGTTAACACTTCATCGGTTACGATATTGCCACTGCGCAAGGTTAACCACGTTGAGTTTTCGTACCTTAACCATCGATTCGGGAGTACTTGAACCCTCCGAGAAGTGGGCCTACAATGGACTTGCTCTATGTCATTTTCACGACCATTATTATGTAAATTTTTAACGTACACGCTGTATAAATAGAATCTATTTATGAGAAAGTGTCACTTTATTTGAAACATTTTTTCGGATTGAACTTCGACATAAAAGATAAAATTTGTACAAAGTTTAACTGCTCGAAGAGCGACACCTGTTGGTGAGCGCTTTAAATCGCTTCAACCAATTCGTAGTACTCATTATAGCTGTGAGCTATAGCTCACCGTCATAGAAGAATAATATAAATAACATTTTACCTATGTTAAATAAATTGTTAATAATGATTAATTTTATCGTTAGGATAAATTATGTTATTAATTATTCGATGTAATGTTTACCCTTATTAAATGTTGAAAACATTTCTGATTCAAACCTGGCTGGTCATTTCCGGCCGTTAGCGAGTGACCGCAACAGTGGGAGACCGCAACAGCGGCAGGATAAACATGACAGCTCGTTTTTAATTAATAAATACGAATTTATTTATTTCGCTTTATCTACATAAAGGGTATCGACATTATTTTACACAGATGTGTTGAAGGGTTCTAAAATACAGGCTGAACGGGTTGGACCGGTGTAGGGAGGTGGTTGCCCGATGGCTGGAAACCATTCTCGTCGGCGACGTAGTTGAGGGTGAAGGGGATACCCTCGGGGCTCTGGAAGGTGAATGAGCCCTGCTTTACGAGAACGTTGTCGGTGTCTTCCTTGTTCCTCTTCAGAACCCCCTGCTCGGAGACGACGGTACCGTCGCCGCTCTGGTAGCTACAACAACATTAAAATCTCGTTATGTCCTTCCCAGTAGTAGTAACTAAATTTTGTTTTTAAATAGGTTTCGTCTTGCAAAAGACCAAACCAGCGAGAGGAAACTGAAGACACGAAACCAACCCCTCTAAACAGGTATTCCAAGCTTTATGTTTTATAATTTGTAGATCCTGTCCTTTATTACATAACTTTTCAATAAATCAGGTGCTATATATAAAACTAGACTTTTCAAAATATGTCCTGCATTGCAATCAATGAAGCATGCGTTGTTTCAATCAATCACAACATGACTGTTATACCTGAGAGAGAACTGTCCGGCGTCGTCTCTGACTTCTGTCCTGCTGAGGACGGGTATGAACCTGGGAGCATCGCCTAAAACGACGGCGACAGCAGCTGCCAAGAAGATGAGTGTCTGCGAACAGAGTCACAATAAAATATTTGACCTTTACAAACGTTGCAGAATATCCCCAGCTCTTAAGTACAAGCCCGGAGAACCGGTGTTCCTCGCGCTTAATGCTCTTTAATTAACAACAATATAACTAATCAAACTACAAAGTTTTTCGTTAATGTATTGTTTTTGTAATGTAAATATTCTAGATTAGATACTTTTCAAAATAGTTCCGACTGGCCGCTGATTGGGCGCCGACAGATTTCAGAATTCAACTTCTGCTGTCTAAAAATAGGTTGAATGGGACTTACCAGTTTCATGTTGGAGTTGTTGGTAAGTCGGCTACAGGACGAGTGACTGACGACTGGAAGGAAGCCTCTACTTTATATAGTGGACGGTGGCGACCCTTCGCTTGTTTGTCTCAGTAACCGAGTTTCCCAATCTGGAAAGGGGCGTACTTGCGAAACAATGTTATTTACTCGGCTTTTCGGATACCGGTGGGCGCATATTTTCACCGACCTGTGTCTCCCATCGGTCCAGTAGTCGAATTCCACAATTTGTTTAACAGTTTGTAAGCGTGAAAACAGAGCCAGGTATGTCACTACCCATTATTAAGACGGGTTCCTTTCACGTCAGTAACGATTAATCGTTTTGATAGTGTCGCCTTTATTTCGCGTCCACAGTTTATGACTCGTTTTTAATTCAGTTAAAAATTATAGTAAATAGGGCTTATGTTTCTATTGTATAATTTTGGGTTCTTGCTGTGCTACTACAATAACTTAAACAAGTCACTGATTTCTTTTAATTCAGTTACTGGTAACTTGAGGGGAGAAGAACTAAATAATTATCTGTAAAACAACATATTGAATAAATAACTAGTTATTTCAAAGAATTTCAAACGTTTACTTTCGACTTCGACGTCAATTGTCGGACGAGAAGGGTAGGGGAATATGAATAATCATTAATGCAACATACAATATATTATATGCTAAATTAGTACGAAAATATAATAGAAAGATATTAATGGAAAACCTAGAAGATTTTTATAGAGGTTATTTTTCCGAGAATAATGGACAGTGAAGATTATATTTTTCATCTCATCTATTGTAAAAAGAAAAACGTTGGGCTAAACAGTGGATTTAAAAACATAAACTGACTCCCTTTATTACAATTTAATTACATTCAATTTAACAACAAACAATATAATAAAAATTTCTGTTATTAAACGAGTTAAAAAACACTATACGTTACTAATGATCATCATATTTGCATCTAATTTACAAGTATAAGTTTAATTATATTAATTTAAGATAATACCTTTTAATTATTTTATGCATTCAACGAAAATGTTGATAAACCTTTTAAAATATTGGAAAATGGCGCTAAAACCAGTATTACAGGAAGTAAGTTTAAAATCAAAATGTAATATATTTGAGTAGTGGGCTCAAAATTCATATTACGAAAGCTGTAAGTAATTTTACTGTTTCCATTTTGTTTCTTAAAATCAAGAAACAAGTGTATTTTACTTTTTTGGATTCAAAATGAAAATAAAACACGTTAAAACTCATTACTTGACGAATAATTCTTATTGTACAGCTCGGCCGCCGAATGTACTCTGCCAGGGCCTCCAAGAGACCCATTTTTGTAACAGTTCTGAGGTTACACTCGGCAATGTTTACGGTAAGGAATAAAGGAAGGCGTGTCACATTGGTTTTTCTTTTCTCCGTGAATGTGTTTGTTTGATTAGGATTATCTGTAATTATGTTACTCAGAAGTGAGATGATTTTTAGCTGAAATTTGGACGAAAAATTAGTTCCCTCATGGGTTCCTGCTCTTGATAGTGATACAATTTGACTTTGTTCGACGGCTATTTTTGAGTGAAGCTATATTGAGTGAAAAATGGGGTAAGTAATTTATTTTAATCACCAGTTACAGGTCTAAATAATTAATATGCCTAAATGTATTTATATCGAGCCAAAAGTGTCTGTATGTTTTTTTATATCCCAGAGTAGGAAGAGTCACAATAAAAATTATAAGTTCATTAAATACAATTATAATAAGACGAAATTTATCAAACTATGCCACCAATGTACATATCAGTAATAAATTGTATCACTCTCATTAAATTATATTTGATTTGAATGATTTTTCAATTTCAGGGATGCAGAAATTGGAAAGCTTGATTGGATGTACAAGGGTGGAAATAAATCTGTTGATAGGGAAGAGTATCTATTAGGCAGAGCTGTTGATAAGGCTTTTGAGAGAGCAGAATATGGATCAGAAGGAAACAATGAAATTGAAAAAGGTACACTTGTAATATATATCTCTATTGTATTTTATCTTTCTGTGTGAAATATGTTTTATTCTCTCATTCAGTTGGAAAGCTAATTCAATGTTAATTCATTAATACATTTCTGTAGACTGTTTGCCACCCTCCTTATTTGCAAATGCAGAAAGTAGAGTACAAGTTGATGTTGCGAGGAAGTTACGAGAAGACCCTTTGGAGGCAATTAGACAAAAAGAAATTGAATTGCGGAAACAACTTTTGAAGAATCCTATAAAACTGAAAAAAATACAGAACATGGTAAGGGAAAAGTTAAGTTGAGTTTAACTCAAGTTTTAAGAAATATGAATTAGAATTCACAATTTTAAATTTTTCCAATAATTTGAATTGTGATGAACAGTGAAAATAAATGTTAACTATATTTTTTCAATTTGTATGAACTATATGGGTGATATAATTGAATCAAAATCCTTCCACGCAGTTTTCAGTTTCATGTATATTAATAGTATAATTGACTTGTGTTTTAACATATTTCTAGCTCAAAGAACAGAAAAAGCAGTATGAATCAAAATCTAAGAAATCAAAAAAAAAAGAAAAGAAAAAGAAGAAGAAGCACAGTAAAAGCTCTGACTGTAGCAATGATGAAGAGCTGGACATTGATAAATTATTGACATCCAAATTTATGAAACTGATAAAGAAATATGGTATTGAAAAATTGGAACAGTTGAAAAATCAGTCAAGTTCAGAGAGTGAAGATTCAGGGGATGACTCCAAGAAGAAGGGCAGAAGTTCTGCTGGCAAGGAAATGGCTGGGCATTCAGAAAATGACAACAAATCCAAAAAAGGAGAAGACACCGAGCAAAGACACAGGAAACGACGATCTTCTAGTTTATCTAGTGAGGAATTATCAAAAAAGGATAGCAAAAAATGGAAACATGAATCTGACTCCTACAGAAAACACAAGGATAAACATCTACGTTCGACCCGAAGCAGGAGTCCTCAGGGAAAGAGAAAACAGGAAAGGTCAAAAATTTCACACCGTAAGGAAACACCTGAACATAAAAAACGAAGAGGAAGAGATAGTGAGAGTGATAATGAGTCTGATAAAGACAATGGAACAAGTAAAAAAAATTATGGACTTTTGGTAAGTTTTCATTCTTGAAGAGTTCTTATTAATTGTAATAAATAAAGTGAATATGTCGGTAAACCAAAAAAAGGCTAATAACCAATAAATTAAATTGTCACTAAATTTGTTGTTAATGGTGTGTATGTGTATATTATTTAAACAAATTTTATGATGCACAAATTCAAATTAACTTGAATGTATGAAGTATTTTTTGTATGCTCTACTTTATGTTGATAATTATAAAGTTTTAAAAAATTGAATTCTTATTCATGAATTGAATAAAAAATAATTTGTTAAATGAATGTGTGTATAAATAAATAAATATACATGTATATATGTATGCATATATATTGCAACTAATGGTAGCTATCTTGAATGACTTGGATTATTTTGTACTTTTGAACTATTCTTTTACCTTTCTTACTTTGTGCCAGGTGTCTGATAAAATGGCAGCAAGGGAAAAGGAAAAAGTTGTGAAAAGGACAGAGGAAAAGCCTTCTATTAAAGTGGCTTCCAAAGAGGACAAACCATGGAAGAGACCTGAAAAGACTAAAATGTCAGAAGAAGAAAAGGAAAAGAAAAGATTGGAAATGATGCAGAATGCAAAATGGAGAGATGATTTAAGGCATAAAAATGTAGCAAGATATAAAGAAGAAGAATTAAAGGAAACAAAAAATCAAGCAGAATACAATGAAGATTTCATGAGGTTAGATATCATCATATAATATTTTGTAAACTGTTCTTCATCCTAATTTTGTGAAATAAATTGTATTTCACGGATGTATTTGTTCATTGTTTTTCATGAGTTTCATTAAACATTTATTTTCCTTACAATTTTATTATTTAATTTGATTAAATATTTGTTAATTTGTGTTTTTAGGAAAGAAATGCGGAAAGTTGTTACAATCCATAACTCGATTGAAGACAGGATCAAGTCAAATATAAATAGTATTCAGAGAACAAGGGCTGCTATGGATCAAAAGTTCATGAAAAGATAAATAAAAACATTACTGTGCATTGGAAGTAAGAATTACTATCTTCATGGGAACAGAAGTTTTCATATGATAGTGTCAACATTTTATAATTCGTGTCTTATTCTGGGCCAAATGAAGGAATGTAATTCTGTTTGGATAGATTGTGGTTTGTAAATATTTTTTTAAATTAAATCTTTTTATTCCTCTTTCAATATTCATTTTGTGATTTTATTTCCTGTACCTGATAGAATTAGAGAATGAAATATTATAGTGTCTTTATACAATTTATTACAATTCACAACACTTAGTTTGTACCACATTAATAACTATAAACATATATATAATTATAATTAAATTAATTTAATTTCACTTCGGTAATCTACTTATAAGTCACAATACATACTCTCTCTTATTTGAGATGCTTATTGACAAAATGCAACCATAATTCAGGAAAGTATTAGAAGTATTCAACAAACAATATACTAATTGTATTCCTTATCATTTATAAGTAGTCTAAAATAAATATTTGTCAATTGTTATATTTATTTATTTAAAATTAATAATTTACAAAAAAAATGTAAACAAAATGACATCAATATTATTACTTTGTGTTCTACTTAAAACACAAATGTAAATTAGTTTTAGAGTATTTTATATACAATTTGGAACAAAATGGCTGCATATACAAATCTGATGGGTTGGTGGAGTGATGCTTCATTGAAGTATGGACAGTATGGACACTGGTATGATCCACAAACCTCACAGATATTTAATACATATAAAGGAGTAGAATTCACTAGAACTTGTACAAATCTCTCTGAAACAGGAAATTTAATGTAGTTTATGTAGATTAATAAATTAAAATGTTGTTGTACTCAACAATTAAAAACTATATTACATAATTTAGAAATAGAACAGTTTTAAATAAATAATTAAAAAGTATTATCTTTCTAATAATTTTATCATGTTGAACTTGAATAATTAATTATTTCTGTTTGAACATGCATAATTTTTTAAATACAGTTTATCATATTATTTTTTTCAATAGTATATATTACATACTTATGTTTATCAGTAACACATATGTATAACTTTTTAAATATCTATGAAAGTAGTATCATCATTCATTATTGCATGTTTGATCAAGTTACATTTTATTTACCTCTAGCATTAATTTCATATAGCAAAGCTTGCCTATAGAGAGTCATATTTGCCACTGGGTACCATCTTCTGACAGTGTGATTAAAACAAAACCATTCACTAGGTACCTACAACAATACAGTATTCAATTTTACATTTTGCTCATAAACCTAATATTGATAACTAATGGAAGTTGCTCCTGGTTATCTTCAAAAGACATAACAACATTTAATGTGTGTTTAGATAGATTACTAGATTAAAGTAAAACATACATTTATTATTTATAAGATGGCTGAAACTTGTGTATGAAAAAGAGAAAAATTTGGTACAAAAAATAAAAATGGCTGAGTAGATTTGAAAAGTAAACTAAATGATGTTGAGTTTCTTCAACTACTTCAAACATTATGAAAATAAGTCATGTATTAGTTTTATGAAAAAAAATTGAACATACATAATCAAAGAACCAAATAGTTTTTCCTGGCATTGTCTGAGCATCTCTGAGTGTTGGATGGACACCTGATTCTGCAATGGCTACTGCTTCATTTTCAATTAGATTATATCCTGATGGTATATCTATTTCTAGAACTGCTGCACCACTTACAGGTGGATTTTCTCGAATCCATCTTAAAATATACAATTTTCAAAATTATTTGTAACTGAACTTATCATTTTAAATAATTTTTGTGCACAAATACATTCTGCTTACAACATTCAGTGATTGCATACCATCACTAAGAAAACATTATCTGTTATTTCTTGTTATTAAATTAAATTTTCCTTGTTGGCAATAACCAACAATCTATCTAATACTGGTATATAAATTTTAACAAATTAACATTTATTCTTTCCTTACTTCAAACAGCTCTGGATAGTAATGGCTGATTTATTTCTTTCCACAGAATAATATTCATTAATTTCAAGTTTGAAGCTGTCATATGTTGGAGTATCCTTCAGTTCTTCATAATCTATACCATAACTGACATCCATTTGCACTATTGCCAAGCCTACTCCCTTTGCGATGACATTCACATGACCCCAGACATTTGTGATCTGAATACACCGAAGTACAAGAAATTATTTTGAATGAAATTTCAGATAGAATTATGGCAAAAGTAGTCAATTTAACATTCACAGGAATTCATATTCTAGAAAAGTAGTTATTTCTAAAATAAATAAAAATTAGGCACAAAATTATGTTACCTCAGCATTAAATAATTGTGAAGTGTTACCAATGTGGAAAATTTGCCTAAAGTTGGCATTACTCGCCATATTTAATGTGACATCAATTTTTGTAATATCCATCAAACCTGCTTGGCTTGCATATTCTGTCAATGCTTGGACAGCTACTATAGTATCCTAATATATTAAAATACGATTTATTAGTAATAATAATTAAAACTAATGTTAATTTAGTTTTAACAAATCATCTTTCAGTTAAACATGTATTTCACAAAATTTAATGGAATGTCTTACAAAAATGTTTGTACAGTTTAATAGAATCATTATTATCAGCAAAATTCCTATTTGATTTAATTTCAATAATGTATGATGTTTTTTTCTTTTACCATTGTTGAGACAAATCCAGAAGTTGACATTTTCATTGAAATTAACCATGGCACAATCTTATCAGCCATTGGTGTGACACCTTCCTTGTGCAGTAAACACAACAGAGCATATGAGGTGGCTTCAACTGCTTCTGAATCCCCCTCATAATAGGACCTAGGTTGTGTAAATGACCTCTGATTTTCTAATTTTGTTGGTGGTTCAGGAATTTTGTCTCTTGACCAGTACACGAGTCCATCTGTAAATGGTACGGAAATGTTTATAAGAAGGCAGTTAATAGGTTTTCACTATTTAAATTCAGATTATGTGCACAATGCACTAATATGTTATTGTTTTTTGTAAATACTACATATAAAAAATGCACATTTATTATTACTCTTAGTGTATTTCTTTTAGTGTTAGTGTTCACTAAAATATCTATGTTGATCCAAGTGCAAACTATTTTTTTTCTAAAGTTAACGTGAAAATTGAATTGCTGCACCCACAAAATAATTGCTACTGAGTTTCATTATTGGAAATTATAATGCATTACATTATTAATGATTTGAAATACATATTTCATATTTGACCACTATAGGGTAATGTGCTATATGTGCTGTATTCATTTAAATTACAACAATTTACAATTAAAATTTAGGAAGTAATTACTACTAATTAGGTATTAAATACCTACTGAAACTAGTAGATACAATTTCTGCTGATAAATTATTATAAGCACAAAAGTATTCTACCATTTTAATTTACATTTTGTTTCTAATTTATTTTTATTATCAGAAAAATAATCAATGATGTTGGCACATTACACATAATATTAATTTATTATGTAGTATGACATTGTTTTTCCTTGCAGATTATTTATCAGTTTTAGAATTTTAAATTAAAAAAAATAATTTTCTAGAATTGGTAAATTAAATCAGTAAATTTTACCCGTTGAGTGTCTGATTAAAGTCTGAAGGCTCATAAAAGCTGAATCCTTGTCATTACTTTTTGCCAAAGTCAGTGCATATGACGTGATGGCAAGTTGATAAGGATGATTCATTGTTTTCACCTTCATTTCCAGATAACGGGCTGCATTTAGAGCAGCAGGAATTGCTTTAGAGCGGACACTACCTTCTAGAATTTCCAGGCATTCACAAAGTGTTATGAGCACTTGGGCAGTCAGTGCCACATCGCTTCCCTGCAAAGAATATTATAATGTTATCTGTTAATGTCCCATTAGCAGACAGAGAAATTCAATTAAATAATACAGGACAAAATGTTTAATGAATTAAGAGAAAACATTGATCAGATTGATGCAAGTAGATTACAAGATCACATATAAACACATTTGCACATATCAGCAAACTGCAAAAATAACACGGTAAATAAAAACAGAAAAATGTTACAAAAATCAACCAAGCATTTATATTTTATTAAAACTATTCAACAGACATAACCAGTCAGTTAATTGAAAATAAATTATAGTTATAAAATGAAAGGTTAATTACTTTGTACAGCACTTAATATACTTTATGTGACTGACATACTTACATTTACTTTCATTTTAGCATCCAATGGGTACTGATATGAGTCGGTTTCAAAAAAATGTCCCACTGGTGACTGATTTTGTATTAGCCAGCCTATTCCTCTATCAAAAATACTGGTATCTATATACAAAATATTTTCCCAATCTGCATACACAGCATGTTTAAATATCCGTAAAACCCATGCTGTAAGCCTATTTAAGAAATGATAATTTTTATTTTTACAGCCATTTAGGAAAAAATGATTTTAATGAGTCTACATATCTTAATAAGAAGTAAGAAATAATCATAAATAATATGTGGAAATCACACCAGCTTAATTTGAAAACAACCTTTTTTCATTTGGAATATCTGTTATGTGGCCTGTGAGGTTTGGGAATACTTAACCTTTCTCGATCTTGTGTCTCCTCTTTTTGGTTTGGTCTTCTGCTAGACCTGTTTCATTTGCTCACCATTTTTAAAAGCTCTTTTTGTTGTCTGCATGGTCATGTCATTTTTACTGTCATTGTCAAAAGAGCTACTGAAGATGGGAAGCAGCCAAATTGAGTGTAGCAAAAGACCAAACCAGTGAGAGGAGATAGAAAATCAAGGTAGAGTACATTTTTTGAATTTATTAAAAACGAGGAAAAAATGATGTCAATAATAAATGATGAGAAAGTAAATGAAACATAAATGTAATATTAAATTTGCACTTGTATTCAAGTTAATTTACCACACACTTGGTGGAGAAGAGTCCCAGTTTGAAAACCACCCATTAGGATTAAATCTTTTCATTACATGAGCAAATATTGTAGTACATTCTTCCAAAACTTCTTTCAGCTTGTCCAAGTGTAACTGATTTGTCAGACGTAAATAATGGAGTGTCCAAATATTCATTGCAAATTCAAACATTCTTGCGTCTGTTCCTTTTCCATAGACACCCAACACTCCATATTTGGTTAAAGGCATCTCTGGAAATGCTGGACCTATTACATCTCCTGAAAATAAATCCAACTGAAGTAAGTAAATGTACATATACTACAAAAATAATAGGTTCAAAATGCAGTATGATTGAGAGTTATTCAATAATAGTTTCATAAATGTATGCTGAGTAGTGTGAACTCCTACAAACCAGTAACTGATACTGAGCCTTTTGGACTTCCATAAATATATCTTCTCCATTCTTGATAAGGGACTATTGGAGATTCTTCAACAACAATGTCCATATAATTTAAGACATAGGCTCTGTTTTTCAAATCCAGAAAAATAGATGTGTGACTGCTGATTATAGCTCCTTCTGGCTGCAATTAATTCAGTTATTTTTTTAAGTAGGATCTGCTTTAATTTTTTTTTTATAAGTTTAGATTTATCACATGCATAATTACTATGTTAATATAAACTATTGCAAATTCTTCATTATTAGTTTTACTTTTGTGTATAGTTTTAGCTATCAAAATGTATAGCAACAATATACTCTATGTTAACTTGTATTCAAAATGCAGATATCCATTAAACTATTATAAAATACTAATTTAGGTTTTAATAAAGAATTTATTTAATTAAAGTTTTTTTAAATTCCCAAATGTTTAATTTAAAGAATATAAAGCTTTCATTACTACATGATTAACATATATATATATATATATATATATATATATATATATATATATATAAACATAAATTTACTTATAAATTATGCAGTTAATTTGCAAACAAATCATACACAACTAAATTAATGGTAATATTTTAATTACAAACCAGAACTTCCATTTTATGATTGAGAATTGATCTGGCTGCCTGGGATGAAGCAATTAATCTCACTTCCACTGTCCCTTGCTCAATAGTGGGTGCTATTGGGAAATCAACTTGCGTTTGACTCTCAGGGGCTATCTAACAATTACCAATGTTAATTCCAATTTAATTATAATCAACAAATAGAACAGAAGAAAAACAGATCAAACTAAGTACATGAATAATCATTTAATATAAATTAAATGTTTCAAAAATATCATAGTAGTTTATCACTTACAGGACTCAAAGAACACTTTTTCTTCATGCGTTGGGCATTGAATTTGATATAGCATGTTAAATGAATCCTTCTTTGTGTCATCAATGGCAAATATTATTAAATTAACAGTACATACACTCCCAAACTTATGAACGCATTTGGTTCTGGATGATCATTCCTAAGTCGTTAATCAACAAAATTTTAAGGTTTTAAGGTAAGAGGCAGTAGGCAATGGAAGAACAGAAACTAATGTTATTTGTATAAACTGCTGTTCGTAAGTTGGGGAGCCCCTTTACTAGGACATGCAGATGTAAATATGAAAAGGAAATGTAGTTAGGAATGTATACTAACATAAACTAGTAAGTGGTGATCTCCTGAAGTAAGCCTTGCTCCATAACTTGATACAATTCCTCCAGATTCGACGTGGACAAATTTATAGTCTGGTGACCCGATGAGACGAATAAAAATCAGAGCCTGAATCCTGTCGTGATTTATGAGAATAAGTCTGAGTCCAACTTGCTCACCTCTATGGCACCACTCTGGTCCCGATATATGAGCTGTGAATGGCCGCTTGGTAGAATGCTATGAAATAATTCAAATAAAACTGAATTGAATTATTGAATAATAAAAGGCCTCATTAGAGGTTAGAAAATAAGACAGAACAGTTAATTAATTATGCTAATTTATGTATTTATACGTAAAATCAATCCCACTGGGTTCTTCCCCTTAGCCTATTATACAGGATAATATTTAACACAATACTACATATCATTAAATTCATCACTTATTCCTGTGAATAAGTTACTTATACTTTGCACGATTACTTATTAATTTCACTCACTACAACAGGCCGTCTGTTAATACTGAATCCTGCATTTGGGCTGACTGTATATGCATTGAAATACCATTCATCAGCCACAAAAGGTGTTTTTACTACAATCCCTTCGGCTCCTTTATGATCGTTGGTCTTCACTTCACCCCAGGCCCAGTCACCATACTCAGCGTCATATAAGAACTGAAAATGTAAAACAATTTATTATAGTACTGAAATAAAACAGCTACAGTTATAAAATAAGTTTTATAAGATAATTTTATTCCTGTACTAAATTAAAACATAAAGTACATCAACTGTTACTTTCTTACACTGAAACGACTGGTTCTGCTAATGCGATATTCATAATCATCATCTTTTCTGGGAGAACCTGAAATACAATTTAATTATTAAAACACATTAAGAATGTTAACTTAATTAACTACGTGTGATAGTAAGTGGTATTTTTAGAAGTGCTTACAATTCATTTCATCAGATAAATCGCCACAATCAGGTCTGCCATCACATCTTTGTTCCTCAGAGTAGCAACCATCAGTGGCACAAGGTACGGAATAAACACTATCGGGGCATACAACTGTAAAATTGGAAATCTCATTAACCTAATAGTTGTGACCAGTTGTGTGATCAAATATATATTTGACCGATAATGCGACAGACTTAACAAATATATTAACGAATGAAACATTAATAAATGTGTAAGAGCATATTTCATTTTACCTTCTGAAAATTCACTTAAAGGCATGTGTGTAAATGTTTTGAGTCCCGTGTAATAAAACGTTTTATTAACATCAGACCCATCATCCATTGACGAATAATAGGTTGTTTTATCTGCTCTAAGACCATTTCTGGATTGCCACAAAACGTAATGTAGAGAGCTGAAAATTATAGAAAGTGACGTCATATTTCTTCATTTCGTGTAATGAATCATTACGAACCTTGTAATGTATATTGAAATGAATATTGGAAAATAATTTATTTATACAAAGTAAAAAGTACGAGTGAAAGTACAATTATCAAACAATATCGCCAAGTGCGGTATACAATAGTTTGCACCAAATGGAAATCCTCAGAAAACTGACGTTAGATGACAGTGGTGTTTTTCTTTCTCAAGCCTCATGTTTTGAACTAATTATGTATATCATAACAGAAAGTTAATTATTTGAGCTGTTTCTAACACTTTAATGAAAAATTATCTTCTAAAACACGAGAAAAAGAGCTACTACTATTTATGCCCATTTCACAAATATATTATTCTTTATTGGTTTTGTTTTTTCCATTTCCCAAAATACGACATTTTTTGCTCGTATCATTTTCATTTTCGATTGCTTAAGATTTGTAATTCATAATAAACTATGTTACGTAGTAACATAATAAATTATGTTATTACGTATAATAATATACCTGTTGAACTGATCGAAAGACATTAGGCTGTCTGTTACTCTGCTTTCTGTAATTTCATTGCCAGCCTGCATTTTATAAATGACCGCTCGAGTCGCATGGAAACCAATGAAAGAGCCGACATCTCCAGTCGTGAACACCTCAATAGTATCGCCTTTGAAATCTTTCCCCATGTTAATACTCAATTCCATCTGAAATTATATATGCTTATGTACAAATGTGCTTAATTGGTGCACACTGAATTTGCAGTTATCATATCTTTCAAGAACACGATGCATAGTTTTATCTTTATTTGTGAGCACATTGCTGTTATCTTTATTTTGATGAAATAAATATTCTATTTTTTTTACTTTTCGTGGCTTTTATACGTGTAGACTTTATGACGAATCGTGTTCTTTGACTATACGTATGGATAAAATTATATTAAAATATTAAAATTAAATGGCCGAATATTAATTAGATTATTCTATTCACCGGATATTTTCTAAATGCGTAGACTGGAACAAATACACTATCCGCAATGACATTCTTTTCAGGGGTAACGTGGAAGACGAGAAGACGAAATCCGGGGGCCATATCTGCTGAAAGGGCCACTGGGAAACTTGTTATCGTAGGCAGCAAATCAGATACTCCTATATCGCCGCCATTGATAATATAATTTTTTGCTATCACCTACGGACAAAAAAGGCTTATGGCATTTGCTCATAGGTTAGTCGAAAATTCAACGCTAAGCCCGAAAATATAATTTTTAGTTTGTAATTGAAATAAATCTAACGCTTCATACAACGCCGAACAATATTTCAGAAAATGGACGTTCAGGAAGCACGTAACGTTTTAATAATATTAAGCGATACATCGAGCGTTAATCTCGTTAATTAGTCGTGTTCTTAACTCACTCACTAAGTAGTGGCACCTTGACATTCTGAAGTTGGATTTCACATGGAATATGGCGTACTCGCCGGCGACCGCGTCTTCTGTGGTCGTCCAGACGGTCAGATATTTATTTTTAGGTGACTGGTACTTGGAACACTTCAACTTGGTCTGGGCGGTGTTGCCGCTCTTGTCCGAATAGCTGGCCGTCAGGAAGACCCTTTCCGTTTTGTTGGGAATGACGAAGTTGAAGCCCAACACGCCCTTTTCAAGGTAGCTTTCTTGTGTCAGAGGGTCGGTCACGATGTCATTTTGGTCCTGGTCGAGGGCCTCGCTCAGGACGTTTCCCCTGTCACCTCTCGCCACGTATTCCGGCATGCTGATTGAACCTCCCGAGCCCAAATCGTAAGCCACCAACATTTTCACCTGTGACCTGGACAAGATATCGGTCGACAGTCGCTCGTTGTCTTGGTATGTTACTGCCACCTGCGGAGAAACTTATATGTAAGCTATGTGTCCATGAGGTCAAAATCGGACTGAATAGCACTAGTTTAGAAGTTGCACTATCTGAGTAACAAAACTGGCGCGAAAATTTAGGGAAATTCCAGATGAAGTTTTTTGCTATCCTTTCAATCCTGTTACTAGCTTCCTCAAAGTTGTATACAGGAGTCAGTTATTTTTTGAACTAACACACGTCCAGGATATGTATTGCCCCACTTCATTTACTGCCGATTTCATACGTTTAATTAATAACAAAGCGATTAATACTTTATATTTTCTTTACTTAGTTGAACAAGATTTAATGTTTTGGATTTAAAGACTGTATCTTTTATTTTTCTAAATAAATAATATTTCGTTAAAATTTCATTTTAACATCAAAATCGTATTGAACATGGCTTGTATCCAGACGAGAAATATTGACTCGGGAATTACGGCTTTCTTTTCACAGACCTTCCTGTTCTATCAAATTACATCGGTTGAGTCCCGGAATAAGGTTTGCTATTTGGTTATTTGTTTAAAAAACAAATAGCGGATCTTTATTGTTAGACGGAAGCTTTATCCGTCCTGTGTTTGCCTGTGATATAATAACTGCTTATTACATCTGCCCATATCACATTGTTTTACCATATCAGTCATAATATTAAATATATAAATATTACAACGCTTCAGGATTAAACTAATAGCCAGTAACTCAGAAATAGGTCAGTCAAACGGGCTAACTTGACGTCATAGTCCCAAATTGAAAATAGCGGAATGACATATCCAATTCAAAAACATAATAGTAATTAAGCTAGGTGAACTTACATGAATGTGGAACGGCATTCCAGGCTTAAAATAACAGGGCGAGGAAGTGAGAAAGCGGAGATTGAGAGAACTCGCGATTATTCGCGATTTGCTAAACCCAGAAGCCGTCGATGTGAACAGCGATTCAGTCATGCTCGCTTCCAGAGTGATTTCCGTTTTTGAGAGCTTAATTACGGCTCCCGCCACTTTCGACATTGGGATGCTCAACTCGGTAAGGTTTAGATTTCTGAAATGCAAACAAAGTTTTAGTCACTTTGTCATTATTTCTAAAATGGATAGGTTCGGGATTTCTAGTTCTCTGTTATTCTTATAAAGTTATTGTTTCTTTTGTTCTTTAATGCATTATGTCTTATCTCTCGAAAAGTAAGTAAAAGAAAAGTTCAATAATAACAATTTAGCCAAATGGTTTCTTCAGTCTTTTTCATTTTAAGTCTTGCCGCAAGTAAAAGTTTATTTTCTTAAATTACTGCTTGGTGAGTTCCGGCAAAGCACAATTGGAAGTAAACAGACCATATTTCCCCCGGGAAATGCACCCTATATTTATAGACTATTTTTCTACCCATTAAAACCAAAAAATATAGAAAGCACGTTCTTACGAGGAAAATACTGTGTTCCCACACGAGCTTCCTGGTGTCATTCCGTATTGATGTGTTTACGGCGTAAAGTTTCAGAGTTACATTTCCCCTTGCCATCCTCTCCGAAGTCGACATACCGTACACTTTGCCCACTATTGCCTTTTCCGTTTCCAGTATATAGGGCGGCGTCTCGACGTATACCTAAAATAATTACAGAGATTTTAATTAATATAACTTAATTAATAGGTGAAGTGCCCGCCTTTTCAAAACACCGAGAGAAAGCATACTTCAAATAACGGGGTAAAGAACGTTTCAACTTTGATTTTCTGTTCTTCGATTTGTTCCTTCGCTTTGACCCGTATTTTCCAAAATCCGTCCTTGGCCAACTTGGGGAGTTTGAAAGACAAACTGGCCACTCCTAAAAAACACGAATGATATTTCCCGGATGAAAGAAACTATTAAACTTTATTAATAAATTCAAAATTATTTAATGTTGTTAATATTACCGATATTGGTGTACGCCGACAGCCATCGTCGCATAATGAAGCCATCGGGGTCCTGAAATTGTAATCGTTCTATAGGGAAACTATATATAACTATTTATAAACAAAAACGATCGATAATTATTCTTTAAAATCGGACTTACAATAATGAAAACATCCAGTCCTTCGTCGTAGGGTGTTAGATCTGTTCGTAGAATGAGAATTCTAAAACGAACTGGAAATTGGGAAAAATAAGTAGTTCATAAATATGAAATGTAATTAGGTTATAACCTAAGATAGATAATCTATGGTTAAAACCTAAGAAAAAGAATCATGGGTGTCCAGAGAAAAACATTTAGTTATGTCCAGTTATCGAAACTGTTTCTCAACTATTACGATACATTTACGGCTCTCACCTCCCACGCAAAGCAATATAAGTAAAGAGTAACATGAAGTAAATAATAAACGTACAAAACAAATGATAGTAGTTTACATCCACAGTAAATGAATAATACAAAAATCAATATTGGTATTAGGATAGGAGTAAGCTGAAGTGGGGTGAATATTCCAGGAAAAAGACGAAATATGAGTTAAACGGCGGCCTACGTGACCGACCGACCTTCAAATGTCCTCTACCGTTCTCTGGTAAATCCAACCGACTTCAGATTTCTCCTCTGCTACTTTCTTCCGGCCCATCCGTCCGCCTTAGGCCAGTACACACCGATTGTTTGTTGTTATATTCAGCACGTTATATAAACCGTATTATTTCCTTCCGTATTTAGACTGCACGGTCTATATTCTCCATATATATATATATATATATATATATATATATATATATATATATATATATATCCATATCCTCCGCTACCAAATAAATTTAATTCTTTATTATCGTGTTTTATTCATGTTGAGCCACAAACGAACACATTTGTATGCAAATGTATGCACCTGCCATTCACACCGAATGGAACTGAAAGCTCCCCGGCTATCGGTGCAAAGTAATAGTAATTGTTTCGTTGTTTTTCTAATTACGGTTGAATCACAGAGGTAATACTGACCGAGCTGATCGGCGCGGTATAGGGGCCTGCTCGTGTGAATCAGAATAGACAGGAATCTGCTGTGATATTCCAATTTGGTTGTGTTCCTGAACCCGAGGTTCGACTTCGGGTGTTTACCCTCGACCGTCAGGCTGTAGCTGCCCTGGCTCAGTGCTGGAGGCGTCTGCAAACAACAGTACAATACCGGTCAATTTCTGTTGTCTTACTTATGGTGGCAGACTTATTAACAAAAAAATGCATTTCAACTTATCAACCCCTATAAGGGTTTCCAAAAATTGCCGGTACTTGACGTACCAAGCTACTTCTAAGTGACTTTTAAGTGGATGACTATGTAAGAATGAATTATGTCGTTTTCTAAATCTGCAGGGGAAGTTGAAGACGAATATTAAAACCACATTTCATTTCAGAATTAGTAACCCCCGTAAGGGTTTCCAAAAATTGCCTGTGCGGACGGTGTTTCACGTCCTCAAAGGCGAGGTATTGGTTAAAGTTTTCAACTAGCAATAATCGCACCTCAGTTAACACTTCATCGGTTACGATATTGCCACTGCGCAAGGTTAACCATGAAAAGTTTTCGTACATCCCCTATTGATATGAATGCGGTAGAGCACTACGCGAAGTGACTCCTAACGTCTCTCTTTATTTCCCAACAACCCACTCTTTTGTAAAATTTCACCGCCTATACAGATCTCACGTTCGTTTCTGAATTTAGAAGATGTAGTACTAACAAGAAAACATGTTACCACAGGTAATTGACATAAAACGTTGAAATGGGATGATAGTGCAAGTTTTTCAAGCGACACCTGGTGGCGAATGCAGCAACTTTCGCTACCGACATTGCACAATTTTTGTAATTTCCCTCTATTTTAAATTAATTGAATTCGATTTTTAAGTAATAAAAATTCCGTTTTACTTCCTTAAATTCCGTCAAGTGTCCCCGTGGGATCAAATGAAAAAACGTTATCAGGTTATATTTCTCATCCGCTTTTACTGTTAGTCTTGCGGTGTTAGACGCATCTACAGCAATCGTCGGTCTCGGACTGGACCAAAATCAGCGAGTGGAGACATAACCTGTTGGTTAATAAAATCGGGTAGTTGACTCACCCTGAGAGTTAATATCTGGAGGGTGTTTTGGTCAATTTTGTGACTGGCCGATGTGATCTGCTGGCCGTCCTTTTGCAGGGTGGCTCTCACTTCCATGGGCAGCGCTTCGTCGGAGGCGCTCTCCTCCCTCTCGCACACTACAACTCCCACTTTGTACATCTGCCCGGCCTAACAATCCGGGGCGCATTCACTACGTAACACCTGAAAAGAACATATCAACATCAGTTTCATCCGACCCGAATAATAGCGAATAAAAGATCGCGTAACATTTCTTAAATGTTAAATAATAATTATTAATTGGGTAATTAATCTTATAGTAATAAAATATTTTTTTTCGGAAAAAGTGAGTAAATTAAATTCCCGGAATATACCTTAAAAAATCTATTCGAACGTTTACAATACATTCGTACAAAACGTATTGGACAAAAGCCTATAGTAATATGAATTTCGCCGTATTATTTGGTGATACTAAACGCATTGCACAGACACCAGTAGTGGGATAAGACGGTTGGAATACGGCCCATTCTATAGCGTTCCAGCTAGTTCAATCAAATGAATGTTCATATCATAATATCGTAGAACCGAATGTATAATTCTTTCCAATTAGTGTTTGGAGGAAAAAATATGTACATTATTTAAAAATCAATTTATATTAATTTCAAGAAATTGTGCAATGTTGGTAGCGATTAAGTTCCAGCATTCACCACCAGGTGTCAGTTGAATAACTGTCACTCTCCTCCCATTTCAACGATTTACGTAAATTACCCGTGGTGAAGTGTTTTCTTGTTAATACTGCATCTTTTCTTAACTCAGAAACGAACGTGAGATCTGTATAGGCGGTGAAATTTTACAAAAGAGTGGGTTGTTGGGAAATAAAGAGAGACGTTAGGAGTCACTTCGCGTAGTGCTCTACTCCATTCATATCAATAGGGGATGTACGAAAACTCAACGTGGTTAACCTTGCGCAGTGGCAATATCGTAACCGATGAAGTGTTAACTGAGGTGCGATTATTGCTAGTTGAAAACTTTAACCAATACCTCGCCTTTGAGGACGTGAAACACCGTCCGCACAGGCAATTTTTGGAAACCCTTACGGGGGTTATTAGTCTGAAATGAAATGTAGTTATATTATTTAACTTGGATTTCACCTGTAGATTTAGAACAACATAATTCATTCTTACATAATTCATCCACGTAAAAGTAACTTGAAGTTACTTGTTTTCAATTCCAACCAGCAGTTTATTCCGTCCGTGATAAATATGAATGTCGAATCCATTCGAAGGGAGCGATTCAAATAGAAATGACCAATTGAACTATTTTATTTGGAACCTATTTTTTGGCTTAAAATTTGGTCACTAATATTTTTCAGTTGGTCATTTATTGTATACCTGTGCCTTTACCCGTAATCTCACATTAATTGCCTGAAATAGATTTTACGCTCTTCGCCCAGGAGTTAACATCTTTTTAAATGTCGGCGACTCATTCATTTTTATTCAGATGAACTCTCTTACCTTTGCGGACACTGCGTTTTTCAATTATTCCGCGGGCCGCGACAGCCGCAAATGGTATAATGATACGGTCTCGTGAATGTAACCGTTATCCAGCCCGGCGATTATATTGTTCTCAGAAGCGGAATGACTGCAATTACCTCATTCATTCGGAGAGTACGCGCTATTGTTATCTGAACTGTCACTGTCGGAGTCCTGAAGTATAAGAATTTTCTTTATTTGTAACTTTAGCCGAAATTAAACCGTTGGTTCAATGAACTTGGAAGCGATTAACAAATCGTGTCGATGACAAGGCCTACGCATTTTTATAACCAATTTTGATTTTGAATTCTTCATACGCATAGTGCATGAACATATTCGCATACAATATTTCTGCTGTGTTTGAGAACAATTACTACGAATATTCTATGAAATTGACAATAGACAGTGATCGAAGGAAAACGATTAGCTAAATAAAAAAAACCGAAAGAATCCCCATGTGTTTTCAGGGATACCTCGGTATGTTTAGAGTCAAGCCAATTGTAAGAAGGAAAAATATGTGCCATTGGTTTGTATTTGACGGGTTTGTTTCCTTTTCTGGGATATTGGCATTTTGTTAATCAAGTTATGTCTATCTATTGGGTTTATTGCGCGGGGCGACATCGCAGATGTACCTTTCACTTCAATTGGTGACCAAGTAGCGTGGACACTTCATGTGCAGAACAGTTTCTTTTCCAACAGCGTCGTCTCATTACAACTTGTGTATATCTCCCCAATTTCTTCTTTATGTATAATTCCAGAGGTTTTCGCCAGAATTGAGCGCTGTTACGAAGTCTAATATAAGGCCTGTGCTTGGATTCATATAAATTGTGTGGTCACAGTCAGGGCTAAGCCAAATGAATCAATCTGATTGTTTTCATGTAGTTTACTATACAAATCGAGTTTATGGAATTTATTGTTGTCTAGTGAGCTTCGGTGGTCTGCCCTGAAAGGGAGCTCGGGTTATGTTGGTGTAGATTGGGGATGTGAGGGCTGATTGAGGGTTCGCTCGATAGCCGGCTGTGGAATTTGGCTTGGCGCGTGTAAACCGTTAATAGGCCAATTATCCAAACCCACCTTCTACGGCGGCATTGGTCCGTTCTATGTCAAATACAGAACACTTTCCAAACCTATCCCGACTATTCTCGAAAACGCGTCCACCGAACCTACCTCTCGAGGAGATAATTCCGACGCAGTTTGTACCAACCCACGAGGTATTTTTAACAAAGTTTACGGCTCTATTATGGTTTTCTTCGATATGGGGTCGATGTCATATCGGGGTTCGCACCTGTGCTTCCAGACTATTATACAAATAAAGGAAAACATTTCAACACAGTAAAACAGGAAAATAGTTGGTGAGGTCGAACCAAGAAAAGCTATCAGTACTTCAGTTACTGTTAGTATGTACTATTACTAGTTATGACAGCCCTTATTAATGTTCCTGACTTAGTGGTCGAATTTTGTATCTTTTCATGTGAACATCAGATTGACAGGCACAACACAATAGGTTTTATGAAGCTCTTAACTATTGCATTGGAGAACTTACAAGAATATTTGCAACAAAAATACAGTTTTAATGTTTAACAAAATCGCACGAACGATCTTATGGGAACATTGCAGGCTTCAAATGGATATTTTTAAAGGATTGGTATTGCATTTAATTTTATTTACATAATCCCATACAAAATAAAATTAACAAAGTACACTTTAGTACTACTTTAGTCTTAACACTTTTTTCCAGTTCGGAAATATTATAATGCATAGAGTGACCTTTACCACTCCGCGCCCTACATTTGCTTTCCGGCCCTGAAAGGGTTAAACATGAAATAATGGAACAGACTACCCTCGCATTTATTTCTCGTGAGAGCGTAAGAGCCGGCGCTCTGAAAGCCCTCGGCAAATCCAATCTTATTTTAGTGTTCCACCCAGCATCTGAATACAGGCTCCGTCATGGAATCAATTTGGCGGGACCAGTGAAACGTAAAAGGACTTAAGAGCAAGTATCCGGTTTATTATTCATTAATAATTCACGACGTGTGTGTTCATACGCACAAAAAACGAGGAAAACTAAAGTAATTTCTCAGTATTGTTGACATTCAGAGGAGTACGTGGATTTCTCCAATCAATGGGTTTCTCCAATGGATTTTATTCGTCAGAGATAAACCGACTGAACTTGCATTGTATATTCAGATATGAACTATAGTAACTAATAAAATTTAATCATCTCGATAAAACTTCAACTTTTTCTGGAATCCGAAAATGTTCTTGTTCTTGTAACCGAAAATGTAAGGTTCAGTTTATAATTTGTGGCTTTTGAGAATTTGCCGTTATTATAAGAGCGCGCTCTTATATATTAAACGCCAGAAAGCATTCCGCTAATCTTAGCGCGGTATCGAGGCGACCGGAATTAAGCGGAACTTATTTCCGAACTTGGTGAAATTCGCTAACGAAATTAAAAGTTTCTCTTTTTGCCGCGGCCCATTGCGGGTTGGCGGCTTAGAAATTTGCTTAGAATAACTTCTAGAGAAGGGAGGAAGGACGCTTTAAAAGGGTTCCTTTGTTCTTTCCAGTATTATCTTTCCCCCAGCAAGATTCACTCCCCCCTCCACGCTCATACCTCTCATACTACTCCCAAACAGTGACCACCGAGCAATAAGAAAGAGCTTCTACTTTTTTGTTTCTAGGACCGCTTTGAGCCGGCGGGGTTCCCTCGGACCGCCGGAAATGTATTACTTCAACCAAAAAAAAAGAGAAGGAAAGAAAAAACCTTCGAAGTGGGAACAATGAAATTAATTTCGGGGGTTTTTATCTGTCTAACGTACAACAATTAAAACAAAAAACCACCGTTACCCCGAGCTCAATTACCGTTACGTTATATAATTAAAAGGTTAGAGCGATCTACGGTTAATGTTCAGCCAAGATATCTTAGTACTATTGTGACTACGAAGAGGATAATTACATTGGCCATTCGTTTTCCCACAATTATTAATTTGGCCGCAGACTATTCCGCTTTCGGCGTTATACCTTCGAAAACAGACTGAACGTTCTACTGTATGAATACAGTTGAGTGAAAATATTTCAATCAATTGAACTGCTTTGAGAGCTGCATTATTAAACTAGGAGAAGTATAATCCAAACTTATTCCTCGAAATAAGATTTAATCCTTGATTTGTTACGAATTAGCTGATTATTGAATAGTTTTCCTTGCGTTTCAAGTCCTCCGGACGTAGCGAAATCAAAAATGCTGGGCACACAGATCCTCGATAAGACCGTTAAAGATCAAAGCGGTATTGTAGCCGACGCCCGGACAATACAATTAGACGAAGATTCCCTAACGCCCGCACTAACGGATTCTCGAAACAAAACGAACTTTGATAATTTGAAAGGATTGGGGCTGCATGAGCCGCGGAGATAGATAATATTGTAAGCGGGCGACAGCTAGAATAGTCAATACAATTCGTGCTAGGACAGCACGTGGACCCCCTCAAACTAGTTTCTGCAGTCTACTCCCTAACGACTGTAGAGCGAAACAAAAATAAATAACCAAACTTTATAACGAAGCTCTTCCACCGAACGATGCTCACTCAGCACTGCTAAACTCGTACGGCAGCGTCGACACCTGCAACTATGACTTTTCCTTTCTTATCTTATCCCCTTCTTACCTTATCCCGTAACCGTAAAAGAGAGAAATCACTAAATGAATGGTTTTTAATTATCAATTTAAAGATGTCACAGTAGATGCTTAAGTATTTGTACCATAGAGGCGTGATTTTATTATCCCGCGTATGACTTTCCGTCTCTCATAGGCGTCATCCCAAATCAATTCTTACCATCACAAGTAGAAGTCGGTAAGTAAATAATGCCCGGTAAAAGCCCACATCTGGTCACGTCGAGCCGGTCGCGGTCACTGTTGCCTCCACGGGGCACTCGCTTCTGGGCGGAGGTCGAATAATAAGAGTTTCCGAATCCCGGCGATGGAAAAAACTTCGAACCGCATACGCGTATATGACCCGGTGAAATCGTAGTTATGGCCGGTGGTAGAGGAATGGGAGCGACGACCCGCATGCTCGGCTAATGGATTTACGTTGGAAATCGTGTGTATGTGTGTGCGGCGACCGCACTAGCGGGACATTTGTGTGCCCGACTGCGGTCTCGCCCAATGCTCGATTTCGGACTCGCCGGTTTCGAGCCGAGTAATTGGTGAAGGGAGAAGCCGACCAAACCAAGCAAGACCCAAGCGCACGTCCCTAAACACCCGATTTGTTAAGACCCGAGCCTGACGTCAGTTTTAAACGAGTTCCCCGCCCCAGACCGCAATCTCTCTCTCTCTCTCCCGAGGGCAATTTGTGTTTTTTCTCCTTCCTTAGACTCAGTGTGTGATTTCGTAGTTTTTTCTCCTGTCGAAGCCCGACCGTATAAATAGCCGGGACCCGGTGTTATTGCGCCAGGAAACAGTAAAAAATTGCACTGCGGCTTAGCAGGGATATAATGCCGGCACAACCCTATAATTCAAACCCGTATTGACATTATTTTACGTTGCTTATACAATCGTATTTGGTGGATACACAATTTCGTACATCTTTTGAAATTGCCTATTTAGTTATAAATTATTATAACTCACTTACCGTAATATAAGATACCAAACATATTACGTTGAAATTAATACACTTTCGGGTATATAATATTTTTAAAAAAGTGTACAAAATTTGTAACATTATAAAATCGGGTCCAATCTGCTTTGGCCCGGTGAAGGCAGAAACTGGCGGAGCGTGCCGGGGTCCGAGGGCCGTCGGAATAAGTACATCCGGAGGAGGTGAGAACAAAAGCTAGACAGGTAGAGAGAGAGAGAGTCAGTAGGGAAGTTGAGAAAGAGGGAGCGAGAGAGAGATAGGAGGCTGTAGACAATCGCGATATTGTTTACCGTTGACGGTAGACGTTTAATTCCTACTGCCGATTGTAACGTCGCGTACTCATTTTCAGTATACTGCCGGCCTTCAAATTGGGCATTTTCAAAACTCTACAGAGTCCTTTACTTTACTCCTTTAGAGAACTTTACAGATTTTTCAAGCGCTGATTTAGGTTAAGTGTGGTTTAGTTTCGCCTAAACTGGGAGCGTACTGAGTAAACTGGTCTCAAATTAAACAAAGAATATCGTGGTTCAAGTACCCTGCGAATATCCACCTCGGCACAGCTCAAGATTTGGCAGCCATAAACGGAAGGCCCCTATGACATGTAAGTGTTCAGCGAAACCGTGTAGCTAGCTTTAAGGGAGCCCGATAATAAATTCCGCTTCGTTTCCCACCCTTTGGCCGGGTCGGCCTTCCACAAAGGGGCATTCGTCTCACGTCCACCCAGGATACATTTCCCATTTATTCCCCGTTGCCTAATACGGCCGGTAACTTGAAAATCAATTCGAGAAAAATCCATGGATGGCGGTCCAACGCAGGTTAAGGGGGTGAACGAACTTCACTTTTTGCCCGGGTGAAAGTGCTTCTAATTAAATACATCGCCGGTTTATACAGTTGAAATGCGGCCGTGCTGCCAATATTAAATAAGGTACGTGATTTCGTGTGTTACTCTCCGCCTACTCTGAATACTAATCCTCCAGCCTACATTAAGAAAAATCGGGAAGAGTACTCATCTCATCCCAGTTTGACCCTCCGCAGAAATCAGAAAATTCTATTTTATTAGAAATAAGACCGATTATGAACATTTCTGCCTCGAACTTGTGTCCCTCAATTGACCGATCGATCCTCTTTAATTCCTGCCTCTTGTTTTTCTGCTGTTCTGAAATCGTCTTGCAACTGGTAATAATAACGATAAAAGAGAGCTTCTCGCAAAATGCGATTTATGTTGGATAAAAAGAAAAAACAAACGAAGAGTGTAAGTCCCGTTGGTGAATGCGTCACGGATCAAAGCCGGTCTTCGGTCTGAAGGGATTCAGCAGGAGCCGAATTGGTTCTGGGGGAGACGAATGTTGGTGGGGCGTCCCCGGGCATCAGCGCCTAACAAATAGTTCTCGCCATTTGAAAAATGACACGCGTTATGTAAGGCGAGCAATTTTTCGGTGACTGTCTCTAGCATTTACCCTACAGTCGACGGGCGAGGCGAGGGTATGGGAGCTGTGCTGACAGGGAAATAAATAAATTAAAATGACCTTGTTTCCGTCTCGAGTCTTGTTTCCCTTATTTGTTTTTTAACGTTTTAAGTTTTCATATGAAATAGAATAAATGTACGCCGCTATTCCTACACATATTTCAAGCGGGTTTGGTCTTGGGAATTTTTATAACTGACGCTTGGTATAAATTGACCAATTTAATTTAATAGATACAACCGGTATTGCCACATACGTTGTAATTCGTAACATTGATAATCGATATGCATTATGTCTATATGTCTGGTAATACATAGTCCTACGAATTTATTCGGATCGGTGTCGCAATCCAGGCGATTAACGTAATGGTTCATTCACGTTTGGATTTACCTTGCAGCTAATGTCAAATGTCTCACCGTTAATCAGTACGGGAGTGTTTTATTTTATTTCATAACGCTATTATGAATATTGACGCGTCCATATTAAGTAAGCGGGTCGATTAGGCCAATATTTAGTTTTTATTTCCAACCCGTTGCTAATATAAAAACGTCGTTATTTTAAGCCTTCTATGTCGACTGTATATTATAAAGGCTTGAAATCAAAGTATTATCACTGTATACTTACTATATTATTATTTTGTACATTATTAAATTCTCCTTAAACGGTTGAGTTTAAGCGTACCAGCCTCCTAAATATAGTATAGTGAGATGGAATGGGGATCACAAAATAAAGTACATTATTCTATTGTGACATAAACTCTTGTTAGAATACAAGTAGTGTGCTAAGAAACTTGCCCCAAATGGACTAGAACTGGCCCTACTGTTCACTATTAACAGACATTATTAAGAACCACAGAGCTGTTGAAATCTGCACCGTCTTTTACTTAGGACTGCGTCCCCAGTAACTCAATAGCCTGTATCACTTCTATTAAAGATTAATAGAAACATTCTCACGGTATAGAATTAGAAGTCAAACCACAGGGAGCACCGTGCCGAAAGTGCGAACATTAGCGCACAGTCTTTAACATTCGAAGCCAAGACTTTTGTCTCAAAAACGACTTTGTAACATAATTTTACTTTATAATTGAAAATGATTATACCACAATTTGCAATATTTATATAAATTTAATGCAGTTTTATCACGTATTGGTTTCGTTCTTATCTTCTGACGCATTCAAATTACGACTAACTATTATTATACATTCGAGTGCCAGAGGCCAATGACAAAGCACTGTCTAGGGAAATATACATTGCAATAGCTAGCGCTTGCAATTGTTGCGGCGTTCGTGTATAAGCGGCGTTTTCTGGCGGGTGACTATAGTCACCTGTAGTAGCGAAAGGATTAAAGGGCTGCGAATTCTCTCTTAGATATAAAGCACTGCATCGATCCTTCTCCCTTCGTTCATTTCCTCAAAATGCCTCACTAAATGTTTACTCTGCCTTATTCTATTCCAGGGTAGCGCCATTTATTCCTTTCCATTTCCTGTTCAACATTTATTTCGTTTCGGGCGCCCCCACCGAACACTCGGGAAGCTTTCAAGGCGGGATTCCGGTCCTACGCCGGCCCGAACCCGGCTACTCTTAGCGTCCCTTTCATCCAATTTCAGTAACCGGGTTAGCCGTTCAGAACGGCCGCAGCTGCTTATCGGGGGCTTCTCGCCTTCCGAACGTCGGGTAGAACCCTCCTCCGAACCGTACTTCTTGCTCGGTCATGTTGGATGACAATTAATTACACGTGCACTGTTAATTTTAAGGCCGCCACCGATAATAATACTGCATAGCAACTCAATAATATTTACTAAGAGAGTGATTTTTACAACTTTATCTTATATATTAAGATTGGGAAAAACCACAAGTTGTTTCAATTTGCACATTGTAATTCCTGATGCGGTCTTCTTACCGACCAATCGACTCGTGTCTTGTTTCCTAGCCTCTCCCTGCGGTTGTAAGATTTTAGTCTGTACCATTTTGTGTTATGAATTATATTGGCTTTTTAAAAAAAAATATAATTTCAAAAATAACTTGATCTTTGTATTTATAGTAATCAACTTTAATGTATTACAATGCGTGTATTAATGCGTTACAAAATATACTTTTCCGGTTGGCGTAAAGAAAAACATATATGCGGGAAAAACATGAAAATTCCTTTTCCCAATGCTCGTGAGGAGTCTTTGTTTCATTGCAATGCTTGTGCGAATTATCTTTACATTCGTCGCACGTTCTTCGGGAAGGGAGCCTGTAATTCTACCCGTCTGCATCCAATTTTAGGCCCGATTGTAGGTGCTGCCCTCCAGGCTCTCACTCCGTTACTTTTCGCGTTCTCCTCTTGTCGAACGTTTCCACACGTTCGAGTGAATATATCGAAAATAATTTGCCGCAACCGGCTCTCAATTTATCAATTAGGCTGTTCGTCGCTCTCGGCAGGCGGAATAGGGACTGGAATTAGCCGACATCGACCTTAGAACTGGGAAGAAATGGGATTATAAAATTAGTCCAATTAGTATTAGGGAGAGAGTAATAATCCGTTATAACGTCTCTGCGGGAATTGCAGCAATTAAGAGGACTAAAAGCGACACTGGGGGCAGTATAAAAGTTGCCAGGAATAAAGTTATTGTAGAGAGGGGAGTAATAGTACTCCTCGTAAAGTACAGAAACTGTAAGATTAAATTAGGTGATGGGACTGAAAAAAATCGTTTATGAAGCGTCATCATTTTATTTTATGATGATTACGTTGTGAATATGAATTAGGTAGCTTTAAAAGAGATGGGAATTGTATCTCAAATACAATTTATGAATTTAGTCGCACAGTTTCTCGACCTTCGTGGCGTTCGGTAAACCAGGCAGCGAACATTTTTTCAATATAGCAGAGAGGAATATCAATGAGATAAAAAATTGATTTTGAAACACTAACTACTGCTCTGACGAATGTTTCTCAATCCCTTTGGTAATCTATTATGCGTATTTATTATTTCATGCTACCTAGAAAATAACGTCCTACGTTTAATTCGCTCCAATCAGTTAAGTTAATTCTAACAGTCAGGGGGAATCCACGTGACGGCCACGTTCGACTTCCACCGGGTTAAATTCACTAATATTGCACAACCATTGCATCTTTTCAAACATCAGAAAGAGATACATTGTCGCAAGGTCAATAGTATAAGTGTTCGGCCCAGTTGACCCCCCGAATTGACCTGCCTCATGTGTCCGTTTATTGTATTATTTTTAACACTTTGTCACACACGTCGCACCGGCGGTTCCATTCATAACGAAAATTGGATCCCCTCCAATGGAATGTTGTCAGATGACCTCAATTAAGGGCCGAAAAGTGTTACACTGGAATAAGTAACAACATGCCAAAATTCGTCCTCAATTCTTAAGTTTCCTTCTGGGCTATCTGAATAGATCACAGTCATGTGTTCTACAACTAACAATTAAAACAAGTAAAACTACATAATCTCTGGTTCTAATTTCCATTTTAATTCATTATAAACGTGGGATATTGGAATTCATGTAGTTTTCCTCTAACACTTATTTGTATTAAAATTGTTTCATAGGCAACTGACCTGCGTGCCTCACTAAGTTACTGACAGCGGACCACAAGGTAATAAATGATTTAACGTAATCTAAAAAACGTTTATAGCTAATTTCGAACTCAACTGTTGCAACATTTAGAAGTGTATTGATGTACAATAATATATATTTTTCTTAATATTTGGAATTCCACCGATTCGAATTAGATTAGAGCCGTTGGATCGGAGAAGGATCTACGTCGTTAAGACATCCTTGACATGGAAGCTAAACCGGTCTAGGTGTGGACCGTATAGGCAGGGTCCGGTAGATTTTGTGGCGCCCATAAAAATGTTGAACAGATTTCGTTTCTCTCTTCCCTATTATCGGATTCCATTATCCCGTTTTTTTCGATGGAACCAATAGTACCGGAATTCACTAGGCGGTCGGAAGTTCGACCGTCAATCTAGAGGTTCTTTTTCATCTCGGCGGTTCGGGCGATGGCTTGAAAACTTTAGAGCTTGCCGAAATTTGAATTGCAAATGGACCCTGAAAATACCGTCGGGAGGATTCGCCAATCCCGAAAAGCGAAACGAAGGGGACCGCCATTACCAATCGCGTCTTACTCAAAGGGAAAATACTTGGATAAATTTGGATCGCGGGGCGACATGCCGGTCTGTCCTTCCTGGACTCTTCTGTAGTCTGATTTCTGATGTTTTATTCTCCCTTATTTCATTCTTCCGCTGTCGGGTGGGCACAGCATTGCTATAATCGTGCATTATATTCTTCATTAACTGAACATCGTGGTTAGTACTAATCTATGTATACTTTCAATTACTGTAGTACTCGAGTATTTCTCATGACTTCATACGTTAAGCAAGTTTAATATTACCCCAATGCTTCACTGCAATTGTCTTTTAAATTCAAATGAAAATTTAATTTCCCAACCAGAGTTTAATTCATTTTAAAATATAATTATACCGAGGAAAAGATGGTATATAGCTGTAATTAGATGACAATTGTGATATTTTAAGAGACGGAAAACGTCGGAGTAAATTATCATAACAAAACAAGGCCGCCAGGAAAGCCGTAGTGGAGAATGCAGTTAATTAATGAATTTAATTGGGAACAGACATTGGGATGGGAATGGAATGAATTTCTATAGGGAGAAGAAAGGGGTTACCTCTGTGATGGTGGCCTGTACTACATTGTAATATATTCGGATAATGATACTACAGGTTACGATGAGAGCTCGATTAATATTAATTCCCGGTAAAATTAACATCGTTGATAAATATCGGCGGTCTAACCAATCTGAACAATCTATTGTCTGATTCAGTTAGGAATCGCTATTGAATGAAGCTGATATTTGTTACCTTTGTTGCCTCTAATGGATAAATGGATAAAGTTTCTGTGCTAGTCCATTGCTGGAATTCGTACTTAGGATAATGCCAAATATGCGTCAGTAGGCTACCGTGTCACAAATGTGTGAATATAAACCTGTATCAAATACTGTTGTTATTATTTATATTTATTTTTCGCTACTTCATGTTCAAGTACTAATAACCAGAAAAGTGAATTTGCACACAAACTCCATACATACAAAATAATTGTAATAGACTCATCACAACAATTACGCTCAATTGCTTGTTTATTCTACAGTGTAATAATTAACGATTACTTAAGTCAATTAAAAGAAAGTCACACGACCAGTACGGCCTTATCACCCTCCATTGTGACATTATAATTGGGTAACTTTCTGATAGTAATTATTTTCAGGAGCGGTATTAGTCACTTTGGCACTTTGGATGTTTTTTGGGCATCCTCATTGTACTTGTACTGTGGTTGTCTGTTCGTCATGTATATATATATATATATATATATATATATATATATATATATATGTCTTGTTATTGTGTTTTTGGGGGATTTTGTTAGTCTTATTTAGGTTGGGAGGTATTTTGTTGATCGGCTTAAGACCTTGTCTGATTGTCGGTCAAATATGTATTTTATCACACAGCTGGTCACGACTATTAGGTTCTGACTTCCAAATATATGACAGGAAACCTATCTGGTATTGTGTATTTACGATCATCAAAGTTACATGTTGATCCAAAAGTTATTGAAAAACATTTATTTTTAGTAATCTAATTAACCAGTGCAAATGCACCCAACGCACTTTAGTTAAGTGCATTTCCGCACCACCCTCAAGGGGCGCTAGTTATCGGTGCAAGTGCACTCAATGAACTTTAGTTAAGTACATTTCCGTTTATCGTTTAAGATCATCTTTTCACTCGTAGGAATTTCACTATATACGGATTGCAATGCTGACGGAAGACAGCCAATGACTCCAAAAGTCAGAAATGGCGAAAGGGGAATATGACCTGCCGTAAATAAACATAATTAATTGATAACCGTTGGAGCGTGTAATGCGTTATGCAAACGACTGAATGTCAAAACTGGAATCAGTTTAAAATTCGACTAACCCGTGGGCAATGAATCAAATTTAGCAGCCGGAGTCGATGACCGGGAATGTAATTAGCTTCTGCCAGCGCTCTGAACTGTGTAATGTATGCACTATCTAAAGCCAAATATATACAAATGACTATGGAAGGCATAAGATTTTTAGTTTCAATTATGATATAGAAAGTATTTTTATTACTTTGTTTTATTGAATGATGTGCAATTGCCCGACTTTACTACACGATATTCGATTACGTTTAAAATGATAAATTGAGGGATCATTTCCTCATTTTGATTTATTCGAAAATGGACGGAAATTAATGCACGATATAACCTTATTACTTCTGGGTGTTATATAATTATTAAAGAGCTGCCATTACAAACTGAGTATACGAAATATGATCAAAAATGCATACGTCGTGAATTACACATATCGGGTGTATTGGTTGTAGACGATTGTACATGAATAGACAGATATTTATTCAGACATATTGCGTAGATATAGTTGCGGTAAAATAAGGTATATAGGGCAAATATGAAGGATATACTATTAAATAAACGAATACACACGTTTAAACTTTACTAATATCACAATAACCCCAAAAACTGTAGCTCAATTTTAGACAAAAATAAATGTTAGTTTGAGTTGCCCGAGAGGTTGGTGCTTCTCAAATAGTCAGGGTCCGTCCCACGTCCTCCTCCTCCCCCTTCCTCTCGCTCTCTTTCCATTCGAACTCTCTCTCCCTCCCTGTTTCTTGTTCTCTCTCCGCCTTCTTAAATATGCAAGGCTCTGTACAATTTCTCCATTTAAGAGTTAACTGGGCTCCGGGACACAGACAGACACACACACACACACACACACACGCTCCGGGCCAATACACCCGTTACTGTATATTTAGATCAGCCTCAGTGGGTTTTCATTCACTCGCCGGAAGGCCGCGTATCGGCCGCTCAGCAGTGGCGCAACGCTGTTAATTCGGTTAGCGATTGGAGTAAGATGTTTTAATAATTAATTCCTGCCCGGCCTAGCTAACGACCAAATAAGTGGATATACCTGCATTGCAGTAATAATTAATATTAATAGTGAAATAATAAAAATCGGTAGCCGATTTAATTTCTTTACTGTATATACTCTGTATGCATACAGTCTTTATTTCAGATTAGCATTTTCATACAAAATGCAAAAAAAACTAATTTTCCCGGGAGATATTTGGAGACACAACAAGATGGGGGGGGGGCTCTCTGCGGAGAGCCCCTGTGGGAAATCTACGCCAGGCGTGTCGGATTGAACGAATTTACGGCAATTCCAAAGCGAACCGAATATCGGAGGCGTCGAGGTATTTGGAACTAAATTAGAAAACGGACCAGACAGAAAACTGATTCAGGCCGGAACGATTTAGTACGAAAAACTGATTTTCCTATTTCCGTGCATTGCATGAAAATTTACGCCAAAAACGCGGGCGAATTCCTGGTTGCATTTATTTTTTTCCCTAAAATTGCTCTGTCTGGAATAACTGAAAACTAAATACACAGCGAAATTCCTCTGAGGAAACAAGAGGGAGGATAAAGATAATCGCGGTAAATATAGCATATTATTGTACTTTATTGTAAAATTAATTAAATTTCTTACAATTTCTTAAAATTCGGACAATTTCCTTTCCGACTTCCCAGTAGTATTCTAATACCACCCTATTGGTAAATTTCTCCAATCCCGTGTCAGTTAGCCAGAGTAATAAGAGGAACAAAAGATGGATTTGGTTCGCGTAGAACTCGCTCCAGTGTCGAACAAATGGAGGCTATTATCATTTTTTATTTCCATTTTATTGAGTACTTACGCAAGGGACAGAGCCATTCGTTCTGACCGTAGGATGCAGATCAGGATATATTTGATCCGTACTGCTCAAAATTCTATGGTGCGCCCTTGTTGTACGAAACTCCTGGAGATATAATTCCCAAGTCGAGGGCTGAAGTAGGAACACTTTATAACAGCAATTTATTTTACGGTCGTAGAGACACGGGCTAGGAGGCCGCCGCACCCTGGCCGTTACCGAGAGTAACAAGATATATATATATATATATATATATATATATATATATATATATATATATATATACGAACAATTCGGTATAAGCGAGAGCTTTCGGCATCGAGAGAGATTGTCACCTCTCGAAATCCAATAGGGAGGGCAAGGAAAATAATGGCGCACTCTGTATTTAAGTCTAAGTGCCTCAAGATGGCGATTCAAGTGGCTTTACGGACCACAGCATTATAGGCCTAGCGGTAGGGCGAGATGGAAATGATCCCTCGGTTGAGGAAACGGAGGGTCGCTAAATATGCAAAGGAACCGTTGGCATTCGGAAATTAACTGTCCAGTCATTCATGAAATGGCCCAATACCCGATTGGAAACCTTTCCAGTGCGAAACTAGAGCTCAATTTCTATTTATGAAAGGAAAAATTTACAATTTAGTTGCACTTAGACTCTGCCAAGGGGATTAGCATTTGGGGTGCTTAATACTTAATATCGTGAGCCCTGATTATGCGATAAAGAAGTTATTGAGGGCATTATAAGATAAAGAACTAAAATAATAAAGTGAAATAGTAAAGTTCCGAATAATAGTAGTGAAGGTCTTACACTAACAGAAACAATTAACAGTTTATAAAAGCTGTTATTTGTAGTCAGTTATAGATTCTGAAAGCGAAAGAAAAGCCAAGGAAAAAAGTCATATTATATATATGTATAAATGTACGTGGGACGTTTTGTCCCCTTTTAAATTCGCCATACAGGAGAGCCAACAGTCGTGGGCAGGCCCCGAAAAGTAGGTCGACTCCCTCAAATCCGCCGCCGGATAAAAAACAATATAGAGTGGGCCGGTTTTGCATAAGATTTTGAAACAGCACTTGGGGGGGAATGTGGGAATATGATTCACCGTATTGTATCTCATTGGCCGACCGGTAGGAGCCTCCTAAGTATACGTTCTTCGGGAGGGAGGAAAGCGGTTTCGTCATTTGCGGAATCGGTAATGACGACATTAAAATTGTATCAGAGGATATAATCTGTGTCGGCCAAATGATCTCCGGCCTTAATATGGCCTCTCTTCCAAACTTCTCCAGTGTGCCGAAGAATAGTCGTGATACTTTGAGATGATATATTCTCAAAGTATTCTAATAAGCCCGATATTTCAAATCTTAATCCGTTAGTGTACAAGCTTGATATTATAAAAATTGTCGGTAATTCCTTAGCCGACGGTCCGTTAACCGTACAGCGTTATTGGAATTATTATGGGCGTATTAGGAAAATGCGGCTGGGAAGAGTCTAAATCCGTGTCTTATCTCGGTGGCGGTGGTTGGCGGGTAATTGACAGACCGCGGCCCCAACTTAGGCCAGCGCCCGGAACTGGAGCAATTTCCCCGCTAAGTAAAAGACACGTCCCGGCGCTCCCTAATATCCTTCCCCGCCAGATAACCTGCCGCCAGATCCTCATCCCAACAAGGATAGATTTACCTCTGGATTCGCCCTGTCGCAGTTACTTCGCTATGTTGCCGTTCGATTGTGGTTGGGTTTTTGCTTTGACTACAGGACACAATACTTTATATTACATTTCCGCCTCAACTAATAAACTAAATATGCAGTCAAATTTATAACGATAATTTTTTAACGAGCTGTTTTTAATTTACAAAAAAATAAACCATTGTTTATAATCTGTACGTAAATCAAATGAAAACGATCCAGAATTAACAACTGAATACAGCTGAAGATGGTGTTACTGGGAATAATTAGTAAGTTCGTTTGAATCGAAATTCGTTAGTCGATATCGCGCAAAGGTTGAGCGTTCTCAATGCCGGATCGTTCGCGGCTGGAGTCGAAAAATATTTCGTATAGTATCCCTTTTTTACTAATTCCGAATCGATGTTTTTACAGTCGCGAATTATGCCAAAACCTCAGCGAACCGTTAGGCCATTAGGAGCCGCTCCTCTTCGGCTTTGAAACAAAATTAAAGGAATATCGGCCGATAGCCGGGAACCAGTTCCGGAAAGTCGAGCTGCCGTTACTTTCAGCACCCACGCGACCCCGACTACAAATTCAGTGGGAAAGAATCATTGCTTTCAAATTTTCAATCAACAAATGCACCTGCGTTATAACACAGATCCGGTTTTTCGCTAAAACACCAAAGATAAGATGAAATTCCAGGATATAAGGGCTGTTTCGGTTTTCGTATTACTTTATAGTCTCGAAAAAGTTCCTTGATGTTCTCAGAATAACTCCTCTCCATATATGAAATTTTCGACCAAGAAACTACACACAGTGCGGTGTTCTTTGGGGTAGGTCATCACGAAATAATTTATTTCTCCCAATTTTAAACATGCTTAAATTAGTAAATTTTCAAATGTATATTTGATCTTAACAATTAAATTTAGCTAATTATATTTAACATAAAATATGTACGTAATTATTTACCCCTTCTATTATCAGGTTATCCAGTGAACTCGGAACACGATCCTAAAATTTAACTCGAATGTCAGTTAAAAAAGAAATACGAGGTAACCGGGATCGTCTGACGGTTCTACGAGTCTGTTTTATATCTCATCCTAAGCGAGTAATTCGATAACTAAGTAATTCGATTTAGTCCTTTCATTCTTCTTCTATGTGTTGAAATCATTGTATAAATAAAAGTCATTATTTTCATTAGGTTATGGGTTACATATTACTTATTAATATTTTATTTTTTAACGCCGAATCATTCCTCTTCTCATTAAAAAAATTAAGTATACTCAGAGATATTAATGATAATTTTAGTTCAATTTCATAGAACTAAGGTTGTGTTATTCACCACCCCTTAGCCGCAGGAATTTCCGGCAGCGCGATTCTCGCATCGCTCCTTACAGTAATGGCTATAAATTCAAATAATAAATATTTATTCGAGCCCGGACCCTAACTCCCGAAATAGCTCCGGAGCTATATTCGGTGGATTAGTTGGAAATGGAGATTAATCGCCATCTCAGATTCTTAAACAAAAGAAATCCACTAAAAGTTTTATCGAACTCTCGGAGTCGTAATAGTCGTTAAATGGCAAAATAAATAAATAAAATGGTCCTCGTCGACCCTAATTGGCTACGGTCTGGAACCGGCAGAAATATCAACACTCCCTTTTAAGGTCTCCTTAATTTTTCCCACCAATTAAAATGCTATTTTTATATAATTTCCAGTTCCCTAATACACATGGCGTCAGAAATAACGTTTAAATTGTAATTCACTCTGAAAATTATCCGTTAAAATATGACAAGTATTCTTCGCTCTCTTAATGTATCAAACTTAAAGAAAAAACGGGTTTGGGTTCGAGTCTCACGTGCCAAATGAAGTACTTGTATAATAAATCATATATCTTAAAGTGACGTTATTCGTTTATTCATGCAAATGATGTATTCTGTCAATAAAGCGGAACTAAGTAAATAGAATTATAAACTGTAAAAATAAAAAGGGTAGATCAGTCGCCTCTTCGCTACCACGAAGTTCCATTAAGTGAATATTTGAATTTCAAATGAGTGGTTCTCAAAACCAGAAATTTCTACAACTCAACAGATTCCAATGCTTTGATTGAGAAATTTTCGACAGGCCAACGCGGATATTTGAATCGTTTCTTGCGTCTCAGAAAGGCGCATCGTTCCGGTACAACGAAGTAAAAGGAATAGTATTGTAAGGGGAGCTATGCAAATACGGCAATATTTCAAACGAGCCGGCATTCTGGGTACGATAGTCGGGCGAGGACTGCAATTAATGCTCGGGCGATAGGATGGCCCATAAATTTTGCAAATTCCGTAACGAATTTAAATAGCCGAATGGAGAGTTTGTCGCTCCCGGATACTTAGATAGTCTGAATTTCATAGGGCGGCGATAAATATCGGCGCTGTAACCACCCCAAATAGGGGCGACGTTTTGTTTATCGGTCGGCCCTCAGAGCTTCGACCAATATCACTATTTCGCCCCAATTAAAACCAATAATAATTCGTCGTCTAAACAGATGCCGTTATTTATGGCCACAATCCCGACACAGTAGCTCGGCTTGTGCACACATATAGCATATATTAATGCCATAAATTGAAAGTAAGGGGACTGCATGAAACTGGCTGTGAATAGGGACTGTTATGAACATTTTCGATAATTGAAGGAACTAGGAATCAACCCAATGTTAAGGTGTTTGGTACAACCATCCGTATACGAATCAGACAAAACAGTTCTGAATAAGGAAAGTTTTTACCTAATAAAATCGGACGAATTACGGAAAATTAATTCATGGGTCTCTCGTTTGATTTATATTTCTATATAACAGTAATGTTAGATTAACTAAAATTCATATTCTCATTACTGATTCGATTACTGGAATTAATTATGGAATTTTGATACGGAAATTGAAACTGCGAAGGAAATCCCTATAACAGGAGCTTAGTTGGGACAAAGTGTCGGTGCCGGGCTCAGGTGGGCTGAAAAAACGTAACCCATTCAACATAAAAATACACTTTAACGCTTGACCGGCTAAGTCCGGGGGCTGGGGTTTGGGGGCGGTATTAAAACAAACTAAGGGGTCAGTTTTTTGTCCGGGGGCCATTTTGCGAACAGGATTAGGCATTTATCCCCCGGTTTGATCTTAGCCATTGTTTTCGGCGGGCATAAAAAAATTTGGGTAAACCTAATGCATCCATCAAAGGTATTCCAGCCCAGTTAGCTTCATGAAAAATTGCTCCGTCCTCCCCAGTTACTAAATTTCGTTTTTATTTTCGAATATCGTTATCGCATTTTTTAAACGTTATCACGTTTATTAACGTTTCCTTGCGTTAATATAAAATTTAAAATAAACAGTCAAAATATGCTTTAATAATACCGTTAATTCCTAAACGGTATTTCGATTAAATACTTTTGCGAACACTAGAAAGCAGTCCCCCAAGCAGTGCCCTTGACATTCAGATTCTTTGTCCTCATCTAGTCCAATCTATTTGAATTATCTGTCCTAATAATAGTCCAATATTCAATGGGAGAAAACACGTATCCTGTATAGAACATGGTTCTTCTGTTTCGGCAAGATATTCGCGCTCATTCATATTCATATAAGGCGATATTTAAATGTTTCTCCATATTTTCCATTAAACGAAATGATAGAAGTTCAGTAATTTAAATTTTTTTCGAAAAATTTCACCGTCGATTTTGGGGTTGGGATGGAACACTGGAAGAGGGAGGCCGGCGATAAGTTTTCCGGTAATTCTAGAGGAGGCAGGCGTCTGTGTAAGTGAAACCCAGTAAAGCTCTCGGCCTTGCTTCTGGATAGGATTTCATCTCTAGATGGATTTCAACTCGCGTTTCACGGAAGCCATTTTTCACCGCCCGGCCGATAAGCCGAGCCACTTCGCTCCCCCTCTGAGACGTCGCGGAAACCTGAGCCCGAAAAAGGAAGGAGTCCTAGCTAATTCAATGCTGTGAAAGGAGGACGAGACGCGTATGCAGCGCGCTCAGATATTATTGGCCGTCCAAATAAATCGATTTGATGCTCATTCCTCCATTAAAATGAGTACAGACGTTATGGGATGCAATGTTGTCGGTGGGATAGTTTCAGTACGGCCGCTTGGTGCACGTGTTAAGCGGCAAACAACAAGGAAATGGCCGAAAATAAAACTTTGAAATTAATACTTTAAAAAAGAGAACTTATACACAACACAACTTTCGCCAATTTAATTCCAAATCAGGACAATTGAGCCTATGGACCGACTCGCTCATTAAATTAACGCTGGCGGCCTATTAAATCAACCTCATCCAACACGAAGCGTTTGAAAATGTACAATTACACTAAAATGTATAGTATACGCTGATAATGAACCATGTTACCGGCTACTGCGCTGCAGCACAATATAAGTGCGGGACAGGATTGAGCAGCGGAATAATGGAAGGTATAAATTAGATTGATAGTAATAAACGAGTGTATTTCGCAATGTAATTATCAAACGCAATGTTGTTACGAGTCATCATGGTATATTCGCCGCAATTGAGGAAGGAGTACTTGCAGTAAGGCAAATAATTTTTTCCTGACACAAAAATCCAGTCTCCGATAGTGGATAAAGTTCTTTAAGGATTACTTAAGATGCTTCCCAAATTACTGATGCGAGCGATTGTTCAGTAATTGACGCTTTTCCATGCAGCACGCTCCGAAAAGAGCACGATCTCTTCGTGACGGTCCCGAGAGATGCGAATGTACCATTTCAAACTGACATTGTGTGAAATGACACGTCGTGAATGAAATTCTCCTTAATTCGCCGCTAATGTACAATTCGCACGGCAGAAAATTACTACGGCGATTCGCCTGACGATTAGCCTCAAGGATGCTGCTTGTCGGAACTGTCCACTCAAAAAGAACCAAGGGCCCCCTTCAAGGAGTAAGAATATCAAATTTTTTAAAAATATATTCTAATTACCGCTGACTACATATGCGATTTAACCTATTAATGTTTGCAATTTTACATAATTTTTATTTAACTGTTGTGTGACGTATCGTCAAAAATTATATTACAGATTAATTTAACCCCCATAAGATTTTATGGTCCCTCTGTTCACTGCTGTCCACTTGAAACAGCAAGACTCCATCTTCAGATTCCTTTCTTGTGAGAATACAAAAATTTTCCTATTTCCTAATTCTTGCTGCACACCGCTCCATTACGTCCCCGGGGATATTATAGACCTTCCGACGAGGGACCGGGAAAGCCGGATTTGCCGCTTGTGGTTGTCCCCTCCTAACGATAATGTGCTTGGACCGCATAAATCAGGACGGTAGAGGCGTCCCAGTCACTCGGCGCCGGCAGGTTATAAACATCATCTCAGAAGCGCAATCCGACCGGCAATTTCGTTGGAACAGGAGAGGGCCTCGTGACCGAGTCCGTGGAAGTCATTACCATTAGAATGTTAGGCCGAAACACGGGGCCCCGGGAATGGAATGGAGAACGGTACAGAGGGGATTCACAGGGCCGGCGCCATCTACAGCATTTAAAGGCATCTCAAGACAATGATAATGTGCCTCGGTTGCTCCCTGTTGGTAGATCTACACAAGGTCCTAACAAATATTTAAATTTACTTTATATCCAATAATTTAACTACAATTATAGCAGTAATTTCTCAACATTGCTATACAGTTTAAAATTGGTGAATAAATTTCAGGTTGTGCTAGGGTTACGCTTTAGCTCTCAGTTTTAAACCACGGTTATGGTTTGTCACGTGTCTAATGTTCACGGCAGACGAGTGAGATAAAGTTGTATTTTGAAAATACAGGAATTTATCTCATTTGTAAATAGCGTAAGGTGGTTAGGGATGCCATGAAATTAAATTGTAATTGTAATGTAAGGAGTATAACAAATATAATTCCTAATTTGACAGTATTATGAAATCAATTTGCAGCTCCGACTAATTTATTGTAGAAGAAGTACTCGGTGATTGCCATTAATGTTTTAAACTTTCTGATTCTTATATGTAAGTATAAGAATCGGCATTCCTTTTATAAATTTAGGAGTTATATTTTGCGCGTCAATGTAACAGATTATTTGTAATTTAAACTGGACAAACTACAGTCCGGGAATACAGTCTCCTTTCATTTTGTTGAATAGCTCCGATCGAATTTTGCCTCTCTTGGAATGCCTGTTCCAGTGGAAGTGGGCCGTTGCAATTTCTTCGGTTGACTGACTGCTAATCAGACGTTTATACCATTATGGCACAATTCTCTGGTCCAACCTGGTATACTGATTTCCTCATGCCAGCCTAGGTAGATCCGGCTAGTGAGGACAAACCGCAAACCGTAGTAGAAACCGACAATGGGTCATTTTTTTAATGGGCTTAATTTCATTGTACTTACCGTTAATACTTAGAAGGAATGCACTTACTCAAGAGCTATATGCTAGTAAAAACAAATTGGTGGCAGACTAAATGAAAAGTCCACTGAAGAAAGTAATTTTATTTTAATACCTTACTCGGCGGTACTGTAGAATTCGTGTGTTTCTGTCTCCTCTCGCTGGTTTCGTCTTTTGTTAGACCGGTTTCGGCTGCTCGCCATCTTCAGTAGCGGTTTTAGACACTTTGGCACTTGGACCACTCAGTTAGGTGCACTTGCACCGATTAACTAGCGCCCCCTGAGTGTGGTGCGGAAATGTACTTAACTAAAGTTCGTTGGGTGCACTTCTACCGATTAACTAGATTACTAAAAATAAACTTTTTTTAATACATTTTTGATCAACAGGAAAACGTTTATGACCGTAAATACACAATACCAGATAGGTTTCCTGTCATACATTTGCAAGTCAGAACCTATTAGTTGTGACCAGTTGTGTGATCAAATATAGATTTGACCGATAATCCGACAAAAACTTAAAGCGATTAAAAAAACTCTCCCAACCCAAATAAGACAAACAACATCCCCCCAAAACAAGACACATATATATACACACGACAAACAAACAACCACCACAGTACATGTGACAGTGACAGTGCAGTGAGGATGCCCAAAAAACATCGAAAGTGCCAAAGTGTCTAACACCGCTACTGAAGATGGCAAGCAGCCGAAAACGGTCTAGCAAAAGACCAAACCAGCGAGAGGAGACAGAAACACACAAAATCTACGTTATTCCAACCCGTCGCAGACCACAAAACAGATATTCTAAACTACTTACATAGTTGGGAATTAGGTAGATCGAGAAGTATGCAATAATTATGGGGACATACCTTTTGAGGAAAGAAGTTCTGAACACCAGTAAAAGCTTTCGAGACCAGTAACACCATTTTGAGGGTTTTAAAGTGAAGCAATTCAGGATTTGGTTGGGAATGTTATTAGGAAATAACCCGAGTCCATCTTGTATCGAAATCCAAAAGATACCCAACCTGGAAGTCAAATTTTGAAACCAGTTTCAATAATCCTTGTAAAATAATCCTCTTATGTTCAAACTCCGCCTTATCTCGTCCAATATTGCAGAGCCGAGGTTTAAACAAGTACGCTCCTTTAAACGGTTCGGGCCTGTTACTCTCAAACAGAACATTTACCAATATTACAGAAAATTATATCTTATGATTCGCAAAAGTAATATTTCCCAATACCGTAATTCTTAATACATAATAATTCTGCTTATTGCGCGTATAAATTACATTTTATTGCAAGCAAGCGCGCAGAAAAAAATATAAATACCATTCTATATTACATTGCAGTAAAGTTTAAATAGCCAGCATTCACAATACTGGCACAATCTACGCGTTTTTGGGGTCTAGTAATTCTGGGTCAACTAGTAAACACATTTATTCTAAAGATGTGTTAAAGGGGGTGTAATCAAATTACCTCATATTATAAAAGGAAAAAGCGTATGTCTCTGAGAATACGAGCGGTCGTTGAACTGAAAACATGTATTCTAGAAGGTAAGCCGGATCTCTAAGGTCATCGAGTCTCCAATAGTAAACTGAGCTCAAGTTAATCTGGATATTTATAAAGAAAATGTGGGGCAATCGAATTATTTAATTAAACCTAACGAATTAATGTAAGATATTACTAATGGCAATTTTCTGCCTTCACTAGGCTATTACGTCTGGGTTTCGGCTCTTGCAAGTGTAACGAGTGTTCTAGAGTGTTCAGGAATATAATCACGTACGTATGTCGATTGCAAGTGAAGTTATGTTGGCGGACAATTTCAATGTGGTATTCCAAACCATCGAAGGGACCCAAACTAATTCTAGCTTAATTCTAACCGGTCGGGATAATGCTGTATTTTCTTGGCGGTAAATCGCTTACCGAGTGGTGTTGCGCCCAATGCGCCTAGAGAACACCGATGAAGATTTGACCCTTAGGGTTTCATCTCTTTTTTGTGGCTCAACTTTTATTATATCGGTTATCTGGGCGGAGCAGTCGGGCTAGCGGGGCGATCGACTTAAAGGGGTCCGGCTTTTTGCCGGCTTTCGGTCGCGACCGGACTGCCCTGAGCTTAAGTAGAAACCGCTTATCAGATGGAGCACGCCATTCAATACTCCGCACCGGAGAGTTTTCCACCCGAGAGGAAAAACCTGTCCGCTGGACAGATCGATCGCTCTGAATTGCTTTTGTGCCGCATCCATATGTAAAGAAATGAAGGTCGCTAAGTTTTCGGGCGATAAAGGTTGCCTCCCATTTAACCTATTGATTTATAATCTGAAAATATAAATTAATAGGAAAGAAAGGAGAGGCTTGATTTTTCTTAGGATTATAAACATTAAAATGTAGATTTTCCAACAGTGGATTTTTTCATTAATTTTTCATTAAACAAGCAGAACGCGGTATTATAGCCTCCGGATTTGGAAAACGTGTAGGCGAGATTTGACTGCATATCAAACTGGTGATAATATGAATTTTATTATACTTTGGTAGTTAGTGACAATTTATAAAGACTGTGAAGAGCTGTAAGATAAAAATTTGACTTCGGTTTCTCAGGATTCTCATTATCCCTATTATCAACTGTCCTATTTTGCTCTGTCGTGACATTTCTTTACATTCAACACTACTGCAAAGTCTGTCCGTTTTAAAATTAAGCGCTAAATTAAATAATTTCCAGAATGAAAAGATTTCTCAGTGCACCTTATCTTCTATTTTTAAAGTTTCCGAAGATTCAATTCTGCAGTGATTCTATTCGCCACGACAGCGTTAATAGAAGTTTTATTAAATCATGAAACTCTAAAAGAGTTTTTAATAAACTGGCGCTCTTTACTTTTCGCCGAGTAAGGACGGTACTGTCCCCAAGTATTAGAAATTAAAATGCTGTATATATTAAACTTGAGTTATTTGGAGAATAAATGGATTACGTTTATATTTCTAAACAACCAAACAAAAGATATAGCATTATATATATGCAGCGGTGCCCAAACGCACACATATATATTTATATTGTCTGTCTTTTTATAGTTCCGTTATTTTTTTAATTCCTGCTGGTTGGCCATTGGAACATATGTGACCGACTGATATTTTAATACATAAAGATACGATGGTCGTTAATTAGAGTACTTCATTATTTGTCATGATCTTCAGAACCACTCATTGATAGAACACCGTACGGTCCTGAATTGTCAATTGGCCGATTGAAATAATTCCCAAAGATATTTGTACCGTCACAACTTTTTCGAATTTTTCCTTTTGTTCAACACAGTGGTCTGGCTAGAATACAGTCAAAAGACAATTAGCATTTAACACTTCCCGTCGAATGGACGGTTTATTTGCATTCCGGGGAAATGAGGCGACCAAAATAGTTGCTGTGTCCCGTTTAGAACTTATAGAGAAAATTAGATTCAGGCCTATCGAATAAGCTAGCTGATTAAATGCGGTCCCGGACGGTAAATGCGTTTCAAGTTTGGGATTGGGCTATCAGTTGAACAATTCGCATCGGTGGGAAACAATTACTAAAGTTAGCCTACGGGATGGAGGGAGAGTGTCTTCCATTATGCGGTCCTATTGTCGCGGCCTATATCAAGGCTTAAACTTAACACAGGATCACATTCCGTTTAATTGCTTAAAATAATAATTTCTCAAGATTAAACCTAAAATTAAAATAAAGCCCGGAGAATTTGGGAATGTAATTGGGAAAACATTGAGTATTATTCTTCGAGGTCGCGAGCAACGACCTAAATAGTTTTGCAAACTAACAGTCAATAAGAGAGAGACGTGGGAAGTGGGAAAAAATTCGAATTCGCCCGTGTGAATGAGGATGTACCTTGAGCAAAAATAAATTTCGACATTAATATCATCTTTTACAATCTAAAACAAAACAATTGACGGTTCTGCAGAAGTAAACTTTTCCTCTAGGATGATTATAAAATATTTATGATAGGTGTATATTTATATACCGATAGTTGGCTTGAAATAACTTATCTCTCTACGTCAATTGCGAGATAATGCTGGTGGAAAAATATTAGTAATTTATATATTAGTAATAAGCCATTTTAATTGTTATGGTTATAATACTTATTTTTATTGAAGACGTTTTGAGAATTTCGAATCAATGTTAAAACTATTGATAGAATATGTCCATTTAAACAGCGATCTCTTATTCCTCAATTATTGATCATTCCATCTTTTCCAACAAATAACTAACCGCCTACTAGAATATCTGTAACTTACTTACTTTACTTAGAAAAGTACCCGCAATAGGCAATGTAATGAAATCCCTAGTGAATCATAGCATACCTTATCCTACCCCAATACCAGTAAGTGCTTGGGGGTCAGACCCCAGAAATTGCTAAACAGGAATGTAGAATGAATATGTGCAAACTGCTTGTGAAACTCGATGTTTCCAACCGGATTCATCCCAATTCCTTCCAGCCTATAAACCAAACGGCGGCGGCGGTCTCATTATTCGTGGCCAGAGTACATTACCTATGGACCGCGTACGGTCGACTGCGCACCGCCGCTTTGTCCGGCAGGACCCGGCCAAATTTTTGGCGCCACTTTATTTCCTCTATTTCGGGAATGAATTCGAGCCTGAATGTTCCAGATTGTCCCTGTGTGTTATCTTTCGTCTGCACACCGCTGGCTGGCCCGAAATAACGGCCGTTCCATTCATTGAGTCAGCTTCGCCGGGCGCCAATCCATAGACCCGGTATGTCAATATACAAGTTATTTCAAAATTTAGAATAGTGTCGGATTCTGTATCATCCATGGGATTTTTCGTTTTGCAATGCTGGACTTAACCTTCGTCGGTTGAATTCTATTAGTAAACTCTGTTGTTGCATTATCGCCGTGATAATTAATATAATATAGAAACTGAATTGATATTTCTAAAGAAGTAGTGGACGATTTTTTACTTTTTCTCGAATTTATTAGAATTCGATCTATCGAGGTATAATTTCCGTTCATGATATGTACTTCGTAATTCTCGCGTGGCGCGATGCCTCGGCCCAAATATTATCGTCGACTGCTCACTTCCGATAAGAAACGATTTTCGACTTTGCGACGCTCAGCTGCAGTGTTTGTTTCATTACTCCAGACGAAAATATATACCGGCGTGGAGGGCGTTGGGGGAGACGGCCGGCCTGTTAAGCGGGCAATTGTAATGGGGCTGGGGGCGGCTTTGACCGCTATAGGTCCGGGTCCCAACCTCACCGGCATTCGAAAAGGGAGGCGGACGCCCAATGAGCCGGCCCCCAACACGGGTTGAAAGGCCCCAAAGGGAGGCCGCTTATCTGGTTGATTTAGCCAGTCGGCAACGGCCCGATTAACTAACTAACCGGTCGGTGGCGAAAGGGCCGTCCCCGACTGCATACAATTACAATGAAAGCCTTAACGGGTTCCAATTGAGCTCGCTCGGAACAGCTTATCGAGTTAGCTATCAACGCGATAATTGAAATGTAACAGCTCCCCCCGCTACTGGCATTCGTTTATAAGTGTTCTGTTCTCAGTATTATTCGATTTCATAAAATATGAAACGTAGAATATATTTATTATCATTGACTGGTAGCTTACTTACTCCTCCACCTAACTTCTCTTGCGCTACCACAATTTTTGCGATCATCATTCTACACTCGCTGATTTGGTCTTATCTCAGATCGGTTTTTCCATGTTCAGTAGCGTTCTACCAGTCGGCTAGCGCTGGTGAAAAGCCGAATCCGACTTTTCGGATAGAAATTAGAATAACGATTCCACTTTCACTTGTTTATATTTTCCCTGAAGTTTAGCATGTCTAATAAAAATGCACCTATATATTTAGAATCCCATTACTTCCAAGATCGAGAAATATTTCTTAAAACAATAGGCTCTTTCATATTTGGATATTTGCATAGAAAGACATTAAACTACTTTATAAACAAATTGAATGTTGAGCATACACAGTTTGAGAACACATGCCGACTTCACCAACAACGTGTCTACATAACCTTGACTGTATAATTAGCACTATTAAAAAATACGATTAATTGCATTTATTGTTCGGCCGCTGGTATGAAAATAGGACGAAGAAAATTGTTCAAGATACTATTTCAGAGAGTTTATAGCCCTGCATGACAAATTAAAATTTATTTTGCTGTTCAACCTTAATTTATATATATTACCAATTTTGTGTACTGTTCTAGATATACATACAATCTGTTGATAAAACAAGACCTCAAAGTCTTAATCGAGATCAAAATGACAACTGAAAAATGAAATCTATTAGGTCCATGTTACAGGCCAATAAGAAATACAAATATAATCGCCTCATAAACCGAAAATAAAAATTTACATTAGTGTTCTTGGGGATATACGGGAACACCCAAGTACTCCGATCATGGAGACATAATCTTGATTATCTCTGGGTGCCCTACCAAAATTGAATTAAACTGGTGTAATTTGGTTCATTATTCCTAATAACAATTATTTGAATCCTTATTTTGGATTCGACACAACGTTTATAGTTCTTTTTACCACAATAACGCCAGGCACTAAATTGTATTATCCGGGTCCCGAGAGCGGGCGAATAAATTTGAAGCGCAGATCCTTTTATTTTTGTTCCAGGCTACATTTCGTTAAAAAAAAAACAAGAAAAACCCAGTTTTAATCCCATAATTTCTGGGCCGAGCCGCTCTAATGAACGGCGCAATCCCGGCCGTTGCCAAAGCGACAATTAAAAGTTCATCCGTGAGCCTCCCGACGCTCTGAATTGTAATCACGTTGCCTCCGTGCGCGAGTTTCACAATTAATTTATCCCTTTTATTTTTTCAAAAAGAAACGCCCGTCGGCTCGAATAATTCGTCGCGTGTGAAATTACTTTCGGACAGGACAATCAATAGCAATCAATCTGTCGATGAATTACTCGACCGAGTGAAATGAAGTATGCATTTATAAATTCCCCTCTGGTCAATTCAGAATAAAGCTCCTGTAAACAGGATGTTTTATATCGGTACCGATTATTACCTCCTTATTCAATGTGTTATTCAATTTCAAAGTAATTACTCGTAGTATGAAAAATTACTAAATAAATGTTCAAAAGTGTAGTGATGATAGTGGCGATGGTTTTTTGTTATACCAATCGTTTGATATTCCATCCACTCTACATTGTTTATTCTGTAGTTTCAATTGAATTAGCCTACCGTCGGATTTGCACATGTGCCTGTTGCAAACAATACTTTGATTAATTAAAAATATGTTTCACATTAATTTGTTCACCACGGAGAAAAACAGTTCGACTATTAATTTCCCGATAAGCACAAATGAATGGTAAAATAAGTGATAGGCTCAAGCTAGTTTAGTTTACACGATGAAAATACATAAGGTGAAATTGACGATGGGCCAGAGTCAGACTGCCAGTCGCCGGACGTTGATAATAAATCAATTGCTAATTGCGCATATTTCATCGCCCATGAATAGCCTGTCGGGTCGCTCGAAATATAGTGTTTAGATACTGGGGAAATACTGTAACAGAGTACTATATAAATTAGAAGTTATTGTACTAAATGTTAATTGAATTAGTAGTATTAAAAAATTTATTATTAAAGTTCTACGAATATTTATGTTAACAGCCATGGGTATCATTTGTATTCTTCTTCAAACAATTCCCATAATTTGTGAAAGAAACATGTTAATTAAACGTACCGAACTGAAATCCCCCTCGCAAACCTAATCGTAGGATGGATTTAATGTCCTTATTTAGGTTGGTGTAGATTTAGGCGGTATTACGATGAAAAATGAACTCTTTGGTTATCAACAAGAGGGCGCATGACCGCAAAGGGATGATAAATAAAAAAATGAAGGAGGGGGGAACTTAAATAGCAGGCTCTAAGGGGTGAAATGAACATTTATCGACCAAACCATTAAATGAGTTTTTGCCTGGGGCGAAAACAAGGATTTACGCTTGAAATTATAATTCCGAGACTTAGAGTGTTTTCTGTATTTCAGGAGCGAAGTGATAGCACGGGCATAAGTAATCTAGAGGCAGCTTTAAATGAGAGAGCGCTCATGCATTTTCTGCATCCCAAAAACGAAATCCGGAACTAGTAGTTTGTTTTCGAGTCATTCATACGTTCGGAGTTTCCCTGATTTAATCCAGGAAGAAATCCGACTTTTATTTAGTCACGTGCTAACAGGGTGCTCAATCAGCAGCTTAAATGGAGAATGTACCTGAATGTAAAACACATCGATAAGAAAATCGAGTTAAGAAATTCCGTAAGTATAACAGAAGACAAATTATCTAAAAAATTGGATATATTTTCTTTAAACACAATAAACTAAACTAGGGTTTGGTTTTCATAATAGAGCAGCCGTATAGCACAACTCTTTTTTTATAAACTAAACAGAGTAGTGATTATAAGGTCGGGCGGCGTGTAAGTTGACCTGTAAGTGGTGCTTAATTTCCGAGTACTGTTTCACAAGCGGAGCTGATTTGTTTCCATTTTTAATTTACTTCGACTGCCTCTTTCGGTCACTTTTAGTTGATTTAATTAAGGTGAAAAAACTTAACGGATATCATAAATGACTGGAACTGCTCCAAGGTCGGCCCGGTTCGGTCCCCCCATTAAGGCGAAAAAGAATGCGAGTCATGATTTCCCCCTGATTTAAAATAACCTGAATTCGGAGGAAATTAAACGATTTTGACAGCGTGGATTGTTAATTTATGTCGATTTCAGAGTGGAATCGATAAACTTGGATATTTGGTTCATTATCTTACTTATGAAAATATAAGTGGGCGGTGTTTCGACTTTCTCTGTCCCATAGTACGTTTGTAGGGTGCTAGGCTTATTTAGCCCAACTTATCTATATGACGATCATGTTTCAACCGAGTCCGACATGTGTTCGAGAAACCTGGTTTTTCTTTCTTATTCCATTCCTTATTATGTACGACAAAATATTTTCAAAATATCACAGTGTTGGCCATATCCAAATGGCTAGGTAGGTGAGGATTATTTCTTTCGCCCGATCGAAAATGACAGTTGTTTTGCGTCCCCGTTAGTTTTTGCGTCCCTTATAGCAGTTACTCCTTATCAACACTCTCAGCTAGCAGCCAGTCCCCGCTGTTAGTAATCCAGCTAAGTAGTAACGAATTTCGGCTGCCCGTAAAGCACCACGTTAGCGCAATCTTTGCACTGTGTATGATAGGTAATAGAGAAACGATACTGCTCACATAATGATACATCGCCAGTCCACAAGGTTAATCACCCCGCTGCATTACTAACGAAGTCCTAGTGACGATGGCGAAGTAGATCTAGGACACGATCAGACAAGCCAAAAGTGGTAAACATTCACCTGAGTGATGGCATTACCCGAAATTATATTGTAGTTTTTTTTACGTATTACGTACAAACAAGGGGGAGGGGTTACATAACAACCCTGTGATATATAAAAACAATAATATATTTTAATATTTATATTATATATTTTATTCGTGAATTATAACAGTCATATCCATCACATTGCCTATTTAAATACGTTGTGTATGAAACAAATCATATAAAACTGTTGGTTGAAAGGAAGGTAAAATTGAAATTATTCCTGGTAAGAGAATTCCAATCAGAGTCTAAAAGACTCCGTAAGGCTTTTGTTCGTAAAGAATCGTATCAAATATGCATATTTTCATATTCGACGTCTGCTCTAAAATTCACTCTCGGATCTCTTTTATGCCCGGAGTCCCGACTCAGTCGACTGTTTTGCATAATGAGCCCCGTATATAAGGCGCGGAGAATCGCGTTATTTTTCCACCTCAAGCCACCAGAATCGGGAACCACCCCAATTCGCTCTCCTTTTTTCCTCTTCTCCGAGCTCCATGACACGAAAGCGAAGCGTATTGTTCCGGCGACAATACCCGTTACCCCCGAAAAATTATTTCCGTCCGGATGATTTATCGTATCCGTCAAAGACCTGACGGTCGCTGTTATATTATACCGGCCAATTTAGCACACAAAGTTTGACCCCAGCCAATCAACTCCTGAGGCGAACCTGTACTTGCATTCACCTCGAATGCACAATATATTTCTTATGTACGCGCCTATTCAAAAGAACGGGCGAATATTTGTATTCACCTACTAATAACACTAAATCATGCAGTTTTCTCATAACTACACATACAAATATTAGTTTGTTTTTCGTGTCCACCTTATTTTTTATATACAATAATTTAGACACGTTAATTTTTTATAGGAAAAAAATATCGATAAAAGTAAATAAATATTAAAGGTCTTTTACTAACACATCGAAATTTTACCTTTTTCATTCTGATAGAAATTTCAAGATGAAGATTTTAAGAACAGAAATTTATGGAACGTTCTAGAAGTTCAGGTTGACACTGTCATCAACATCTCAACATCAGCCAGAATCGGACCTATGTCGTCGCCTGACGGACTATAAATTCTCGTTATAGAGGGGACTTAAATTAAATCTTTCGGACGGGCCACACGTTAAAATCGGTACTTACGGCTGGTTGAGGGGGTCAGAGGAGTAGTACCTCTGGGAGAGGGTGCCGGACACGAGGGCGGCGATGAGACATAGGAGACAGGCCATCTCTCCCTCGGGGGCGGTGCGGGGGGGCGGGGCGGTGGCGGCGGCGGCGGCCACTGAGGAGGATGCGGCGGTGCCCGTAGACTGGTCCTGAGTGGTATAGTGTTTGAGGAGGCGAGGTTGAGGGATAGAGGCGGCCGCCCGACCGACACTGGCGCCCCCCCGGACAGAGCCCGCCGCGGCCCCCACCACCTCAAACTACACCCCCACCCCCAACATTATATCACCGAGCCCAATTAGTATTTACTGTATCACCTTCCGTTCTCCCCGTTATTTATCTAACGCCGCACTCCATTTTAGATAAACGGGCCGACACGGTTAACAAGGATTCGCTATATCCCAATTGTATTTCCTTTTAATCGTAGCTTCCATCATTTCGCTTAGATTAAAAATTTAACCTATATTATCTGTGGGGTGCGCGAGATGAATAATTAACGTAGCGATAAAAGTAGCCTTAGTTAACGAATAGTATAATTTTATTTGCAGGCGAGGGTATCGGATTCACTTATTTTATTAAGGGAATTTAATAGTAGTGAAAAAATAAGTTTACTTTTTAAAAAAATAGTAATAAAATTTTAGGGGAAAAGGGCTGACTCGGGTAGAGTAGGTTGAGAGTTTCATTCCGTGTGAAAGGTACTTTGGGATTCTCGCGCGATTTTGTGCCTCCACTCGCTTTCCGTTCCTAATAGTTTCGGTTGGATCGGCCGATGTCCCAGTCACTTACGGCTTTGAGAAGGGTTCGGAGACCAACACAATCATAAATGAGCAAAAACGGAACAAACCGGGGGGAAGGAAGTACAGTGACGGTCTTTCATCGTCAGCGAACAAGCGTCAGTATCCCGCTATAATACTGGCAGTGATACTGACTGCGGAGAAAAGCGTAACACTGATGATATTTTATAATTCATAAGCCCTCGCGGGATATTTTTGAGTTTGGGAAGATGATAAAAGAAATCCTTCGGACTGCAGACATCGAAAATAGATGCCAAAGGCCTATTGATGCCCGGCGGAATAATTCAGGACAGGGATAATTCAGGGCGCTGCGTCTCCGGAGCCACTCAATCATTTTATACCGGCCCATCCCGCGCACAACGCTCCCATCAATTATTCTCCCATACATTCCAGCTTTATCTCCTTTAGGGGTTGCTTATTCATCCCTGAGAAGATTCCCTGGAAGGGCCGTGTCTCTGTCATCGAGCAAGACGCATGACTCGAATCGGCGATTATTATAACTCAAAAATCGAACTGCGAGTATTTCAGATTCTATTATGTTCCATCGAGGCACCTCTGTAATTTAATAGACCTCCGGAGCAGCGGGAATATTAAATTCGTACGAAAGGTTTTATTAATAGGTTCGTGATAAGATAAACTCATCGGGGCATACTAGTTTAATTAAATTATTTATTTAAGATACCTGTTTGATGTACCGCGCATGTTTTGAATATTCTTCATAATTGTTAAGTTGCTGGTTTCAGCTTCTCGCCGTCTTCAGTAGCGTGTGCGCTGTTACTGTCAAGGTGGCGAGAAGCGAAACCGGTCTAGCATAAAACCGATACAGCGAGTGGACGCGGGTGATCGCAAAAATGTTTTTCATTGTGGTATCGCGCGTTATAGGCGAACCGACGCTATGTACATTATAGGTAACATTTTCTATGTTTGCGCGCGAGTTCAAACAGGTTTAATTTGGTATTGAACCGACGCAACCGGGTCATTATTAGGTGCGGGAGTCGCGGTGGCCCCTCTAGCGCACTCACTCACCACCCTGCCATCGACCTGGTCCCGGATTAATTTTGTTACACTGATAAATATTGACTGTCGTTAGGATACTAATGCAGGTTTGTTGACCGAAGTTGCCACGCTAAACAGAGATGAACGTCGGGAGGCTCCTGTAGAACGAAAATGCAGTATAAAATTATTACAACTTTCGGAAAATCGTAAAATGTACATAATTCGGTTTTGTCTGGGAGTCGCCGGAGTAAATTTACTTACTGTGTGCTAATTTTGAATTGTTATTAAAAAAAGATTTGTTACATTCTATCTTACTAGCCCTCTGTTAAGGCATTTGATTTTCTGAATTGTAGCTGGGGATAATAAATAGAATATTTGTTAAAACATTCTGCTTAAAATTACAAGGTATTAAGCGGTTATTAACAGAAAAGTGAGTACTCAACGTACCTGAATAATACATTTTGAAGATACAGAATAGTTTTATTTAAACTTATATTCATATTTCTTCATATAGTATACGAAGATTAACGTTGGTTTATTTTCATCAAAATACTGGAATGTGTTAAGTTTGCAGTATTACAGATAACAGAGACAATATCCGTTTTCCGATAGACAAAGTGAGACGTGTTCTATGAATCCGAGTTTTATTTCCCGTGAAAGCGGAGTAAAATCCCAGCCTCTAGAATTACCCAAATTTAAAACTAAAGAGGAAAATCATTAAAAAAATATTTTCTAAATATAGTTGGTTTTTTCTCTTAATGACTATTTCGAGCATGCGATTAGCTTTAAACACTCGATATAAACATTTATATTGTTGAAAGTAATGTTGTGACTCAGAGGTAAAAATATCATAATAAGGCGATCACTTTTTATTAAACAAATCATTTCGATGTTTATATTTTCTATTCGTTGGTTAAACTCGCGTTCAGCCAATATTTATGGACACTAGAAAAGAACTTCAAGGTATACGCTTCGCTTTAGAAATATGAGTTACAAATGGGGATAGTAACGAGATTCGCTGACACAAAAGAGAAAGAACACAAGGAAACTGTGCAAGATAGAGATAATAAAACTTATTTGCCTGATTGTTCAATAGTGGTTGGGTTCTTCAGTGGTTTTCGAAGGTATACTACTTGGCGATATGTCGTTCAAATAGATGCGACCGCCCGTTCAGCGAAATAGGCGGGTTTGAAGAACCAATATTTAAAAAAAAAAATTGTGCGGTAATTGGCTGGGAGGGTTGATGGGAGTGATGGTGCCACGGTCTGCTGACGCGGGCGTTTAGTGTACGGGCCTAAAATCCGGTAGGCGTTGTTTACCCAGCCCGAGCAAACAAGACAACAACAAAATGGCCCCGTGAAATTGCCAATATGTCAGTTCTTCCCTCCCCGAATTCCTGTTTCGTCCCCCACAATCGGCTCCCCTAAATATCCCCCCGGTTAGACCTTTGACGGTCGGCTAGCACGCTAGTGATGTCGACGAAACGGTGCTTAATTCGGTTTAAATTCCGCGTAGATATCGGTTGCCTGTTGTAGCAACCGTGGAAACACGTGTATATGTTTCTAATACTACCTTTGTTTATATATTGTAGTATTTGTCATTTATATAGACTGCGATATACTTTTCTTTTGGGGTTTAGGATGAATTAACTATCAGTAGCGAAAATATTCTTCAGTGTATTGAGCTGAAATGTCTTATTATAGCAGTAAGAGGACTCTTACATATTACCATTACTCGGGGAAAAATTATAGTGGTATGAGTATTTATAACAGAAATTAGAGTGTACCAAATAACGTTATACTGTAATCATTTCTGTAGAGAAGAATGTAATAACATGAACTGGGACAACGCATTCTTTAATGAAGAGGAATCTTTCAGAAAATACTGAAGGAAGCAAATATTTCACGAATTTTGTCAATTTCTTCACTCAGTGTAGGATACAGGAAATAATTACGCTCCAGGATTTGAACGGGCAATTAATTTGTTCTAATTTAGTGAATCGCATTAATCAGATGTCATTCTAAGGTTGAAACAGCAAACTCACGAAGACAATTAATTTAAAATTATAAAGGTTAACTCACTAAAAAATTGTGTTACATAGATATCTTATTGCCTCATTCTAATTTATTATTCAACTAGAATTTTCGAACAAGGATCTTTTTTGGTTCCAACAGTATTGGACTTATCGATACGGCCTGCTATAATAACTCAGATAAAAATCCGATTATTTAGACTAACCTTTTCACCGGGGCTTATTTAGCGCTCCCAGGAATTAGAAAGAAACTTATCGATATGACGAAACTGGATTGGCCTTCGCTGAAATATTCTCCCAATTCAGAGCGACCTACAAAGTTCAATTCGACGTAGAAGGCGACGAGGCCGATTGTGCTGATGAAGAAAATGAGCCAAATCAAATTATCACTTTGTTCGCTCCAAACGATAATTAGGCTGATCAATTAATGTTTCCCACTGTCGATATTGGATAAATAATATCAACTACATACTTTTACAGTAATTAAATTCATTCATAAATTCACGAACGTTTTCCCACCATTACTTCCTCAACAATTGTTTTTTCACTAAAAAAAGAATCTGTTTTTAGAGTCTGTTCCTCTTCAATTAGGGAGGGTTTTTCGCTCGTGTGGTCAAAGCCCGTTTTACTAGATTGAGCTTAACCAAAATTATTACTGCTGGGACTCAATTTTCAGTAAAATAGAAAATGTTCTTACTTGTCTTTATAATGCGCTGTCTCAGTTCAACTCCAGCTTAAATAAATGTGGATTACATAATAATATACTTTTAATTAATAGAAAGTTTACTGGATATTTATCCGGCTAGTATTAGGGTACGTAATGCTGATAACTTTCCTTCATTAGCGACAAAGAAATTAGATTAAATTAACTAACTGTAATGTTTCATCATTCCCTGTCCAGGACGGAATTTATGGCGGTGAGTTCTGTATACTATTAATTATCGATTAGTCCTGGGATGTGATACCGTCGACGCGAGGCAATGTTCATAAGTTGGGCCCAAGTCGGTCCGGGGTGATACCACAGAGGAAACTATTCACACATTTCAGAGATAGTCAATATTAGTGCCATTGTTCTACCCAACATTCGTGACGTTCCAACACCCCAGTATCGCGATATCGGCTGTGGAAACATTCACGAATGATTAGCGGTCTTCCATTCCTTTTTCCACGGTACACCAGAGACTTTATACCAAAGATTTGTTATCGATTAGTTATACATTACGGCATCGAACAATTTAACCACATATTCAAATACGACGATATAATCTTATGATATAATGCAATAGTATATAATATAATGTAGGTACCGGCGCATGTCGTCTGTGTCTGGGACAGCGGAGATATTCCCTAAATCCTCGATTGGCGTGTGCTAAATCCTGAGTTTTATCGAAACGGTTTGGTGAAAGCCCGAAATGGAAACGAGGATTTTTTGGACTTTTACCATCTCACTATGGTAAATCGTATTCGCCGGTTTTTGGACCCCAACAGTTACACTTACATTTGACGTCTATATGGTATTACTTGCAAGAAATGAACGATGATTATTCACACGTAGGATACAAATTAGAATCTTAAATTTTATAATTGGCTTCCCACTTTGTTTTCCGGTCTCGCCCAACCTCTTCGCCGTTTCGGCACATTTGTCATTGCCGAAGCCCAACTGGTTAGTGGGCGAGACCTAGGGAGTCGCCCATTGCAAAATACATTGGAATACCGTTGCGACACCAATCTGCAATATTTTATTGCGAACCAATTAATACTTCAGAATGTAGAACATACCGCCGTGTCCGGTGTCGGTGAGTTATGCATATATTTTAAATATAGCGCCCTAGTCCTGCTATTAGCTTTCTCCTCGTCCGTAACCAGTACAGTATGATGGTCTTACTTTTGAATTCAGTGTATAAAGGATTTATTAACGAGTGGGATTTTATTAATACGTTAATTACGATTTTCAATTATATTTTTTACTGTCAGTCGCGTTTTTGGATGAGATAGAATAATCCATTTAGCGTAAGAAATCCTAGGTTCCTTGTTTCAGTCCAAATTTCGAACCTCCTCTCCTCTATAACCAAGAAATGAGTAAATTGAAATTGTTTCCAGACATTATTCGCAATTTTTATAAATTAGATATTAAGATTGCATAAGGTGAGATTAGTCTTGTTTTGTATTACTCTAGTTTTAATTGAAGAAAAAATAGCTTGGGATAAATAAAACTCTCAAAGACGCTAGCGTAAGATCAAATTCAGGATGTATAAAAAATCCAGGACGTTTTAGCGTAACCTGGGCACGCTTATGTGCAAACATTTCGTGTAAGAAGGGTTTCAGCGAATACCGGGAAAACGAGTGAACCACCCGGCGATTTTTACCTTTCTGTCAGCCCGTGTAGCACGCTGCGGTTAAAAAATAGCCTTCTAATTCCCACTTAATCAGATAAATAAGCAGCGTCGGAGCGTCATCATTTTCTGGAACTGATCTCTCGAAAATTGGCACCCATCCGGCAATCCCCCGGCGGAGGTGAACGGCTGGAGCAAAAGGTGACTCGTCAGACTCACGAGGTCTCGTTATTGCTGTGGGAATTCCCTCATCTCTGCTCTTGGCACACAAGCACTGAACCGATTGAGATTGCAGTTCGATGGGTTTGACTAACGACCGTATCCTGAAGGTATTGATGTCTCAAAGGGCTTGAAACCGGTCAGGGAATTCTGTGGAACATCATATTTCCACTCGCCTTACACTAAGCGGCCTTAAGTATATCCGTACACAAATCATGCACAGGTGTAATACGCTCCACTGTTGGATTTCGCAATTGAATGTCACGAGCCTTCATATAGAAAGTTCGAAAGCAATTTCCGCTTAAGCCGGAGCGCCCTCTGGAGTTATCTTGAAGGAGAAAAGAGAGGGATTGTAAGGATCAGTGCCTTCGAGAGAATATTATCGCGAGTTAAGAATAAGTGATTATATCATCTAACGTCAAGATAGTAGCCGGTGGAAGGAAGGATCAATTAGTTACTACTTCATTGACGATCTAAACTTTACGCGAAGATAGTCGATTTAAATAATTACTCACTAATTATTACTCAATATAGACTTTCCTCTATAATTAAATCCTTTATATATAATGAAATCTGAGCAATGATATCGGTATTGTGGTTAACGACTAACCGAAACAGTGCAGGTTGACTGATGTTCGATGTAGGAAATTTCAGTAAATCAACATTTTTCACACAAGTACAACAAAGTTGGACAGAAAATTTTGGATTGTCCATTTTTTGATGGAATAATTCTTTGTATCTAGGGCAATGAGATCTCATATTTGCTTAAGTTGTGCCTGCGATCGTGGGAAAAGGAAGTGCCCCGGAATTTTCACGGCCCGGAATGACCGGCAGAAAGATATTCGCGTACTTTCGAACCAGAACCCCGGTTCCGGGCTAGTGTCGCTGAGCACGAGTTCTACTTTATCATGCTTACTGGACCTGTGCCGAGCGCTACCCAAACGAAGTCCCAAGGCCAGTGTTGCACAAAATATAATGGCATTTAAAAATTTAAATACCGGGCGTAATTTGATTAACACACCGGGATTATTTAAATAGGCTCCACGCCCAAGGTTGTGTCGAATAATGAGGCGTTTATTTTGGTTTTGTCTGCAGCGGATTTGATCTGCCGTACATGGCCCGAGTCCAAGAGTATGATGTATCTGTAAAAGGATTTTAAGAAATTAAAAGAATGTATGTGCTGTATCAGTTTGGGTAATACATATTCTTAGAGCATCAAAAAATATGAAAAAATACAACATGGACAAAATTACAAGATTTAATAAAAATGAGGTTAAATTAAAAAATGAATAAAATCATCGACTTGATACAGTACTTAGCAGACTAGATCCGTTAACCAGAGTAGCTCATTCCTCCGTGCTCCGTGTCACGTTTCTCAAGGGAAATTTTTGGTCATGTGTCTTCTAGGAATAATAGTAATATTGGATGGTTCCAGTAGTCTGATGTGTATTGGCCGTGCCTCTGTCTACTCCAGGCGGTGTTCCCATCTTCGCTGGGCCTCGTTACGTGACTAGCTCCGTGTCAAGAGTACACCCGCAATTACCACTTCCTCGTCACGCCTTCTCTTCTCCCCTTCATTTCTAATTGCTTTTTTTGCCCTGCATTTCTCACTCTTTCTTCCCACCGAATTTCTTCAGGTTTCAACTTGGATAGGACGCCGACCGGCTCCTATGTTTCAGTCGGCAAGCGAGCAGAGAACAATAAATGCGTTAGCAGTCCTCTTTAATTAATTAAGTTCTTAATTCATTATGTTTTCATAATAAGTCCGAATTATATAATTACGATTATTAGCCGGCGAGTAATTTCATCACTCGAGCCATTTTCCATCCTCCCAGCAATTTAGCAACAGTTTAGGTTTATTCTCTCACTTGGTGGCCATTCGTGAAACTTATACTCTCAATACTGCCTAGTGAGAACAACCTTGAGTGAATTCTGAATATCATGAAGAATTTCGAAGCATATCCACCCATTCTTTGGTATCCGAACATCATTGTATCATTGGGTATGCTCCGAATTTACGTCTAACGTTATAGAAATAATGAATATTTCAATTTTAGATGTAGGTAAAGGGAAGACTTTTGTTTGCTATTGGTTGCCATTTAACGACAGAACTTAAATCATCGGTCGCCCACATGAAAGTGAAAAATGCGTCCGGTTCATCGCACCATTATATGTTAATCATCTGTATCCGAATTCATCTGAAGGTTACGTGAACACCGAAAACGTCACCCAATTCATTTAGATAAAATCATTTTTAATACAACGTACAAAATAAAAACTGAAGCGAAGAACTGGCACTCCCTAACTGGCATTTTCCGAAGAAAACGTTCAAAAATCTACATAGTACAGAACTGTAAATTTTGTTATGCTACAGGCATTAAATAACATATTTAGCCATCCACAAACAAGTCAGCTATCCCGCAACTTCGGTTCGCTTTTAATCACAGACATTTTTAGAAGGAAATTTTTAAATTTTTGTTCTTGAGAAGTGACTGTAGGCATCCTGCGCAGGACAGCGGAGATCTTGAGGTGGAGGACTTTCTAATAAATGCGGCGTAAAATGCTCACCCGTAGGAAAAATTGAGGATGATTGTTGGGGAGTGCGAGGAATTCTGACGAAGTAAAGAGAACGGCTGTTCATGTCGAGATATTCGAATTCCATTGGTGGAAATAGGCACACGGGACGGGATCGATGATATGAAATAGGAATTTTCTCATAATTTCTGAGTTGCGGTGTGTAGTGAAGTAAGTAGGGTGTGTATAGTGCGGGAGGCAAGGACATCGGGGTAAACTGCTTTCTTTTGAGGCTGGGGGTCCGTAAGCCCCCTCCGTTTTAAGTAAGCGGGCCGCAAACTGGTTTCGCCAGAATAAAATCTCGTGACTGGCTGGCATTTACCTCACTCAGCCCACCCGAGTGGGCCCACCGACCCACGGCTGACTCACAACACAGTACGCAGGCCACGTTCGCCAGTTCTTCCCCCCTCCACCTCGGCGCACTTCTTCCAGACCACAAGGACAATACAGTCTTAGACTCAACAAAAATCACTTAATACACAAAAGTATCAGGGTGAATTCCCTCGATAACAGAATAATTTTAACTTAAAGATTTTAATCTTGGGAAGCCATATGATTCATTCGCAATATTGAAGTTGTATTTTACATTTTAAGGCTTTAAGCAAACTCCAGATTCGAATCTGCCTTCTCTTGAGATCTGAAGTTGCGAAAACTTCTGTTTATACGCTTAATTAGGAGCCCAATGAAATCGGTTTCGCCACGATGTTTCAAGTTGTAAAAAAGGAGAGGGCGGTGAACTTTCTACGAAAATATTTAATGCTGTTTTGACGGACTGGTTTTCGAATTATGTCCCGGTTCATTTCATTTTTAAATATCAGACAGCAATTAAATCGGACCGGATTGAATTTATGTATCATTAGGTTTGAAATCATTCCCGATTTCACCAGATTGAGGAGCAGTATTACTGGTTAAACCATTAACCGGTTTCATCGCTATCTTGTCGCTATCCAACTTATTCATTTTATGGCCAAAATACCGGTGGCTTGTGATCCAGTTGATTTTATTAAGGGGAATACTTCACTTCAGAATGAAAACCGGTGCCCTTGGCTTCACTTGAAAGAACACAAGCAACTGCTAAATCTATTCGTAATACGCCATGTTTCCTGTAGGTGTTTGTCATGGGCGCATGAACAGATTCAACTCAACATTTGGAGCACTTCATTCAACTACACTACCCTTCATTTGAACGAAAACCTTTTTTAATTTTCTAATACGATTTCCGCGTCATGCATTTGCAAGTAAAAATAGTTATTTTCTCAAATATGACAAAAATGACCGGATGGCCTGAGTCATGAAGCATGACCACCTTATTTCATGATCCGTTAATTACTGAATTTATGATTTTTTTCCAGGCCGTTTCACGGAGCTTTTCATATTCTGCAAGTTATAATGCGTGCAAATTTTTTAACATTTCAAACATTAATATTACATAACCCTGATTATCTTTCTTGCGTTTAGAATCTTCCATGTGGTTAATGGGTATATTATGTTTCTTTGTCCATTCATTAATACATGCACGAGACTAATATCCAGCTTTATTTTAATATTAATTTTTTTCCCAGTATTTGTTTTTCGCACAATTGTGGTAATCGACGATATGCGCTAAACTTTATTTAAATCCAAGTTACCAGATCCCAATTTTCTATGTCTAAAACATTGGACGACTGGTTCCATGTAAATGCTGTACTGCTGAAGTGATAGATTTTCTCATCACATTGGTATCTATCCCTCACAAATTGAAGACTAAACGTCATAATAAAATAGATACAGAGATTAGTAGGGAACAGATAATTAGGCTTTAATTATTTATACTTGATGTTTTATTTCATATTGAGGGACCTTTGTGTTCTCCAATTGGGTAGTATTATGAGGATGTAGATGAACGGTTTGACAACCCAGTGAAATGCATTTCATCCGTACGTAAGTACGAAATCAAATACTTTATTTCAAAAGACTTTATGACTTTTTGTGAAGTCATACATATTTTGTATTGTAGAAGTTACAGATATTGAAAATGTAGTGTTGGTATTGGGGTTAATCAACGACAGTCTATTCCGTATTATATTCACCGGCCTAGCACAAGACCGAACAAAGTAGGGGGGAGGGAGAAACTCACGGGTAAATAAGTCAAACACAAATGATGATGTTAAACATCCACAGGAGTATGAATAATTCAAAAATCAATATTGGTTAACAAAGGGAGGAGGAATGTGAAGTGGGGTGAATATTCCAGGGAAAAGACGAAATATGAGTTAAACGGTGGCCTACATGACCGACCGACCTTCAAATGACCTTTCTCTGGAAAATTCGACCGACTTCAGATTTCTCCCATTTTCTTCCTCCCCGTCCATTCGCTTTAGCCCATTATACACCCATTTATCACCGTTTTGTTTTTATCAGTATTTATGTAATTTCTTTGTTTAAATCCATAACCACGTTATATTATTAGGAACGAATAATTTACTAAGCCAAATATTATCTTTATAATTACCCCTTGAATATTTCTGGCTGCTTCAGTGCGTTTTAAACCTAATTTTTCATAATTTATATGAGATCCATGTTTTTTAAGTTCTTGTACACTACCGAAAACCGCATTTAAAAATTATTATTTATCGCGGGCTTAATTACAAATGGTTCATTTCCCATAGTCTTTTAACTAAAATAATGAAAAATTCGCGGATATTACATCGCAGTTGTTTCGCGTTTGTGTTATCTGGGGGGAAGCTACGTGACGTCCGTTTCTTTAATTAATAACCTAGTTATAGAGGCACGTGTCAGACGTGATTTACGTCGTATTCTATCGGCCATCCCAGCGCCCCTCGAGCATGACTCGCCCAACATTCCGGAACGTTACTTTTCTATTTATAATTACTGGCATTAATTCATAATTCTAAGAGAGTTCACATTTAAGGTGGAAGGTACTCGGTAAGTGGTTTTCGGGACTTGAACCCGGGTAGTTTAAAATTTAGAGATGGGTATCCGGCTAAGATATTTCTGGTCAAGTCCGATGCATTCACAGTTGAGGCATTCTCGATACATGTCACTCATATTTATATCCGACCTCACAACCTGTAATTGAACTTCACCAATGCCTCATATCACGCATTTCTTAAAATAACTTTTAGCACTAAATATCATATCGCGTCCGTTCGTACACCGGTTCGGACAAGTGTGTTTAGTCCCGGTTTTTTTTGTTTGATTTTGTTTTTGTTCCTCGACGGACAGCGAAAGGGAAGACGCATTTACCCGTGTTGTAATACTCGGACAATTGGGCCAAACACAATAGCGCGGAATCGCGCTTCCGCATATCTCGATTAATTAGTCAGGGCCCATTATGCCGCCACCCCGGGGCGGAAATTCGTTCCGACAATTCGGTGGTCGTGGCTTGTAACTCGAACCTGGAAAAGGCCGCCCCGGCTGGCACATTTTGGAAATATTTTCGACGGGAAGGAGCTGAACGGGAGGCGTGGTTAATTTTGCTTCCCGCAGTTCATTGGCTCAGAAAATTATGGAAACAGGGGAGCCCCGTCTTGAGCGTTTTATCCTGACTCTACCTGTTTTACGAACCGACCGTAATTATCACTCACTCGCAGATGACTGATTTCGAACTATTCATGCCCGATTTTCAGTTTGCTCCACTTCCCCGTTTAGCCCGGGATAACTTGTATCACCAGTGGAACAGAAAATGCAGAGAGACCCGTGGATGAGCTTCTTCTAATCGTAGATTAGGGCCTCTTCGTAATTTGCTCCTGTGCCGGTAATTCACCGGAGGACGGGGCCCGTACCCGCTCTAACGACGCCGTCCCCGGCCCCCCAAGAAAGGTCACGGTATCTTGATTTTTCCCTTTTTTCCTAATCGCCTTCCGGTATAAACGCTTCGGTCTTTTTGGTTCTTTTTCTCTCTGTATTCGGGTAATTACCACCACGACTCCCGTCGGAAGCTTGCTAAACATCCTGCAAGTATGATTCTGCGTCCAATTTTGCCCCGGCAATGGACTAAACGCGCATCTCCCCGTATTCCCCGTTTGTGTCTGTGGTATCCGTAGGGACAAAGCAATTTTTGCAAACGCAAAGCATGAGGTGAGATCACGGTGTGAGGGGTAAAGGACCGGTATATTGAATTGTCAGCTTTAGCATTGAAGTACCCGAAGACGTTGGTAGATTCTGCTTGCGATCATGATGAAGCTAATGTTAAAGGTATATCTATACAAATCTTCCATCTGAAAGGATCTGTGGACAGCCTGTTGCAGTACAGACGTAACTAGGCCATGGCTCATAATTGCCATTCGGATTATGAAATATGCATTCAACAAAATTATACAGATAAATTTAAACAAATCCAAGTTATTTTATATCATACTGGATATGGTCGAATACAGATAAGATTGTATTCGTATTATGCCAATTTCCATTATGTTTAATAGCGCACCTATCTCATTAAATTAAAAGTACTTCACCAACTTATTTGAAATGCGTTTCTGGATGGATTTTACCAATGAAATGCCCGATAAGTTATGTCCACTTTGGTAGGAATTGTTATCTGCTCCGATCATCTGATAATTGAAAAACCTGTCTCCGGTTTACTTATTAATGCCGTTAGATTGGAGAGCGAATGAAATTTATGGGGAGCGGCATTCCCACCCGATTACATTTAATGGTTGGTATTGATTAAAACCTGAAATTCTGTGCGGCGTGAAAGTGGAGCGCGTCCGGTCGCATATTACCCGCGTTCAGTACCGATTGACCCGCCGTGTCGGAGCTGCAATAACGAGCGAGCCGCGTTTTGAGAAATCAAGTGCTCCTCGATTCATCTAAGTGCGAAAAGCGGTTCAAACCGAACTCGCCTTCAGAGTAATCACAATGTGTAAGGACCGAAGTTCCTAACACAACAAGCATACTGTATGCAAATCTACTTAATTATTACTAATTACGAATAAATTATTCATCTATAGCCATTATCATTACAGGAAACCATATAAGCGAAACACGTTACTTCACTAACCACATTCACCACAATCGTATTAGTAACTTTTCGTCTTGTTTTCTAAATATTTCATCTTACAACAATTTTTAATAATTTCGTGGTTTACATGGACCGCTGGTATCCCCTTGGTTTAGTACACCTACACCCACTGGTCATAGGTAAGGGAGAAGGATTAAGCCTAGGACCTGCACGTGGTATGTCACAGATCGGAAAACCCTAGGGGGGAAAATTAGGACGATCGCAATAGACTGCAAGCAAATATTTCATGAATTACATCGTATACTTATAAATAACCGTCGTTAATGTTCCCCGACTACCGTTCTTTGCATCTGTAACCCGCAGAGATAGCGGGTTGAAAATAGCCGACCTTAGTGTCATTCGAATAAGACGTGCCCCCCGCCTAGCCCAGTGTACCCGGTTCAATCCGGTATTGTCGTTGACACCCCACTCGGGCGAAAACGATCTCAATGAGGTAATTTCTCTTTGGCACACTCGGGGTCAGAATTTACCACTTCAGCCGGTCATTATTGGGTCCGATGAAATTGCACGAAAATGTTACGCGTAATAAATTTTCACTTACAGTATTGCCGATACGGAGTCCACTACGAGAAACGACCATTTTCCGGCGTTTTTTGGTCATACAGTCAGGCATTATTTGTGCACCGGGCAAAATAATTCCGAGTAACGGACTGCCTTAATTCATCACAATTTAATCGTTACTCTGCATCAAATAAATATTCACTTTCTCCTGGTTTACAAATCGGATCATTGGCGCGTCCATTTGTAAGTACCTTATGAATAGCTAGCTACAGGCTAGCCGCCACCTTTTGGTTATCCAACTAATTTGGTATCATTATGGAAGATGTTACGAAACTAGTAAGTAGAAATTATAAACCACCATATATATGCGAGACTTGGCGGCTCATGTGATTGATCTACTATGTAGAGTAACACGCTGACGGGACGCACTTGATTGTAAATAGGTGCTTCACTTAATTGTTACAAACGGAGAATCGAGCTAGAATCCGCACCCGGCGTAGCGTGGAACCAACGTTACAAGTTTTTCGGGCTAAATGAAACTGGGATGCACGGGGTGAGTGTTTAATCGGGAGGCGAGAGGGTGGACAGCTTGGCAAGTGCAGGCCTCGCCGCTCGCTCTTTCACAATACAGTTCTCCCTTTCACCTCGTTAAATCCGACACGAGTATTAACGGGATCACGATTTTTATCCCGCAAACTATTGCCTGCATTTCGCCGACTTCACGTTCGGGCTGTCCTGAAGGTGACAGATGCGTTACAATCTGGGAGCTATTTCTATACCACTTCGCAGAACTATATTTGTATTGCAAAAAAATACTCTTAAAGGATGAACAATTTTTCTGGTACTGTATAGCTGGTTATTTTCTTCTTTATTGTATCCACTCCGCTATTAGGTCCGCCTAGGCGACTATGGAGGTATATACAGACTGTACCGCTGAATGCAGAAGGTGTACATGCCGGACAATTGCACATCAACATATGACACTAAACGCGGCAGTAATATATATTCCAAGATATTCCAAGCCCAGTAATGTAACAGCTCCAGATGATATAGGCATTCACCCGGTTAGGTTTGGAGTTTTGGCTCTGCCGCCGTACGGAGAAGTCAGTTCGCTGGATTTGCCGGAGGGAGAAATTAGGAGGAAGGCCCTGGGCTAACTGGGAAACCAGAACAGCTAAAGCGGTGGTAAAGGACGTGCACTGTGTTGGATTCAACGAATGAAGATGAACCTCAGAATGGTTGTGGAAGCGCCGTGTAAAGAGCCAAAGAGTAGTCCAAATAAGCGAAAGGAGTTAGAAACGGTTCAAGCTAGGCTCAATTCATATCGATATTTTCCTTTGCTCGGCTTAGGTGGAAGTTATATGGGTGCCAATTGGCAGCTGGACACCTCTGAGGATTGCGTGAAGCGCGGCAGAGCCAACCGAAGCCAGCCCCACGCACCGCTCTACGCGTACAAACTAAGAATTTAATTGCTCCGTCTCCGTTTCGACCAGACGTCATTTGACCAGAAATACCGCAATTCCGTGTTACACGGACTGTGAAATTTACACGCCTAATTAATACCGCACAGTTGAAAAATACAGAAAACAGTTGAAAATTACAGCGAGTTCTGCTCGTGAATGGTCGATAGAGATTTTAATGCCATTGTTCTTTTCAGATAAACAAAACCATACTCCGTGACACAAATTGACAACCTGCAAATTTCCAGTCTGTCGTCCGGTTCAATTGCCTTGAACTTCGAGCTTATGTTTCATTCATAGCATTAACAAACCCGAAACGAAAACAAACAGAGAAGGACGAGTTTGGCCTTTCAACCCCCGTAAAGAAAGAGCCGTTACAGATACGAAATTACGTAACGATGTAAATCTAATTGCGGGCGGGAGTCAAATTGCCGGTTATCAAGATCCACGGCGGCGCAACTACCCCGAATTGCATCTTATTCCGGACAAGGTAAGATCTTAACTCCTTTTATTCGACTACTTTTTGTTTTTGTTCTGTTTGAAAGAACCCGCCAATCTGACCGAACAGCGGATGTAATTTAATTTGAGCCAACCTCCCGGTGGTTTATAGCTAATTTCGACAACTCCGGCCTTGGCCTTGGTGTCGAGTTTCACACACACATACATGCATATATATATATTGTTCAAAGAAACTAGCTAGTTATTGGTCAATTGTAGTATTCGACTAATATATGTATCACATAGTGTACCCTACAATAATTTAAATTGACCTGTTTTCCATCTCAATTTTGTATTAACATAATTGTCATTAGTATTTTATTTGTTTTTCAGTCCTTTTTTTATTCTTGGGGTACAGTTTATTTTAAGTATAGTACTTGCTCAACACGAATGTCTCGGCGGTTATTGTTTTTTCACATGTTGTTACGCGGTTAGGAAAAAATACTACTTGGATCCCCTCGAGGAACGGCTCAACCCGTCCGTTAGTTAGACGATGGGGGTCATATCTAGGCTCGACACAACCACTCACCACTGTGTGTTGATCGGTTAGAGGGATATCTCTGTGGGAGACCGCAATGGAAGAGAGGACCCGAAATAAGTTAGACAAAGGTGAGAAACGTTTGTCCTGGATTGTTGTTGGGTTAAAATTGGCGGGTGGCCTTCTCCCTTCGGCACTTCCACGCTCCTCTAATCACCAGTCAATTTTCATTTTCCGAGAACGGACCCGCAAAAAAAGGCCCCTTCTCCGATTGTGCAATTCCCTTTCTGGGCGTGAACCGTTGTTAGAAAACGCTGTAATATTTCCCACAGCAACCTCGATGTTTGTCTGGCTTTTAAGACAACGATATATGCTGTGTCTTGGAAGGTAACGTAATTTATATATATCGCGCTTTTTTATACATCTTTGTGTTTCAGCCACTGCCCGGGCTTTAAAGGACGTGTTTCAGTAATAAGGACTAGGTGTACTTTGTACAGTTTTTTCTAGGGTTCCAAACTTGGGGTGGATACATCGAATAGTACTGAAGCCGTTACCTAACAAAGATACATACATACAGAAATATATCATTTTACTTTTACAAACATAAATGAATAAAACAAAACTAATTTTTTTTTATTGCTGATAAAAAAGCATTAATGGATGAAAAAGAGAAATATGTTTAAATATTATATATGTTAAAGTAATAAACTCTGGGTAAAATATAGCGACATTATAACCAGCGCGATTTGTCCATCTCCCCTTGGTCTTCACGAGTAGTTCGATCTGACGGATAGTTGTATTTCTATGGTAAGAAATTTATTGTTTAAATAGAACAAGCTTGTTAATAATCTGAGGTACACTGTATTTTGTTTAGCAGGTTTTAGTAGGCGGTAGTCGTAATGAAGAAGGAAGTTGCCGAATTTTATTGCTCCTCTAAACACAATAAAGGCGAAAATAAAAACAACCTTATAAATAAACAACCGTGTGATGTAAGCATCCACCTGGGAATCTCGTCTGCAATGAGCTCATTAGAATGCTGTCCCTTCCGCCAATGGGGTTCATAAACATATTAGATGAAACCTGAGCAGATTTAAAAGGATATTGGCGTCATTGAGACCGAGGTTGGGTCCGCGTTACTAGTGAAGACATTACATAGGTATGAGTACCAGTATTAGTATTAGTGCGTTGAACAAGGCACTTCCTACCAAAAATAAAAAGTACATTGTAGATTTCGTGTGTTTCTATCTCCTCTCGCTAGACCGGTTTCGGGTGCTCGCCATCATCAGTAGCGGTGTTAGTCACTTTGGCACTTTGGATGTTTTTTGGGCATCCTCACTGCACTGTCACCGTCACTTGCACTGTGGTGGTTTTCTGTTTGTCGTCTGCATATATGTGTGTCTTGTTATTGTGTTTTTGGAGGATTTGTTTGTCTTGTTTGAGTTGAGGGGGTATGTGGGATTTTTGTAAATCAGCTTAAGTCTTTGTTGGGTTGTAGGTCAAAAATGGAAGGGGGGTTGGGCGGGTGAGGTCCTTTAGTAGGACTAGCTAATCCTAGCCGAAACCTGTCTATGAAAATACCAAACCATCAAGAGGAGGTAGGAACACACGAAATCTACGGTATTCCAACCCCTCGCAGAACACAAAACAGGTATTTTAAACTAGCTTATATATCTTTCACAAGTTTCCTCAATTGATAAATTCTAACTTTTATACATGAAATTATATAGTTTCATTCAGATGGATAGGTAAAAATGTTTTTTCGACCGCATTTTAAAAGCAGTAAAGCGAAAGGGAAAATATCCTAGTATTAAGATAGATAGGCTTTTTTTAGAATATTTGCCAGGACAAGATGAAGAGGTGCGCTCTCGGAAAATTCCTGAAATTCTCTGAATTCCGATAGCGAGAGCGAGGCATGGTTGTATCAGGGTTTGTATTAGGAGTCCAGGAATTGGAAGGAAGTCCTCTTACCCTTAACTTTGTGTCTTTCACCAATACACAACCACCCCGAATTCTAGTGGCTTAAGTTAGAACTAATACAAAGTTTCATTCGCACTTTAATAAATATTATATGTATAAACTGTACATGTCTTTAGAAATATTTAACTAAATATAATTATGATACTTCGGTTTTCCTTATTTGTATTAAATGCAAATAGTTGATTGTTCATAACTATGTAGGCATAATTTCATTTATTGTCTTGATTATTAAGAAAGAGTCAAATTAATACCAATTTATTAATAATTTGAAGAAGACTACAGCTTCACAAATATTATTTGGTTTATTTCTCTGTAAAGTGAGGTACTAAATGAACCTCATAAGGTATGCTTATGATAATTTAAATAGTAACTGTGGAAGTATTATATTAATATACTGAACTTCCCTTTTGATTAATTTTTTATACCCTTCAAGGTTTTTTGTGTTTTTAGTTACCAGTAAAAATATTTTCAATATATTATATACTTATTCATTGCCAAATAATAATTTTATAACAGATTTTATATGTTTATAGTACAATAAAAAATTTGCAAGTTTATTACACTCTCAATTTAGAAAAAAATTTGTAATTTATAATTCACACTATTTAATTTTTATATTTCCAATTGCATTTTATTTACCCACTTTTGTGGACTGATAGGTTTTAATATTTCACACTATCATTATTTCATATTTCCTTTATATTGTTTGGTTTATGGTTGGGGTCCCAACATGTAACAACCCAACAAGTTACATGTAACTTCTTACCAAATGTTCTTGCCTATATGTATTTGGTCCATCTCAATGAAGAGTACATATATGAGATTTTTTTCTGGCAGTTGGATAGTAGTGAATCAAAAATTTGATGAGTTAATTTTCATATTTCATTTACTTTGACTGTGATACTGTAGTGTCATGAAGTATGTAATCAATACTGTAGCAATTTAAAAAGAAATTTTACTGCTGTGACTTGTTTCGGGAGGTATTCCAGGATTACTTGAACAATTTATTTTGAAGGTATTCCGTGCACCGCGATTATTCGGTTGCTGAAGTTCAGATGATAAATTCTATGATAAATAAGTATGAATAAGTAAAAAATCAATACTGTAGAAGTTACAGATATTGAAAATGTAGTGTTGATGGTAGAATTACTCACAGACAGCCTATAATCATGCGTACACAATTGTATTATAAGGAAGTATTATTCACTGTCCTAGCACAAGACCGAACAAAGTTCAGAAGTGAGTGAAATTCACGGGTAAATAAGTAAAACACAAATGATGATAAACATCCACAGGAGTCTGAATAATTCAAAAATCAATATTGGTTAACAAAGGGAGGAGGAATGTGAAGTGGGGTGAATATTCCAGGAAAAAGACGAAATATGAGTTAAACGGTGGCCTACGTGACCGACCGACCTTCAAATGACCTCTACCGTTCTCTGAAAAATTCGACCGACTTCAGATCTCTCCTCTCCCATTTTCTTCGGGCCAGTCCGTTCGCTTTAGCCCTGTATCAGTTATTGGTATTCTTGTAATTTCTTTGTTTAAATCCATAACCACGTTATATTATTAGGAACTAATAATTTATTAAGTCAAATATTATCATTATAATTACCCCTTGTCAGTGCGTTTTAAACTTAATTCTTCATAATCTACATGACATTTTTTCTTGGGAGTGATTTATATTTAAAAATTACTTCCAGTTTTACATACCTTATGTCTAGCTGTTAAAAAAACATTCAAGGCCGGTAATGCGATAAAGTTTAACCTGTTTACATCATAAAATTTTGAACTGTTTACGTTCCCCTTTATTTGGTATTCAATATTATTTCCTGGTCCAGCATAGACAAGTTGGGGCCAAAATCCAGGACTACAAAATACAGAAGTTTTCGAAATAGTCCTTCAACTATTACGTTACAGTTAGTGCTACTCCCACTCAAACTACTATAAATAATCAGTATACGAATTATATAATACACGTATAAAACAAATTATGATGTTGTACATCCTCAGGAGTCTGAATAATCAATTTTGGTTGACAAAGGGAGTTGAAATCTGAAGTGGGGTGAATATTCCAGGGAAAAGACGAAATATGAGTTAAACGGTGGCCTACGTGACCGACCGACCTTCAAATGACCTCTACCGTTCTCTGGAAATTTCGACCGATTTCAGATTTCTCCTCTCCCATTTTCTTCTTCCCCGTCCATTCGCTTTAGCCCATTCCATGCCCATTTATCACCCTTTTCGTTTTTATCAGTATTTATACCTGGAATTTCTCTGTTTAAATCGAGAACCACTTTATATTATTATAAATGAATAATTTACTAAGTCAAAAATTATCTTTAGATCCAGAACCAAAATTTATATTCAATTGTTGAGTTACTATCATTAGTTCATTCCTAGTTTTGTACTCTACTTTTGCTTTTAGTATTTTTTCTCTCTTTCATTCTCTCTTCAAAATAAACTTAATAAATAAACTAATGTAGAAACGTAATCTGATATTGTATTATTTGTGTTACTGAATGATGGTTTTTTTTCAAAAAGTGTTATGAATATGTAACAAGCCATCACCGCTGATAAAATACATGCGTTTACAGGAATATTAAAACATATAACATGTAATATAGAGACCCTTTGCCAGTGAACAAACTAAACTAATAGGGAAGGAATAAGGAAGGGATAAAATTACTTATATTTAACTAAAGTAACTGGGGTATTAAAAATACTAAATATAATTAAAAATTCTTATGTACCTTTAATGGAGAATCGTATAATGAACATAAACATTTAGAAGTAAGCATACTTCAACAACAATAATGTCTTTAGGCTTCAAACACTGCGAAATTACTAATAATTTCCCAACATACAAGAAATTGAACCGAGATAATTTGACGGCATAATCTTAATGTTATATTTTATACAGATTTCTAACAATTGTTACATTAAGTACGGTGTGTTAGGGATGTCTTTAAGTTAGTTAAGTACGCTTGGTTAACAAGAATACTTGGTTTCAAGCAACACGGTGACACAACCATAAACTGTACAGATTCAACAAACAGAACTATCTATACACATTATTTAATTTGAATACTGTGTTGCAGAAAAAATACTTTTTTCTTGCCTAATTTAAAACAATAATATATATGTATGTATATATATGTACACATACATAAATATATATAGTTAACTATCATTTCTTTCAAGCATCCTGTAATTTTCTGCACTAGACTGTCACAAAGTCTTCCTTTATATCCAACGTGCAATTTTTAGCGTCATTTATATGCGCCTCATACCACTTTCAATTAAAATTACAAAATGACATATTTGTACATATTTTATTTAAATATAAACGAGTTTTTAAATCTTTGTAAAAATCATCTAATTGATATTGCGAAAGAACTCACTCGAGGAAAACATTGGAATTCAACAAAAAGATATATCATCACCAATGACAGGAATGACAACTGTGCAACTTTTCCACTATGAAGCTGATAATTTTACTAATAACTACAAACATCATATATATGTAATTTACAGTCACTTTTTATATAAGAAGGATTTAAATATAGTCTTATTGCCATATCACTTTTCATATGCATACATATATACAAATATATATGTATCAACATACATGATTACAATTTAACAACAATCAGAAATACTCCTTCTGCAGTTTAGTTAAAAAAATTTAGCGCTTACATAAGTTTATTATCATGATAATAAGTTTTGTAAAGATGTCTAATATGCACAAAATGTTTAAGTTCAAAATGCCTCATTAAAACTTACAGTTATGAGTATTTGACAGAGAAATGGGACATTTCATTTTGTGAGTTTGGGTTCACTGAGACTGTCCAATTATTAAATAAATAAAATTTCACATACCAACAAATAATAAAACACTAATAATTTTTAAAATAAAACAATCATAAATTAACTGAATATTAGTGCATTTGTACTTCTATTCAAATCAACAAATTTATTAGAACTCATTGGACAAATAAGAAATAATTTTAACAAGACCCAAACAACTTCCTCTGTCCAACTATTACTAGTAGAGAGAAATGTTGTTCACAATAAAATAAATAAAAAAAATTGTCCTTTAACAAAATATTGAATTATTATGTCATTCAAAAGATAAAAATTATATTATAAAGAGTGAGTCTCTCATATAGAAAGCCGTCTGTTAAGTAGGCCATTACTTTTATTTTTTTTTAGTCATTCTAGTAATGCAACACAATAAATCTGAAAAAAAATAAATCAAATACCTGTTGTATCACAGCCCCAAACACAAATTAATTTAATTTTTCATATTATACGTAATAAATGAAAAATGTTAAAATGTGAACCAAAATATTCACCTGCCACCGTCTTGACTACACAAACATATAAGGAAAATGTATAATTTTAGGAATCAAATAACTAAAATAAAGATACCCAAAATATGAAATTGCATCCCAAAGGTACAAGGAATTGTACATTAAACATTAAATAATGAATGAAATACAGATTACAAGTGATGACCATAAAAATATTTTTTATAATAAATATGTACGTATAAATTTTGCAACTGGTATTGTGTATATACATTTTTTGATAAGTAGTTTAGGTTGCATTTTTCAAAGAGCATGACTATTTCCATAATCCCAAGATACTTCTGACAAGTTTTACAAAAACTCACTTTTTCCCCAAACTTACTATCCTGCTGATCATCGGCTTAGATTGTGTTACATTGTTGTTTTGAGTCATTTCTTCTTTTATCATATTTTCTTTGGCACCACTGAAAAAATACAACAGTTCGTGAATTTTCAGTTTATCAGTCATCAAAAATCTAGAATTATATAATACATATGATTAAATTAATTTTTAAAGAAGTGACATAATGGGCAAATTTGTTTCTAAGTAATTATGTTATTATTATTTTTAATTTATTTTTTATTTTTTCAAACTTAAAGTTGTGAACTTAAAGTGCAGAACAATATATTAAAAGTACACACAGGTATCTAGTAAGGTCCTCAATATCCACCAACATCGAATCCTGACTCATGTGGAGCTCATCTCTTTCCATCAAGAACTTCACGAGGTCTTCATTCAATTCTGGAACAGTGAAATCTGATTAGTATTATCCAATTTAATTTTAAGCAAACTGATTGTTGGGAACAGTATACAGGTATATAAAATATCTGGGAGTACACTAAAAATTATTAGTAACAAAAAAATATGGAATTATTATATCAGTAAATTCCAGCAGTAAATTGGCATGGATTAAAAACAAAATTCAGTTTAGCAGTCTTTATAATTATCTGAACATAAATATAACATAGCAAAAACTAGTTTTAATGCAGCATGTATCTAATATAAGATTTGTCCATCAATGTGAATAGGGATAAAGAATTATGCTTGAATAAATTAGAAAAAGGTTCAACCACAAGTGATTTTGTTGGATTTAACAATGAAAAATTTTGGAAAAGAATGCTCAGATTTATGTTTGAATTTAAAATGCCAATACATACGCTCAATCTGAGTATGCAAGTCGTTAACAATCACTTGCAATTGTGCAACGTTCATGTCAGTTAACATCTGCCTGCTGACCCTCCTCCTGCCTTCAGGGAATGTAATTCCTACCTGTTGAACCAATTTTCATGACTTTATTTCACTGTACAATTGCCAATTAAGTATTAAAGAATTTTAAGGCAAAAATTACACAAGTTCTGGCAGGAATATTATTGAATTATCTTGAACCAATAATTCTGAATAAATATAAAAAATATCTGCATGTATATCATAAAAAATATAGCCGTTTTATTTATAACATTGTAACAGCATTTTGCAAGCATATGACTAATTTAATGAACAAATAATACTATAAAATAAAGTATTCAATTAGAACTGGAATGACTGTCTGGTATACAATAATAATTAATGATATTAATTTGTTCATACAAATTGATCAATGAAAAGGTTACTAATTTTGGCTGTTAGACAATTTTATATTAAAACTGGAGTTACTTGCAGTATTGTGACAATATAAAAATGAAATCACAAATATATAGCGGTTTGTTAATCATAGTACTATTGTACATTTTATATCCGGATCAAAAATTCAATTAATTTAGACATCTAAACTTTGACTTGTCCATGAGTTTACCTCATATTGAATTCATAGAAACATTCCCAGTAGTTCAAAACATAACTCTAGCCACTGAGTCACTGCCAACTCGGGTAATACAATGCAGAATCTGCCAGTATACCATGGACCTAATAAGTTATAGTATAAGTTGGGAGTTTGACTGCAATGCTAATTTGACTACAGAGCCTAATAAATATACTGAAAATTCTTTGTTCTATCATGGATAGCTTGAGAGTCCTCAAGGAAAAGTGGAAGTGGTTAAGTATCAGAAATAGGCTGAATTTCTGTCGCAACCTTGTAAGTCACATTTACAGTAATAAATAATAATACAATTTGATTGTTGTGAAGGATACCTTATGGAGGCTAGCTCTGAGCATGTCTGTAATTGGACTGGTCTGATGCCTCTGCCTCTCCGCCTGCATCTGCATCCTTGCCAGGTCCTTGGCCTTAGCCAGGGCTACCCTAGCCTCTGCCTGAAGCCGAGCCTGACGCTCGAAGAAGCTGCCCTCAGTCACTGACTGACTCTCTCCTTGCAATAGCTGTGTACTCTATAATGCGGATAAATTAATAAATACTCAAACACACGTCTAAATTAAAAATTACATTATCGGTTTACATAATGAACCGTATATAATTTTATATTCGCTACAATGTCTCCTTACAATGCTAGCTATCTTAGTTTTGACTGACAAAAATATTTTTACACGCTTTTATTTAGTTTCACATCGTGTCCTGTCGTCAAATCTTGCAAGGTGAATTTGACCCACTTCCCGATGTTGGAATGAGCTGAAATTTTGCATACATATGTAACTCCGATGACAATGCGATATTCAGGTTCATCCCAGGTCATAGGTGACCACGGAGGTCACAACAATTATATTTCACTGCAATTCACTTCAAATCATTGTAAAGAATTTCTAACCTTTCACGCACCTTCAAAAACTATATTACAATTAATTTGATATACCTGTTTTGTGGTCTGCGAGGGGTTGGAATTACTGTAGGTTCGTGAAGTTTCTGTCTCCTCTCACTGGTTTGGTCTTTTGCTAGACCGGTTTCGGCTGCTCGCCATCTTCAGTAGCGGTGTTAGTCACTGTTAGCACTTTGGATGTTTTTTGGGCATCCTCACTGCACTGTCACTTTCATATGTACTAACAGTGACTAACACCGCTACTGAAGATGGCTAGCAGCCGAAACCGGTCTAGCAAAAGACCAAACCAGCGAGAGGAGACAGAAACATCACGAACCTACAATAAAATCAACCTAAAAATAGCCTAATTTATTCCAGCACCTTTGTATTGTACTTTGTACTGCATTGTACTCATGTATATTCCATGTCAAGAGTGGAAATATAGATTTGCCATATCAATTATACCATATTTTTAATTATTAAGTATAATTTGTTAAGAGAATTGCCTGCAATATGTTCACACAATATATGTTATTATTTATAAGTAAACAATGAGATAAAATAGATAATATGAGATTGCTGGAATAAATAATACTGAAATATGGAGAAATGTACAATGAAAACTATTCTAATCAAATCAACCATAATAATAATTATTAGTCCACAAATATTATGAACATAAGTAGAAAGAATTCACACAATGCCACCTATGCCTAAAGGTATAAAGGAAATGAAAAGAAGAGAGTGTGAGTTGGTTTTGAATTATCAACATAATGGAACTACCAAAAAAGGTACAATGAAATACAGTGCCAACAGATGCATATTAATCACAACAGATAACAGGATACTCTCAATACACCTCCATAAAAATGAATCATATATCCCTTTAATTTTGATATTAGATATGAACTTAAAATTTGGACAAAGGATTGAATTTTTTAATTTGACAATTATACTATGTTACACACTAAGAACTATTACTGTAGTTTCCAATGAAATAACACATATACATGTGTATGCATTGTATATTGTGTTCTATGCATAGAGAACACTAATAATAAATATAAAAATTAATCCTTTCATATGTTTGTTTTCTTTTTATAATTTATAATATCAAATTTGTATTGCATCATTGGTCAAATTATGATGTATAACCAAAGAAAAAATTTGAATATGCTTCAAAATGTAAAAACCAACTATTTACCATTAAAATTAGATAGCTTACAAAATAAACAGCTATTATTATGGTGCAGTCCGTATTACACTGTCTAAAGGAAGAAAATAGTTTTGGTCAACCTCACAACAGGGAAATTACACACCTTGTTAGTTACATTTAGAGTCCTTGGTGTTTCTTGACCTTGGTTGATTGTCTTCGGTTTGGTCGGCGGAGAAATGTTTGTCGGGGGCGGCACTTCTGAACACGGAGATTCAGAATCGGACATTGTTTCATTCATGAAACATATCTGCAGGTTCATACCTGGAACACAATACTAGGAAATAATACACAGCACTAAAGGGTATAAACCTTTTTTCTCTAGGTTCAGCATTTATAGTTACTTTCCCAATAATGTATGTAAAAACCAAATCAATAAAATTAATGAAAAAATATTTTGGGACTATATAATTCTTTTTGAATCTAAATTGCATTGTTTTCTCGATTAATTGTCAAGAATGAAATCCTTATATATCTGCATGCTATACTCATAATAATAAAATAAAATTAAAACTAATTTTACATTTATTTATTAAAAAAGTACATTTCAATCGTCAGGAAAACTGATAGAATAAATTTGGCCATATAAAAATGTGTAGCTAGTTTATATTTTACAGAAAAATTATGAAATATGCAATTCGTACCACTCTGAAGTCTAGCCTGCAAACTGGGCTTCCTGCCTGGCCTATCGCCACCATAATATTCATCAGCATCGCTTCCAGTAGCCAGCCTTCGCCTTATTTCCTCCCTGTCATTCCGCCTCTGAAAGATGAACAGATATTAGCAGAAAGAACTCAACCAACAGATTGCAAGGGTGGGACACGAGTCCCAATACTCACATTGACTATCCTGTAGTATTCATTCTCCCCGGGATTTATAACTCTAGCGAACCTATCTACTATGTCGGGTTCGAGTGAATCGCAGTCCTCATCGCTGTAGGACTGATAGTTGATCCACTCCATCTTATTGTCTATGAGCACTGGCCATTTGAGTTCAAGTGCAGGACGGTTTTTTGAAGGACACGATTCGTTCAGGTTGGGCGTCGATATCGTTTTTGAGGGCCCGTCCCTAATCTCGGACAGGTAGGAGGACAGACTGTTGGTTTTGTTGATCACAGAGCATTTGATGTTGTCCAAAGTTTCGGAAAACTTGGTGGTTTTCTGTTTGAGGCTTTCTACCGAGAGTGATTCCGAAAGTCTGGTCGAACTTGTTTTCAGGTTCGTTATTATATTTTCGAACATTCTGACGAGTGTTTTCTTTGAGCAATAGGAAATTCCAAAAAGCAAGGAATCCCGACAAGTGGGGTTATCTGGGACGGGCTCGGCGCATTAAATAGTCGGGCGCTGAATCGAAACTTCACTGGAGCATACACCGAAATGTTATGGATAACGTTTCCACGTAATAAACGAGCGTAATAAAAGCTAATAGAACTAACACTTAACGATAATAAAGCACTACTGGTTATAAACAAGGACTGCACATGACTGTTTACAGCTCAGGGGTGCCACAACACCGGATCATTGACACCTGCGCTATTTAAATGTGGGATGTCACAATTTGTCCCGTGCAATATTTCCCTTCGCTCTACCTTACCTATTTATGTAATTCTAAAGCATTATTCGATTTTTAAAGATATTTTGAAACGCTTTAATATACGACACTACTCGTTTCATCGAACTAAAATTGATTAACAATAATTAAGTGATAACATTATTAGTTCATCCAAATGGTAGTGGAGTTACAAACATAGTTAAAGATTTTTATTAATGGATAATCGCATTATGAAAATAAACAATTATACTTAAGCATTTTTAGGCTTTCAACGCCTAAGTTATTGATCATGTTCATCCTACAATAATGAGAAAACGTTGAACAAACGTAAATGATACATTTATTGGTAGGTTTGTTAAAAATTTCGAGCTATTAATTTGACCATTAAAGATCGGGACATAGCTGCACCTATTTTAAACTCAAACGTAATTAATTCGGATTGTAGAAAAAGTTTTTCAAAATCGATCACTTTGTCATGCACTGGATAACTAGGGCCATCAGCATGAAAAAGTGAATCGGAAATAAGTTAATAAACATAGCTTGTACACAATGCATCCGAAAGTATAGAATAAATAAACGTATTGTTTCGTCTTAGGTTGGAATTCATACACATATATTCTGTTTTATTCATTATGTCGAATTTTTATAAATTTACCGATTACACTTCATTACAGTTCAATACGCTCACAAGAACTCAAAATTACGGAATTATCGTTCCCAAAATTAGTCAACATAAATCGTTAAATGTAGCAAGCAGTAGGGAAAGCGGCCATGCAATGGGGATTCCAGATTTGACTCGGATAGTTAGTTATAGTCTTGCTTAAGACTCGCGAGACTCCTAGCAGATTACTCGAACAAATTACTCCTGTTACTTCATAACATAAAGCACGCATAAATGAGTTCTCTTCGCTATCCCGGAGCCGTTTTACCAGGATGACCGCAATCTCTATTAGATTAAGTGGGTCGCAATTATGACCGCGGAGAAATTGACTGCTCAACAGATACCTGTTTAAAGTCTCAGCTGTTCTCCAATTAGACAGACACTAGGAATTAAGGATGTAATTCTATCAACAGGTAAATTGCTGGCCGTATTCTAATGTTTCGAATATCATCACTTGTTCTCAGTAATAAGATACAATTTGCACGTTTACGCCTGCATTTACCAAATTCTTATTTTTTTGTTATTATGTGAATTATAAAAACTACTAAACCTTTATGTTGTTACACTATTCGGAAAGTAATTGCCAAACGCCGTTTTACAGAAAATAATCTGTTCATCCCATTATTAAGTCCAAGAAAAGGGGTTAAAACTGGTCTAACATAAAAAAACTTGCGACACCTCGGATGGTTATCACTAATGTCGCTATTAATTGGAGGTGTATCTTCGAGAGAGATACTTTTCCCTTTCACACTCCTTCGGTAATAGAAACCTACATAACCGCTGGTACAATATTTCTTGTGTTGTTTTTTACTCAAGATTATCAAATTACATTACGAAAAACAATTTTATGTTGCATAAGTCTGCTGCTAGCATGATCGAATGAAGACCGATATCAGGAGTACCATATTGATCTTCTTACGTTTGAATATTTCAATCAAACTGAAAATTAAAACACTAAAATCAATTCGATTTCGGAAAAAAACGAAAACCATTTATCAAGGGTAATTTTTACACATTTTCGGAGAAAAAGTGTACAGTAAAAAGCTCGGGAAGGCGCCGTGTTTAATCGTTTTCGCTTTTTATCGCAAACAAATAAATAAAAAGCTTCTGGCAGAAACTGCAGTACTGGCCCAGTGCGATTACACAAGTCTGCTGTAATACAATGGCGGTGAGAACTCCAGTTTTCTCTTTCTCCTCCCGCGTTCCAAGAAAATGTAATCAGATTTTCAAACTTACGTGCGGGATGAATCGGATTGTATTTTGAGTTTCGCTGTTTAGGGCAGACGTTTTGTCGCATTATTTATTTGTTATTTGTGGAATGATTGGTAATTGGGATTAGGGTGGCTTATCCAAAATATAGGCCTGTTGTTACCATTCGGTATTATGAAACATTGTAATTTCCAACGAAATAAATAAATCGTTTCGAGAAAAAAATTATTTTATTTTCGTATTCATAAGATACGAGTTTATTATTTTAAATTATTAATTTTAATTAATACACCTCTAAAGTGCCCAGTGTTCGTTTTCAGTACCCAAACTGAGTCGGTCGAATTATGCTGATGCGCAATTCTTTCAATTTGGAGGCCTGCAAAAGCCGAGGAGAAGGCTATTTCTTTTTAACAAGGACAAAGCGGGCAAGTAACGCGCAATTTAGCTGAAGAAAATCAGATAAAACGAACGGAAGGAGAGGTCGGCCTAATTAGAGTGCGTGCAAACAGTGAAAACTTTCAACGTTCAATTAAGACACTGGCTACACTGGACGGTTCGAGAATTTAGTACAGGCGGCCAAACCGAGCCATATTTCTAATTAGAGGGTATGTATATTAGTTTGCAATTAGAAGGTACGAATGTTAGCATCAAATTAAATATTCGGCTATTTTAAATTGGATTCTGATGGTTTTGTGTTACTTAAACTTCAATTTACGCAATTTGAATTTTACCCGACGCAAAAGTGCATTCCCCGGCATGCGCTTGTTGTACAATTTAGAGTAGTTCCGATTTCTTGAAATATGCAGAATATCCTCCAACATTTCACAGGAATAAACAAACACATGTATCGGCCCACAAGTATTTCTGTGTTTATATATACGATCGTCGGGCTGCGTAAGACGGGCATATGAGCTGGACATGGTACGTCTTTTAACACGGACAAGCAGTCATATGTTGGTTGGGTCGAGACATCCCACATTAAAGGACTTGGTCATAATGATCTTTCGTCGATTCGGAATGTTTACAGCATTCGGCTGATAATCAACTGAACTTTTATCCCGTTGAAGACTATCGAAATATCAAATGTCGAATTCGAAACAGTTCAAGACCACGGATATTGGCTTGATATTTGTAATTCCTTTAGGCGGGACGTTTATTAGAATGGGAGAGGTGGCGGTCCGAACTACTGGCAGTCTTACCGTATTGATATCGCCGAGGGAATCGACGCTCTCGTGGGAATCGTAGGTGAGGGTGTAGAGGTCGAGGACGAACCTCGAGTCCTTCTTGTAGTGTCTCTTGTGCAACTTGTTGGCGTGATTCACCCACGGATTGAACATAACACTAGTGCCCATGTTGTAGAACGCTCTGGGTGGACAGCCGGGCAGATTTCAAACGGGCATGGCGGAGTTCACTGAACGAGTGAGCGGCCCGCGAGGCACCCGCTACTGGCACCCCCAACGGCTCTCTACCGTTTCCCCACTTTCACACTCGGCTGGCTTTTACTTCCATTCCTTTCCTTCCCGCTGCCTCCACTTCTTCTTCTCCTTCCTTCTTCTATTTCATCTGGCTCTTCACCCGGCGGCGCGAAAGGCGAGGGAGGGAAAGTGGAAGGGGCCGCCGCTTCGACTGTCCTCCCGACATCTCTCCTACCGTCGGTCCGATTTCCCTTTCGTCCTGTCTCGGTGTCCCGCCACGGGTTTCACGCAGGATAATAACGACGAGTAAAGAAGACATCGAGTTTTTTCACCTATTGAGGTCGGTGCACAAGTTCCGAAAGCCGTTCCTCAAATTTCGTTGTCACAAAGACAAAATCCGTGATATAGTAATCGAATGACAGAAACCCGTTTGATTGAATGGAAATTGATAACTCAAAGAAGTAATATATTATAAAATATTACTACAGTAATAATAACAAAAAATGAACAATCAAAAACTTGAATTCCTGGGACGGACGCGTGACGTGTGCTGATTCAAGTAGTGCACGCACTGCAGCGGTATTATATTTTAGAAGACGGCAGTAGAAATCTGTTCTAAACCGAATTGCAGGAATCAACTTGTTCCATCCTGTACGGTTATTTCAATTTCAAACACAGATGAAAATCAAGGAAATTGCGAAGTAGTGGTAGAAATTAAGGACTAGATCCGTTCACTCATCGAAGGGAGGGGGCCTACGCCACAGGCGTATTGTTTGTACCTATAGCGCTACATTCTTTACCATAACTGGGGCATAATGATACACCGCGGACCCGAATCGAACCACCGACCTACATTACCTGAAACGGCGAAGTAAACTACAAGGTATCTACAATTTCAACCAGATATCAAAGGCTTTATGAAAAAATAAAAGGCTAATATTCGGTTTAATATTTGTTTAGAAACTACCTTTATTTTTAATGCTATAAATTTTAAATAATACATATCTACAGGATTGTACAGTTATGATGTGCAGATATTAAACGAGGATTTCGCAAAGATTCACTCTTAGCTTTCATGGATATTGGCGAGATGTACGAACAATTATGTAAATGCAAGAGCGTTAAAAACGGAAAAACTACGTAACGACTTCTCTGGGCGCGCATCAACGGTCCGCTTGCTGTTGCAACCAAGTTCTAATTGAACCCCCATAAGAAGGAGGAATATGAGACAAAAAATATTCCCAATTACTTTCTCCATATGTAGGCTAGAGAAAGTGGCGAACTGTTTTCGTCAAAGGAAATGATTATTGACGTAACTAAAAAAATTCAGGAAATACTGGTTCCTGACCCGTTGGATCATTAAACGAATCGCGGTCTCCTGTACCCATACTGATAAGTCCGTAGGTAACTTAAACATCACTTGCTCAATGCCTCCCTAAATAACAATTAGCAACCGAGGAAACTTTCTATTCGGCGAAACATAATTTAAGTACGACATATTTATTAGCTTTTTTGCCACCTCTCTATTCCTTGGTACGGTGGACCGGTTTAAGAGTAACATTGAAGAGATAGTGCTGATAGGATGCTTCATTTCTACAACGATATCTTACAGTGAGATATTTACGCACGAGGGCTGCGGGCGAAGCATCCTGTTTAAATTGCTACTGTTTAGCTTTAGAACGAACAGATAATTAGCCGAGGTCGACAAAACCAATTTAAACTAATTTGTTCATCATATATATATTTAGTTTAATGTATTATAAGTTCGCAATTTTAAGGTATAAGTTTTACTTATTTTTAAAAACCCCTATCAAGTAATGCTATGATGTTCTATGATTTTTATTTCTTCGTTCCGCAATCCTTCGTTTCCCAAAATAACCTCAATTACATATTTATTATTTTTATTTTCGACCACATTTGATATTCAAACATCTATGACTATAGGGAACGAGCGGAGTCATACTTTTTTTCAATGGAATCGCAATAGCGATATCAACAGTTTGTGAAACCAATATTTCTCAATCGACGGCTAAATGCGCACGTAAGCTTCACCGCAATGCCGGGTCCTTATTTTTCAATGCCGTCAGCCATTTCTCTGTCCAATTTCGATTCTCTGTCTCATTTCCAGAGTTCCGTGTAATAATAATTACAGGGGCCGTTATAATATTTTCTCAATTACTTACTAAGTGAAAAAGTAACGTCAAAGGCCTACTTAGATTCTAATATTCAAGTTGTCTACGATATTCTGTTTGTCACATTTATGAAGTGCTATGAATTTTTGGGGTAAATAAGGGGTTTAACAACGCCCTGAAAACATAAAGAAACAACTGCAATCCAAGTCAACGACCGTTATTTAAGTTCAAGCTCTCGAAACAACTGCATTAATCCGATGGAGAAAATTCATTTTTAAAAGCCGAATATAGCAATCTGAGAGAAACAATTAAGTAATTGCCGAATTAGCATTGAATGGTGGCGGGAATGGGAAGTGTCGATTGAGGAACAATGGAGGACCTACGAGGGGTTGATGAGCCGGGTCTTGACCCTAGTGCACCGCTATTGCAGTTTCCCTTCCTCCTATGCACTTTTCTCAAGTTACACCGTACTTTTATCCTCAGAAAACGTTAGGCACAAGCGAACTCGGCAACGAAGTCTCGATTCGGAGGGGCGGAGGAAAGTCGGTTTCCTCAACCCACAAATCCACTGAACCCAGACAATGAAGAATCTGATAAGCTCAAATAAAAACGTTTTTACGTTGCAGTGAAATCTGTCAGAATTTTCGCCAGAGTGAACAGTTCACGAATAGGGACGGCAACGAAACTTTCTTTGTCCTATAGCAAGCTTTGTTTGCATTGCTTAAATCATTCTGATGTGTGATAATACCTACTCGAGATGTGCCTACATATTTTACAATTGAGAAGAGGAAACGTTATGTATATACACACATATATGCACACATAAGGATGTAAAATATTCTCAATTTACGTTTCGGATGAATTTGTAAGTTAGAGTAACGTAAGGGCGGTATGTGCACATCCATAGGTTGTATCCTGATATGCAATGTTTTAAATGGTGTTTGTGGTAGCAAAGATATTGGACGTTTCCCCTTTTCCTCGAGCATCATTCAGGGTGGCAAGCGTTGTCTGTATCGTGTTTTTGTCCAGTGTGCCGTGGGCAGGTGCCTGGGGGAGACCTTCACGGTTTGTTAGTTAGGTGCCAAGGTGGTCGCACCAGAGAACGGATTTCAACTGGCTCCAGCCCGCCACTACCGCACCGATAAAAGGTCCCATTTAAAAACTACAATACTCTGCAAAAATCCTTGCCATTGAATTTCACCACAGTCAAATATAAATATTATAAATATATAATAGGCATAGGTATAATTCCTAACTAATTCGGCACCGACAGACGCAATGTATATTTACGTATGTATGTATGAACATTCTACAAAAAACTACTCTAGCGATATTTGCTATGTTTATGAGCTTAATTGGTTTTGATCGCTGTAATAGTTGTATTTTTATCTAACTGCCAGGTGAGATACAGACTACGGGAAACACAGACACATATAACGTGATTGAAATAAAAATTATTTTTGAAATTTTCATACAAATATCAAATGGCCTACAGCACTATTAATTTTTTCCTAAAAATAGAGCCTATTTTACATGGAAAAACGTTTTTATTTCACCCTTATTTTGTCATAATGATTCATTTTTGTCATAAAAAATTAATTTGTTATTTTTCAGGGGGTCTAAGATGTGCAATATCATCATTTGTGTTCAATCGCTCGTTTGGTCTTATGTAAGAAAGGTTCGGCTTCGTAATAATGTTAGGTAATTCCGCGATTAAGTACCGTGTGTAGTATCTGGCCAATGCGAATGGGACAGTCATTAAATTTCATCACTTGTGTAATCCCGCTCCGCTTATAAAATCAGACAGCAGTGACAGGCTGCATCGGCACTGCATCGCATGCGATTGCACTTTATACCTACTAGATTAAAAATATCAATTAAACAGACAGACGATATACTGATCATTTTTTTAAACAACATAACGAAAAATAAAGAACACCACAAAGATAAAGAGAACTACTATGAATTCAATAATAATTTTTATAGAGCAACGGGCTTAGATAGTAAAAGAAAACAGAAGCCACAATTCCCCCCCCCCAAAAAAAATTAAGCATACTAGGAAGTATCCTTCAAACGAGGGTAAAAGTTTCCAAGAATATTTATTTGACTAGGACTATGTTTTGAAATTTTATGGGATCATAATAAGAATGCAGGGCTGTTGTCATAAAAAATAATTTTGACTTCTTTATTTAACTAGATTAACTAAATAATTGTTATGTGAGCATACAATAAATAAGTAACGTGATTCTAATTCCACTACTGAATAATTATGGTTAAGAAGGCTAATTGTTTTGAATAATATCAATGTTTAGAGCCGAAATATTACCATCCACATCGCTACCGGTATATGTTGTAGAATCATTCGGCACAATAAAACCACAGAATGCAATAAATTAGTTTACCATTTTAAACCCAAGAATTAAATAAACGCTTACAAGACAATAAAGCGATAAATCCTCTATAAGTATAATAGCAATGCTTTTGTTGTCAAGCCGAAAGCGGGTTATGGGCTGCCACAAGCCCATATTTATACTTGGGCAACACAATGGCAGAAAACATCCTTATCGGAGGCAAAAGCCTCGATGAGGAGGCCCCTCGGTTATCTTTCTCACGGTAATTCTTCCTTAATTGTACTCGTATTTTAACCCGTTAATGCCCAGCCGAGCCACAACACCAGTTATCCGTTTAAAGGGCCAATAACGTTTATTTCATTTCCGCCGATCCGTGATCGCTTCCGACCTAGAGCAGCAACCCACCCCAACCCACTACAATTTACGGCTTGGCAATCTCCCACTGTGGGGAAATTTATTCTGATGGTAAATAATTGCTTTAATTTCGATATTTTCTGAATCAGTAATTCATTTTACCACCCGCGAAACCTGCAGTGTTCTAAAATGTCGACAGATTATTTGTACTAACATTCTCGCCACGTTGAGTTCCCAATTAGCAGAACGAGCGAATCCCTACTCATATTCCTTTGGAATGTGTTCGAACAGACTAAACCAACTTCAAGTTGACAGAGGGATCCAATCTAGTAATGTTAATATTCACAACCCTCTCTAAACACATATTTCCGAACTAAAACAGCGGATATTTGAGGGATAATATTAGGTTATTGTACTCTATAAGATTTTCAGTGTTCACACCCCCGAAATCATTCTAATACTCTATCTTCTTCAAGAACAGAACCCAAATAATCAATATCGTTTCCAGACTTTCTAGTTTAACAAGTGTCAAGCGACGCCTGTATTTAAAAATTACTTCACCGTTAGTGAACTAAATAATTCGATGGGTTGACGACCAATTCGACTCGGGAAAATTAATTTCACCGAGAGAAGAGGGGGGCTGTGATTGGCATAATAAAGAGAGAGGAAGGAGGAGAGAACCATTTTTCAAGTGCAGAATTAGTGGGGGGGCAAGGCCCGAAATAATTGCGACGGGGGATCGGGGTCGAAGAGCTCAGGGCGGCTTCCTCCAGACCGGCACCTGTCGGCAACAATAGCCGGAGAAAGCAAGCGCAACGCAGCCTCCGCCCGAAAGACTCGGACGACGAGCGATAGCATTATGTCTAGGGGGCCGGGAGACAGGGCGCGGGTCGGAGCCGGGGTCGTTTTTTCCCGGCTAATATCCCCCTCCCTTACACCCGTTAAATCAGCTTTCTCCTCCGCTTTTCACCGCCCGGATTGAGGGCCCTTCGCCTCTCCTCGCCCCCCCACACCCCCGGCCCGCGGAGCTCCGACGTGGCCGGTACCGACCGAAATTTACCGATTTATATGGAAATTCGTCCGGAAATATTTTCGCGAAGGCGGTGAGATGTTCCCGCGCTTGTCGGCACCGGCGTGGCTCTTGACGAGACTACTATCGAGTAGGATATTTACGTACTGTCTTTGTTCAAATCGGAACAGTGAAGTTATGTTTCGAATAAACACAAATAAAATAATACTCTCTGTTTGAATTATAAACGGGTAGAAAAAAAACGGGTCTTGTGGGCTCCCCGACATCTAAGGAAACGGTCTGAACTCTACTAGGATGTGAAAACGAAGAATAAGGTTTACCTCCCTTCTCTCTTAAAAATCCAGAGTAATACTCGAGAATCACATTCCTACCGGTGTTATCAACACTGTGCTGTTGAGTTTGCGTGGTTATATATCGTCAATATCTTAATGTGAAAATATTCTTGACATTTTTAGATTCGTTAAAACTAGAGTGAGTACGGTTTGCGAAGGTATAATAGGTACACCGCTGTTACGTGGAGCCGGCGTTGGTCGGGCGACAGGGGCGAGCGGGGAAGCTCATTGATGATATAAATGCCCCATCTGGGACATCGTCCAGTGGCCGGTCGCATACCTAGTCCGTCACTGGAACGCCCGGGAATATTCAACAGGTAGAAGCGATTAAAACGGTGTTGATGAACGCCTAATACGTGACCTATCATCGTACCCCCTTCTCGAGGGTTATTACACACTTTGATGCTAACGAGCTCTCCACGGTCTAATCTATTGAGGACCCGGGATTAGCGCAACTTATTACCTCGATCGAAACACCGAAGACCTAATTGTCCCTAAACTGTCCCAACAGAGAACTCCTCAAGTCCGAAAGTGGAGAAATAAATTCTGAACATGTATCTACCTTCTGGAGCTGTCTTTTTACATGCATTCGCCTTTTTTTTCTTAAAAATTAACAAAAAGAAAACTGAAACACACTTAGTGAATTTCAGTCGAATACACTGTTTAATAATAATTATTGTTATCATATATCATATTTTACTGCAAAAGCCATTCACTGTAATGTGTGTGGATATTGACATTGGGGACCATTCACTGTATTTATACCGCGTTAATACTGGCACAGATGTGAAATGTCAAGCAAATCATTAATAAAGAGCAGTGTTGAAGAGAGCCACAACTTGTAAACGGGTGCATCAGTGTTGGCTTTTCAGTTGGCTGTGAGCTTGACGCCCGGATTAATAGATCTTCACTAGAGCTTCTTTATATTCTGGCCGTCGACCTTTTTCGGCGGACGTCCCAAACCCGACAGGCGATCACTTTCACTTGCAGCCAACAGCGGAATACCAAAATCGTCGCGATTACGCAAATAGCGCATTTATTCTCTAGCCATTCGTTTGAACATTACATAAAATAAGACATTAAATTACTACTGCATTCTTGTGCACTGTAGATAATTTCTTTTGATAATTTGAACTAAAAATAATTTATGGGGAAGGCATTTCCGAGGGCAAAGTTGTGTCGTTGCCCACTAACAATAACGATTCGAGTCAACGTAGCTTCACGAATAGAAGGCCGATCGTTTATTTACCATATAATTTACTTCACGTTTTATCTCCCTCGTCCGTCTGGGATCAAACATAAAATACGGTCGGTTACCGAAGAAACGGAGATTAGATTTTAAGATTGTACTTACTAGCTGGATTTTCTAGTCAGGAGAACACTACGGACGTTTGTAGGGAGTCACTAGAGGTACACAGAACAGTCCAAGTATGGACAAGGTAGGTATGAATAAAAATGAATAATTAAAAAAATAATGTATATCAGTCGTCAGTAGTTTACTGAGAATTGGAAGAGACCTATCCTTTAATTCCCGTTTCGGAAAACCCAGGGTCTGGCACTACCAAACAGGTCGCTGGAAAAGAGTAAGCGAGACTTAGATTGTACTTACATGGAGGAATTTTCCAGTCGGGCAAGCACCGGCAAATACAGGGGGCTAGCGTCCGAGGGTCACTAGAACATGCAAAACCCAGAAAATAGTGGAAAGGAAGGAGGTCAGGTCGGGGCGGGGGGGGGGGGGTAGTTTTCCCAGCGCGGCCTCCTCTATATCGGCTTTGGTAATAGTCCAAGGAGAAGGGCGATTATTTTCCCGTTTTCTGGGACAAGCCGGCCGGCCGGCTTAGCTCTGCCGCTGAATTTATCTGTCTCGGACCCTGGCCAACCAACATCCTCCTCCGTCCCCCTCTCTCTCTATATCTTCCTCTCAATAGTCCTGTAGTAATTCCAGTCGTGTACTAACGCCGGCCTCCGGAGGACCCCGATATTTCATTCGAAATGACTTGGCCGCCCGGGAGGAAATTGAACCGATAACTGAAATACGGGTCTCGCTCTCCAACACTGACGGCCCGATGAAATACTGTTAATAGATTGAACAAAAGGTTGTGACAGGAGCTCCAGGGTTAATAACTAATAAGAGAAACGAATTTTTTAATCAAATATATAAGTGTACGGCCGAAAGAAAAGTTGGAAAGTTGGTTTGAATGTTTTTTTTTATAATATCCATTAATGGTGCGAACAGTATCGTTGGTGAATAAAACCATTTTTCAACCATTATATCCCGCTTTGTTTAGCTCTATGAACGAAGCTACACACTTTAAGGTGCATTAGGAATCTTCCTTTCTATTTCTTAGTTAATCTAACCGTTACTATACAAGACTTCACCGAGTCTTAGTTCTGGCTAAATAACGTACACGATTTAATGACAGTACTGTCATTTCATGAATGGCACAATCGTGGCTCACACGATAAAACCTTCAAATTATAATCTTTTTAATTATATTATTATTTTTTCCAATACATTTTTAATAAGATTTTTATATTTATTTTATTATTGTTATTATTTATAATATTATATTATTATTTACAGAACAAAATCACCACTTATTATAATGTTCGATTCCAAAACGTCTTAACGTTTTGGCATTATCCGTAACAACAGATTAAAACCTCCCATATTGTTCTTTAGACTTTCTCTTCAATTGCCCAAGCTATTGGGAAACGCCGGGGTAGCTTAATAAATCATCTCCCCTCGTCAGTTCTTATCCGGTGAGACGCACTTTTCGCAACAGCAAATATCAGAAACTGAACTGGCACCCGGCCAGTTGGAGGTCACTGGGTTCAGATTTTCGGGAGACCGTCGATCACGACCGTCCGAGAAGGAGAAGGAAGGAAAAAATGCCAGAGTCCGACATTTAGGAGCGTGTACACCGTCGTGGAGTGGGCCACCGGCTATCGGGGAATAGCCCGATGGAAATGGGACGGGTCCCGGCCGGGGTGAATGACTCGAGAGCGGAGCGAAATACCGGCGCTAATTCTCTTAGGAAACGGACCAAAATGGACACTGGAGTTTTCCGAAGATTTTCCGCTAAGAAGTAGTGGCTAACAGCTAGGGCGAGTCTCCACCCGCGTGCAATGAATATCGCTGTAATTTGATTATAATTTTCAGCAAAATGCAAGCATCGTGGGTTCACCACTCGGTTATTTTCCCATCTTCAATCACCACTGTCATTTGGTCAGAAATATGTATTTCAAGATAAAGAAATTTCACAATCGAAAATTCATTTATATTGAAGCTAGCTGAGAAATCCTTCCGTGAAATTAGGTGTAACTTTGTATTTATAATAAATACAATAAAGTGGCTATTACAGTCGATATATATAAAACAATTGAAAACCCCCGCAGAAGACAAAATAATCGTGAATTGATGGTTTGAGTTACGAAAACCTGTTACAAAGTGAACTGGTCATAAATGTGAGGCCTTTAAAGGGGCGCGGGGGGTTCAGGTGAAACGGGCCTCCTCTCTCTCCCCGGCCGGGATGGGATGATCGCCGCGTGAAAGCAGAACTCGGCGAAACGGTTTCACCCATTATAATAAGGGGTCGGGGAGATTGGCCCGGGTCAACAGGTCACCGAGACCAATAAATAATAATTGCCTCGCGCCTCTCTTTAAAACCGGGTGCTAATGTTCAACTCCTACAGGACGCAGTTCCCTATGCCAAAACCCGATTAAGGCCGTTTAGTGCGAGAGTCGAAAACATAACTATACTTTCTGCAATTATTTTTGAAGTGACATCCATTAGGTGACAATAACAGTGTCTATTAGCCGGGACAGCAAAAGCTTGCGCTACTGAGCAGTCGGCGTTCTTGCGCGTAATGCTGTACAGTGAATTTCTATTAATTTTTATTTCAAAGCAGTCATCGAAATAATGTGAAACGCCTGATTTGAATCACTTAATAACAGGGAGCGGGCTCATTGAGGGAGGGGATCATTGTCATTGATAATCTACCAAGTCGTGTAATAGTGAACTAACCAGGGAAATATCTCACAGAAAGTGTTTGGGATCTAATTGTACGAGAAATAGTTGAAAAAGGAAAGGCCAAGAGGAAACTAATGGAGCCAGAAAATTACCGGGCGCCTCCCCCTAATACCGGGATCGCTCAGACACTGTTAATCCCTCTTTAATCGAGTCTCGGTCTCTCGTCGAGCGCTTAAGAGTTCTATTATTATTTATTAATCTTGGAAAGGGCACCTGTCGAGATAGTCCCCCCCCCGGTATAATGGAGCCGTGCAATTAGAATAATTAAAGAAACAGGAACGACCTGTTGAAACTTGGCCGGGGATTCGCTTCATTATATCCGCCTGGCATACCTTACGAGTATATATTTGATACTAAATTCACAGTAACCCCGGGTAACGCGCCGGGTGGCTCTAAAAGACAACGTATATTGATTTTAAAACATGAGAATATGTAGCCTTTTCCTCTTTATTAGTTTGGACACTAATTCAAAGTTAGTAGTATGATCACGATCTTCTTTACAGGTACAAAGGATTACAAAAATAACAATATAGATTATTCGATCCACTGCAAATGAATTTCTTGTGCTAGGTAGTATTCCTAATAAAGTTTGGCCTAATATGTTTCGCTTGCGAGTTCTTGTGGTCTGCGGTACGAGCGCCGATCGATCAGTACTGAGTTGCGGCAGATTATGTTCAAATGGATTTTTGAAGTCGGTATGGAGAAAAGCTTATGAAGGATAATTTGGAGGTCATTCCTGGAGAATTGGACCAAGAATCCAGCTATATTCGGAGTTTAACGAATCAGCAAACCACGGAAAGATACTAGAATTCTTCGTCAATTAAACAAGCCATGCATTCGTTTCTTCGGGGGCTCTGTGAAAAGTTTGGGCGAAAACGGCGTCGGAGGGACTTCTCTGAAAACAGAATGAAACTTTAATTCGGGCCCAGAGGGGATTGGAAAAGGGAATTAGGTCGGTCCCGGTACAAAACCACTTCTGATCGGGGATAATGGGACCATCTTTCTTCGCCGGGACAATAATCGAGTCCGCTTCACTCCCCACCCGTAGGGGTCCCCTCCGGAATACGACGGGACAGACAGAAGAAGGCCCTTTTAAACAGGGGACAGACTCACCGGTATTAAAATATAATCCGGTTTTAATCGCGACAGAGGGAGATTTAAGATAAGCCCGCCTATTCATGGGTCGTAAGGAAAGGGTTGACGACAAAAGAAAGAGGATAATAATGCAGATTTCGGCAGGATGGAAGCGTGGAATAAAATCGTTTCAGAAGGCGATTTTCACTCTCCGTTCCCTTGTCTAGTTGTGGTACATCGTGTATCATTCTGTTACTATCACAATTTGGGTCGCGTACGTTGCCCATTTAGCCCGTAAGCACTGATCAGAATAGTGCAAACGAGTGCAAACTCCGAAGAATCTCCAATTATTTAATGTCGGGATGATATATAAATGACAAGTAAAAGTTCTAATTAAAATTATTGTTTGTCTCTTCCCCCAGCCATGAACGGTTCCTGCTGCTCACCGACTTCGGTATAGTTCGGTCCGTAATACAATAATAGGGTACTTACGCACAACGGCTGCAGATTAGACATGCCGTCACCACTATCGATGCACTGTTACTGTTACACTAACTGCGTACTTTCGATACTAACGAAACGCTGACAAAAGTTCTGGCTTGGGGCCAAATCAGGTCAAGCATAGGACAAAAAAGCGGGTGGATTCCCTACTCTCGTGGAACACCTCTATAAATATCTCAAATTAAAAACCATCGGTGAAATAGCGGCCAGAATTGTAATGGAATTAATTAATTAAATTATAATTATCATCCATAGGGCGTATTTGAACTAGACTGTACCCTGTTCGTAATTAACGGCGCGCGTTTAAAGGTGATTTAAAGAAACTATCTATGCAGGCCGGCCGGGGGTCGTGCTTCACGAAGCTTGGCCCATCGTGATCCGGTCTCGAGTTAAGGAGATAACTGTTGTGGGATGTCAGACCCCTTCATTAGCAATGAATAGACCGCTGATATAATAATTACAAGACTCGCCGCCATTGCCTGACCCGCCGTCTAATTGAAAGTAGCGATTGTCCGTGCGACAGAAACGTTTAGCCGATTTCATTTCAAGAGATGGAAGTCGGACAGTGTTATCGCAACCGAGCGAAAGATCTCAACTACCGGATATCACGCCAGAGTGGTCCGAATATAGCGCAATTGAAAGAAGTCGGGTTTCCAAAAACATCCGCTACCAAAATTATGTAACGTTTCAGTCAATTTATAAAAAAGACTAGGAAGGCTCCGTTCTGAATGGTTTATTGTCAATTATTCTAGTAGGTTGCACACTAATCTACTAAAGCTACTGAAGATAGCGAGAAGCCAAAACTTTTCTAGCATAAGACCAAATCTAAATACAAGTACCTTCATCTACACCTAAATGAAAAACTGAACGCAAACAATGAAATACGAACGTAAGATCTGACCGCCTACAATACCATCATTAGGCCCTCCCTACTTTAAGCGCGTCCCGTTTGGCAAAACACCCATTTGAAAAAACTGAAAATTATATGAAACAAATGCCTCCGCATTGTCCTCGACATACTCCCGACAACCCGAACGGATCACGTACACGACTTAGTTCACACACCCAGCAGAAGAGTCAGTTTAACCGATTCATCAACTCTATAATATCAAATATCAAATAACAAACAAATAATTCCGGATAATGATTTACATTTTATTGAATTAAAAAATATATATAAAAAATACATATTATATATTAATAATATATTATATATGGTATTATATATAATATTATATATTAATAATATATATACATTATTCCATATGAATCGAGCCGTGGAAAAGTCGGGGCAGAAAGAACCGGTTTCCACAACACACGGCCCATTAGCAGGAATATAGGGCGAAACTCAGTGTCAGATTTTCAACGTCAGTTTATGAAGGGTAGCGCCGGTAACGGGGCGAAAGTGGCGCGGGGTTGGGGGGTGGAATTTATCGGGCCGACCACATTTCTCGCGGCGACAGCCACAATCCCGGCGGCCACATCCCGTCAGCACAGACACAACCTAATCCCGGCCTCCATAATCATGACAAAGACACTCCACCGCTCGCTCAAAGCTCAAATCCAGCCCCGTTAATAAAGAAATAAACGAAGCGAGGCAGAGACAATGGAATAGGAAACGGTCAGATAATGCACCCCCAGTGGGATGTCTATTAAATTACATTCCACAATAATACGGCTACATTCCGGCCGCCAAATTGTAGTAATGAAACTGGTTTTCAGTAACTTAATAGGAATGGCCATACTAAATTTATCAGACATCCCAAAGATATGCAGCCACGAAAATATTTCGAGTTTTTCGCCCTGTAGGTTATAGTATTGATATTTTAAATTCAATCTCGAATTCCGATATTAAAAGGCGAAATTATTTTTAAAAGTTGTCAGCTTGAAAGTACTGCAGTCTTACGCAGTCCGAGAGGAAATGACTGAGTGTGACATGTATTCGCAGTGGCGCTTATCTGGTTCACGCTTCAAAGGGTTATCCCCCGACCAGCCACTGTTCACCAGCACTTCAACAGACTCCCAACGTTCAGACCACACCTCCTAGCCTCTACTCTTGTACGTGTTGATAACCATTCAGAATATGCGGTACGAAGCACAATAAACGGTTTCTCCCAGAACCAATTTATTTAGAAAAGGAATTTATTCATTAGTAACCACTGCAGTGAATTTGAATGAATATTTCATTTTAGAATTATATATAATTCTATTTATGACTTCAGTTTATTAGGTAAATTTAAACTATGTGTTTTGAGGACGTGTTCAACTGTGACAACATATTAGGCTCGTTATGATATCTTATGTTTGTGAAAAAATATTTCTTCGTTTCTTCAACTCATTACAATATAATATAATTTTACATTATAAAATAATACAATATTAAAATTATTTTTTGAAATTGCAATTTGTTTCTCGCCGCACGCAATAGTTCAATTAGTTCTCAAACCGTAAAAATTATATTTAGTTTCATTGCATAAATTTAATGGAACCCGTACAGCTGTACGTGATAACCTACTTCCTCTTTTTCAATATTAATCATTGACTGCGGCGGTTCATAAATAACTTGCGCCAGTTGATTAATTGTTAATAATAAATGCAACGTCGATATATTGAAATAAACTTACCCTTCGCTCTTCTTCTCTTGCTGCTCTCAGGTGTGTTTCAATTGCTTCCAAATCTATCTTGGGCATTGCCGTCTCAATATTGTATACATCGAACCCTCCTGCAATCATAATAATAACTTAAAATAAAAACAAAAATGATGTTTGATTTGAATTTTAAATTAGATCATTTTGTCCTTGTGAACATACCCGACAAATTGTCCTTAACTATTACGTCAAATTGGAATTAAATAACACATGGAAACCCGAAATTTTAATCGAATGGAAAAATAAGTAACCGCATTACTAATAACGGAACCGTTTGTGTATGACACTAGTATTTGGAGATACTCAATGCTCAGGATTACCTTTCAACTTCAGCCAAATCGCGTGGAGTCGTTTACCGAAAGCACATCTGTGCTCGATGTTGGAAGCAGACCAAGAGGCGATTCCACAATCCCTGAAGGACTGATTGAAAATGGCATTCCTCAAGGAAATAGTCTGACAGACGCTCATTTTTCGGAAAGAAAAGCTCTCGACTGAAGAGGATTTCACCTTCACACTGACCACGTTCAATTCCCCACACAACAAAGCGGAGTCCAACTGACCGGAGCACAAACAGAGCGTACAGAGCCCGAGGGGCCGGGTCGCTTTTTGAAAGCGGCATTAAACCCCCAAGCTGGATAATCCCATAAACGGAGGATGGCGAGAACGGAACGAGAATAGCCGGAACTTAATGAAAACATAAAATCGTCGGGCATAAAATCAAAATCAGCAGTAAAAAAAGAGTTTAAACAGGCTAACAAAATACGGACTAGAAAATGGGGCCAGATCGTAAAACATCTCGTATTGCTTTGCGTAAAAACGGAGACGGGAAGAAAATAAACAGCCATTTACGCGGGTCCACCCTTTTCTCCAATGCCATCTGGCGATATTTAATGAATCTCTCTTATTCCACAATTAAATATCCTTTGTATTAACGCCACCATCAAGTTCCTTCCAGGTACTTAAAAGAATGGATTTGCATATTTAATTCCAGCCCGAATGCACTCCGGTAACTCAACAAATCCTGGGCGACTTTTAATGCCGTCAAACCTCCGTCATAGACAACCCAGCCCGAGTGTTTTCGGTTAATTGTCATCAATGTTATAATATCGGCATTTTTAATTTTTTTAACGTGAGTACAGTTATTGGGTACTTATGACCAATTAATTGTTAGCAGTGGAGACACAAACGGAAACGAGGCGAGGTCCATTTGCCATTCGCTAATTTGAAAGGCTGACATCACCGTAACAACATTCATTAGGAACTGTGGCGAAAGACTGACCCGGTCTAGTTGTAGACTTAACAAGAGTAATGAAACACTCCGTAAAATATTTTATAGTCCACAACTAGCGATCACGGATAATGGACAGTCCATCTATCAGTTAGTTCATTCTCTCTTCTACGTGGCATGCGTGAAAGGTGTGACTCAATACTGACCGGTAATTGTCTATTATAGCGGACCCGAAGAATTTTACCAGTGAGTGAATTCCGACAATTCAGAAAACCACGAATTTTGTAAAAAGTAACAACATATTGTTATTGAAAAAGATGCGGCAGCGATTTCATAACGGGGGACAAATGTGTAAGGTTATTAATTCTCCATAGCTGTTTTGCACTACGCCCGAAAATGCGTTCTCCCGTTACTACCCACCGTTCCAATAACCGTCAGAGTTGGCCGCAGCAAGAAAAATTGTCGGGTACACTTTTTTTTTCAGGAGCTTCACCGTTAACGCCGGTGTAATAATGGGGCGCGGCAGACAACCATTCTCCGATTAGCGTCAGGGCCCATTACTGGAATATGGGCGCTATCTCCGGTCTGGGAACATCCCGATGGGCGCCGCGGCGCCTCGATAAAACGGCTAGGGCGGTAGCAAACATCGAACACGAGACTGACTCCCATATAATTGCTCATGGCATCATATTCCCACAGACCGCTTTCCATTTTTCAACGTATCTTTCAACTCGTTTCTCTCGCCAGTGGTAACTTTCAGTTAGGCGTTGATTTTTATTGTTACTTTTCAAATTCTAAAATTATATCTCGAACAATAAAAATGCACAAATATAAACTATAGATGGACTAGATGTATAAATAAAAATACTAGATATTAGAAAGTTCACTCTTTTCTTACAGTCATTCCTATCTACAGAACGTCTTTACTACATAGCATCCACAGAGAATACAGCTTAAGGCATTTTACTAGCGATATATCGAAAAAACAATTAATACAATTAATTTAATTAATTGAATGTACGCATTAAGTATTGACTGTTTAAAACGATATGATAGGACTTTAGTACATATTATTGTTTCACCTTTGTATTAAAACTCGCAGTAAACTAAAATTTGCGGTAAACGCCCCGGTAAACTTATCAACTGCCCCTTTTATTTGCGGTAAACGTTCCCGTCTCCTTAATTGAGTTGAGGAATTAATGAATCTGAACTATTTTTCAATAGATCTAGTCAAGAAATTAAAGCTAATATGATTAGCATTCCCCCGAAGATTCTAAAATAGTTCTCCGTTCGTGAATCTTGCACGTAGAAAGTGAAGATCACACATACTGCATAATCATTGCATCGCAGTAAAAGTTATATTGAGCGATTGTGTACAGAGGATGTAACAAACAACTGGTAACAGGGTTAATGCATTGTAATTATAGGCCATCGCCCTAAGGAAATATGATATATGGGTTGTTGGGGCTATCGACAGGAGCTCGTTCGGCGGACAAATTGAAACCGTTTGGTCGCATCTGGCCACACCGCGGTCATTCCTCTTCCCCGCAGAAAAATGTTTCTGGGTATCACACGGCTTTCCCCTGACGAATGGAGCACGGAGTTTGAAAAACGGCAATCCCGTTTGGGCGTAAACACACTTCCTCAAATGGACCAATATATATATATTTCTGACGAACTAACATCCACCGAATTGAAAGCCTGGGAAAGCCAGGTGGGTTTCTCGATTAGTGCTACTAGAATGTAATGTATTTTACATACATACAAATATATACGGATAAAGAACTCACCATGGCCGTTGTTGAAATGTTGACTTGTAAAATTTAGCCGGGAAACAAAGGGAGGTAAGTCGGACTGTGGGGCGCAGGGAACTATTGGGCAGGGACAGCGGGGGTGGCATGACTCCCGATGATTAGGGTGGCGCTCCCCCCTCTCCATGCGCCAACACCGGGGTATATTCTCGCCCCCATTATATGCCCGCTTTTCGAACCAATTTAACCGCAGCCGACCGTCAAACGGTTTCGACTTTATTACATGCGAATGTTTTGTTTTTTTTTCACCAGAAATACGGTCGATCGATGTACGGTGATCGGGACGATTGTTCGATGACACGAAAAAGTTTCCTGCGCACAATTTTCGCACGGAGGAACTCGCAACCTGACAACAACGGTTTCCCAAAAATGTGGGTCAGAACTAATGAGGTAATAACCCTTAGACCGTTACCGTCCGTAAAATAAATGGGCGGAGGCGTTTTCCGAACGTGTAATAGACGAAGGAAGTTGAAATACGCCGCGTTCCATGTCATAACATTATGAATAGAGGCAATAACCTACACTTATTTTACCGTATCACTTTTCAGGAGTGAAACCAACTTGCGATCGACTATACTACTAACGGTAACAAGATGTCCTATAATGTTAAAATTGATTAAAACCGCAATCACATTGAATTTTAGAAAGTATACGAATTTAACTGATTATGTCTAATTAAGAACCTTAATTGAAGACAAATTAATAACCTTTGATATCGCATTCCGAATCACATTCATTATTATCATATATGTTACTGGGGATAATGTTTCGGCTAGCAAAGTATCCTTCGAACAGACAGGAAATGCTCCAATAACTGGCAGCTGGAGTAGTGCCAAAAATTTTAACTTAAGTTAAATATAATGAAAACATGAAATTGCCATTTCAACTACTGCCGTAAAATAATATTTCGTTAATGTTGGTTAATTTATTTAATTACCACACGACTACTGAGTGTAATACTTGCAAACCGAATATATATTTCGAGTCATAGCAAATGACCTATTCAAATATTTTACTTCCATCCCAGCTTATGATGAGAAAGGAAGATGGGAACATTAGCGACCGATGGTCCTTACGATCGGTAATATCTCTAAAAATTTTAATTCTTTTATTTCTATTATCAATCAATATAAGCTTAGTCCTTGCAATAGATAAATTGTAGTAATGGAAACCCCATAACGGATTTAAAACTATTAGTTATTTACCTATAACTCCGCGCCAATAACTTGCCTATTTCCGCTTCAACGGTCGCAGCCGCTCGGACATAAAAATTAAACCGATCGGTCCAGTGTGGTAGGCGGGGGGACATGGAACTGACATCATAATATCGGTCCCTGCGGGCTCCTGTAGCGCGCATAATAGGGGCATTATGTAAGAGGCCATCCGCTCGTTTCGATTTCTGGCTCCCGTCTTCTGGTGTCGCCCGCACCCTCCTTTCTCCCTCACTAACTCACTCTCTCTCTCTCTCTCTCTCTCTCTCTCTCTCCCAAGGAGTGCCGACCTCAACGTATCGATTCGCTAGCTCTTCGTTCAAACCTACCACCTATAAATATTTCTTTCCCGCCAGACCCTCTCGGATTATTGTCTAGGATATATTTGTTAGTGTAGGAACATCGATTTTTAAACCCGCTGATTGATTTTTAATACCAAATACAATTAGTTTATGTACGGACGTAAAGCGATGTACAATAAAATGGCCCACTATGATATTAGATCAACTCTCATTATTGGACTGAATCATTGAAATCGTCATGGAAAAACTCAATGATACTGCGTTATTTATTCTAAAAGAAAATGTCCAAGAGTGAAATTGTATAGATTAATATTATAGAATTATATATATTTGGAAGAGACATTTTAACATATCTCTTTATAGTTTCATGGCTTAAAATTTCCAACAATTATGAGTCGAACAATAATACTTTGTAATCCTACGCTTTTGAATACTGGGAAAACTAAAGGGTAATTCTCAGATTAATAAAATCCCGTCCCAATTAAATAATAATAAACGACTGGAAAACAAACGGGTTTTCGCGATGTGAAAATTAGCGATTTAACGACGCAGACATAGAAAACGGTTATAAATATGAATAGGCTTTGTGCCACAATCCGGCCGCCTTGAATTGACTATCTGAAGAGAGCGGCGGTTGGGCGGGACGCTCTCAATCGGCCCGCACCGATTCAAGGAGTCGTTTGATTTAATAAAAGTAATGGCTTTCAAGTGGATAAAACCGCCGCTAACGAGGCGACCAGTTGAAAGGAGGGGGCCGGAGCTAATGGACCCGTAGAAAACGCTTCTCTTGGTCCAAGCCACAAAAGGGATCCTCTAGGATAGTGGCAATTAAGAATTTCAAACGTCCTAGTTGTACCCATAATAAATTATCATCTCCACTAAATTTCGCAGTCCCACAAGTGAGGAAAACGAACAATCGTAATGTTTATTTCGATGAAAAGGTGTGTGAGGAAACAGTATATAAGATTGTTGACCCGTATGATGTTCCTAATTTAAAATAAGAATGTATTTATACAGAAATAATAAGAAATGGGGAATTATCCCCACATTAAAATGGGGATCCTATCGGGAATGCGTTTTTTAAATATTCATTAACAACGTACAGTTATCGTACCGTTTCTGTGGAGTATTGAAATTTGAAACAAGATGGCGTTATAAATTATCATCAATACGGTAAAATGTCTCCCCTGAAGTATTTGGTTTGAACGTGGAACAAACCTTTCTTCATTCGACTATATAAATACCATAACTATTTCCAGCGTCCATTCGCATAGCGGCAGCCCGCGACTAGCAGTTTCCACGCAATATTGTACAGTTTGTTTGCAATGCGTTAAGGGAAATGTCTGGCGGGAACTATCGCCGGAATTCCGGCAGAAGTAACAGCGCCCGCAGTACAATGCCGGATGAATTACACAGGGCGAAACCCACCCTGCGGAATTATGACAGGGGCCCCCACTATAAACGTATTTCACGGTGGGGGCTGCTCATTAAATTGCAGGGTCGGGCAGGGTAGAGAAGCGCCGACAGAGAAGCCCGGCGCTGGTCCGTCCGCGGCGCTACGCTGCCAATTAGGCCCTCCCGGGGCGCTAACGCAATTAGCGGAGGCTCCCCACGCCCGCCCCTCCGTCGACCAACAAGCGTAATTAGTTTAGAGGCCTTCTCCCTCTTCTCCTTCACCATCTTCTTGAGTCTTGATGCCTATCCCCAGGGACCTCCGCAAGAGGCGAGTCCCGGAAGACCCCCCCCCCCACCTGTGGGACCCTTCCGAGGAGCATGCCTTCATACGTCCGGATACCCTACCGGTAGCGCTATTTTTTTATCACCCAGACTCTTTATTAATAATTTCCAAAATCTATACATAAGCATCGTGTAATATTAATAGTAATTCTCATCTACTTCATTGAGATAGTGCTCACACTGAATTTCATTCCGACCCGATTATTATTCGGAAATAATTGTGTTGGCTCACTAAACATGACCGTGCTACCACAAATAATCCCACGCATTATCCAAATAACAAAAAATAATTGGACGATACAAATTATGAGAAATAATAGTAGATCTAATAATTATACTTAAGACTGGGGATGAATATGTAGTTCAACACAGAAAGGCTGGAAACGAACTCCCTTATTGCCGGCGCCCTTTTTCTGGAGCATAATTCTGGTCCAAACTACTTACTCCTCCACCATATTTCCAACTTTTTTCTCCTATACTCCCGCGAATATAAAAAATGTACAATGCACTTAAAAACTAAATTTTTCTAAGCTTTGTTGTTTCGCTCTACATTATTTTTCTACCGAGTCGTTGAATTCAAGTCCCATATATGTTTAAAATTATTGTTCAATTTGCATTTAAATAATGTGTTAAATTGATTAAAGCTGCCACGAAAAATATTCCGAACTCACTGAACGCAACTATTTTTAATGTATCTTCCGAGCAAAGATTCCGATAAATTAGGAATTTTTACGACCCCATTTGTTATGTACGGTATAATTCCAAACAATGTTATCTCAATAACAATGATCTACTGATATGTTGCTCTAGATATGAATTACAGTTAGAATTATGGAAAGAAATTTAGTTTACGAGGAAAGCAATTTAGACCGTAATTCATTCGCCCAAGTGAATTCACAGGGTCCAACTGAAGAAATTTAGACAAGAGGTTTAAAGCGATTAAAGTATGTCTATATATCGCTGCATTTATTGGCGCGTTTATACCCAGTGTGATGATTGTATTTAAAACTGTTGTTAGAAGTAATTCGGGTGTTGATGGGGGCGTAGGGAGGTTCTGAAGGAAGTACGGTTCTGGAGGATGTTTCAAACTGGGTCACGGTGGGAGGCCGGTCGGGATCATGAAAGGTTGAGCGGGCGGAGCGGCGTTATACGGGCCTGTGGCGACATATGGCCATAACCGTAATCGTCTACGGTAACGATAAGATGCGCCCCCTAACACCGGTGCTGGACCGCCCCCGCACAAATATTTTTATTGCCACGGTAAGCCCTTTCCTACAAGTTTCGGCCCGCCTGGACGTTAATTTTTTTTTGTATATCATACTTACCGATAGCACGCAATAAATTGCGAAATAGAGAAAAAAATTAAGTTGAGGTCAGTTTTGAGTTTTGGAATATTCCATACTCGTATATTTTTTCTCGGCTGTATGGCACTATATTAGGAAGCATTTAAAAGCAATACGATCTTACACACGTTAAAACCGCATTTAGGCTCCAGCGGTTGCAACACGCACATAATGAAGATCGAATTTCATATTAACAGTAAAATAAAATAATAAGCGTTGTATAAATTAACGTGTTATCATTCTTAGTAGTATAGTCGGATAATGACGTAATGCTGTTGACTGTGGAAGCGGTTATGAAAAGAATGATTTTATTTTCCTTCTTTTTATCAAACTTTAGCTTAAACCTTGTTCGAAAAATACACCAAGTCGCGGAATACTACTAGAAATGATTGAAATAAATGCAGATATTGTGTTTTTATTTCACCCTTTTTTCATAAAAAACAGAGAAATCTGCGACCCGTTCCCCGCTTTCCTATGCCAATTAACTTTCTCCCGGCTCAAAAACGGACGGCCGGCTAATGGAACATCAATCAGAGCTTTGACTGGGGAACATTTGTGTTTATCCAACATTCGCGCTACGCTTATCGGACGGGCTAAGCGCATTTCCGCGAGAAATGTCGGGCCTTGGGATATTTTTCAACGGCTTAGAGAGGGGTCGAACTTATGCCATGGGACTTTATTTATTCGTCGGGGCCTCAATGGGGACACACGGCCGTGCGTTGAGTTTGAATGTGGGTGTACATTTAACAAGCCCTGGAGCACAGATTCCCCCTCCCCAATTAAAGCATTTCTATGGGCCGCGCCCCTTTGTGATTTCGGCGCCGGCTTCTATAAGGCAACTTGGAGTGCTAGGAATAACGAGGTTTATATTCAGTTTTACTTGTTAACGAAATTATTATTACAGTTTCCTCTACGGATATATAATCACTTCGTGTCTTTTAACGTTTACATTTCCAGCAGGTATATTTTCCCCAAAGATTGCATAAATAATATATTTATATCTAAGCTTATAAAGGCCAGCAGAAATGTAAAAATATTTAAGAAAATTTTCTTTTTAACCCGGAAATTTAAAATTATTCCTAGAAAACTTTAAAAATAATTTAAAACGATTAATATTAGCAAATGTATTTAATGTACACAAATTAAAAATTATATTCTGGTAGTATTTCGTGTATAATAGCAATTATTATCGTATAAATGCTGCGACGTTATTATTTAAAGAGAGTCATCGAATACGAAAATGTATATAATCGTTCCAGATAGGCATGAGGGAATTCGGGATTTCTCCAGAAAATAACAGAATCCCACGCGTGAACGAGCATGCAGAAAACAATGATAGCCGCGAAAGGTTAGCAAGCAAAAACTAATTGTGGACGCGGTACGCACCATTAGCAGACCTAAAGCCCATTATCGGCGGACCATTTAACCAATGAACAATTTGTCCGGGCCATTATCCCGGCGAAAGCTAGCCTCTGGGTATTCGAATAGCAGGTTTAAAAGTCGAGTTCACTGTCAAATTATGGAGTTCGAATAATCGGTGATTAGGCTTCGGGTCCTGAATATATTTGGCGCCTCCTTGCAGAACTGGAATTCAATTTCCGGTCGACGCTGGACCAAATTAATTACAGAAAAGAAGATCAAACCATACGAAATGAACAATAAAAATAAATTGTTTATAAAGAAATATTTTTTTAATTCAACTCGATCTTATTCTCGATCAAAGAAGATCGATTTATTTATTTTTATTATTAATTTCGTATGGTTTTTTGGGTGTTATGCATCCATCACAAGCAATGCTACGTAAGACGGAGAAGTTAAGAAATATGCATTCCAAATGCAGAGAAATTAGAGATTCTATTATATTTGTTACAAGCAAATAAATAATTAAATGTTGCTCATAATGCAAGAGAGCGGAGCAATTGTTTTTTGAGTACTGAGGAATAACAGTATACACTTTGTGGCTACATCTTCTTTAGATGTGCGATCATGAGACGCTGATACAGACCATAGGCGAGACCCTAGGCAACCATAAACGGATTAGAATGAATCCAAAAAAAAGAAAGGTAAAAATCTCCGATCTCCGAAACTGTTTGTAATTTTCTCGACTATTTATTCCTCCCTCCCGATTGGGTTGGGCCGGGGGGTCGGAGCTGTTTATGGAAGAGATCGTATCCGAAGGGGCTGTAAATTGGTGGGCCGCCCTATCTGGACATCTCGACGAATTACAATTTTGTTTTCCACTTGTTTCTCTACGGTTTTCCCCTCCCACCGCCAGCTATCCTGACAGGCACCCGCGGAGGCCCTTATGCATATTCAACGCCCGGCCGTACCGCTCCCAAAGGGCCGGCACGCGAATGCCACATCGCCCTTCGGAACGGGACCCACTGCAGTCACTTGATTCTACTTTTCAAACTATTATGAAATTTCCGAAAGAAATATTGTACGTTAACAGTCTAAAGTAGCTAGGACAGACAGGCAGAACAAAATTAACAAGAAATGAATTAACCACGATACGAAGTAACGCAAATAATAAAAGAAATTAAAGCCGAATAATATTTCTCTAGTGCCGTTGCAGACAATAATTATAAAGAATGCGAGAATCTAGAATAATCATCGTAAAAACCTTTTGATATATTCTCTGTTGAGCACTACATGATGGCGTGGGTAGGATAGTTTCCTCTGGAACTATCCTGTAGGATTGAAAGGAGGTAGCAAAGAAGAGTTTTAGATATTACTAACGTGAAAAAACTGGAATCGAAGGGGTAGATAAGAGAAAGAATATGTTTTCAAAGTAATCAGAAATGTTCCTCTTATATACTTATAATTTAAACAATTAAAGACAAGGATATAATATACGTCTACACTCCGCCTTACTATAGTTCGGTTCGAAAGTAACCCGCCTTGCTGTTTCACGTTTCTCATTCCCAGAACATGAATTGTCTTCACGATATTTCGCAAAATTAACGCATTTAAAAGACGATTTATGCCTGAATGAGTCCCCTGACGATGTTTAATAAGTTACCAACTATTTTCAGTTGGCCATACCAATTATAAATTGAACTTGGTTTCACTGCAATTAGAGTTCAATTAAGTTGTGATTATGCTGCCTAGGGAAAGCATTCATTAATGAGTTGAATACTTTTTTCTAGACTCAATTATTCATAGATTAGAAAGACATTCTTTATATAAGAATGCATTTGAAAAAAATACATAGTTTTACGGTTGATGTAAAATGATGTAATGTGATGATCCTAACAGCAATTACAATACCGCCATTTAATAGGATTTAATGTGTAAAAAAAAATGTCTACATATAAAATTCCACAGTTAAACTCCACTCCGAATGTAATACGTTTTCTTATAACACTTATATATAACATCGGATACTTTTAATTAACATTAAACACCTATCAAATGTGTGATTTCTCTTCAGAGAGAAAGTACATAATTGTGTTTAAAATAAGACGTAAAACAAATATTCGAAGAAAGGGCCTGTGTTGGAAGAGCGAAACGGGCGGCATCGTGCAGCTCCCATTGTGTGAAACCGCCTCTGAATAAATTATAATGCGCCGAAAACTTTCACGTTTCGAGGAGAGAGAGAGAGAGAGAGAGAGAGAGAGAGAGGGAGAGAGAGGGAGAGAGGGAGAGAGGGGAGAGAGACTCCGGTAGTCCCTTCTATTGTCCCCGGTGGGCTCTCTTCGGCTGTCTTTCCTCCGCCGTGGTATCGTACCATTTCGCGATTTCTCTTTTTTCCGGCGCAAAAAATAACCACCCAATTATCTGAGACAATTAGAATATGAGGCATCCTCTAAACAGGAAGATTGCATTGTTTCGATTTCGCTCGCAGCTCGGTCGTACAAAACTATGTTTAATTAATGAAATTCCAAATACCAACTAAGGGAGGAGTAAATTCACGCCAGAACACTCCATAAAATACCATCATTTGAATGTCCTCCAAGCACCGTTGTGGAAATGGAATTTAACAATTTTAAGATGTTATGATTTTCGGACGCCACATACCGGTTTTTTTTATCGATGTGTAAAAATCTAGCAAAGAACCAAAGAATTTAGCGAATTGTACTATTTGGTGGAATAGGACAATTACTGAATATTTGTTAATTGCTGAGTAGAAATCGATTTTTTGTTGGATCTGGCGTTGTAGATCGGTTCGGACGATTTTTGTGGGAAGATTTTAAAGGGCAAACACGACTTGCCACTAATAAAATGGGCTGGGATGGGCGGGGGAGCGGCGTAAAGTTGTGCTGTGGGCGAGGGGGTGAGAGCTAATCCGATGTAGGGTAGAGTCGTGTGATGGTCGCATCCCACTTGTGGGGCTTTACGCACAGAACCCGAACAACTGTATCCTGAACCCGATATTCCGAAACCGGATATCAGTAGTGGGAAAACAAATTCTTGAAATATGATTCCTCGTTTGTATCGATTATTTTTCGAATGAAATATAGAATGAAAACGATTGAATAAAAACGAAACAAAAAATCAAATAGAATCTGCCTTAACAAACCAACAGTACAGCTTACATTTATCAAAATGAGATTCCCAATATATAAATAATAATAAAGTGTTATATAATCGTACAACTATGTGCCAATCTTACAACCGTAAACCAAACGATTCCCCCACTGCATAACAATGCCGCAATATATCGTGACTGGTGATCAGCATTTTATGAATACTTTTATGAACTAATTAGATGTAATTGAGATGTAATTACATCTCGGATTAAAAAAACTCAAAAATAATGGAAGATGAACCAGAAGATTGTTCACATTTAATACTTTCATTCAGTAAAGCCAGTAAAGAGGTCATACTGAAATACTTTTTGTTTTAAATTACCGTGCGGAATCGTTCTCAAACGAATTTCCAAACGCGGGTCCGATTCAGCCGAGCGCTTTTCCGAGCCCGTTCCTTTAACGACCCCTTTATTGTGATGGGTGTAATAAGGGCATTCATTAATTCCTGTGAAATATAATGAAGATTGAAGTGTTCGAAGAGCGGAGAGGGAGAGGCAGTGGGAGAGAGAGAGACAGAGAGAGTGAGAGAGGGATGGAGAGGGTGAAGTAGCGCTTTGCAGGAGAGTGTGGGTCCTTTGAACCATTCCCATTCATTAGTTGGGCCGCAGAAGTTGGCGGAATTGACGGAGAAAGGCAGATAGGGACTGAAGAGAACGAGATAGAGAAAGGGGGCCGGCAGAGGGAGTGAGGGAGGAGGAAAATTCAATAATTGAAGATAAGAAATACTAGATGGGTTCCTGTAATGAGAAAAATAGTCTAATGGAGGGCCGGCCATTTAAAGAAATGCGGAATCATCGGAACCGATTATCCTGGTCAATCATTTAAGTAAATACCATCCCAACTGTAGAAAGATTTCAATTACTTAGTTCAATAACAAGTTTCTGTGCTCTGCGACTCGATTCGTTCTGTGTACTTACTTTCAATTTAAATTCTAATCGTCCGATTCATCTCGAATCAACTGCGAATTACGATTCGTAAATCATGCATCTAAAGGTCTAGTTAAAATATTTATTCCAAACAGTTACAAACTGACGCTATTTAATTACGAATGTGCGCACACATATGCATATGAAAACATGCACTAAAAAAACAAAGCTAATAGAAAAATATAGAATCTAAACTATTGTAATATAAATTCATGTTTTCTTATTGATGGAGGAATATTATTGGGCTAAAAATTGGGGTTTGAACAGTAATTACTGAAATCAGATTTCACGTAAGGTAGACGGTAGAAGTATGGCGAAAAATTCTCCTCAATATTTCCCCTTCAACGACTGAAAACTGGAATTTCAATAAGAAATTGAATGGTAAGAAAGGTAGACCTGCTTGACCATAATGAGACACTTCCTAACCGTCCAAGGTGAGCGAAATAAGACGACACATAAGCTTGAACAATTCTATTGGCTACGCACCAGTAGCGTGAAATGATGAATTTGGCTGGTAACTTCCTTACAAGGGAATTCTCGATAGGGTTAAATTATTTCACCGAACCAGGAAATTATCGGAGCACTGAAGCAACGCTGAAGGAAATAATTGTATATTATTAGTATAATTATTATTACTTACTATTGGCGTTCATTACAATTCAAGGGAGAGAGATTTTAACCACGTCGGGCAGAAATAATCATGATAAGTCAGATAATGCATCCAACAAAGAAAAGTTAGAACCCTTAATAACAATAACAGTGTAATTAGGATGATAACTAGTTTCCATGAATGTAATTCGATTACAATTTTTAATATTCAGCGTATTTATTTTCGAAAATTTGTGACCTTACCTTTAGGATTAATTCTCAGTGATAAAACTAGCTTCTTCTGAAGTAGGGACGCATTGTTACACCTTTCACTTAAGTCTTTGTGTTAGAAACGGAATCAAAGTGCGTGAAAATTTGTTGATGAAATATTTGGCTATATGATGGCCAGCTTAGTTCCAATAACGATTGAAATGAAATGTATACTTCGAGGATGTGAATTTTTGTAGCTCGTTTTACAAATGTTTCTCTCATTGTGTAATTATGTAGATGAAAAGTGTGTCCGTATCGGATTGTGACTAACCTACTGGTGTCTGGAACCGGCTGTCACAGGCTACTCAACACAAACCTCGTGCAATTTCTCTTGCCCCACTCTCCCCTACAGAGTTACCGCAATCAACAACATGACCTGCTTTAGTTTTGCGGAAGTACGTCCAATCCAATTGGTATACTACAGTCCTCACCTAACACTGCACTGTAGCTACTGTCGAAACTATTTATTTGAATTCGTTCATCTAGTATATTAGTGATATGTCAAATTGGTCCAAAAATATCCAAATTCATGCACTTATTATCAAGCAGTGTTTAGAAATAGGCCAGCGGGTCGCGAAACAATTCAGCGGTTTGTAACATTAGGTATTCCGACATAAGTAGTCTAGAAGCAGCCGGAATACTTCCGACATGGCTATCCCGTACCCTTCGAACGGGCCTGATGGGGCTTACCTCAAAAAAAGTTGCGGAAAACTGGCATCCATAAGACGCACCGACTCTAATATAAGTAAAAATAGGGCATTATGTTGGCAACTTAATCATTTATCATACGGGAAAGATCCGCCTCGAGGGTTACGGTGTCGCTAGAAAGAATTTTTGATTTGGTTTGTGCACCGAATTTGGAATATGAGCGGATATGTCAGAGATTAAAATGATTAGGGAGGAGTTGGAGTTGGGTACTTACCGGTCTGATCGGATTGTGACCTCTTATATTTGCGGTTCCTCTGCTGGTTGTTCTGCATGTTTGCCGGCGGCAGTTGGCAATGGAGGTTGGCCGGTTGAGTGGAGCTCTTCTGTACGCTCAGATTGATCTCCATCTTCTCCTTCTTCCTCGGCACTTGGCTCTCCTTCTCGAGCTCGCCCTTCTCTTCGGCGGCCGAGTGTCTGTCTTCAATTTGCCTGTTGGTATCCGCGCATTTGGACTCCTTGAGGTCCAGTATGGTGGCCGTCGGCGGCTCCGGCAGGAGGGCCGCCATACCCGAGACCGAGTTCACCTCTTTCACTTCCTCCAGGAGGTTGAGCTCGTCGAACGACACGCTCGGCTGGATTCTCTTGAAATCGGGCTCAGCTATCGGGTCCAGTGGTATGTTCAGTTTTGGCTTGCTGTAGAAGGGCTTTTCGTAGCTGCCTTCGCTGTCGAGCTTGTTGATGCTGTCGATCTCCTTCTTGTACTCCTCCTCCTCCTCCTCCTCCTCCTCTTCCTCCTCCTCGAACTCCGAGTTGTTGTTGTTGTTGTTATTGTTGTTGTTGTTGTAGCGGTCCTGTGGAGAGTTGAGCTCGTGAGCGAGGTGCTGGAAACCCGGGTAGTTCGGATTCACGATTCCCCCGCTGGGCAGCGTCCGCTCCTCGAAGTCAGAATCGCTACACTCCCCGTCCGGAGAAAGATCCTCCGAGCTGCAGCTGTCTTGACCCTCTGTTGAATTTAAACAAGTCCGATATTTTTTAAACAAATAATTGTCTTTAAACCTATAAGTCATGACGATTTTATTCTTAGACCGATTAGAAATATCTCTACCTTTTTCTCATTACTAGTTATTAATGCAATATGTAAAGTTAACACGCATTATCTTTTTAATTAGACCGAATCCTAGCGTGATGCCCGTTTCACTAAGAATGTCTTAATCCACTTTTAAATGGAATTCCTTCCTAGACTGACAATACACGGGGCCATAGAATATTGGAGTTACAGAATTACTGGGAATTTGTTTTCTCGCGTTGCACCTCATTGCTCAGGAAAAAATCGCATAATGTCACATCACAATATATTTGATGTGATTCGTTCTGAAAATGATAGCGATACAGAAGAAAGTATTTGCAACACAGAATATTATATAGAATAATTCAGACCGCGTACTATGTCGCGACAGCAGACCATTCCCTGCCTGGAAGAACATCAGAATATGCATACTATTTCATAATATTTAGGAAATTTTGAAAACGGATGCTTCATTTTTTAATTGAGGACATTATGATATGCAGTGTTATGAGCATTTATTTATTACTACTATGAACATGCAAATTCCTTACGTTTACGTATGTCAGTTACAACTATAACAATCTACTAAATGGTTAATTCTGAAATAATCTAGTTCCTCAATCAGAGTTTAAGGCTGATCTATACATTTTCCAAGCTAGGGTGTTCAAAACATCTGAATATTCATGGCCTTAAACCCATAACATTAAAATAAATAAAAATAGGCGTAATTTACATTATTCAGTTCACACAAAAACTGTTTTTTTTTGTTAATACAATTTAATATCGTCACCACTAATTGCAATATTAGCAAGATACTGGCTCAATATAAAGGCTCATATAGTTTTAACATGTAGTTTGTACACCCAGGCTTTAATAAATAACTACGCAAGTTCTAACTATAACTAAATTATGAACTATAATCACTAAAATTGTACATACGATCTTTAGAAAAAGATAATATTTACCTTCGTAGTCAGCTAGACTGTCGACAGGCGAGTAGACATGGGCTGGAGACTGGGGTCTGAAGTTTATATTCGACACGAGCTCTGTTTTCTGATCCGACCATGCGCTCGCCCATTGCGCGCTGAAAACACAAAACCCAATTATTTATTGTAATTGCAATTTAATCGCAAGTACACAAGAATGTTAGACAGGGCTCTTTTGATTTTCATTAAGGGCCGACCGCATTCAGTAAGTTTCCTGGACACGAAGCGCTGAACGGGAAATAGTCGACCTGGAACGTGCATCTACCGGCACGCTACGTCCGTTTTGATTTACACACATTTCCCTGTGTTGAGAATGAACCGAGTCAATAAAAGAGCTAGTAATGAAGCCAATAAAACCGTTATTCGGCGGGAACGAGGAAGTGGACATGCAGCAATTCCGGGCCAGTAGGAAGTAAGGGTGGTCGTGGATATGAGATGAAAGAAATGTTTAGATTTGAGCAATAAAATACACTATATATAAGGCGTTAACACATATGCAAATATCACATCACTACAAATGAATAGCTTAAAAGAGATTAACCCTATCCTGGAGAGACTAAACAAAATGGTTTAAATTCGGTATTTGAGTTATTTATTCATTATTTTGGACGGTCCAAACCAACGTTTGGATGGTTGGGGTGTTTCAGTTCGTATTGTTCGAAACTCATAAAAAATACCGGAGCTCGAATTTCCATCGGTTTTGACCAAAAAGTAAATAAAATGACCCAAAGCCGTAATTGCTGTGTCTGGGACTTATCGGAGCTTAATTTAAATGCCTTTTAGTGGCTGATTTAGATGGACCGCCGTTAGAAGGGTCTCAGTAATGTATCTGAGTCACGCGCATTTGGCGGAAGAGCGTTTCTTCGTTCCCGTTTTTACAGGGATATTGAACTCGATTAAATTCCAAAATGGCTACTTCCGAACGGAGTGACTACAGTCAAATAAGGCCGGTTAAGAAAATGGCACAAATAACAGGAAAACTAATCCTCCAGAACGCATCAGACGCGATTAAATTTCTTGTGGCTCTAGGGACAGATACATTATAAGTACCGACAGGGAAAGTGGATCGTAACTTCAATTTCCCAACAATATTTAAATACCATTCAGTACAAACAAATCGGTTCTTGGTTTTTGGAAATCAAAATACTGCCTCGAATCCAAGAAAAATCAAAAAGATCTAATTACAAACGATTCTAGATGGCCGATTGAGTAATTTGGATTTCTTTTATGAATAAATAATCTTAAATAACCGCCATTATGCAAATGGCTCCTTTCAAAACAGGATATTATTACAGTTCACGGCTTATCGTCCTACGTTAAATACTCTTGCCAGGAAAATGAAAAGAAAAAGAGCGATGAAAGATAATTAAAGAAACGTTACTGTAAGAAATAACGTTAAATAAACGGAAGAGCTCAGCTGTTTTGTACGAAGTATGAAACAAACGTCAATTTTTAATTAAAGACGGCTTTGAGAGAAATTATCATTTGGAAAATAAATTTAAACTGTAGAAGGATTACAAAAATGAATGATTATTCAGGAAGCAACAACGCTAATGAAATATTTATTGGCTTACATTAACCAAAAAGGAGAATAATCACGAAATGTGTAATAGTAGTGTGTGTAGAAAGCTTTGTCTGTAAGAGACTGAGTCAGTTAGAGTGTTAAGCAAACAGTCATGTCAGATTAGATAACACACGTTTCTCAATGCCGGAAACTACACAATCGACGGAATATTTCAATATATATAAAGTTCATATGTTTTAAAATTCAATATTCATTCAGGTACCCCACAGAGACAAGATTAAATTGTCATCATCTTCTGTCGCACGCTTATTTATAATCATACGCTGTACACAGCATTTCCGCTTCTCGCCACCTTCAGTAGCGGCCAGACTATTGAGAGCCACACATTCTATTGTTCAGGACCTTTGAGATTTTGGGGCTGGTAGGAATTAATCTCATTCCAATGGGGAAAATTGAATGGGGAATTGAGACGCGATCGGTCATGAAATGAATTAAACTCGTATCCCAAGGTACCACTATACAAGACAAGTGATGTAGCGGTTGCAATACTTTCTCAGAACTATTTATCAATGTTCTCTCTTGGAGAAAGTTTGATCGCCATTTCCGTGAGGTAGCGATTTGCGGTTTTCGGGTAGAAGATGTTAGGGGAATGGTGTTGAAAGACAAGATTTGGTATGTTGAAGGAGCTTAGAGCGGGAGGATTTGGAGATGATGCTAGCCCTTACACTGAGGGCGTATTCAGATCTTGAGGATCAGGCCGGGGGATATAGGATATAGGCTGGAGCGGTTGAGAACTGGGAGGCCTTAACAGTTTCTAGACAGAACACCAGAATTCTAAATTGTACGGTCATATGAACGGTAACTTTTTATTTTTATAAGGAAGTAGAATTTTTATTCTACTATAACACCGTCACATTAATAAACGACAGATCTACACATTATTATTATTTGAAATTCCAAGTCCTAAATAGGTTGGAAACGGTGGATTGTTATGGCTTTTAGTATTAGGTTATTGAAGAATTATAGGCGATTCGTTTTGGAGAGACTGAGGGAGATGGAGGTCAGTTTTGGGGTAATCGATTTGCCCATGCCCCGTGTTCAGGCTGGCCCATTAACCCTTCCATATGTATTCACGCATGAGTCCGTTGACCCCATGAGGCTTGTCTAACCCCATCAAGTCGACATCTGGATTCTGAATTAGACCCACGGAACAGATACATTGTATGGGCGGTCTTACACTGGGACAGGGTCGCTGGGGCAGTATCAACAGAGGGCGATAACAAGGCCAATGGATTAGCCCTCTAGTAGAGAGGAAGTACACCCGGCCATGTAATCTTCGTGGATGTCACTTGTTACCCCTCGACACGCACCCCACTAACGGAATGCACCGATAAACCCCGCTTCTCAGCCACCATTCATCGGTCTCTATGAACTATCACTCTAAAATTACTTTAAATTCGACGAGATATATGAATTTACTTTTCAAACGGGGGCACCAACTATCTTCATTTTCGGAATCCGATAGAGTGTAGTTAGACACGGATTTCTAGCAAGGGGAAAAATATAGGCCCGAACCATTTAATCTCCCGAAATGTAGTTAGTCTATCATATAGAAGAAGAGTTATATACATCAAAAGAAGAAAAGTTAAATATTTCCAACACTGTTTTTGTATTATGCTTGTATTCTTTATATAATGAGAACGCAATTAATAAACTATTTATTTATTTTGTGTCAATGTCAGTTAAAATTGGGAACAGATTCGTCGGAATGATTTACAGTTCTAGTTCGCGTGATCGGACCGGACCAAGACTCGTTTTCACCTTTCATCATCATCGATCATATTCGGAATAAAGGGAAGGTAATTCTTATTTCTGTCGTACGGAATAGTATTTCTCCACTGTTCGGAATATTTTATTAGCAATTTATTATTGTGGTAATGCGTTGTATATATATTCGGACCAAACAGGGAGAAGTGACAGTCAATCATCCGGATGGCCGAACGGCTTGCCAGAATATTGTCTTTTATTTTACATTTGTATGCCCATATCAGCAGTCTTAAATAAGAGAAGAATAACTGGTGGAAGAGAATTAGTTAACAACATAACACTGCGCAGCTGGGGTCACCAAAAGATATTTTGTGCAGTACTTGCAATTTTTTGAATCAACCGCGTGTAAGAATATGGAGCGTAAATATTCTCGAGCAACCATTTGGTGTATAAGTTTTTGTTTCACCCCAGATTAAACAGCGGCGTTGTTAAAATTCAACAAAAGATACGTTGTGCCAAGTGGCCCACAATGCAAGTTACATAGAACGGCCCAAATCTGAGGACAATGGGGAATGCATCTTCAATTGCCTCCACCCTCCTTCATGGTACGCTTGTGCCTAGAGCATGGTCAAGAGAGCTAACTAAACAATGACTCTTTTATTTGTACCAAATTCCAAACGGCACTACACCGCCGAATCAGAGGCTCTCGTTTTTAACATCCAACAAGCGCCAAAACATGAACTAGAGTGGGAGAGGGAGTACCCTAAACTTTTGTTCACTTATATTTCAGTGGAGATAATTAACGATGTATTTTCATAAAGTATTAGAATTATATGAATATGGTACAAAGGAGTATGTAAAACTGTAAAAATCTGACAGTAAATTATTTCCATGCCCAGGGTGCCAAAAATAATCTATAGTAGATAGAAAAAGAAGGACCGCTTAGAAATAATGCTCAAGGATGGACAAATGTATAGGAAAAGGGATTGTTTTTATAAGGGGGAGATTAAAGGTAATCGGATATTAACCAGCTTAATGAGCCCGTCCCATAAATTTGAATGATTTACAGGTTATCGCCTAGCCAGGTGTTGCTAACAACGAACGGCGACGTAATCATTTTCGGATCAGTTAAACGAGGAGTTTCGCAAAGTTATGGCCAACAGGTGCATTTACTAGGTGTGAAAAAAGTGCTAATAGGCCACTCGATCCGGTACCGATACCCATACAGTAACAATACTGTTTTTACGAACAGGCGTGTGGAGACAGATGGTGAATATCATAAGTGATATATGAAAAAACGTTGGTCTTATTCAATGCGTCCTTCATGTCTCAGAATACAATGTCATATAGAGATCGAAAAGGAAAAACAGATAAATTTGTGGGCTGTACCGAGAATACTGAGGTAATATATCAAAAGAACCGAGTACGAATAAGGTACACGAACAAATGTAAGTTGAGCAAACAAGAAAATGAACCAACAGAGCTTCTAGGGCTGAAATTTTACTTCGCTTGCGGTCGTTGATATTCCAGTCCAGGTCTTGATACGAAACAGGATAATCCATGAAAAAAACATTTTCCCCTGCGCGGCGCATCCAATCGCGATGTTCCGCTCGTAACGTCAGCGCTGCGTTCATTTATGTTTTATTACGTTCAACAATGTTTGTTTGAGATTCTCCTCGTTGTTGAGCTTCATTGGGTTTATACGCTAGCAGTTCATTATGATTATAAATTATAATTTACTTTTCTTATTTACAAATAACGATATGATTTATATCGTCTATTACTACTGGGATACTTTTCGTCCGAACTGTAAGCAGGTAAATAATTCAGGACTTATGACACGATTACAAGTTGACGAATAAATTAGCAGCGGCCTAGAAAAAGAAACTGATACTTTGGGAAGAAAATTCCCTATCTTAGACGCAGAAGTTTCTCAATTGCCGTGATACAGGCGAGCCGTGAACGGCGAGACCGCGGTAACAGCCCGCAGGCCGTACATCATTTTAACGGCCTAACGTTAAAACTATAATAATGGTCTGGGGGAACGGCGCCTCGCCACATTATGAATATTTATACTCGTCGATATGCACAGAGATGAACGTGAATTTCAGATTTTAACGGCAACTAAGGCTGCCGTCCATTATCCCGCGTTGTTTATCACTTTGTTTAAAAGATACCGAGGAAAAACACGAAATTTACTGGCGCTACCTTTTCAGTGCGGCTTTTCCAAGCGTGACACGGCCGTTGCAAAACTGTGGCACAAGTTCGCACAAGTACAAATGTCTTACGGCCACGGGCCGATGTTACGGAAGTTATATTTTAATTTTTAACGCTTCAAAGTCGTTTTTGGTACGCAAATTTCATTTTATGATATTAAAGGAGGGAGATATTAGCCGAAAGTGGTACGTCGATAGACCTGTAAAGCAAAGCCACAGTTTTCGCTTGAACTCCATCATACAAATTAAATCGTGCATCAACACATGATTACCATCAAGTAATATAATTGTAGCGGGAGCGTATATTATTAATTTATGTTACTCAGTGAAATTCGAGCTCGTGAATGAAGAGAAGGACCGAACATTAAAAGGGCAGAGTTAAATCTGTAGAGAGCGGAAATAGGTAAAAGCGGTCGGGTTGTGTCTTACCTCTGGTTGAAGGCGGCGAACTTGACTGCGTTGTTTGTCGCTGTCGTAGTGTTGTTGTCCGCGGTGCTATTGCTGTTGCCGTCGTTCGTGTACTGGCGGTGGGTCACGTGTCTGCAAACAGACAAAACGAAACGCCGATATTAGAACGGGCACTTGTTCCGTCGTGAGCGCACAGTGAACGCATGGGACTGGGAGAAGGGGGAACCCGGTGGCCCGGCATTGCTGCCCCTTATCACCGAGGATGCATAACAGATGGCCCCTCCTCCCACCACAATCCAGGCCTCTTGTGACGCGTCAACGGGTTTGGTTTGAAAAAAACGCGTCCCGAATATAAAATTCACTGTCCCGGATATAGCTCTCCCATCTATTTTTTCCGCATGATTCATTCACGACCTTCGGACAGATTTCATAGCGCGACGCTCGAAGGTTTACGATTTGTGGTGTAGTCATATTTGTAGAGCAACATCTGCATCACCGATGTTCACAAGAATATTATATAGAATGTCCTCGTTAGCGCGGAACTCTATTTGGGCCTAAGTAAACATTTTCAAACATATTTTCAAAGCGTGCAATTGCATAAAAGTGTAACGTGAAATCGACCGTTTTAAGAGTGGAGACACCATCAAATTCTCAAACAATTTCTTCTCCGTTCCTCGTAAATTGTTATCGTAGAACACGTTACGAACAGAGTGAAACAACTCCGGTGCAGTTAAGTAAAAATAAAAAGCCTCTCGTAAATATTTCTTTCGTAATTTTCAGATGTCAGAAACAAATTTTTTCCCTCCTTCCCATCACTGCGCACTATAAATTAGACGAACAAAAATAAAATACAGAGTACACCGATGCAATTTATCCATCCGTATTCTTGGAAGAATTCCGAGTATAATTTCGCCCGCAATGATTTATGGGGGAAATTTATAAGGCAGTTTTAAAGCGGTTCTCTCTGGGGCTGGGGCAAAACAAGATAGAGGGCCGCAGAATTTGACAGGCCTGATTTACGACGCCATTGAAATGAGTAGGGCAAGTACAAGCATTTAAAAGAGTTAACTTAATTAACTAGGAATAGTAACGGCCTCCGGGAGAACTCTCCGATGAGCTGGGAGCGTTCACCAACCCTAATTACCACACCCGCTTTGCCTTCAACCTTGCATAAATCCATGTAACACAAATATATAGGATATACTGGGGTTCATGAGATCCTCTCGTTAATGATTTAAATTAGTAATTTTTTCACCAGGATTGGTGCACGGTCCTCATTACAATACAAACATTCTGCACAAAGACGTATATTAAATTCTAATGTTCATGCATATAAATGTAGAAAGGATTGTGGGTCGACATGCATTTTTGAAACAATATTCTATGTATATTTAAAGCCCCAAACCCACCTCGTATTTCAAGTGGCGAGATACCCTTATAATGAGAGTAGGAGGATCCGGGAAAAGGAATAACTGAAGGGTAGGTCGCCAGTAACGGTGCCCCGTATAGCCTAATTAATTAGAGAATACACACAGCAATGCCTCCGAATCGCCCACAAAATACTGGCAGGAACAAGGAACGATGTCGTACAAAACTTAGCTCAAACGACCAAACTGACCGACTTCATAAAACGAATTTCCAACATGAATAGAGAGAAAAGTCTCTAGCATTCGTTGTTCGACGCTAGTTGCATTGTAGTGATTTAATGCAAATAAGCACGAATAAACAAATAAACATACTTTTGCTGTTTCTCGTAAAATACAAGAAAATAGCCTAGAAATGTCTTATTTCTTACAGTAAGAAAAGTAGAAAGTATACAAGAAATCATGAAATTTCGCTATTTAGGAGGACCGTCCGTTCTTGATATTTGGCTTCATGGAAAGTACGGCCAGCCAAGGTGGAGTTGGCAAAGCGTTCGGTGGGAGCAGGTTTGCTCAAAGGCAACGACTAATTGTCGTTGCTTCGTTTTCACTTTCCGCCCGGGATATAACAACCGGTTAGCGGCTGTCTAGAGCCGACAAGTCAACATTTCTTTGAGGAGTGACTCCCTGCCCCGTTAGGGGAAAGACCGACTTACTTTCCAAGCTACAGAGAGACAAGTTATCTCAAGACTTTCTCCATACCGGTTCCCACCGCCCTTTATACCACCGCCCCGTTCTGGCATTGAACTAGAAAATCGGAAAGTACGGTATCGATATTCTGCATTAGCGCTTCATCTGAAACTAGACCACCAATAAATATGTCGTTTTCACAGTCATGTGGCTCAATCGAGGTGACGGAAATCGAACTACTAACTGATTTCTAATCGTCAGTGGGCAGGGTGACAATATATTAGCAAACATTCATGCACCATACATGGATATTCCATACATGATTGCACATACATTCCAGAAATTTGACACAGAATAATTGGTTTGCATTATAGTGACTCCACTTCACATTCACCGCGTATATACTTCCATGACTGAGACATGGGTCATTCATCCTTTGAGATAATGAGCGAAGGCGTCTGACTGCGACCAACGACCGACACAACGACGCTATTGTGTTCAGAATCGATGACCTTAAGACTTATCGCTGAAGTGATTCGCGTTATAAATTACGTATATCTTTTATTGGACCCGAGATTCGATTTTCGTTGAAGTTTTATTAGCGAAAATAAGCTACACAGTTATGGTTAATAACATGAAAAATTATTTTTTTCCACTCCCACTATTTTGTCCACTGAGGAGACAGAAAAACGTGAAAACTACACTACCTCTACAGTTTCCTTGTTTTATAAGCATATATTTAGTATTGTAGGAAAATAATTTTGCAATAAAATAACAACAAGAGCGTTTATTTATATATTGGCTAAGGAAATTTTATGAATAATAGAATTTTAAAAATATATAGAATATTTTCAAATAATTTAAATTTGAATGTGATTAATTAATTACAATTCAATGGAACCAAATAAATTATTTAAGTAACACGACGTTCCAGTCGGGTATTCTGCGATCGACAGGACATTAAGCGGACTCCAAAGCTCATTTGCATCCTAGATTGGATTTATGAATAATGGATCCACTGAAACAGCGTTCTAATCCGAAATATTTCTCGAAAAGGACTTTATCGCGACGGGACCGAAATAGAAACAATTTCAACGGACGACCGAATCGATAAAAAATGTGAACACTGATATCTCAACTCTATTCCTCATGGTTTTTCTGTACGATCCCTAAGAAAGCAAACAAGAAATAAATCGGGAATAACTGATTGAACAATGGAGAAAATGTTAAGTTCATGCAATTTCCACATTTGTAATGTGGGCCAATTGGCCCATGCATGTGATTATACTTGTAATAAACTGGTAAAGTAAAGTTTAGGATTCCATTAGTCCACTTTTAATGATATTATTCTAAACTTTTGATTCTGGGAAATTTCCTAGATGTAATCTGGGAGTACTCCCTCCTTATGGATTATGATATTTTCATATTTTCGAAACGCTAGGGGCTTATTTGTGCACCTATTTGTATCCTGTGAAGTTTTCAAGAACAAATATCAATAATAAATATATAATTTAAGAAAGGGTCTCGCAGAAGGGTTCACTCACTGAATAACAACACAAAATTATGCTATTGCTATATAAAGTTGAAACCGGGTTAGGTTAAAACCAAGGTGATCGCAATAATGATGGAATCAGGCCATCGCAGGCCACCAAAGAGGAATGTTTAACGCAGTAATAAAAACTGTTGAATTAGCCCCGGGGTGGTGGCTCTCCCCACTATAGGAGATAAGGAACACACCGCCCACAGAGACCGAGAACACTTTTGAGCAATTTGGCCTCAAAGCGAAAATTGAGGGCCTCCCTTGCAAGTGTTTAGCCGACGGTGAATCGCCCCTCCAGCTCGAGTTTTCATTTTCTCTCTTCATTTTTTATTATACTTCCCTTTTAATATTTTACCCCTCTTCAATCGACGAGAGTTTCTTATTTAAAAAAGAAAATTAAGTCGCCAAAAACCAACTGGGCGCCGAATCGTTAATTTGAGAAAATGAGAAAAACAGGGAGCTACCGCCGGCATTACTTTTAACCCTTGAATAAAAGTATGGTAGTGCAGTATATTCCCAATCCCAATAGTGAAAGTTACAATTAGTTGACATCGTTTCAATGTGTTTTCAATGGTTAAGTTACGATTGTTTTCTTCAGTTATGCTGTGTAGTCCAAGCAGCAATAAAATTCGGAGAAGAAGGGAAAATATTCGAAAATATATTTAATCTATAAACTTAGAATACGCAGTAGTGATTTTTGTATAATAGTGCTGGTCATTTGGGCAGAAATTTTGGTGACATCAGAAATCATCACATCCCCACCAGATACTGCTACCGTCGATACTAACGGCAGCCAAAAGCAAAAACCGGTCAAGCTGTTGTCAAGCAGTGATATAGGTTCTTATTTTGTTGAAACGGGACCAATCTAGGTTCATTCGGCTATTTCCAACTGCGTTTTCGTGTCCGGCCGATCGGAACCGTAAATCCTGGCTGGGGAAGACAGTCATAAACCTCCGCCCTTTCATAAACGCCCACCCGCAAATCTAGAATTGATAGCCGTCCCAACACCCCGTTCCGACGTTTCACCTTAAAATATTAATCGGTGGATGTCCCGAATTAACTGGGAGGGATTTCAGTTCACTTTTTCACCATCGGACGAGATCGGGCTATCCTGAAAAGGGAAAACGTTTTAGTTCACGAGCGTGAAGACATTTCAAGTCCACTTTGCTTTCAAATGAGCGTAACGAATCAAGTTAATTTCAAATGTATAATTTCGGTGGGCATTCAGCGATATATGAGATATTACTGGACAATTTTATTTTATCACTTTTCGTTTCCAATTAACTTTACCGAAGCCACTTTGTGAGATCTAACCAGTGAAAATATGTCAGTCTCTTTCAGAATATTACTTTATACGGTTCTGTATATAGGAAGATTATACATTCATGTATAATCATATTTCAGTAATAATTTGAAGTGATCCGTTTCGTGTCATGCAATCTGAGCCCCATGGAAGCAATTCCTTCATCCTGCGGAATAAACAGTGGGGAGAATTGGATGAGGAAATCTCTTTCCTCTCTTTTTATCAGACCGCGTTTTGTCTCTGTTTCTCTCTCTCTCTCTCTCTCTCTCTCTCAATAAACTGCTCAATTCGACTGAAGTGGGAGGGGCCGTAACGAGTAGACCCAAGCACCATGACGGGAACACTGGACTGAACATTATAGGAAGACCCGGTCCGGCAGATGTCTCCGATCTGACGTCTTCTATATGCAAACTGCAGCGGTAGATAAACTAATTTAAACAACGTATCCCTGCGGGATTCTCCAGGACTTGAACCGCCTCCCCTCATACCACTCGCGGATGATACAAATCCTTCCGGACGGCAAAAGGTCCTCATGAATACAAATCGCGTTATTATTGGCCCCGAAAAAGGATATCTCATTTGGATCGGGTAAGTACAAAACGGAGCTGTTCCTGAATTCAGTGCTACAACCATATTTTGTATTATTATGCGATGGAAGAATTTTTCTTACGTCCTAGACGTCGTGACATTTAATTTCTGGAGAACCTGTATATTAGTATTGCTATTATTTATAATATAAATCGTAGATACTGTAATGATAATTGCCGATATAACTATTTTCCTTGTTGGCATCCATGTTACGGAATGTTTTTCATTCCTCCTGAATAAGAAGACCAGGAAGTTACCCTTTCGAGATAGTATCGGGGCCGACGATACTGCTCCAATAAATCGTTGGGGGTTATTAAGCCAGTATTTTGTCTCAGTTCCCGTTTTAAAACTTTAATTGGAGGGAAGTCGTTACTTATTAAGATTGACCCCCCGGCTCTCGCTTTTTTCCGCTAACCTCACAGGAAGTTTTAACTTGGCGCTCGCCAACAAAGAAAAAACAAGAAGAAGATTCTAATAAACTTGTTTCACTCTAAACGCGCGAATAACAATTTAGAAAGAGTTACCCTCCCCCTCTCCACTCTCCTAATATAACTGTGCCCCAGTTTATTCTACAGTCAGATAATGCAGCGAGGAAATTGGGACCCCGGACGGACCTTATTTCAGGGCAAATTGAATTTTTTTTCTTCAGGTTAATTTCCTTCCTTAAGTTCGCTGGAAACGGTCTATTGGTAACGCCAGAAACGCAGGGGAGAAAGGGTCGATAGCAAAATATCGCTTGAAAATGACTGGATAATGTATATGACCTTATACCGAGGCCTGTCTTTTGGCCAAGATCGGAGGAAAACATAAAAAAGTATATCGAGCCTACATGTGGAATGAAACGCATCAATGTAAAATGTGTTGAGCTCCGGAATTATTACCGTGGAATTACTCTCAATGAAAACAATTTATAACTAGTTTATACCTTACGTAAGGCAGGCAGTCCAATTGGAATCCCGTTACTGAAAGCCAAAAGTGCATAAATTAAAGCGGTATCTGCCAATTAAATGAATCCGTTTAATAAAGTGCTCTCGGATCGCATGCGAATCGGACCCGATTTTGCATAAAAGCAATATTCTAAATGTGCTAACAATAGGTCGCGTTCGTGGTGCAGATCCCACATTTACTGGTGGTTAAAATTATTCCCTCCCAATTAATTTATGGGTCCCTTTTCACACATGCGTCGTTAATATAACGGATAGACGATAACATTAGATATGGAACAGAAAACCTTTTTTTACTTCCTTTTGTTATTACATACATGTTTATTGAGTTTCATTTTCGTTACATTTCGGAATCTCGCTAAATCTATATTAAAATTATCGGTTTTAGTCGAAAAAGTCTAAATAGAGGACTCAATTAGTTGAAAAATGTTCTGCGAAGCCGTGATATCCGTTAAAATAGACAGACGCACGTTAGGCTGATAATTTAATAATTATCTTACTAATGTGATAAAAAGTGTGAATTTTTGGATGTTATTGAACGATGCTTTATTATTTTTTTCATTTGAACGATTTCTAATTATTATAATAGTGATTATTTTTATCTGTCTATTAGTTTTTGGCGTTCTTGCTACTAATGCAATAACAGAGAGATATAGTAATATATAGTAATTTTGAATGAGACATTTTTCTAACCGGTTTAACTCAAATTTCAAAATTTATACCGAAAATGCAATACGTAGCAGTTTTACGTTTTCATCAGTCGTTTATTAGTGCACGCCTAGATTGGCCTAATCGACGGCAATTGAGATCGAGAGTTTAATGAAAGGCCGTCACCGACAATTGAAAGTTGACTCATTCTGGGCTCACTGCCAAACTGGGCCAACTTGGTGAGTGAAAATAAATTTTCACTATTATTTCCGGCCTTTATTACTCGAAAAGTGTATTCCGCCTGAAATGACTAAATTAAAATAGAGGGAAATTGTTAACTTCGTAAGACATATTTAGGTATATTCGAACTTCTAAATAAAGCACACTCGGTCAAAATATACAAGAAACGCACTTCCCGAAAAGCGATGAGGTAAAATTAAACGCTTTAATCTATTTAATGTTACGAAACTGGCAACGGAGTTTTACAAATACTTTCATAACTGATAAATTTAAACAAAGAAAAAAGCTCCCGACAATACAGAACAGAGTTTACCCTTTTAAGTGGGCCTATCGAGCGCCCATAGCTAATTTAATTTTATTCATGGGTAAACAGTATCAGTTTCGAAGGAAAGAAACCGAAAACGAGTAAATTAAGGAAGGCAGATAAATAAAGAGAATCATGGATTTTAGCCTTACCACAATCAGCGGACCGGGGAGGGACAAGACACCGCCGGATCGGAAGCTTCACCGGATACACTTAGAGTCCGGAAATGACGGGCAGGGACTCCTAATAATCCATGACGGGAAATGATCACACCTATAAGGCTATAAAGCCGGGGGCCGATACATACAGAAAAACTAATTCGACAGACGTGGAATAGCGTTCGGTTCGAGCCGGCCAGACAGACTGAAGGGCGAGCCCTCACGATCCTTGAACCCTAATAATACATTCCCCCTCTCCAGTGTTCAGTCTTCCTGTAAAACTGGGCTTATTTGGGATCAGCAAACATCAGCCCAGTTCAATCACTAAGTTTATTTCCAAACAGGGTCAAAAATAACTTAAATTTCTGGAGGGATTACCGAAAGCCTTCAGTATTTCATCTTTCTTTAAAAAGACTCAGTTCAATGAAATAAATAACCGTGGAATGAATATTTAACTAATGGTAGATCCATACGAAAAATGAGCGTAGGTAGATATGAATAATCCCATATTGACTGATTATTATAGATAAGATTTGGAGTAGTGAATGTAAGGAATATTTATACATAACTCATCTCTGTTGCAATTCTCTGTCTTCACTCTCTGATTTAATTCTAGACCGGAAATGTTCATCTTCTTGGATTTGGATTTAGGTGGGATCAAAAAAGTGTTTATTTTATACTTATTTTCACAGATATATAATACCATACCACCATATAATTAATAAACGACTCATTTTAGAATTCAGCGAATTAAAATAGAAATATGGTCTAATGATAATCGAGAATAGCTCATATATCCAGCTAATTGAATCTACTTACATGCTATTGCGAGTGTGGGAGTTCTCCACGAGGGTGAGCCCGTCCACAGGTTTTAGCCGCATCGCTCCTGCCTGAAAACAGATAAGAAAATAGTTAATCGAATGTATTATTGCACACTTGTGTAATTAAATGTGTGGTGTATAAAAGTGTTGTACAGAAATTAAAAAATATTTAAATTTCTCATATATAAATGAGAGTGTATTTCTCATATACAGAGAATGTACACGTAATAGTTTAAGATTAATTTGAAGGAGACAAAACCTACAAATACTATTGCAACTGTAATATTCAATATAACTGCATACAGTTCAAGGAAATTCCTATTGTTGAAATTCCAATTGCTGCAGGGTTAATCAGGGGCTTTGGGGTCTTTCAAAGCCCAAAGTCGGTTGCCGTAATGATCCCGCGACCGACGGTCAGTGAAGATCAAAGAGGGATCAAACCCTTCCAAACCCCTCCCACGTAGATCAAAGCAATTAACAGGGCTCGAATCGAGTTACAGCCAGTTACAATAGTACAGTAGGGACGAGTACAATATAACCGCTGTAAAGAGTGGCCGGCCCATCCGCCCATCTCAACTGGACATGCGGCTTACATAACTGACTGTTTCGGACAGCGCTGTAATACTCAGGATCACTTCTAATGTTTTTTATTTTATTAAATTCACCACCGGCATATTGCTTTATACCTAGAAAATAGCGCGGTACTTTTTTCTTCTTAATCAGATAAAAAACAAAATATCTGAATTAGGGATTATTTCTTGCCTATAAATTTAGATTTGACATCATTCGTAAATGAAGTCTTGAAATATTCTAAATAAAACCAATCCCTTTAGTTAATTGCCGTATTCTATATTTCCCTACTGTCCCCTACAAAAAATACTATTCCCATTTTGTGTAAGTACTTTTCTCTGTTTGAATATTTGACAATACATGCATATATAAACCAATCACAGAGAAATATGCTTGAATCCAAATATATCTACGGTGGGAGAGCGAAAAACTCCCTTCTGAAAGGATGCTTCTTTCAAAGTACTTTTTCAGTAGCAACTGTCTGGCGCCCCCCGCCGAAGACAGGAGAGTTCGGAATTGATATTTGGCGCCGGCGGCGAGACTCGGTCTGGTAACAAGACAATAACGGATGTTTTTATTAGGAGGGTGCCAAGCTCGACCATTTAAGTTGGGCGATAGGGGCCAGCATTTACGAGTACGATATTTTTCGATGCTTGGAGGGTGCGCGAGGGGATGACATCAACCCTCGGTAAGTGGGCCCCTCCAAGGAAACAATCTCAATCCTTGTTCCTAGTCAATATTCTATGTCATTTTTTAATAAAAATTGACATTTGTAAATTGGGTGATGTTCGATTCCCTAAACCATTATACTCATTATACCGAGCGAGGCGCAATGAAGCAAGTTATTACATATAAGATTCATTTGATCTATATACCTCCTCTCAGTATTTTCTGTAGTACGCGAGAAGTAAACTCTGTTACTAGAAGGAACATAAAACTACGCCGAATTAATTTTATGGCACGGCTAAACAGGTATTCCAGGTTAATAAAACGTTACAGAAAGTTTAATTTTAGAATTACATAACCCGTGAACTAGATTTAGATCAGGTTTATTGCCGATAGCCAAATAAATTCTCTGCCGCAGTTTGTACCTCTTGTTGAGGAATGTGGAATTGAATGAATTCCTGAGAATGTCCCTAGTGCAGTAATATGTTTATGGCTCGAAAAAAAAGGAAAATTTATGACCCCGTTAGAGGCGAAGTGGGGGTGAACAGGGACCCTTCACCTCAACTTCCCTTCTCGACAATTCTCTACAAACGTTTTTTTGTGAAAGCAAATGAAACTCGGTAGGTTCTACGGTGGTCCAACTTTCATCGCTTAATAGGCGCACTCCGAAATCCGGCAAGCCGACGGACAACGTTCTGCTAGCATAATGTTTTCCGTTGACGTTTCTGGTTCGATAAAAGTGGAGACTTCAACCGCGGTCAAGGAAGAGGAAAATAGTTTTTTGAGTTTAGGCTTTAGGAAATTCGGTGTAGTTCCTTTCAGAAAACTCATTCCCATATATTATCCGCCAGTTCTGGCATTATAGGGAACCCTCTCATTGGCCGAGGCCGTCTCATCTAAGTAGTCTGTTGAATCGACATCTTCTAACGTCTCGGAGGCCTCGACTTGAAGCCTCACCCTCCGAATCTCTTCTTTTCTCGGGACCTCTCAATTGTTTATTTGTTTTCAGATAGGGCTAACCCTATAGACAATGCAATGGGCTCGCCCTCTTTCCCAGCCTGTCCCTCGTCATTTCTCCTGTACGTCTCCTCTAACCGACCCATTGTTTAATACACACTAAATTCCTGCCCATCATCCACCGCACCCCTGCTCTTCACTCGTCTAGCCCTCTTTAAACACCCCCAGACCGCTTAAAATACTTCCCCTGGGACTACGATACGCGCCCTTGAATTCCTTTAGGACCGACGAAGAACAGGCAAATGAAATACTATAAATTTCGGGAATAACTTCAGTAAGGGCGTGTTTATTAAAATATCAACGCTAAGTTTTTGCTCGAGTTGCGAGGTTCATTTATAATATGCCATGGGGCGCGTGCAACAAATATTTTTTATTTTTAAATTTACTTTTCCCAGCTTTCACTAATTCATCAATTTATATTTAAAGTGTAGCCGGTATCAATAATAATAATTTCTATACTTTCTAGCTATCATGATTTATTGCGGTCACGAATAGTGAATTGCATTAGTGTGCATTATATGTATATAATACAGTACATAATAGTAGTAAATACGTAATTTAATTTTCGTATCACCGCAGGTAAAACTTGATCGCTGAAAGGAACAAAACTAAAAGATATACCAGCCGCCGAGAGCCAGTAGTGAAATTGCCCGAAGCCGAATACTAAAAAATTATTTAAATCGAATGGTCGGGTTACTTTCGCAGGCGACCGGGTCGCTTTCTAGACCGGTTAAATTTTAAACACTCCGCCGCATAAAGGGAACAATAAAACAAGAAGGAATGAAGCAACGGGGAAGGGAAGAAGAATCGCAGTATAAAGCTGAGGACGAATGCAAAACGGGATGGGGACGGTTTCAGTGCTTATTGTCGGCTGGATCGCTCTCCAATACTTCACCACAATATTAGAGACGTGAGCCGTATACCTTATCGTGTTCACTTATATTTCTCTGTCTCACTATACAAGGTTTTTCGAAACACCTTCATATTTAATTTTGATGAAACCTCGTTTTATCGTTTTCCAGAAAACTTTGGCATTCTTTATTTAAAAAACGTAATCATGGTCCTATGATTTGATTTTGTTATTGTTAATTTCAAAACAGCACAGGCACATAGGTCTAAAATCGAAACAAATTGAGGATGAGAATTTGACTGATTTATGTTCAATGATACACTGACGGCCTAAACTAATATTCAAGAGTAATTATTTGATATTGAAAGAGAAAGTGGAATGTTGCAGAATGAATGACAAAAACTCCCGTGGCCTTTGTTCCATTGTTATTACTCCTTTGATAATAATAATTCCTCTCTATGAGATATTCTCGAGGCCACATCCTTTTTAATCGGCTGAAGAGATATTCGAGAGTTGGAGCAGTGAAAGGACACCCCAGGTATGAAATTCGCTTCATTTCTTATGAACAAAAGAATTTCCAGTCATTATGCAGTCTGAACAGTTTGTACAAATTGTACTGCCACATACATCCATTACAGGATGTAATACCATATTCTATATAAATAGATTGATAACATATTTGTTACAAACTCACAAGAACTAACTATCATTCCTGCCTTTACAGTTTAATACACAACTCATGCAATGACTCATTTGTTAAATATTTAATCCCAAGTATGTAACTTTTTTAGGAGAATATTCTTAGGCGAATATTTTACATTTTTATTGCTGAATAATTGATGAACTGTGACCATAGGCAGATTAATGACATAGAAGTTGAGATATGTAAAGACTAAAATCTTAACGAATATTTTCGCAGAATTAAGTTTGCGTTAAAGAAATTCGCGGAATTACTATGTATTTCTAATTACTATATATTGTATTGTATCCTATTGGGGAAAGGGACATTTTAATTATAAATTATATAATTTATAAAATTGTCCATTCGACTTCAGTTGTGTTCAGTATAATTTTTTTTATGGAGGGCGGAATTCCGTCTAGAACGAGTTCTTTCGAAACATGGCTGTTACAAATACCAATGGTTATTCAACAATGAAAAAAGTGTAAAGGAAAGGAATAAGTGCCGTTATCGACCCGAAACCGACGTCTGGAATTTCGGAGGAAGGGGAGGTTTTTCATTTTGGAAATATGCTAAAGTTTTGGGAGACGAATGCAACATTACCTGCATTTCTTGTCGTAAAGTGAAACACACAAGCGGGAGTGACTAACAAACCTTTTTTGACTGTCTAAGCCGGTTATTTACAACTCCAAAATTAACGCGTCATTCTTCTGTCGGCCACTCTAAAATATTCCCATCGTTGGTTTGGATGATGAAGCAAAAACGGTTGGCTTCCGAATGGTAAACGGGGCGTGACTATTAACCATACAGCCCATAGGTGCTTTCGGCCCTCTCACTTATATGTATGTTACTGGGACGCAGCCCCAGAATGGAACTAGAATGTTTTTATTCACTATCGTCACGAAAATTACGGAATTGCGGTTTATGATATTCGCTCATAAAGAGTTTATAAACTACTTTTGCATTAACTAACATATCCATACTATAACTTAAAGAGCTGATTTTAGAAGAAGCTTTAAATAGAGATAACGACCGGATTTTTCTGTAATTTAGAAATACTAAAACAGAAATTAAAGTTGGCGAACTAGATCTCGCGTGCGTACTCCGGTTTCATACCCTGTTACCAGTGTTAAAATAGCCAATTAACAATAGAGTCATAGATGTCCTCAAGCGTTGTGACGAAGCTTTACAATTATTACCTTAGTACATTAGAATGTCCGTGACTATAATTCATATCGAGAGATCGAAAGCAGTTAAGCGAACACAACGATATCGTGATATTTCCAAGGTATTGCCTGATTGATTCAAATTACAATTTAATTTTTTAATTTATTTCAATGACACCTTATAAAATATACTGATTTGTAATTTCCAAGGTGGTACATATGTAACAACCGATGACATCTTTATATTATAAAGACATTATAAAGACATAATAAATATAAAACATGGGAGAATTTATCCCTAATTGTTCGGGAGAAATATACGTTGTGTCTTCTTGTTCTGTTAAAATTTACAACCGCTTTCAAGTTCATTATTAGTTTTCCGTTTATTATAGCTGAAGTCTACAAATAGATAATGTACAGTACGGTACAGTAGGATACCTAACTGGATATTACTAGGCGCGTTAAATGTCCTCCATTAAGTGTACCACTGGTTCTTACGGTACCCCTCACGGGACCTTGTGGCGGGAGCGTGGCGAGAGGTGAAAGCAGCGAGCACAAACGAGATTGATACTACTCACTTGAACTGTCGCCGAGAGAGCGTTGAATAGAGAAGAGGAGCGGTCCCGCAGGAATATTTCATCAGCGAAAATGACCGGTGTAAGGCGTAAGGTGGAGTACGGGCGTTCGGTCGACTTGTGTTGTTTTCAGGCCGGCATCGGGACCGGCACTCGGCCGGCCTGCGAAAGCGGAGCTCGGGCCACGCTTCGATTACCGAGCGCAGCGTTTTTTCCAATCCCTACGCTGGAAAGTGACGCGAAAACGGAACAGCTCCCGGTCGGTTAACCCCGTTAGCACTACCTCACGCCTTAATAGGCAAACCCTCGGGTAAGCCCGAGCTTCAATCGTGGATGCAATCCTGGCATAATTGTGCCCCAAGCCTATATACTTTGCCTGCGTTAAATACACACATTAAATTGCGGGGACGGATTTTTCGAAATAAATAGAGTAATTGCTAACGTAGGAATATGCCTTTGGCCATTCACACAAAATATTACACATATAAATTGAGTGTATAGGAGTTACCGTTTAATGTCCTAACCGAGTGTTAGATAGGTTTAGTTAACACTTCACAGTGCTTTAGTAGTGTACAATCGAAATCGTTCGATGAAATATGCTAGCCTTAAATGAAGTCATTAAGTGCATTTACATAGGCGTATTAAAATATATTATAAAACTAATAACTAGTTGTTCTAGAAATAATATTCGGGAGAGGAAAATTTGGTTCGCTGGGCCAACAGGTTAACGTTGGTAATATCAGGGTAAGAAACCTGCTCAACGCTCGGTTGGTCGACTTTGTCCAGAAACAATGGACGGTACGCTCAAACAAAAGACCCCCTCGATTATTACTGTGGCCAGGGAAACCTGACCGCAGACAGTGCAACATCCTTACGTAACCGATGACAACTGATCACTGTAAGAAATCATTATAGATTACAGAACTTATAGTATAAAATAGAGGGTATTCGCCAAATTAACGGACATATCATCGATTAAGTTAACCTAAATTTAAGGACATATTTTTTATTTACGGAGTTAGTTTCAGAAAAGTAAGTTCGCAGTATTATGCAAAAACAAGGCTCTAACATCTTCAGAAGCTAAGAGAGTAAGGTTAATATAATTCAATGCGTGTTTTATCCTAAGTAAACAAGGTATTACTACACAAGGCGCAACAGCAATTTCCTAGAGCCTGTAATATAAGCGGGCGCCTTAGAAACTGCTGATTTTGCTTTACTAAAGTAATTCCCTACCTTATATAATTATATCCTATCTTATTTTTCAATGCTCAAGTGTAAAATTACTACGTTGTGAATGTCGACATTTTACTACTAGGCGCGCTTCATTTCCATAATGCATAAAAATACCTTATTATGTAAATTTCCACATTCGCAACTTAATTTCCACACACAAACAAAATTTAAGCTCTAATGTAACATCCACCTCTAGAACAGCCCTAGGTCCCACGAATAGGCTTCAGGATAAACTGTTCCTATCTAAAGTTCTGGTTTGTTATACAAATTACTTACTTTATCCACTGACCAATTGGAATACTAGTTCCTATACAAATATGTGTTATACTGAACGTATATATATTTAAGACAGTGTAAATCTATCGTAAATCGCGATAAAACTAAATCCGAGGTAGGGATTGCTCGTAAATAGTTTCTCGAATGTGTTGGTGCCGGATAATACAGGGTAGGCGCAGCCAAATGAAGAAGATTTTACGAGGTAGCGAGGGGGGCAAGGGATGAGTTGGGTTCAGGGGCCCCACTGACTTCTCTTCGGCCACAAACAACCGCTAGGTCGGCCGACCCGGCTCCCACTACCCCCAATTATCCTCTTTACGGGCCTTCTTTATGTCCTACCCTCCCTTCCATCCCTTCCACTCATTCACTTCTCTTCTCATATTTCTGCTACCCTTCAGACGAAGGGTACCGTCTGCTGTTCCGAATACGTTTCTTTTAATACAATAACTGGAAGGAGCAGTTAGATTTCCGTGCTGGGTGCCAGTGTAAAAATATGCGAATCTCTTGCTTGTCAATACCCCCTCCGTTCCTCGTACTGTGGCTTTTGTGGTGTCTGAGGATCGAGTACAGTTTCAACGGTGGGATTTTTCATTATCACTCGCTTATACTATCACAATACCAAACACGCGATTATTGCTCTGTCACAATGCGAATACGAAATACTCATAACAATTCGAAATTTTTAAGATAATCACAAAAACAATTCACTTATTAAAATTCCATAATTCACCGGTATTTTGAATGAAAGTTTCGTCCGGCAGTCATACTCCGGTTTCAATTTAGATTGCTTCCCAACAATCTCTCGCGACGATCTCTCTGGGAAACGATGCCGGTTGAGATATGAAACGGGAAATTGCATGTAAGGATCGTTTAAAATATGTACAGTCGACAGGACGGCTGGACATACGTCCACTGTAGTTGAGTTCCCACGGGGCCCCTTATTCAGCGAAAGCGAACTTCTCTACCGATGACTGTGAAGTGCTCAGTTAACGGCTGCGTCAGGATAATATTTTACTAAATTCACAAGACCTTGCTGAAAACTATTGTTCAGGCGTTATTACAAAATATATAACGTAGGTAAACGAAATGTTTTGGAACCAATTAATGACAAATCTCGAGTATATTTCCACAGCTATATGAAAGTACACAGGTCGTTGAGGCAATTGTACGGGACGAGAGTTCCGTGTATGACGACTGGTAAGATTTTTTTTCACTCCAGCCTCCGCATATACTAACAATGATATTGCGCTAAAAAGTCCAAAATATTTTATTAACCGTGCACGGTAAACTCATCCTGTTTTACAAATAGGACATGAATAGAGCGCCGACCGCGGTCGCTCTCTGTATTGCACACGTTGGCATTGAAAAGTACTAATTATCTCACGGAACAATCTGGGGCCATTAACCTCAATAATGTATTGACAATAATTTACGAGGGGTGTGGGGGCAGAAAACTGGGGGATGGGATCGAAAGGGTAGGAACACTGTGCACCGTGTAGACTGCGAGAACACATCGAAACGATTGATTAAACAAGTTAATTTATTTTATTATTATTGCACCTAGAGTAATAGACGTTATGTTACAAAAATAAGCTTTCATCGGATAGATCTCCGCTCAGACCTACAAGTATCAATCGCGGATGCACAGAGAAGCCGTAATGAGAAATCAAATTCTTTAATGGTTGAAAGTAGAACAACATTTAAATTTACTGGTAATAGGAGAGTCAACCTTTGATTTGAGTTTTATATAAATTTTCCCTATACAAAAATTAACCCTTATATAATAAATTACATACGGAAGAATTTAAATGAGTGGGATAAGGGCTGGTTGCTTTCCACTGCCTTCCTGGGTGTGGACAATTGAGCGGGAATCCCTTTGAGCTCTGGCGAATCGGCCGGTATTCACATCGCTATTGTTCAACCTGCTTCTTGTCCCCATCCTGCGTATCAGTGCCCGCCCGCCGAAAGGTGTTGCTCATTGTTTTGTCGCCGCTTTTATAATGGGGGGGAAAGGAGTGAATGGGGCATTTTACCACCGCACCGAGTGAAACAATGATTCGGCCCTCCACAGGTATATTTTAAAGAAACGAAATAAACAAAAGCCAAGTGTCGGCTTTAGCTTCCCGTGACAAGCTGAAACCGTTCTATTGATAGGCGAATTTCTTTTTATCTAAATTTTTATCTAAAATAAAACAAATAATGTTTTATTATAAAATTAAATCTGAATAATTTCAAATAAGTAAAGGTTGGAAAAGTTTACATTATTTTATGGGAGTAACGTTTTGACATCAATGTGTTTTGTATACGAGGCATTGTAGTTAAAGCCGTTACGAATACTAGCCGGTAAAATACACTTAATATATTAAACAATAAGGATTTAAATAGGTTTAATATTACGGTGTAAAAGTAATATTAGATCGGCATATTATATGGGAATATTATTCACAGATATGAAGGTATTAAGGTTCGAGGGTAACACTGTTAGTTGTTCCATTATATGTTCTATATGTAGAATTGAATGTATGTTCTCCAAGTATATTCCTATCTTGGTGAGTAGGAGATTAATCACTTCGGGCGTAGCAGTTAATCCATTTCCAGTGGCGACATTCAATAGCGATGTAATCATTTTAAATGGTTTTTTTAAGGTTGTCATTCAAGAAAGATGTCAATGGAAGTGCTGCCCAAATTAATGGGGACTACCCGAATTAAATGGATTGTCATTAAGCGAACCATTTATTTCCATTTGGCAAATTTTAGCCAAACGAGCAGAAACGGAGGATAGGATAATGGTTATTGCTTAAGGGGGTGGAAACAGATTCTTGGTTCGAATAACGACGGTTCGCTCAAATAGTGTCGGTCATAGTTCTCATGTGAAAGCTGGTGGGAGGATTCGCCGGCCTAACAGCATGTCGACATGCATCTAAAAAAATGACTGGCTCTATTGTTGGCCAATGGATCATTTCTACAGTTCTCATCGCAAAAGAACAAACCAAATTTCCCGTTTTACTCATCAGTACACCGCACCGAATATTATAGTTCAGCGTAGCTTATGGCAAATATTTGCAACAAAATGAATTTTTATACGAACAATCATGAATGCGCTACACACAGGACTGAAAGTTCAATTTCCGTCCACGCTAATATTTCGACTATTTCGTATGGGACTGGAATTGTTTCCGATATTTTTTTCTTCCTAATATCTTTATTCAAGAGTCGTGTATTGCCTGAACTGAATGAATGATGTTTCCTTTAGCTAATGAATTGAAATCAGACGAACGGCAGACGTCCACGATCGATCTGTCGAGACGAGGTCTGGACTCATAGAAATTTCCCCGCAATTAACGACCGGTGGTGGCGCGGAGCGGAACGTTTTATGACTTTTGCGTGTCGGCTTTACATAAAAAAAAATGGAAAAAAATTGATCCTCCTCAACTGAAGAAATTGTTTTTGAAATATCACGTTGATAAACGTAACGAAGAGCGAGACATAAAAAAACCTCCGTTTCTTGAACTGAATTTTTCATTGCCTGTGTCACGAGGAATGTGGAAATATCCGACCGACCTTGTATTGGAATGCAATCCATAGACTACATCTATACACACACACCGACATTGTAAATGTATGAATAATAATAGAGTGACAGGTCCTTATAATAAGCTGTTTGTGTAGAATCGAGGTTGGTTAAGAGTCGCGTCCCTAATTTTTTGAACCCGGAGAGTGGAGAACGTTTAAAAATTAAGTGAACATTTTCAGTACATAGATGATTTCGTGCCAGTTCGTTTTTGGCTTCGAGACTTTTGTTTAGTAGTGGATACGGAATTTACACATGGAGCTGTGCGAGTGAAAGTGTCGGGGGGTAAATGCCGGTAGGCTCGGTTTCGTGACTCGGGGTCTCGGCGGTGCCTTTCAGAGCGTAAGTAATTACAGGCCCGATCGAGGCCGAGCCGGCCGATAACGCTCCGGAATTAAACGATAATCCGAAGACCGATCTATATTCGAGAGGAAATAGAGCCGGAGAGTTCTTTATTTTCGGTGCGTGGCGCCCAAACTTGGGATTTTAAACGCCGGGTAAAAAAAATGTAGATTGGCGGATAATCTCTGTAGGGCCCACGACCCTCCGAAACGGTTATCTTACAGAACCCATCGATAGAATTATAGGAAACAATTCTGGCTTGTAAATCCACTTTCTCCGATTGGGCATTCCGAGTTCAATGCGCTGCTCACCTTGTAGCCTTATAATTTGGATCAACAGTGTTGGCTATTATTGGCTTCAAATTATTATTTTCCCTTTCATTTTTTTTTATAGATATAATTATTAGAGTTTAAAACATCGGCGTATGTTTGACACACGTAAACGAAACCAAGCCTAGTTAGTGTACAGACTCCGAGGAAACGAAGAAAAAAGTATCATAGCAAACCCTTAACAACCTCTGTATCATCTAAAATGGATCGTTCGGAACGCCCGAATGCCAAATTAACAAAGTGTTTTTATTGAAATAGTGCCAAATCATATTTGCTCTGCTAAAACTAAGAACTTATTCGTCGCGCGTGCCTCACTCGGTTGTTCGAAAACAACCATTCCCAGTTCGAAAACAACCATTCCCGGTTGTTCGGGGATTCCGTGACTGGTCCCTACGGTTTTTGTTCGGGCTTTCCTAATAACGGCCCCTTGTCTTTCCGATAACGCCGCGAATTAAAGCTTCAATTCCTCGTGCGGAAACCCGGGCTGGAACTGCCACCGGTCCGAAAGAAAAAACAGCGCTGAGAATATCTAAACTAAATTAGAATATTTGAATAAAGCCGGTGCCAGCGATTTCGAGATATGGCGCGGCTGCAAACGATTAGGCGCTCTCATTTTGCCGCCCGCTTAAGCAAATCGTATAATGGACACTGCCCGGCAAAAACAGGGAACTCCGTTGCAGATATAACCCTGTAAATTTCCACGCCATGAATTTATGCTTGATTCCATTCTTACAATTCTTAGATTATACATACCACAAGTGTATTGTTGTTTTCTCAATACGGACCCAAATTGGTCCGTAACTCTCATTAGCAATTAATTGTAAAAAATCATCTAATTTGCAAAACAATTATGTACCATTTAAGGGACAATATTAAAGCAACATACTAAGTGAATATTTAAATTGTGACATAAGTGACAAATTCGTAGAAGCGCAGAAACAGTACACGAAAACCATGTGTATATATTGTATACTAGCATAAGTTATGCAATAGGAAACTGAGATATACAAATATTCTGCGATTTTTAAATTGTAGAGTCCGTTGCTCCGAGTTTTATGGATTAAGTTTTCTCATTTCAGATAAATTGTCGGTCGAATTATTACGGAGATTTTGTCTGGGTAAAGAAAGAAATTCTAGAGACAGAAATTTACCGGGGGGTGTTTTTTTCCCGGAGAAAATAATATTTCAGAGAGAATGGCATCAAATTATACAGCCGGCGGAGGAGAAGAGGCTGGGGAGCCTACATCTTAATTTCTGTAATTCAAGCCTCCGGCCCTTAAGAGGTGGTGGAGCCTTCATTAAACTGATATATTGAGGTTGGCGTAGTGACACAATCTTAAGCCTCAAGACACACCGCATACATTAAAACCATGTTTATTGCCTTAGTTAAACGGATCCCCTAAATATCGGCACACCACCCTGTTACTAAAGCTCTTTCCTGAACTAGTTAAAATCCACTTAGTTTGTCCAATAAACCCAGTAATAATAAAACAGTTCCTACCCTTTTCTACCACTCTAGTTGTAGAGTATGGTAAGTCGCGGACCATCAAGCGATTTTATAGAAAAAAGTGGTGTGGTTATATACGTATGAGTCGAAGAAGGTACGCTTTCAAACAGTTCCTCGATCGTACCTGAACGTTGAAGTGACTTCATTCTCCGATCTACCGTCGACTATTGGGAACAATCGGGCACTCAGGATGACTGGGGACGGTTGTGCGACCCATGTAAAGACAACGTCGGACGGCCGGAACTTGATATTCAAGCCCGCGTACTATCTCCTACTCGAGTTTCGCTCAGTTCAATGGAAAGTCCGTTTGGCTAGTTGGGTTCATTTCAGCGCTAGGTGCAGTGCTACCGAGGCAAGAACTATTAAATGCGTTTCATTGGGGGTCTATTTATTGGTGGTACCGACGGCAAATATGGAGCCATATTCCTTTTTACGTATGTCCGCATTTACAATCCGACCAACAAGGGTGCGGTCCGCCCTTCAATAAATCGGGCCCTACTTAGGGGTAAATCCATTCAAGGCCCATGTTATTGTACAGGCGGTATTTTCTATTTCCTCTCGTGGCAGTTTGATTTGTGAACAGAGGATGTTCCCTCGCGGAACCCCTGCCCCATTACAGTTACCTGAAGCAAATATAAGCATTCTGTTTTTCGAAACAGAAACAAAACGTCGCCAGAGCAAAACTGTTTCTGAGTCGGTTATTCGTGGTTCGAAAGTGTGTTTACAGGCAGGAGGCGGTCACGCGTCAGGGACGCATATTCTAGGGCGTTAGCTTTTTTTTCTGAAATCCATTGGAAGGTGTCCGTGACGCCTTTTTGAAACCGGGACGGAGCCCGCTCGCCTTACCCATTGTACACTCGCGGACCTGACGCAACTCACTCATTTTACAGCGGGTTGGCCAACTCACTAACAACAAAATAACATTGTTGATGTTTTTTTTTGTGCAATGACAACAATCGCAATGAACCGAATAAATACAGGTTCAGTGCCACAATATATTGCATAAGATTCTGTTACAGAATTTTTAGTGATTTAAATGTTCCATGTAAATTTAGCGATTTCATGTTATTTTTCTCTCCCGAAATATTTTCGTTTACAAGTGAAATTTTCGGACACCTCTCACTAGTCTGGTTTGTAACTTTAACTTCAAGAAATTCACATGAAATCAGACGTATATTACACAATAAATTTGCAAATGAGACTAGTATTTAGATAACTGGCAAGTCAGCCAAGTATAACAGTAAATTAACCGCAAAAGCAATCGCAGCCATTCGCCTACCATTCTATGAGTTGAAATAGTTCTATATTCAAACCAAACACAAGAGATGTGACTGTGTAATATAAAGCATGTAACGAAATTCGAAATATTTCTATAATATTTTCAAATTTCATAGCCTTCATTTACACCCCTGTCTCTGTCATACCCCAATCAATTTTCGGCACTGTTCCTGCGGCCAACTTATAGATGACTACACAAATCGATCTGTACAAAATGATGGGACGAGACTATGTTCTGAAAATAGAATTGCCCATTTTTCCAGCAGAGGGTCGCGGGCGTCGTCATGGAGACATCTCATTAAATAAAAACGTATTCCCGACACGTAACGGGTTCGCTCATGGTTCAAGAGCCGACGGTTTTAATTGGTTGATTCCTTCACGCGGCATCGATATTAACAAAAGGAGGCGCCAAGAATTATTAATCCCTCGTTTTTTTATTCAACAGGGATATGGGCCGATTCAAATTCAGGATGGAGGATTTAAATTTGGTGAACATCATTTAATTCACTCTTACCTGTTCTTATTATACCAAAGAAGCGACTTCCTGTTTTCGTTTTGCGAATCTCCAGAGTTTTTAGTTTTACAATATGTTTATGATTATTAGCTATGCATGCGTCTATACTTTTACGCTAATATTTCTAATACCAATTTTCTTGCCAATATAATCAAGGTGACAGATATTTGTCTTTTACAGTTAAAGCTCTCGTCTGATATAAGTGAAAGTTTTGCTCCCAAACTGCGCGGCCCAAGAGAAGTGATACAATAAAATGTAGGTAACTTTAATTATGTCAGGGAAAATTAACATATAAAATCCTTAAATTGAATATAATCCATTGAACTGAACACTACTATTGTAGCAGTGTAGTGGAGACACTGGTTGGACCGGTCGTCGACAGGCAGAAGTATGCAGCATACAGAAGAAGTATGCAGCTAACGGATTGGCTATGAATCAGATAGAAGAGACATATTTAGTCCGATTTTTTTCTACAACATTTCATTGGACACTTGCAACAGCTCCGTACATTTGTATTCCTAGGTTGCTCCAGGTCACATATATTCACCGGTCGATAGAAATACTTTCACGTGTCCGGTAGGCGACATGAAATATGAACTTGTGCCCTTTTAAAATGTCTTATAACGCGCAGCACAGATATATCGCGGACCGGGTACAAATTACGCTCTCGCCAAGGAGTACGGAATGAATTGTACTTTCGCCGGAATAAATAAATTGCAATACCGCTCTTAAAAGGATCCGCGACAGTGTTTTGGAAATTTATCACACCGGTGTTCGGCCGGAATATGTAATTTATGATTGCCATTAGAGTTGTTACGGCTCGTACGTGCTTTATACTGTCCCTTCAAAGTTTTTCCCTATTACGATGCAGTGAGCGCGTTGTTCAATTCAATAACAAGAAGAGATTTTCTATATATTTACTGATTCCACTATTCATTTTGTTTTATAAGCATTTACTGGGTGAAGAAAGTGAAATAAGATAAATTCCCAGTTCGCGACATTGGCTTCCTTTGAGTCCAGATTTTATTACGCTAATTATATCATTATTCTGAAAGGTCATTGAGGGTTATATAGTCAACGGAATGATTATCCCCCCGCTGCCTGATCGGTCTGGATATATACTGGTTTATTGAATTGTATACGCGAAGCATTATATCACGATATATATTGGCTATATATCATGGCCTCATAAAGGGGGGACACATACGTGAACAATAAAATATTCAACTAGTATCGTCGAATGTTCTAACCTGTGATACAGCGGGTAGCAAACGTTTTATGGAGGGTATGTGAGGGAATAAACTTCATGTCGGAGTGAGGATTATTACTTCTAATCCATATTTGCGAAAAGCAATTTATTCACGATTGTAATATTTATTACAACTAATACCATGTCCTACATAGCGCAATAAATAATCAGTATATATAAAAACGAAAAAATAATTCAGTAACAATACTTACTGAAGGGAGGTTTTTGTGTACCGTTTGATTGTAAAAATACCATGACCATGAATTGTAGTAGTATTTTTAATTGTGATCTTGACATTTCCCTAATCACTACATAAATTATATCGGTTGTATATAGGCAATTAAAAACAATTTGATTAATCAATAAATATATCAGAGAAACAAATATTTTCTTGTCTTAATTATATCTGAATTATCTTAATCCTTTTTAAGGGTTAGCGCATTCGGAGAAATGTATATTTTGAACAGGACGGTGTGTACGGGGACAGGAACGAATGGGCGATGGGGCACACTATTAGAGGCCGCGGTACCCATTAATGGGACTGCCTGTTAACGGCCAAACACCGCGATAATCCCCATGCGCCAATTACATAATCCCGCACATGCGATATTAAACGATCGGTTCTGCGTCTGGTTTTGAGCGGTGGGAAATAACAACAGTTTAACAACCGCTCGTTATCCGCGGGGAGTTCCCGACAGCAAACTGAACACGTTCTAAATTTTAGTTTAATTTGTTCGATTACAGAGAATAAACACGGCTGTAGTCGACGAAACCAGAGAGCAGAAGATATCCAAGAAGATTCCCTCTATATTGTAAACCACAGTAAACCTTCGGAAACGTTATTTAAAGCTGTAAACCAAAATAGAGATGTAAAAAACTCGGATGCTTTTAAGATAAAACCCTGGAGAGTATAAATCGCCGTTTATTACTTAGTGATATTTAGTACATATTACAGTCTTAAGCAGAAGATATTCATAAAAAGTGTGATAGTTATTTCCTTTTTTACCTTATCTTTGAAACTCTAAAAGGTCATATAATTGAACCAATGAAATCAAAAGAGGGATCGATATTTTGTTGTCACCTTTTAAATGATTCTTTAACGATGAAATTCATATCGGTTCGTTCAAAAATAAGAAATAATTTGTTTATTATACTTATTAAAAACTAAAAACTACGCTTTCATGACGTGTACGTAATGTCAAGCGGGAGTTAGTCCAATGACTATTTCTCAGCAACTAATTTGTACGATTTACACCAGGATGACTTCATGTCTACTCTATCCTGTTCTTCTCACTTTCAAACAAACCCACAGTTTTAACTATAATCTAAAAATGGTAACCAACCAGGATGATAAAGCGTTCGTAATGAATATTACTTTATATTTTGATCTCCATCATAGTACGGTTTGGTCCGATAGCCCTGAACATCTCAGCGAGGAGTTTATATTGTGGACAAAACCCGCCGGTGACCAAACCGCGGTTCGGTTCATTTCTATGGTGCCGCCTCTAGAGTTCAATAACGCTGTCAGGTGAAGAGCGCGGGAGGGAATCGGGTCTGGGGCGGAAGAGAGCCTTTAAGCCCGGTATCGGAATATAGACTGGTTCTGAGGGCTGAGCTAGAGGCCGGGCGTCGCACCCTCCTGAGGACGGACTCGATGGGCGCCGCATCATGAATTAATAATGTCCACAGGATCGATAATGGGGCTAAAAGAGGAAGGCCTCCCTCCAAGCCGAACAGTCCATCCAGACAGCGGTTCAACATCCGACTCAAAGGTTATTGGTCCAACCTTCATTAGCCTACCCTCAACCATCAATCAACCGAGCTACGATAATCGCCAAGGGTATTAATAGTTTCTCACAAACTGAACCTAAACCAAAATGAGATCAAGTTATACATCAAGTTTTTAATTATCTATGTACTGTAATGTGCTCCCCCCTAATAACTCACAATAAAAGGAAAACGCACAATATCTCTCTCTATGAATAAAGCCTATTAGAAATTAGAATTCCTTCAGTATCTTGAATACACCTGGTATAAGAGAGGAATTTGTACTTTTCCTAAGAGTAGGACTATATTCCCAAAGTTCTCACAGGGCCCCTTTGAAAAGGCGGCTCGGTTCGATGCTTTGGCTTAGGCGATGCAAGGTAAATCGGCTTTTGAATTCCTGAACTAAAGAGGCTCAGTACATTCGGGAGGGTGAGGGGGCTAAAAACCACGAGGGTGGCACTCTATTCGCGGCCAAATGGCCAGTGGGTAAAGTGGGCAGGGGAAGGGGTGTGCAATGAGACGAAGGGCAGTACAAGCCGAGTACAGGCTTAGAACGCTCCATTATACAAAGCCAATATACCTCAACGCTCCCGTATATTTCCTCAACCGGTTAAAAAGAAAACGATAGACTTATTAGCAGCAACTACCGTCTTTAACTGGTCATTTCTATTTATACAAAAATTACGCCCTTATTTAATAAATAAAGTCAACATTCGTCGGAAATTATTAGCTGTTATAATTGCGTTATTATCCGTCGGGTGGACAGCGCTGGCCTAGTAATTACAATTGGAAATTGCATTTTAAAATATAATAAATTAGAGGGCGTTCGCGACCCCGAGGAGAGTGCGGTTAATTGGCGCGAATCGTTAATGAGTTTTAGGTTTGGCCGGGGGCTGGGGGTGGGAAATGGGCGAGTGGGTGAGGCGAAGTGGGTGGGGGGGCGGTGGCTATAATTTACGTGGGATTCACGCCCCGATTGTCGGAACTGATTTAGATGCCGGGACCAATAATAACGGGGGCCGTTTTATCCGGAGCGGCCCCGGTGTCAAGGCCCAAAATTGAGGCGTGGGATTGAATTATACCGCAGCATTCTCAGCTGCTGAGTGAACCGTGGAATGGGTTCAACTGGAGGCAGGCCGGTCAGGAATCGGGGGCTGAACATTAGTAAATCGTCAGGTCAGAGCATCGGGCTTTGTTTGCATTGTTCAAGACCAAAATAATACAATTTGAATACAGTGTGCCTGCCCACCCCAATATCTAAGATACCAAAGATAGAATACATCTTTCCCCGCACCCATTCCTGCATAAATTCATAAACCAACTTAAGGCGATGAAGAAACGTTCAGTCCTTCCTCGTGGGATATGGTACAGATGTATTTTAATTTTTAGAACTCGAAAAATGCGTTATATTTCTGTGCAGAGGATCGAACCAACGACCTCTGTCTTAAGCTCTAACCATCTGGCCAGAGTTAAATTAGATCCCGTCTATGGTGTCTCCGTCGATTTCCTACGTTCGATTCCGCCAATTATAAAATCCGGGAGGGGGACGGAGGTGGGGGGTTGGGCATTTCCCGGCGGGGGAATGAAAAGCGTTATAAAACGGTGGCAGACACGAGCGCGGAATTTACGATGTCCGTCGAAAAATTATGGGTCGAAGCCGCTAGCCGCCCACCCGCCGTAGTAATTTTCGCAGAGTGCTCTTTCCTCACCGAGCCCCTTCCCCTGCACATGCAGCCGGCCATTCCATATTTATACGCCATTTCGGCGGGGATAAATTTGAATATAATAGGTTTACGGACCGCGTTTTCAAATTCCACAGTAAATTGCTCACCGGGCATTTAAATTCAGCCGGGCCCGACATCCGGAAACATTTGGACCCCGGTCCTGTCGTCGCCTCCACTACTCTCTCGGACATCGATATAATGTTTGGTCTTTATAGAAATGTCCAAAAAATATCCTGTAAATATTCCACTTTACTTCTACTCTACTTTCAAGTCTCCAAAAGATAAACTATTCGAATCCACTATAAAATCTTTATAAAGTTGGTATTTCTTTCTTCCACTTTAAGTATATTTTTAAATGAATCCTATCAATGTTTAGCATATCTGTTTTGTGGTCTGCGATGGGTTGGAATACCGTAGATTTCGTGCGTTTCTGTCTCCTCTCGCCGGTTTGGACTTTTGCAAATGACCAATACGAAATTTACGGTATCTATGTTTCTTACTAAGAACGCGTGTAAGCAAATAGTAGTTTACTTTTACAGGATTGTGATCACACTATTTATATCGATTTATTTTTTATAAATTCTTTACATTTTACATTTCGCAAAATTATGGGAATTTACAATACAACACGTCATGTGTGTACCTTCGTGGATGCTACAATACCTAATCGCACTATGGTAAAAATATACCTTAAGATGTTAACATTTTTATTATGATACTTTATAAATGTGCACACACTGATATTATTGAAAGCTAACTAATTGAACAAACACGTGAATCCCTTTAAAATCCGGTACGCAATGGGAGAGCCCTACGATTCCTGAATTGATAAAAGCTGAAATTTCATCCATCACCGCCCCGCCCCCGCCCCGCCCCCACCTCGCCCACCCTACCAATATCATTGTCATTAGGGTCATAGGGAGGATAAATCCGGCATCGGCGCCGGACTGACTCATCGGCTCTGGCCTCGTTCTTACGATCGATTCTATGCTCCACCCTTTCCAACAATTGCCCACATACTAAACCGTCACAATTCCGCAACATCGTGAAGTCTAATAAATATTATTGATATATCGGCGAGTATGACAGGGAATCTTGGCATGCGGAACTGAAAAAACTAAGCGCGGGGATGGGTCCAGCAATTAATATTGAATTTTAGTTTCTCTCCGGTTAGACAGTTCAGTAAAATCAAATTTGAAAGTTCTAATGTTATAGGCGGTGTGTAGAAATTACCGGACCCCGCTTACTCAGTAGAAGATATCTTGACGAAACAGCTGAGCGTCATGAAGCGGTCGGGAAGGATACTAAAAAATTAAATTGTAGCGCGAGGAAGGAAATTAACAGGCTACCTTTTCAATTCCGGTCCACCGTAAATTGAGGCGAGGGGGGCGGTCGTTAAATAGTTAAATTGATGCCCGGGCGTAATTTAAAATGTCGGGAAACAGTGGCATTAGGTCGAGGGGGTAATAAAGCACGGGGGGCGGCAGTTAAACTGGCGGTTGCGGGAGCCAGGGCTGGCGGGGGCGGCGGCCGGAGGAGGCCTGCTTCCCGCCCCCCGCTCACGCCCCTAATGAAACGCGCCCCATCTCTCTTTTACGCGGCCGCCCAGTTTTACGCGGTGTGCCGCGGCCCGGCTGTTCTGAGCGTCGTCGCCGCCGCAAGAGTTTACAGACCTTTTATAAATTAATACGGCCCACCGCAGTTCGGCTCCTAGGAATCATCGTCAGGTGATAGGCACCATGTTGGCATTAATGACATCCAACAGTATGGATGAAATAAGAAACACTTCAGTAACAGGGAGCCTAACTAGTGTTTTAGGTAGTCGACATTTTATAATTATAAAGTTGCCTATTTTAATATATTCTGTATCTATATTCATTTCAGATCTATTCCATTCGTGCTTATTTTTCACTGAACGGTTTCCAGTTGAAAATTCCCAATTCGGACGAGTAGATTCTGTAATAATAACATTGGCAATATAAATAAAGACGGACATATGCAGTTAAATTAATTTAATGTTTATCAATTTGTAAGGGTATATTTGCGTAACGTATTAAAAAAAAGATCAATTCAATTGCGCTATATAAGCACTGAGAAAAAAAAAGATTTTTAGTGAGTTAGATATAAAATCACCATTTACGAATTCTATCGACGGGTATCGTGAATGGTGGGAAAGCCATTAATCATTTTCAGACATAACCAGTAGATAAATAGAAGAATATGAATAAAAGCTGTATTTCGCAGAAAAATAAAGCAACGATCGCTCATGCAGAGGCGACGGTTACATCGTTATCCACCTCATTGACTCCGAAATGGCTTGTAAGAGAGTACGGCGCAGCAACCTACTAGGCCCGCAATACTCAGGTGTAATGAGTGCTTCACAATCTAGAGTATTGAAAACACGGCGCTTACCGCTATTTTAACTCTTATGCCATTTACATAATAGTCTACCACTAGGTATACGTTTATTAAAAATGATTACTATATTTAAGTCAATATTAAAATGTCAAAATTACGATTCAAGTAAAGAAGTTAAGAATTGGTATACAAAAGAAATGGGAAAGATTAAACGTATTTTGCCCTATAACGGAGACATTATTACACTAATAAAATGTAAGCAACAAAGCCGTGACGAATATTTAAAATATATAATATTAACCAGAAACTTATTTATTTCTGTAAATATGTACGGCAGAATATTGCACTCATGTTTAACATGTCTGGCTCTAGTACTAAAGCATTAACATCGCTTCTGTTCCACTGAGAGTGACCCAGAAGAGAATACACACTGAACACCTATCGTATTTAGATGTGTGGTCTTGAGACCCTGGAATATCGGAATTAATGTGCTGACATAGGCCAAAACCTAGGAGACGCCAGTCATAATGGAATGTATAAAAAGCTCCTTTTTTTCTCCCTCTCTACAATATAAAAAAAATTACTGTGTAGATGTCAAGTTTAGAATCACCACATGACATGTTCTATTTCTCAGAATATATTGTAGTTGTGCCCTCACCTTTGTGCCCTAGACAGGTTCTTCATTGAGATCAATGTTTTACAAAAGGCGATTCAGATTTCTTAAAAGAAACTAATTTTCCGCGGCAATAATAATCCGCCAGAGCAGACAGGACAAATGAAAAGTAATTGAGCGAGACTGCAGGCCGACTATTTGTCAAGACTTCATATTTAATAGGAGGGGCCCGAGGAGACAGATAGTCGTATCAGGGATTGTCCCGGGCCCCTCATTCTTCCCCTGTCGCCCAACCCTCCAACCACTCCTTCCTATCAAATTCTGTTCACCAGCAATTCGTTTTCCCTTCCGGCCCCACTCCCACGTTTTTCCATTTCGCCCCGGGCCTCCGTCAAAATGTGTTCGCATTTTGCCCAACTCTCCCTGTATCAGTCTCCCGCCTAAGAGGGAGCCGGTTCCGTCATTCTGACGGGATTCCTCAGACGCCTGAATTAGTTTTATTGATGTCCTTACTGCCAAGCAGATAATACGAGAATGAAAGGAGCGTCGCCGGATACAAGGACGTAGAAGAATATATCATCACCTGTCCTCGAAGCACGAGGAGATTCGTCTAACAGAAGTATTATAATGCACCACTTCACCTTAATTCTATCTGAATTACCGACGAATAGACGTAAAGTGCGGTTCCTAACCATTTAAACCTACAATGTTACCAAATATCCGTTTCTACCAATGCCACGGTAGAGCAATCTACACTCTCAGGATCCGAGTAATTTGATGATAACTTGAAATAGTAATGGTAACATTTTTTTGTTTTCGCTATTTGATTCCACGACTCCCTCACCATTGGACGATTTCCTCCCATTCCACGACGGGATACGGGTGGGAGGAAGAAGGAGAAAATAAAGGGACGCTTGAGAATTGGCAAGCAGCTTTACACCCCACGCATTCCCCAATCGTCCTCCGATAAGCACCGCCAACCCAATCCGATTGCCTCTCTTCCTTCGATCGCTAGATTAACTTTAAACATGTATTTAACTGCTATATACGCTTTAACCATACTAAAAATCGAGTAAACATACCGTTTACTCAAATCAATGTTGAAATTGTAACCTTTAAATGTAAATTAAAATTGTATATCAAAATAAGAATTAGAGTTTAATTAATGTAAGTTTTAAAATTTTATCTTGAAATTTTCCTTGGAAATGTTATCGGCACAATCCAGACTCAATGTCAAGAAAGTAGGAAAATTAAGTCGTCCACGGCGTTCAAGAGAGCCAAGATTACATGAATTGAAGCGTTTATTAAGGTATGCATGCAAAGAAGGGGGTGAGGAGACACCTCAAAAGGGGCCCTTTTAAATACAATGGGACAAGAGGTAGAAAACAGTGTATTTGGTCGTTAGTATAAGGAAGCAATTTGCGAAGTAACGAGGGGGAGCAGTCGGTGAGGTTGATTCGAAGGTAAGACCCCCCCGAAGGGCAGCACTATCTGGGTCGATACCTGGGCCGCCTGTCTTTACCTGTGGGGGGGGGGGCCTCTGCTCTGTACAAGTGTCAATGTGAGCCTTCACCTGCTGACTGTTTGTGCACCTCACCCTAACCACCTCCAACTCTGTTCCCCACCTTGCCTCCACCTGTTTGTTGCTCCACCAAACAAGGCCTTCAATTCCTTTCTCGCCACCATCCTCCCTGTATTAATTAATGCCCATTAATTAATGCTAATTTGCGACCGAGAGCTCCCCTCGGCTCCCCTTCGACCGGCCTTCTGGATCCAACGTTAGAAGAACGACGCCGGTTGCGCTAATATCGGGATATGGCGCCTATATTAATATTTTTAATATATTTTAACTAATTAATTAGTACTCCGAATAATAATAAAAAATTGGAAAATATGCTCCGTTATGAATATAGGCTTTATGATACATTCTGCATTATTTATACTTTTCCTATTTGCACCGCTATATTTGGAATATCTAGCATCGACGTAGTGACACTTCTTTTATTTAACTAGTAGTAAGTATCATTCCCCTAATGTATATACGACTCGTACTGTTTTTTCCAATTTACCAAGAAATATTCGCGTAAATTTGAAGTCCGCGTGGTGGTACTGTTCTTATAAACAAAGCATAAATAATGGTTTCTTTCTTCTTTCTTTTGTTGAATGTAATCTGTTCGTCTTTTCCCCGAAGACGAACGGCCTTGGGATAAATTAACACGTAATCGCGTGCATACAGAAGACGTTGATGTACTACGCTTTTCGGACTTAATAAAGGTGAATACAACAAACAGCTGGACATTTTTTAACTGCAACGTCATAATAAGATAGATCGAAAAATAGGGTCACGGCCAAATTGAAAAATATTTATAAAATACTCAATGTGAATAATACTTAAAATTAGTACTAAGTTTTACTAACCAGATTGCAATCCCAGCGTTTTAATACGTAGAGTGGAAGCATGACTTCCCGATTAAGTGCATTTTCATCGAATTTAATAAGTATATTAATTATAGCTTACTAGTAGAGATAAGAAGTTATTGCCGGGATCATACAATCTAGCAGAGAATCAATTTCAACTTATTTCCTCCGTCCTGAAATAGCGAATATGTATTTATTTAAGCGGCAAAAAAGCCCAATGCGCAAAAATTATACCCGCCCCCCCAGTTTATTCTCCTTTCGGGACATATAATTTCTTAGGAGAAAAAGGTGCCCATTCCATATGCAGTGGTGGGGGGGGGGCTCCTGCGGCAATCAAAAACGGATTCATAATGCCGGTTTAATCTATTTCGAAAGACCCCGCAGATCTGCAGTCGGTTGCCGCAGCCCTTATTTTTCATTTTACGAAAACTCTTTACTTTTTTTTCACTTCTTACTTCCCCATCGGTCCGAGACTTTTCCTATTTGTCTGACCCAGATTGAAACATTGGGATCCGGCCAATACTCCCGGCTCTTTACGGCTTTCATTTCCTTCTTCGGGTCTCCTCCTCGGGTCTGCAGGAGCCGATTAATTTATCCATGAAACGAAGAACCTATTCTTATTTGCCCGGTTTGGCAAATGCATGTCCGATTTCAGAGGGAGGTAATACGGTATCTGATAAGGGCTCTGATCAGACATTGAATAATTCATAAAAGAGATCTTTTACGTAGATAGTACACAAAAAATTATTCTACTTAAAGAAAAATTACGGAAAGACATTTAAGTAGTAGGCGAAAAGGCCTGCGAAGCCCAGAGAATAAACCGAAGGCCCCCTCATTTTCATGCTTGTTTGCAGTCCATCCATTCGCGTCACGCGGAAATGTGTAATTCCTGAGCACGGTTTATACAACAAAGGCCGGAGTTGTATCTACAAGGGAAGCCTACTGAAATTCATCCAACTTCCGATAAATTCTGATGATCCCGCGACCCCTCCACGGCATCGGCCGCTCCTATGAATAATGTAATCTGCGTCCTAATAGCTGTATTATGCGCCGCGGTTTCCCGTAATATCTTCCAGTTTACTCTTTTCCCTCCTTCCCTTTTTTTTATTTCAAACCGAATTGCGTTTAAAACATCGGATAAAATAAATGGCGTTGTGACTCGGTCCGAGCTATCTGAAAAAATATTCCGGCCGACGTTGGAGTTTCGCAGAAGCGTGTTTACGTTGAACCAACATGTAGAATAAACATTCACAAATGTGGAAACGATGCGTGCAATGAATATTTGAGCATTTGGATTATGCACTTGTGTATACGAAACAGACACTGTATAAGAGGTATCTTATTTATTTGTGTAACATTTATTTTCGACATAAAACCAGCTAACATTGACTGCACTTCCCCGACACGCCAAAAAAGGAATGAATAAAAATATCTCCTTCATTTACTCTGTGTTAACATTTGTATCGTATACCAGTTTCGTATATGCACAATCCCCGATCCGTTTGAATCTTTTTGAAGCTACCTATTTTATTTGAACTGTATATTCTGCTTAGATTATTTTTCTACTAAAGTGCTCAAAACGGAGACGGGAAACAGCCAAAATTGTTTTATTTTTATTGAATGTTGCCCTTGTTTAAAGAACAAAATAACTGTCGGACCTTTATGCATGAAAGGTGGTACCCGATTGTTAGACATCAGCTCAGTTGAACGGCGCCTCAATCGAAAGTTCCAAACGTGAGAAATAAATAGGATAAAGACCGCGGGGCTAAAGTACGGGCGAAATAGAGAGGAGACGTCTGGAAAATTCATAGTGGCGTCGCCGCGACGTATATAAAGCGGGTTAATTTACAGCGGCCAGACAAACCCCCTCCTCCACCCCTACGTCTCGGAGGGATAATAGAATTGGTGTGAAATACGCGTACGAGCTCGGCTCTCGCCCACCCACCCTTGGAACGCCCCCAACTGCCGCCCTCGGCAGAACATAACCGCGAAGAAGGGAAACTAGCAATAAGGACTACTCTCCCTATGTATCAGAACTGAAACTTGGAACCGATTCAAATAAATTAAGTCCGGTTTATACGCAAAGGTCATAAACCAAATGGAACATTTATATAGACACTAGGGTTGTTTTGTTTTTAAATTATAGCACTACTATTCTAGAACAAAAAAGTATGAAAAACAATATTTGTACTACACTACTTCAGTATTCACTTGATTTTTTAAGTACCCAACTGAAAGAAAATGAATTCGGCCAGCCACCGGGATTTGATGCCGGGCTAGTCAAGGTTGAGATTTACAAAAATATTGTTTCAAAAAATGTTATAGAATTTAATTTTAATTTTCTGGTTTTGGGAGCCTTTCAGTGTTTAGAGGAGGCATATATTTCCCTTGATGAGAATAAAACAGTAAGGTTTTTTTTCAGGAAAATATTGTTTATAAAAACCCTATACCGTATAGTGTCATCCTATTACACTACTACAGTCTGATTAGAAGTAACGCTAGTAAGTCATTCCACAACTCAATCTCGAAATGCCATATTTATCGTTTTAAGCTCTACGCTAGTAAAACTATTTAGTGGTATCGACACGGGGGTTATACACTACTGTACTATATCTTTGTATAGCACTATATTTTTATTGTAAATTAGAGTAAATTCTGTTTGGATTTGTTCTTCTTATTTTGGCGGACGAGCGCCATCCTCGAGTTGTCCACTTCAAACGGCGGGTCGAAAGAGCCGCCCGTTTCGCAGCAGCAGTTGGGACGTTCGGGAGAATTTGCCGGGGGCGGGGGAGCCGAGGACGTGGAAGGGCCACCCCGTCGCCCGCCCGTTTATTTATAAACTTCATGAGTCTGACAACGGAGAGAGCATTTGGAAGTGCACTACTCGCCCAAACAGGAATGCCGGCTATTCTCAGGCAGACCTCCCGACTTCCATTTATATCCCACACCAGACCCCAGGAGCCATCTCCTGGCCCCATTTGACCCCGGCACATCCTATTATCTTGATATTGCCCCGTTCTAAGAACCGGGATTAAGTTTGAAGTGGTTAACTTAACTTCCGATAAAGTCTTTCTTAAATGACAAAAGTAGAATTCTGACTCGAGTTCTGTTGGAGTCAATGTTTCTGTTGGTTCTTATTAAAGAAATATGCCTATGAAAACGATGAAATGTGAATGTTAAGAAAAACTTAAGAACATACTATAATAAAAGAAAAATATTATAAAATTAGTCCCATTAAATATTTAGGTTTATATAACTTTTATAAGTTTGAATAAGGATAGGCTGAATTAGGGATATCTCTAATTGATTAGTCAAATGGAAAGATTAAAGAAATATCAGATGTATCTACCGGATCGTTGTGAGAATGTAGATCTTTCCTACTGGCTAATTTTAATTCATCTGGCGGCATTTTGGCCGTTTGTAATTGTGCAGCGCAAACGCTAGACGACCGCTAAATTACTCCCGAGCAATTACAAAACGCGGAATTATTAACAGAACTAAAGTACGAGAGGACAGTAGAGGAGTATATTAACCGGTTACGGTTTATGCAATATTGTTTACGGTTAGGGCCTCCACTGAGGTAATAACATCCGTTCGGCGATCGACGCACGTCCTCTCGACGGTTACGTAACGTGGCGTACGCAGGGAAACCATAGCAAGTACAAGGGTGTTTCATCCACGGTAACCATACCCGTATCCCTTTGTTAATAACGGAGGACCCTTCGTTTCGACAGGTGAAATAATTAACGGCGAGAATTTCGTGTTTTTATTTAATCGAAACGATAAAATCGGATTATTTCATATGTACGTTCATTCCGAGAAAATTAGAACCCCGTTAATAACAGATATAATAATTCCATTCCCCCTTAATAAGTGTGACTGAACGAGGTCCAGACGAACGTGTCGATAATTGTCAATGGGCATTATTGACTACCGGCGCCCCGACGACCCAAATCGTTGCCAAGCCACTGGCTGAACAAACAGCGGAATCAAAGACGCCTCCAAAGGGCTGAATAACTGAGAACGTGTTAAATCCTTAATTTGGACACGGCTGATTGAATTGTGCGCGGTTATAAATCATTAAATCCTCGTCGCATTTACAGTAATCCGCAGATTGAAACCAGCTAGATGCGGGCACAGACCCGTGCGATAAAAGGAGATATCAATTAGCGCAGCTTCATTAAAAGAAACAGTTTAAAACTCGAAGATCAACTCGTAAACTTGTGGATAGAACGAATCTCTAAATTTCTTAAGTATATCTGAATAATCAGAACGTTGATACGTCGGACAAACGTATTTCAAAAAAACTTTATCCTTCTATCCTGACTTAAATAAGGGGCTGAATAAAATTATCCTTAAAACTTAAAGTTAGAATCAATTTCGGAGCTCCGGTGGAAGCGGACTTCTCGAGTAGGTTTAACCGTCGGTTAGCACGGAACTCGGAATTCCTCGCCCCAAACAACTCCCAACAGTTGTCGCGGTATTGTGCAATATTAATCCAGTCGTTAACGGCCCAAAGCTAACATGTCGGAAATTATGAGGTCCGGTAGAAGATGAGAGCGCCGAAGGGATCGCCAGTACCTGTGCCAGGTGTCCTCACGTTTTTTTCCCGGACAGTATCGCTATAGGCTTAATATTATCTGATGTGTCGACTGTAGCTGAACGGGGGCGACGGTACGGCCACGCCGAGTGTAAACCTATTTGGGAAAGCCGCATTTAAATTGTCGGCCCTTCATGTTATCGCGCTACGGTGGAAAGAAATGGAAGTGGGAGGCGACCATTAGCTGCACGAAAGGGGTTACTTGGACACGTGGTAGCCGTTAAACGCAGCAAACTTTCATGGTTAAATCAAAGTAATTTTTACCTTCAAAACTTTTTCCAAGCTCCATTTCCGGTATAAATCTAATAATGAAACATTTCTATTTGAATTTATACGCCTGAAGTAGAAGTCTATAAGCAGTACTAAATTAACTTACGTAGAACCTCTTCAAGAATCAGTAAAAGCTGATTCATACTTGGGATAAATACTAAGGATCTTCCAAAGTAAATTAGATTAGGGTCTACATTTCTTCAAATAAATTCATTTCATCCGATTTCTGAAAAATGCCCTTAAAGAATTTATGATGTAACTATTGTTTTATTCAGAAGATAATAATGACATTTCTTTATTGGTTAAAAGTCAAATTAACCGTGATGCGAAAGTATTTATAAGGTAGCACGTTTCTTTCAATTCAAATACTAATTGAACACGAATGTCGTTCTAAAGGAAGCTAATCGTTTCACTGCCCCAAATTTATTCCTTATCCTCTAATAAAAATCTGACAGTAATATGGCAGCATTAGTATAGAAGAGCTCCAACGGAAGCTACAAGAGTGACAAAAGAATGAACCCACAAGTGGGACAATTTCGATTATAATGTTGATTTTCGTTTGCCTGTTAATGATATCGAAAACTGTATATTATATATAGGCAACCGTGAGTGTGGGATATTTGACGATAGCATATTTAATATTTATGTCGTTACCGTAACGGGGCAAAATCCTGTATAGGGATCCATGGCACTGGTTTAAGTCCACCGACAGTCCGAGGCAGTTCAGCACATGAGTAGACCGCTACTAACACTGAACATTCGGTTTTCGACACTTTGACTGACACCTATCCTGCTGAGGCGACTGGTAACTGTCGTGAGGCGCGTGCAGGAGGCATTGGGAAAGCTCGGGGTCTACTGATAGGGGCGCGGGGGCCGAACTCCGCCCGCCGCCTCCGGCCGGCCGGTGCGCGCGCACCAACCCCTATCACTCAACGCCTCATTTACTGCCGCCTATCTGTTTAAGCCGGGGGGTGGTACGTACCTAGGAAAAACAGATCGAAGTATAAACAGGGTTGGGGTGTGCCGCCCGAATCGAGGGGTTGATCGTGGTCTCACTTTGAAATCATGTCCGTTCTCATCGGTCCGCATACATCTTGTCCATGTATATTCAGTATGCGATAGTATCAAAACATAAATAATATTTCAATTGTACGAGCTACAAATATGTTTTCCCATTACTCCCTTCATTGTAAAGTTACTACCTCCTCATCTAAAGTTATTACCCCAATTTATTAGAAATATGCGTTCTTCATATTTTCTCACTTCTGATGTAATATAGTGAACATCAAAGAGGTCTGAATAACAAGATTCTGAAATCTGAATTTTGAATCGTTTCGTTTGCGCCTCCATTTTTTTTCATTGAGAAATCCGTGATACGGCAAAATTCATGTTTTTGTCGGAAAAAAATATTCGTTCCGTTATTGTGGGACTAATCTGAAACTTCCAAGTGTTGAATGGCCGAAGAATTCTATGTAAGCAGATAACTACGTGTCCTCAAATTCGCGATGTGAGGGTGATTTCTTTCCTGTATTTTTTATTGCCTGCAATCCCGACCCAAAGCACCACTGCTGATGACAGCCGTTATATCTCACTCGTGACCTCAATATTCGGTCTTGAGCGGGACCAGAAATTAAAGGCCACAAGAATTTATAATCTGAAAATCGTGTTTGATATAACAATAAATATTGAATATACTGCAAAATCTTGAATAAATTGGGGAAATAGGAAATTAGATTTGGAATTTACAGAAGAAGATAACTTCGTGATAATGGTGTCCGTCGAATCTGTCGAATATTTAATAGAATTAATAGTAACCATGGAATAGTGATGAGTGAAATATAATACTTGCTACACTATAACATTGTAACATATCGGTAGATATAAATAAAGATTAATTGTAAGACCAATTTTATTTCCTGGCCAACTGTATGTCTTTTCGTCAATTAGCTATATCGACCATAAGTCAACGTAGGCAGAATGAAGGTTCAGAAGGATAATACCGAATAATAAGGGATACTTATGAATAAAAGCTTAATTAAACGTCGCAGAGAACAGGATCCATAAATAAACACTAACGATTCGAAAACTCAACACGATTAATTCGGAAGGCCTGGAAATTCATTCGGAAAGGAATGGGGCCGCTTTCAAAAGAATATCAGAGAGGCGCCTGTTAGACAGAGAAAACAGGGGGAGGGAGGGGCTACACCGCCGCTTAGTCACCCTTATCGCTAAACAGCCCTCGCCCTAGCCCTGCTCGCCTCATTTACTACCCCAGCCATCCAGGCGGGGGTATGGGGGAAAATCCTCCCTCGAAATAACAAATCCATATTAACCGAAAGGGAGGGAAAAAGGGCGCCCGACTATGGCAAACATGATTACATTAATGGTCCTCGATTCGACTGAGCTGTACGGCCCACGCGCAGGCCGAATGTTTTGCTCTCACGGAACTATCATTACCATACATATAAAATTGCGGGATAAAAACATTTAATATTTTCCGATAAAGACCCGAATAAATTATTTTCTCTATTCTCTCGCTTCTTTACTGTTACTGTAGGGAGAATTGCAACAAGATAATAATTGTCGTTGCGCCGTGCGGAAGGATTATTGCACTAATAAATAAATTATCGGGGGCAAGTTCAAAAGGGGAGCTCTGGCAGAGTGCCGGACTCGGTAATGGAAAAGTTGAAGTTTATAAAAGGGACCCCGAATCCCTCTCTCTGTACAGGACCCACACGCTTATTTGTCCCCCGAGTCATGGACATTCGATATATCCCCGATATCCATTAGGAACCAAAGTTAAAAACCCTTATTAAGGTTACGAGTTTATTAACCATATTTTAAGCGAAGCGAATTTTATAACTTTAAAGTTCTTGATTTTTTCAGTTTGAAATTCAGGATGGGTTAGTCCGTTTCCAAATATTTACGATATGAGTGAGAAATATACAAAAAAAGAAATGTGCACAATATAGTGGAGACTATAGAGTGAATGAATACGACGCATGTCGGGGAAACCACAATTGCGCAGACCAAATAATAATGAGCATGAATAAACGGATATCAGATCATTTATCGGGTAAGACGTCAATATGGATTAAATTTAAAAAATTTCAAGTCTATTTCTATTTAATATCCTCTAAACAGGGTCACAATAATTTGATTAAATCCTCTAATCACTATAAATGGTGGGACTAATATTCTTTCTTAGTAGAAAAAAAACTAAAAAATGATGAAAAAGTAAAATCTGTATAAATTAAAATTGGATTGCAAAAATAAATATTGAAAGTAATCTGAGCTCAAGGGAAAAGGCTATTAGTTTCGGGGGTAATCTAAATTGGAATGAAGAAATTGCCCTAGTAAGTGTTTCACAGTTTAAAAAACTTTGACTGTGACAAAGCAGGAGCAGAAACCTAATCCAATAGTGGGAGTTGGGCTCCAATCAACGCCGGCCAATCTTCGGGTCAAACAATTACAATTACGCTGCCCAGCTTTGTTGCACCAGTCGTCGAATTAAGGCGCGACCCGCTTCCGAGCTGGCCCCCGAACCACCCGACAAGAATTTCCCTTGCAAATCCGGCGGGGGGAAATTTCAAATTTTCACCCACGGGCTGCCGAGCGCCGGTAAAAAAGTGAAAAACGAAAGTCTCCCCCCCCCGCCCACGCCGCCACATCTTTTTCCGCCCTCGTCTCTTTTTAATTGCGGTCAGCGCCCAACTGTTGCTCGCTGGAACTGCGGATTTCGGTGGATAATGGGACCGAAATCGAATTACTTCGGACACCAGAGTGTGTAGAATTTGCGGGTTATGCGCCGTGTTAAATTGAATTACGCCCTAATAAGAAATTATTTTCAGGAATGTAGCAACACCCAAGGAGAACCCTTACAACACAATGCATATATCGGTTAATTAGTGATTTTACTCAAGTCTAAATTTCTATTAGCTTATCAAAGGAAAAGGAATAAAATCCACAATGGAAAATGCTTCACTTGAAATGTGGGCTAATAGGGAGTTTTCATTTTAATCTAGAACATCCGTTTTGGAAACCTTGAACTAAGAGTAAAATGGGGCGAGTCATTAAGATTGACATTAGGCAGGTCGCGCGAACAAAGGCCTGTCTGGGCCTCGGAATTAACCCTCCCTTCGTGGTCTATATTTAGAGTACTGAAAATGCATTCCAGTTTTTTTTAAATGTATTTTTAACAAGGACCTGATTATATGTACTGCAAAACATGTGTGCTAGTGTCTACTAAGATCAGTAACAAACACTTTCTGTCTAAATCGGAAACATGGTTTTAAATCACATTATATAAACGCAGCATTTAGTGAGGGGTCCCAATACCTTCGGTACATGTCACATCTGTCACATGTAACAGGTGGTTTCAGGCTTCTAAAATGAATGGAGTGTTCGACATTTCTCAAAAATAGCTGCTGGAAAGGAGTCTTAACATTAAATTAAGAATAAATTAGGAAACTTATTTACATTAAAATATTTTGTGTGACTTTCACAACTTACTATTACTAAATCCCATCAAAACTCTTTATACGATTATAAAGATAAATACGTGAACATTTTTAGATTGTTTATTATTAATTGATTGGCACCTTGTAAAGAGGAAAATAATTTAAGTTCTTATCATTCGCAAATTGAGAAAAGAAAATTTTACTTTGTATAATGATATATAAAGTAATAAAGAGGAAGTGTAGACGAAGAAAACTGCGAGACTCCGGATAGAATCCGGAAGCAATTCCATGTAAAATTGTTTGGCTAAATTTTGGGTCACATATTAAACATTCAGTTAAGAAGTATACATATTATATCTTTTATATAAGCGTAAAACAGTGTGTGTTCGCATACATTTACGTGCATAATAAAATAAAAGGTATGTATAGTTAGCTTTTGGACGATGCTATTTATTGAGTCGCGCGTTGTAATAGCCCGTCGGAAGGATGGTCATTTTTTTTTACGTTCAATCATATAATACCAAATGTATGTGACTAGGAGCGGGGTGGCTTAAGGGAGTATGGTTATAGTGGGAGGTTGTGTGAGGACGACGTTGATTTCCATTAGGCGGTTGTGTAGGGTGCCTAGGCTCTTACCGCCCGACCGAATAACTCGATCCCAACTTCTTTCTTTCTTTCTTCCTTTCTTTCTTTCTTCCAGTCTTTCTTTTAAACTCTCAAAGGGCGGGCGCCCGCTACAACTTTTCGGCCCCCAATCGCAAATCGAAAGTCTCTTCTTTACCGGCGGAAAGGTACCAGAGGTGGGAGGACCCCTCCCACCGCACAAGTTCCCTCTCAAATCTAATTGCATTCATCGTGGTCTCCCATTCTTAAATTTATGTCGAAAATAATGGTCTCGTTAAAAAACAACTGTAGGATAGTTTTCTAGATTCTTTTTTAGCCATCAGTGAAAGTTTTTCTTTCGTACTGACTGATGACTGTGTGAAAAACGATAGGAACAAAAAACAGGAATTTGAATGGCGAGAAATTGAAGCAAAGAAAATAATTACCGCCGTGACAGTAAATGGAACTAGACGGATGTGGAGATATAATCGAAATTTAAAATTAAAACCTTAGCCTTAAAATATCCTTCGTAGCCCAAAAAATCGTAAGGCTCGATTTAAACAGTGGTTTGGAAAGCTTAGGAAAAGAAAGTGTTAAATATATAATTTTTGAAATAAAGAATTGCTAATGTTTTTTCTGTATAAGCGGCATACGTTTCAAACATTCACGCCTGTGGTCGGTATATATTACTACGGTCGGTAATCCGTCGTATGGCGTGACCCACCGCCGTCAGCCGAGCTCTTCTTCCGACCCCAGGAAATGTTCAACACGGCCCAATGCAAATTTCTGTCGGCAAGAGAAAGAGGGAGTGGGCCAACTTTACAAATGGCCAACTTCGTGATGACGGATTCCGCACCCGTATTTAGACCAGCCTTAATTCTTTCCTAACCATTTTCCGCTGGCAGCCACCGTTTGAGCCGGATTCGCGATTGCTGAATTGCCCCGTTTGGATTCGCAACAATCGGAATGATATTTTTAAATGATGAGTCGTTCAATTTTAATTTCATTTTCCTTCGACAAATCCGCGACCGCTAAAAGTCTAGAACTGTCCGGCTGATAATTAATAAACTACATTGGGCGAAGAAAACGAACATTAAAATTGAAATTTGCAGTTGTCCGAAAGAGGTAATCGTTTCTGTGTCTTACTATATTAGAGAAAATAAAAGAATGTTTCGTGAGAGAGTAAGAAAGTAACGGAAATTAATACATTCCGCGAACGAACAATTTTCCTCTTCTGATAACAAAGAATTCCAATTCAGTGATAACGAGTTCCGAACTCATTCGATCAGTAATTTTAATCCATTAGATGACAGCCCGTTGAGTGAATTGAGTCAGGAGGAAGGGCGTAGGTGAGGTTGCTACGGTCGGGTAACTAGTACCAATGTACGCAGTTAGTTAGGTATTACCTACCGCTAACCCCACCCTCGCGTGACCCAACACCATCAACGCAGGTTAACAGCAGAAAATAAAACCCCCAAGGTTGCTGCTTTACTTCCCGTTTTCTTAAGTCTTGATTAAAATGTCATATATAAACATGAATGCTACCGTTTTTTTTCGATGTTAAAATTTGACTACTTCATTTCTAACCAGAAAAAATGTTCATATTTCCAAAAGAACGTATTTTATATTATTTATAATGTTAACCTTCCTAGTTAAAATCGCCGAGTACTTACGGTTAAGAGTCACAGAATAATGTTGGATATCATAAATATTAATTAATAAATGACTCGACACCCAAAATACTATCTGTTTTTGTAGATGAAATTACTGTTTATTGTATTTTAATGAAACGGTAAAACTTGTAGCTCTTTTAACTAAACTCGGCCATATTCGATCGATGTGCTGGAAATTGAGATATTTTATTAAAACAAATTTTCCTAGAATACTGGGATGTACAAGGACCGTATTGCCGGTGGGGCCCCACCGGGGTACGTCGGGGCGCTGGTCATGCGTTCGGTCGATAGCCCCAAGGAAGGGGGTCAGTTGAATTATTGAAACACCGTCATCCCGGGGCAAACACTCCCCCCGGTCCCCGCGCTGTAAACATATTGTAAATTATATCTGTTTGATCGGCTCCCCTTTAAGTCGGGTCACAATTTTGCAAGGCGCACGTAATACCGGCCCCGGGGAATAGCCCCCCTTGTTTGTCCCACCCGGCCCTCCTGAGCCCCCGCCGTACCGCTCCTTTCCGCGACACCTGTCCACCTCGTTTTTTTCACTTCTATTGATCTATTGATTGTAAATAATCAGGTAGGTTCTTTTATTGAACAGTGAAAACCGCATTTATCGACCGGGCAGTAGGTTTTCGAACAGTAAATTAAATTGAATAAAGTGTAGGTAAAATTTACTTTAATATTAGGCGGGAATTATAAAATAAAAAACGAGTTGCCTTCAAAAATTAAAGCAACTTTCATGTTGGTAGCAGGAAAAATAATTGTTTAATAAAAAATAGTAATCATCCGCATTTACCAGTTACAGATAAGTCTAAAATTTCACCTATATGTATGAAACTGAGTTCGAGAAACACCGTTTTCATTTTATACATACTCCGTTATTAATAATAATATATAAAACAAATAAGAAAGGTTAAAAAATCATGCAAAAGTTAATTCCAGCCAGATTTATTTTTTGATAGCGGCTCTTGGAACCTGTCTTCGCGGTTCAACTAGCAAAGGTTGAGAAGTAATAAGGAATTTGCATAATGCACAGCCGAAAGAAACCAATTTCTCCCCGGCGGGCCAATATCTGGCCATCTCCGAGCATCGGGAGCATCCTCCCCGGTCATGATTTATACCCTCCACCCTCCTAGTCCTAGAAGCAAATAGTTTTCTCAATATATTATTCATGCGCGGTTCGCCCCCTTTCCGTCCGCTTAGACCGAGGCTAGATCTGACCTTATACGCGGCGGAATACGCGGAAACCGGAGTTGCTAAGGTTGCCAAGGATGAGAACGTCCCCGATGCCCGGTCGGTCTCAGTGGCCTCTATTTATCGTTGAAAATCCTTTTGATTACGGATATGAACAATAAAAATCAATAACCCTGCGTATGAATATACTACCGGCAATTACATCTATGTGGACAGGTAAAACACAGGAACTACCTGCAGTCCATTTGAAACGTCCGTTTATTTATTAATGAAAGGGACACAATTGGTACACAACTTTGGGATAATTTTAGCATTATAGGTCTTTTATAACCGCAAGGGTTCAGTTCTCGATTTCTTACTTAGTGGCGGAGTCAAGCGCCATTACCATTGGGTCACTATCAATATTAGATCATATACATACATATCAACGACAACAGGGTACTTGGTAAATTATTCAGCATAGCGTGAAACAGCATTATAGATGATGCACAAAACAGTAATATAATTTACATATTAAAGATGGTTATATATGATTAAATATCACACGAATGCTTTGACTGGATATGGCTACGAGTGTAGTTAGAAGTTGAAGTTGCTTTTAACATTTGAAGGACATTTGTCCTTCATACCTACATTTGTCCTATGTAGGTATCCGATTAAGGAATTATGATTAGTTATAGACATTCATCACTCTTGGCGATCAACAAGTATGGTAATTGCCAAATCGTTAAGCTGATGACCCAATGAAGAGGGAGAAAAGAAAGTGGAGTAGTTTCACTGTTGGATGGGGAAAGTGAAAGGCCGTACACGGGTTGCGTCGAAGTGGTACGGGAAGGACTGATTTGATGGGCGTAAAAAAGAGGAGTTACTTGTTTTAGAAGTCCGAATTTAAGCCGGGCCGGGCGCTGGTGTGCTTTGATTGAGATTTATAGGCCGCCCACCGACCGTATACAACTTCATGGGGCTCGTACGGTTTGATACAGTCTCTGCCGAGAATATATTCGGCGGACCGAGCCGTCATAAAGTCAGTTTAACCGAACCAATTCTCCCGGCCGGACTTAAAACCGCCCCGGGACTTTCTCTCTTACTCGGTAGAGCCCCTACACCTTGCCAATAAACACGTATCCTGGATTTTCTCGTATCCCACTGTATACAGCTTAAATCATTCAAGCAGCATTACTGAATTATTTTTTATTGATTCTATTACCCGCTACAATATTACCAGGCTCGTAAAACCGTGTTCCTGGCGAATGCTTAAAAAGTCTTACATTTTATATATTTTTTAAACATTTGGAACGCTGAAATTGCATCATTTATGTATTTCATGTATTTTTTAACGTTTGTTTTACCTTAATAAACCCCCGTGATCACAATATATTGACTAGGAGAGGTCGGCTGGAGTAATAACGCTATTTGTCGGCGATATGTTTCCCGCTGTGTGTCACGGAAAAAACTCTGATGCATTTCTCAGAAAAGTTGTATTTCACTCCTTCTATTTTAACATGTAATTTATTATCGCAGTGAACGAGGTCAGCATTAAAAGGCCAGATTTACAGCCAAGTGTTTGGCTACAAATAATAAGAATTGTTTCTCAAGCCTGCTTGGAAAACAAACTCCCGTTTTTGCGGTGGAACCATTTTCTTCACGCCTTTGATATATAATTTAATTATATTATTATTCGTCCGAATCATTCATTCCTCGTCCAGCTTGTTAAGTGCGGTATTTCATATGAAAAATATATTTTTTAGTTTCTGGTGAGAGAATATACTGTAAGTTATATATGGACAAGTATATTAACTTAAATCGCGGCAGGAGCGGTTTATTTCGAATTCAATAAACAGAAATGTCGGTAGCGATTGACCATTTAAAAACTCATTTATTAAAAAGAATGAACGGAGGTCGTGTCAGAAACAAAATTCGCCACCTCGGCTGTCCCGGCACTTTGGATCATTAATCACCTCGAAAAATGCCACCTACCGCTAGACTATCACCACATTAAATCCGAATAGGGCGTTCAATTCAATTTCTAGTTCAATCCTTTTATTCAACATATACTAGAATATTATTCTTCCGCACTGCGGTATTTTTTTAATACAAACGAAATAGGTAATAGTTCTGAAAAATTACTATTAGTTGATATTTTGCATTTGTCGACTAATGCAAAACAGTGTTATAAATTTCATGTATAAAACAAAGCGCATTAGTATACAGGAAGGTCGTTATCGGAAACAGGAACACCAGTTTGACAACAGTTCATTATCCAAACTCGGATAGCCCTTTCTGTCGTATTACCGGCAATTTTCATCAACCTACCACATTGTGGAGGATATTTATTGTACACAGGTTGAACGACGTTCATATTAACGACAATGGCTGCAGGCATAACAAATTCCACAAATCCCTCATGCACATATTGCCCGGTTTGTGGAACTCGATTGCCAGTTTGGAGCGTGCAAGTGCGCTTATGCGTGTGTACACGCGCCCACCCTTCCCGGGAGTCTCATTAGCGCCTAGAGAGTCTCATTAGTGACGGATCACCCCCTACCTGGGCCCGGACACGCTCATAATGGCCGCACGGACCGTAATAAAATGTTAATTGAAATTGTCCAAATTTGGCCGGAACGAGAGGTTCAGTTTGTAAATTACCATCAATGGATGGAATCTCCGCCAAAAGTGCATTTGCGCTATCAAATCGCACTGTCACTAAATTGTAAAAATTGTTCTCTTAACTCAAAACAAAATGAAATCTACTCTTCGTTGGAAATTATCTAAACAAGGTTGAATATCTACCATTAAGCTGGTGAATATAAACAATAAATTGCAGAATTGATGATTTCACTATTCCAGATTTTAAATCATCAATATGTGTTACAATACACAGTATAATAGGAGGTACTGCGGGAGTCATGCGATATTCATAGCCAATCGTTTCAACCATTCTCCGTCAGTTTCAGTTTCTCGCCATTATGAGTAGGATTGGTTATTGGTTTTATGATTGAATATTCTATAAATAGGAGACGGGGGCGGGGTCGGCTCCCCGCCGGCAGAAAGGTATCACGGACGCGAATTCGGACGTGTTGAATAACTTTTAAGGGACCGGCAATAAACAAGTCCGACAGCCGCCCTGGGCCGAACACCGAGAGACTTTTATTGTCCCGCCCCGACGCCGTTTTTTTTAAGGCTCCTTTTTTACTCATCCTGCCGAGATGTTGAAACGCCCCCGAGTATTATTCATAAAGAATGCGGCGGGGGAGGCTTAGTTCACCCCGCCGACAGGATGGGATCACTACTGCTCTCCAACCTACTCTTATTAAACAAGTTACCGACGACAAATTCATTTTCCTTGAGTATCCAACGCTCAACAAAATTTAATCGATAAAACACGCATTAAAAAATATACTACGAACATAGTGTCCACACTACAGAGGAATGAATCTTTGCTCCCAGCAGAGATATTAGACTAAAAGAAATAATTAAGACAGTTATGAATAATATCATGGTTATTCCGGTTAAAACCAATAAACTAAAGATGGGGGAATGCTAGTATATTAATATTTATAAATAATAAGTAACGAAACAAAGGGTGCGTAACAGATTAAATAAAAAATAACGCAGAAAATAATATTATAAATAACGAACTAATAAATAAAGTAATATTTAGTTTCGTACTTCATTATAGTTTTCACCAGATGTGGTGACAATGGGAAAAAGGTGAAACCGATCTACGTTAGGATCAAATAAGTGATACCTATGACACGTATGAATGGTGAAAAAACGTAACAAAATTATTGGTTGCGTCCTGAATGAGTTTACCCGTAGCCAATTGATGAGCTCGGCTCAGTCTGTACCCGACTGCGGTGGATAAATCGGTAAGCGTTCCACTAAGGAAAAGCCTAAGAGGGGCGTCGAACGTCGGAGCGATGGGGGACGTGCAAATAGGAGCCCGAATGGAAGAACGATCGGGTAGACACGACCAAATAGAATCCGGCTCCCCCTCAGACACTCCTCTAAAAAATGGCACTACATTTGTGCCCCTTCGGAAACCGAGCACCTCGGGATTTCTTACTTCAGAATAAGTAGGGAAGGGGTTGTGTTCTATCTCACAGGTTTGTCGGTTCTTACCAGTCAATTTGGACTGAAGAGGTGCTATATATCCAATTATTGACCTCAGTAAACTGTAATTATTGGTAATTTCCTCTCGAGTTACCTGCGCCACTGGTAATGACCTGGTCGTCCAATCTGTTACAATAACTCATTACGCCATATAAACCTTTCTAGATGTTACATACGCAGCACATTAATATTCCCGTTTTGTAGTCGCAAGGTTTAGATTGTCTCACTTTTACAATTTCTTCCCTCTTCTCTTTATCTTCAGTAGCGTTCCGTCAGGAGAGAAGTGAAGCGCTTAAGCATACCTGTTGCTCAATTGCTCTATTGTAACCGAAATGCTTATGCGCCTCATTCCATACCGAAAAACCGAAACTGATCTAGCCCGTTTTATATATATGCGATTTATAATTTTCTACTAGTACAGGAAATGTAATGATAGATCTTACAGGGTACTTAGTAAGTAAGGAGTAACATTTTTACTAATGAAATACATTGACGACGGACGTAAATCGAATTCAGTCACACTGCTTGACAGGCATGACCTTACTCTAGATCTTCGTATAACCCCATAAATATCTTCGAATTAAGTTGCATTCAATTATTGTTTATATGCCAGTTGTACACTGATGTATACCATAAATTGTTCATCGAAACTTCATCTACAAAGGCAGTGGAGGCCATTTTTCACTGTTGAGCTTTGGGACAGAGCCGATTTGAGCCTTATCTTAAAGAGTGAGAGAGAGAGAAAGAGAGGGAGTATCACCATGGTGACGCCCGTGACTGGCATACTTGCCTTACACAATCCCGGGCCCTATAGGGTCCTCTTCCCACTCCTGACCCTAATACCTCGAACCTGAAAAAAACTTGTTTACAGCGGTGTTTCGCACACCGCGCAATGTTCAACTTACGGGGCTCGATTCAATCCTTGTAGAGGTTCCACGATGTCCCTTAGGGCTAATGCCAATAGAGTGTGCACTTCGTAATTATAAGGCAATGGTAAACTATCGAAGATTGCAAAGACATATATACCATTTAGATGTATTTAGATGCTGGATCTCCTCCTTCTGTACTAGTTAACGTGAAATTCAGTCCTACCTTTTTTCACGGGAAACTGTTTCTTATCTGCCTATACTTATTGGTAGGAACAGAAGGAATTCTATATAGATTCATATTCTCTCTTGTCGGCAACATGTTACACTCGGAATGTTTTTAAAAAGTAGATAATATGAACATGTTTTTTTTTGCACAGGGTAAACTACCTACTAGTTTCACGGCAGAGCTGAAATTACAATTCCAACCGGAAGTACAATTACACGGATTGCTCCGAGTGCTCTTTCGTCCAGGGCAGGCATTTCCTTGCCATTTCTTTTTCTTTGTCCTGGTATTGACTCTGCCGTGCACTCGGCCGGAAGTGCCGACCTCCTCTTCCTCCACTCGACCCCGTAAAAGTTTTAGTGTCGCCTCCGCATCGGTTCAACTTGTACTGGGCGGCGATTCAGAGGGATATTAGTGTTTAAAATGCGCTCGGAGAGATGCAAACAGGAAAACCTAAACGTAATAAAAACTGAAGTGTTTTTATTACAAATAAGCGGGAGTCGAATTAATATTTAATTAAACTATAAATTACCTAAACAGATTCTTAAAAACCGAGGGCTCCTACAAGCTCCACAGTACTTTATTCGAAGGTATATTAAGAATTTCTTATAATATTATTAATCCATTTTGTCCATTATCGGAGGCTTTTAAGCACTGTCGCACCGAGGAGTCATAATTATTCGAGTTTCGAGATAACGTTCTACTTTTGCTAGTCCTCCTAGATTTACTTACTACAATTGCCACCGTATTATTATAATGCAGTTAGTATAAGCAGTAAGAAGACTACAAATATTTGTCAACTTTATTTGTATAACGCATTTAGCTACTGTGGCTTTTATGCCCCGAAAAGATTTATTATTTTCTGTAATTTTAAATGTCGGATGTCTCGCTCTTCATCTACATCAGAGATATTTATTTGACATAAATACTTTGTATCAAAATTGTATTTCATATCGAATATATCATATACTATCCGCAGAAATTATATTTCCGGGGAATCATTCCAAAAGCTTTAGCAAAATGATGAATTAATTTATATTTTCATACGTTATTATGTAAATAGAGTGCGGGAATACTGTAATGTCCGTATTTGATACAGAATATGAGGGGAATATATATTTATCCGCACGGCGTAAAATTAACGCGTGATGGCGGGGAAATGTCTCCACTTTTAATCAGGGGCGGAATGTATTTCCGCTAGGGTTAAAGTACTTAAGTCGGGGGAGGATTGCGTTTGGAAATGCTCTAGTGCTCCAGGTCGTGGAGAGCGGGCTTGAAGAGAGAGGCGTGGTACGGGACTGAAACCTCTGGGAAATCACGCTAGGGTCGCACATACACGCCTCTGTGGTAGTGCCAGTGCGAGAGAGAAGGAATGACGAAGGTCTCCTCTCTCTCTCACTCTCTCTCTCTCTCTCTCTCTCTCTCTCTCTCCCACTCACTCTCTCACTCACACTCTCACTCAAAAGAGAGTGAGGGAGAAAAAGAGAGAGAGAGAGAGATAGGCAGGGCGAGGCCTGGGGATTGTGCAGAGATAATACGGTAGGCCTTAGTTTGTTTTCCTTAGTAACCGACACCTTCCTCTGGGCCTTTCTCTTCCTCCGCAAATGTAAAGGATATCTCTCTCTCTCTCTGTCTCTCTCCGCACACCCACAAACTCACAGATGCTCTGGCTCCGCATGTCACTCTCCATCTCTTTCTCTGGCAGACCCTTTATGTCATTTCCTAATGCATTTCCAATGGATGCTTTCGTGTTCGGCAACTCCGTCTGTGTAGAGTTCAACACGTTCAAATTATCGACAACATACATAAATCCTGCAGGAAACAGACATAGTCAGTCTTACGAAAAAATACGCTCAACATATATTACTGCGAATTTGTAACGATGAACCAGACCCTACGGTACAACCGTTACCGGTACAACATTGAATTATATAGAGATATCTACAAAGGTTTCTAAAAGTAAGGTTAAGTATACCAATTTAAGAGTTCCATTTTTCATTTTTATACCGTAGCATTATATATACTATATTATAGTAATTATTATATATGTATATATAAAATAACAGAATACTGAATATACTCAGTTTGTGTTCAGGTGTCCAATCCGATATTGTAATTTTCTTGTATTCATTGCTTTGTAATAGTACTCATATAATAACCGAGATTTGGCGGATATATAAAAGTACCGCTGTTTACGGCTTATCAAATAGAAAGAGAGACGATGTTTCCTGAAATTAATTGGTAAACTGGGAACGAGGAGAGAAATGAACGAGAAAAAAAAGGGTGCTGTCGCCGTGAATCATGCCTCCGGCAGAAACTCCACCCCATGACAACCCGCCCTCTGTTAGTTATTACAGCAATTACAGGGTCGGCGGTTTAAAACTGGGTAACGCCGTGTTAAATAGATTTACATGTTTAATTCTCACCAAACAATTCCGCCGAGTTTATCTCTCTGCGATTCATATTAACACAGGATTTCACGACAATATTGCGCGCTCGTTTCGTTACGTATATTTTTTGCAATATACGGTAAATAACGACTGGTTGTGCTTTGTGCAGTAATATTTCTAAAAATATTAACATTCAGATCGGTCACCGAAGAAAATTTAATAAATAATATTAGTAGCTAAATGGGTTACCGAGGTTGGATTAGAAGAGAACGATAAACAATGATCTTAAAACATATTATACATCTCCAATAATACGACTGCCTATTGAATTGAATGTATTTAAGAAACGCCCTGTAAACTGTAGTTCAAATACATAATTTTCCGTAATTCATTTATTAAAGATAGCCGAATTGCTGAGATAATAACCCAAATTTTATTTTGGATAACTGAACTAGTACCATTAACCTGGTTTATTGGCTCAATACTAGTGCAAGACCCTAATCGAAGGACTAACGACAAGTTGTTAATTGCCAGTGAAACTTATTGCGGATGCGCTTCGGTAATTGAGGAAGAGCCGGCCCCCTATCGGATTAACTAAATGGATCCGGTTACAGAGCGGAATAGCGTCGTCATGTTGGCGCCTATGTTTTCACCAGTGATTAGAGACCTTTAACGACCATTATTCCATTATCAAATCCCAGTTATAGATTTGCATATGAAAAATTAGAATTTGTTTTAAAGCAACAATTTTGTTTTATAAAAAAATATTTTTCGTTTTTGAACAATCTTAATGAACAGCTAAAACTGAAAATAACATTAACTACATGGGAGCCCTTATTAGTATTTTTTAATATTATGTATAGGATTGCCAAGTACCTATGGAAAAAATAATTAGGTACTTAACAAATGTCTTATCGAACTTGTATAGTTTGTGATCTGTTTCCTTAACTTTGTACCAAATTCCAATTAATCAGAAAATTGTCTCTCTATTCTAATTAGACCATATTATTATTCTTATGTATTTATTTGACCTTATGGACAAATTCCAGAAATGAAATGACAACGCACAAAGACTGTAAAGAATGAAAGTGTCCGAAGCTTCCGCACAGATCAGATTTGTCTTCCCACTATAACAAGACCACACATTTGAACGGGTTCCCAGTATGGCTGCCTCAGTAAAGCTGCCTCAGAAAGGGAAACTTCTCAGTAGCACTAACGTGTGTGCCGTTACTGCCTTAGTATTTGTGATTGCTTGGACCAGTTGTTGTTATTCTGTAAGTAAGGTGCAGTTAATATGAGCTGGGTCCCGTGCGGAGTCCCAGGGGGGGGGAGAAAATGAGACAGAGCAGGGTCCCAACGTACTGTGCGTCTCCTGCAGGTCCCTGGAATGAAGGCTGGCACAGAAAAATAGCGGGGGTGTAGGAGGTGGGAAGAAATCGCGCTGAGGGACTGGGAAAGACGAGCGGGAGGAGGGAAGTAGGGTGAGAGGAGGAGAGACAAAGAAGGGAGAGATGCAGAGTAATTGGAGGGTATGGTGGCAATTACCAGGTACCACCTCCCCCCCAGCACCGCCCCCAACACTTGATGAACACTCTAATTAAACCCGAGACAAAAGCCGACAAATTTCATCGAACCTAATTTAGACCCGGGCTCTAGTCAAGCTCTCTAATTTTAAGGGTGGCAGGATGGCCCGCTTAAACCCCCTTATTTAATTTCAGTTGAGCCTCACGATTTATTTATGTTTTAGACGCCGCGATTTTAAAAAACCAGGTAGCGTGGATTATGCGCACTTATGACCTCCTAAGTTTTTAGATACTGTTCCTCAATCCATTTCTTTTTAACATTGGTCATCCTTAAGATACACATTACAAGGACCTCACCCGCCCAACCACCCCCCCTATTTTGATCGACAATCCGACATAGACTTAAGCCCATTAACAAAAAGCCCACACCCTCCCACCCTCAATACAAAGAAGACAAACAACACCCCCCCCCAAAACACAATAACGAGACACGTATATATACACACGACAAACAGACAACCGACACAGTACAAGTGACAATGACAGTGCAGTGAGGATGCCCAAAAAACATCCAGTGCCAAAAGTGACTAACACCGCTACTGGAGATGGCTAGCATCCGAAGCCGGTCTAGCAAAAGACCAAACCAGCGAGAGGAGACAGAAAACACACGAAATATACAATATACGTTTTTTTTATAATTTAATTTGTGTTATTCACGTTTCTAAGGGTTTCAACATAATTCGTTAAGGAAAGTAGAGTTATTCGAAAAGCAATTCATGAGTAATCAAGATTGAAAACCAAAAAATTCAATATAGGAAGACGTGGTTCCACATACCAAAACACCTTTCACAATCGTAACCTGCAAAGGTGTAAATGTTGATCGTAGTTTTTGTGTAGGATGTTCCAGTTTTGTTTCGTTTAATTGTTAGTGTAAAATATAAGCCGTTATGCGTAGTATGGCTAAGAACACACATGCTTGTAGGAAATGCAAACTGAGGAAAAATACAAGAGAAACTTCTAATACATTCTGTCAGTATCGAATATCCAACCGAACAATATTGAACCGTTATATTCCAATTAGAATACATTAGCTAGGGTGGTGCCGGGGAGTGGCGTTGAGGGTCAATTAATTACCACCCTCCGGGCTGAGGGTACGATGGAAGGAGAAGCATTAAAATCATCCGGGGGCATGAGCCAACGACGGGGCGGGTCTGAAATTAATCCCGCTCGCCTTAATGGAGGCTCACCTCTCGACACCTTCTAGACCCCTGACGCCACCGTTAAAGACCTCGAAAATCGGGAACGGCCGCAAAATTCACATTTTTTTACTGTAATTCCAAATATTCTTCATTTCATTATCAACCTGAAAACATTTGTCTAAATATACGAATAATTGCTAGCATACATTAGATCGATTTTCGTAATTAAGTGTGGTGAACAGACTTTATGATTTGTACTTTTTCTGAGTGGCACTAACGTTTAAATCAATACAGAAAGTATTTAGTGGGGCCTATTTGAATAAGTAAGTATAATATGAATAATGGAATGAATATACTTAAATTTAAAGATGTAATTAATTCTAACGCAATCGCAATATAACCGGGCATCACTATTTAATTGTTACGAACATGAAATTATTTTTCCCAGGAAGAATAATTTGGACCTGACTTCGGCCCGAGGATCTTACATTTCAATTATCATTTCTCAAATTAAAATTAAAAATATGGAATCTTAATCTAGAAAATTAACAGCGGTCAGAGATCTTTGCCTTGTACCACATTCAATAATTATGGCATTACTTGGCGTCAAGTCTTATGAATAGTAAATCTCATTTATAATTTATATTTGAAATGACTGGAAACCTATAGGCAATTACGCGTGGATCACTACTTATGTACAGATGGTAAATCGATACCTCGCCAAGTCGGTAGAAAATACCATTACAGCGGATGTAAGTACATTTAATTCAGGTTTGGAGAGTTCCCCTCGGAGCCTTATGAAAGAAAATTCGATCACTATATATATTGAGTTGGAGGGCGAGGGATGAAACCCGCGTATCGATTGGATGGAGGCTAAAGGGTGAGGAAGTAGGAGGGCAGGGCGTCAGGTAACGCGCCCCCCTCACTGGGCTCCATTACACAACACTTGCGGTCGGCTTCCAATTTCCTGGGCAGACGTTTCGGCCGAACAGACCCGTCAGTTCAATCCGAGAGCCGATTGAGCGCACCTCCGACCGCCGACCCCGTTCCCCGTGTTTACTGGTGACAGCCGAACAACCCACGCGTCACTAATAACCGCCTGTACTAATTTACCTTTACAGACCTCTACGGTCATTGAAAATCTCCGCCGCTGCCCAAGATTACAGGGCCCAATTGAGATGAATGAAACATCGTTACTGAAATTTTCTTGGTGAAAAGGCCGATGATTACAGAATTGTGGGCCTTAGTTCGAATAATACATTTCTTTTTTTAAGAACCGTCGAAAGTATTACATAACAATCCGGTGGAAAACATCCGAAAGAAAAACAAAATAACGGGAATTCATTTTTACGGAAGAGTATATATGTGTTATCCTTACTGACTCGATACCGTACAGTCTCTGACGTTCACCGTTCGGCATTATATACATGAGTATATACATCTACCCAAGGATGTATCCTTATTTTTAATTATTACTAAAATTATTCAATTTGTTGAAAGGCTCAACAGGATCTTAAACAGTATATTATTTCTAAGTTTGCAAAATTTAATTAATTGCCAAATTAAAGGACTTCCCAGTAACGTTTTCATTTCCACAAGGTGGACTCTCTATTGCAATAATTCCTGACCTTTTATACAATGAATTAATCATTCCAAGGAGCCAGCGACCGAAGTTGTTTAATATAAGCCAAATGATTAAAAGGTGGATTCAAGTCGGTCATTGGGCTGGGGGAGGCTAATTAGGGGAGATGGTGAGTGCGGGATGCCGGCCACGTACTCGGAGAGCTCTCCCCTCAATAAAGAAATCGCATTCTTCCCGACACTTAAACTGTATCTTACGGCCCGAAGGGATTTTCTTTTTAATTGGACAACTAATCTTCCTTATGTGTGAGGGTCTTCGGTTAATTGCCGCGGAATATTAACCCACCCACCCCCGCCGACCGGCGCTGCGAGGGGGAGGAAATCGTGATAAATAAGGCGGCGGGGCTTCCTCAAGCCGATAGGCCCATGAGCTTCCCACCCCGCTCCCCCCTCATTTATAGACTTGTTTGCCGTTCGTGCTAAGACGTGCGAAATTGCTCAACGGGTATATTGCAGCGGTTCTCTGAAACACCTGTTACGATTTTCAGTTTCCATAAACAGTGGTGTTTTTGTTGGTCCTCAGGCCCAGAGAGCTTTTTATCACTCAGTGTGAAACTTTCCAAGTTACCGAAAAATTCGTGTAGTCCTACTTTCAGTTAATAGATGAGAATAATAAGGCAGTTCTAAGGTTTAATTATTATTACTTTATTCACTCAATAGCTTGGCGTATTGGAACCCTTCCTGTTCTGGCTGAAGTCATACAACTAAATGTCTTCTACACTTAAGAGCTTTAAATAACAACAAGACTGGAAGACACCTCGATCCCAATCGCAATTAGGACTGAGTCTGGGGAATAGATATTAAGGCGTAAGAGCGAATGTATGTGTGTTTCTGCTTAAGCGAAAATCGCTCGATGTATTGGCCAAATTACTTCAGTCGATTGTCCCCTTGTAAGTCACTGAGAGTGGTGCCGACCCCTCAACGCCGTCACCTTTAATGGGGTCTTGTCGCCGCGAAGACGCAGCTGCCGGGTCTCTAGTGGACAGTGACAATGACACGGAACACGTACAGAGAAAAGTCTCCGAATAATCCGGCGACAGTTAGGGCAGTTGGATAAACCTCTCCCAAGAGCCTACCGATATACCCGTGGGGAGGAGAAAGAGGGTAGATGTTCCTGGTTCCTAAATTTCGGAGGGCGAAAGCAATACACATTAAATATGCAAAATTACTACGTAACGATAAAAATTAATTAACTCTATGGACTAAAAGTAAGCAAAGTACGAGTAAGCTATCACGGTACGTAAACAGTTCTGACCACATCTCTTCGAATCGTTCGTAATAAATGAACCGGTGGAGTGGACGGTCATTAATATCCGAGTGGAAGTAAATACAGATCAATATAATGGAGGCGCAGGAAGAGAAGGGGTCCCCACCGGGCTATGTAATTACTTTTCTGTGAATCAGGATATCGGTTATTTGGCCAGGGCCGATCCAATAACCGGAGTGAATCCTGCGGGCGATACCGTGGGACTGATTGGATTGATATGACCCGGACTGGAGGGAAAGCGGAGTGGGGGTGTTTCTGATGATGTTCTTTCCCCTTTCATTCTGAAAGAAAACATCGTGTAACTTTAGAACCGAGCGAGCACGGTGACATCGGAAAAGATTATCCAGGGGGCCGCCTGAAGTATTACGTGGCTCGTGGCAGTGACAGGTTTCTGCTATCTATTGAAACCTAGTCGGAATAACTTTTCTAATAAAACATCGTATATAAAATTTATAAAATACGATTTTTTTGGTTTACAAATTCACTTAAACATTTGTAATTATTTTACTTATTATTCTTGGCCCTTCACAAGGATCTATAGCTCTCATAGTTCCTCGTATTTTACGCAGTTTGACTAATGATCCCAATCTTATCTCTCAATTTCCTAAAAATAGAGCAGTAATTCCATTACTCGTTACATTTGTAACATACACAGGAAAATATAGCCGCATTATGAAATAACATCCCTTGCTCCCGGGTACCCTTGTACAGCACCGGTGGAACAAACACTGTAAGTTAGCTCCGGGTTGGCCGACCGGCATGTTTAGGGCCTCCGCACACATAAGTTAACATTAGTATTAATACAACCTAGAATAACTGTAACGGTTAATATTATATACGGAGAGGGTCAGACAAGTTGGCGGAGTCGGCGAGCAAGGTGTCCGTGGGCAGGAAGTTGGGGCATAAATTGTCCTGGAGGTGGGAGCGGAGCCGACTTAAAATGCGCTGGGACCGGGGCCCAACTTATTACGGCGTAAGTTCTTTTGTACGCGGGGCAGCAGAAAAAGAAGACAAAAAATGGATGTGTAACTTTGGAGCGGGGGCGACGTTCGTCACTACCGGCTTCTAGTCACGTCGACCCCCGCCCCCGCCCACCCCAAACAACCCCAACCCCAACACCACCGCACAGAATTACACCGGGCTAAGCCTGACTGAGCTCTAAGCCTCGATATAAGCGCCAGAGGCGAGCGCCACTCCTTGAACTGGTCTTGAGCGGGTTAAAATATTTTCCTTCTGGGTGGTCGCCCCAAAAAAAACCCCATTCGCGCTTTAGTAACATGTCATCAAATTTAGGGTTTCACTAAATTATGATGATTCTCTAATCCATGACTCTTTAATTTGCAAGTACTAAAGTTTGTAAGCGTATAATTCATAAATTACCCAAACTCATAATACATATTCAAAACTGTTCAAAACAAATTTACACTGTTACCATAAAAAATAATGGATGTATTGATCGAATGTAAAAATTATAAAAACAAAAAATTCTAAACCCGTCTAAGACAGCTTAATTCCTACCACTATTCGAGTTGTCGAATTAATAACATTTACCTGAATCATAATATGATTCGTGATGTTAATGATTTTATACATTTCTTTTGGTTATATCGCAATAATTTCAGGTTGAACACAGTGTCAGCACAGTGTGGAAGCGGAGCAACAGTCATCATTAGGGAAGAGACGGGTTCGTTCCTGACATTTGGCGAGTGTCCAGGTCCCAAGTTTAATAAAACTTGGCTTCCAGTGAATGAAAGTAGGGTTATTTAACCTCCATTAGCTAGATTGCGCGGAATACGGTCGGTTGAACGCCTCCCATTGACGGCACAAATCAACAGCTCTCTTTCCTATCATATTCTGTATCTATTTCATTGCCTTGTTAGTGTTGTTCAATTTTTGTAGGTTTCGCGTTTGCTTCTCACTTGCCAAAGAAACGTTTACTCTTAGAAGAGTAACTTATCCCACTGTTTTCCTGAACCGGTCCCAACCTCCTATTGAAAATCAAGCGCGGTACTTGGGACTGTACTTAGACGGAGGATTGACATGGAACCCAAATATACTTCAGTTATACAATATAGGTGCGGGCGTGCGATTGAATTTAAAATTTACGTCCGAAATCTTTGTTCGTTTGAAACAATATCCCGCCGTCGGAGTGGGAAATCTGGAAGGCAACGGAAAATTTCATATCCGCTATATGTGCGAGGACCATCTGAGATGGTGCCGGGAACAGGGGCTAGTAGCGGTGCATTAAATAATTAATCAAGCCGATGGTAGGAGGGCCATGATCCATGGGCACCTTAAGAAATGCATAAGCCCTTCGCCCCCTCCCCCTTATTCCTACCTCCGCTAGGCCCAAAGAAAACAACTTAGAAATTTATACGGGACCCGCTGTCTCGTTATTTCCAATGGTCGGACAGGATATTCGGGACTGAATAATGAAATCGGCTGTTACGGGCCGGTTCGCCCCGCTTAGGAAAAAACCACCGCTGCCGGGCCTCTTTTCCTTCCTTTTCTTACTTCAGCCGCAGAGATTTAAGCTGGAGAACTTCGCAATCGGACCACCCGATCGGACTCCACGAATTTTCCTAGTCGGTTGTCGGTTTTTCCGCCATTGGCGCAGGAGTAAACACCGTGGAACCGCATTCTGTGTTATCGAAGCGACGCTAGTCAAGTAATATCAGTTTCCTTCCTCCTGAATATGTATATACAATTTGAAAATGGCTGCACGAACAGCTTGGGATCGCGAACGCCTAACAACACACTAAAACTCTGAAATATTAAATCGTTAGCTAAATAAAAAAAAATGAGTGCTATTGTAATTAATTAGGGCTCACTCGATGGGTATTACAAATAATATTAAACACAAATATTCGTGTAATTTTGCCTCATTTTATTTGAATGATGTAAAAAATGTCTAATAAAAGAAAGTAAGGGAATTAAAAAAGGAATCCTAAATTACAGAAGAAGGAAAGGCAAGAGTAAAATGAGGAGAGAAAAATCTGGTTCCAAACTGTGGTAGAGGGTCGAGGGGACGGGGTATTTACGGTGTAAACTTTGTTTAGGCAGTCGCCTCTGTTCTGGATTACCAATGAAAAACAAGACACAGTGCCCCCGGCTTTCTTTCTCTATTCCCTTCCGCCGTCTCCCTCTCACGCTTCCCACTTCCCTTCGCCCATTGCTTCTCGCCTTGCCCAGTTTAACTCGGACTCTCTCACTTCTGCCCGGCTCCGAGAGAGACAAACAGGGAGAGAAAGGCGGCGGGGAGGGAGAAGAAGAGAGGGATAGTGGGAGAGAAAGGGCAAAAAGGTTCATTCCGGCCGGGGCCAATTGCCCCCGCGGGACCCGGCCGGCTACAATATGGCCCTACCGAAACACTCCCTCCGCTCGCTCGGCTCCACCGTCCGGCGTTAGTGACCGATCAATGAGGGACCCTGGAAGCGGCGATTTTTCGCCTCTGCGGAGGATTCATAAAAGGACCCTAAGACACGTTAGGAACGCCGAAAATTGAATCCTGTCTATGTTATAGACGGGATAGATTTTCGGCGCCGTCAACGAGTAACGGACGATTTTAGGAAGTAACAAGGAATCGCTGTACTAAATTGCTTGTGTCAGAAGAGAAATTTTCCTTTCCAATAAAATAGTTGGCATAACTTTTTTAAAATGAGTGTTATAAAATTAAAATATTAAATCATATAAAATGACATTAGTTACATTAGACTTAGATTCGTAAGGTTAAGGTATTGTGTACCAGTTATTACTTTACGGTTGCTGATTTTATGGGCTCGTTCCACCGACCGCAGCCATACTTTTAATCGCCCCATTCCCTCGGACAGCCGATGGGGCTTTCGATGGACGAAGGGGCATTGGGTAACGTCTAGTGGGGAAGAAGTCTTCAGCGGGGAGCCCGGGCCGTACAAATTAACGGCGTGAGCAATATTTCAGCCGGTCGCTGTTTACTGGTGCATTGGGGGCCCTTCCCCGCGTGAAAAATCCCTGCCGTAGTCCACATAAATAATTGAGACCAACGGCATCTTCCTACACCGTTCCCCCAACGCCAGACAACGTCTTACCTCCGGGCCCGTATTCCCTATTACATTTTAGAAATTTACAGAGCCGTCAAGGGTGTAATGTTACTCACCCTGATCTATGAGCCAGACATCGTTATTGTGTTTACGGTCTGTGGGGGACGGCGGATACTATCGTTTCCTCCCTTCCGGACCCCGCTAACTCTAGCTCTCTATCTCGCTCTCTTCCTCGCGAAAGCCCCCCTCCCCGACAAAACACACCTTCGCACCTTTTTTCCCCTTTCTTTGCCCCGTTAAACGCTTTCACTTGGGTAATTTTTTAGACGGGCATCCAACATTTCAACCCAGCAAGAGGGTACCAAATATAATGAAAACATATTTGAATACACGATTATCGGTAGAACTATATATTTAATTGTCATATTCGACGAGAGATATTGTAGGATGTTTTATAAAAAATACGGCCATCGTACCGCCAAAAACAAACATTATTCTCAATCGTTCCTAATGTAAATATTATGAAGAAATCATTCATTAAAAAAAACGGATAGGGCAATATATATTCAATATATATTTTTATGCTAAAACCAAATTTAAACAAATAAACATAAATTCAGTTCTATAGATCAAGTATTTCACGGCCTCTAAAGTTTTGAACGCTATTATAACAAGAGTCTTTTCATCCGTTCAGGACCATAGTTTATTCGGGGAGAATGAGAGGGCGGCCATAGTAAATCCAGACACCAAGTGCCCCCCTACCCGAAACCATTGTTTTGTACAAAATGTTTTAAAAGGAACCGTGGAAAACCGGGGTCCGACAAACTGACTATAATGGAGTTATTAATACTGAATTAGGGTCCAATGTCCTCCGCCCCGGTTTGTTACTGGGCGGCTTGTTACACTAAACTCAGGCTACCACCCTCTCTAAAACCACTCCTTTGATGAAGCTTTCGTACTTTCAAGAAATAAGAAATTACAATAAACCTATAGCAAGAGAGAAACAGAATATTCTTCCTACTACTATTAGCGAGGCCATGGTTAACTTAATTGGTTTATTATGTAGGTTATTTTCACCATATGACAAATGGTGCAATTCGAAGTTTTCTGTTAATTAAAATAAATGTTCAACTAATAAAATAATCGGGTGTGAACGGCACTCTTAACACAGGTAAAGGCAATTTATATGTATATATATTATATTAGGCAAGTCGGCTACCGATGGTGCTGTTAGCTCGAGTGCTAATGTTCGACACTTTCCAAACAAATACATTCAAATCCGTCAAAAACCACTGGGAATAATGAAAAGGGTTGGGAGAAAATTGTTGCGCGGAACTGGTCTGTTTTCAGAGCGGAGACTTTAAATCAAAACGAATTCTTTCCTACTGCGAATACTAATAAGTCCGGAGCGCGGAGCAGAACAAATATATTTCCATAATTAATGCATCTCAAGGCGGTTATAAATTACCCGGCCTTACCCCCTTCCCCGGCACTACCCTCTAATATTTTTGCCGGTTGGGAGGAATTTTAAAGCCGGCTTGGCGGCTTCCCATCTTTTGAGGATTGAATAATTTCGAAGAACCGTCGAGTCCCAGATACAAATGGGTTTATCCGCAACATTTTTCCTACCGCGAAACTAATCTCTCGGGCCAGAAGGCGAGCATTAGGGAAGGGAAGGGTGGACTTATTTACTAAGGCGGGGAGGGAATTACTTCGTTAGCGTTACAAAACATTGTGAAACCGACATTTTTTCTCGATTTTTCTCAAATTCCACTTTTCTAGTCTGCTGTTCGATTACCGTAGTTCTAGAAATAATAGTTGGAGTTGCCGGCCATAAATAAGGAGAAGAATTTAATATTGCAGGAAGTCAACTTCAAACTTAAATTACGGTCATAAATCGCAGGCTCGATCCGCGAGGGTAAAACAAATTTTTGGCCTCCTTGCCTCAAGAATGATGATACTACAATTTCAATAGAGGTCTGAGTTATGACAAATGTCAGTCGGAGGGGTGCGGGGGGGGGAGGGGAGCGGTCGGACCCGAATGAATTATATGCCCCCATCAATGGGATCGCTCCTGCGAATGGGGGCCCCCCGAATTGGATTCCGCTTCCTGCCCTCCTGCCCGCTGGCTAGCTAAGCCCCCAACGGTTGTGTTCGCTTTAATTGAAGAATCCCACCTGTTGGCCGGATATATGATCGGCCGTTATTGTTATTCGCGTTCCTCAGTGCATACACCGTGTTTGTCGACTGCAGATTGAGAAATTTAACGTTATTTTTTATTTATTCGATTAATATTTTTTTAATATCCTTTATTAAAACTGGAATGCATAGTTGTGGGAAATGCGAAATTAATCTAGAGCGGTGACTTTCAAACATTTGCCGAACATAAACGAACATGTTGACAGCCATGACTGCAGTGCATATAAGACACGTTGACTGATGATGACGTAGACACAAATAATCTCAAAACTCAGACTTTTAGGGCTTTTGAAAATGGATTACCCAAGGGGACTAACCCCCACAATTAGGTTAAAATACGGGGTTAAACCTCCCTCAGAAAGTGTAGAAGCAAAGGGTTGCGAAATGAAGGTTTATTGGGCTTTGCTTCCCCTGGTCAGCTCTCGGTGGAGACCTAGTGAGTAAAGCTGCCCGAATAAAGAAGCCGGAAGGGGGTTACGTGTATCGACCTACTTAAACTACCTCTCAAAACTCCACTAATTATTTGAGTACAATTTACCACAGGAAGCGCTCTTCATCCGCTACCGGGAATAATTTTCACTTATGAGATAATAAAAGCAGTGTTTAAACGATTTTTAAATTTTACTTATACACAATGTACTGTTAAATGAGGGCAAGCGATTATGCGCATTATTGGCTTTGTAAAATTACTCATCTTTAATTATTTCATTATAGATTTCCGTATTATGTTGATCAATAAACTATAATTTTGTTTATTCCTAAAACTGCGATTGGTCTACCAACCCCCGGGACTTGAATGAATAAAAAAGTATTATTGGTATTAAAAAATATTATGGCCCTTAATTTTTCGATAAAATATGAGACTGGCCAAAGGTGAACGGAATTATTTATTCGTGTACCGACGACTACAGGTTGTTTTCATCCGGTAATGAACACACTTGGGATTGGGAGGGCCAATAAACGCCTCTACGCCCAATTCTGTCGCTCACTATCTACAAAATCGGTATTGTTTTTTCCACACGCGTGGGACAAGAGAGTGGAATACCGACGCACCACTACTTTCTCAATTGCAATTTCATGAATAAAACATATCCGGGGCAGGAGAGAGCCCCCCGCGGGCCTTTGGAGTGTCTGCAGCTAGAACCATTATTTGTCAACACAACATGTTGTTTGCACCACCTAATTCGGCCCCCGTTACCGACATTGGGCTCCAATTCGCAAACGGGCCCGTTTATATTAAATTAATATCGCTTTATTCTACGCTATTAGGAACTTGTTTTGATATAAACATAATACTTACAAAATACATGGTATAAGATTATTAAAAACGGGTATTGTTGGAGACTGTCAGCAACGGTTTGAAAAAGCAGAGTACTATTTGTGAAAATTATGTTTCTTGTCATCAGTTTAAACCTACGACAATGCAAACTCAAATTCGGTGTACGAAAGCATTTTAATTAAACCTTCATATTGTTTGTAATGCTAATGGACTTCGGGTGTGTTACCTGTTAACAATTTAAATTTTCAATTAGTTAATAACGACTGGCCGTATCCTTTCATCATATATGTGCATTTTGAGAAGAAGTACGTACAGATTCGAAGTTATGCACGTTCCCTAAGTGTTAATTAAATATTAATATTATCCTTCGCGTTAATGCGCCCCGTCGGAGATCTCGAGTCATTCGTCTCCCTAAATGGGCGCATTTTGATTTCCTTTGTATTCATTTACATACTTCATTCCTAATCAGCAGTCCAACTGAATCATCATTCAGGATGTCCTCGTTAATCATTTACAATTCACAAGTAGAACAAAATGCCTAAATAGACCGTTCCGAAGTTATTATTGGAATAACACGTAATGAATAAATGATACGGAGACGAATTATAAAATTGATAAATTTTTCTTTCTTAATTAAACTTCACCTGAGAATGATAGAAATGAGAAATTCACCCGTTAATGTGTTAATTCAAAATTCAATGAAACTATATTACGACGAATGTTCCAAAATTTATTGATCAAATTAGAGGGTGTAAGTCCTAATTTGCGACATTAATGAAGAGCGCAGAGAGTTGGGGGGGTCGATAGTTTTGTAATTAAAGGCGGGCGGAGTTTGGGGCGGCGAATTCTCTGCGGGCAGGCCCGGGCAATAGTCCGGGACAACTCTGTCCCCCTCTAAGCCACGTGCGCGGTACGGGCGGTAGGGAGGCGCTCTTTTATTATTTAGAGTCCGCCAGCCGCCTACCGCTAATTCGGCGTCTTGGCCCCGGCCGGCCTTTCTTTTCCGACAAACAGAACTGGCGGTCGGACAGCCCCGGGTTTTACATGGCCCCAACCCTATACAGAGAATCCTCAAAACGCCCTAAATCTCGACTCCGATCGTGGCGGTAAACGGATGACCGGAAACCGAATTGAATAATTCGATCCTGCCGCAAGATGTTGCTGAAAAGGATGCTTAATAATATTAAGTGTGCGTCGGACTCCAAGTGTGAAAACTGCAGTCATGAGAATTCGGCTCATAGCTCATAACGATTGGACACTACCGATTTATTACATTGAAAGTAACGACTGGCATTAATGATTTTGAGCCGGGAATAGCGAGGTGTACGAAACTATCCCCCTCCCTCCGGGTCTCCCTATCCCCCTCCCTCAAACTCTCCCTCTCCCTCTGTCTGAAACTTATCTTTTATTCAAGCGGCGTCTTTGTCCGCCTGGCCCTAATTTCAGCGGTGGCCCCCATTGCGGCCGTAGTTAGAGCGGTCCAGGGCCTAATAATGAAATTTGATGGGCCGGCAATTGTAATCGGGACCGCAATGCCCGGTTAATGACTACTGAAGACGTGGAAATACCGTTAATGTTCTGAATGCAATTCGGAAATTAAGTTCTCTCAGTGTCTGTTTTGCGGTATGCTTTCCTATTACAGGTATACAAATGTTTTACTTACTGGTAAGGTGAGTCGAGTGGTGTGGCCTCGTGAAAAACGATTTATATGAGCAGGTAATTTTTTTGAACCTATTCCAACTGCCGCTTGTGATAAGATTTACCAATCTAATGAATATGATTATAAACATCCTATCACATCCCACCCGTTAGGATTCATTATAATGCATACAATCGAGTGAAATAGGTTCAGTAACGATATCGATTCATAATAATTACACAAGAAACTGACAGTAGGTATTAAATAATTATAACTCAGTACGAATAAAATACACGCTTACAAAGATCTCAGACTCATCGAGTCCAAAGCAATTCTGCTATCTGAACCAACCAAAATAACATAACCAAGCCGTTTTCCGATCAACGTTAAAATCAGGCCTTGATTTCATAATCAAACAATCAGGGCTGGAATACTCATTAATTAAGAACGGAGTTTGGAGGGAGGGTTGAAGGCGCTCCAATCCGGAGGCAAACTTCCCCAATTACAAATCAACTACAATAGAGAAGTTGTAGAATAAAGGAAACCTCGAGCGTCGCCGGGAGCGCTTCATATATTGCCAGAACGGTTTATCCAACAAATTTAAGCACACTATCTATCACAAGTAGGGTCACATTTCGCAACTTTGTAGTAGAAAAGAGTTATCGATTAAAGTAGCGAGTAAAGTAATAGGTAGTCGAATTTTCTTCCCAGGCAAGAGAAGGCCAACTAAAGTAAAGTAATTTTTGAATATCTTCTAACTGCTTCTAATGTAACGGAATAATATTAGAGAATCCTTTAAAAAATAGACTATATTTATGAAAAAGTTGAGCAGATAAAACAAATGAGTGCACCAAAAATGCTTTTGGAATATTTTTAGAGCTGGAATGATGTATTAATCCTTCTTTTGTTGTTAGATAATTCGTTCTCTATCAATTTCATTAACACCGATATAACTATTAATATTGTTTTCTGCTTCGATATTCAGATACTTTACAAAAATAATTCAATTTTTATAATTCGATAATTGTCGATGGTATAATATTCGCTACTGTATTAAACTCGATTATGTGTGGAAGCCGTTTGCAACCACATTCCATAAGGAATACTCAATTATTTCTTGTGGAGACTGACACAAGGCCGCCTCGAGCGGTGGAAAGAATTCGCGGTATTCGGAAAATGTTCACTGTTCCAACTGGGAGCCGCAGGCCGGGGGAGATATCGGTGAGGGGGCTCTGATATTTTTTAATAAACGTCGCTGCCGGGCCGACCCCAGCCAGACGTTGACTGCAATAAGCTGCAGTCCAGCTCACAATTTTCGGGCCCCGTCCCTACTCTCCGATTCCGACCCGAGACCAGAGCGGGCAGTTTGAAATTGAAAAAGCGGGTTTTTCAAAAAGCTTTTCCCTGTCTCTGCCCGTGTACTTCGCGAAAAAACCCCCAACTTTTTTTTCCAGACATCGCTCGTCAACAGTCACACCGAGGGGCGTGCGATTTAAAAACATTTCTTTTTGTAGTAACAGCGCTGATTTGATATAGACGGAGCATTTGGGGTTTCGGAATGTCTTTAGCGCCCAGTGACTGTCCGTCAACCAGAAAATTGATTGGCCCGCCTCTAAAACACCTCGGACATATCGTACTCCACAGTTTATAAAAAAAAACAACAGAAAAATGGCCGAATAAATCTTTTCAGGAACTGATTTTTGAAGTTGGTTCCTCAGAGCTTGTCAGCTCTGGAGGAATTAAGTCGGATCCACTGAATAGGAATTCCTAGTAAAACCCGTTGGTTTAATTGACAAGAGGGAATTAGCAAACCTCCTTTGTTTTTAAACCTTGTATTTATAACTTTCAGATAATTACTCTCGTATTTGTAGGGACACAGAATTATGAGCCGGGTCTACCGCTCATCCTCTCGACCGTTTTCTATCCTCTACCTCCGCAGTGCGTCACTGCCGAATATAACGATTATACTCTGATGATTTAGTTTCTAAATTATTATTTCCGCAGTAGATCGATTTACTTGTAGCTTATTTTAAAATCTAACTGTTAATAGAATTCTATTTGTCAATACTTTAATTGGTTTCTATGTAAGCGGCAAAAGTGAGTACGCAGTTGTTTTATTCTGAAATGGATCTGGTGTTACAGACGCAGTGGATCTCACTGATCAGAAATCGTTTAGTTCTGTCCTATAATTTCTAATGATTCTCAGTTCTAATGTGACTCGCGATTTCTCAATGGTAAGGGCAGTTGCGCTTCTCATTTCTGAAGAGTAATACTTACTAGTAGAAAGAATGAATTACATTATATTCCAAATCACACGCATGTATGTATTGTTGATCTTACCAAATGAGTCGAAAGGCGTCCTAGTTACTGATGAAAGGGAACACTGCTTATCATATTGAAATATTTCTATTCCTACATCAAGTAAATGTATCGATGGTAAAATAAGAGTTTACATTGTCTAATCCTTTCACAGTATTAGTTTCCGTTATGGCTCCCAACCATTTTTTTAAACGTCGAATCACCGTTCCAATTTGTGCATTTATTTCAAAGGCGGGCGCCGCTTTATCAAACCCTTGATATGGGGAAAGTTTCAGAAAACTCGGTCCCACATCCGGGGAGCGAAACTTAATTCAAGTTCTTCTGCTCTGGTAAAGTTGAAAATTCAGGCGGGGCTGCCAGGTCGGGGCCCCGTTAAAACGCGCCCGCGTACGCCCATTACCCGGAAATTGGTCCGAAACTTGTTGAGCGGCCCTAGAGTTTTCCTTTCGGCCGAAAAGAAAATTTTTCCTGGCCCCTTACAACCCGGTCGCTTCCCGGCCGATATTCTTGTCCAGTATGTGACCCACATGTGGACATTTAGGTAAATTGTTGCAGTACGTTAATTCGTAATACCATGTATTCTGTCCTGAAAAATAATTTTGCGCACTAATGTCTTATGGCATTAAATACTACAAATTATATGAATTAGACGAAATAAAGCAGAAGAAATAGGAATGGAAATTATATGAAAAAATACCTCCCACCGCCCACATACAGACAATTTTCCCAGTTGATGAAAGGAAATACTCGATCGGTAACTAGTACTAAGCGTGCATGTCGTACGTCCTACGCTTATTGGCCTACAGCTTTGCCTACGTTCTGCCGCCTATAACCAACCCTGATGTATTTATAGACACTTTTTTATACATCCTAAAACCTACAGCCGATCGGGAATCCAGATTTCCTTATTTGTCCTTAAGTGTTGGCCCCGCTGCCTCGTTTCATTTCTATACTAACACCGGGTGCTGCGTTTCGGTGATAGCTCACGGCAACGGAATCAAGTTCACACCTCCCACCACCCTTGGCAACATCCTGACCTTCAATACGCGGGCGATATCTCGAACGACGGGTTCAATATATCTCTGCGGCAAGGAACGAGCGGTCTACGAGCACGGGAGCAGGTGAGACTAGGCGACGTCCGTGCGATAAATCAAACGGGCCAACTTTTCCAGGCCGGCAGACATAAGAAGTGCTAGTGAAAAGCGACCAATTTTTTTTTCTGTCGGTGTGACGTCGACGGTTATTGGCCGGAATGAAAAACAGGGCCACGGGCCTTCTAAGTGACTATCGTCACGGCATTTGTTGGCCCAACTCTGACAGTTTGCAGACGTTTGGCGGTCGGGGGGGGGAGCGTTATCGGCCTCCAACTTTCGTTACAATGGCGGAACCTGGGAACCATCGTCTAGTGTTACATAAATGCGCACCCAGTAATGTGTCAGAGTTTGAGCACGTACGGAGTGTTACCTTATGCACTGTAAGAATAAATGGGGCAGGTAAAAACGGATTCATTTCCGAAGCATTACCGAAGTAATATAATATGAATTTTACAATTTTACAAGGTGCATATATATTTATCCGTACCCAAATTTAAGTCAAATATACGATAGATAATAATTAATATTTGACACGAAAAAAAATATCGGTTTACCATTTGAAATGTAATATTGTTTGCTCTATATACCGTTCTAAAGAATTATATAATCAAAGAAGTCCGACATGATTTGCACAACTACGGTATCGCCTCATCGCCGGTGGATAACAAACAGTCCTTGTGAACATTTAGGCATTCGGTTAAGTTTTGAAACTTCAACATAATATTTGATAATAAACGGAATTGCGATCGTCGAAAGTCACCATCCAACTGCTGATAATTTCAAACAGCAGACCAATAGTTTGGCAAAGGTTAAACCATTTCCTAATACAACTTTTATAGCAATCTAGTACTACATAAAGGCTAGTGTTAACTGTCTCGTAGAAGTGTGAAGCGAATGCTACGGTGGCGAATACTGCTACATAAATTCTGCCTCCAAATGTACTGTTCTAGGAGGGCGGAACGGTTTTATGCATACGTCTACATTTGTATTCCTATCGATACGCAGGCAAAGGCGGAAGAGGACCAAGATGAGGATTCTCGAAAAGCGTAGAAATGAGGATCCTTACATATGTTAGTACCTCTAGTTTCACACATGGATATTATTCATACGGTTACATGCCATATAATAGTATAAGGTACGATCGTAATCATTGTCACTCTTAATGGCGGTAGGCTAAAATTATTTTGAGCGATCACGTTATTATGGAAAGTGGAAGAGTGAGATACGCTTCCAAGGAGAGTAATCAGAGAAGTCGATAGCCTTGTAAAACGTCTTATGTTCTACAAAATTAAATACAATCAGGGTGGTATAGCGATAAATTATCAGTGTGCATCACGTGCAGGTATCGGGGTCGATAGGGGTGCCTGGTGGCAATGCCAGTACTGAAATAAATTACCTCTTTTATTCTTCATCTCGAGGCCGGTCCGGTAGAGGAATATCCGAGTGGGCGGGGGCGGAGGCGGCGGAGGGCTGCCGGCTCTCGGCGGTTTGACGGGGAGATGGACGCAAGGACAACGCCTAAGGTGGGCCACAGCCTCCCCGACACTGGGATAGTGCCGGGCCCCGCCGCCGGCCGCGACACCGACGGCCCCCCCCCCGCCCCCGCCCCCGCAACCACCCGCACAACACGAGACAACCCTACAGACTCTCCTCGTAAAATTTTACTCGGGCCCTCGGCCCTCCCATTCAACAAGTCTGCCGAACGCCCACAATGGCCACTTCGCCACTCGGCTACTGTTTTCTTCCCTGACCTTATTCCCGGCCGGAATTTGGCTCTTACCGCTCGAGTTTGTCCCTTAAAGTGAAAGGACTCCGGCGCTACAGAGCGCCAGAATTCACCCAACGAAAGCACTACAGAACCGTCCAATTACATATTATATAGATCAGTCAATTAACAACGAACGTTGAATTTTCTCCATATAAAATTATTTCGATTTATCAAATAGTAAAATCTAAGACTTATTTCAATCTCAGTTTTCTCAGTCTCAGATTTCGGTATTGCACATTCACAGGACTCCAAAGTGTGAATAATAGATATTATATATTGTATACGTTACGACGAAAAACTGATATCTGGCGAATGTTGACAATCTCTCGTGAATACGACATGGGGTTACATCGTTCCTCTGAATCGTGCACGTCCAATCGTATAGGAACTACTGTTGGTTTGGAAGAGTAAATCTTATGCGTGCAGGTCGCCCGAGAAAAAGAAGCAATAGGTTACAGAAGTGTAGGCAAGGATATGGTGGCACCAGTCGGTATTGTTTGGGAAGAAGATTGGACCGAGAGAGTTTCGCTCTCGTACATGAGCCACTCAGCATGTAGCGCCAAAAGAAGAAGAAGGACAAATGTTTATATATTTGTCTCCATCGTACCATTACATCAATTATATATACCTGTATTCATATTCCTTTTTTATTTGAACAAACGATACCTCGAAAGCCTCCACGTATAAAATGCAATTTACAGTTCTAAGACATCAAATTGCTTATAGTTTTTATAATCTAAATGCATCCCTCGAGTGACACTATAAATCAGGAAACAAACAATAAATGCGTAATCTCGTATTCTTTGATTGTTTAATACGGGACTTTTAATTTGTGGGGTACTTCTCGATCGTCTGTACGCCATTCCCCCTGCCAGTTAAACCAATTCATACCGGGGTAATCCACCGGATGTAAACCTACTTCCAGTAGAAAGACGTGAGACGAATGAAACCGTTCTTGAAGTAAACATCAGAAGAAGGAGATTGCAGAGGGAAGTGCTCGTGACATGCATCTCAAACGATTGTCCCTAACGCCGGTACGCTATTGTTCATTTCCTTATCCACTATTACAACAGATCCAACGGTTAACAGTATTTATACTTATATGACGAAAACTACTCGCATTATATTCTTTATGAGCGGCAATAGGTGAAAATAGGGGAATTTTTCCAGAACTCATATCTTCGGGAAAATTTTGAATTAGAGGAAGTTTAAAACTTAAGTTTGTCTTCAATTTCGACTTATATTAGACCCGAATATTAGACGTCCTGTAAACCCTCAACGTTCATAAGAGAATTTCGCCAAGTCCAATCAGCGATCATTCGAGTGGAGCAGCGCTCAAAAAGAAAAACCTGCCCACCAAGCTACGGTCATGAGGACAAAGAGCGAAGAGGTCAGCAATTAGGTCGTTGTTTTAACGTGATTGGGGCCCCTGATCAGACACCAATTTGCGGCCCTTGTTAGCTCAAAGAGTGGGCGGGCGGTCTTTAGCCAACTCAAAAATTCGATTTAAGGCGTGCCAAAGACAGGCGGGGAATACTCAGGACAGGAAGAGGACCGGGACGCCGTTGCTGGACCATCGATTTTCGATTAGGGTCCATTGGGCCGACTTGTCGACCGCTCAAATGTAAGAGAGAGAGAGAGAGAAGAAAAGAAAGAAAGAGAGAGAGGGAGGGAGGGAGGGAGTGAGATAACGAGGCCGCCCCAGGTGGGACCCGCCTTCACGACACTAGCCGACACAGAACATGTAAAACACATTCTCGGCAACCCCACTCAATTTCACTGATAAAGAAACCCCAAATGCAAACATCCCCTTACCACCCCTGAGACGTTTGGCGCTATTTCAATTTTAAACATTAGTTAAGTGCCATAAAATGGGGTAAATAAAAACGCTTACTGATAACACTGATGTTTGCGAGAAGCCACAGTATTTTTCTGTACGCATACAGAAATATATTGTATACATCCGAAAGTAGGTTGTACTACGTATAAAGTACGTTGTACTATACCTCTGTTACTATTCGAAAGCCTTTCGTTTTCAAGTTATACTGTCCATTAGTTGTACCCGAACGCCTTCCGTTTGAAGTTATACGATCCCTCAATACACCAAATGAATGTTTTCTGCCTACTTGTTTCTATTGGCTTACACTTTTCTTAACCGACGTCAGTGTAGAGGGTAATTTAGGGTCCCAAATAAGCCCGACAGAATTACAAATATTACTTTATTCTGACTCGGTTGCAGCAATTAGTTCGTGCCCAGAGCACGAATGTGTCAGTTATCACAGCATTCAGCCACCTTTCAATCTATGTACCTTACAGTATAAATCCAAATTTCCCGTCAATTCTTCGAGCCCCAGGTGTATTTTCGTGCAGGAACTCAATTTTACAGTCTGCTGAACTTCGGAACTTGAAAACACAATCGGCTTTCTGCCCCCTCATCCCCCAGGTTTATTAACGTTCGGATATCCTCATAAATAATGATAAAAAATTAACAAAAAATGGAAGGGGGCGATGAATGGTGGATGAAATACTGGGCCCGACCGAAGCGGAAAGGCTACCTGGCGATAATCCCCCGAAAACAATTACGATAATATACGGTCCAGTTGTTATCCGCCCCTCCTCCACCCCCCACCAGCATTAGCTGCTCCAGAGAATGCAGCCGATCTGAACCTACAATCCCAATAATACATCCCCTTCTTGATACTCTTAATAAGCAAAAAAAATTAAAAATTAAGAACCTGTCGCGCTAAAAATACAAAGAATACTTGAACAATGCGCAGTGGAGCTCTGAGAAGTAAGGACAGCGAAAACGCATAGAATCCTCATTAATATAAGGCCCAACAGTTGGCATAACCCTCCCACTCCATGTCAAAAGGAAAACCATAACGCAGCTTATAAAATATCCCATTTATCACGAATATACCACGTGCACATATTTGCCGTTGCAAAAATTGCTGAACCGAGAGCCTGTATTTTGATTCAAGTAAAGACCATTTCGTCACTGTATATTACTAACCTGATATAGTTACAGTTCTTTAATCCAAACGGGACATAAATTTGTCTTCTTTCAACAGTTAAAAGTGATGCTAAAAAAAGTAGCGAATATAAGAAAAGAAACCTGTATAGAGTGCTGGCGGTGGTACACCGTTAACCGCAATCTCAGTCCGTCTCTAACACTCTCCGCCACCACGTAATTGCACTGTAATTACCAAGTGAAAAAAACCGGTTCGAGATTGTAAAGTAGGAAACACTTGCGCCATTGTGCAAACACTGGTTCAGAGAGTGAATTAAGAATAAGGGTACTGTCGGTAGTACAATATTTTTATTTATAAATCTGAATACGAAATTGGTATAAAATAAACCGAACCGAAGGTATTGTCACTCCTTAGTCGGGAAATTTGGGTTCTCTTCGATGGCTCGACTCATGAGCGCACAATTGCGCATCCTAAATAAATTATAAAAATTCTGTGAATCGGGCTTGTGACTTATCCCTAATATTTATTCAAATTCCCGTTGTCACGTTTGAATTTCAAATAGGAAAAAATCAATGACACGGCAGTTTGAACCAGAGCAATCAGCTCGGACGGAAATAATTCGAGCGAGAATGTAAATTACCCATTCGTGACGAACAGCTATAGAACTGGGGTTGACGTTCGCCCAGATTCGATTCAGAAAATGCCGCAAAGACGACAGATCATTAGAACGAGAGAAGTACGCTTTGTGTACGTCCGCACTGTTGTAATACCTAAGTATAAGTAAGTAATAAGTATGTATATCGAATTCTGTCCTAGTTTTATCTCGTGGACTATTCCGTTCCGGCTTCTCGCTATCTTCAGTACATTAATGGGGTATCCTGTCGGCACTGTCATTCCACTGCGACTGCAGTTTACTTATGGAATCAACATCTGAACAAGCCAAAATGTTACAAAGAATTGGACAACTAAGAGAAATCTGGAGGAGTGGCAATTTTTATTTGTCACATGAACATAAAGTTTAGAAAACAAAACACGTCGTTTTTTCCTTCCGAATGCAATGATTTTTGGCATGAGGGACTTTAATTATGTTTTCTTTCTTCCGGAGAGTTTTGTGTTTTAATTTTTTCGCATGTGAAAGTTACTGGAAAACAGTAAACACTGTATGCATTTTTTTTTATTTGTTGAGGGTTAAAAGGAAGCCCCTTTTCTACCAGTTTTTATTATGAACGCCTGACATTTTATCGTCCTTTGTCATTGTGCGGGACCTGAATCCCGGACCCAATATCTGCATGAGCGTTATTTCATCGTACACAAACAGCGGTAGCCGCTTGACCTATGAGGTTTCGACCACAGTTTTATTTCAGTTTTTTTTTTCTTTTGCTCCTCTCCCTCTCACCGTTTCACTCTCTATTTAAAAACCAGCAGTCCGATCTAAATTAATGAGGGAGTGTGGGAGGCAGTGTCCCGATATTCAGATCCCAGAGGCGGTATGAATCAGACATGGGACCGTTATTGGGCGACCGCACTGGTACGCACACGCACACGCACACACGGCTGCACGCACATTTTGCGGTACACGGATGGGCCTAACTGGGGACACGAATTGACTGGTTACGCAGCCCTCTGTCAGTTTAAAACCGCCGTTCCACTGAACTGATTTCGGATTCACGACCGTGGCTTTTTCCGACCGTACAAATAGAAATAGTTGCAATACTCGGTTTGTTACAGGTTGTAACAACTGCTATCGGTCATTAATATTGATTAATTAGGATAAGATATATAATCCCATGGCATATGCATGGGGGATATAAGCTATACTTATATGATCTTGAGGTGATCTACCTTTTAGCGTGGATTTAGACGGTTAAGCGATCTAAGTGTTCTAGTTGAAATTGAACAATAGATAGGATCTCTTGAGCTTCTCTAGAGCCTCAATTAACGGTTCTGTTTAAGTAGTTTACCCCAATTACTGTTTCTTCCATATAAAGTATATTAATATAACCAAGTAATGTAACCAACAAACTGGTGGAATACCCGATGTAATAGCTATAGCGTTTCATCCGTACACATACTATTTAGATTGTCCTACCGATTTGGCCTATGGCTGCACTTTTTTATGTTTGTATAATAATATATAAATGTGATATTTAATCGTATATAAGTGTTTTTATTATATGTGTTATTATATTATGACCGTTGAGTACATCTTGACCGAACTCTTAGCCAAAGCGGCGAGAGCCGGCCGCTTCCATTTCTCGGCACGTGTAGCGAATTGCATTTTCCCCCGTGGGATACGTACAAGGGATGACCACACAAATCCTCATTTGTTCATAGGTTCAAAATCTGAAGGGAATAATAATCCCTGAAATGTTTTAATTAGTATGTATTTATTACAATTGGCTGCAGCAACATTGTTTCCTCGTAGATAGAATTCCAATTATGGAGAAATTACATTATTATAATTTATCTTTTCCGTGTTATCTGTGTTATTGGAGGTATTTTCGATTATCGTAATACGACAGCGAAGGTCAGGAAGTAATAATATTGTACATAAATGAAATTAATTTTCCATAATTCTCATGAAAATGGAATGAAGGGTAAACGTTCACAGGTGAAAAAAATTCATTTTTCAACGTGTTGTATGAACCGAATCTCAAACAAGGATGAATGGAAAGTAGGAAGGATGGTTGATAGACCGGACACGGAAATTATCCTAGCATCTAGCTTATTATTGTTCAACTTAAGTAATTATATTTTTATTGGGGAGGGGCCGGGGCGTATGGTCGGCTTGGTGGATCGGATCAATGCATGACGTCACCCCACCAGCCCGCAGACAGCCGGGCGCCCCCGACCCTCACCTCAATATAACCACAACACAAAAAAATATATATACACCGCTCCTATAAAATTAATATCAGAATATAAAAATAGGTATCTCCACGACAGAGAAGACCGGTTGACGTGATTGAAAGGAAATATTATATCGACATAAAATCACTGACCATCTCAACGGAACAGTCTTGCATGCTAAACCTATAGACGAAGACGCTTTGGGGTTCCTGTCTAGGATATTGCTATAGTTTACAGCTTCCTCGCAATCGGCCTGCAATACTACAAAATTCGAAATCATCCGCGCACTTAGCGTCTACCTTTTACCATTTTCAGAAATTCCGAATTATGTTTATCACGAATGAAAACTATGAGGCAGTGCTACTACTGGTACTTGGAGCTGCCGATCCTAATCATATTCGCATTTCTGTTATCATCAGGAAACTGTTTGAGAAAATTCTTTCCCATACAACATACGTAACTAGAACTTGAATCTTTAATTATTCAGAAGTGATTGCTATAGTTTAAAGATATTATACAATAATTAAATTACCGTTCGCCTTACTACAAGTAAAATGAGTGATCATTAATTAAATGAACCGAAGCCCCCGTTGTCATCGTTTGCTGATTATTGTATACTGCCACTAGACAGTACAATTTCGAATTACGATGCGCAATATAAAATTTATATGAAGCCAGTTTCGTTCTTATAGGAATTTTCCAGACGGATGTGATGTAGGTAAAGCTGACTGAAAATATAGCCGGGGACATTATTCATTCCTCGTAGGAAGTTTGGGCGTTATACGCGGGTGGTACAAATATCGTTGGGTGTTGGGTGCGGGGACCCGGCGTCACCGGCAATAAATGGGGACGAGTGTCGGGGGAGGAGGCGGACAGTGGATCGCTACGGCCCCGATTTAGGTTCAGTTTTAGTATGGAGTGGAGGAGGAGGGGCGGAGCCGCCTCGACCTCCGCTTTAAAATATACGGAGCCGGGTATTACCGAACCCGGATAACGGCCGGAGTCGGGTGTCCGAACGATGACGACCGCCCCTGAATGCCAAATGAGAACACTAGAACACAGTCTATTAATAAACTACAGTCTATGTGAAATTTCCATTCCACAATTGTGCTTATATATAGTCTCCCTGGGATGCATTCAGAATATTTAAATACCCTTGAACTGAAATTTAATATACACAATTGTAGGTGTTTTGATTGTGTATATACATATACATATGCATATACATATATATAATGGATTCATTACATCCGGAAAAAATAAGTAATTCGGAATGGACTTAATATCATTAGGTATGTTATGAAGTAGGTGTTATAAAAGAAGCTATCTATTTTTACAGTAGAATACTTTATTGAGGATGCGAATCATGATCGGCTATATAAGAGTAAGCGGGGTTAGTGCTGCTGCTCACACGTGTGTAATGGGGTCGTACTCCTCCACCCTCCCACACCTCACCTAGCACGAGTCACATGACTCTTCCTGTTATTTAGTAGAGTTCGATACAAATGAATTATTGGCCAGTCCGACTGCCGGCTCCCCCGTATTGATCTTATCCGCTCCCGGTGACTCCGACCATTAGTTCTCCAACCTTTATTTGGAGTTTGATTCGATGTAATCTAATTCTATATCATTACGTCATCCAATTTGTTTTGTTTAGTCGGTCGATACCCGCCCGGCACGACAGATGGGGAGCAAATGACTTGAGGGAAGACTCGATTCACCCCTTGAGTTATCGACGGTATTTTAATAAGTTTAGAGTACCTGTTTTGTGGTCTGCTAGCGGTTGGAATACCGCAAATTTCGTGTGTTTCTGTCTCCTCTCGCTGGTTTGGTTTTTTGCTAGACTGGTTTCGGCTGCTCGCCATCTTCAGTAGCGGTGTTAATCACTTTTGGCACTTTGCATGTTTTTTGGGTATCCTCGCTGCAGAAAGAAACAACCACCACAGTACAAGTGACAGTGACAGTGCAGTGAGGATGCCCAAAAAACATCCAAAGTCCCAAAAGTGATTAACACCGCTACTGAAGATGGCGAGCAGCCGAAACCGGTCTAGCAAATGACAATACCAGCGAGAGGAGACAGAAACAGTATTTTAATACGTTATTTAACGATGTTATGTAAAATAATTAGGAAATGTATAAAAAATACCCTATTTGAAAAATTAGTTATTTTGTTTTAAAATAAAGTTATTTTAAATAGTACGATGTAATCGTAATACACAACACAGCGGGAACACGAACAAAAGGTATAAATTGAAGGTAAAATATATTTTATATTAGTTGTTAAATATTCCTCTCTATATCAAACGTAGTAAACGTTTTAGACGAGGCCACCGTAAAAAGATTCAAAGATCGTTATCCCATCTCTATCAAACGTTTCCCATCCCAACGTTATCTTTAATTTCCCATTAACGTCGGCCTAGATGGCAATTAACGGGAGATTAAAACGGCGAAAATACGGCTGCCTCCGGCGGATCGAGAACGCGGAAGCGTTTCATTTCCATTTGGGGAATTAAGTAAATTTTCCGCGATAAAAACCTGCAAATTGATTTTTCATCGGAAGATTTAATTGGGAATTCCCCCCACCCCAGAAGGTCAGTTTCTTAATAATTTTTAACTTGTGGCAATATTATGTTTTTATTTGTGTACCGAGTCCCAGATAAAAATGAATAATTACAGCGGTAGTTACGATGGATATTTAGACCGGTTTCCACTTGTTTTCTTCACACATGACACAGATAGTGCTACTAATTTAACTATTATTATTCTCAGTGGGTGTATTTCCGTGCCGACTACAATGTCAGAGTTTATAATCGTTTATAATATTATAATTATTATTATAATATAATTATATAATATAATATAATTATTATAATATTATAATTTATAATATTATAATATAATAATAAGAGTTTATAATATTATACTGTTATTATTCGTCTATAATATTGTGAATTTTGGTAGTCACGTTACGGCCATTCGGGTGCGAAACGCGTTCGGGTCGGGAGCTCCTTTATGAAATTCAAGGCTTCATTACTTTGCGGGACTCCAGTAAATTTAATTAGCCTTTGTCGGAGGCGTTTGATTATAATCGAATGGGCCCCATAAATCAGGTAAAAGGTAACACAAACGATCATGATGGGCGGTGGGTCTGAGCCCGTCACACTCCCCTCTTACCGACACTCTGGGGCGGCGTTAAACGACCGTTATTAATGACCAACAGCAGAGTGGTGGGTCTCTGTTCATGCCCTGAGAGGCCTATTTCCAAAACCGACACCAAACTCGGCGGGAGGCGCCGCATTTTTTTGGGACAAGAAAGGATAAACATATGGAATCTCCGGGCATTCCATGAATAAACCTTCGAACAGTTCTTCCACATCACTTCCTACGCAACTTACTCTCAATACAATAATTAGTTAATACGGCAATTTATACAATGAACCCTGAATAACTATAGATGATCACTTTCCAAATTAGCCTGGTTTCGCATTTATATTCTCTTGAACATATGGTGCTATATGTAATTTATCAAGAGTACACTACTGCAAATATTCAATAATAATATAATGAAAGAATCTAGTCAAAATTTTATTTCAAAATCACAAATAACTTTAATTTGCCAAAATGGCCGGTAATTCGTTGGCAGGCGGCCAAACTCACTCTCATGTAATTGATCGTAGTCTTGAAACATAACATACAAATCAATTTCGCCTGTGATAGGCGCTCAGGCGAAACTCCAACGGCACCGAACGGACTTTAAAATAAATAAACAAACACCCCCATTTTAGAACCGACACTACGTCAAAAAGTTTTCCAGTTCGGTGTTTTCAGTATTGGAGAGCTTGATTAAACGGAGGAACAACATTCAACTTTTGAGATCAGTTTAGATCGCCTCGAGTTACCGCTTTGCAGTTTTTATTTCATTTCGAAATAACGACTCCTTTAATTGAAAGAGCCAACTGTTGGTACAAACTCAATCATAAATATATAGGGCTGAGATCCACTCCGTTTACGAGAGAAAGCGTCAATTAATATCGCCGAATTAATAATTCATAATGTGTAGTGTCTTATTCACCAAACTGTTTGTTACCAACACCGTTAATATTTCAAAAATTCAAACATACCTTTTAGTCTCTTGGGTTAACTGCAGCGAATAATCCTGAAAAATATATATTTAGATTAGAAATTTTTAAATGCAAGGAAGTAAATTAAACACTTAACACTTAAACAATTATAATATTGGGTTATCTGAAGTAAATATCAAACTGTGAATAAAATGAAGCGAATATGATTTCATTTATTGAACTATTGCATGGACTTGTTTGTGTATGGAACATCAAACTGGTATATGGGCGACTTCACGTTTCCCTCCTTCTACCTACGGTCTATATTCAGAAAAATTACGCATTACATAACACCAAATAACGCCCCTGATAAGAGATAAGATATTAACTGAACGCATTTCAGGGCTACAATTTTGACCAGAAGGTGGCATCCCCACTAAGAATTTATTTGTGTAAATCTGACATAAACGACCGTAGGCGTAAACCTAGGATAATCAAAAATGAACGAAAAACACAATAATTCTCCTTATGTTCCTGTGGTTCTAAATGTCATCAGTATGTGTAATAGTAAGGGTATAGTTCTAGTTCTGTTAGTACAACACACCAACACAACAGAAATAAATTCCTACATTTATACAAGCCACGAATATTGTCCCTGCCTAAAAGGCTAATCAGATTAGGAGGCTTCAAAGAGGCCTAAACTCACTAGGCTAAAGAAAACCATCCACACTCCCTCCAAAAGAATGCTATTAAGTATGACAAATGCACATAATGAAATTGCGATTCAAAATTAAACAAGAAAATGAGTCTCTTGCAATAAATTAGGAATTACCAGTGAGCCTACACAGAGACAAGGAAGTAAACCAGGATTTGGGATTCGGATCAAGCCTGTCTGTTTGTGCAGTGAGGATACCCAAAAAACGTGCAAAGTGCCAAAAGTGATTAACACCGCTACTGAAGATGGCGAGCAGCCGAAACCGGTCTAGCAAAAAACCAAACCAGCGAGAGGAGACAGAAATACACGAAATCTGCTGTATTCCAACCCCTCGCAGGCCACAGAACAGGTATATTAAACCTATATAGCCTATATTTTATATATATATATATATATATATATATATAGCGGGGTTAGCGAGGGAGTGCACTTGGAGGTCGGGCTTATCGTGAAAGGGTGAGTGTGAGTGACGGGGCGGCGTCATCCCTTACTATCGACAGGCGCCACCCCGATAACCGGCCCCAGTTATAAATCAGGAGATATCATCGTGAGGGTAGCGGGGGGTTGAGGGGGCGAGCGGCGGGAGGCTCCCCGACGCATTCTTAATAGCCGCCGCCAGGATATTACCGCCCGATTGAGATAAGCGGCCTTCTTTATGCCCACCCCGCGCATACCCGCATTCTCATTTCTGAGCTCTCTATCCCACTTATGGACGGCCTGCAGAGGTGGTCTATTCTCGAGAATCCACCGAACAACACATGCAGACACCTAGTACATATAACATTATTTCGCTAGTAAAACAGACAACCACCACAGAACAGTGAGGACGCCCAAAAGTGACTAACACCGATACTTAAGATGGCGAGCAGCCGAAACCGGTCTAGCAAAAGACCAAATCAGCGTATAAAATATTCACTATAAGACTTTAGTCAAATGATTTCATGAAAACTAATTTCGTATGTTACAAGATTTATGTGGATAGAATAGAATTAGAGTTATTCGATTATCCGGTTAATTTATCCTAGAAACTTTAGGCTTTAAAAAAAAGAGTTCTGTAATCTGTTTGCGAAAATGTTAATGACCTTTGAAGGGGGCCGCTTTATCTCCCACACAGCGGGTCTAATGAAAGAGCTGGCCCCTAGTCAGCCACAGTTACCATCCACTTTCGGGAGCCGATAATCACTCGAGTCCGATAGATACTTCTCGGAATCGGAAAAATTAAAATCGGATGGATCACCTTGTGAAAAGGGCACTCAGGGAAATATTTGTTTCTGCTCATAGAAGGATTCGCAAATTATTGTCGTGGGCGAGGAGAGTGAAAAAGAATGTTTTAAAAGTTCGACGTTTTTGTCGAATACAATAACCTTTTTTTTGAGTAAATATTCTTCGAACAGTCCTTAATTTCGACGATAAAAATTAAACATTTTTGACAAAACGTCATATCATAATTCCAATTATCTCTTTGTGATCACCGATTCTATTAAAAAAGTCTAGGACTTACAATCGGTCTTGCCTATTGTCAGCAAAAGAAAAATTCGATACGAGGGATATTTGGTATTCCTGGCGGGTCGCCCAATGTTGATCCCGGGGCTTTTACTTTCTTTTATCTATCTGTCCCTCTCCTTTACTCCCTTTTTCCGGCCCTCCTTTCTCATTCCGTCTTCTCCCTTTTGCCCGGTCTTCACCTCTGGCAGAAGCCCGTGGAGATCAAAGAGAAATTAACCGGGTAGTTGGAGAGCCGGGGCACGGTAGGAGCCGGGTCGGGCACAGAATTTGTAACCCGTTCGTTTAACTTATGTATTATATATGCCGGCCGCTCGCCCATTCGGGACACGGAGCCCGCCATCGATATCTTGGGCACGATCCGATTGTTTCTAATCGTCGAATTCAGTTGAAAGAGGCCCTAATATCCCTGGGCCCACCCCAATATCCGAGCAGCAGGCGTTCACAAGGATCAGGACTACAAATCGTGCCGTTTAAGTAACTCTAATATTAGCTGTAATTTGTGAAATCCTGTTTTAAAATACAACATGAGCCACCTCTATTTTATATTATGAAATTATTATACAATTACGTACATTATAAAATATAGTTTATATAAATTAAAATTACAGATCTTCGGTTAATTCGTAACAATGAACAATACAAGCCCACAAAACTTAATCTTAATCAGACTATATGGATTAATTTATTACGATTTGACAATGTATTATTTTCCTTTTATTCAGCGTTTGTTTAACCATATTCTCTTCTATTTACTTCATTCACAATAAATGTAAATACTTATATAAACTAATGTGTTAATAAAATAAATAAGCGTCTAAATAAATATTCAATTATACGATGTAATTTGAGTTCGAAACATGTAATACAGTAAAAAATCCGTCTGAGGACGAGATGGGATTGATATAGGCGGGTGTTTGCAAAATTCAAGTGTTCTAAACGGCCCCACCGGTCCCATCCGGCGGTAACGAATTTACGTCGGCGATTTGTTCGGGCCCGGCCAATGAACTAAACATTGTTAAGGGGATTCGAGCCCTGCCCGATCGCTCCGAATGCATTAGAGGCCGCCCCTTCACACTGAATATGGAAATACGAGCGGTTCAATGGGCACTGTTAACGCCCCAAACCACACCCTTATTTTGTAAGTTAAGCAGAAGACTTCTTTCGTCGAGGGAAGAACCCGAACAGGAGCCTGTTTTGTATTCGGGGCGGCGTTTTTAATTAAAATCGAATTCGGTATCTTGCGCACTCGGTGAAGCTCCTCAATTGGACGGCAGGAAGCAGAGAGTTTGGGAGGTTACTGAGATCTGATGCTACGCTTAAAAATCTGTGCTAGTCCATTAGGGATATTTTATTCTAATACATATAACGTATTTATGTATGAGAATACAAAATTTAATATAATACGTTCATATATATACATGAACAGGGACAAAGAAGGGGAGATAATAGAGGACAAGGTAGCAATGTGGGATCGGAGTGTACGGGGTTGGAAAGCTATTGCATTCTTAATACGGGTAGCACACGGCGGACACAGCGCGTACAAAGGAAAGGAGGAGCCAGCGCATAGAAGTATATAGAGATAGCAAACTGGCCCTCCTCGACCACACCATAGCACATACCACCGCATACCACCGGCCGAATCAAATGTTCGATTTGACTTTCAAACAAACTGCCGCCCCAGCCCCAGCCTGCCAATAAAACCCACCCCCGGTCTAACATAATAGACCGCGGCACATACCTCCACCCCCAGCTCCAGTCGTACAAGACAAACGCACTTCTGCTGAATAAATTTGTACCTACAGAACACGTGTTTCCTTTTGTTTCGAACATTACCCTCACTTCCACATATCTTTAATTCCGAACGAAATATTTATTTATGCACCCAGTTTTGGGTACTTGTGCAACTTTTGCACCCTTTCGGAAGTTTCATTGTGATTGCTTCAACATTTCATCCTGACCACAATTTAAGGTATTTAATTTCGTTTTATAATGTACAATAATACACTTTACAGAAAATATAGTTTATGGTCCGATGTTCTATTTTTAGTAGTCAGTATAGGTAACATACTGGTCGAGGTAACAAGGCTGTCGGGATTATATTCATCGGACCCGCATTTACTTAGGACTCCAACTGATCGGAAAATAATAAAAAACAAAAACAGCTTTAGTGTTGATAGCCAAATTAGAATTTGAATGCGCTTCAACTGGTGGGTATTTTTTGTAGAGGTTATTTGGAGCGTAAAGAGAAAGGCGACGATTCGTTTTTCGGAAGTGTAAATAGTGAGAGAGACACACACCGTCCGGGAAAAATATTGTCGGGCCACCACCTCTTATCGTCTCAACACCAATTAATTATTCGGAAACGTTTCGGGGCGCGACGAAAAAACAATATTCGGGGTGACAGTTAATTTTTTTTTTTTTGGAGGGGTGGGGGTGGAAAACGAGTGCAGAGGACCTCGACCTCGCGGTGGGGACCGCGATAGGGACGCCCACCAGGCCCTCGATGAATATTCATAACCGTGTGGATTAAGCGCCGCGGAGAAAGAAAGGGAGGCCGGGGCTGGAATCAGACCGGGGTGCGAGGGCGGCAGTTTTCAGCCTTTTTTTACGGGGGCGGCGAAGCTATCCCCGAAACACAGTGGCACAGTTACCCAACCCCCGCCAGCCGTGAAAAGGGTGTTTTAGGGAGGATTCACCCCCGCCCGGTATTCTCCGACAAAGCTATTAACGCCCTATTCAGGCAATTCTACTGGTTTTTTTTCTATGCCGGGGTCATTTCATTTCCCGACGACCAGGAAATTTTAGAGGGGAACTCTGGCGAGGCGTCGGATCGACCCTTATGGACGGACTTTGTGACTACCAGCGGCCAGATCAACTTTATGGGACTGAAAGGAACCTTCATAATTACATGAATCATGCAACACTAAATGTCTATTATCATAGCGAACTCATTATTAACACGGGGGAGACACTCGATTATTAGACTACACTAATTAGATTTACTGTTCTTATTATAAAGTGCAATCTCTTTCTGGCGGAAAATAAGTATGTTAGAGCCATTGTGACTGTGCTATCCTATAGTAGTGGACGGAGTTGGGTCCGGCTTGGCGGTATCGCTGGTTGAGGGGGCCCCATGTGTTCGCCTCCGCTTTAGGCGCTTGGACAGGCCTTTTCCCTAAACTTCCCAACTTCCACTTTCTCTCCGTTACAACAAGCCACTCGCCGCTAGCTCTCCTTCTTTTTTTATCCTTAATACCTCCCGTCCTATCGACCCACTGTGGCTACCGCAACAATGGCGGATGTAGAGTTGGGTGGTGGAAAAGGGATGAGTAAAACAAAATTTAAATTAGACAAGCGTCTAAGCATTCGGTTGCAATATATCGGGATCGACCATAATTTCAGCTTTCTCATTTCACTTTAATAATTTTGTGCATCCAGTTAAATTTATTTATAAAACTAATTTTGTTGATACCTCGTTTTGTTTGCGACTTTATGATTAAAATAGTATTTACGGTACACATTAAATTCTCAGGGTCGATTCAAAGCAGCAGGTACCTGCAGCAGCGACTCTAACATACGGCCCTGGGCTGCCGCTTGTTAATATTTCAGGAGGCAATCGGGTCTCCGCCGACTGAGAGAATAGGGAATATCAGATGGCGGCTAAACGACCCGCTGGATAGTACGGGAATGGCAAACGTAAACCTAGGAAATATACGTTACATTTTAATGCGGGGTGTCGACCGCCGCTTTCGTGGGCCCGTTCCCGGCGTGCGAATTCGTGGGCGGCGTCAGCCCGGCAGGAGGATCAAATTAGATTTTCTCGCGATGGGCTTTCTTACCGGGGTCCAATCAATTTGGGGTGGGGGCGGATGTGTAGGGGGCGGATGTACAGGGGCAAGGAAGAAAACAGAGAGGGAGGCCTCTGTGAAGATCGATTGTTGTTAAGAGGAGTACAGACCCCAACGATAAAACGGACCCCGTGTCTCTTGCCTCGTCGGATGTCATAAAACAATTCTTACGTTCGGTTCCCGACATAAAATCGATTTTTCATTAATTCGATCGATAGACAATGCAGCGCCCACGTACGAAAGTCATCGAGGGTTGGAAGAATAGTGCGGTTTCGCATCGGGAATCGAGTAATAAGTTTAATCTACTTCAGTGTTTTGGAAAATGCAGGCGAAGGATATACATTCCTCATTTGCTGTATACAGTTAATATACCAAACACACCGGTTTCCCTTTAAAAAGAAAATAATAAGGCCGCAAAATTTAGATAGCTGCGGACAAGCAGCCAGAAAATGAATTATTGGTTCCCGATCTCATAATGCTTCACCAAATCTTGTGAAAGATTTAAATTTTAATTGCAGCACCCCCACGTTCATGGTATATTCAATTAGTATGTATTGGAGTTTGAAATATGAACGTATTCTGCACCAAAATGGATATCAGTTAGAGAAAAACTATGCTACTTCTTAACGTAAAAACTGTGACCGGAAATGCATGCGCTTCCAAACTTGAATAAAGAGCATGAATAAAACAGAATACTGGGTGGTTCTAATAACATGTTTCAAATTACAATTGCTCTATACGGAGCGTCCAAAAAACGTTTCCGTATGCAAAATGTGGGCAAATGAATAAATAAAATCTGTGTATTGCTTTAAATATTACGTTGCCATGACTTTATCGAATATGTTAGTAATATCGGGTTCGAATTTGAATTTAAACCGGAATGGCGGCCTGGTTCAGTGCTGGTAGTTCGGTGGAAAGCCGTAGCGCCACCGACCGGGAAAGCGGAAAAGTCGATAACTTGTTTAGGGTTAGCTGGGAGCCTCAATAGAGAGCGCTTGACTTCACTTTTGCGACAAGGACCTAAAGCAGGAATCGGCAAACATTTTTTAAAAAACAAAAGTTTTAAATTAAGAGTGAGTATTTCATACTCATAAGATCAAGATTTCAATGACCTCTGTCATTGGATGAAGCAAAGAAGAAATATAGTAGAAATAAGTCTGCTCATAATGGAAATAAGGAATTATAATAGTTTTCTCGGTCTCCTGTCTTCTCTCTCTGGTTTGATCTTTTGCTAAACTGATTTCAGCTGTTCGCCATCTTGTGTTTTATTTATGAATAAGCGAAATAACATAATAAATTAGAAAATAAACTCCCAAAGTGACTCCCATGTTCACCACACTTATGCAAGGACAGAACATATATGTACGACAAACTAGACAACCTACAGGATGCCCCACATGTCTCATGTACCAAAGTGAGTGGTACAAGGGTCGGTGACGTTTATTAGTTGGAGGCCGCTAAGAGGCCGCGTCTGAAGCGTGCTTGTGAAGTGTCTCCCTTCTGAATATATTGCAGTTTCTAGGGGGGTAATATTGCTGCGGCTAATGCCCAGGCCATGTCTCCGCTCTGATTTATTGTTATTTTAATTCAAATAACAACTATGTTCACGGGGCGTTGCGAGGGCGCCCCGAATGTATAATATAACGTGCTCGCCGATTCATCTCTAGCCCTCGCCAAAACCCGTACCGAGATCCAAGAGAAATATGAGTTTCTCCCATGGGTTCCTAGTGCATTAATTAAAAACTCGTCATTTGTTAGGTACTGAAAACATACCAGACAAAAAACTAGCAAACTAGGGTAATACAGTATGTATACAGGGCCAAACGTGAACATTGTACCCTCTACCTAATATTTGATATATTTTCTATTTCAGTATATGCAGTTTTATTAATATTACTTGAAATCCTGGAATAATAAGCAGAGCTAGCCATTTCAATAATATTTCGATAAGTATGAGCAAGCTTTAGGGCCCTATGAATAAGTAAAATAAAAATTTACATATAACAAGAAGAAGTTTATATGCAAGTTGAATAAAATGAATTTGATGCTGTATTGAGGCTGAAGTAATCCAGGAGGACTTTCCACAAAAACAGTGCGTCGTTGGGGTCCGGAGTCCTTCATGGACCGTATTCAAGCGTGCCAACAATCCACTCTAATATACACATAGTCGTTGATATATGTACGTGCGCTATAAGAGAAGTACAGCTAGGATTACTTGATTCATCCACGCAGTGCGGACTCTGCCGCAAATTAGTGTTGCTTCGCCCAGTACTGTCGGGAGGACTAAATTTGAGTTAACTCCACGTTTAATGCCCGGTGCGGTGCTTCGTATGATTCAGTACAGAAACGTGCCCAACCCGGTTATGCCGCAATGGGTTTGTTTCTTCGCGTGACGGATGAATAAGAAACTCTAATGACATGGAAATGTGTGGTGAGAAAATTCAACCAAAAGGTTGATGTACAATTATTATACATACGCATATTCTGGTATAGTTAGGGACGTAAAATGTAATCAACTTATTTAATAGAGGCAAACTGTCTAAATATGTCGAAAATACCTAACCATACTATAATAAAAGAGATTAGTTATATTATTATTTTTTTAGAAACGCTTATTTCGTACGATACCCATCACAATGTAGCTAAATCCGATAAATTTCAGTAACAAAATGTGATTCCATGTACTTTAAGTCTGAGCTTTCGAGTAGCTTCCGTCAAGTGCATTGGAGGGTGGGCGCACTCCTCGGGTATTATACCCTCCTTAAAAGTAAGTGCCCTATTATGACAGGGCCAAGTGTGCAATTAAGGCCTGGCGTAACACCACCGAAAATGGAAACTTTTACACTCGAGTTTGAAGATAAACCCGCATTATCATTTCATTCCAATTTATAGCACCTGCCGGCTTAAGAGTTGCCGCCAGCGGAATGATTATCGGCGTTTCTTAAAAAAAACATTGGAAATTTCATGGAAGTATGAAATTCTTCATACTTATATATATATCTTGATAAAAATCTCATTAATTTCTAAGTGGTATTTCAAAGTATGATAATATTTTCAATCCATGGATAGGAAATAAACCCCATCAACCTTAATAAAGGATACATGGAATATAGAGAAAAGGGGAATTTTTTACCTTGATAGTATATTTCATACTTCCCAAAAACTACATTGATATTCCACCTCATTAATGACAGAAAATAGTTCCGACACAAACAAAATTTATACGAAACGCGTACAAACTGTTAAATGATTGTCGGTTATAAAATTTAAATGTATGGATTGCTCGTAATAATTACTGATATTAATTACCTTAGAAGAAAGAAGAAAGTTAGAAAGTATTATTCCGAAAGTAATTACCAAGCATAATTAAAAGTAGAAGTCAATTGTGCTATGTCTTATTCAGAAACGGAATAATTATTGGTAACAGAATAGTTGGTTGGAAGGGCGATGCCTACTAATTTTCTTAAATAGCCCTAGTCGTGGAGGACCGAACTTAAGTATTCAGTAGTACTGGAGTTCAGTATTGTTATGGCAACTGATGGGACAATAAAACTGATGTACGGTGACGTGGAACTCAGTCGGATCGAACCGCCTAGGCCCTATTTAATTATCCAACGCTGGGAAACTTCCGGTTCGAAAGTAGGGGCTGTTCTCCTCATTTGGGAAAGTTTCAGAAGCGGGCGGAGGAAGTGGAGCATTAGAGACAGGGCAATTTGTCCACTCCGATAGCCGGGCTCATCGCTCATAATATGCGACTAACAGGCTTACGGGGCCGCCCCACGGCCCACGCCCGGGAACCCTAGACGATTTCTATTAGTTCCCATGGCGACCCTTCTGATCCCAGCACTCGGCTAGCAGAACTGCTACACAAGCCTAACATCCTGCACTAATGATCTGGCTACTAAAGGTGGCAATGAGACAAGAGTGGGGTGGGTGAATTTGTAGGTTCAATCGAACTGTAAAGGAACCGTCTACGAATACAGCGATAAAAGTTCGTTAATAAATCAATCTGTATTACATTCCAATTCATATACTTCACACCCACGCAATCGTATTATAATAAACAACACAGTACCAATTTATTCACGAATAAACTGGTAGTATATTAAAACGAATATTCCTAAAGCATTAGAGATTTGTTTTTTCTCATAAGCTCGCTTCTATAGTAAAAGGATCACACTTTCAGAATCAGAGGCGGAAGGGGGATTTTATATAATATCATTCGCGGGGAATGCCTGCGGTCTTTCAAGACTAGTTCGTTTGAATGTTGGCCCTTTCACGGAATTACATTAATTAGGAGGACGCGGGGGAATTAAAAAGTCCCGAAGCGCGGTGGAAGAACAATAACAGAAAGCGGGAAAATGAAATCCTCGTTTTCGCTTTAAAAGCCGAGAAAAGGATAAATTCCGAGCACCGAGCTCTTTCCTCGCAGAGGTCTCGCACCAGCGAGTACTCTTCCGGAAAGATGTACATCCGGTGGAATTACTTACTAATTTAGAGAACGGTAAAACCGGCGGCCTCGGCATTATTATTTTGACGCCCGTAGCGACTTTTTAGCGTATTTTTTTTATTTCTTAGGTTATGTTTGTTTCCTCAAGATCTTTCCCGTGTGTAATATAAATCAATAATCGGGATCGATAGATACATTACTGCATGTGGCAGGTCATGAAATTTTAATTATTAAAATTATTTAGTTCGAACCAATTCGAAAAACTGAAACATTGTTTCTTCAGTTGCAAATTTAAACTTACATTACTTACTTATATATACATATATGGATATCTGAAATATTGCAGACGTTTTGAATGGCTGTGTAATTAGTCTCATCGCCTTAGATGCCTGAATGGGTGACCACAACGTACTTTCATACGAGGTAGGTTTATGCTTGGTGACTCTTTGAAATTGGGCCGCGTATTCTGTTTTGGTACCGATGAAAACTGGTTGAAAAGAACCTCTTTGGATTGAATCACATGAAGGGGCAGATTTTCGCGGAATGGTTATTTCCACTACTGGGTTTTCGATATTGAGCTTTGAAGCGTTAGCCTCGCTCGGGGGCTCAATAGAGTATTTATTCTGCCCCGTTGGAAATATGAGGCGGGCCGCCGGCACGTGTTGCTGGCATTTCTTAATTAAACGGTCGGTATCCGGGCGACCCTTGAAAGGGGGTAAGGGGTAAGGGGGATTTCAACGGCCTAAATTGTTTTAGGAAAGTCCCTACCGAATTCAGAATATTCTTGTCTCCCCTAACGATGGTCGATCGGGCCTATTATTCGGTTAAAGTAAGTAAAATACCTCATAGTCCGCTCTACTATTGTATTTATTTCTACTTTTTGCATACTTCATATATTTTCTGTCAAAGATTATGATGGTCACTGTAGATTCAACCTAAGGTTGCCGTATTGGAAGTGTGTTCAGAGTCCTGACCTATATACATCCAGGAACTGACAGGATCTAATATGGGCCGGAGGATGGGGGTATGGGACGTGCCATATTTAACAATTCTACCGGAAGAGCGACGTCCATTTAATTTTGAACGCTACATCGCTCAAACGAAGCACGGGAGAAAAATAATTTCCCAACCACGTCGTTCACCCGATCCCTCGTTCTATGTAGGTCAATTGGGTACTTAATGTTTGAAATTTGCCGCACTGGTTGCTGGTGGTATGTTCCAAATATGCCACGAAATCCACTTTCATCAGAAACACTGATTAAAACTCGAAACTTATTTTAGTGTAGAAATATTGTCTGAAAAAGTATTTAGAACTAGTTTAGAATACCTGTTTTGTGGTATGCGACGTGTTCGAATACCGTAGATTTCGTTTGTTTCTGTCTCCTCTCGCTGGTTTGGTCTTTTGCTACCGGTTTCAGCTAATCGCCATCTTTACTAGCGGTGTTAGTCACTTTGGCACTTTGTACGTTTTTGGGCATCCTGTGTGTGTGTGTGTGTGTGTGTATCTGTCTGTCTGTCTATTGTGTTTTGGGGGATGTTGCTTGTCTCATTTGGGTTGGGAGAGATTTTGTTAATCGACATGAATCTTTGTCGGATTATCGGTTAAATATATATTTGATCACACAACTGGTCACAACTATTAGGTTCTGACTTCAAAAATATATGACAGGAAACCTATCTGGTATTGTGTATTTACGATCATAAAGTTGCGTGCCTATTATTTTGCGCGAAGATGAGAACTGCCGCTGTATGTAAACAGCTACTAAGTTATCGGCAATAAAGGGAGTGCAGCGGGACGAAACAGAAACGAGTCCGAGGGGGGAGGCTGAAGGCGGGGCCGAAGGGAATGTTATATTAAGAACATTCTGTGTTGTGGAGCCACCTTCGCTCCCCCGCCCCCACCCCACCCCTGAATTTATACCGCCCATTAATATTACCATATTATAAAAACCTACATTAAAGCCCCATTACTCGGCGGCGCTTTTACTTACCGCCTCCGATACAATTTATTTTCCTTACTTTTCCCTATTTCCCTTATTTTTTTTCTGCATGCGCGGATCCTCCCCCAACCCAGACAGGTTGTAAACGCTATATTTTCAGGCCTACCAATTTCGGGGCCCCGGTTTTAAAATTGCCGACTCGGACGTATTTTGGAGAGCGCGGTAATTAATTTTTCCCCGCCCGGCCGGTAAAAACGAAACTGGGTTAGCCGCCACCCCCCGTCACAACGTCAAAGGGAATCGATTCCAGATTAACGAGACTTGTTTAGCGGTGAGTTGACACAGAATCAAGATACCTGCACTGGGCTGAAGTATCATGCTCTGGCGTCGTTCAGGATAATTAATATGCCCCGGAAAGAGTAAGCTGGAAAAATCGACTCCATTAACAAGTCATGGAGAAAGGGATCCATTTCGAGTTTTATCCTGTTGTCCCAGATTCATCTACGACGATTATGCAGTAAATAATATAGTCGCGCGTAAATGTACACTTTTTATTTGGACTGTGTCTCATATAGTTTAAACTGTTTTAAAATTGCGGGAAATTATTGCCCGCAAAATCCCTTCCCCGCTTAATTTCTGTTCAATTTCGGTGTTCCATCGGTAACTTGCTATGTTAAAACAAGTAGTTTAATCGGGGTATCGAGCGGCATGCGACCTGCCGTGCAGTTCTGATGCACAGTTCTGACACCGGGTTAATCGAAATTGGCCCCTGAGCTCAGCCCGTTCTCCAACTCTAAAATCTTAGTTGGACACAGAATATAAGGGTACAGAAATATTGAACAAATATCAAAAAATATTGTACAAATATTATTGCTTAAAATTATTCTTAGAAAAAAAATTTCATTTCAATTGAAAACCATTTTCGCTAAACCTAACGTCCCATGCTGCGTATACTACTTCCTATAGTCAATAATAAGAGGCCAGAGGTGGTAATTTAAACTGATTTTTAAGGTTAGCAAAACCGTCCCTTCTAGTACCACACTTGACAGATTTTTTATACCACGTAATATATCCATACTAGGTAAAAACGGTTTAGCTTCCAGATTTACTTTTGGAGGTAAATCACTTACTTCTTTTTTGGTAAGCACCGTAACATATTACGTTAGATTACAATATGAAAATGATTGGATAATTGAATGAAAGGCTGGTATTCATTGAAATTTTCATTTCGTTGCATAACACATGTTTTTAAGCGGTAATAAAATGAGATTGACAACTTGGATCGATTTCTTGGAAAAAGTAAAAACATAAGTAATACGTTCCACTCTAATGTTCCATTAGATTCGGAGCATCTACGAGGTCGAATGTGATTAAACAGACGTTTTAATGGGTGCGAACGCGGTTTTAAATTTTAATCAACCGACACTGTATTGGGCACGAAAGAAATCCGGCTCTGCGAACTGATTGTTAATTGGGAGTGAAATTAGGTTTTGGTTGTAGGCGGGCCTGGCCGGCCGTCGGATACGATTCGGCGGAGGCCGTTAAATTGTGTTGCCGAAACCATCAATTATAGCTGGCTGATTTGAATAATTGTACGCGATTCTCCTGCACCGCGAGCCGAATACCGGGACCCACGAGGGCCACAGATAACGCCGCTTACAACTGTTCCCTCATTACCTACCCGTCCTCTAATCCCATCCTTCGAGCTTAAATTATTTATGGGATCACCGCTTGTATTGTATCTCTTCGTAATTTATTTATCGACTGAATCACTGCCATTCTGTCCTAGTAGTTAATAGTTAATACAAGACAAGAATGCCTATTCTAAATACGGGTTATTTTTAATCAGTAATTTTAGTTCTCCGTACATTATTCATAATATAACATAACCATTCTGCATATATATACAATTAATTAAGGAGAGCGAAATAAATTCGGCTTGCCCTGGCTTGATAACAATTAAGAAAAAATTACAGGCGTAAGACTAAAATATTTGAAGAATTAAAACTTTTAAAAATTAAAAAAATAATATGGAACGTTAATTACTGGAAGTTTTTACAGTACCGTCAATAGGAGGGCTGAATACGGCTGAGTACGGCGCCTTAGATACTATGTCAAAACACGCGTGTTATGCTGGACTGTATCGCAAGCGCCGTGTTCCACTTCATGAACAAATGGGTCGATCAGAACTTTACGATGCCAATAAAAACCACTATCATTCATTGAACATTCAGTTAACAATTCTGGTTCTGCATATATGGTATTTCATTCCATATTATAGGCTAATGGATAACAAATATTATTAAAATATAAAAGGTGTCCTATTCTATTACTTGATAATATTTTTACGGAAAGCAGTGAAAGTTGCCAAACTTACTGATAATTAAGCAGATTATGCCGCATTGTAACCTCGGAGAAATTTATTTTTATATTCTTGTAGTCTGTAGAAAGCTAATCCCTTCCTCTACATATCTGTTCGATATCCAAGTAGTCCTAATGTAAATGATATACGTTTTATTTGATAAATCCTCCCAGTTCGTGCTCTAAATAAATAAAGAAATCAGGTGCAAGCGGTGCACACTTGATTTATTCAACGGACCTACATGGGTGGAGGATAACTCCGCCAGTCATTCAAAGAAGTATTAAGCAATGAAATTTCCATAAGAACCTCATAAAAAAAAGTCGTTTGTGTCGAGCTGTTATTCTGGAGGGTAACATCCACCCTCCTGTGCGAATATGAAGTCTCAAACGGCGGTAATAAGACGACCGTCATTTCCGAGAGTTTCCAATCCAGAACTCTGCCATTCATATCCTCTAAAATATAAAGAAATTACTGAGGATGAATATAGTAACGATTTTTTATTCAAATCCAACGTTTGAATTATTAGTTGCTCTTTTTATTCATATTTAATGTTATTATTCGGATTTTCCGGCTCCACTTTGGGTACCATGTTTCATTAAAATTACTTATACTGCCCTACAATGAGAATTTTTCAGAAGAATATTCTTTCTAATCCTATGCGTGTACAGGCGCAAAGCAGACACCAGATTGATCGTTCTAAAAATTGCTAATTGCAATCCTCTAATCTAGAAGGGAGCCAAGCTTTAGGATAAGCCGACGTCACCCATTTTCGCGGACCCCAAACAGAGCCTCAGTAGTGGACAGTGGGCCCTTATAAATAAAGCGGAGGGGGCCGCGGCGTCCAGTTCCTAACATCATTTCCCGTTCGGAGCCGGCCTCCCTTCCAGGTCCGGATATCCGAATCGCACAAAAACGAGGCCTGGCGGCCGAAGAGGCGCATAGGAAGAGCTGGAGATTTATTATACGGGAGAGGGGCGGTCCCCACGGTTGATTTGTTTTCCGGGGGTTTCTCCTGCCATTCCCCCTCCCTCCCTCCTCCTCTTCCTCCCCCTCACATCGCCAGTCAATAATTCAGGAGGGAGACACTGGAACTCCTCCCCTCGGTGGATTATTATACAGGGACCCCTGCCTCCGTCTAATCGCCCCGCAGGTATTAAAACCTTGCTAGGTATGAGACCACGGGCGAGGCCCTGACGAGGCAGAGGGGACCCTCTTCTTTCAATTTATGACCCTACTCTACCAGCAAGATTATATTAAATTTCAATTTGAACGAAATATCTCTTATTTATTGCCCCCCGAGGACCGCCCTCTTCCAATTCGCTAACAAAGAACAGCATATTATGGCTCAAACGAGTCCTCCGTAATATTCGTTGATAGCGTTATTAGTACATATTAATAAGGCGTAGAGGACAAGACCCATGAATTAAAACGAATTAAACAGCCGTTTCCTAATTAATTAATATATGCGTGATTTGTAGGCAACATCATTTCCGTTTCAAACGCTTCCATTTATCCACTGTGATAATCTGGTGACGAACACTCATAAAGTCGTTCGAGAACGTCCGTTGACAAGGACTTAGTTCTTACTATTAGGGCCAGTTGTGTGCTGGGCGTAAAGTCCGTGTATAGTGGGGGATGCAGAGAGGCGAGTAAGGGGCCCGAACGCGGAGTGTTTACGGTCGTGAACGGAGAGGGACTCGGACCACCGCTGTAATTCTAGCCCCGGAGATATTAAAATCTAGGCCGGCAGTGTCCCTTTACCCGGAAACACGCTCCGCAAGCCCCTTTATCTACACAGTTTACGGCGTGGAGAAAACCACCGCCGGCCACCTACAATTGAGAATGAATGGGAGGGACAAATAAAACCAAAAAAAAAACATCCTCGGGAATATTTCGCGCTGAAATAAAAACTGGATATTTATTAGGGAAGGTGCGCGTAATAAAAATTACGTCAAACATCCTTTTTCTCTAAAATTATTTTTGCAAAAGCATTATCTATTCCAAATTAGAATTTGATTAGGAACAAATATCTAAGTAATTCCATGCCCCTCAAAAGATTCAGGTCCGGGATGCGGATTCGGATTTATTGCGTAATTAAATTAAGAAAATCGCGCCCAAATCCCACGAATTGATATTTTGAAAGTTTTGATACCGAATCACTTTCAGTGTGCACTGCGATGTTAATTTTCAGTATCCCCGAAACTCATTATTCCTACGGTATAAGAACAATATACGACCAGACTGAGTCAATCTACTCTGCCGTACAATCTAAACTTCTGCTTCGAACAAATTAAACCGGCAGCAACAGAAGCCGACCGGGCGATAAAGGCTGGGCGACCCATGCGGGTCTACTTATACAAGCGCCCGCACTAAATCCAATTACGGCCCAGATATAGCAAAAACAAGTCCTGCAAAAAAATCGACCGGACGAAAATCCCCCAATTTAAACTCTAAACGGAGACTGAGTGAAATGCAATCAGATCAGCTTTCAAATGGGCGGGCCGATTGGGGGATGGAACGGATGTAGTTTCAGGGTGTTTTCAACGGACGGGAAGTTAACCTTGTTCTCCTCGGCCGGCTCCCCTTCCTTCCAGCCACGTCCAGGATTAATTACCACAGTTTTAGTTTCTACACAGCGAGAACTTATTACACTTGATTTTCTGTTCCCACCTCTTTCTTCAACAAAGACTTAGTTCATTAATCAACTTTATTAAATAAATATTAGATTACACACTAAATACTTCACTCGTTTTCTGTCCTGCCACGATTATATGATATTCAAACGTGGAATAATTATCGAAACAAACTACTAATAACTACCTTTATATATTCAGATGAATTTCTCGATAATTTCTGATATTCTTTTAATTTTAAAGCGAAAGGTATTCGATCATTTATAATTAGTGTCTATAAGATATTGGTTGTTGGGTGAATCTTAACTTTCTCAAATAGAAAAGTTTAATCACTCAAATGGGAACCCAGTCCTTTAAAGTTACTTAATTGTAAAATATTAAGTTGTGTAACAAGAATATTTGTTATATAGTTGCAAGAGCAGAATTATCTAGGTTGTTTATTATTTTAAAATATAACTCACTTCTTATAACCGAAATCACAAGTTTACTGCGAAAAACGTTTTACGTGTTGGAGCGTGCACATCGTAAGTCATGAAATTGATAATTTATTCTTACTTTAAAAGTCCGAGGTTTACTTACCGTTCAGGTGACCGCGACGGTAGGGGATGCCGCGGTTCTGCAACAATAAAAAGATAATTGAATTAGAACCGGATAATGAGCTTGTTGTCTAAGATTTTTTGGTGATTAATTCAGGCTGCGCAAACTTTACGTGGGGAGCGCGCGAATTATGCATATCACGTAGCTCCGTCACCTAAGATTAGGAGGTTTGTTGGTGGGGGGGGAAGAGAGGAGGATAATGAGTTTCGGGGAGCGGGGATGATAGCGCTTTAGGGAAGGGGGAGGGCGCTCAAACCTCGAGAATGAGAGGGGTAGATGGAGACTGTAAAATAAGTGAGCACGAATAGAAAGTGTTCAGAGAAGGAGATAAGCCGGAGGAAAGAATGATGGAAATGTACGGGAGAGAGAAAGTAGGAATCAGTGATAAAGAAGACTGGAGTTAGCATACTCAAGGGAGTGGGACAGGGCACATAATTACCTGAGAGTTGATTGAGAACTGATTTTTACAAATCCTTGACAATATCCTCCTGAAACTTAACACGGTTTTAATGCACGTCAGGAATTCAGAGAGGGAAATAGTTATCGACAATCATCAGTGAAGAAAACGCCACACGTTAAATAAAGCGCAAAAGAGGAAGAGAGAAACGTTGGGGTAAATTAAGTGAGACCAGCGATAGAAGGTTAGTAGGGGATAGTGAAAGGAGAAAGGGGGAATGAAAGATTGATGGAAGCGGAAAGTTAAAACGAGTGGTGGAGGAGGTAGAGAGGGAGAGAAGATCGGGCAGTAAACGAAATGGAGAAGGAAAGAGAATTCCAACCTCCCGCCCACCACCACACGTGATCTACATTCTGAGCCCAGCCGGCCCAATATAATCGGGACGGTGAGGCCCCGCAAATGCAATTAGCTTGAGCCCACAAATCTATCTGGAAGAGTAAGCAGCTTTTCCAGTGAATCGTGATCGCAGCGTCCCCCCAGGTGAGGGGGGGGGAGGGGCTCGACCAGACCCCGAGAAGGTGACACAGCGCGAGATTTGCCGATACGGAGAAACGTGAAAGGGATTCGGACGTACGCTATCCGGAAAAAGATGCCTCATTCGATTTAAAAATAAGGCACACTAAGCTCGGTGCTATCACATGAAGCGATGTTGGGGACGATGTCTTTCGGAAAAACTTTCATAAAACAACGAAAGGTGAGATTTGTTGGACCATACACAGTAAAGAAACTCCTGCCAAGGAATAGGATAGCGATATCGAAAACAGACCATCCCAAAGGAAGAGAGGTCTTGGTCCTTCAGTTAGCAGCTATGGATGACTGGGGGGGCAGGAGTTAGTAGACACTGAGAAGGTAAGGTTTATGCTTGACGCTTTATTAGAACCCCCTGGCAATATTTATGTTTACAGCCTTAGAGGCTGAAAGAGTAACGTTTATGGTTGCAGCTTTATTTGACCTCTATCCCTTGTCTGGTAGGGGGATTGGACTACTTCTCTTCTCCCGGCTTCTAGTGGAAAGAATCCAACCTTGTATCATTTGTGTTACTGAATTATTACCAATATTTAATGTATTAATAAGTAATACGCCCAAATAGCAATCAAATATCTAAAATGAAATACTAAATGACCGTGCAATGACTTTTGACTCAATGTCAGTATTTTAACCATACATTATAAATATATCGGTTCTAATTTCTTAAAATAGCGCTTTAGCTGGCGGTTGGTGGACTTAATAGACAAGATGCTATTTTTATAGCATCATATTTTTAGTATTGCCGTCAAGTGCGGCCGAGAACAAATTTATTAGACGGAGAAGAATTTTTTAAAAGAAAGAACGACGCCCGTCAGTTTTCTACCAATTATAAATGTCTCCGGAACCGATCTAGGTCCCCCGGGGTAAGCCCATGGCTGAGACAAGTCCCGTCACGGCCGGGGCCCCAATATACCAATCCTCCTCTTTTACCGGCGGGAATTTAATCTCGCGTTTTTCCGCTTCGTCTTCTTCCCCGGCTGTTTTTCCGCCCGTCCCGAATCGGCCCCGACTGAATTTTCCCTCTCCCTCTCGTGGGATAGGACGGGGAATGTGGAAACGCTGAGAATAATGACGACGTCTCCGTCGGATGTATCAACAACGCTACACTCCATTTTACTGCCGGAAGACTATTTAGAATATTCGCTCACGCCCGACGGTGTTCTTCGATTCAATTTTCGCGTCCTAGATTGTTTGTCCGGAAAATATAGGACACGGTACCGCTGGCAGTCTAAAGACAACAATAAATTAATCAGTAAACACTTCTAAGATATATAAGAACGCATTTCGTAAGCAATAAATAAAATGATGTATCAATGTAATATTTCAAACTAATACTCCCGGTGAAACCCAAAACACGTCTCATCGTTTATACATTAAGATAAATAATAATAATAAATATATTGTAAAATTGTACCAAAATGAAAAGATTTCTTATTTATAGTACACTTACTTCAAACGCTATTAAACTGTCTATTAGAGATAGAAATATATCCTGTGTTTAACCTGTCCCCCGGTTTAGTGTACAGATGAAGAGTCCGATGTTTAGTATATCAAGTCTATGTTTTAATTAAGTGGATGGTCGTTTCGTTTGGGGCGAAGAAAAAAGAATTTGATTTAAATAAGGCAGCTGTCGCGCGGTACACGTGTATTCGCTCGAAGGGGTGCGCGGCTGTTTCCATAACGAGGTCTGTTCAGGGGTGGGTATCCTCCCCGAGGTCTCTAGAGCTCTTTCTCGCTCCCTCTCTCACTCTCTCTCTCTCTCCCTCTGCCTCCCCAACTTTCTCTCTCTCTCCCTCCCTCCTTTCTCTTTCTCTCCCCCCCCCCATAAGCACCTCTCTCTCTCTCTCTCTCTCTCTCTCTCTCTCTCTCTCTCCCTCTCACCCTTCTCGAATTATTTATAGCAGGCGCGTTAAATTTTATCCGCTGTGAATTATTGCCCCGCAGAGACGCTCCGGTAATTATGCTGTCCCACCCAGGATCCGGCCACCGGGCGAGTTTCTTCACAGCCCCAAAAATACTCCGGACCAGAATTTTATAAATTTTCTCGGTAAACGAGAATACTTTTAACAGATTTCAACGTTCATTTCTTCAGGTCTGGACAATGAATTGATAATAGATCTGTGGAACTCATACGGGCTACAATTCAGCCGCCCGTTGCTCCCTAATAAGTTTCACGATATAATGCAAAAATAATGCCCAGAAAATAAGCGTATATGTCCGTGTATGGAGTAATAGATTTGACAACGGGAGGTTGCAAAACAGAGAACCAATGGTCAACGTCAATACGAAGAAGGGCTGGTACCGAATTCAATTCCTCAATAAAAACGCAGAAATGTTTAAAATGATTTTATTCCCTGGGATTTTAGAAGCAGTGGAGTAGTCGATCTATGTCAGGGCTATGAACAGAACCTATCGCCATAAAATTGACTAAATAATCACAAATAATATTTTATCTGTTCCAAAGGACGATATATTTATTCATTTATAATAAAATTGAAATCCCTTAGAGACCGTCGCTTTTTTTGGATTCCTTCAGTAGCGGAATACGACTTTATGCTCTTTATATACTATACATATAATGCTTTTCTGATAATATGGTTGATTAAGAAATTTAGATTTTGTTATAATGAAGCAGTGATGGCAATGGCGTATTGATAAGCGCAAATTAATTTATAATCCAAATTATCCTCGGCATTATCGGAAACATTTCCCGAACGTTAAACAGCAATTAAATTGAGTATTTGGGACTGTTATTTCACAACGGTGTTACTGTTTGCAGTGGGGATTACGGCCACGTAGGGTGCCTCCGAGCCTAATTAATGCTCTATCGACGCTCCTAGGGCCTCGTTCAATATATGTACAATTAGGCCCCATAAATATTCATAACATTATCCTCGAGGACTCGCTCTGCATTATTACTGAAGAATGCGAAAATATGAGACGATGTCTGCATCGTTGCGAACTCCGAAAAATACGGCAAACGGAGATTTGATTTCTAAGAGAGCCTCGGTTTTCTATAAAGAAAGACCCTCCTGATACAAGGATAAACATAGACGATGGCCCCTGAAACTATTTTTCAGGTTATATTTTTTTTACCGGATAGGATTATAATATTATTATACTAGGATTCCTTGTTGTATTTCATTATAAAACACAGCCTGTTCATATCCCTAACATAAACACTGTGGCAGACTCTAATTATCGATGTTCTCCCCAAAGGTACCGGCCTTGTCGGTCGGGCCAAAGGGTTGAACTTGATGGACCTCCCTAGCCGGCGGCTAAACTGGCTAATATACCCGGGCGCGGTAGATGTCTAATAACGTGTTCGTACTAATAACGGAATAGAATATTAATAGCCGGAAACGATGGTGGATCCAATTCTCTGTACGGGTTCGCCCGATAGAAAGCGCTCTGGACGGTTCAAACCAGATAGATAGCCAGCCTCCCGCCTACTGGGGAATGGACCGGGTAGGGATCAAATTTAAAGGGGATCCCGGTTCAGGTGGGCCAATGCGGGACATTAGCATGCAAATTGGCGGTGGGTGCTGGACCAGCCGCTCCCACCGACGGGATAATTCCGTTTTAAACCGCCATTGTAAAGTAGAAACCGGGCGCTCCGTCCTCCCATTAAGGCTCGCCCGCCCCCCCTCCGCCACAGCCCTTAAGGAGCCCAACTTCAAAGCCATCTTTCCAGGGCCTTTGAAATTAAGCCACACTAATCCGTTTATCCGGCCTTTTGATAAACGAGCGCTATGCGACTCTGGAAAAGTTATCCCGAATATGTTCTCCTCCTCTCGGCGGGCGTTGATTACACTGAGGGGCTACGTCGTGTAATGAATAGAAATTTAGAATGCTTCCATTGTTATAAGAATATTCCTTTATACCCCAGCTATGTAAGTATATACCATAGATTACCTTAACGACAAAACAGGTAAACCATAGGTTAGCACTTTTTTTCTGGTTTCGAACAACCAGCGTTAATAGCATCATTCGCAATCATTAAAGTACACAAAAATTGTGTCATATAATGTTTAATATCAGTATGAGATATTTCCGACGTAGAAATGAGAACTGGAGACTGAGATTCCGGCCCTGAGGAAGGGCTAAATAGCCCGCTTGGGAAAACGATACATGCATATCTGGGAGATCGCATTATTAGCGGATGAATAGAACTAGTAGAACGGGTCTAGGGCGGAGGGTAGAATCGTCGCCTTGATAAAGCTAGAAATATCTGGCGATTAAGCCCTTTGTCCCATTCTCTCGCTCCCCCCCCCTCCCAAATCTCCCTCTCTCTTTAACACCAACTCTTGTTGAACTTTTCTCATTACCCCCGACAGTGCCTCCCCCAAGCCCGTGCCCGGTTATTGCTGGGGCTCTCGAACCTGGGACATTGCATTTTGAAGGGGATCCGACGGGTTAAAAAGGGTCGATGACAATCTCCGGAGGTTTAGCCGAGATCGGGATTTCAAGCGAGCAATGCGAATAGCCGGATCAAATATCTCGGGCTACTCTCACGTTTTCCTTGTTTCTCTAAAGCGGATACACTTGCGTTTCGAGAAAACGGACGGGTAATGAAAACGCAACCTAACGAATGTGGAGATAGCCCAGGGGCAAGAATAACACGGAATGGATATTTCATTCACCCTGGATCCAGAGTGGAATGCCCCTCCAACCTTCCCTAGTTTCTTGCCTAAACATTTTCCAAAAATATTTGTTTGCTCGTTTTAATGCATACCATAACCAAATGCATAATCATAACAATAATAATATAATTTATTACCGTAGGGAAAAATATGTCATCCTTAAATCATGCAGTAGGTTGAGACAGTGTAATTTGCCATTCAGTATTATTAGGTGAGTATAATAGTTTAATATTATATGACTATATGATACCAACACATTATAACATCAATAAATGAAAATCATATCCACATTCGGTGCATTAATTTTAGTACCAAAACAAATGCATTTCAGAATGTTAAGCATATTCATAATGTTGGCCCGCACCCGCCAGATGATTTGCTTTAGCCGTTACCTGGAAGCCGAACCGAATTTCAGCCAAGCCAATTAAACCAGACGTGCAAATTTCACAGTGAGGTAGTCGTTAATTCAGAAGAGGCTTGAGGTGTGTCATGCTATGGCCTAATATTCATGCAAGCCCAGCCTCTGTTAGCTAGGCGGATTTACATAGGCTTTCGACCCACTGCCAGCGACATATTATCCCGTGAGGTTGCAATTATCAAACGGAACTAGAAATGAACTAGGATGACATTATATGGATTCATTTCACATTCTATGTCTAATTACTATAAAATAAATATTCACATTAGAATGTTATTCGGATGTGCTTACATCATGGATTCTTCTACATTCTATTAGGTTAACATTTGTTGCCAGAACGAAATTGAATTTTCAATGAATTTGAATTTTTCTATGGTTACAAATTGTTAAATTCCGAAATACATTAAAATTAAAGTAATAATTAATTTGGTTATACTCCTTTATGATAAAGCATTATAATATAGCATAAAGCAGTATAATATACAAATTTATGAACATATATCACAGCGAAAGTCTGACGAAATTTCCGAAAGTCAATCGAATATAAAGAATACACGATGTTTTTCCGCGAGAACATGGGAGCGTATTGTACTTAAATTCTGTCCCCTGGAAGAATATGATAGAGAGAAATAAGAGGGAGAGACGCCGAAGGCAGTGGATGCGGAAATATGTTTTACGACTCCGAATTGGATGCTATAAGTCTCACGGACGGCAATGTACGATGGGGCCCTATGTGCCGAGCCGGAATTTTATTGGACACTCACAGTTAACTATCGGCTGATATCCTTCGGAAAAGGGGGATTTCGTTCCGGACCCTGAGTCTTCTTAGTTCAACAATAAAATAGCGTGGGGAAACCGGCGCTGGGGAAGATATTGAATTGTCCGCTGCACTGTGAGCTGAAAATGCTGTAGTGCAGAAGTTGTACTTCTTTACGGCGTTCTCTGTTTGGTTTAGTAGTTTTATAAGTCTGTATCTAGAGAGACGAGGTCAAATGTAGTGAAATACGAGTATATGTATCTCATCCGGCAAGCACTAGTAGACAAAGTGATCAGTTACGTGGTGAGTACTCAGGATATTTAGAAGAAAATGAATAATTCTATTCCCTATAAATTAATTTTAGCGTAGTATAGTTATATATGAAGTTCCTGAATTGATTATGCAATTCAATTTTACTATTCATACAATATCTTTAACCTCATCGTTGGAGATACGCACGGAATATCATTAATCATAATGTTTGAAGAAGTTATGTCCCGTTGATTTTAATATTCAAACAACTCTACGATGCACAAAAAGTACTACATTTATTAGAGTGTGAATCTACAGTAATATTTAAAAGTGGTGACCCAGATGAAACAAAGTACCTGCCAGGAATTAGACCAGACCTCCACCAAATTAATAGCGACATGGGCTAGCTACGAGGCAAGAAAACGAATAGCCCTTTCAGCTGGATGTGGATGGAGTACTGTAGTTATATATAACGCGAAATACAGCGAGTACATATCGTCACTATTTCGCAAGGTTTAATTTTTGCGAAATGTGGGTTTACTCTGGGGACAGGCTTTGCACAATGTAATAATTAGGGGGTCCGAAATTAGATATAATTTACAGCACATTTAAAACACATCATCTCCAATATTTGGGGGCAGGGCCAGTTCTAGGCCCAGTATGAGAAATGAATAAAACATTTTAGCCAGTTTAAAATACCTGTTTTGTGGTCAGCGAGGGGTTTGAATACTATAGATTTCGTGTGTTTCTTTCTCCTCTCGCTGGTTTGCTCTTTTTGGTACTGACAGTACATGTGACAGTGACAGTGCAGTGAGGATATCCAACAAACATCCAAAGTGCCAAAAGCGACTAACACCGCCACTGAAGATGGCGAGCAGCCGAAACCAGTCTAGCAAAAGACCAAAGCAGCGAGAGGAGACAGAAACACACAAACGATTTTAGACAACCTAGTCATCTCTGCGTCATGATATCGTCCCATACAGGTTTCTGCCAATCTCATTTGCCACGGAGCCGCGGGATCGATCGACCTTCCGTTCTGAATTAAACGCGTAATTTATTAACGTTTCATTCCGCTCTGAAATAATTACTCCGCGAAGGCAGCGAAAATAAAGGAGGCCGCGAGCGGCAAATGGGACAGAGTTGAGAAGGGCCGCCCCCCCATCGTATAAAGAGCCGGCCTTAAAGTACAACTTTAATTCACAGCCACCCCTACCCATCCTACATCACCGACAAACCCTGAATGAAGTTGCAGAATGTTTGCCCTTACTAACTGTACTGAGTTTGCTCAGACGGACGCCGTTGTTCATTTCTATTAGTGCAACCCACTGCCCTGTTTTTGCTGGAAATATACTGGATATTATTTAAAGGGGGTCCCAGTTTCATTTTTCAGCAGATTTCGCTGATAAAAATCCCGTGTATTCACTGGCAAACCGATCGAAAGTTGACTATGTTAGGGGCCATTGAACCAAAATTATGGTCTGGAAATATTTCTCAATTACCGGTGGCGCTCCACTAAACAGTCAAGTGTTATTTAATATATCCGATCTGGTCATTGGAAGCGCTGGCCTTATACCATGTAAGAACGTTGTATTGTAACAAACGCTATAAAAAATAAATCTTCACATTAACCAATATCTTATATCGATAATCAAATAAATATATTCTCTCTCACTACTTAGTCTAATAAATATTACCATAAAAACAAATTACGACTATAATCCATCTATGAACATCCTCGGAGGGAATAGATTATATTGGAAATTAACTGTAGAATGTTGGATACATCTTGTTCTCGTCGACATTCATACGATGTATGGAGTGAAAAAGTGGGATCACGCTTTACGACTTGGTTATGTCGGTCGTAACCGATGATCGTAAAAAAATTATTAGCGACATAAAAATGATTATGTAAGAGTGCATATTTCTTGCGTTATATCTAGAAAATGAATTCTTGAATTTTACTTGATTCTTATAAGCAATTTGATTGTTGATATGCATAATTAGAACCTAAATAAAAGTAACTGACTGATGATTTTTCCAAAGGAAAATAGTTTGAATTAATACCAGTATTACAAATTTCAGTTAATTTTCTTCTCGTGTCATATGTTCGATTTTGAGACTCTCGTTTGCCTATTATTTTGGTTATCACAAATACTCGCTTTGTCGACAGAACTGCCCCTAAAACTACGATCAGTTCAGTTAACCTCACGGTCCTTTCTTCGCCTTGTTCCCGGTCCCTCCGTACTGGGTACGGAGTTGGGCTCAATTAAAGCCACTTTGACTGACCCTCTAGAACCGCAGGGGGCGGTTCGGATAGCGGCGGAGGAATCGCAATCGGGGACGGGATTCGTGGGGGGGGGCGGCGGGGACGATTCGAGGGGAGTTAGTGGAGCATGGAGGGTAAGATGCGGTGGGAGTAGGCCGTTGGGAGTGAAACCGCCCCAAGTTTAATTGAGCCCGACGATCCAAACGGCAGACAAGGGGGGACAGACAGAAAGAGAGCGAGTGATGGAACTGAGAGGGCATTTTCACTTAAGGGAGCCCACTAATAGGGGGGACAAATCAGTCCCGCTCCACCTACAACTCCGTTCATCCTACCGGATATTTATATAACAGAGACCAAATGATATCCACGGAAGACTTAAACTAGATTTTTCCTTGTTATCATTATTGTTTTCTAGTAATATTTATTTCATGTAGAGATTATTAGCAATGTTCCTGCCTGAAAGTAACAGTAGTATATCGGGTATAACAGGGATAATAAAACAATATTACGTTATATTTATCGAAGCCTGGCTGAAATATCAGGATATGAAAACGTCACTTCTCCCTCAAGAGAAATTTAATAATGATTCGTTAATAATGCAATAAGAGCTGATGAGTATCTTATATTTAGTTTAAAATTGGTTTTAAATGCGCGGAGGAATTACGTAATATCCTTGATAATAATTTTTAATGCTGCATTATACACGTCCCTTATATTACATTGTATATTATATTGCTTTAAATATGCATTCGGGTATTGGAAATAGTACACGAGTTCAACTTAGCATAGCGTCAAAATATATTTTTTTTTACAGAATCTATATCAGCATTTCATGAAAAAAAGCTCGCCTAACAAGAGTCGACGTGAAAGCAGCCTTTGCTGTATGTGCTGGCTTGTAGGAATTAATTGGTGATCTGCTGATCCTTATCTCATACCCTATAGGGATGACCCACTTAAGATCGTGCGCCCCTTCATTTAGGGCGCGTGTGACTTCAACTTAACGAAGCTTTCCAAGAGTGAAATATATTTATAATAATCTTACCGACATCAAATTACGCGGATAAGCCAAGTCGGGGCAAACATAGTAAATAAATGAGAGGTTTTGTGACCAATTACCTCATAAATAAAGTAATAATGAAAATAAATAGTAATTTCAACTATATTACAGAATTATTGGATTCCTTAACAGCACAAAAGCAAGGGCAGGTACAAAACTTGAATCTGGAAGAATTATAAAAAGTCTGAGGAGAGATATAAAGGGCGCTAAAAATCCTCTAATGAAATACTTCTAGTATTGCGGGCTTCGTATTAGCAAACACAAGCTCCATGGTTATGTAGAATTACATGATGAACTTTCTAATGATTTTCGAAGGTATTAACAATTATTATTAATTGGTCGAGAAGTTACTTCGAGTAACCAATAACGTCTTTAATTTACACTTTAATATCTTCGGAAATTATTTATTTCGTATAATTAAAGATATTTTGCTTAAAGGCTACTACAGAGAGAGCATGCAAACAAAAGCATTTGGATTTCAACACAGAGACACTGTTCATATTGATAGTATTATTATCGTACTTTGGTGATACAGAATAGAATAAAATGTCGCTACAGGATAGTCCGCCAATATTCAGTGCACGTTACAATGCGACAGGTCGTCGGCGTTAACGCCAATCGAGGCCCGCGGGCGGAGGGATCGATCCTATTGTCGGGTACGTGCTCCATGGGCCCGACTATAAACGGATAGCGGCTCAACGCCCAGAGTTATTCAGAAAGTGTCACGGTTATAAACGCGCTTCGGCCCCGGTCGTTTGTCACCCGGTCTGGACTCCTCGGGAAATAACGAAAAAAAAGGGAGAAAAAGAAGAAGAAGTGAAAAAGAGAAAAAAGTTGGGCCAGACCCGGGCAGACTTCGGGGCACACCCAGCTATGTCCACGTCAACGCCCGCCACAGTCTCTAGACCCTTTTCAAGCACTGCCTGTTACAAGCTGTATCTCATTTATAGCCGTAATAATATCGAAAAAACATCATTCCGGACAGTGCTTTTATAGATAAACTGCGACGATGTCTTTTTAAGTATTTTTTCTCAATACGCGTATCCGAATTGGACTCGAACGGGGCGTTTGTCCGTTTGTACATTCGGTAATCAAAGTTCTCATGGAAAATTTGAAACTCAAAGCCATACTTGGATCTTTTTGGCACCAGGATTCCTTTCAGTACTGCCTGACGTCATACACTGGAGTGGATGAACCATTGACCAAATCCGTAAATCGGGATAGTGAAGCAAAACTAGCGGCTTAGCCTATTCTTGAGCCCTGTGTTATTTTCTCCTCTTATAACGTTTTCCTATTATTTCTTCTGTTTCTGCCTTCCTTTTAGTGGATTTCAACTAATGAAAAGAACGTTCAACGCAATAATTTCGCACAGAACCGTAGCTATAATATGGATCCCGTACGATGACGACTTGTGCCAACATCACAATGGCAGATGGTTTGGATGAACATTTGGCAGGGGAAATCGTGTTTGCAGCGGGGGTGGGCCGCGGCAAATATAATCGGCGCAGCCCTCCTGTTCTAACTATGGGGATTCCACCAATTTTCGAAGGCCCCCGGGGCTTCGGGTCGTTAGAGGGCGCTCCCCATGCCCTCCCCTTTCGCCCAATCCATCTCCCGTTCACTGTTCGGGTTCATCCAGCTAGAGCCACGAAGTCCCTGCCGCGAACACTATTCACTCGACTACCATCCCATGTTCTTTATATAGATCCTTAATTACTTTGTGATCTGTGAGTTAAAGCAATTATCTCTCGATCTCTAGTTGAATTTCAAGATGAATTTCCAACAAAGAATAAGTGCACGAAGATTGAAGGCAAAGACCACAACTGGCAAATGTCGCCTTAAAATAACAATGAGATAAAACTAAAGAAACTAACCAGCAGATTTTATAAAGTAATGTCACAGGTTAAGGTCAGCGGGTCTTTCTGTATCTAACATCCGTTTCAAAACTCACGCTGACTTAACCGTGATAACTTATAAAACTGTAACCGTCGAGCTGTGTGGTCTAAATTGTCGTTTCCATTATGCACACGGTTCGCAGTTCCTTCGTACAAATCGAACTAACTCCTTCGCGGTTTTCAGATCTTATACCAAATAAACTTGAGTAAATTTACATTCGACTAAATCGTGATAGTAGGATAAATGTATTATTGTATTGTAGGAGGGCCAAAGCCGAGGAGATTGCTTTGCCGTGATAAGGGGGATGAAACAGAGCTGAAGAGCTTACAGGTTGGCAAAGTTTCTCCTGGGAAGTTACACTAGTTAAACATGTTCGCCCCCTGTTCCATATTCCCTTCACCGAAATCAGTTTCCTATCGGAGCGGAGTTTATTCTGGAATTTGATCAATCACTTTAACTCCACTCGCCTTTGGCTCCTGTCCGTTTACGGCCAGAGTATACACAGTGTGGTATAATAACCAGCCTAGCTGAACGCTGGAGGCAAACATTGGCGTAATGCCTGGAAAGGGGAGTTCAGCTTGTGTAAGCTGAGGGTAGTGGGAGGGGGTTATACCTGCTAAACTCAAATATGGCCTCATCACGATGCTGGCCCGTTGGTGGTGGTGTAAAATAAAAATAGTTCGTAATAATCTTTTATGCTGATATTTGTATCTATTATATATATTATATAATATTGTCACGACTGCTAGAATATTAGTATTAGGAATATTATCATACCTCGTAGTCATAATGCGAGCTGATATCATCAGTATATCTTGCCATAGAGTGCGAATTGTACACTATTAAATTTATATTCGCCTGTTCGCTTGTAGTGTCCTGGTTTAATTATTCGTGGGGGCAATGCAAATGTTTTGAAATTCGGTCAGTGATAAACTAACAAAAAACAAACGAAGAAATATTATTAAAATAAAATAGAATGACAAACGCTCACAATTCACTAGCACTAGATAACCCGCGTAATTGCGGAAAATTCGCATAATCAAATATCTTTCGTCGGGTTGTTAGGAGAAAATAATTACGGCCCCTTCCGAAAGTCGTCCCAGGACTGTTTTTCTTATTTATCAATACGGAGAGAGAGAGAGAGAGAGAGAGAGAGAGAGAGAGAGCGGAGAGAGCTCACCGTAATAAAACAGTCCCCGAACAGCCAATTGAAGTCTATTAGGTTGATTTATTGCGAGGGGCACAGTAGGGGGGGGGGACGGGGGGACGGGTTAGTGTGCCGCAATGCCCCCATTAGAGGGAGAGAGAGAGCGTGAGGGGAGCCCCTTTATTGACTAATAATCGTCAATTGGGCCCGCAATTAGAGTGGGGCCTCCTTTCATTGCCATTCGGGAACCGTCTGCTTGTGTAACGCCTCTGCCAAGCCCTGCCGGGATCGTTAACACGTTTCCAAATATAGAGAACTATCTGATTAGCGTTTCAATGTCGGTCATTACTGAGCATTAGATGGCCGGATGGGTCGTTGCTCTGCATTCCTGTAATTTAGTGAGTAAACACGAGAGGCACATACTAACTGAAAATTTAATGTAATTCGATGTAAATGATTGGATTTATAATCAACAATACTTTTAAGAAAGCAATTTAATTTCTTCTATGGTTTCTTACTAAGAAATGGAATAAGTTCTTGCAGCAGAAAAATATTTAAAAAGTTAAATTTAGTGGTCATATTCTAAAAACCCTACTGTGCTACGACACAATAATAAAAAAAGTTTGTACTTTAAACAAGTTATTTTCGCTGTTTACCCCTGTTTTATATTTGGGAAATGTACGCATATTTTGTACTATTCCATATATTGCTTATTATTTCTACCAGTAATACTACATACTAGAGTTTGTAAGGAAACATATTTCTGTCGTATACCTCTTCACGTATTATATAAACTGTTTGTTTCGTCCAAAATATATTTCTATTTCGGAATTATACTATAGACTGTAGAGATAGAATGAACGTATTTATTAAAGCTTTTAACGAAGAAAAACAGAGCTTCGTAACAGAGCATTAATCAAGTAAGTATGAAACAAATATACCCTACACAACTGGTAATTACGATTGAGGTTACATTGGGAGATATATTTGGCAATAAGGGGGTCACATAAAAGCACCAAATGTAGGCCCGATTGCCGCTTAATAGAGAGTTATTTGACGCCCAAGTGCCCACACGGGGAAAATGGGGGGTTAAAATCGGCCCAACGGGACACGCCACCCCAATCACAATAAACTAAACTAGGCCCACCACTACCAGTGCCGTCTCTGCCAAAACTGGTACAAAGAAAATGCAATCGTCAAGCCCCAATTTAACAGACAGAAACACCACGAACCTACGGTACTCCAATTTAAAGTTTATCTGAATATTTGAGTGGTATGCATCAAAGTTCAACACGGAGAAACATTTTTCTTTTGTCCTAAAAACCGGTACAACTCCTGTACTCCGAAAAAGGCAGTATAAATCAACATCGCCTCATCATATTTTTGACAAATTCATGAATTCAACCTATTACAGTTAGCACGCGACAAGGAAATGTTCCTGGGCGTTTTACCTAAGGGAAATGGTACAGTGACCCCCATTGATCCCTAGTAATTTTTTCCACGAACAACCTTTCCAGGATAAATGATCATTTGTGATTTCAATAATCCGGTGGTTTCTACACAGCTATTAGGCACCAACCTACAACCTTACGTATCAATTAATGTAATTTTGGATAAGTTATTCAAATTCAGTCTAAAACTGCCGGGATAACCTGATGTGCGCACTCAAAATAAAAAATAAGCATTTTGCTGTTATTAAGCTTAATTGTTATTATATTACTTTAGTCATTGAACAAGTTCAATTTGCGCATTTAAGCAAAGAGTTTCAGTTGGTCTTTGATTTAAATTTCACCATTGTGGAAACTTTCCTCGGCTAAAGTTCGTTCTTTGAATAGGGACCAACTGAGAAAGTTCGAGGCTAGTCTCAAGATCCGGATCCGATCTCGGAGGCCGCGGGGGTATCACACAGTGGAGGAGGGGAGAAAAAATCCATTGCTTCCTAGCATCAAAGGACTGACGGGAATTGATCCTATGATGAAGGCGGCGTCAAAGGAAAGGGACAGATATTGTAGCTGAACATCCCTCCTCCCCCCCGCAACGGTCGCTATGTAAGAAAACGAAATCTGGGCGGGGCCCAAGACCACAGAGAACAGGTCTTTGAGGTCTTTCGGAACGAGCTCAGTGCCTCCACTGGGACCGTGTATGGCCCTGCGGCATTGTCCCCTCCGTGGCTTCGAATTCCCTCTCGAAAATTAGGCGACGACCATCGAAAATTCCAGGAACGCATTCTTTGTCGGCTCTTCAACTTCTATCAGGAGGATTCCACTAGGATCAGTAATGCGGAAGTGGCCTGCATTCGTTAGCTAACCAACATCATAAAGAAATATTCATACGTAATCAATATGCCAAAAAACACGTTTTATTTTAAATTGGCGTTCAAATTACTTTCCCAATACTTGTCCAATGGATACAAATTATTCCCGAAATGAAGATAATATTAAAATTTAGCGACATTCTAGGTGCGTTCGCGTGCGCGTTTCTGTGTGGCAATTAACCAATACTTGGAGTGGTCTCGAATTCGTCGGGAATTCGACCAGGATATTGGGGCATAATGAAGAGCGTTTGAAGGACCGCTGTGGGGTGAAAACGTGTGGTCCCGCTTATCGGCCGTGAAGCCTCATTTATCGCGTCGCCTGGGGCCGATACCCCGCCCCCGCAGTGCCGGCACCTGATTTACGGCATCCCCTCGAAAGCCCTCAGTGAGGGCCCACCAACCCGCGCACCTCTCTCCCTGACAGTCAGTTCAGATTTTTATGATCGGATATAGCGCCCAACGTGTCTTATTCCCTCTAACAGAATTTACGACTTGCAGCCGTCTGCGAGTGAAGTTTGTCCGCAATCGCATTCATACGGAACGACAATATTCCTCGCAACGCGACAAGACATGAAATATTTTTATTTTAATATACATATAAATTCAATAAATTAATAATTTCTTCTGGTTTTAACATCAGAATTATAATTACATATTTTCCACCCTTGTTTCTCCGAGTAAAATGGGAATAAATTGTGTACACACAGCTTACAAAACAATGTAATATACGTTAACGACAATTCCTTAAATTGTACAATAATATGTGCAATAAAGGTGATATCTCTAAAAAAATGCAAAAAACAGAAAAATAGAAATTTTTTGGTTTCTGTGGAAATGTTATTTAATACGAGGGTGTCGATTATTATTAGAACAGAAACGGATTTTCTTGGTTGATTATAAATAGATATAAAATTGAATACAATATCGGAAAATCAAAATTGTAATTAAATTTTCGGAGTAGTTAATTTAGACTAAATATAAATATTAATATTGACCGCCCCCTCGATTTTATTATCGTGACCCCATCATTCTAATTTGGGGTAACGATATTTCGTTACTTTATCGTATTGGCAATCGGTCTGGTGAAAAATGTTCGAACTGCTTCCAGACATGCGACGAATGAAACGACTTAGAAAACGTACGCCGCATGAAATACAAATTAATATCGGCGTCTACGGCTGTTGCCGTTCACTTATTCATGCAAAACGGACCGACACGAATTGGTCGGACTATTTTTAAATATGTACAATGAACGTCTCCAAGTCGCAATCTGTGCTAATTACGGTTGCGCCCGGATTTGAAACCGGTTCTTACACCACATGATGTATCCTGAATTTCAAAAGCACGATGGACACAATGACACCAATAACCTTACATGTGAAATATATGTGAGATATTTACAAAGATCGGAACGTATTTATTTTTTCAGCGCACAGTTTTTTCATGCAGGAAGTAAATATAACCCGTCGTCATTTCGATATTAATCCTTCGGCCGGAAAGAAAAGCAATCAGAACCGAGGAGAAATGTACGCTACATCTATCACGGAAATTAAGAAAACGTTGCCGGGCAAGTAATTGCTCGGGTGCCGGCCGACAATTCTCCTGAGGGCCCGCCGCGCTCGCCTTTTAGACCTCTTGATTTAGTGCCGAGCAACACACCGCCAAGACCAAGATTCACCCGTCACGTACGCTAGCTCCTCATATTTTTTATTTTTACAACATGTATACAGACGGAGAAATACCGCCGTTCTTTTCCTTAGTATTCCCAAAAGTGATTTTCCCGAATTGCCAGCCCAATTTGTAGCCTACTAAAATTGATTTATTGCTAAACTTAAATAAATAGGTCACAACCATAGTACTGTTGAGAATAGCTACGTATTTTGGACTATAATATGTATCACATCAAGTTTTACGTATTGACAGTGCCTTAGATACACAATAAAACGTACATGAGATGATATTTTTTCTTGTTCACATTTTTATTTGCTAACTGAAACTACTATTTTTTTCAACCGTGGACTCTTCTTGAGGTATTCTGATTTCCGAAAATGAAAGCGAAATTTTCCGCCAAATCAGGTTAGGTGCCTGTTTAAATAGTAACAGCGCAATCTGGTTCGTGATATAAGGAAAAAAAAACGCCGGCGTACTTACCGGCATAATTTATATTCGAAACGTTAATCACACAGCGAGTGTATTCACGCGAACGTTTAAACGGAATCCTAATTCGGAGTGCGCCTGGTTTTGAATGGGATCGTGTCTATCTGCGCTGGGGAATAGCACTGGGGTGGGGACATTAAACTTGCATTAGGTTTTATCAAGCTCCGGCGAGGGGCATTTATTAAATGGGCATCTCCCGCTTATGGCTAAAGCGTCTCGTATTCGCGCCCTCTTCCCCCCGCTATTTATGCGTTTCACTTTAGGGTACCGGGAAGGACTTAAAGTATACAAAGAAGCGAGGACGTTCCAATATCTGATAATTTATTGTTAAATATTGAATAAACAGGATTTCAAATGACTCATTATACTCAAATTAGCCTACGAAGTCCATTTAAGGAGCTTTAAGATGTGTTCATCCATCTTCTGTCATTTTTGTCCATGTTTATTCTATTATATGAAAGTATAGATGATTTTTCTTCGGACGTTATAAATAATATAAGTAAAATTATACGCATACACTACTTTTAATAACCTTTCTTTTACCGGTGCGTGTTAGGTTATAATCTAAATATGTACACGGTTATACATTTCTATGGGTAAGGCTGCCACCTTTATTACTGATTGATTAAAAGTGGCAAAAAGCCGAAACTGGTATAATCGTATAACGTGCATATGGATGGCGACATTTTTCAGTACAAATACTATTCGCACGCACTTGATGTTCATCATTAAAAGATACGACTAATTCAATTGTCCCTTAAAGCGCGAAATTTTCCTCCACAAGAAGGTAGTCCCTCGTTCTAAATCATTCCTCCCCATCTCCCGGCCACCTGAAATGTAGAAGCTGTGGGAGGACAGTAAATCAAGGCTTGGCCAACGATTAATCTTTTTATTTTTCTCGATTCAACATCTCGGTTAATGCCATGCAAACGCACGCCGAGGCGAATGAAAATTATTTCCCCCGCCTCGGAAAATGAATTTCAAGACTCCAGTTCAAATATTCATGACCCGTATATTACTGAGACGGAACCTAAGCAAACGACCGTATTCTACGTGCGTAGCAGGTGAAAACATTTTTCAACAGATATGAATATTATCCCCGGTAAATAAACATTTATTCAATACTTCCCTAGTGCATCGTCACGATTTTCACATTGTAAATTAGCAGTTGCCACAAAACTGCACTGCAATGTATGATGAATGACCAAGTAGTCCCCGAAATAGATTTCCAAGCAGAACCGAACTATTCTGTAGGATAATTTGAATCAATACATACCAGTATTTTTAAATGGTTGAAACGGATAAAATTATTTCTTATAGTCCAATTTGGAATGTTCCACACATCAGGTGGATTCACTATTATATTTTCGGTGCAATCTACGCTACGTGTAAAATTTATATTAATTATATTTTAGCGAAACCATATGAGATGGCAATGGATTCGTAGGTAATTAACATCTAGCGCTTAAACAGTGAAATATAATATCGTGGGGGTAAATCCTTGGTATTAGGAGGACTTATTACGAATACCCAATCATAAATACCTGCACAGAGGAAGGTACGGGTCTTTCATAGGATTGGCTCTAGTTAAGCCGTGTGTTTATTGGCGCTTATTCTGCCGGCTCACGTCTCACCCGGCGGGTGGGCCGGGGACATAAATTCATTGGCCTCCAAACCCCATCGAAGGGTGGCCGCTAATTTAATTCGCTCTCTCTCTCTCTCTCTCTCTCTCTCTCTCTCTCTCTCTCGCTCTCGTCGGCTGGCCCCCATTGACATGCAAATATACTTAAACGACTTTAGAAGCGTCCCGACCAGATAAAAGCTACCCAGCCCGAAGGAGGAACAAGTCTTATACTAAATGGAAAGCGCAGAAAGAAATAGGAGAAAGGGCGGAGAGAGTACACAAGCTTCAAAGCGGAACTTCTCCCCGCAAGCTTCCGTATTTTTCTTCCTCTCTTTCCAATTCAGATGAAAGTAGTAACGCGAGGTTTGAACGGCGTCAGTATCAAGTTACTGGCTCGGGTTGCGTCTAGTACAATTTTTATTTGCCCCTACTAAATACGATACGATGTAAAACTCACTATTTCACCTTATACCCAATTTAAAAACAATCTAAGTAACATCGCTTTCCTGTGTAGGCTCTATTCAGAGCGGCAATGATGAATGGGTCGAATGACCTGCGAATGAATAACCTGCCTGGAAGTGGCAAGCTGATACCGGGGTTGAGAGAAGTGTTCAGGGAGCTGCTCGGGACCCCGGCTAAGTCCCACTTTACCCCGCCTGGCTATCAGACGCGGCATAAATCACCGGTGTCGAACTTCGGGTCCGTGTCCCTCTATCGGCACCCGATAAGGGGAAGACAATTGCTGTTCTCGGAGGGAAAACAACTGAAAAGGCCCCAGAAAACCGGCTTTATCTTTGATCAGGTTGGAAAATGTTCGTAGGCGAGTGAAACCGGTAAGGTAGCTTATTACTCTATGTTTGAATATGAAATTTTCAAATTGACGGGAATTCAGAAATGTTGATGGTCATGATCTTTTTATCCTCTGGATGTTATGGAGTCTAAAGTTATCAACAAGAACCATTATGTCGACTACTTGTATAATAAGCATATACTCCGTAATGTTTAATCTGCATTCGTCTTATTCGTCTCTGGGCGCAGATATTAAAGTATATCCGAATAAACTGGCTAATTATTTAAGGAAATGCAGATTAATACTAATACACTAATCAGTACGAGCTAATAAACTGGGCAAATATTAGCCTAATATTAAGTGAGATCGAATAATTCTATTAACATACGAAAGAAATTTCAAGGATTAAATTACGACTTTCCATTATTTTATATATATTACTTCTCATTATCTTTAAGTACACATAAAAAACGCAAATGTTCGACTAACATGCAAAAATAAACGAGCAATAAACGGAACGGCCAGAAATTGGGAATATAGTAAGGGCGTTTAGCCGATTTTTATTAGTCCCCAAGGTATCGGCGGGTGGGGTCGTTCCAGAGGGGAGAAAAAGGGTGAGGCGAGGGAGGATTATAAATTTGAAAGCTTTTGTTGTCCCTGGAATAATGCCAACCTACTACCTTGTATTGGTATACGAGGGGCGTGTTTAGGTAACGTAGATTTATCGCCTCTAAGGGTTGATTCTATTAGAAGGCCCGCCGAGTATTTTTATGCCCTTATCGATACTTTACCTAACCGCTTTTACTCCTACCATAACGTGTCCGACAAATTACCACAAGATTAAGAATCTATAGCTATATAAGATATTTCCTTTGCACGGTGAGGACAATATATCAAATGTGGCATAGGTTTAAATCTCTAAAACTAGTATATCAGTATAACTGGACTCTCATTGCCAATCACTACTCCTGCTCGCTTCTCGCCACATATACCCCATTGTACCCTCTCGAAACATCGAGAGGGGGGAAACTCTGTACAAGCGGCAAACATTGACCCGTGTCCACTGTTCTTGTAGACACAGATGTACAGACGCGCGCAGCCACCAACACAGCATGGCACTCTGCTAACACTCACTATTCCCTACAGTAGGGGCTCAAGTTTCGCTCTCCAAACGATGTATACCCTTTTCCCTTTAGCCGGCTCGAGTTGACCATAGAATGAATTGGAAATTAGACTCGGCATTTGCAGATTGTCCATTGAACGGATTAATTATATCCGGTTCTCTGTATCATAAAGACTACTTGTGTATATTTCGGTAACGAGGAGCCATTTCCCGAAACAGCAATCCCGAGAGTAAACTGTTTTACTACCTTCGTGTTCCACACTGGCCATCGGAATAAAAGAAAACGACCGGAGAGGCAACTTAATCTTGGGCCATACCTGCTGTGGATCACAGATATTGGGTAATATCGTCATATTAACCGAAAAGAACGATAGAATATTCGTTGAGCGTCAATTCTCGTTCTTATATTTATTTATAATTTTTTTGTCAAATAAAACTCAAATCCAGAATGCAGGCATTTATGATAATATCTTTTACATTTAATGAATTCAACTTTCCAATAGAAACAGTGAATTACGTTTGCGGCCCATCAAGCCGCTTCTTAGGCGTAATATCTTGAATATCTCGGCTTTATGTTTGGAATGAATACTGCCTCTTATTGCGTATACGGAATACACGCGAGATTCCATTTATCTCCTCGCAACTTCTCTCTATCTTTCCTTACCAGGCTCATTTTCCGGTTTTACGCCCCCTCTAAGGTGTCTTCAATCTCCCGAATTTCCATACGGGCACCGTAAATATAATAACAACTTTCACCGTAGTTTTATTTCGCTTTTGTTATCATCATCCCCCGTCTAAAGTACGACATGAAATATGACGATAAGCCCGGCGATTGTTTCCATCGCCAAAAGAGTTGGCCCTCGTAAAATTATATTTTTTACCAACATCCTCCTCTTTATTTTTCTCTCTTTCTCTCGTGATGTACGGTCCGGAATCACCGCGTGAAACCCCCTCCCCCTCTCGCCAACACACTAACGAGCTCTTTATCCCCTCGCAACGGGTCCATCTCAATGAATATTATTTCCCCGTACTTTTTGATCTTCCATTGGCTATTGAACCGGAATTTATCGGCATTCAAAAACATTGACGCGAAAAAAATAACAGTAATAAAACCACGTTCGTATGCAGTACGGTCAGAATATTTTGGCGTCTCCGTTCCTTGTACATGTACGAAATAATTCAGTCGCGGTACAGAAATTCTTTGTTCGTATTTTTCGCTGGCCACGCTTCAGCTCCATAATTGAAACCCCTTTCGTTTGTCGCGATCGGTTTTAAACGGAATGCGTCGTTATTTTGTGCTATGAAATTAACACAGCTTCACCATGAGAACCATATCAGGGCAATACTTAAGGCCATTGCACCTATAACATATATGACTCTTGATAGTTGATTGTTTGCAAGGAAAATTTAAAAAAAAAGGATATCCCTAAAACAAACTATCTACTCGTATCTGAAAAGTGACAATACCTTTCGTGAACTTGACAATATCTTTAAATTAAAATTAAAAAACCGAAAATAATTTCTAGTCGAAGGTTGTATGGAAGCGACCTTATGAAAAGTCGAAAAGCCTAGATGGGAAATTCAGGTCAGGAAGTACGGCATAAGAAACTTTGGAAAGGACCGGGAGGGCAGCCAGCAATATTGGATTTCTTTCGGCCGCTAGTAGATGAAAACCTGTCTCTTGCAACTAGCCCTGACTGTGAAGTATCACTTCAGAATTGTGCCCGGAGACATTTCCCGGGGACGTATTAATATGGAACGTACTAAAAAATACGAATAAATATTATTTGCCCAAGAGGACAACACTTTTCAAAAGTGGACAAATGTCTTGATCTATAAAAACTAAAGAATTATCGCGGCTTGATAAGTATAATGAATTATTTATAACAATGGTTTTATAGCCATATTAACTAATTTTAAGGTATAATCATTTATTTAAGCAACGTTTTTATTCGAGTCACTATATGTTGTATGTCACTATTATTTTTTAATACTGTTCGGAAGGTGAGAATTGCCAAAATTATATTAGTTAATATTGCTCGGGCAAAGCTGGCATATCTTTCCAGTATTTACAAATTTTAATAATTTTATTAATAAAAAATTTATAACTAAATATATTTAATAATTATATTTAGAATCTAGTCGTGCTGATGAATAATCTAATAATGAAAACATATTATCTTTTATATTTAGGTTTCAATCATGCGACCCTAAAATATTGCATTATGATTGGCATGCAAACAAAAAGTACGGGCCGATGAATGTGCGTTCATTTCTCGGGGTTGGCCCCGGGATCCGATCGGTTTTTTCGGTAGAGTGAAACTTCTAATAGACTTTCGTCCAGGGACAAGGTAAAAGAGTGCAAATAAGCTCACTGTGAAGGAGAGGTGACCGAGGCCGGTGAAATGAACTGTGGCTGAGAGGGGGAGTGAAACGAGGCCGCCAGGAGATGGGCAGGAGCAGGAGGAGGCAACGAGCCCGGAAGAAAGCGACTCGCAGGGGCCAAATTGGGCAGACAGCAGCCCACTTCAACCAGATTGAAGTCCGACCCCCTGTCCTAGCCCAGTACCAACTCTCATACTTGCTCTCCCAACCTTTAGATCTCTAATATAAAACGGCCACTACCCTCTATCAGTCAGGGTGAGTGCTCTGGAACCCTCGAAAACCAAAAATTTTATATACAATAATATAATCGTATTAATGTTCCACAGTCCAATATTTCAGCGTGTTGTGTTCAAGTAAAAATACCTTGAGAAACTCATAAAGGAAAGCGTTGCTGCACTTTGTAACGACCCTGGAACGCCGAGAATGGAATGAGCCAAATTACACCAGAGACGAAAAGCAGAGCCCGCCCCCTTCCATCGCTTTTATACCTACAGAAAATTAAGCCGTATATTTTCCGGAATAAAGGCCCCAGCAGTAAATAACTAATTAGTACTCTTTCTTAGACCGTTTTAGTAGAATAAAAAAGTAGTAGTAGTAAAAAAATTGGTTGATTTAATATTTTGCCGACCATTTTAATAGGAAAAGTAATACGAAATTTTAATATTTCTACTATATATTAAACTATTCTCGCAAAACTTAACATGAATTTTTAATCTAATCGATTTCTCGCCTACCCAAAATAGTGTCCTCGTTATATTACTCTACAAGTTGTATTGGATTAAATTATCAGGGTTTGATGATATAATTCTATAATCGTCCTTTCGTTCTAAACCATTTCCACAATATCATTCAATTTGCAAATACACGCGTCCTACGCATCTTTACACAGTTCCACCTTTCTTAACGCCTCTTTGTCAGAGCAGAGAAGATAGGGAGAAAAAACAAACTTTTTCAATAATTAAATTACAGTCGGTATTGTGTCGCCGGGGCGAAATCCGGCGGAGTTGTGGGTAGGGTTCTAGTTGCTAGTCGGGGGGGCCACTCTGGCCGCAAAGTAAGTTGTGAAGAAGAAGAGCGAAGGGGGCGCCGCCACCCCCGTTCGGACCCGCCCCGGGGGCAAATTGGGCCGGGCTAGGACAAAGTTTCGGAGCTAGGGTTTATAAGGGGCGGGGGCGGCGTGGGCGCGGAGGGACGTGAGCCGGCTCTCAAATTCGGGGGCGGCGGCCCGTCGCCCAGTTGGCGCCCCCACGATACCCGCGTATTGAATTTTTTATGAGCCTCCACACCATCCCACCCCGCCCACTAACCCACCCTTCAATGTTTAACCCCCTTGTAATAATATTCATATCTGCCCATCCCATCATTGAAGTATGTGTCAATTTTCACTCGTTTTCTTATCAATTTGCAACATTTGACGGAATACTCATTATTTAAAGCACTCAGTTACACATAATACAAGAGACAGTTTTGTTCATATTTTTGTTTTAAACTGTTTATTTCAGACTATTTCAGGTATATTGAGTTTACGCGAGTCTAGTATAAGTGTATGCACAGCGGGTCATGCTGATTTGGTATTGCGAGGAGCCAAACAATATAACTTCTCAGGGTCGGGGGTAGCTTAAATATTAGAAATAAACCTGAAAACTATTTCCCGGCAAAATGTTCGTAGTCGTATTCTCCAACAGAGGGAAGGTTAACGCCGGTAGGTAGCTGTAAGATAGGGACGTCGTTAACGATATTCACGGTGCTGGAAGTTGGGGGGGCCCCCGGTCTAATACGACTAGTTGTGTTGGGTGGTGAGGTTCATCAGGGCCGACCACAACACTGACCTAACTTCGACAGCGGGCTAACTAGTGGGGCCCGCCCTACAGTCCCGCAGTTAGGGCTTTATCTCTGCCGCCCTAACGCCAACACCCTCTTCCAACCGCTCCCAGAATTCAGTGTAATTATCCTAAGTCGTACAGGCTATTTGACATTTTTATTAGTGTCAATCAGTCCAGGCTGGTAAGGACTCTGTACTAGTGACGTTTAGTTTCGTGTCCTGTAACTTGTACAAATGCATTAACAAATGTAGTTTATGTGTGAAAAAAATGACAAAATATTGCACTTCAACGAAATACAGCTTTATACGTCTGTGACTAAGAGATGAATTATTCTGATAAGCTAAAAATAAATTAACTTAATACACTTAATCGGACATTCGTTTGTAACTGAAATTTAACATACTTTACAAGAATTAATTTAAGTTGGACAGTTGGGTTCTCGGTGAAAGCTGGGTACAAGAAGGACTGTCCTCATATTTTAATGTTCTTTAAAGAAAAAAATCTTCCTGGCTCTCCTTCCCGCTAATAAATCTATTTGATTCAGTCCCCAAACTGTACCCGGAACTTAGAATGTCAACTGAAATTGAAAAACTTCTGTAATATGTTTCACAGGGTTGAAATACCCGAACGGGCAATATTCAAATTACTATAATGCTCGCAATAAATCTGAAACGATTATAACAAAGTTGGCGATAGAAAAAGATACTACCGCCATGAACGAACATATACATTTTTTTAACATTACCATATTTTATAAATGATATGGAATCATTAACATTAACTCTAAGAACAGAGCCTAGTTATGAAGAGTACTAATAAACTGAATGCCATAACATGTCATCTAAAATATTAAATAGGCCAAATTCGAAATATTCTACATACCAAACGAAAAAAGAAGACATCAGGAAGATATTATAGGAGGATTAGTTGAGTTATCAAATCAATTGAAAACAACCTCCGCCATTATTGCCACTCTCGTTTCGAGTGTTTCGCCAGGGGCGAGACCAACATCTGAGCTGCTCTTACCACCTGCGCATGCCGGACCACGAACTGCTACCCGGGTTCAATTTCCAAACTTTAAATCAGTTTCAAAATTGAATTTATTACTTAAGTTCGCGTAATAAATTAAATAGAGCGCCCCCAGAGAATCAAGTTCGGCGGTTAGTTCGTTAAGAACTGCTTTCAGAAAAATTATGAGACGAGGGCGCCGCTCTCAATATAATTTGCTGAACGCTCACTGTGTTTAGGACCCTGAAAAGGAGCTATTTATTATCACATTCTGGAACCAGCTGGAAAATATTTCGGGTGCGTTGATGATGAAACACACTTGATAATAGGGCTTAATTAAATTTAATGCTAACTCATAAATTATCGAAGAATTGAAGAATGAAATACAAATTATTTTTGTTTAACAGAAAACAATATTAATTTGATCCAATTCGTTGATAGACCATCCTGATGTTTACCACCAGAATGAATTCGGGCGTATCCCGTTGGGATGACGGGAGCCGCCCTCCACTTTGTTCCCGGCTGAATCCGAATTTCCGACTCGGCACTAATAAAGCGGAATAAGCCGCGAGCCGGCAGTTTTCTCCCAGGTTATGACTGGCGAAGGATTTGCGGACCGGGGCAATTGCGGAGTCGGCACAATCCTGAGGATTATACACACTACAACTAGTCACATATATCGGGCGGAGGTCGACGATAATTGGATTCGCCGGGGTTGCCCTTAATCCGGCGGGAGGAGGGGGCGGTGCGGGGGGTCTAATGAAAACGCGTCCAGAAGCGTGGGGGGCCAGGTATTAGGCCTGGCATTGTTAGCGCTGTAATCGGGGCTGTCCTCGATTTGAACGGGGAGCATTATCGGCCAGCTCCGAGGCGCCGCAAAGCACCAGGATTTGCCTTGGTCCTAATCGTTCCCTAGGGGCTTACCGACTGGTCCACCCCTGTCGATATGGTATTTGTATCTGAATCCGTATACAAATAATGAAGAAAGCAGAAGCCCCTCCTTTTGAATTATTAGTTAATTATTAATGTAATTACCTATCTAAATTTTACTCAATTGTTCAGATTCTATTCCTCTATAAAATTCATACGAGGTGTTTCTAAGAAAGTATATATTCCATGAACTAGAAATTCGTAATGGGAAATATGAATATGTTTTCTATGAATTGTACCAAATTTTCAATTTAATGAAAAAACAGTGCTATATTTTTCATGGGAGCTATGTAAATTGCTCGTGATCTTGCTTATGGTCCAACACCATATTGTGAAATGTTTCGTATTGTGGAGTTTACACAGTGTACCGAATGTTATTTGTCTAGGGATTGCACTTGTAGAGGTCTTGGTCAGCCTACTCCCTATCTAAGATGTCGAAAAAATATACTAAGCCTGTAGCTCTCTCGGCTTTCTGTAGAATTAGGAGTGCAGTGGGCAGGCCGAGTGGCCCCCGCTTATAAACTATTCGCTGCATTATTCATGTTTGGGCTCTCTCTCTCTCTCTCTCTCTCTCTGCTCACGAAAATCTCTCTCGCCCTCTGAAAATTCCGAAGCGGCAACACTCCACTCCTCAAGTCCCATTGCGCAGTTTTCTTTTATTCCGGTGTTGTCAATTGTACTTAATATTAGCACGGGACAATACCTGTGCTAAGGGAGATCGAAATTTCGGAAGGAACGGGTAAAAATCTTAACCCAACTAGACATTTCTTATGTATTGGAACTCTGGGAAGAAAGTCCGATGTATCATGCATGGGTGTCCAGGACGGCCTACAAAGCCACAAATTTACAAACCACGACAATTTATGTATAACACTATACCTCTCAATCTAAAAGGGGGAACGACCTTAGCCGCAATTTTGAATCGATCCAGCAACCCTCAGTGCCCGAGATCGTGCTAGCGGTGCTGCGACGTGGCCTCTATTTACATAATATATTCCAGTTTATATGATAAACGAATATTTTGACGTCTTTGTTCCATCGATCCAGATATGCTGCAGGAAGTTGTAATCTGCGATTAACTTCTATTTTATTTTAGGATAGCCGTAGTACTCAAAATGTTTTATTGAAAACATAAATAAGAGTCTTACTAGTTAGTTAGCGACTAGAGTGTACCTGCTAGGAGGAGGAAGAATGGGATTACACGTTTCGGGAATACTCACTTAACGATGAAGCCAGGAGAGTGTGGTAGCATATGCGACACAACAGTCTGTTTTTCCTCTGCAACGTTTCTTCAATCATCAGTAGATAATGCGGACACCTCAACAAGGCAGGATCGGATGCTTTACTCACACAAAACAATATCCCTCGCGATGAAGAGGAAATAAATTTGTTCAGACTTTAATTCGCCAGAGCAAAACTTTCATTGATGACGACAGAATGAGCTAAAAAAAATCACGAACAAAATAACTATGTCCATTCAGATAGAGCACTCCATCCTGGGAAAGTGTGTACGCCGCGTGGAGGCATAAAAGGGCCCCCCCTCAATTAGCGCCGCTGGGGGTTCCAATTAGAGTCACGTTAAAATATTTAATTTGGACACCTCTGTTCCCGGCCATTAGGGACGATCGGGCCCAAGCACCGCCACGGGGGTCCCCAATAGTCCACACACACCAACAGTCATTTACACTCTCGTGTAAAATCACACACAAACACAGATTTGACTTATTACGATAATTTATTAGTGTTTAACATAAGTAATGCAACGCAACAATGATGTTCGCATGTAAAAAAAATTTTACTTTCTCATTTGAAAGCACCAGATCAGCAGTATTTTGCCCGATATATTGATAGCAGAAAATGTTGAAAGTTTTCAAAGTGGAATACCAGTTCGTGGAGATGTTTATAATAACATTTTCTTCGTGATGCTTTATGATATCAATCAGGAATCCTATTGGTACAATTTGGAATATCTGATAATATTTATTACATTTTTTAGTAAAATGTTAATGTTACATTGCGTCGGTAAATTTTCATTGACTAATATTATATTTTGATGCTCAGATCATCCGTATGCTCATAACGATCATATCGAACATTTCACCATATGCAATTTGTGGATTCTATAAAATAAAGAGCTCATCGGTATGCTGTAGCTTAGGGGTTACCGCAGGAAGGAGCCACAGAAAGGCTGATGTCGGCCCAGTACATGAGGCTGGTAGAGCATTCAGAATAGGACGGCCTTCTAATCGCTATCGTAATTAAGGAACCGAGCATTAAGCTATTATCAAGGGATTACTCCAGAAAGTTAACTTGATTGCTGAACAGCGTACATTGCCGGAATAATTAGCAGGAACCGATGTCAAAGGGAAAAGGAATTTATATCCGCTGCTAGGGCCGGCAAGACGACGACCGAAAGCTATGAATTTCTCATCAGTTGAAAAGTGGCCCTGTACAACTTTGCACTGGCAGCGGTTCCGCTCAACAACTTCAGGCGACTCTGATTTAAATTTTCAAGATATGGCCGCAACTCTTTAAACATTTCTCCAGGGACTTAAATTTTACTACAAGATTCGACGGCCATTTCTAAATTCAGATTTTAGGATGCAATCAAATTTTTCAACGTTTATCCAAAATATTTTACTCGAGAATAGAGAAAATCCATATTTTGTGGAATTTTACGAATTTAAAATATAAATTCATACTGAATATAAAATCATACCTAATACCTTTGAAAACTGTCCGAAAGCCATTATTTTCAGTGACAGCGTGTCGCAGTAATTTTGACAAGCTTTCATTCACTATTTCTTTCAATATTAAAGCTAACGTGGAAGGTTTTCTGTTATTCCGAGAATTGAAAACTCGCGCTTTGAGTAAATAAAACAGTAAATGCGTCTACGCCCAAACCGAATACAAGATACGCCCCATTTCAAGGCACAGTCAATAATGGATATTTTCATGAAAATTGAAAAAATTAATATTTTTAATTCTTTCCTTTCACGCTCAATGAAACGGGAGGCCTGTAAAATATTTCGAGTAAACATTATTTTCCTGATGACTAAATATTTATTAGGCCTACGCTGTTCCCGGCCCGGATAACGTGTCTGGGTAAATCCTCCGGCAAAAATGGGAGGGGCCTTTGTTAAGGCGGATACCTCGTTACCGGGGGCCTGCCGATAGGGAATTGCGGAGGCCCTAAAGTGGGCTGCATTATGCACGAGTATTAGGATGCAAGCCCGGGCAACTCCCCGTATTTACTGTCGCCGGCCCCAGCCCGCTTTTCCATACCCCTTTCATCCCATCTCCGCCTCAGATGAAAAAGTATCGATCCGGGAAAATTTCGGGAAACTGTCTTTGTCTCAACCACTTTCTACACCCTCGGAGGCGGTCTTGTAAACCTTCAAATACCGGCAATTCCGTTTTAACCGGCGGTGTCAGTATAAAAATTTTAGATCTCTAATAAAAACTCGCATTCTACACCCGACAGAGTCCAATATCATTAGATAGACGAAATATCCATCCTTTAATATAATTTTTCGTAGTCACTGAACCTAGAAGAGGATTTTCAGTAGTAAAGCCGCAAGAATGGAAATATGAGTAAACTCGACCCTACGGGACCTGTACGGTTTGTGGAGAGGAACAAATATAGACTGCTATTGGCGCGTCTGTGCTCTGGGCGTCCAAAACCAAATGCCCAGGGCGGGCTGGCCGCTAATAATTGAGCCAGCCAAGCCCGGCTCAATCAATATCCTTGCGCTCGTCGCCTCTTTTCTCCCGCTTCTACATAGCTCGGTCTCGTTTTGATTTACAATCGGACATAAATCTGTTCAATATTCTATCAATTCCCCGTCCCGTTTTTAAAAATTCCCCTCTGTCCCTTCGATAGTGAGGTGGTGGGCCTTTAAATTATAGCGAGTGAAAAAAGAAGTAATATTAGCTAATAAATGCATTCATCCCAGCGCATTCAATTTGGAATTGAAAACTTTGTAAAAGTGTCAGATATACTTCTGTCTGATGGTGTAACGGAGACCCGTCCTCTTTGGAATGCCCCCTTGGACGAGACTACTTGAGTAAACTGCGGGATTTTAATTAAATCGGCTGACCAACCATACGGCGCAATCCGAGCCGCTGTTTTGTAAACTCCACGATTTATTCCCTTTTTTTGTTTACCGAACGCTCACATCACGAAATTGTCCGCCCTCTAAAAAACACTACTCTTTTACTGCATACTCATTTTTCATCGATTCCCTGAGATTTGCAAATCCATTCCACTTATCAATAATACTTTAGTAATTAGACCAAGAGTTTCAGGTTTAGCCGTGATAGGACGGCACTGTTGATTCCACAACAACTTTCGTTCTTCATAAGTATTTTAAATAAATATTTCAGATTTTAGGTAAATAAGAAGTAATCTGCCGGAAATTACAAAAACAGGTATTTCTTGTAAAAATGTCATCTTTAATTTTTAAAAATGTATACATAATTTCCCTATATTGAACATTAAAATTGGTACTATTAATATTAATATTTATATTAAAAATTCGAGAAATTATTGAACAATTAACTATAAGATAAATTTTGCAGACATTAATTTCTTAGAACATGTACCTCTTTATCTTACTAAGTGCCAAAAATTAATTGTATTGACCATCTCCGTTGACCTTTCAGTTAGTAGCGGCGCGATATCGCCAGAAAGCCGGGTGTCCGAATATACATAACCGAGCCGAATGAAAAAAGCGTTTCCGCCCGCCCAAACCTCTCCATTCAAACGGGCCATGTCGGTCGTATTTTGTCGGCTGCGATAAACGCCGAGAAAGGAAACAACAAAACGGAAAAAACGCAAACAATAAATAGAGCGAGAGAGAGGGGCGGAGAGGGAGAGAGAGTGAGAGTGGGAGAGTGCGAAAAGCATGCGAGGAAATTACAAGGGAAGATAAAGAGGAGTGAGGGAGGGAGGGAGAGAGGGAGCTGTGTGTTTATCTGGGCGGCTGTCGGGTCCCTGCAAACGCTTTTCATGATGAATGCCCGCAGCCGGCCCCTGAAAGATGCGGCCCTCATCCACCACAACGGAAAATACCCCCAGTCCCATACCTAACGGAAAATAAATAGCTTAGTGTATTTTAAAGAAAATCTAAGAATACAAGATGAAAAGATTCGCGGGATAAAGCCGGCGATCAAAATTTAGCAATTACGGACTTAAAGCCAAGTAGACAACGGGGAGCATCGTCATGGCTTGGGGGAAATTAAATGCTTAATAATTTAAATGGAAGGAACCACAGAGTTTAGATAACCTGTTTTTGGTCTGCAAGGGGTTGGAATAAAGTAGATTTCGTGTGTTTCTATCTCCTCTCGCCGGTTTGGTCTTTTGCTATCTTTTGCATTATTAATATCATTCTATTAATATTATTAATATAATATTTGCAATACCAACGTGTAATATAATCAACACTGTGCACATTATTCTAAAGCGTCGTGCAGATTTATTTCTCCCGAAACCACGGCGTCAGGTTATACTTGACCATCAAGACGGTCCCGTCGTGCGGGCTTGGTATCGGTAGCGCCGTAATTAGCAACCTAATATGAAATAATTTACGTATTGTACAGATTTGATGGAATGCACTAAAGATCAATTCCAGTGTGACAATGGTTAGTGTGTCGATAGAAAGCATCACTGTTACAATTCTGGGAATTCACATGAGGCTTGTGCTGATAACTCACACCTTCAAAACTGCAGTATGTTTCATTGAATATTTTTGTATAATTTAATTTCAGTTTTACGATTTTAATTGTATATACTCCATTAAATCTTGGATGAGTGATTTTCCAGGCAGAATTAGATTAAATTTAAATTAAATTTGGACCTCCATATTCATTTGAATCTAGATATAAATTTTAATTATGAATTATTGAGAATAATATATTTTGAATTTGTTTATTATTTTTGAATATTAACTTATAATTATCTTAATTATTAAATGCAAATTATTTTTTTAAACAATAATTCTATAGCTTAATTAATTCATTGGCTAATTTTAATCGATTAGGAGAAAAATTATTTTTGTGAAGATTCCTATAGATACCAGATGTGTCTATGGAGCATAATTGAGCGTAAAAATGTTCGACCTTATGTTCATACCAAAGTCAAAACCTTCCCAGGGGAGGCACTGCTATAATTTAATATATTGCGCTCTATACAATAAAATCACAGTTGATCGAACTCGATCGCCGTTGAAAACTGAAAGCGGTTGAAATTTGGCCGGTCAAAAACCAATTGACGAATCTGCGGTGCCGAAATTAAACCGCGGTATCCAAAGACTATCGATTCAGCTCTTCATGAGCTTCCCTTTTGAGTTGAAACCACAACAGATTATATGAAATTAAGAAGTGGAAAGAGGCCAGCTTACCAAGGCAATTATTAAATCGTAAATTATAAGTAGGTCTAATATCTGCAGTTCGTTTCCAATTTTGCAGTTTTCTAATTTATCATTAGAAAGAATCATTTCAACCTAGATATTACTGTATTACGCATCGTAAGGAGGAAAATTTAATTTTGGACATATAGATAATCCTTTTAAGCGAGATTAAGAGGTAGTTACAATAGTAGAGAGAAAGGTAGATTAAGAGACTATTTCTTTTCTGGAAACGTGGGGCGGGAGCATTTGAGATGAAGATCCCTCCCCCTCGGCATCCCCAGCCTTAACACCAGAGATAGTTGCCCTGGATAAGAAACTTTTGTTTTACAAGTCCATTCAGATTATAGCGAGTTTTCGTGCTCGGCAACGTTAAATGTTGCCAACAGTTCCCCGGCAACTGGGGGCTTTCCCACCGGCACCGATCACACGGTTCGGTGCCCGCTTTTCCGAACTCAACATCCCGCCGGTATAGCCCGACGCCCGAACTCTGAAAGTCCCCTCCCAGGCTAAGTTATAATTGAGCACCCGCACAATTAATATAATTCCCGGAATCAGCCTTCCCATTGACAAGTTCCGTCAAAATGAATTAACTGTCTTTCTCCCGAAGTACATTTTTTCTGTTCTCCGAGTAAATATTAGCTACAGTTTATTTTTCGTTGCTTATTTTATTGTTTTTTTATTCATTGCGCTGCACAATATACTGTTTAAACAAAAGCATTTGATCAAACGCGACGGAAGGAAAAATAAAAAAATGAGCATGATAAAATGATATTTTTACGGCACTTTAGTACTAATTCACATGCTTTAGGACGCGGAATTTGAGTTAGAAATTCAATATGTTCATACCACAGACTGTTTATGTATTTAACCATTTCAAACCAATATTAAAAAACCAATGGGACCCACAGCCCGATGTAGGAGCAGAGTCCACCGCGGTGGATGGATTTGGTTTTACGAGGAGTAAGCCGCCATCCAATATCTGTTCCCCTACCGGAGACTACGTGTGGAAAATAACGCCGTCCGGAGAGCGCGGGTGATGACATTCGGTAACATCGCTGTGTTCCATTGCACAGCCTCGGGCCAGACCTTGTTCTGTATTGGAGTGTAGAGTAGAGAGGCACCCCGGGGTTTTTTTTTATTAAATCGTTGGGCGGGGGCGGCCTAATAAACCCCAGCCGGGATATTCATCAAACGCCCTTCATTCCGAACATTGTTTCTCCATTATGCATTCCCTTAGTTTTTTCTCTCTTTTACATCGAAAAAATAATCCCCTCGTGAAAGGAGGCTACTTGGAGTTTATAATAATAGTTCATCGATTAATGATGTAACCTAACTTACTTGCAGATTATATAATTAAATAGCATTGCATTTTCATTAACAAGGAATATATCCAGATATATCGAGTATTTGTAAATGTAAATTAAATTGATTTTTAAAAAATTGTGATTTGAGATAATGAGGAGGCGATGTTTTAAATCAACCGGCACGTATAAGAGAAATTCGAATGCGGTTTGGGATCTGAAATTTAAGTGACAGGGTAGTTACTTGAGAATATAATACTGAACGGATTGAACAGCGCTCTATTTCCATCCTCATCTCATCTGCGGTAGCCTTAAATCTAATTTAACCGACGTGCGAGTCGGGTCACAGACTTTGGGGTTCAGGACTAGGTAAGCCGGCTCGGTGAGACCGACGGCCGCCCGATGGGACATCCGGGCTCGCTAAAATACTGGCAGGAAAGATCTACGCCGCCGAGGGAAATCCAATAGCCATGAAAAAGTTTAATGAGCTGAATAGGGGAAGGGGGTCCTTCCTACCCGGCCAATTGATTACTGTTCTATGAATCCCAATCACACCCATAACATGGGGCTTCAGAACTGTAGAGACTTTAATCAAAGCTTTGACGATTACGAGGTATTCCATTATTTCTTAAGAATGAAAAAGAGTTGATGTTGAGACGTAAAAAGAGAATATATACGCAACTGGAACGATAGCTTACTACATACAATAATTCGGGAATTCCGACACATTACCATCTTTCGTATGCGAAGTCAATGTCCTTGCCATCGACGATCGACGAAGTTGGGGGAATTCACAATTAGGAACGAATATGCAACAAAAGGCATACCGACGGGAGGTTTTGAAAATTCCGACAGCGGGAAAACGGACGGACGGCGAAAAAGACAAACAGGGGGCTCGGGAGGAGTCCGCACGAACGGGCCCAATCGTAATTGGACAAGGTTTCGAGCTGAACTCGACTGGATCGGACAATGGAAGACGGCAGAGCCGGTCGGAAACAATGCCGCTTTGTCCGCCCTCTCCGGGGCCCATTGTCGACCGGGCCTGCCCCCTCTGGACCCTGATTAAAGCAATAAGGACCCACCGACCTCTGAGGCGCACCGGCAATTATACCCAGCTCATGTACCACTTTTTATGCCGCCCCCGACATAATCCCCGTCCTGTCCACTCAACACAAACACCTCTCACCCAGGATTTCTTATACCAAAGTATCAGGCCAGTTCAAAGGCGATTAAGCATCACTGGATCAGAATAACATGTAGGTTCCCACATAAACCTCAATAACCGCCAAAAAAACCCTTCAGATATAGATTCTGCCCCCATCCAACGGATATATGAAAATGAACTATGGGTTCCAACATCGCTACTTAATGCTCCCCGGTAACATCTAGTTATACAGGCTTTCCGTTCATAGCTATCCACATTTCGTAAGCGAGGCATATAGATAAAACAAATTACACTCTATACTCCTGGTTACTTTGAATGGCGCGAGAATTTAATATGATTTAAAAAGAAAATTGCGACGGAATTCAATCGCACGAAGTTTCTATAGGTCGGCTGTCATGCGGAAAATCGTATCGATCGGGCGGGCGGCCGTCGGCAGTAGGCAGAAATGTTTGCCCAGTCGTTAGTGGGGCATTAATTTTCCGGCGTAGGGGCCCCGACCCCCCATTGTCATGCAGAGCGATGTCAAAAGTGCCCCGGGACAATTTTATATCGGCCCCCCTCCCTGGAGGGCTTCATTTTGCCATGTAAATAAGGAGGAGGGGTGAACAGCACCCCGCTAGGTGCCAGTAAGGACACTCTGCTTTCCCCAGGCCCTATCGCCAAAAGTTCAGAACACTCGACTGAAAAGGGATTGCAGGCATTTAAATGGGAAATCGTATTAAAGAGTCTTCCACTTATAGTGTAAATTTGTTACCGATAAGACTTTATTCTTTACTTTGTATGCATTTACGTCCGATACGCCATTATGCGATGAAAACCATTATGCACAGACGACATTTCTAAAATGTAGTAATTATAAAAATACTACTTTCTTTGTTGTTATAGGTTTTAAACATATATTGTTTGAAATTACTCACCAATCAGGTTGCGATGACGCGTATGCAGAAGAAGCTGGCCTGATCTTCAGAATCTGGAAAGAAGGAAATTTCTTGGTTAGAATTTATTTAAGAAACAGTTTTTCATATTTAATTTACATAAAAATAAGAATTATTAGCGTAAATAAATTAATTTAATTCAGTATAATATTTGTCTGTCTAATGATAGCCGCTGTTGGGTAGAGGAACGCATATTAGTTGTTTCAGATAACTCTGATTGGGGCCTCTGAAAATATCGTAGTAACCAATTATAAACGCAAGCCACTGGTTCGGAAAGATCTAAAATAACTGGGGTAAGGATGTCCAAATTTGTACACTAATTATTATATTTACATACTTAAATATAAAACTTGTGTAACAATGTTTGGTTCTTAGATTAAAAATGGATTGTGTACACAGGGTGCAGAGAAAATATTATCTTTTTGGTGGTAATTCCTCCAGAAACAGCGCGGCGTAATAATAAAAGCTAAAGCAAAATCCTGGGAAAAAGTGAGAAGGAGACGAGATTGTGGTCCCCAAGGAGAAAGGGACGCCGGCCCTCAGGCCACTAAGCGCCCCGAGGGCCGGCCTTTCCCTGATCTTCTTTCACTTTGATTTATGTTCTGATCGTCCGTTTTCTTATTCCCCGTTTCTTTTTCTTTTCCTCTCGCTTCCAGATGATTCTAACCAATCTATCATACTTCAAGGGACAAGGTCGAAAAAGTACTTGCGCTATTTAGCAATTTCGTGAAAAATTGTAGGAAAAACCTGTCGGCACAACGAGCACACATCTCAAAATTAAATACTTTTAATACAGCAGGTTCAATAGCTGTTTGAGGGTATTTGTTTTCCTTCATTATTTTGTATAAATAAGATACGAGACGCCAAAAGGGAGAGGGCTGAATACCACGCAGAGGGGCCCCACCGATATCGATTGCAATCCGTGGCAGTCAGAGCCTCGCGGGCTTAGCGAATGTACTACCTCTCGTGCCGATCGGCTTAAATTAAGCGAACGTTCATAAGTAAGTTCGTATTGTAGTCCTAATTTGACTGGGAGCACTTTATTGAAGCGAAGAGAGGGTAAACCGGAGGACATTTCGCCGTCTGAGAACACAATTATCTAACAAAGGTGATGTGTCTGACCAATCAACTAGAAAAATTCAACTACAGACGGTATCATAATCCAATCGAACAGTAATACTATCCATGAAATATTCATATGTTCATGTCATCTGTTAATAACATATTGAAATGAAGAGTGTTCCCCTCTGAGAAACATGGCTTCATCTAAAAATATAAATGCAAGTCCGGCCCAACTGGAAATTCGTAAAACCGACTGGTCAGCTACATAAATTTGTACAGCTGCAATCCTCTTAATGTATAATAATTAAGAGAGAAGTGGGTATAAACTTGAATAAAAGCGTTTGTTGGGCCCGATATAAAGTCACGGTTGGGACCTAACTAAATCCGAGGCCCGGTCTGATACTCGTAAATCGCGTTGCTCGCAAACCCACCGTTTACCAACCCGCCCCACACAAACCAGGGAAATGGAATCGATATAACGGCTGTGGCCTCTTCTTTATTTTTGATAAGGCCCAGGAAAACTTTCCCAAAGAACAGCTGAACTGAAATATTCAATAACGATTGGGACAACATACATCCATTCACAGTTTTGGAGTGTCAGGAAATTTGTAACTAGATTATCTGATTACTGAAGAATATTATAATTGAGAACTATATGATTATAGTGCACACAACACGTTATAAGCTGTCCAATTTCAGACGAAGTTTGAATTATCTGTGCCAACTTAGCCTTAATATTAATACTAATTTGGAGATTGTTATAGTAGAATTACTTACAAAATAAATTAATATTGAAAAGATATTCGAAATAACGCGAGGAGGGTCGAAGAATTAAATACATATTTTAAGGTTTAATTAAAACTTTGATGGAAAAAACTATCTTAGCCGTCTAAATAAAAAAAATCATTAAAGGCGGCGGATAGCTACCTTCATTAAGCCTGTTAGAATTACTTTGAAGGCAGCTGGCGCTTACCTGTCGGTTTGTCGAGGGCTGGCTCCACTTCTCTTATTAAAGAACTCAAGACTCGTGTCGGAGTTCGATTTCAGTAGGAAAGTTCAATAATAATAAATTTAATTCTGAATTTTGTTCAGCCTCAAAGATAAAAACTATTGGAAAATAATAGGCGGGGTCTGTAATTTTGAGGGGTCCATATTTCATAGTCATTTAACTCCACCGACTACCCTTCGATTATCATATTCATCACGTTTGTATACTTTAAGAATGAAACATGAGACAAAAATTCTCAAAATGTGGAGTAAATTTTGGATAGATATTGGGAAGAGTCGGCCAGCCACGACGCTATGGGACCAGATATTGCAATCACAGTTTGAATTCTCCCCAATCGGAGTACACTACAGTTTTTGCGGATTCGGGGTAATTAGGTTTGAAAGGTCAGCACAAAAGGCTAAGCGGTTCGGGCTGGTCAAAACAAGGCTACTCCCCAAAATAAACAAACGGGCGCCTCTTTGGCTGCGGAAATTCGAATCGCTCGTCGGAAAGCCGGCCCCAATCACAGCCCCACGACTTATCAGGTCCAACAAAACGCTAATCGCTTCGAATTGACTTATCGGCGTTGATGGTTGGAAAAATAAATTTTGCCGCGGCAAACACAAATTGAATGAGATTAAAGAAAACAAAAGACCGCGAATAATTAGCTGTGGGGAAAAAGTGAATGTCGGGGAAATACAAATTAAATTTCCATAGTTGTTGTTTGGATTCGAGTAAAACAAATAAAGAGGTATAATACCTGCCAGTAGTAGCCGTTAGTACATCCAATGGGAAACACGCAATCGGTGAGGTACTGACGAATTTGCTCATACATTTAAATACGGGATTATATGTATTGGGCCTGATTATGAATAAAGAAACGGTTGACCCCGTAGTCGACCGGAATGGAACCCATCCGTTGGAGAGAAACCGAATTTGAGATATGGAAGGCGTCGTAGTTGGAGGTCGGGGGCGCTATTGTCAAAGACGGGGGCTCTCAATCCATTCTGGTGGCAGCGAAAGCGGGTAGTTTTCCGGTTGGTTTGAGCCCGGAAAATTCGGCCTCGAGAACCATTATCTCGGATACGGCTCGCGTTCTCCGTCGCCCGAAGAAGAAAGTCCCCGACCCCACTTTCTACTTCGGAAAAGATCATTTTTTCCGCCCCTTCATTAGCTCCGGCTATCGGAAAAGCCGGGATGAGGATACTAGCGTATCAACGGTAAGGACTAAAATTAAGGCGCGGAAGGAAAACTTGATGAAAGAAGGAAAAAAGGTTCTAATTATAATGGCACGGAGGGATATGAATTTCACATATTTCGTGTTTTTCATTCTAGTTAAGTACATAGCCGCACCATCCTCAGGGAGGCTAGTATATCGGTGCAGACAACTAGCACAGTACAAGTGATAGTGACAGTGCAGTAAGGATGCCCAAAAAACATCCAAAGTGCCAAAGTGACTAACACCGCTACTGAAGATGGCGAGCAGCCAAAACCGGCATACCAAAAGACCAAACCAGAGGGAGGAGACAGAAACACACGAAATCGATGGTATTTCAACCCCCCGCAGACTACAAATCCGCCGGGTATTCTTTCTAGATTCCATTTCACTATAGAAATTACATAGTGTAAAATATCATTACATAGTGTAAAACCAGATTTGGTTGAATGTTACGCATGGAAAGAAAAGTATCTAATTTCTTGCTATATTTGATGAACTCCCCTTTTCAATTAAATTAAAGTAAGAACCTCATCCGAGCCCCGTTTCACCGAGCAAAGTAATAGGGCGTACAACTAGGAGGCCCTCAGTTAATAAAAGCCCTTTGAGGAGAGTACACTACTTTTAAATTCCACAATAGCCCACGGAGGAAACTCTCCTAGAGCTCGAATATACTGCAAAAACCCTACATTCACTAAACAAAGCTGTAAGTGAGCAAATTTCGGAAATAATGTGAAAATAGCTCACTATTCAAAATAGTACGGTGTAAACGATTTCTCCTGGGTTCGAATCCTAGTAGCGAATTTAATTTTCCTTCAATTTTAAATTTTAACTAATTAAACGAGAAGAGCTCGTAAACTGCAATATACTTATTAGAACAAGAAAAGCTTCAATTCCAACAATGATATTGAATATCGAAAAATCCGTGAGTACGTTTACACAAATAAATAGGTATTCAAACGCGTTATTTAACGGGTGGCTATACGCTGTTTAAATACTCGTAAGTAATTCCATACGGATACATAAAATAAACGATCTCTTCATAAATTAATAAAGAGAGAAACTATTGTGTGCCTAAAGGAAACATGTTCTTTTCGAGCGAATGGTCTCCGGGAAAAATAAATCTGGGAAGCCGCAGTAGGCGAGGCATGTCTCCGAACTCTGGAAATGCGATTAATTCCCGGTTCCTCGCCGGGAGACGTTCACCCTCCAACACGCGAGGAGAACCCGCTGGGGAGTTGGGATTTTTTCTTCCTGCCAAGCAATATTACTCCCTTTGCGCCGCCAAATCCCGCGAGAGGGGCGTACGGTATGTGGCCCGCCAGCCTGAGATGGCCCCCTTCAGCCCCATTGGAAACCGCCTTTTCTATCCTACCTTCTGGCCTGGACAGTGATATTTTACAACTCAGAACTGTTGAATACAATAGTAGTACAAAAGTAAATTAGCCTTATGCTAGATAATAGAACTCGATTTTCGACCAAATTGTAGACAGCAATGATCGATTGGAATGTTTTATCACCTCATATATGTTTTATTTACTTTTAAAATTATGTTATAAATGCGTCACGCATTCCTAGTAGCGGTACATTACTACAGACAATGATGAGGAGCCAAAACTCAGAAATATATTCAACCATTATCTATAATGCATTATTAAAATACCATAGGTTTTATCTAATTTTATCTTTTAGGTTGCATACAATTCGACAAATTTTCGAATCATACGTTATAAAGCTTTCGATTTAAATGTACATTACTGTAAAACATGAATTAAAACTAAATACCACATTTGTGTAACGTTTCTTCGATTTTTAGTCAGGATTTGTTTTATAGTGTTTATATTGTTATTTAATGTTTCAACAGATCTGTACGGAATGAAAACGGATAAGAAGGGGCTTGGGACCGACTGTTCTGGAGCGATTGGTAGTTATTATTTCAAAGGACCATTAGGGATACCATTGTCAACGCTTTTCAGCGGACAATAGAAAGGTTTATTTGAAAGAGGCTCCATGTCAATTAAGAAACGAAAAGTGCTTTCGGCAATTCATGAGACCGGTGAGTTCTCATCGTCTGATTTTAGTTTGTATATGAAGTTCTTACTCCGCATACTGTGTCCACACTGCTCTAATAAATATTAATGGACCATTGGAGGTTATGTAATTAATTTAAAGTTAAGTTTAAGCTAAATTAAGTTAAAGTTAAAGTTGATAATTGATATCAATATTTCAATTGATAAATCTACAAGACAACATCGATTCTCGCTGCTACGAAAATACTGTATATTTTCGCGAGTCACTATTTTTATTGCTGTTAGGTGATTCATAAAAGGACGGTAAAATTGACATTTGCATATTTAATTTAACTGGCTTCTCGAGCTATAAAACGAGACAATCTGTCGAAAGCGCATTATAATATTTTCATGATTGTGTAAGTTTGTTATATTGTTGATATGATGACTGTCTCATTTTATTCCGGTATTTGGTAATATATAGACTAGTCTGATTTGTATATTGTATATGTAAGTTAGCGAAAACGCCACCAGAGGACAAAAGGAGCCCTATTCTTGTATACTTATGTGCTGTACACACACGAAATCCTCAAATCAAATATACGTGTTGTACGTTAGTTCTCGAGATGTGGTACATTTTAAATTTTTTATATTTGTTTACATTATAATTCATAAAAATCTGTAGTTTGCGATAGCCTTCCCGTATTCAAGAAAGGTCCCGGAGAACAGCCGCCTCCCGGTAGAGGGTGACACATTTCAGGAAACGCGCCGAGGAAAATAAAAGGAAAAGGCTCAAATGACTCCTCTGAAGTTTTCCAGTGGGTTATTGGTCTCTCCCGTCTCTCGGGCAGAATTTTAAGTAGTCACGCATGAGAGTACCCGACGGTGGTACCGGCTCCCAACCAGGAGCCCCAGACATTAAGCAATGTTTCAATCGGCAATGCTATAGGACTATCCGTTTTTATAGTATTTATTTTAGTACACTAACAGTAAAAGTACTGAGTGGGTTAATTGGAAGATGTAGGTAAGTACTTAACTGCAATATATTTTTAGCGAAATTCGTCCTAAATAATATGATGAATTTAAAATTTATTCCGTAATAAAAACAAAGTATCATTACAGTTATTCATTAATTTGTAATTATAAAAACTTAGCAGATGCAGAATTCGCGACAGTGCATTTTAATTTCAATTAAAACTGAAAAACCACTCAAGATTCTCGTGCCTTCCATTAATGAACTCCCCGACTTATCGATTGAATGGCTTCTGCTACATTTTTCAAATAAAATTAAATCAGCAATTTCTTCCATACAACCTTCTTCCAGAGTGTTCATTAGGGAATTCCGCATTCAGGATTTTCTCTAATAAAAAGTATGCAACGCAAAAGGTGGAGGCCGGAATAAAAAAAGAAAAAGTAATAGCCAGAAATGTTTCCGCCATCTTTTCCCTATGATGTAATACATATTTCCATATTAATGGAATATTATACTGTCTGGCCAATTCTTGTTATGTATATGTGTGATATTGATTTCTCTATAATCTCATAACTCTCCTGTACCTCTAGACTTATCTTACCCGCTCCTTCATGTAGTATTATCCTAAACCTAATTTATATATTTTTATTGTTGCGATTTGTGGGGTAAATACAAAATGTGTACAGTATACACGAACGAAAGATGGTAAGTGCCGGTTAGCTCGACGTCGCCCTCTGTTCTCTTTCCATCATAACTTGGGCTTCAATAATTGATGAGAGAGAATTCCGAAGTTCGTTTCTGGAGGGGCCGAGGGTTGGCTGAGGCGAGGGAGGAGAGCCGAGTTAGACAATTTACGGTGGAGCGGGTACAACGCCAATTTACACACGAATGAGCGCCTTAACCTAATCTCGAAAATTATTATGTTCGAAGAAAATTCTCGTTGAAGAAGAAGCGGGCTGGGAGCCAGGAATACATTAGCACTCATATTTATACTGCAGGGTGGAACTAATTTTAGGCTCGCGGAACTTGATAGAATTTAAAGTAATTTCTACAGGCTAAATGTTCAAATTAAATCTAATGATACTGAATACAAGGATTAGTGTTTTTAAGAGTCCAAGTAATTTATAGGGGCCAGGGTTATACTCTCCGCCCTTGTCGCCTCCGGGAGACCATTACATAGCCCCCGGGCCGACCTCCACGGACTGGAAATTCGGTGCTGGGAAAGTGAACACTTGAAGAAATCGTCTCGAGAGGGGAAAAAGTGCAAAGGCTGAGTGGTAGGGGGCAGAGAGAACACCGGCCGATCGGGGAATGGACTCCTAGCGGGAGGAGTAAGTGAAGCCGGCAAGAGAGACAGAGAGATATCGGAGTTGGGGGTGAGTGCGAGAAAGATCCAGAGTGGGAGGAGGCACTGAGCAAGTGGCTCCGGACCGAGTGCAAACCCGTGTCGGCTAAGCTCCACTACTTAACCCCTCGACCTCTCTTACCCGCCGTTTCTACCGATGCCATTCCGCGCAAACGCCCATGATCGGAACACAATCCTGAACCGGTACTTCACCCGTACTGGAAATCAGTAAAAAGATTAAGATATTAAGTAGACCATCGGTCATCTCTGCGTCTTTCAAAAGAAGTAATCTATTTTAATTAAAAATAGAGGTATGTCGAACGGTGCGGGAAACATGTTTGGAATTTTGAATTCTATCAAATTAGTAGTAAATGGTGTTAGCATATTGTTTTAATAATGCAAATGTATGGTGAATTGCCAATAAAAATTAGCTCAATGAATTAGAACAGTTAAGCTTAAGCGACCCAGTAGGAGACGCGACTGCCAGGCTTGAATATGGAACGTCATCGTGGGGAAAGTTTTTAATTTACTCCGCTGCGGAAGTGTACGAGGCGTGAAAAACTCTCCGTTGAATCTCAAATTTAATACGACCCGGTAATAAACATGTAAATGACTTATGGGGACGAGATGGGGACTGGGACGGCGGAAAAAATCCTGAGAGGCCGACCAGTCGGCCTGCTCTGAGAGCGCGGAACGAATTCGGAAATATAAAGGCCCGTCATTAAATCTAAAATGGTGGCGGCCGCCACACCAGAAAAATGCCAACGTATATCTGTAGAAAGGAACTTGTTTCTTTCGACATGACCTTTTCGAATCTAAAGGGTTGAATGTCAATATCTATTTTGTACAGATGACTTGAAAAACTTCGGTAATAAAATGTTAGGGTTCACACTCACAGTCTTATTATTCCTTTTGCAAAAACAACGCGCCGCCGGCAGGTCTACAAATTATTAATAGATAATATAATATTTTATGTACTATGTACATTAAAATACTAAAGTTTAAATAAATTAATTAAAATACTAAGTGTTTGATTTAAACATTATATTTTAATCACTGATGAGATTGTGTGCCTCGCTTGTTCGGCCTACACAAATCTTGACTTTCAGCCTTCAAAATTTTATAATCTAGTGAGGAATTAGCGTACGTCGGCCCCAAATGAAGAATAGCGTCAGCACAAACCGCAAATCTAGTCAAACTTCTGCGAATCATGGAGTCCTGCATAATACCTATTATCAGTTTTCATCGAGCCAAAAAGTTTCAATAAAAAAATATCTCCTAATGCTAACAAAATTAAATATCGCGCTGCGGGTTTGCGAGGGAATTTCGTGTTTTAACGGAGTTTGATTCCGCTTCCGATTTGAGGGACAGACAAGGCGGTGGGCGCAGACAGTTTTCATATCGCCGGTTATCCCTATCGGGAATTTCCCTCACGTAGCCCCTACTCGCGGGGCCGGAAAAGCGAGAGGGGGCACGTTCGGCTTTTCAAACACAGCATATTTCCGCCCGTAAAAACTGGATTGTGTTACCGGAGCGCGTTAGCCGTCGGCCCCCGCCTCACAACGGCCTGATATTCGAGCCCGACCTGGGACCGAAATCGCGTACCTTCCAACATATTTCGGTTGGATTATGAAAGTTCATTCGGTTAACACGATGTCTTTAGTGAATATTCATTTTTTCCACGAATTCACAGGGTCAACAGGCTGCTGTCGAAATCTTTTAATACCTAAAGATAATGTAAACCTACTTTTAATCTGTAAATTTAATATAAATATTTCATCGTTTAGATAACAATGTATTTGTTTCTTTTTTATTAAGGAGTTTTGAAAAAGGGCTCTTTCCCATGTGTTATCACTCACACAGTTATACCTTAATAAAATCGTATGTATCAGTCGTGGAACAGGACAATTTCCCTTGCTCCTCCGGAAGAATACATATACCTCATATTTCTCATTGAAATTCCCATAATGCATGGCCGACTGAATCTGAATCATGAAATATGGAAGACCGTTTATGACCCAATTCCCTCTCTCTCTCTCTCTCTCTCTCTCTCTCTCTCTCTCTCTCTCTCTCTCTCTCTCTCCGGCCCACGTTACTTTTCCTCAGTCCGTTTTACTATATAGAATGAAAAATGACCCGGATCATTATTTGGGAGGAACGAAAGTCCAATCCGGAATGGGATCACTCCCAGGATCTGTCGTGGACCCCTTTTTTTCAGATTACATTTTCAACATTGTATATGGTTCATCACCCAATTACTCAGGGCGTTGTTACACTATTCAGGCGGACAGCTCTGTTTTGCGGGTTGGTATCTGGCGCCGTATTATTGTGCATTATTAAAAATGATGCGAAGCTTAGCTCAAGAAACAGATCGGTACTGAAGTATAGTATCATGCGCGCGGTACACTTCATTTAAGCCGTAATAATTATAAGATAATTACGTAGTTTGAACTATTGAACGAATAAATCATGTTTAACAAAAATATGTTATCCGAATTTTACTCATTTTGAGGATATCTGATAAATTTCGTCAGACCATAGTATACATAGACTCACATACTAGATTCACTACTTTAAGAGAATCGTTCAGGATTTCTTAAATGGTGATTTAACGGCTCATAATTTGAGGAAGGGCGACCCACAGTATAAAATGCGGTCGGCGGCCCGGAAAAGCCGCTTTCCACTCCCACCGTTCATCTCCTCGTTCACTCCTTTTTCTACCCCCAGGTAATTAAAACACCCCCTGGGGAATCTTTCCCGCGGTGGCCATTCAGGCCGGAACTGGAGACAGACGATGGACCCTCCTCGTCCACCCAAAGGATCCTTCTTTTCAACCCTCAGTCGGAAAGGGAAATTAAATCCGGTGTCACTTTCTTAATGTCGGCCACTATACCAAGTGAAAACCCGAGATGCGGTTGCCTTCTCACCCCGATTGTGAGGTGATTAGATTGAGACAATCGGTCGTATAATTTAATAACCCGAAATTTAATATTCAAGAGAAATCGAATTTTTACTCCTTAATTTTGTTCCAAAAGTATTCGTTTTCTTCAAAATGTATTCTACACATGAGACACACGCAAAAATCTTCAACGATTTATATTTTCACCGATCACGATTACTATTGTTGCCAATCATGATTTGAAGACAATAAGGAATATTAAAAATAAATATACTAAAATACTGATGAGTCAGGAGGGAACGGATATCTGGTAGTAGAGAGGATGTGGAGGAGTAGTGGAAGTGTAAGAAAGAGCAGTGTTTGGATTGGATAGGAGTGATAATGTTCGAAAGGCACACCCCGATTTGCTCCTATCTCCTTGAATGGGGGATTCCGACCTTCCGAACCGAAGCCCCATCGGAATTGCTCCAGCCGTCCGGGCACACCTGAGATTCTCCCTTCTGCCCCGAGGAACGAATGGAAATGGATCCGCGTCCCTTTTTCCCAACTAGCTTTCCCTTAACCCATTTTCAGATAGCGCCTATAACCTTGTCCAACTCCTTAAATTCGAAACAAAAACATTCTTCCCAAAATATTGTCCAATTCCGCTATTCAACATTTCACGGCCCGACGACAGTTCAATTCGACCAAGCAACCTCAAAAATGGTAAAATAAACGAAATCGATCTTTCGCGACAGTTCAATTAAGTCAGCTTAAGTTAGATTATTTCATTAATGGATGTGGACTTAATGCTAACCGATTGTATCAGTTATGAAATATTATAAGTACGATATTTATTATTCTATTGCTTTACTGAGTAAATCGAATACAGAATAGTAGGCATAAGAACAGTAATTCCCTTGTCCGATGTAACCGGACGAATAATTTGACAAATATACAGGTTTCGGACCTTTAATGTATAGTAAATGGGGTAAATCATTCAATAGTGGATCCACCCAGTTGTTCAAATAGTATTGTGAGAGTGGAAACAATAATCGAGATTTTTAATAATTTTATTATTATGAAAAAATAAAATTCCATAGTGCGAATATCGATGTACGTATAACGTATCGTATATAAACGTATGAAGAGCTACAATTCTGCATGAGAAAAAGTCAATACTGAGCCCGATACCATTCACTTATTGTTTCCAATCCAGAACCAAGTTATATCGATGATTCCCGACAGAGTTCGAGCGACCCGGCTTTAATGGGTTGCTGAGGGGAGTCCAAATTCACCTTTAGAGCGTCCGAGAGGTCAAATTATGCCGGGAACAAAAGGAGAGAGGCACTGGGGAGTAAAAACACGTCTGAAAGATGTCGGAGGGGGGGTTGTGGGGGAGGGGGAGGTACCTCTCTCTCAATCAATCAATGCCAGGGCGGGCCTAAACAGTCCATTAACGTCCTCCACCCCCTTCGGCACCCGCTCTCGTTCAACAACTTCCCGGCGGTCGGTACTCTGGCGGCTCCACCGTCCGCGGATTCAATTCCCACACCAATCCGCACCAGCACCGCACTAAACCCCCGCCGCAACTATTCATCACGGCCTATATAATCCGTCTTTATTAAAACTCCCGGCCGTTATTGACACGGTAATGAAACCACAAAACTTTTCCACCTGGATGATCCCCCTCCCCGTTTACTCTAACTCGTCAGCCTCAGTCAAAATTTTTCCCAGTTATATCCCAGGGTATTAAATAGAAATCGCTACTTCGAAATGATGTCTATTCCATAATATTCCTGTGGACTGGTCTATAAGCTGTAATTTAAAATCGGCGTCTTGACTTTGTACCGAGTTATTACATAGTAGCCAGATCGATCCTAGCAATAATGGGGCATCTGATAGGAATGGGGAAAATTGTAGTTTATACACAACAACGGAATAAAGGAATGTATCCTTAAACGCGTTGTCCGTCTCCTCCAACCCGTTTCAGCTCGTCAAGTCGTTATTTATGGTACAGGATGGCAGCAAAGCGGAATCAATAGCACAATAAAAGCATGACGGTCATAAATTCCGGTTGAAATGGTGCATTTCAATTCGATTTAAACAGAAAAGTGCGTTCAAATAGAACCGGGGGGGGGGGAGGGTGCAAGATTCGCAAATTATATTCTCCGACTGAGCCAATAATCAATAGAGGGAATAGATGGAGGGAGGGTAAGGAAGGCTAAGGGGCGGGTAGAGCGACAGCGGGTGAATATTGCGACTCCGTAAGCGAAAACGATTGGGCGAGAAGAGCGGGCCCGGCGTAGCCCCCTTTTATTGGATGGCCCACTTTTAACGGCGAGCGGTGAGATGTTGCCGCCGTTTTAAATTACCCACCGGTACTCTTGTCGTTCTCACGTCCGAAGAAAGGGGAAGAGAGAGAGAGAGAGAACGGCAGATAAAGAGCGGGGGCGGGGAGAAAGAGTGAGACGGTGACTAGAATATAAGCCGTAAATTGTAATGGTGCCCTGGGGCTCCATCGAGGCATGCCTCTTCATTTCTCTCCTGTTATATAACCCCACTTCCAGTTTTTTTTTTGTTTTCCTTTTAACTACATTTCAACCGGCCGCATTAAAAGGGCCAGAGGATTGAGCCGTAATACGAGAACCTTCCCGATCCTAAATATACACAGAAAATGATAATGAGCGTAATCGTTGCTATAATGAGGGTTATAGGATGAAATATTTCCAAATCCGTAGCCAGTGTAAATTTCATCATCTGATAATCATACCAAGAATGACATAAAAAGAAGTTTATATTTACGGTGTTTTTATTTTTTAATATTAATGAAAATTGAACATTGTTAGACAAATTTGTCAAAGGACAGCAAGGTTTCTAAATACGCAAAGTTCTAAAAGCCTATCTGTATTTTGCCAAAATATAGTATAAGTGTGCTCAACATTCTCCAGAATGATGTGCGATAGTTGTAGCCCGTAATTAAATAAAAGTTAAAACTACGTTACGAGTTACCTTTATGTAGACAAGAACCATTAAATGGTTTACATTTATCCATCTTCCTCTCCTCTCGTCGGTTTGATTTTTTGCATAGGAAAATCACTGCGGTATTCCAATCCACCGTACACCACAAAACACGAATTCCAAAGCGATTAATTAGTTAGTGGTAACTTGAGTATCTTTTTCGTAGGAATGGAATTTCTCATTTATATCAAAATTCCTTAACTTTTTTTATTTCATTCGATATTTTTTAATTTAGTGCTTCCTTTATTACCAGTAATACAAGCTTTCAGTAGTAAACCCCCCGGTCGTTTGTTTCGTGGGATTTATTTTCGGAGGGAGGTTGGGAGGACGGCATTAAAAATGAAAATCAGCAGAGTCCCCTGCCCGATCGGAGACTCCCCAAGAAATACTGTTGGGGTTCCCTGAATAATCGTACCTACCGTGACCCCGTGCCCAGCCCGTTTGGAGAACAACAGACGTGATTTACATCGGGGGTTCCGGGGTCTTCAGCCGCCGAATATGGAGAGTGTACGGATTGCTGTGAAAGAAGTAGTCTGTAGCCTCCTGCACGCTCCACGCCTCTTCTCATATATCAAAATTCTAATAAAAACATAAACTGTGGGAAAACGACTGGATTATTTGCTCGCTGAAATTTTCTTCTGTGTAGTTTAATTGGAAATTCACGTTCTAAAATTATACAGGTGTTTCAATGAGGTAAAATACCATCAAAGGAACGAAGACTGCTAGGGCAGTGCGTTACATTCCAATATAAATTAAATACAATTTTTATTGAACATACAGTTGTCCTACTAATGAAAAAGATTAGTATGTAATCACATCTGATTTAAATATTTCGCTGTGGAAGGTTGTTCTATAGAAATAATAAATTTTTCGCCTATATGTTTTTAACATAAATGCGTATATATATAAAAGTAAGAAAATAATTATTTATTCCATCCTTTCTTTGGTTGGATCATAGTAACTATTACAGAACTACATTCCATGTTAACTTTTTATAAGCAGGGCCTTGAATCGTTTTGAAATTTGTAGCTCGCCTAGCATAAATCCGTAGTGTATATCCCGTTCTCTCCGAGGATGGTTTCACGGTTGTGCCGGAACACGTGTAACTGTTGGGGCGGGGACCGTACTCCTAAATAGCGGGTGGGACACCGGCATCCGCCGAAATGGCTCCACGAGGTTGTCCCCGCAATAAACGGCGACCTCGTTACCCCACTCCGGTACGCCCACCGCCAACCACATCGCACCGAACTGGGACGCATTCGGACGCGTTGTGCGCTTCAACTGCTCTCCGAGTGGTAATCGCCAGAAGAAAGGCAGCATTAATTCAAGGTAGTCGCTTACAAGGTCGCAAATAGTTCGAAATAACACCAATCTTGCGATCTTGTGTCTCTACTCACCAACTACATTTGGTATTTACCCAAAGGCTCTCGGGTTCGTTCACTGAGCAGGTCCCTGAGGTTATTCGATTGTTCAGTTTATATACGAGTTTTCTCGTTTGATTTTTATTGTTCTTTGGGTTTTTAAATATGTTTTCTTATCAACTTCGGAATTTTGTATACTGACAACACTTTTATTAACAGGTCTTCTGATCCATTTGGTTTCAGTAACTATTATTTCCAATTTCTTGATATTCAAAAAGAATGTAAATTTTAAAAGATTAAAAAGAATATAAATATTAAAATCTTTACGAGTGCCCAACACATCGGTGGGATAACCGCTGAACCGGAAATCCGGAGGGACAGACGTCAAGAAAAGCATAAAAAGTAATTTATAAATGTCACAGTAAGAGCGGGCCCTGAATTGTGGAAGACGCCACTACTGAAGTGGTACACTGGCACGAATGTATCTTCGACCAAACCCTTTCAGTAGTCACGGAACATTCACTTTTAAATACGAAAAAGAGTAAACACCAATATACTATCGAAGGTAAACTGGATAGTAACAACGAAACGAGGATGAATTAAATAAAGATTCTGTTTCGTGTTTTTCTGCCTCGTGTTTCGTGTCGTCTGTTGCTATCGGCAACAGAGATCTCCCCAGCGACATACGCTGGCCCGTACACGGCCCCTAATCCCCGGTGACCATTGATGAAGCCATATCCATCATACAGATAAGGGAAATGGACACGAACACATTTAAGTTAAACCAACCCAAAACGAATACCATACCAGTATACTTTATTTTCTTGCGTAATACAAATACCTCTTCATATTATTGCTTCCAAATATATGACATGAAACCTATCTGGTATTGTATATTTACGATCATAAATGTTTTCCTGTTGATCCAACATTTATTGAAAAAAGTTTATTTTTAGTAATCTAGTTAATCGGTGCTAGTGCACTCAACAAACCATTAGCACCCCCTCCCCCGAGTGTGGTGCGGAAATGTACTTATCTAAAGTTCATTGGGTGCACTTGCACCGATACTAGCGCCCCTGAGCGTGATGCGGAAATGTACTTAACTAAAGTTCTTAGAGTGGACTTGCACCGACTTACTAGCGCCCCTGAGTGTGGAGCGGAAATGTACTTAACTAAAGTTCGTTGGGTCCACTTGCACCGATACTCTAGCGCCCCCCTGAGCGTGATGCGGAAATGTACTTAACTAAAGTTCGTAGAGTGCACTTGCACCGACTTACTAGCGCCCCCTGAGTGTGGAGCGGAAATGTACTTAACTAAAGTTCGTTGGGTCCACTTGCACCGATACTCTAGCGCCCCCCTGAGTGTGGTGAGGAAATGTACTTAACTAAAGCTCGTTGGGTGCACCGATTAACTAGATTACTAAAAATAACTTTTTTAAAGTAAATTTTGGATCAACAGGAAAACTTTTATGATCGTCAATACACAGTACCAGATAGGTTCCCTGTCATACATATGGAAGTCTGAAACTAATAGCTGTGACTAGTTGTGTGATCAAATATATATATGAACGATAATCCGAGGAAGACTTAAACCGAGTAACAAAATCCCTCCCAACCCAAATAAGAAACAACAATCCCAAAAACATAATAACAAGACATACATATATACAGACGATTAACAGACAACCAGCACAGTACAAGTGACTGTGACAGTGCAGTGAGGATGCCCAAAAAACATCCAAAGTGAGTAACACCGCTACTGAAGATGGCGAGCAGCCGAAACCGATCTAGCAAAATACCAAACCAGCGAGAGGAACACATGAAATCTACGGTATTCCAACCTCTCGGAGACCACAAAAGAGATATTCTAAAATAAAATAATAATTGTAGTATTGGGTCAACTCGTTAGGACCGTACCACTAAGCTATGGCGGGTCTGAATTGCCGGTGACTCTTCAATTACTGCTTCTCCTCGAAACGACTCTCATTATATAAGGGCGTCTCGCCACTTCTATTTTATAGCGGCAGCCTTTTACCTACACTTCAGAAGGGGGAGCATTTATTCTGGAACAAATTACTGAACCGCAAACTAATTTCTCAGCAAACATATGAGTTCCTATTTCTTCCAATAATGATTATTAATTTGTAACGTAGGGGACGTTTAATTCCAAAATTTGTCCCTCGTTTCTCTTGTTACTATGTTGACAAAGTGTTTGATTATATTATATAAGCAAACTTAATTATACAGTTTGTAATTATAAAATTTATTAAGTTAATTATAAATATAATTTCTTTTTCGCCGAAAATATCTGGTACCAAAACTCGGAACCTATTTTGTCCTCTTTCAACCGCTAACAAAGTTTAGACTTTATTACCATTAGTTCATTCCTAGTTTCGCACTCTGCCTTTTTCTTCCAGCATTTTTCTCTTTTCTTCTCTATTTGAAATAAACAAACAGTTTTAATTATAATTTAGAAATGGCAGTGGACGACGAGAACAAGGCGCTCTTGCTCAAGTGGATGGGCTCGATCGGTTCGTCCAGAAGGCGGAACCGGACTAGGTTCAGGCGGTAATGGTGGTGAGCCAAATGGACGAATCGACCGTGAAGCAGTTAACCTACAGCCTTATCGATTTTTACCTGATGTGAGAACTCGGGTTGAACTTTAGCTAGGCTACCCACCAGGAAGTATGACTTAATTTCAGGTTGCGACATATTGGAAAGTGTGCGGGTGACTCGGAGAATACGAAGCGGCCAATGCACAGTTCGACTGATTGAACCTATAAGTAAGAGTAAAACAATAACTGGCGGAAAAGATAAGAACCGAATTCGATCAACTATTTTATAATTAGGGGGATAAACTGACAACTACGGGCCGTGCCCAGCACCAAATTGATCTGGACTGTGATAAGCCGGCGTATGTTATCCGCAAGCAATAATAGAGATAATTCTCAAACCTACTACGGATATGGTAGAACAGGGAATAATTAGAAACAAAATGGCATGGGGTTCGTGTGTTCAGCAGACCGGAAGTCAGGCTGCCATCAAATTCGGATGCATTCGGATGACGTGGAGAAAACTGCCTCTTAGCCTCTCATAGGCTGTAAACATAAACATTGACCTCTCAGCCTGTACTATCATATATATAAATACATATAGTATTAATAAATTTTCTCGAACCATATTCCTGGTACAAAATTCCAGGAATATGAGACACTGTTTTATCTTCATAAATTTGTGCAAAAAATAAATATAATCCGAATTATATAAATTTCTTTGCGACTCGTCTCCTAATTTTACTGGCGAAAACGCGATCATGGTCCGTCAGAATGGCAGAAAGCCGTTCGGTATATTGTGATTTTCCAGAACCCCGAAGTTTCTTATAATATTGAATTTCCAACCGGGGTAGGGTCCGGCGTGCGGAAATTGGGGGGGGGGGAGATGTGGACTGGGGCGAAATAGGCTGATTCACTGTTAACTGGATAGCATGAGTCACACAGCTTTCGTCACTTTTATACTCTATTGTATACTACAATAGACCCCACGATGCAATATAACACCCAAATCAGTTTTATGACTGGTATTCGTTTACGAGGTAGAAACAAATACACCATATGTTAACACAATGTAGCTGGCCATAAATCAAAATTTATGTCAGTATTTGAATATATTTCTCTATCGTTATTAATTCCATATTCAATTGCCATAAAAACACTTAAAATATATTTTATCGCTTTGTGTTTGGATATTCAGTTTTATGTGTTGTGAGGGCCTCCATATTTTTATATGTTATGAATGGTAAAGAATGTTTTTCTCTAACAACATGAGCATAAGTATGTTTAAAGCAAAAGGAGCTGTAAATGCATGTGATACTCAACTACAAAAAATATTTTGTGATTGTATAGACACCCGTATGTTGCTTATGTGTACGATAACGCTGCTTATACCAACGTAATTCAAGGGAGTTTCTATTCTGGCAGCGGATGCCACGAAGCAATCGCAAGAACTCCGGATATTCAGAACTCCAACCCATTACCAGTGTCAATTGGAGCAATTGGCAAGTTTCGTACAGCTCTTCAGTTCGGGTTCTCCTTTGGCAAGTTCTGAACCTTCGGTACCGTTTATTAGTAACTGTTATATCGCTCTGATGAATTCCTTCAGATAGTTAAGAGTTGCTAATATATAAATATATGTATATGTGTATGTATAAATATATATTGTATAAGCGATACACAATATATCAGTCTATGAAGCTGCGATGCCTTTTAAAATAATGCTACGGATATTTTATTATTCCATCTTGCAATTTTCCGTCTCCACTTCAACAGAAACGTATCATGAAGGAAATGTAATACCGATGGTGTAGTGACAGTTCTGCCATGAGAAAGTAAGTGCCCCACTATACAATTAGAATGATAAAGACGAGAAGATGAAACTGGCGTAGTACAGGAATTTACAATAGGGAGGTATGACATCGCATACCGGGTAATAGAGATTCGCCATTAAAATACTTGGTACATTTAAATGAGTGTATTGTACTAATATTATGGTGAAACATTAACCGACTAATATTGGAATTATTCTAGTGGAATTACTCGAATAAATTTTGTATTAGCCAATTATATTATAGTGGCACAAATCTAAATAACAGTTAGAAAAGAATCAATATTTAACGTATCTCTTGTCGATTGCTGTTTATCGTTCTTTGCTAAATATCATGGTGCACGGGCTTTGCAATAATACGAGAGCAGAAAATAAGGGGATAACCGGGTGGGAGAGACGAGTACTGTGGAGGGTTGGGCATCCCCTTCGATTTTGGGCGGCTGGAGGGTGGTGACTCACCTCGGGCTGTGTGAAGAAGTGGCGGGCGGCAGCTGCGGTCTGGCGGTGTTGTGGCTGAGGGAGGGGCGGCGGATTACTCTGCGAGGGCGGCACCACCTCTGGCCGGCTCGCACAAACAACTGAGTTATCAGAGGGCCGATGCCGCCCCCGCCCCGGCCCCGGCCCGGGCACCCCGCTCAACATGCGCTGCGCACCGCCCCCCGCCGCCCCCGCCCACCATAACCCACGCCTCATACGCCGCCGATTGAAAAATACCAGGCCTCCGCCAAATACACGCCGGCTTGCTTCCTCACAAACGTTCGTTATCGCCCGCCCGTTAATTCCTTCGACATAAGCACCGAATGTTAATTGAATCGTCGATATAAATAAAATCCGTGAATTCACTATACTATAATTTTTATTCATATTTTCGCTACAACTACAAGTTTGCAATATATTACAAACGACGATAGAGAAAAACCGACGCCGGCCGAGATCGAGAAGACGATATTTTAATGAAGGATTTCACGTCAAATACCATAAAATGAAACTGTTTTCAACATATTGAAGCCGTTTGTTAATGACCATTAATAATTTCCGTCTTATTAACGTATAAACATTGTAATTCGATCGACCTTAGGCTGCGATAGAGACCAAACTTCAAAAGCGATTCAGATTCAATAGCTATAAGAAAAGCTCAGTTCATAATTATGTGTTGATAGAACACTAAATGTTTATCATTTGACAATAAAAATAACAGTTATTAATATAACTAATTCGTGAACGATAGCTGCCACATTTTATTCAAGAAAATAACCCGCCCGGAAAGTAAAGAAAGCCCTGTTCGGGAGATGGGAACAAAAGATCGCATTAATAATCCAATATCCGAATACATATATAGCGGTTCGAACGGGGCAATTCTCCTGAAATACGACGCGGAGGCGGGCAACCCGGATGAACGGCCACAAAATAGAATGCTAACAGTGGTTCGAAACTGTAGAGATATGTTAGGTAGGGGAGGAGGCTTGTGTAACATCCCGTATAGCCTCGGGTCCCAACGTATGAACATCAAAGCCTCTCAGCTCACCCAATCCTCCCTCTACCTCTATCCCAGTCCCTCCTTAAAGTCGTTTCGGCCCCTGCCAGGTAACAATATTAGGAGGGACAAGGGCCCAAACAAGATATTTTTTCTTCCGAAAGAACCTCTTTCTTTTTTGGGGTGGGGGGGGGGGATCCGATTCCAAAACAAACATATAAACGTATTTCTCGGTACCACCGACATTTCTGACTCGTAGGGATCACAAATCTATCTGGGGCTAAACAGGGCGAAATGAAGAATTTTCATTCTTCATGTCGGGCTCCTACTAAGAATTTTCTTCCAAAAGGAAGGTTATCAATAAATAAATAAAACGTAAATATGATGCGCGTATTAATAAGATAAATATCACTGTTACAGATAATAAACATATAAACAAACATATATGAACAAATCAAAGAAATCAAGTTATAAACGAAACGTTAACAAATAGTTTTTTTTATTAAAAAAAATTCAATAGTAGTAGTATAAACCGTGAGCTACATACAAATGCCAGTGCTGTCAGTACTGCGCTAGATCCTGTCAGCATTGTCACTTTCACAGTTAGCACGTCACTTTCACTACCAGTGAACCGGTTTGGTTTAAGCCCAAATAGACGAGTGGAGACAGAAGATCAGATCGGAAGGGGTTGTGATGTTCTAAACCATTGAGAAATTCCTATTACAGAATTATATATTTAAACTATATTCACGCTTGATTCTGTGGTAAAAAATTAAAGTAAGAATTCAAACTAGTAGTTCGCGGATAAGTCAGCGCCAAGAATTGTCGTGCAGCGGTCTACAATAACTGGGCACTGGCGTTTTTACTGGCGGGCCCGAGAGAAAGTGAAAATGAGGGGCCCCACTCGAGGGCCAATGTCAAGAGCCCGACAATGGAAAGGGAAGAACAGAAATTGAGGGCGGGCGGGTGGAGTTGAGACTGTGGTTATTTATACCGGCCGGCTCCATTATTCAAAGCGGCGTTGGGGCACGGACATTTTGCCGAGCGTTGGACCCGTCAACCGCGCGCGGCCCATTTCCGTTATCAATTTCGGCACTTAACTCTGCCCGTTTTAATAGCCCTCCCATTGTTTTTCCTTCTATTTGTGAAAAAAAGAAACATTTCGAGTACCGAGGCCCTTTTCCGCGAAATTGACTGTCGCGGCCTCTTTTGTCTGCTAAAGATTTCTGCTCTGTTCGAAAGGTAGGCGGATGAGTAATAGCTTATGGCAATATTACTCCCGATGTACACTGGTGAGCGAGCAAACTTTTTATTTCCTAAAAGCGTTCCTATAAATATTAATAATTGGTTCGAGGTACACCTTGTAACCATAATTATTACTGAAAGAAACATTGCTGAATCGATGCTCGTGATCACGGCATTTTTTTTGTTTTATGAGAATATTCTAACTTCACCTATCGAATTTCACCTTCTTAACCTCTGTATCCTTCTGTTCTTCAAGTAACTGTAGGATAGGAGATGACGAAAATCTCTTCAGGAAAGGAGGAAAGGACAGTCCGAATCAAGTTGTTTTTCACTTAAGCTCACAGGGAAGCAGGAGCGAAAAGCTCCCAGAGCCAACCCCCAATTTCCTCGCCAGGTACTGGCCAGAAAGGAGCTAGTTAAAAATAGTATTATATTAATATTATAAGATGTGTATATATACTAAAATTAAGGTTAAAACATTGCATCAGTTACCTTGGGAAAGAGGAAAGGAAATTGTTTTAGAATTTTCAGTTAAAATTAATCAGGCCAAGAGGAAGGGCTCACCTGGCTATAGTGATGCCATGATCGTGGCGGGGGCAACTACAACACTAAACCGTCGGACGAGAAGCGAATAATAGGGCGAGGGCCCCCATCTGGGCCCCCATTACCGTGATTGAAGTTAATATCGGAACTGTGGAAGGAGAAAGGGGAAAAGGCAGGAAATGATAGCAGTAAACAAAGGGTCTCCTCGCTCGACGATTAACCCCTCCTTAAAGCGCTTAAAGAAACTCAAAATGTACGCCGCCGTTTCCCCTTCCCTTTATTACCTGAGCAGATCTTATTTAAAGTTTAATATCACCGCTCGTAAACCACTTTAATGAAATATCAACATGTATAAGATGCTCAATTCAATTGTGGAAAGTGTTACAATCATGTATTCCCTTAGGTCAGTTCTAGAATAAAACCGTAATTATAATTACGACTTGATCATCCCTTCTTTTATTACATGTGTGTCTGTGTGAGAATTATTGTGTAAGACAAATGTCTATTCGTAATGATCGCGCATAGTTGATATGCGTAAGTACCCCTCTATCTTATTATTGCTTTGGATCTAAGAGAAGACACGAAACGTGTGCCATTGAATATCAATGTATATTCATGAAATGTGTCCAGTACGTAATTAACATATCGAGCAGATTAACATATCGTCAGGGATAGGCAAGAGACACGATTTGTCGCATATGGATGCACCGAAAATAAATACCACCGATTTTTTTGAGCAAAAATGACAAAGAGTTAACAAAATTTTAATTTAATTCAGTGCTCAGATAAGGCCAGAGGGCTGGAGGGAAAAAATTTAACCCTAAATGAAAACGCCGCGGGCTCACTTATCGCGGTGTCATTTCCCCAGACTGGTGGTCCGGAATTTACGGAGGCTCTGGGGAGCCCTTATCGGGCGGGGAGCGCCCCCCCTCCCTTAACGAGCGGAGCTCTTGCCGAGGTTTTAAACTCTAACGATACGCGCTGGGGTCCTTCTCTAGCTCCTACTTCTCCTACTCTTCAACGCTCTTCACAACGGACTGGTCTATTTAACGGTTGACGGATTCGAGTATTTCTCAATCCCAGGCACATACGACAGGGGCCGCCAAGAAAATCTAATCCTGTTTCTTCTATATTCCAAAGAGTCGAAAATATTAACGATATTCGCTTGTTCTCAAACACTTGGTGTTCATGGCCACCTGGTTTAGTCTACTGCTACAGAGATTGCTATCCTGATTCGAATACCTTTCTTTCGGTGTACAAGACAAAAGCATAAATAGCAATCATTCACATCTCAATTATTATTTACCCGAGGCCTAACTGACTTAGCTTTGGTTTAATTATTCAGATACCACTAAGCGGTACACCTCACAATTACGAATGGTTCATATGCTGTTGAAAAAATATATGATCCATTTGTAGTCTACTCAATAATGTCTACTCAATTACTGAATAAATAATGCATCCATTACCAATCTCTCCCATTGAAGATAGGTATAAAATAAGTTTTGATGGGGGTATTGAATATGTTTCAAATCACTCAAAATTGTATACAATGTACTAGTGTACAACTGTGTGATAATATTAGGAAAACCAGTTATAAAGACAAAATAAAAATACATAAGACAAGAAAAAAACACAAACTATTAATATTAATGTTTAATATGAATAATGGAAAAAGCAATAGATTTGTACAGTTGACAGAATAATAATTAATTATTTAGTAACTTAAACTGAAGGTAATTTAGTAACTGGTTGATGTATTATTTTCTGAGCAAATTGTATACAGAATGCTAAAAATGAAAGGTAGATTTAATTTATTTACTTCATTCCCTTTCTTATTGACAGGAATTCTTTCAATACAAATATTGCACATTGAAGGAATAATAAAATATGAAAGACTCACACAATTCAAATTTCTAGCCCTTAAATAACTGGAGCTATAGATTATGTTAAAAATATAATTCACAAAATGTTCATTTGAAGTATTTAAAAATTAATTATTTACAGGTATTAATCTCAATCTAACTGTTAATGAAATCTAGATACTAATTAGTCAGGTAGATTCATATTCACTTAAATCATTTTTTACCTCCCTGTGTAGTGTTTTTAAATTTATATTAATTGTACCTGTGAAGAAGAATAAAATGCTTCTATGAACAAACATATTTGAGAGATTTCAATTCTTTTCTTTTCCAGAGTTTTATGTACATTTGTTTGTCTTTAATAATGTACATTTGCAATGGAATATATGCTTTCCATTTACTGGGGGTATATATTAACTTTGCCATTAAACAACTATTATACAATTTACTAACAAATATTGTCAGGATTTGAATTTAAAAAGTAAGGAAAATAAATTTTGTATAAAAAAATTAAAAATTTTTAAATATGTGCACATACAATAAAGAATTTAGCTAGAGATGCAATGTTAAACTCATCAGTATTATAACATTTGGATTCTGTTTAGCTTAAATTATCATTTTCTTAAATCATAATCTTATTTACCCGTTATGTTTTTCTCTTCTAAACTTTTTTGTATTTGGGAACTAAATTTCTACTATTGCATTAATTAAATAAAATATAATATGAATTGATCATGAGTCATGAATTGCAGTTAGTTTTAATTGATAAGAAATAAAATAACTGATCAAATATTTTGTATTATATAAAACTGATTTAATTGAAATTAAGGAATTAAAAAAAATGAAAATGACTGAATTAAATCATTTATACTATATAAGATGTTTCAGTATGAAAAAATATTCGAATCTGTTCTTCACTTATTATAACTGGGAAAGCCTATTACTATGAAGTAAAATAAATAATTACTGAAATGAACATGAAATGTACCAATACCTCTAAAAATAATAATTGCTTGCTTGTGTATTATTTCATATAAATGTGTACTATTGTTTTGGTATTAATTTCCATATTTTAGAATGGGAGGCAAATATGTGCTGGTGAATTTTTAAGTTAAAATGTATACAAGAATATACATATATATATATATATATATATATATATATATATATATATATACAGAATCTGAAAACAGGAGTTATTGCCATAAAGCAAACAAAACAACGAAATTTGCATTTGCATCTTGTAAATAATCGTGAGTAAATTACATATTGTCAGATTGTACCCCCCGTGTCAGACTGGGAAGAAAGTAATACTGATATCTACAGTTTTAATACATTTTTATGCCATTGTTTAGACACCGATAAAAGCCGAAAAAGAAATATACAATATTAAAATATTTATTTGTTGATAAACGCCAGTTGTACAAAATTTTGAGCACTACCCATCAGCATTTAATTACCGTCGCGCTGGACACAACTGAAAATCAGGGTAGTGATGTTGCGGGAGCGTCAATAGATGTTTTTAGGCTATCGATTGGTCCCCGACGGAGGTACCGAGACTGACACCGGGAGGTACCCGCGCGTTGCCATCCTGTTGCCTTCTAAGCCCTCCGTCCAACACAACTACTTAGTCCCCTCACGTTCCTCGGCAGAGGTTTATAGCACTGGCCGAGCCTCCGGTGTTCACAGCACGAGGTAAGAAAGTTCACAGCTATGTAGTACTGATAGTGAATAGGGGCTAGTTTAAAATTCTATCAATCCTTTTATAGGCTTAAATGGTGTCAATAATTCTCACCTTTATTCTCGTACCTGAACAACTGTATGCAGAAATTTACACTGGGTGTATACTGAATACACTGGCATTAATAACATTTTCTTTCACCGCTTTCATCATATATTATTGGATTGGTTGCATTCACCGCCACACTATTCTTACCTGTCCCGTATTTATGTGCAGTACATGGCGCTTCTTTCGGAGGAAGGAAAGATGGACCGGAAGTGGATATTGAAAGTAGTGAGGATGGAGGAGAACAAGTCGAAGAGATTGGTGGCGACACCGGGACGCCGTTCGCCTTCTACTACTGTGTTTCACAGGAGGAACCGACGGTGTATTACCAAATATTTCACCACCGGCAGATCGGTCGATCGGATCAGGGAACTGGAGAAGGAGCCTTCCCCTTACAGGCAATTTCCCCATTTTAAATATTATTTCATTCTATTTCAAAATACTACTTACTGCGAGTTGTTTATTTACTAATTGCATTCAATTAGGAAAGTGGGAATTCAATTCGTCTCCGTACATAATAATTTAAACGTATGGGTAGCACAGTCCTTTGTGTCAAAATAAGCTACGCTTACCATTACGAATTTAAAATTTTTTTTTCTTACGAAGTAAAATGTAAATTTAAATTTATAGGTGGACCGAAGGTAGGAGGAACGTACCATCGTGACGACAGGACAAGTGTAAGAAAAATTACATGAGAAATACGTGCAGGGGAAGACAAGCCGGCAACGTTCTCGAGAGGGTGGCCATCGCAGAGGAACCTCCGAAGCCAGCGACCGTCGATTACTTCCAAGATTATTTCACCATAGTCGAAGGGAGGCCTATAGCCAAAGCGAGGTTCAAGCGAGACGAATTCTTGAACACTATAAGAAGCACTCTGAAAGCTAGAATAACAGCGGCCTACTTGAAGGACGACGCCCTGTGGATGAGTGAACGGATGCGAATGAGTGAAAACGCGGTAGAACTCGCCCAGCAAGAACTGGAGAGAGTCGCAGAGAGCTTTGACCAATACCTAGCTGACGACTATGCGGAAGTCGTACAGCTCAGGGATCGACTGGAGAAGATATCCCAGCTCAAGGAGAAGATGTCGGAGCAGTTGACGCGATTAAAACAGAGAATGGAAGAAGCTACAACGTCGATTTACCACAACGACTGGAAAATGAAAGGCTACAAAAAATGCATGGAGATCGTACGGCATCTAACTCCGAACGAGTGGAAGGAAAATATTCTGAAGCCAGCTACAGAAAAATGGAAACACGAAGCGCGAGCCGACATGAAAGAACTGAAAGCGGCTTTGGACAGCTACAAAACTTACGCTGGTGGAGCGGATCGGGATTTGGAAATATTAATCGAGGAGTTAGCTCGAGACTACGAGACGAGAGGTCCCCCCCTCCTCTACTTCGAGCGGCCTGAAGATTTACGAATGCGACTAAAGAAACTCGAGATGTCCAACCTGAACGCCCTTTTTCACGTGGCCGGCCTGTCCGGACCGCCAGAGGAAATTAAGAAGGTCGCCGGGGAGACAATAGCCTATTTCTATAGAGAACTAGAAACTACGGAAGAACGACTAGAGAAGATAGGGGCGAAAATGAAAGAAGAGCGGGACAAACAAGAGGCGTTGAAAGCGGCGGCCGAGAAAGCCGTGAACAGAGACTGGAAGAAGTTGACGGTATCTTCGGAATCGCTCGTACTCGAGGCTCTCGTGCGAGACCTGTACGGTACTTTCGTCCGGAAAGCCAGCGAAGGGATGACCACGCTCGAAATGCTGAAGGGGGTGGAGGCCGAGTGGAACGGGATGAAGGAGCGACTGGCGAGAGTGCCGAAGAGAACGGTGAAACGGATAGAGAGGAGCGTAAGGCGGGAAGAGGCGGAGAACATGAAGGCTGGGAGGGTGGCGAAGAAGAGGCTATGGGAAGTGGAGGCGATGACCAGAGAGTTGAAGAGGGCGCTGGAGCCCCCATACCACTTCCTGGGTAAACCGCTCCTGCCCAGATCGCCACCCCCCCTGTCATCACCGGCCGGTACCAGGAAAAAGGTGGTGGAGTCCAGCAGCGAACAGGATTCGTCCGATGAAGAGCCGAAAGAACCGTTCCCATCCTACTCAGAGCCACTACAAAAACAATTGGACCTCTTCTGCCCGCTAAGCTCCCCCACTGACGATCTATACTCTCGAGAACGGAGTAACGAACACTAGCACGCTTATCCATAATGCGGATTCATCCTAAGCTATAACTTACTCTCGAGTCCTCACCAGTACTCCAGGTAAGGTGCATAAATCCCAATCTTTCGTTCTTATATTTCAAATAATATGAGTTATGATCTTAAAACCATGTACAATAGCCAAGTCTAATAGTCATACATTATACATGATAAGCAATATAATTTGAGCAGTAGTATTTTGTGTGTAATTACTAAGGTAAACAATTACTAAATAATAGTAAATTACGTATTACTAGTTACCTGTAATTAGTAAATTAATTGCAGATGTACAAATAATAATTGCAGCAGGGTAGAAATAGTTTACTTTCTCTGAGATATTTATTAAAGTAAAAGAACTCATTCACATTTTCAGAATTCAAATGTCATTTATATCATATCTTTCAGCTGTTTTCTTAAGAACAATGCTACAAGAGCTACACATGTATTTTTGGTGAAATCAGGGAATGTATCCTATGCCAACATTTATTCATCTTTTACCTTTTTTAAAAATATATCTGTATATAAACAAAATTGAAATCGATACAGAATAAAAAATATCAGAACTAAATGTATTATTGCCATCATGTAACAATTCTTTCCCTGCATATGTTACTTTAAATACACCTGAGGCTGAGTTTAATTGATCACATTGAAAAATGCTGTAAGCAAATAATATGCAATAATAAAAGATGAAAACTGATATTAACACAATTTTTTTTTATATCAATATGACATCAATATACAAGGTTTCAAAATGTCATGTGAATAATCAATGGAACAGTGCAAGGAGGGCAATTAGTAAATAAATAATTTATTACATATAAAATCTTTCTCCCTCAGCTAGCATTTCAAATGGGAATAGGTTTCGATAATATGTGTAGGACTGCCTCATGTAATTGTATTTTCTTAAAAGAATTTTATTATGAGTAAAAGAAAAAATTATTTTTTATATAGCATTTAAATTTATATTAATATATATTTTATTTTTATAATATACATTATTTTGTATAATATATTTCTTATCATTAATTAAAGATAATTCAGAAATATTACTGGACATATAAATAATAATTTCAATTCAGAACTGGGAGGATTTCCCTCACATTATAACAATGATAATTCAATGTGAATAATATTCAACAGTGAAACATCTAATATGATATTCACTATCTATTTCAGCCATTCTTATCTCGTTTTGTTTGTTTCATTTTTAATTAAAATCAAATTAAGCAATCAATAGTCCATTCATGTAATTTTATGTATGGTATGAGCCATACAAAAATAATTTTCAATGAGAATAGTAAGAGAGGTTTAGTTCCTGAATAAAAATATATATTTAATATATATGAACTAAGTTTCAATTGTTTATTATTGTCTGTAATAATTATAATTTATATCAATGCTTAGTGGAACTCCTAAAATTTCAAATAATTTGAGGTATAATCTTAATTATTATACCTCACCGCTTAAGGTACTCCCTTAAACAAGAATGAAATTTATTTTAATTACCAGTGTAAGACCTTAGCAGAGTCTAGTAGTGACATTACAAAATAATTATTTTGAGATATGTCATATCCTTCTAAGCAGTAATAACTTTTTTCAATGTACGTATAAAGTTACTACAAAATCGAGTTTTCATCGAGTACTCATTAATGACAGGTTCTGTTTCACCATCATTTCGTTTATTATATTCGGCAGGTCTAGCTTTAGTATGTAACAACATATCATTTATACGATATACGTACATGTCATATAGATTTAAAACTGTTCTCAGTGGACTTTGAACAAAATGAAGTTTTAAACTTGTGTGCCGGGAATAGCGAGTCTCACATAATTAACACGCTGGAGATGATGTCATCTTGCCAGCGTTATAATACAACCGGCACGTGCTACTTAAGATTCAGCAGTGCGACTCCTCCACCTCTTTAGTATCGCTCGCTCCTACAGCATTGTTCCTTGGAGCATTGTCGGAGTCGACAATAAGGAAGGCCGACATTTCACATACAGTAGTTGTCCTGGACATGTGTACAGTTAGTGGACACTATGTTTCTGTTGTAGGGGCATTCTTTCACGGAGCTGGACGGCGCGATTGGAGGAGGAGGAAAAGATGAAATAGACTCGAGAAAACAAACAATTATATTGGGATACTGGTTTTAGCGAGAGTTAACATTTGTATACACTTCGATATCCAACGGACATATAGCTGGAATATTGCCCTTTCCTTTTACGGCTGCATACCTTTGGATACTGCCGGTTTACTTAATTATGTAAGCAAACAAAAGAAATTTGATGAATTGATGAAAATGTATCCTTAAAAGTTTTACCAATTTTAATAATTGCGAATCATGAGTGTATAATACAATTTATTTATAACAAATGTTATTTACCCAACAAGTACGTATACTAATATGGATAAGATCTTCTGAAATTCCGTGTGGAATTTTTTAAGCATTATTTTCTTAAGAAAGAGTTCTTCTAACAACCCTACGAAAACTGGTCGATACTGCTGTGATAATGGTAGCAACCAAACGTTCCATTAACATGGAATGTGGGAGGGGGGGTAGGCCCTGCGTGCGAATCCCTCCCGGCCCTTTAAAACCGCATCTGAATTTCATTTATTTCCTCGCGATAGCGTTTATCATGTAGCCCCGGTTACGAGCCCCGCGAATCTCCCATTACTATCCCGGCAATTTACGAACCGGAGCCGGATAACGAACAGGTAGTGGAAACCTCGTACGAATTCGCAGGCACATTTCCCAAGATATAGTCTTTCCAGGTATTATAATACAAATCTTATATAACTTTAAAAACTCCGCGTTTATATAATTTATAATGCTATTTTTGTACAAAGTTACTATTTATGTACAATGCTATGAATGTACAAAGTGAGGCGGAAAGAGGCCGGTTACGCGTTGAATTTCAGTGTGAAATAGGACGTGGTTCTAGGCTGGAGGAATGTTTTCCCATACCGAATTTCCACAACAATGAAGGAGTTGTTGGGGGCAGGAAAACCATAAGCGGGAGTCGAGCGGATTACTAGAGCAATAACTCACACAAAGTCTGTAGATTAATACTATTTTTGAGATTCGAAATAATAATGACTTGTTCAAATTTTGTTTCATTCCAAACTATGGAGCAAGCATAATATAGTTATTAATGACTTCAATAGATGAAATATATACATTTATTTTTATCAATTTGATGTTTATGATGTATGATACACAAATGGTTCTGGGTGGCTAAATAATTGAATTATCACCTGAAGAGTATATTTTAGGTGCTATTCAGTTTTACGTTGATTTCATATAAATTTGTTATTCCCTCTTGCACCTCTTGCGTAGGAATAGAGTGTTGGGTTGGAACCTAGGGTCGATAAACTAGGGTTAAAACCTAAAAAATAGAATCTTGTGTTGTAAAAGAATTTGTTGCGAAGATGTATTCCATACTCTCACTGCAATTTTTAGTTACATTTTGTTTTGTGTTGGCATTTCAAGTATGTGCAGCTTTTTATATATTACTTTTTTGTGTTTGTATGTGTGTTTATGTATAAATGTATATATTTTATGTATGATCTAAAATCCATTCAAAGAGAAGATTTCTTATCCTCAACAGTGACATTTTCTTAAACTAGTATACGTTTTTATAACAGATTTTTGTATGCACTTAAAACTTTACAGACACTATCCAAGAATTTGCTTATGACTATTGGTGGTTAACATTTGTTTTTTGGTAAGTATGAATATAAAAATTTCACTTATTTTTCATAAATTGGTTGTTTGAATGTAATACGATCTCTTCATTAAAAACATGCGCATTAAAAAGGTGCATTTTTATTTTGATTTAGTTCCATTCTACATTTATTTTCATAAATGATGTTGTAACCATAATGTAGGTGTGTACAACCTATTGTACGAACTAACACGAAAAAATGCCAGTACCTCCGAAATTAAAGGGAGCGTTAGCATATTTTGTCTCTGAAAGTAGCAACAGAATCGACGGATTTCTCGCTCGGAACGTGAATCAAATAGGCCGGTTTTTTGTTGTTAATAAGGGTGTGCAGACCGGTTGGAAATCAAAATTCGAAATGGAATCGGCGGAGTTTCACCTTTTTCAATTTTATTTCGGTACGAGCGTTGTTGAAAGGGGCGAGCGGTCCCGGCGAGGTTAGAGGCCCGCCTATCAGCTTTCACCCGGTTATATAACCCCGTTTATGAGTGGCTTATTGTTGCCCACTGGAGTACTCCCATAGTCTGCCATCTGAATCCGCCCGCTACAGTTCATCTTTGTTCAACAGAGTCATACGATACGGGCTCGATTACGCACCCGCTCGTAAGCCGACCCACTGATACGTTCATTTTAACGCGTAAATATATTACAGGAGCAGAAAATCAGTTGAAGATGATTGTCATGTGATCGCCTGGTGCAGTTTGGTTGTAAAATAAATGGGTGATCAGGGTCTTCACCGACATAGTACCGAAAGTTCACATGGGCGAAATCTGTTCTAAAAAAAAATAACCGAAATCAATTCTACGAGGCAGGCCAAACAATTATTAAATATTCTGTTCAAATCTGAGAATTTCTTTTATAGCTCGTGTTATTTTCTGTCTTCTCTCTCTGGTTTTATCCTTATACCAGACCTCGGAACACGAACTCGGATTTGTTCGTTACTTTAGAGAAACTCGATAGGCGTAAAGCCGCTTCCAGCGTCAATAGGCAAACAAAAAACTGGGAGGATACATTTTCATAACTACCGCTTGACCCTACACCAAAGGAAAACTTTCCAGCGGATTTTAAGATGAAAACTCTCGAGGGCAATAATAATGCATCTGAATGAAAAATATCATGGCGAAATTCGTATCCTACCTTTCGGAAATGCTCTTGTTAGAACTCGGGTTCGAACACACGGTGGGACACGAATTTCTTTGGATTATTATCATAACATTCGAATGACAAAATATTCGAAATGCGATAATTATTCCACATGAAATGTATATAACGTTTACCTTGTTTTGACAATTATCAAAACTCTGTGCGGCATGAATTTGCCAATACATCTTCGAATCGGTTTTAACTTCATATGGCAAGAATTGTAATTCTAGAATTTTCGAGTCTGTTTTGATTGTTAAACATGTTGGACATGATTCGTAATGATATAAAATTTGTAATTACAATGTTTAGTTATTAAGTTGTTCTCTGGTCGAGTGTAGAGACATTTGTTTTACCACAGTTGGCGAGTCATTTAGTTTAATGTTTTAAGAAATCTTTATTCTTTCCGTAGCAAATTACCTTATATATATATATATATATATATATATATATATATATATATATATATATGTGTGTGTGTGTGTGTGCGTGTGTTTGTATGGTTTGCCGATAGTGGGTGTTGAGTTGCTAACTGGTCTTGAAGGTCGATGGTGGTGGGCGGCCTCCCTAACGATCTCTCGCCTAATATGGTTCGTTCAGGGGGTCCTCAGAAAAGAGACAAAAACTTGATCCATTTCTGGGCCCTCCATTCGTTCGCGTGTTTCTTTTTTTTAATTCGGTCCCTCTTTTATTTCTTATTAATATTCGGAAGTTCTTTTAATGACCTGGGCGACTGAAGGTTTTAATGAGGAAAATCGTAGCCACGAAAGCCCTGTTAGGGAGGAACGAATTTACAGTTGATTGTTATAAGTATTAATTATTACATTAGCAGAGACTATGGATGTACGTTTGTTTTTCTGGGGTAAACTACCCCATACTAGGTGTCCGATTAAGACGAATTCGGGATGGGGCTTCGCATTGCTCAGGGGATGCCTATGAAAGTGCGAAAAAGAACGGTTCCAGACCGGGAGCGTTAGGAACGAGTGTCCAAAATTTCTCGGATTTGATAAGGGAATAGAGCGGTCGGACCGGTGGCCCTTATCCGGTATGTGTCGGAGCATTTATTAAACATTGAGCCCAAACTGGAGAGCCGGCCAGCTCCGGGAAGAGGGTCAACAACGGGTTCGAGATAGTGGGTAAGTATGCCGCCCAATTATGAATACCTGAGGGATGGTCGCCCCTCCACAGGCACTGGGAAATTACCCGGGCTTTCAAGTCTCGATTCCTCTATATTGAACTTTAATTAAAAATTATATGTAGATATATGTATATATATATATATATATATATATATATATATATATATATATATATATAAATTTAGGAGGCCAAGGATTCTACCAACAACCATCCACAACAAGGATCCATCAACAAGGATATTTTTGTTGAGAGATAAAAGCACGCTAAACCTTGGTTCGTGGCTCAGTTTCTCGTTAACATTAGTACCACCCTATAAATCCTCCAAAGCTTACCGAGTCTTCTTACACGATGCGCTTGCACGACCCTAAGATACGGAAGCGGGGGAATAGAGGAGTTCTGATCATCCTGAAAAACGGGGCCCGTGTTTGGTGTTCCAATTAAATGCGCACTTACATCGGAACGCCGCTTCCGCAATTCACAGTCCACTTTACAGGAGGTCTGAAGGGGGATATTATTTTCAATATTTTCTCGATCTGAGCCTCTCACCCCGTATTTGTTCTCAAAGAAGGGACCGCCTCCCTCTTGGTGACATGAATTTTTCATGCGCCCCCTACTGGTTGGAGTGGGAGGGGGTGGTGAAGTTGGACGCCATCTGAAATAACTTAGGAAGTCGGGGTGGATTTGGCCCCTAATATTATTTAAGCGGGTCCTCCAGCACCTACCTGCCTTAAGAGGTCTCCATCAGGGTAACTCTAAAAACACAACTAAAAAATGTTTCTAAAAATCTAGATGCAATCACTTAAAAAATGTTATTGAAATTAGTATTTCGTAACAAACCCCCAAGGTATGGGGGATGTATCGTTTGTTTCTGAAGAAAATGTCTATTTTATGAGGTAATTTCACTCTAACATTCGATCTTGATTACATGTGTTCGTTCATGTCATACGGTGAAATCGGAGATATTATACGTTTGGTTGTTTTTTAGGCAAATTATTAAAATCTTATTAGTGATATTAGCATGGGATGTTTTTGAGAAATAGGGATGGTGCAATAACGCTCAATTAGAAAACAAGCCATGGTGAAATGGATATTTAAATGTACAGAATACATAGAAGTGTCCAATGTGCTATATCATGGCTAACATTCTGAGTCACTGTTTAGGGATAAAATGCAAATCATTCTGCGTTATTTCAGTCTATTCAAAGGTATGTTTTATTTTAGAATGTTTTGTGGTCTGTGAGGGGTAGGAATATCATAGATTTCGTGTTTCTCACTCAACGAACGATTTTTGTGTAACTAGCTTTGCTTCTATTTCATTAATCTTTCCTTGTTCTATGCAAATATTGAAGTTATTTTCAACAAAGGATATTACGTTTAATCTTACGGCTCATACTTATACAATAACTAATAATGTAGTTCCCTCACCTACTAAGTAGTCAAGGAAACTTGGACAAACTTCTTATTTCTAAAATGGTCTAAAAGGTTTAGGTATTTGGAACAATGGCTAACTCTATGTCTGATTCGAAGAATCGCTGTTTTCGCTAAAGAAAGTTTGGTTAAAGTGATGATTCCGAGTTTATCAAATTTCTCACGTTTCCTGATTAGGGGGAAGCCGTCCCCTCCCGACTCCCCCAATCCTACTCAATCACTCTCTCCTCGGCAGTCTACTCTCTTTCTCTCTCTCTCTCTCTCTCTCTCTCTTTGGGAATTGAAAGAATTAAGACCAATTTAGTGGCTCCATTGTGGAGCAATATACCCAATAGCGGTTTGGAATGGGGTTCGGGGAACAAGGACCAAGTTAACCGGATTAAACCCGCTTTTCTGTCAGACTCTTTTTGGCCTTCTACAGGAGCCTGAAAATCACCAGCAGTGTAGGCGAATTTCTTCACACGTTTTCCAAGCCTCGAGGATTACAGCGGTTCATTGAGAATAGCAGTCGTCGGTGAGCGTGAAACTCATGTAGCGTGACCGTAACGCATTACCCCGGGAGCCCGTAGTTTCCCATTTCGTGAACACGGAGCCAGAGTAACGCGTGAAAACAAAGTGGGTTTAAATTCTGGAAAGGGGTACGGAGGATCTTATGAAAGTTGACAGCGATTGTGATGTTCTGCGATAGGCCCAATATTGGAGTCAATTAGTCGGAAAATAATTATTAAGTGTATATAATAAATTCATTTATCTGACCTAGAATCAAAAATTTCACTAAAAACTACACTTAGCAACTTTAGCTTAGTAGGTATATCACATCCTTCTCTACTTTTATTTCAGTGGTAATTATATTTGCATGGAATAGTTATCGCTCAAGAACGAGTTACTAACTTTGAAGCAGAAATGTTTATTTTAGAGCCGTTAAAGAGAGAGTTGTCGTCGCCGGTAAGTCCTTACCCGGAGGCGGCAGCAATGTGGGCGACACTAACCGATTGGAAAGTCTGAGTTTATCCGGTGTGAAACTGGAGATAGTGGTGAGTCTTTGTTTCGGAGGCGGTTTAATTGGCAAAGAAGCCGTCCCGGGGATTTCTCAGCCCGTGGGCTGAGAAATGCTCGAATCGTGGGCCCTGTTCGTCGAAGCTTTTCGGAAGTTTAGGCGGCCGCTCCAAGAATCTGGATTAGGCTCCCCCCACTCGGTCTTTTAAAATGCTCCCTGTTCAACTCAACTCATAGTCAACTAAACGGATGTGCGAATTCGGGCACTTGTCTTGAACAATATTAGGCGGTTAAGGATCCTCATTCTAACAATCAGCAAAATGATCAAAACTGTTATTATTATTATTTTGAAGAAAAAAATTATTTAGAATTAAACTGTAATGTTAGGGAAGCTTAATGCGTCGAATAAATACGGCGCATTAATATTTTATGTTTAGGCATGCATGCTTTTTATTAGTTGTGTAGAAATATATTGTTCCGTTTTTCAGCCAACTATAAACTAAGAGTCGAAGAGAGAGATCTCAGGTAAAAGGGGTTCCCCGCTCGGATTTGGATTAATGCAGGCGGAGGGAGGGGGGTTTAAACTGAGCAGCAAGACCGCTATAAAGAATTGTTTGGGCTCGTCGGGGGCCCACTAGAGCGTAACCGGTTCACAACAGGTAGTGGCGCGTGGGGTTCTCTTACCCCGGTACAAAAGCCTCTTCACAAAACCGCAGCTCGGCTCTTACAGACGGTATCGGATGCAAGCACTAATTCGCTAATTGAACCTCATTAAGCTAGAATTGGAGCCGCTGCGTTATTAAAATGGATTCATTTCCATTTCCTAGCGAGCTTCTCGACAGATATCTAGCAGTTAGATCCTTTAAGTAAGGGTTTGAATTTTAATATTAGGCGGTAAAAATTATGTCTAAGTTGTTAATAAATTTTATTGTTTTTTTTTTACTTTATTAATTTTTACGATATATCGCATAATATTATCAATATCCGCGATAGGTCACTTTGGGTCTAATTGAGCGTGAGGAGATTACAAGCGGACCAGGGAAAGCGGACTAAGAACTCTGATAAAGACTAAGAAGTCTGAATTTATTGAGAACCGACAGAGGTCAGATAGAGGGCAAACTTAGATGGTCTATCGAAGGGGATTGTGTTGGGCAGTCGGAAAGTTTATATGACCATGCAGTAGAACTCCAGTAGATCGTCCTCCGTCAATATGGTTTCTGCTGATACCCGGCGGGCTCTAGCTATCCTGGGCATTCCCTCTACAATTAATTAATTCGAGGGGGATTTTTCATTGTTCGCAATTTTCAACTTCCACTTTCATATTCAAGGGGTAGTTATTAATTGACCCGAAATTAATGGATATAAGTTATGTAGAAATTCAAGGTAATTACAGAACAATGGGAGGATAAATTATAAGTGCGGTAATAAGCCCGCCTCCTAAGAAATATGGGTCCGGTGCCAACTCCCCGCCACCCCCCTACTTAATAACTCGCCACTATTAGAGCTAAATGCTCCTCCCAAGCTCATTTCAAGCCCCCTGCTAAACGGGCTAGACGATATACTGCTCATCCTTCCATTATACGCTTCGTATATATAAGAGATTTAATATTTTTACGCTTATTAAGGAAGCTTGAGCCACGTCAAATAGAATGAAATGAATACAATATTTCTCAATATAATTTTTTTAATATTTTCCCCGCCGTGGTGTAATGGAGTAGTTCAACATCGCCAGGGCTGGGGCAGATTCCTTTCCTCCCGATAAAGCCTTTCTTCTCTTTCTACTCGAATTTTTATTGAATTCCTAAATCCGCAACGGGGGCGGTACACGTGGACCCGAAGAGTACTTATTCTAATTGGAAGTACCGCGGGCTTTTTAATTAACGGGGTGGGAGTGGGTGGAGGGGGGCTTTCACCTTAACGAGGCCCGCTTTGCTTTTTTTAACGGTATTTTTTTGGTACGTTAGGGGGTGGCAGCCCCTTTGCCGTTTAAACTTTTTCTTAAACGCTTCTGAAATTTAGGAATTATTAGGAATATTATGAATTAAAAAACAAAAACACGAAAAAGGAACCAGAAACGATCTCGTGAAAAGAGGGGTGTCCCATTGCCGGTTTATGTCCTGAGATAGAAACATAATTAAAATATGAAAGTGTTGACCAATCCGGGGATGTTTTACGATCTGGGAGCGAGTTCGCCTAATACTTTCCAACTATTTATCTTTGATATTATATGATATACTGACTCCTTTCACTTTTCTGTGTAATTGCAATTATAGGTAGTACAGGGTTCGCGTTAGAATTGCGACATATAACACAAATCAGTTTCATTAAATAGACATCTGTGACATTTATTAGCCTAATTTCCGCAATGTGATTTCATTATTTCTTACCTCGCCACTCAACGCGTAGTGCACGCGTTCCTTTTAATCCGGACTATTGATCAGGAGGACCCCAATGTGTACTATAACGGAATCACGCAGTCGTACTCTTAAAATTACATAATTTATAATTTATAACCAAAGACCAAAGATATTCGAACCCATAATATCGTTCACTGTCATTGTGTTTGGCCCGGATGATGATCTCCTGGTAATGAATGTTATGACCACTCCCAAGTACATGAATGTGTGTATATATACATACATGAAAATGCACACACACACACAGTTGAAAATGTAGAGTGGTGGAAGGGTATGGTCTAGTATGTAGTGTGCAATAGATAGAGTGGAGTGGAGGGGTGTGTAGAGTGGAGAGGGGTAGTCAGTATTGATCTAGTCAGTAGTCAGTAGGGTTTAACAACCAGACCTCGGACTGTCCGCCAACCGTTACCTGAACGTTTACGTACAATTTATACTAAATATAATTTAGTGGCAGCACAATGTCAAGTGATTTCACAGGTCTCATTAACATGTACAAAATGTTTTCCATTGCTTATTATTACCTGAACAATAAATACAAGTAGATTTTGTGTGTTTCTGTCTCCTCTCGCTGGTTTGGTCTTTTGCTAGACCGGTTTCGTCTGCTCGCCATCTTCAGTAGCGGTGTTACTTTGGATGTTTTTTGGGCATCCTCACTGCACTGTCACTGTCAAAAATTAATAATTTTTGTAAATTGTTAACCCATTAACAAAAATCCCACAACACAAAGAAGACAACCAACACCCTCCAAAACACAATTAACAAGACACGTTTATATACACACGACAAACGGACAACCACCACAGTACAGGTGACAGTGGCAGTTCAGTGAGGATGCCCAAAAAACATCCAAAGTGCCAAAAAACATTTTCACTGTGCTACTATTTATTATGATAAAAATATTACAATAGATAACAGACCGCAGTTTAAAACCCTAAATGAAATGTCAGTCCTTGTCAAGAAAAGAGGACGCCATGACGACCACATAGGACAATGTTTCCCTTCGTGAAGATTTAGCCTGACAATGGGGGGCCCAGAAAAATTATCTGCTTCAGTTATGGTAATGGTGTTGTTACGTTTTCCATAAATACATAAACGGTTTTCCATAAAGTGTCAAAACGATTTCAAATATGGCTGCTGAGTGCAAAATGCAGGTGAGTGTTCCGTTGGCATTCTCCGTCCGAAATGTTACACTCCCAGCGGTGAAGTTGACGCGTCGACTTGGGCGGGCTTTATCTGAAATTAAAATCCGACGCCCTCTGGGCACGGCCAGCGTCGCAGCGCCTCTTAATTCCTGCGGCGTTCTCCTCCAACTTTCTATTAAGCAGATGGAACCTTACCACCGTGCTTGCCTTCCGTCCCGGAAGACAACACCGGTGATTCCCTTTTCCCATCCTGAATATTACTGCAGGGGTAACGCTACGCGGGGCTACCCCCGATAACCACATTGTTGCCTCTGACAAAGAACATTAGAAAATTCCGTCCGTGAATCCTGGGGTCATGTATGCGATGTCTTTCTAACCCAAGATGTACTCGCGATTTGAATATTTTTAAGGAACACCCTGATGATATTTCAGTTATATCAAAAATATAAATAACGAAGCTTGGAAGGAAACCCAGAAGTTCTTCTGACTATCGCTTATTCAAAACCAACATTTTTTAAACCTCAATTAATGTCAATGATGTGTATGTTGTCACGGAAGAATGCGATTTTCATAAAACAAAAGTTTTGAAAGTAAATAATAATAATTTAATAATTATTCGGGTCCAATCTGTTTTATTACCCCCACCGATTTCACACTGCGAAATGTTGACCCTACGTGAATGAAATAATGTGCAGATATCGATCTAGGTGCTGCGGCCGCCTTTCAGTTACCGTTCGTATTCTCCGGCTTGAGCTAATTGTACTTCCCTCCTTTTGTTCAGACCTCCTTTACTTCCCTCTTTCCCTCTTACTTATTCCCGTTCGTCTTGTCGTCGATATCTGGAAAGGAAAATCGAAATACTCCCAGCAATCGCTCAAACTACAAACAATGGGAATAACTCAGAGTACCCTCTCGATATATCCTCCCGATGCTATTCCGTGAGTGATGATTTTTACATATATTATTTTATATGATGCATAGAATAGAACGAAATTAAAATTGTGGCTTCGATCCATCGTCCAAACCCAATCTCTGCCTCGATGACTTTCACAGGTTGGAACGCCACTGGGCTAGGGATTATCACTTTCTCGAGTTTCTCTCTCTCTTTCCAGTCTCCTGTTCAGTCCTAAGTTAGACCGGTTTCGGTCCTCGCTATCACTCAGTCAATAACGCGTAGGCAGGTTCTTAGGCGTGCCGCCAATGTGGGCCGATGGTTGCCGATTGCGGACCGAATGATATTATAGCTACGGCGAGAAAACAAAACCGGTCTTACTTATGACATGTCTAGAGAGTAGGGATAGAAACTCTCAGTAGAGATATTTCGCACCCTTGAGGACATCCAAACAAATAAGTTAATATTAATGCGATTAATAGGATTTATATACGCTACATGAAGACCTGAAGAAAAATATTTGCTTGTACCGTTAACGTATAGATTTCCTAAATGTTAATTGCTGTATCCTTTGTTCATCGTTAATCGTTGTAATCATAGCTTATGCTATAGGTTTGCGACTTGTACAAAAATACGAGGTATTGGAAGCGAATCATGGTCGGATTTCAGAAAAAGACTGGGTTGTTTCTTCGATATTCCACGACACTCCAGCAACCCTCCACTGTCATACCGTTATATTAATCTAATGAAAATATTTTTAATTAGCTTAAGATACTTGAGTGATGTGCGCGTGGTCGGGGATCCTACGGGGATTAATCTCATGGCGAAAATTTAGGAAGAAACTTGGCGGACGTCGGTTGCCGATGAAGCGTCTTGTCAGAACCATCGGCCTAACCGTTTTACAGGCTTATTATCGTGTTATTATTGCGTGGTATCAAGGCGGCGTGAAGAACTTTTTCATTCGTCAACTCTCCGATGTTTTGTACCCGGTTTGATGGTTTCTTCAGCTCTGTCTGGTATTGTTTTTGCAATAATGTAGAGCCCTATCTGAACCGCGTACTTTCAATAAGGGTACGTCGTTCGTATCGGGAGTATACGCGAGTGGGGAGCATCGCCGATGGCGGTAATATTATAATAGAGCCTGGGGGTGTTGGCAGCCACCCGAAGGGACGCCGACTGAATAGACGATGCCGGTGTTGCGGGTCACCGCCGTCTCATCGCCTCAGGTATGGCCCCGCAGTGCCAACCCTCACCCGGACCTACAAACATTAGTACAGTTAGTTACACGGCCGCGGCCGATACTGCAACGATCGCATGGCCGCTATGCGATATTAACCTCCCCCCCGTTACAAGACCCGTTACAGTATAGAGGGACATAAGGAAGAAGAAAATAACGAACGTTTAAAATAATGGATTTAGTACTAAATTACGTATTAAGCGTCAATAATCTGTTACTCGTTCCTAGATTTTTTTCTCAAGCAAACATTTACCGTAGACGAAATAATCTTAGGCGCGTCAGATCGGCACTTCCTGTATGTTCGGAGTTCGTGGAAGTGAATTGAATTATTAATCTAATCTACGAGAGACAGGCGACGCCGTCGGGTGAACCAAGACAGTGCTGAATCAGAACTGTCACTAAAAAAGAATATTCAGCAACCGACTGACAGGTCAGCAAGTGTGCACTTGGGTTGCATCAGGCGAGTACTGAGTGGATAGTATTAATGCCGACACTACACAATTCACCGCACAAACAATGGATCACTCCTCGAATTACGCCCTATCTCATCCCACCGCTGTACGGCACGATCTACGGTCGAGGAAAACAAATTTTATATAACTAAATTTCCGGTAGGATCGCTAGTGGTCCACTGACTTTTCGGAATAATACGGAAATTACTCCGTATCGAATTTTATGATTGTATCCCTTCCTCGATAATTAATTCCTGGGAATATTTTCACAGTTTTGTTAGGGAATTGTACGATCTGGCGTGATTACAATTCGTACGCACATCGCGATATCCGTATCGACATTTCTTTCTGTGGGAAGGCGCCGGCCAGCGTTCCTACAGGCAACAGTTCTCCCTGATGGTGCAACAATCGCTAATTAATTAGCGCCCAGGTCCCAGCCCTCTCTGCCGTTAGAGCAATAGGAAGGCGGATACACGCGGTGCGTGTACCTGGAACAGTGTCCCGCCACAGGCTATCGGCGTACATTTGTAAATTACTTCAGGCTCCGTTTCACTTTAACAATCAAAAGCATTGTTGGCGGAAAACGTTAACTGATAACAAACAATACACCGCCTCCGGTTTCACGGGGTGCGGGTTTATCAGAATTTGCGGGTCGACCTACGAATAAGATCTCTTGAGACCGAAACCTGCTAATCTTTAAATAGTACATGTAGAGATCGCTTTTAATTGATTCGAATCTGTACATATTTCAAGATTTCGCTAGGCCAAAATATTAATGTATATAAAGATAGTGGTTTGTAACAAATATCGTTTACATATTTAAGGAAATAAACAATTATTATTTAACTTTTAATTAACTCAGGTGATGAAGCGACGCGGCGCATACGCGACAGACCCGGAGTTGGATTCAGTGAACCGAGGGATTTACTTGAAAATTTGAATTGATAAGAACTAAACGCGCTAGAACCAAGAATGTTAGAATCAAGAGTTATGGCATGTGGGTGCCCATAAAGAGTTGGAGCGGATGGCTGGCTGTTGAAAGGCAGCTGTAGCCTGACGCCGCTGTGTACGTACGCAGCTCGGCGCTGTAAACCGCTGACTCTCCCCCGTCCGTACTTTATGGCTCTTTTTTTATGTCTGTACGCGCAAATATCAACTGGGGCGCGTCCGCTGTATCTTATAGCCTTTATTTGTCCAGGCTATCTTATCGTCCTCGATCGGTACTAACTTTCCGTCCCCAGCGCCCGAGTTTCACGAGATAACGTCTCCAAGATGGATAGTTTTACTCGTTGAAAAACCCGCAAAATCTCGTACCGTTTTTGGTTTGCCTCTAGATCACAATAAATATTTATGTGGGTTGTTTTCATTATTTCTACTGGCACGATTAGCATGTGCCCCTCTAACTTTCCATCGTATTTACTGCCTTCCGCATTCGTCTCGTTCGGAAGAAGTGCCATTATTTCTGCTGTTTCCGATAATTGTATACGCTTTATATAATAGAGTGGCAAGAGACAGACTCTCATCTTGGAAATAATGAATCAACAAAATTTACCTCGAATTCGGTACTAGTGACAACATTAACCTACGAACTTTAGATGAGTACATTTCCGTACCACCCTCAGGGGGGCGCTAGTTTATCGGTGCAAGTGCGCCCAACGAACTTTAGTTAAGCACATTTCCGCAGGAGGGGCTAGTTTCACAAAAATTATTCACTGAGCGTAAACTAGCGCCCCTGAGTGTGGTGCGGAAATGTACTTAACTAAAGTTCGTAGATTAATGCTAACACTCAAACTTACAAATATGTTGTAATAATCATAGTATACTATAAGTAGTAACTTATGTAGCATTAATCTCACCTACATGGTCCTGAAGATGACCGATTTCGACTTTTTTTTTCAATAGCATGCCCGAGTTAAACTTAGCACGGACAGTCTCTCTCAATCGAGATAGTATTCGGTCGGGGTTTAGAAAAATCACAACGCTTCTCAATTCAAGGTAGTATGTATTTCTAAAATTATGTTCTTTACATTCATTCCATAATTTTTTGTTTTTAATATAAAATCTATTTACATTGATAATATAGGCTTTATTATTTTAATTAATAATAAGTTTTTCTTTAATTCAATACGAGAGCGTGGTTTCCTCTTTACTGGGTAAATCAGTCAGTGAGTCAGTTGGAAGGGTGGAGGGGTACCTCTCGGGGCCCAATCATTTACAACATTCCCCTTTCTTCATTCAGAAACAACCAAACAAATATTTCTAAAAGAAACACTTTTTAAACAAACACATTTACAAACACAACACGTAGAATATAATATTTACAAGTGCTTGTCGAATTTTCTTATCTGTTTTGCGAATACAGTTAAAGTTTCAATTAGCCTACTTAGCGGGATATATTAAGAATTTTTGAATGTATTTAATTTTATTAAAATACACTTAACAAATATATATATATAATACATAAAAACGTGCGTCGAATGATAGTATTGAGAAAGAGGGAGAGAAAGATAGGGAGAGAGATAGAGAGAGAGTGGGAGGGAATGAGGGGGAGAGCGGGAAAGAGGGAAGGAGGGAGAGAAAGAGAGAGAGTGGTTATATTGAAAAGAAGAGAACGCAAGGAAAAACCAAAAGGACATGTACATAAATTTACATATATAGGAGACGTGAAAAAACTAACTATAACAATTAAAAGAACCCTACCATTATTATTAGCCTTTGGCGGCCTAATATATATAGTAAGTTTTACATATCTACTTATACATTGTGTCAACTGCTTATTGTCAATATTTATACATTAAATTTTCTATACTTGAGGAGGGGAAGTAGGTAGAGCCCACCCTCGCAACGCGCCACCACACCCCAGATAACTTAACTTCAAATTGTCAATCAGTTCGGATTCAGGACAGTCAGCTACAACAGTATAATATATGTGCCTCGATTTAAGTTCTCCAGGTCCAGCATCGGCTTTTTCATAATGTCTAATTGAATCTCACAAACGTCACAGGGGACACTGGTGTCCAAGATTTTGGGAAAAAACGGTTTCCGGGAAATGTGGAAATCCTCGGGAGCTTATAGTAGTTACGCCCATTGGGTCGTGCTTTGGAGCAATAGAGCACCGGCCGGATCGTAATATTCCGACGTTTCCGAAAGGCCTCTCTAGGGGCTACTACCAAGCGAGGCTACTGTTGAATGCAGGCTCAACGTTAATTCCGGTCAAAGTGTCTAATGGCAGAGCCGAAAGTTTGACCGGCCTTCAGCGGATGGAAACGACTAAACGAACTTCCTGAAACCGTAATTTTGTGTGAACGGGTGCGGCCGGAACACGGACGAGTTCCCTGAGCATGAGGCAAAAGTAAAACGAACTAGTGGGTAGCCTAATGTGGGGGGGGGGAAGGGGGATATTCGAGACACAAATATCGATGCGAAGCGTGCGGTGTGGATCGATTCTATTTTTTTATATATTTAATCAATTAAATCGTCCCGTCTCAACGAAGAATGGCGCGCGTATGCCGGAGCAACGAAAAAGAAAAATATCAAGGCACGTAGAAATATGTACAAATCAGCGTGTCCGAGCAGACACTTGAATTGTCCGGGAATGCAGAGAAATCATAGGAGGGCACATATGCTTTAGCGACACATCTGTTTGAAAAACAAAATATAGAAAGACCAGTGGGGTCCTCGATACGTATTCCAAGAGAGGAGCCAACCGTCTAATATGTGTGGTATAACATAACTTATATTTCCATTTCAAACACAGTCCCGTCGGTGCGACATCAACTTCCGATAACTGTTACCGAGAAATTTTAAATGCATCTCCGAGTAAATATTTTCAGTAATATTTGCATTGGAAAGTACTGCGACTCTACGGTTAGGGGATGTGAAGGATGAGAGGATAGATCTGTGCAACCGGACCCAGTTTAGTTCCTATACTTTAAAGTGCTACATATACAAGCATTTTCTTAAAGTAATATGTACAATAATACATATTGTTAAGAAACTCTGCAACGAGTTTATTCCAAATGTTACAAAAATGACAACGGGATAACGGTCGACGGCCGCCTTTCGTAGTATATTTGACACTAATTATAAACTGGCTTATCCAGTAAGCCATCTCATCCGACAAAAGAAGCAAACAGCTAAGTTCAGCACAATCAACCTTGGCAAGGTGAAATAACGGAAAAGAGTGAAAACAGCGCGTGGGGCAGAGGCAGGCCCACGCTCGGCCGCCTACTCTACACTACATGCCTCTACGGAGGGACATTTAAAGCACCCGTGGGGGCATTTAATATTTAACGTTCAGAAATACAGAAACTTAAAGACATCTTTTACGAAAGGCGACCGAGAATGAACTATAATAACGGGCTTTGTGTTGCTTCTCTGCGCCCTTAAAAATAATATAGGAAAGATCAAAATCAATGTCATCCCCCGGACTAGCAGTGGTAGCCTATGATACCTCCATACTTTCCGGAGGTTCGCGCCAAATAATATTTTTATTGAAAGCCAATTCCATACATATATACATAAATACGCGTAAAGCCGATAAAGTATGCCAGTAAATTAAAAGTAAAACAGTTACGGGAATTACCAGGCATTTCTAGCAAATTGGTATAAAATAACAATTTTAGTTCCATCGTCGATGTGCGTGTTTCACCTTCGGTTTCGCTCATAGTACGGTGGAAACCACTGCTGCTTCCAGGGGAGTCACTCAGGGCGTTCCCTTATGGAAACCCTAAACAATAAAATTTACTTTGAACCGGCCAATAATCTCCTCGGCTCGACCTTTTCAATTAGGAAGAAGTTCAGCCGCGCTAATCACGCGCGCCACACACCACGAAATTCAAACGCCGAATCTCCTCTTCGTCGTCCCCCGAAAACAATTAGTGTTTCGAACACAATAATACATTGAAACATTCAACATCCACTTTAATTTTTTTTCTATCGAAAGGTAACTTAAACATATAAAAGGATATATTTTTCACCACACTTACAAAACTAACACACCGGAAACACTTCTTTGACCGATTATTACTGTCTGTTCTGCTGCCGCAGTCAACTGACAATTGATTCCATATTTAACTTTTTACCCCGCCCGAACGGCGCACCTCCTCCGCCCTGTTGTTCGATATCATCACCGACCACCACCAGGCAATCGTTTCGATGTTCATACCTAATCTCCCGGGAGGACACGCGTTGGATTCAAGTTGGGCAATACCCCCGAAATGTATTATAATTTATAAACTCTATGAGAAGCACGTGAAATAGCCAATACACATTAGACTGTATAACGACAAAAGCATTAAAATAATCGAAACGACAGACCGGCGACCGATCACGAGATAGGTGTACATCTCTGGTTGGGTCGTCGAGATGTAGGAAGGAACGCATCGCAAACAGAGCTGAACATTCAATTAAGCGATAGTGAAACGGCCGGGGAATGTACTATCCGGAGAGGAGACCTCCTCCAGTAAAATATTCACTAGGCCTGCAGATGCCGTTGAAGGTATAAATATCGGCAAATGTACCGAACGGTAAGGTGGTCAGCACTGCTCTGGGGTATTCAGTAACTCGAATCCAGCGCGTGTGACCCGAAAACAAAAGTGAGTACTGACTTTATCGACTGAACTATGACTTTACACTGAGGATTTCCCTCTTTTCTATTTGCGATTACAATCGTCTACAGTGTCGTAGCAACTGTAAAAGATACGGGCTGAAATTCCATAATTTCAACGGAAATAGTTAAAATTTTGGCAAAATATATTTATTCCATCGTATAAAACACAACTATCCGAGAGATGTAAGCGAAACGTTAAAAGAGAGATCGAGTTTTCTACATAAATATTTCAAAGAGATGACTCGTACAATATTTCCGAATAATCTACATTCTACTTATCTGATCGCTATGAACGAGCACTATCTTGAATATCACGACTGCTACGTGACGATAGACGACTGCCGGGAAATTCGAATCTAAGAAAGATAACCCCCTTAAGTAGAAAGATAGGCGGCACCATTCCCGCTCCACCTCCAGTCTCACATTCGTCCGCCGAAATAAACCCGTTTAATTAAACCCGAAATAATACCCGCTAGCGTAGTAACGGAGAACGTAAAACATACAATAGCTAAGATGAAAACATTATACATCGGCAACTACAGGATATATAAGTTTGGGAGACCAAAGATGGGGAAGGCTGTGCCTCCTATTCTTCGGGGTGGATGGTACGGGGTGGAGGTCGGTTTAGAGCCAGACATCGTCGGGTCCCGGGGAGGCCTCTGGTAGAACTCGCAAGACTTCCTCTTGGGTATGCTCCTGGCGGGGGGAGGCGGGGTCGGCGGGGGCGGTGGGGGGCCGCGCTGGCTCAGCGGGCCCGCGGAGGCCGACCTCCTGGGGGCTCGTGTCTAAAGACACGAAGCCTCGCATTATCTTCCCTTTTTCTTGCACTGTTTGGCGAGTTTCCTCCTCTTGAGTATCATTTCGTAGAGGGCCTCGAGGCCCTCCTGGAGCCCCTCGCCGGTGATGGCGCAGGCCGGCTGTACGTACCACATGTGAGAGTGGCCCAGTTCGTGCAGCCCGAGCAGCTTCTCGAGCTCCCTGGGCTGCCTGGCCAGCGGCAGGTCCTGCTTGTTGGCCAGCACCAGGATGGGCACTCCCGCGTTGTCCGGAGACTTGGCCGTCCTCACCAACTCCATCTTGGCCTCCTCCATCCTCTCCATGTCGACGCTATCCAGCACAAATATGATGCCGTCCGTGCACCTCGTATAGCTTTTCCACAGTGGCCTGAGCTTCTCCTGGCCGCCGACGTCCCAGACGAGGAATCCGACTCCTTTGGCCCTGCCCAGCATCCCCTTCACTTTCTCGCAGTTGAAGCCGATGGTGGGCACAGTGTTTAGATACTGGTCGAACTTGAGTCTGTAGAGGGCGGTGGTCTTGCCGGCCGAGTCTAGGCCGAGCATGACGACGTGGAGCGTGCCCTGGGCAGTAGGCAAGGCGTCCAAGAAGGAGGCGCTTTTACCCATGTTGGCCCCCATCACTCCTCACCCTTGGTCTCCTCTCCGCCCCCGAGAACTGTGCGCCCTCTCTTCGCCTCTCTCTATGCGCCCCTCTCCTGCTCCCACTCCTCCCTACCACCTTTCACATCACTCCTGAAACACCACAAATAAACAGCGTAAATAAATTAAAAACCGACAACGCGCGGAAAGTGATAAAAGATCCGCGACAAACCTGCCTCTTCGGATTCAAAATCTGAAAATGTGCAGATTTTTCCTGTGTCTCGACGACCCGTATGATTATTTTAAGTTTACTTCCCCGTTTATCGTATATACTAATTAGAGAGTGTAGATATTACACCAAACCGTTAACGAGTAGTGACCCGAACGTAGCTTCTGCCGGAAGATTCCAGAAATACTTCCTTCGTTCGCAAATACTCCCACGATACTCCCCCAAATTATGGTTTAGGTAGTACATTTTGTAGAAATGTTGCGAGGACTGATATCCAGCACCCGAGTTTAGGACAACGCTCAGGTAAACACCGCCCACGAGTAATGCAAGAGAAGGTCAGCCCTCAGGTACCGCAAACCTTAAACTAACGGTTTTCGAGATTGGTGGCAATTTACAAATGTAAAATAATGGTCTACTCGCCTTCTGCCCAGTTAGAAGCGCAATACATACGATCGCTCCCTTCGCTACTAGACAGTGATAGGACTACGGAGTGATCCGTCCGATAGAGTCGGGGATAGAATAGATCAACGGCTCATTCATTGAATGAATGTCATAATGCACCATGAACAGTTTTTCAAAACTGTCCGTGGACTCAATTTTCAAAAGAAAACTACTCGCATAAATCGAATGATATTCGCCGCGAATTTCGCGGTCACAAAAATAAAACGCTATTCTATGAGAAATTGTTCTGGTTGCAGGAGGGGCGGCAATTGATTTTGAATGTCTTCCCCTCGGGGCGTATCAGTGTCCTCCATTCATCCTAAGAACCCTTATCTATTGATAGGGCGGGATGAATCGTCTAAACGGGTATTTTATCCCTGTCATTTAACAGTCATTGTTCCTTCCATCGAATGCAACTGATTTTTTTTTTGATTGGGGGAAAATTACACGTTCAGTTTTCATTATTTCTCAGGGGTCTGAAATATTTCAGCTAGACTCAATCTTACGATTTGATCTGTACGTTTCTTTAAAAATTTATTCCAGGTAATGTAATGTTATTTTTTTACAATGTTAAAATTTGTTGCTATCTCTCTTGTTTGGTTATAGAACTTATCAGTTTCAACTGCCCTCCATCAACGCTAGGATTCCAGTTTCTAAAAAACGGTCTTGAAGCAAATATTAATTTTTTTTTCAATTCTCTGGATAAAGAGTAAGAATTAAAATGCCTTAGATGAAATATAGCTCTCACAATTGGGGACGATGACCTCAGTGGGGGATGGCCGGGTTAATCATGACAATGGTAGAGGTCTCATCGACTACAACAGTGTCCCTGTGCCGGAGTGTGCGTAAGGATTGACAAAAGGTTTGGACCTGGCGGTGGATTGTTTCTGAACCCGGCTGCCGCTCCACACAAAACCAATATTTCTATTATTAACCTCCTCACCGGCGGCTTCCAAAAGGCATTTTTATAGCGCGGCTCCCGCCCGATCGTACACTGTGTACACACGAATGCAAACATAAAGGCGGGCCCGACAATGTGTCAGTGCCCGGCTACCATTGTCGGCCCGATCCGCTCCCCGCTTCACGCCTCGTTCCAATCCCGACAATCAAAAGGGTTATTCTTCCCTGAAAAAATAAAAAGTTCTAAAACGCCGACGAAGAATAGGAGACCACTTCAAACGGGCGTCCATCAAGCTGGATCGAATTCGGCGGTGTTCCAAAATTGGATTTCGACGAATTGTCACTAGCCTGCCATACGATGATCCTACATATAAAGGAGGATACGCCACAAATAATCGCTCACATAAAATATAATAGTACAATAGTACCATGATGACTAATCTATACACCTCCTATTTAGTCACTTTATACAGGAATATAGCGCTTGTTTTTAATACACCGCGGGGTACTATTTGCATAGTTTTGATACTTTGGTTTCCTGGAGCTGGCGGTGCGACTCAAGACGTAACAATTTGAAACCACCTACCAGTCCGAGGATGCGCGGTCTGTATGCATTTTAAAATGGCTGTAAAGTTGGGTAATCGTAAAACACAAGCACAATGCGTTTGTAGCAGCTATATTCTGACTTGGCGGGTGACAAATGCAATTAAATTAAATGCTTCCAGCCCATGACCATTGTATAATTCTTTTCTTCCCCATTTTTATTCTTCTCCCTCACCGAAGTCTATCTCCTGTCACTCGAAGGTTTCACTATCCGGCAATTTTATTTATCAGTTATAAGATTAACAATTAATAATGTTTCCACTATTATTTCTTTCCACGTCAGTGAAATCGCCTTTCCCGCAAGGCCAATAACCAGCCACTGTTTCAGATCCTACAACCATTTAATAAACAGATTAGGTCCCAACTAGAGATCTCATTACTTAAACCTTGTTTTGAGGTCGGCAATTAATTATCTAATCGCTTTAAGGAAAACGAGTTTCAAGTAGAACAAAGAACCCGATGGCAAGATCGAGGTATTTGTTGAGCGATCCCCGCTAGGAGGTTCTGAATATCTTATTACCACGTATACACCTTCCCACAAACAACAGAAGAAATATAAATGGCACATAATAAAGAACCCTTTTGTTTAACATCTCGACCAAGAACTGAACGACACTAAAAATATAAAAAACCACGAGTTGTATGTAATACTGAAAGGATTTTTCCCTTTCGTTCTACTAATGACGCCGAAGAACCTGACAGAAGTTACTTATGGAAGATATTAAAGAATATGTCAGTACGTCACCAGAAATAAATGAGCACACACACGATGCAAACCGTTCTGTCCTGTATTCACAAGAACGAAAGTAGTGGGGGACTCGCAAAAATTACGGCAGTGGCAATAACCGGTGAGAAAAAAATATTTCTAGGAATCGCGACGGATATCCCCATCTCAAGAGTCTTCGGTTTACGATCCCGATTCGGGAGACCGGAAACGGTGTACGGATTACGTCCAGATGGCGAAACCCGAAGGGAGTGGCAGGTCCGCCGCGCAAGTAGACCGGCAGGATGTTTCTCGGTTCCAACGAACACGGCGTCATCCTTAAACAGAACAGAGAGCCACGGAGAGAGGGAACAGGAAGGTGGTGTGTAAGTGTGTGTGTGTGTGTGTTTTCACACAGGAACAGGTTTTCTTAAGTCTGGTAAGCCCGCCCAGTGGTGGAAGTGGTACCGGCACAGGTATCGGGTACACTCCTCACTACCTGCTCCCAACTCGACCCCTCCCTACCTGACGGCTATAAAAAGGACGATACAAAAATAAGTCAGCTGCCCAACCGCCACTCCGCCGCTCCATAAACTCAAATTTCAGAGTAACCATTCCTTTCCTCGTCTTCAAGCCCCTATATCACTCCCTACACAAGGTGCCTCTAGACTTCGTACTTCAGTCCAACATCAATTAAATAAACATAAAATTCTTTCTACTGAAACTTGTTTTCGTTCGATATCAAATTAATCCCAAAATTCCAGACAGAATAAGTTCCCACAACAATGTGTTACTCTGAATCAAAACTGAAACCTCACAAGTACTACGCCAAAATATATAAAACAATAGTCCGACAACATGGCAACTGTAAGCGCACAAAGGAATTGGGTTACGACAACGTCCACCGCAAAGAATACATATCGAAAATAAAATAATAGGCAATCTAATCAAATTTTATTGTATTCACAAGGCCAACCAATAAGATTCAATGACAGCTCAAATGTTAATTCGTTATTGTACAATAGTGTTTTTGATTGTTATTCTAGTTAAGATTGCTGGGAAATTACAAACTAACTAGTATATTTCATTACCTCAGTAAAATACAATTTCACGATTCGTTCGTCTGTTCGAATTCAGTATAAGATTATACCCGCAGAACACTGCGGGGAACAGAAAATGTGTGTCACTATCCATTACGCTAATGACACCTTAATATATAGGTACAGCCTCTCGATTGTGGATGTGCCCGTTTTTCCGATGGTCAACCACAAGCCGAAACCCCCGTCCTCGCCTCGACCCTATTATGAAATGCTAAAACAATTACATTAGACTTTTAAATACCGCAAACCGTGGATGTCCGATTATCGTCATAGTCCAATGAATCATCATTACTTATATTCATTATCCATAAACAAGTCTTAATTGAAAATTATCTTTCGACTGACCTCGTATTTATTAAACATTAATCCTTGCTTAAATATATCCAAAGATGTTTAAATAAATAAATAAATGCCTTAATTAAAGTCAATTAAATCGCATAAAATGACATTTTAATTCTAGTCTGCAGGTATTAAATATAAATATTTCATATTAAAAGCGGGTTTTATGAAAACGGAACTTAATTTACAACAGAGCGTCTCTAGATCCGGCATATTAGATTACCTACGTTGCCAATGAATAAGGCTTACCTTAAACGTACCGTAATCTAGATATTAATCCGTTTTTATTTTTATTGAGCTTATCAACACGGCTAGTTTACGAGCATGACAATAAGAGATAATTATAAAGGACATCGGTTTTTTATTACTGACACCAGATAAAACATAGATAACCCACACTCCTGGAATAAACTAAGGACGGCAGTTGATTATCTTCAGCGTCCCATCTGAACACTTCTCCGACAATTAACCGGTTTCATGCCTGGTACATTTCTTTAGAATTTCCGTATTTTAGATACGGTTCTTTACGATTTCTTTATATATCCTAAAGTTCAAAGAACCATGGTTAACCGAAGAACGGCGCAATTTCCGCTCGGTAGATTTTTCCGAAGAGATAGAATTAGTCGGTAACACCGACAATTGGTGGGAATTAAAACATAACGATGTTCAAAGGACATCGACAGGACGACCCGGAGGGCATTGTTCGGGAGGAAGTGAAAGGGAGATAGGCCATTAGGGATAATGTAATGCGTCTTTAATCGGTAAGAAATTAACTTACTCAATGGTCATTTAGAGTGTTGTGGCTGAGGTGACAGGCGACGTGTCCGTGGGCACGTAGCCAAATCAAACCCTCTACCTCATTTAGAATACCTGTTTTGTGGTCTGCGAGGGGTTGGAATACCGTATATTTCGCTTGTTTCTGTCTCCTCTCCCTGGTTTGGTATTTTGCTTGACCGATTTCGGCTGCTCGCCAAATCTTCAGTAGCGGTGTTAGTCACTTTGGCACTTTGGATGTTTTTTGGGCATCCTCACTGCACTGTCACTGTTCACTTGTACTGTGGTGGTTGTCTGTTTGTCGTGTGTATATATATGCGACTTGTTATTGTGTTTTTGGGGGATGTTGTTTGTCCTATTTGGTTTGGGAAGGATTTTGTTAATCGACTTAAGTCATTGTCGGATTATCGGTCATATACATATTTGAACACACAACTGGTCACAACTATTAGCTTCTGACTTCCAAATATATGACAGGAAACCTATCTATTGTGTATTTACGATCATAAAAGTTTTCATGTGGATCCAAAATTTATTGAAAAAACTTTATGTTTAGTAGTCTAGTTAATAGGTGCAAGTGCACCCAACGAACTTTACATCTACGGTCCTCTGCTGTATATTACAAATATTCCACTGTTGTAACAATATGTTCTGAACTCAATTGAAACGAATTCAGTAAATTAATATCAACTATGAATATTAGCTGCTATTCTTTGCACCCTTTTTAAAGCCGGATCCAGTTATCTACTACTCAGATTATGAAACGTACACTGAGAATCTTGCTTTCTCCACTTCAACCACCTCATGACGTTAGACGATTACCTGTCATGCTACTATATAAGTTCCCCTAGAATTCTAATTGCCAAATAAAGTGTTCAATTATAACTTTGCAGATAAGAAAGTATGCTGGGGTTCTCTAGGCGTCTGTGCCAATTTCTACCGAGTTGCCCCCGGAGCAGAGGCTCCCTCTACTTGTGTAAAACCAACACGACGAGGGAGAAGCAACTCCCGCCGGATGAGTGAGCAGTCGAGAACTTAGGAGAGGTAGGGCGCCTCCTAAGTCCCAAACAAAGTTTGCATGAGAAATGGTGCCGGCTCCGGTGGGTATCTCTAAACGAGCCCCGTGCAGCGCCGGCTGTAAATTGTATTAACAGTTGAAACGCATTCCCGGCAGACGTCGCCCGGCGATTAAATGGGACTCTCTAGAACTGCATTATCACCCAACACAGCCTCCAAACTTCCAGCCCTAACAACTTTCCACTCAGAAAACAAAGATGGTACGCTTTATATCATAAATATGAGCACAGATAAAATCCGAATAAATTTTTCAACGCGTTTCAGAAGGTATGTCTCCAGTGTGGCATGTATATAGCGGCGGCCCTCCTCCTTTTGTTCAAATGACGGAGAAGTATAGTGTGGGGGAGTGGTACTGTATTATACAGAGTGAGCTATTACTATGAGCCCTTCACAGACACATTTATGTCACTATTCTCTTACCATCCTATTCTTTGACTTCATTGCCAGGATATGTTAATATCGAATTTTCCCATATCAGTATACAGAGGCATTTTATGTGTCTGTCTTTATTGCGTATAAAGTGCTTTAAAATGAATATAGAAGGACGTCGCTGAGGCTAGACTTCGGTGGCGTCGCCATACCCAAGCCAGTAATCTCCCCGTTTGATTAATGTCATCAATTATGACCTTTAATTGGTTCAGCGTCCAGTATCTTTCTCTATCATTCGCTTTCTTCTTATATTACAACTACTGGTACTTCCCAAAGCATAAACAATCATATATTTTTGTAAACATACCCCTTTAATGTATTCCAGGAATATATCCATAAATTATTCTTCAATCAATGTCAAATTTTGACGTTAATGATATGCTGAAGTAAAAGTAAACTATACCGAATAATGTATCCACATTGGGCGTTTGTGTAACAATATTTTAATTACAACAAACATAAAATTCGATCGTACAAATATTAACCAATGTACGATTCAGAAGTACGGTGTATTTTCTAGTATAAAGAACTAGTTTTTATTCTCTTTTAATAAAAAACGCTTTCAAAAACACCCTAGCGAACTTCGAGATTATAGGAGAGTTCGTAAAAACCGGGAAATACGCATTTGGTCGGCCCCTTAGAAAAAGAATTGAAACCCCCCGCGATTTGAAAACTCATTCCACGCCATAATTAACTCTCTGTTGAACGCGCCTTCTTCAAGCGGGAAGCCCATTAAAATTCTCTTTCGCTCTTTCATTCCCTCGGAAGGATTATTTAAAAAATAATCCCGACGAGCCCCCAGCAAAGGCCGGGCAAAGTTCGGGGCCATGGTAAAGAAAAGAGGAGGCAACTAGGTGCACTTAACTGATATAGTGCAGATTGTAAAACCCAATTTCAAACATTAATCAGTGATATATTTAGCTTTCTTGTAATTTATACGAGCCAACATTTCAAACTGAATTGACGTATGTTTAGGACAGAAAGGGAGGCGGATAACACCGTAACTGTGATGAAGAACATAGTAATATTTATTTACACGATCCCCAACCGTATTAATAAAATGCTTTCCTTTCGCCATTTATTACTTTTAAAATGTTCCAAAGAAAATATTTTCTGACCCCGCCGCGGACGTGAAAGTTTACGGGAGTGTACTCCTTTGCTGCATGTATTGAACGGATTAAGTTTGCAAGCGGTGCTAAGGGGCCGGTACCGTGTGAATGGACACAGCGCCGGCCTGTCATCATAAATACGCGGCAATTCGAGTGCGTCCCTCCGTAGTTCCACGCTCATTTCTTTTTGCGTCCCATTTGATTTCCGTTAAGGCTAGTCGGTCACAAATAACTCGACCGTTTGCACTACCCGTTTTGACACTCGGTTACTTCAGAACGCGCCCATGTAGACTATGTATAGTGTTTAGTTTTGGATCCACTCAGGTCCAACAGTGATAAAAATTGGTTCGGACTTCCTTACGAAACCTCCAACTTTCGCGATGCGATCGTCCGCGGGACAATGAAAATTGTCATAATGAGAGTTGGCTTATTTGTGAAGTATTTTAGAAAGGAAATGATTCATACACGTTGTAGTTATATTACTTGATCACTGGCAATCGATATTACAAGTATGTAAAGAATAAAATCAAAACGATATCCTCATTTAAAACGATTTTTTCTAAATGTGTATTGAAGCTTATGTAGAGATCGAAGAAGAAGGAATTTTTATATATTCACTTTATCGCCGTTTACCAATAGCACGGACGTTTGACAGGCAGAAGCGTGGCAGAGAAACGGAGGGGCTGCGAAAGCGGAAGTGCATTAAACAGGAAGGAAGCCCGGGAGGGACGGTGTCACCTCCAAGTGCCCGGACCGTCCGCTTGCAAGATGCGTCACTCCGGAGCAGTGGGATAACCCGCAGAGGCCCCCACCCCCCCCGACATCTGTCCCCCGTCAACAATACCCGGCCATATCGCCGCCCTGTCACGGCTGAACGCCAGTTGGGACGTGTAGCGGGCGCACAATACCAACAACACACTGCCCGTGCTCTATGGACATGGAATAGAGAGACCGGCACCCCCCGGGGCCAACAATCGCCGATTGCCATATCGTTATGGGCCCCTCCCCGTATTCCAACTGACCAGTTACTCTCTCTCTCTCTCTCTCTCTCTCTCTCTCTGTCCGTATGCGAAATATTATTGTCCCCAAGCCCTGAGAAATAGTTAAAAACAGTTAATTAAAACTGCTATCAGTAGAGTGGATGTTTTTAAACTGAACTACTCTAACTTCAAAATTGTAAGTACATAGGAGCAATAGTAGTTAATATAACTGGAAGAATTGTAGTTTTTTATTATAATGTGAGACGAATTATTAAGATTCTGTTATTATATACCACCTGACCTCTCTACACTACAAAGCATTAAGAAGAAGGGCATTAATCTTATCTAGCTCGCCAATATAGCGTCCGATGAAGGATGCTTTTCCTTTTATAGACGGTCTATAAAAAACAATATATCGTAAGATTTATACTTGGGAAATTTTTGTTTTGAGACGATCCTACAGGAAACATTTTTCAGCACTTGGCCAATTCGCAGGAAGGAGTTTTTTTATTCCCAGCGATGCACTATCTCCGGACAAGTCGTCTAAGGTTTTTGTTCTGCGAGGATTCTCACAGCGGTAGTTGGGCGAGACGGAGGAGGTATGGCGATTTGCTCGGAATCGATGAAAGTAACCCCAACGAAGATTCTCGGGGAGAAACCGACGACAAGAATGAGTCCGGCACATAAATTAGACCTGGGATTAATTTAGAAAAAAAACCAGTCACCGAGCAGTTTGAAAGTAAAACTTTCACTGATGCAAACCAGACGAAGGGAACTAAAAAAGGAACTTAAAAAACCACCTAACGTAATTATACATTGCAGAAATTGATATTACATTTACAGTTATGTGGACATTTTGGCCACGGTAGTGGGGCTCTACTACTAGGTTTATCCGCCGCTTCCTTATTGCGTAACACTTTTATCTTCGAGTTCCAGCTCGGTTGCTTTACGTTCGGCTTAGCCGTTGTACAGCGCCCATGCTCAATACGGACACTCTCGAAATCACGGGTTTATTAACAGAACTTGGCCATAGATCGCGTTTTCCGAATGGAAATCCGGACAAACACATCGGCCCATCGAAACATCCGACGAACAGCGAACATTATTCGGTCTCAGAGAAGTTTCCCACGAGGGGGCGAGTGTCGAAATGCACCGCGCGCGATGCATCCGCGACTGGATGAAAATTTTACGACACCACCGACATAAGGCCATTATTTAGGATAATTTTCAACTTGGTACCAACTTACTCAACCTTTCCTTCGTTTCCTCGCGATTCGTTTTCAACAGCGACTGCTTCCTCAAGGTTGATAGGTGAGCTGGCTTTTCAAGCAAAAGCTGAAACCATGACTCGGGTCGGCACCATTCCGCCGGCTCTTTTGGCACAAGGTTACAACTACAACGATCACGCCTGGACGGATTACATCACCGCTTCTACCCTTTATTCATAGCTCCAAGTTCTCCACGTAGAATCTAACCCTATTAAGATACAGGTAGTTATGTATGATATCACTTTCGTGCACTATACATTACAAGACCACCGTTCAATACAGTAATCAAACAGGGGCCACTTGAACAACGACGAAAAATATATAAACACAACAACCTAACAACTAACAACCTTCCTTTATAAAACTAATTAAAGCAAATTCATATATATATATATATTTTTTTTTTTTTCGAGGAGAGTTTTTTATTCTTATCTATCCCTGTAAGGTGCTTATAAAGAAATGTGCTTAGATCGACAGGTATAAACCTAATTAACTTTAGAAATAGAAGCGTAGGAAGAGCCAATTACTGGCAATTAACTGTAATCGACCGCCAGCAACTGCAATTCTGAAACCGGACTAATGGTCAATTTTAAAACTGAAATTTAACTTTCGTTTTCTATTAATATTTCGTTACTAAAGACGTTCGATAAAATTCTAAACACTACATGTGGATTAATCGTTACGGCGGCGAAATATAAATATATAATATCGAATTTTCGTTTAAATTTGACCAATTCATGAAGTTAGTTGGGATCCAGTTCCTGGAACGGCAGTTTGATAATATACGGGTACCCTGCATTCCTGTTTGATTTTTAGGTTGGGCTAGGTTGTGAAGACAAACTAGACAGATAGCATTTTAGACGGGGCAAATGGGGGTTGGCCTTATCTAGACACGGCTCAAGACAAACATCGGCTATCGGAAAACCGACAGCTACTTTTTTCCCCTTGGTTCCTTATCTCGACCAGTACTCCCCAAATGTACCGTCGTCCCTACGGCGTGCAGATACAGACCCTAAGTCAGTTAAGATTTCATCTTCAATTACGGTTCGATAACTACCATTCGCTTGCGACACAAAATAAGGTGGCGTCCGCACGAATTTCTCCGAGGACAAACTAAAATAATGGCACTAAAATAAATCGGGAAGAGGATAAACAAAAAACTCATAAAACATTTCCAAGCGATTATCGAACGAATACGAATAAAAAAATATTCATCATACCATTCAACTGAAATCCGTTGATTGTCCTCGAATTGAGTATATTCGTTTGAAATTCCCATTTCATTGAGCTGCTTGAGGCGTACAATATACACTTTAGTAATAAGTTGTTAACAAAAAAATGTTTAATTTTTATATGACTCCTATAGAGCTCTGCGTTTTCGCGGCATTACTGGGACTATATCGAACCTCGGAACTGCATAAAACCCGTGTACTCTCTGCTCATATACAGTGTTTATTTGCGACAGCATGAAAATGAAGGATGGGAAGAGGATAATGGGAAGGGCACTAATGGCCGCCGCTACTGGGACCCAGTGTGACCTCATTCGTTTCAGTTATTTAATCTAACCTTCGGAGAGAACAAATCACGGCAGTGCCGGCAGCCAACTGAAAGCGCGGGCAGAAAAACCTTCTGCACCGGAGTTCAATTACACGACAAGCCAAAAATCTAAGGCAGTGATAATGTGCTAAATGTTTTGTTGAAGCGAGAGGCCCGACTCATACATCCCGTTCGGGACAACGCTCGGAGTTGGAGATCGTATTTTCTCGAAACAGGAATCTACACACGTAGTATTCACAAATATTAACCACCACGTGTATGCAATATTCAGTAGTATTGAAACGACTTTAAATAAACCAAATTTTTAAATAAATTAAAAAGCGACGAAAAAATTATATATAAAGAGAGGGAATAGAGATTGAAGGGACATTCCGAAGTTATCGGCTTAAACGCGTTTGATCCGGTCACTATAATCATTCGCTGCTAATTTTAAATACGTCAGCGATAAAATAATCGCCAGAATTTATGTATCTTTTGTGCAAATTAAAATGGTCACCATTGATATTTTGAACAGGTTAAAATCTGTAGGTCAGCCAAAACCGCATGGCTTATGGGAAAGTAATTTCCGAACACGTGGTTTGCTGAACGGTAAGTCACGTGTGAACAATCCTACCTGACCGCTGCCAGGTTGTATAACAAAGGGGACGGTGGGTCTCTCTCTCTCTCCCCCTCCCTCTCTCTCTCTCTCTCTCTCTCCCTCTCTCTCTCTCTCTCTCCTCTCTCTCCTTCTCGCTAATACCGACTGCTAACGAGCCAACGCTATTTGAACATGCTCCGCTGAGTTTGACGCCGGCGTAATACTTCAGACCGAGTAGTTAGTTATTCTGGGTCCAACAACTAGTCATTCTAGACCCCCGGGCTACATTTCAGAAAATAACTAATCGCCGTCTTAAAACTGACTGAGTATAAAACAGCACGTGGTCGGGGGCATGTATTAATGAACTCTCGGGATATGTTCAATAAATATTAAACGCTTCGTCGGGTCAAATCATCCGCCATCTTCCGCTTTCACAAGGTCCAAACTTGGGTAACCGGGAATGAATCCTTCATCGAGTGCCCCTTCACTTTTAAACCGACGCGTTTTTGACCTCACGCACCAACATCTCCACAATCCATCTTAGTAAGAGCTTCCGTTGCTTGGAAGGAAATTCGGAAAAATAATAATTCAGAAATATTTCCGGTTAACACGCACGATTTCATTTTATTTTTGTGAATTTTGCGAAAATCGTTACCTTTATAAAACATGGAATATAGGAAGGACAATTGATATCGTAGGATGAAGCCAAACAATGTGGGAATGTAAATTCCCGAGCTCCGGATTAGGGAATGTCCACTCAGTATAATTGGATGAAGGAGGGCCCACCGAGTGGAGAGACATTATTGTAAGGATGTATGCTGCTGTTTCATGATGTGTGAAATCTAATCGTCCTACACCCGGGCAGGCTGTGTAAAATAGGTTTTATTCCCGGCACAGAAAGCTGAACCCTTTTATAGAAGATCATCGCGTTGCTTTTCTGAAAGGAATTATAATGAGGGAACTTTTGAAATAATTTTTCCCACAGGAGAAATGAGGTAATTATTGTGCAAATCGTCTGATTTATTTCATCGGTTATGATGCAGTGATGAGGAATGCGCATTTTATAACGCATCTACTTTCTCATTATCACTTCAAACCGTAAGATCCCTCGAGGCACTTACACATCCTCAGACCAAATGTTATATAATTAATATGCTTAGATACCATAGCATAACTTTTGGATTCATTTTTACTTGTTAAATTTCTTCCGAATTTATATTGTTGTATTTTAAGGTTTACCTCAAAATTTCTAAGTTCCTAAAAGGGGGACTGTTGAAAAGGACATTAAACGTACCTATAGAGGTACTAAATATAGGTCAATATCGCCTACTATAGAAATAATTATTAGTACCCAGTTGGATATAAAAAGATATTATTATTCATAATGTATTAATACCGTAGACTGTAAAATTGGCTGAATTAATAGTTGCATGAATTATTAACGCGAGCCAGTTTCACGGTCACAGCAAACGGTGCGTTATATGGCCTCATAAAGCAGTAATTTGTATACTGGTGCTAATTCCAAGCTACTCAACCTCAGAAAGAGAAATGCACTGACAACGCGAAATGAACGTTTTCTATTTAGTCAAACTGTAAGGACGAAAGACAAAGGAGTCTTTTATTTGAAAATCTTTTAACGGATGCCAATAATGTTAACCCCAGTGGACGGACTCATAGGGCAAGACAAGGAGCAGATAGGGACATTATTACTCGGTTCCTTTATTGCGTAAAAGACCCATACCACTGAGGTCGCCACATTTCCCTTACTTTCTTCGTGAACGTAGCGTAGCAGTCCCGCCAGAATATACTTACCAATCGTCTGGTTTATAGTTCTTCTTATTTATTTAACTATAAAGTTCATATATCAATAGGATAGAATACAACGAAAAAAAAAATATATATACCTTTTGCAGATGTAAGAATATGAATGAACTGTGGAATGGAACCGATGAAGCGTAGGTAGGTAAAAAAATTTTCTGGTGAAGAGGCGTACGTTAAGTGCAAGACCCTGTGTCAAATTTGCTTCAATTCCACGAACAGAAGAAAAAAGCTAACCGGACGATGAAATACTGGCCGTGGCCGGGACGAACCGTGACGGCCATAGCGGACACGAAATCCGCCTGAAGCGGACGACGCTGACGCCTCTGTACATCGGACCGGTGATAACAAAGTAAATAGCCTTAAAAAAATACCGTCTACAGTAGTGGGAAGGAGCCAACAGTGAATGTAATTCAAGAAGTCTTGATCTCTGTGCCTGTCGTTTTAGGCTTCGTGCTTATTAAACGCAAGGCACATTCGATTTTAAGTGAAACAGAAGGCATTTCCTGTTAGAAAGGAAAAAGACACTGGTAATGGCGATTTTTTGAAACTTCCTCTGAGTCAGATTCTCGAAATACAAACGAAGAACAGGACTGTTGATTCACGTAAGCGGCTGACTGAAACAAGGGATCGCTTTATGTTAGAGTCAACTGGAGTTCCAACAATTGCATATATCAATAGACAACCGGTTCATTAACGGCGAAAACGTTTGGTTCTCAAATTACGTAGGGAAGATTGTATTTAAGGAAATTGAATGCTACGGTCTTCTACTTTTTCCTTCACGACCCCCTTAAGGCCCCTTTTAGTTTCGGTATATTTTTAAAGTATATTTTTACATCCCTGACAAAGGATAGAGGTTTTAGGAGCTTAGGAAAAAACAACCTATAGGTAGGTGGTATAGGTTAGGTAGGTGTTCGTAAGTGTGTTAATGATAGGTAATCGAAACGTGTTCGAGGTTTCCGGCGTTAATTTGCGATTCACTCATGAACACAATTAAACATTCAATCAGAGCCAACTTTGCCAGCGATGAAGATGACGGAGTACGGGGAAGGTCGGACCTTGGATTCCATCCGCTCACGTTTTCTGCAATTGCAAATTTATTAACTACAAAATCTCAACTTCACAGTTGAATCCTGCGAATAGAAAATGTTGGCGATACACGGGAATAATACGACCGCAATTTAATTTGTTTAAATTAAGCCAGCTGTATAACCGGATCAGGATCAAGGTTCATCAAACTACGGGAGGGGCCGATTGATCCCGACGACCGAATTAATTCGTTTATGCGATTCCGCCGAAAACCGGTTAAACTCGGTTTGGGGGTACGAAATTGGCCAGAGGGCGACCCCATTATAGATTCCACTGTGCCGACCACCCCCACCCCCTGACACTGCTCTTACAGACCTTCCGGTTGCCATTTGGAGGGCTTTAATCAACAGTTCGCTCCCTCTCCCTCTCTTTCTCAATAGCTCCGTCTCTTTTCCTCTTGGGATTGGCGGCTCGATTAACCACGTCGGACGTGAATCCTCCCACGATACGGTCGGGGCGGCCGCTTTATAGAATAAAAGAGAAGTTTCCTTTTGATGGCCCCGGTCCAGTGAAAGCGGTACCGAATCGGCCAGCTCGATCCGTAAAAGTGTATTGGTTAGCCGACACAAGTGATTTCGCCCAGCGTTTTCTCCACAGTGGCTTTCGACCTATTGCTAATCATTTTCCCATTTTTTTTACAATTAACGCCCGACTCGTGTTTTTCTTTTTTGTCCTACTTTAATGGCGCATTTTATTAGTTATTCCAGAAACTTAATTCCGAAATAATATAAAATAAATATTGTTTTAGGGTTACAGTACATTACTAGTGATATCTATAGTTACATTTATTACCCTGTACCCCCTGAATAAATATGTTTTGTGTACATTCTATCATGATCAGTTAGGACGAAGGATGGACTACCGGAAGTGGTGATCAACATGCACGAACGTTGTAACGCGTTACACTTATCAATAGGAATTGAACACAATAGCTCTACCCGGGTAGCTTCAGCGGAGGAATTCCCACCTTTCGGCAAACTGCAAGGTGCGGTGCGAAATTCAAAATGGGCCGTTCACGCTTCGAGCCGAGAACAAAAAACGAGGGCATTATTTTTTTTTCCTTTCGTTACCACAATTTGGCGAGGAATTTTTAAGAAAAGAGAGCCCCCCCACGAGCTGGAACGGTATCCGCAATCATCTAGTTATCGACTTTACGCTCAACTAAACGCGAAGATTACGGAAGTTTGAAAATATCGGGAATGGAAATATTGATGGGTCGGTAACCGATTCGAGGCTGCGGCATCGGCCGTGTCTTCAGTGTTAACTAATTTTGGAAATTATTACTGTGCTCTCAATGACAAATATCACCATTTTGTAGTGAAACGAATAATTTATTTTTGACCATAGAGTAATTTCAAATATGTCGAGGAAAAACATATTCCGTTCTCTAGTAATACTCTCGGTTTACTTTTAACGTTTATCTATTTCAATAAATGTTCGTTCACTTTGACCTTTATTGATATTAAATACATCTGCAAATATAATTATAAATAAATCAAGTATATTATTTCTTCGAAATAGGTCGAAACTGTTGGAACGGTGCTTGCCTCGCAGAATGCGGTCCCTCTCGGGGGAATGCCGCTTCGCGAGGAACCGGATTATTTCTATCAATATATTCGCCCTTGACGCCTTCACCGTTCCTGCTGACCCGGCCAGTCACCGATGTCGGCCTGCATACCCCGTACCCGTCCACGTTGCCAATACATGAGACAACAAACAATAATACGACAAATAAGAATATACCACTCTACGGGAAAGGCTAAAATATCAAAAACATAACACTCAAAATCGTACTAGTATTATAGGTATTGCTCCACTCAACTAGACCATCCGTCAATAAATATAAAAATTTCAAAGATTATTAGATTAAAGTCCCAGGTAACCGAATGAAGACAGAATGGAAAGCTTTGGGCATATGCATACGAATACACAAAAGGAAACTATTAGTATTCACCCACACGGAACGCAATCTATTTCGCTCAAAGACGAATGTTTAACCTACACTTGAAACGTTGGAATCACATTAGCCGTAACAACAAAGCCGTTAGTTGGATTGTCTCACTTTCACGGATTCGTAAGCGAATCGGATAATTTCGATTCTCCGAGATCCAAAGTTCAGTTCCGGTTTCAAAAGTTCAGGTTTTCCCCACGCCAGCTCGTTTCGAATCAGGTGTAGCTCGAAATTAATACGCACATCCATTGGTGAGTCGACACCGACGCCGGTCGAACGGTGTCAGTGGGACGATTTCACCTTGCGCCCTCCTCCAGAGAAGGATAAATAACCCCGATAAAACACAAACACGCGCATACTTTCGATGCTCTAATATTAAATGGCTGACTTTTTCGCACATCCGGCCCGGGAAAAACAGGTCAGGAAGGGGCCAGTGAAAACACTTCCGCCACAAATTGACAACATCACTAATGACACTGTTATTTATTAACTGCATTATATAAATCCATTTATATAAATGGACCGACCACTCTGACCGACCACTCGAACTACTCCAGTTATGGAAAATACCAAAATAAGAATATTAACTAAGGTAAAGTTTCACCGGGGTGTTGTTACAGAATATTGATAACGTGTTGTAACGACAATACTATGTCCGTGGGAACCTACGTGCAGACAAACGACGTAGAGACTGAAGACAAACAACTTTCGTAACGCCAGTTTACCAATCCTTCTATGCAACAACAACTATTACGCTTACAGATAGCATTGAAGAAAGCTCTATGCACATATACAGAGGCGGATCCAAATGAAACCAACTAAGAATTAATAATACAACAACTGTTCTATTCGTTCTAGCTTTTAATACAGTAAATAGTTTATCGACAGTACTAATTTCTAATTTTATTTCCCCCCCTCTTCCATCCTTTTCCAGAATGTACTAACAGTCCGATCAGAATCTAGCGGGTAACAACATTGAACATATAAAATATACGAAACAGAAGTTAATTCAAAATGAAAGTTAATTTTGGGTCTTCCTCACAGAACGTTGAAATTAAATAGGATTCTAAAATTAAATTGCGTTTTTTGGGACGTACTTCATGGCTCAATTTTTATCATCGCTATTATGAACAATTCTCGCGCTGGATGCATGCATCGTAGTTAATTGTCGCATCAAGCCGAGTGTAGAGCGTCCAGCGTTGCCCTCGCTGCATCGTCGAGAAAAATACAATATAAAGAGGAAAATGGCTAGGAAGAGAATGCGAATTCTCGGAACTCGTTAACAGTACCCAGCTCAGCGAATGAATAAACTCTCGTTACCAGTTCGATCGGAACCCGCAATAATGAAATTATCATTCGCTTATATAGGCGATCGCTATGAACGGCAATTAGGCGGTTCCGAACCGCGCTTCGATCAAGGAAATTATTTAAAGGGAACAATTGCAGAAACCAGAATCGGCTGCTTCTCAGAAGCGCCCGGCATTTTTCACAATTCCAAACGACCCTCTCTCCTTCCACCAACTCCCCCCTCTTGGTGAAGCTATTATTACTTTCCTCAACTGGGATTCCCCAACGAAGCCATCCACACTTTTCCCGGTCTTGTGACCTGTGTAGCTTGCAGCCAAGATCCACGTCTGAGAGTGGCATTGTGTTCACCTAACAAATTAAATTCCAATATTGAAGGGAAATTGAAGGGAATATTAAAATGTAGCAATCTAACGTAGGTTATATCAGTTTATTATTACCTTCGAAATACAAAGTTTGCCCTGTTTCTTACGATTCTGTCATAGATTAACTAGTAATTGCCCTTTAATTGTTATATCCAATGAAGGTAAGATAGGAATACGTAAAACCAAACCGGTGGGACATACTGAGGCAGGTATGAAGGAAACATGTGCCCCGGGTTTCTGCCTTCCGGCCCAGGTAATTGGCCAGCCTTCCCCTCTCTAAACCTCCGATCTTGGAACGGTAAGACAAAGCAGTAAAAGCCGGTCAGGAGCAGCGCACGGTAAAAGCCCTTTTAACAATTTATCGCTGAGGCACACAGGGCCGTCTTCTCCTTCCGGGACTAATTTTCTATCCGAATTGTCGAGTCGCAAGGGCGGAGCTCAACTTGAGACATCAGTTCTGAAAGTTGCAACCAACTCTAATATATAAAGTTAGTCTTCCCCACTACTCGACAATCCTATTACTTCCTGAGGCAACTTTTCCTCCAGAACTTGAGCCCCTAAGCTCGAAGCTCATCTGGATTAGCTTGCAGGTCGCGTACTGAACTTTATTGTATTTTTTAAAACCAGAGTGATATTGAAGAAATGCGATGTAATAAAGAGAAGAAATAACAACGTCGTGTTACCCGAGTTTGAGGACACCATCACTGTCCTACCAAGAAATACTTATCAAAATATTTATGAAATAGTTCGAATATATTTTAACAATGCATACGGAAGCAAAGAGCAGAAGTGTATTTATGGATTTTATTTTTCGGATTGAAACGACTCATATAGAACGAAAAGGGATCACTTCGATCGAGCGGAACGAGACTTCTGTTTGTAGTGGGCGTTTTTTTGGTTGCCTCCCGTGTATGGACATACGCCACACATCCCTGTTCTTTTTCGGAGTTTGTATTTGTTTAACAACAGTCGACTAAAGCGAGGTAGTATCAGGAAATGCTTACGAATGGAAGGAAATTAAATCAAACCGAGTGGGTACAGCCGTCGAACCACAGGCATTATTATATTATTGTGTTTGTACATGAATATTAATGGACAGTACTCGAAACCGGTGATGCTTATTACCAAATAAGCCACCCAAAGCAGATACCCAAAATCGCAAGGGTGATGATATTTTGAAATACACAACAATTTAAATTTAAAACATAGGAACGAAAAACAGATATCGCAAGACAGAAACATCAGAAATAATTTACCCTATGGTTTACATAAATAATCATGGAAAGTGTCTACATCCAGCGTGTGTTGTATAAAGCATATCGCTAACGGAATGCCGGTAGAGAGAAACCGAAACCACTGTAGCATGGCATTACACGGGCGAGAGGAAACAGGAAATTACATAATTGAAGTTAAAAGGTCACGACCCTTTAATAAATATATTTAACTAATTCGTTAATAGTAATTAATAGAAATTATGCACATATGGTGGATGTAATATAAGGCCGGCTATTTGCCTGTTGCTTGGATTATTCGTCTGCTGAAATTTAAGGCGCAACATTCGAGGATAGGGCGGCAAAGCAATTGTGCACAATCTATATATCATCATCCTATATACATCCTTCGGAACCAATCCCATTCTTAATGTATGGCCCTGTTCCCAATTTAGCCTCGTCAACAGAGATAACTGAAGCAATCAACAAAATCAAACGCCAACGGACGTTAATCGCAAAAGGCATTTAAAACAATCATTCTATGAACTCTATAACAGCCTTCCGAATTCGTTTTAATGTACAACATTTCTCCCGTAAGTATAAATAAATATAAGCATATAAAAAATTGAGCTTCTATGAAAAAATGAAATATAAGTTAAAACATGAAATAACAGTTATATTTACCTTGTCTTTCACCGAGTTTAGATTTCCGTCGCCGGATGAGAACTGAGCTTCATAGCAGCAACCATCATTAGACCTCTCTGAAATAAAAATATTTAAAATGTAAGCAAATTGCTATAACACATTGAAACACGATTAGTATATAGAAGAAAAGACAAAAAAGCTATAGAATGTCATAAAACACGATAGATGGGGCTCACAATAATACCACTACGACGATAATACCGTCGTTATGATGTAGCGCTCAAAGGGCGCTGCATTTATTCATTTCAATAAGGTGATGACCTAAAATAATTATGCACACGAAGCTGAAATAGATGCGGGTCATAAACCAATAAGCCCGAGGGATCGATATTCCCAACTATGCTACTGGCGCTGGCAGCCAGGTCGACTTTATTTATTTTTCGCCTCAACTATTTTAATGTATTTCTGAATATCCAATCTCGATACTACAACCATTAATGGCGGTAATGACTCGTGACTCTTAATTCACGAGTTGAAGCGGTCACGCGTCCAATCGGGCCACGTGCCGGGGGCCGTTTAGACACGGCCACCGCTCGCTTTTTTTTAACTAAAAAATAGTAACGGTCAAATCAATTTTTTTGGTTAGTGGTGAACCAATCAATTCAACCTTAAAACAAAAAACTATTTTAGTTAGCCGTGGAATTGAATTCGTACTCGATGGCCTCCGATGAAGGGACGCTCGGTAAAAAAAGAACCCGAAACCATAAGTTGATTAAACATCTGTTGTTTATAAAGGCATATGCATCACACGCAGTGCCGAGAGCATCGTGTCGGATGAACAGATGTTCCGACAGGAAGAGAGACAGACGGCTGCAGAGGAAGAGCGTTCCAGATTGGAAACTGTAAAAGAAATCGAGAATACGGGCGACTGGGGATGCGGGAAGTGGGACGGCCGCGCCGGGCTAGAAACACGTGTCGGCTCTCCCGGCCACGAAAAAAGAACAATCAGCCGCTCATCAAACACTATAGGAAGTCAAGCCAAAGTATCAATTTCGTTAACTGTCGGGAGGATTTTTATTTTGACAGGAAGACAAAGGGATAGGTTCGACGGGGCTTGTTCGATTCCAGATTGCAGAAAAACAGGTATAATTATATCTAATAAAAGACAATGAGGTTAGGTGTCCATACCATTACGCCATTACAAATAAATTAAGCAACACGGAATCAACGGATTATATGTTTTATATGCTACAGGGTTGTATGACCTCGACAAGAACAATGTAAAACGGCAACTTGTAAAATAGACCGCGAATTATCGTCGAAATATTACTGCGTAATAAACGCGTACGGAAATTTAGAAACCGAGGAATTGGGCGAAATTGCCTAACTTTACGAGTACCAGATATGTCCGATGGCGAAGTGGCTTTGAGTTATGAGACGAAGAGAATAATATGGGCCCGAATGAGGGCGGAATGCGGGGGATGATCGAGGGCATGTATGATTGGAGGGATGTTATACGGTGGGTTGGCGGCGCACAACTGGGTCATCTGAGATCGACCCGCCGCAGCCAGCATCCACCCAAACCTAATAGTAAACCCCCCCTGAACCAACCCCTTACTACTTCTCCTCCGATCCCGTGATTCAGCGTTATCAATAGTCAATACGTCAACTGAAAATAATGTACAGGCGCCGAAATTAAATCACTTTCTGGAATTATGAACTACAACTGCAGTTGAGTGTATCGATACATAAAATATTCGTTTAGAGTTTCTCGACGGTCTATACAAATTTATGATTACTGGAGTCCGCACTTATGTGAATAAAAAAAAATTCCTTTAAATTATGATTATCTCATGAAAATCCGCAGAAATATTATATCATATACAACAGTTGCGAATAAGGTACACCTTTATATTTATCTCCTGGCTCTGGTAATTATTTTAATACTTAAACTGGGCGAATAACCCAGAGTATTTGTTAAATACTTTCGGGAAGTAATGCTGGACGAATGGACCCCGAAGTTGTCGGGGTCGGCGGGGGTCGAGGAGGCTCGCAGAGAATAGGAGCGTGACCGATGTGCCTCACATTAACCTGCCTCAATGATCACCTTCATCAACACCCGCCCGCCCGCCCGCCCGTAAAATCATTAAAGTATCCCCTCGACCGAAAAGGTTCCAGAGATTTTTTCTTCGATACCGGGCTTAATTATTATAGGAAAAAAGAGTGAATTCCCCCCTACAGTGCTATTACGCGAGTCTAGCTCGTTATTGGAGTTGATGAATAAAAAGTGAACAGGGAATCCACCGGACCGTAAAGGTCAATTAGCACTCTTCCGTAGTGCAAATATAAGACACACACCAAACGTTTCTTCAGAGACTAATACAAGGCTATATCCCAATATTTGTTCGCGATGCATTTTGTGTTAATTCCATTAGATGATTCATTGTCTTGTAAAATTATCACTTTATGTAATTAATTAATTTATAAAATCCAACTTTGTACAAGGAATCCTATCACATAGGTCTTAAGCATAGTAAACAAATTTCTATTTTCAGCTGAAAACCTGTAACTCTCCTTGAGCAAAGTAATATTTATAATTGTTAATTAATTGTTTGGAAATTGTTATAAAAAGCATTATAAAATAGGTACTAGAATTGAATGAAGGCCAGTTTATAGAGCGATCAGTCCAATGTGGGCGTGTATCTGAGAAGATGCCGACTGATGGCAGTGGCGTCGTACCCCCGCGGCGTCCCACCAACTTGGGTGCCGTTCGATCGATAGAAAAAATATCGTGTGCCCCATTTCGTGTCTTACTCTACCTAAAACACCTCTCCGGCAACTATAGAGGAATATATCAATCGGGTTTCGAAAATAAGAATATTTATAATACGAAAGAAGTAATAATTATCAACTCAACCTGTGTCTGTCCCTATGTCGGTGTACACTGACTGTAGAGACGCGGTAGGAAAGAACTTACATACGAAAGAACGTACGTAGAGTACCGTAGATTTCGTGTCTTTCTGTCTCCTCTCGCTGGTTCGGTCTTTTGCTAGACCGGTTTCGGCTGCTCGTCATCTTCAGTAGCGGTGTTAGTCACTTTTGTGCACTTTGGATTTTCGGGCATCCTCACTGCACTGTTACTGTCACTTGTACTGTCACGTCAACCCAACGAATTTTAGTTGAGTGCATCCCCGCGCCACCTTCAGGGGGGCGCTAGCGTCGCGGTGCTTGTGCACCCAGCGCCATGTAAGCGTATATGAACGCGATATATGACCTCTATTATTTTCTGGTTGTAACCAGTATGAGTGACAGTGACAGTGCAGTGAGGACGCCAAAAAAATATTCAAAGTGCCAAAAGTGATTAACGCCGCTACTGAAGATGGCGAGCAGCCGAAACCGGTCTAGCAAAAGACCAAACCAGGGAGAGGAGACAGAAACACACGAAATCTGCGGTATTCCAATCCCTCGCAGACCACAAAACGGGTATTCTAAACGTACATAGAGGTTGCGGTGAAAGATAAAACGCGGAACAGGTGTCGGGAGAAATATCGAATCGGAAAATAACACCGTCGTGACCCCGAATGCTACAAACGGGGAAATAGGAATGCGGGAGGAGCGGGGCGTTCCAGATTGGGGGCCCGGTATTTCTAGTCGTTCCACTTAAGATGAAGGATGATGATGAGCCTCTCGAGAGTGATCAGGGCGGCATTCACCCTGGCGGTGGGGAAGTAGCCGGAGCGTTAGCACCACCACCCGCCAGTCTGCACACACAGTGGTGGGGCCGCCTACAGTTATGCCCGCCATCCCTTAGAGACTAAATTAACGCTACCCCCTCCCCCCGCGGAGTTTGCATTGGGCACGCCTCAACATTAATCCGGTATAATTCCTCGCGACCAGTCCACCGGTGTTTAAGCCGGACAGTAAATAAACCGGAAACTGGGCACAACTAGTGGAACTTTGTCACGGATCATTAAACGAGGACAGATGCCCTATAAATAATGCCGCCAGTTATGTTATGAACACCGGCTAATTTTGTTTCGTAGGAGCACTTACGGCCACATCATGATAAAAAGAATCATGGGCAAATTTCAGTCGAGATTGTCTATATATTAAGTAACCGAGTTATTACCTTATATCAGTTGTTCATACTCTATAGCTTTCCCCAGGAAGTAACTTTCTATAGGTAACCTTATTATTCTCACACCAAATTCAATGCTACGACATTTATTAATAAGAATTCATTTAAATTTACTATGTTTTCTTAATCCACAAGAAAGTACAAGTCGGAAATGCAGCTTGAAAAATAAGAGCTGCGCCAAAGAAATGAGCAATTGAAACTTTGAATTATAGACCCTTACTTGGTATTGCTTACTGGCACTTTAAAAATCCTACAACCGCCGTAAACTGTTTTTTGTATCACTATTATTTATTACACCACATACTACAAGACTTTAAATGGTTTTACGACCGGCCCTATACTGTTGAATTTAACCAAACGAAAACCAACCCCTTCCGCACAGCACAGCTGACATTAGGTTCGGCCCTAAGATTTATTTTGTTGAAACGCCACTTTAAACGGAAGGGTCACAAACGCCGAAAGGAAACGTCAGCGGTTTTGGGGTCCTGTTTGGGTTGTATATAATTTACAATTGCCCTCCGAAATGGGCCATTCTAAAATCTATAAATCAAACTAGAGAGAGAGAGAAGAGAAAGAGAGGGAGGGAGAGAGAAAGAGGAACAAAGTGAGAGTTGGGTAACTGCCACAAAACACGAGCCTTTCGAATGTTACTCTGGATGGAATGGAGGGTGGGAGGGAGGGAGCCTTTTATATAATACAGGGTGAGGGGCCGTGATTTACTGCTCCGGGTCCAAGCCTAGTACAAGACCGACTCCGTTTCCACCGAGTGGCCTCCCCCCAACCCTAATCTAAGCTACATTTTTTTGCTTTATTTATATTCTTATCCAATCCTACACAAGAGACGCGACGGAGGGAAACAGGAAGAGGAATGAACTCCCTTTTCAATTTAATCCTGCCTTCAGACTGATTTTACTTATTGGAGACGACGTCCGAAACGCTAAATGCCGACTATAATGATAAACATTATTGAACAGAAGAACGGAAGAACGGCCCTGCGTCGGAGGGAGCTATCATCCGACGACGAATAAAACCTTAGATTTACCCCCACCTAAACTATAGAGTCTTCATAGAGCAGACATACTTAGTATCTAAAGTTGAGAATCTGAGAAAATTACATAAAACTATTTTATAATCGGTCTTGACATTTCTAGTATTGTCAATGCAATTGAATTGTAAAATATTTACTGTCAATTGAGGCATGCTGTCAACGTTCAATGTACCGTTACAGCACTGGCAGACTGTGACCAGACAAGCGAATTGAAACAGAAAACCTCACGTAAAACTCCATAGACTAATACAGTATTCGCATTAACTGGGGATAAACATTTCTTCGATGAAAACTCCATAACCTGCATCAGACCCAGCCTAACAAATAATAATAAGCAATATTGGCAATTATTATTTATTTGTCGACTCAATTCACAACACAATTTTATAGCACACTCTAAATTTGAGGAATCATCGAAAGCGTCAATGATGTTCCGTGTCAAGATTCACAACAACAATCGCAATCCCGTCTCAGTGACGTCGTTTCCAATTTGGCCGGAACCAATTTTTAAACTGAGAACAGTACCAGAAATAAAGGGAAAACAGTGCTAGAGGTCGGTAAATTCGATTTTCCCCGGTAAACTGAAAAGTGGCGCGAGGGGGCCGACTCATCACATTGTGAACCCACCCTCCCTCCGGCCGTTCCTCTCTCATTCCCCTTCACGAATCGTGGTCGGATAGAAAGCGAGGCCTCGTTTCATCTGCCGAGGAGGAGCCTCAACTACTACAACTCCGCCATAGCCCACTAACCAATTATCATAACACCTAAAGCACATAAAAAACCCCGCATCCATGCAATGTTACTTTACTATGGAAGTATTGTATTGACAACCAATATTACCAGTAATTATTTGTGCTACTCGAAACTATTGCTTCTGGAGGGATCTGCTGTACGGATCTACAGGTATCTGTACGGCAAACAATCAAAATCAAAACCCTGTTCAACTATTAAGATAAAAGAATTATATCTGGTAAGTTGAAACCTATGAACTTTGTATTAAAATACTTATCGATAAACTACGGAACTTTTGTTTAAATGTAAGGAATATTTGGATGTAAGGATCTAAATAAATAGCAGTACAATACATGTCTCATAAAATTTATGACATTGCTAATATAATCACTGCGTCAATCGGTCTTAACGGTATTATCGGTCTTCTGTTTACAGTATGCAAAATCTAATGTAAATTACACACGTCCACAGGCGGGTACATTTCCGCACCAAACTCAGGGGGGCGCTAGTTTATCGGTGCCAGTGCACCCAACGAACTTTAGTTAAGTATACATTTCCGCACAGAAACACACGGAATCTATGGTATTCCAACGCCTCGCAGACCACAAAACAGGTATTCTAAACTAGGATGTTCCCGTTTCCTTCTGCCTATGGCATTATCATACGGAATGGGTTAAGTGAAAATGCGTGGTGTTACGATATTTGGTCGGTTTCATTAAAGGGGTCGTATGAGGGGTTAGGATATTGTCAACCGTGCGACATTGGGTCCTCCCTCCGTGGGAGTGGACCGGTTTCGAGACTTCCCACTGCCATTAGCGGTGTACATTTATTATGTATTTTTAAAGGGACGACGTAAGACGGGAGAACCCTAACACTAAGTTATGAACCGGTGAGCGAACCGGTCTAGTAGCCGGACATGTGAGACGAAATACTGTCACACAGATGACATGATATTAGAAACCTTCGCTATTCCCTACAAACCGGTGGGAATCATAGAAAACTTGCTTCAATCTTATATATATATATATATATATATATATATATATATATATATTCATCACAAAATGGGGAATATGGTTCGCTATTATTTTCTACAATTTCCTTTTGAGTGCAGGTTTCTTATTCTAAAGAAGGAATTACAGGGCCTGAAATATTAAGGAACACAAAAAAAGTAAGGATTAAAAAACAGGGGCGATTAATGTAAAATATATCTAATAATTTATTGCCGTTCTGAGTTATCTACTATAAAAATACCTCAAATATATATTAATCACTAGTTAATATTAAGGGTTATAATGAATTTACATAAAATAGCGTTCACTATGTTAATACTGGCCGGAGAACGGTAAATTTAGTCTCGCTTAATTTAATTTATTGCCGTTTATCATGAGATGGCGTGAAATGCGAACAATGGCAGTTTATTATATGTACTCTGCATTGGTACAGACCAAGGCAAAGGCAAATAGTTTCAAATTAACCGAGGGAGCGAAAAATCCGATAACAAGTGCCTACAGGAAAGAAACAGTCAACTAGATTCTGAAAACCCTGAAGTTAATGGGCGTCTCCATTTAATATTCAAGTTTGAAATTAAAGGAAAATCCTGTCCATCACAGAAAATTCGAATTCTAGGTCCGAAGCGTTTACGCTTTAATTTTATTCTCACCCACTATATAGATTTAAGTTACAGAAAGACCTGAAGGGTTCACTTGAAAACCAAAGTCAATAATATAATTTCAGTAATAATGTAAGAAAGATTTTTCCCTCAGTGTGCCCATATCTTATAACAGATATTTGTGTACGTGTTTTATACATACATACACGTATCGGATATATTGGATGTTTCAAAGACGATATCCGCACCGAATGTAGAAAACCAAGGACAGGGGTGTATATAATTCCGTGACGAATTTTCCGCGCGCAATGAAAATCGATGGAAATGCGCAACACGCTCCTATTCGGTGGCCCCCACCCACGCCACCACTGCTCCTACCCCGAGGCCAACCAGCTCTTACCCTTTACCACCGGACAGGGTAAATCCTCCTAGCAATCCGCATTACATCCCCGTTTATATTTTTCTTCAATTTGAAGAATATCTCTAGTTGACTAGGAGAATATTCGATTTAAATTGTTTTGTATTTGATTACTCGAGGTTACCGACATTCCTAGCACTGCCACCGCCTTAATGAGCTGATAAAAAGTTAGGCGGGTGTTCGCTTTGCCAGAAACGTCCCCGACCATAAATTGTTACAGCCAACCGCCCGAGATGGTACAGTAAACCTGGTAGAAATCAGATAAAAATATAACAACTATCGCAGATTTGTGTTGCTATGTCTCTAGTATACGTCACTATAGCGTCGAAAATTGTGATTATTATTATTTAACGAACTAAGGAATAGAATAATAATTCGTATCCAAGGTTAAATACATTAACAAGGAATCCGTATAAAGGGAATTTTCCATTTTATGAGTGATTATATAACACTGCGTAAGGCTACGAGGGCAGTTTTTTCAATATTCCCTCGGGATTTTCTGGATTAGTTATGGAGCATAGGGTTGTGACTAATGGGTTTGGAGTGCGAACCGATGGAGAACTGGAATTTTTCTTGGAGTCTAGACGCGAAAATCTTATGATCATATTTCAAATCGTCGAGGACCTTTCCAAAATACCTAGGTCATATTGTGCTCCGAGCGAGTAGAATGCGTGTAGATATATAAAAAAGAAAAAACTGCAAGAGGATCGTCGTGAAAACAGAAGCACAGACAGTTAGAAAAACCTCTTCCAGTAGATCGTTTCAATAGAATTGGAGAAACTAAAAGGGAAAGGGAAAAGGGAGGGGGGTCAATCGAGAAACGTTCAAATGGTGGCCGCGCAGAGGACAGGTCAATGATGCGCAGCCACCAGAAGGAGCTGGAGCAGGGCGGCGGAGAGGAGGAGAGAGAGGAGGCAAGAATGCGGCCCATGCGTGGACGAGCCGCGCTCTACGATAACGGTCTCTGAGCTGGAGCCGTCTACCCAGCCGGATGAGCAGTGGGGGGCGGCGGTGGCTGTGTGTGCGGGAGAAGGGTAGCCTCCACCTGTGCCGCTCTTTAACCCCACCCCAGAGTAGAGCCCAAGCCCGCCACCGGGGCTATCAATCAACCGCTACCTCCGGACACGTAGGAACGACGACGCGCGGATAGAGTCCTACGTGCGGGACACGTTATTCGTTTCTGAGTCAATGGTACCTGCCCCTTTCCTCACGGGAGTCGCATATTGGAAAATCTAGAAATATTCCAGTGTCCAATTACTTCATTTAAGACAACTAGGGGATCGAAGTTAGGACCTATAGCATAAGGGACAATTTTCTCAACGTTAGCAGTTACAGCCGCTTCTATAAAAGAAACGCAACAAAAAGCGGGTAAATTACATCCCGAAATATGTCCAGCTTGTGTGCGGACACAATAACTCTAAATGAGTACTAACGAGTACTCGAAGCCAGGTAAACGTTAGGGGAGAAACCGTGTCCCTTCATTCCCATGCAAGTCATCGTGAAGCCTCTGACCGGTCGACCCAACCGATTAGAATGACAACAGCATATCGACGCAAGTTATCCCGGATTCATCGCTATGAAATTCATATTCCATCGTACTTTTATAGAACAGCGATAAAGTTCGGACTAATCTACATGAGGGCGACGAGCGCGTTCTAATTTTAATAATGGAAACGGTAATGGTCAGAACCTGCGGGTGAAAGTCAACCGCTCGATTTAACGTCGCTTGAACGGGTCCGCCATAATGGGGGGAAGGAATATGTTATGCCCGGTGAGCCCGTTAGAGCCAGCCCCCCCCCCGCCAATCCCAAAACGCGGCACATCCCTTTCCCTCCTCGGTTACGCATCATTTATTACAGCCCTGTGCCCTGGGAGACATGACGAGTGTATTCCCACCCCCACCACCGTCACTAGGCACCCCAAAAGACTTCCCAGGGAGAGAATTCTCATCGTAAATTCGATAACGGCCCCAAAATATATTCGGGGAAATCCCCCACAATGGAATTTTAGTCCCAACAGTACTATGCATTATGAGAGTGCGCCTCGGGAACAAAGCGGGGAGATGTAACGAGTAAAGGGGATGCCCTCGTAAAAAGGCATTATAGTAATAAAAACATGACGGGTAGTATTCTGCTTTAAATCGGATGTTACACATATTTAGTTAAATCACTTCCTTAATGCGTTTTCTATTTCTGTCAAACCTGTTAAGGGAAAACCGCGGCAGCGTTAACAATCGAACTGTTCGAAGTGTTTGCAGGTATGAAAGGAATTGGTGGAATCTCATACCCGTTTCAGGGCTGCATGACATGCATCCGACAATATATACTGCGGCGCAATCACGAATTTGATTGGGCCCGTTCTCGAAACCCGGAGGCTTTTGTTGCCGCAATAATTACGGCCGGACCCAGTGAAAGCTTCCAATTGCTATTCAAGCACCGCCGGAACTATTCACAACGCCAGGACAGAATGTTTTGTGTTGTTGTTGTTGCTGCCGCTGTTGCTTTGGCATGTTGTGAAGCGTCGGAGTTTAGAGAGGCGGAAAGCTCCACTGGACCGCATCTCCCTTCCAACCACTAGCCGCACGCCCACATCTCACTCTCTCTCTCCCTCTCTCTCTCTGTCTGTCTCTTTCTCTTTCTCTCTCTCCCTCTCCCGGCCATTGTCGTACCCCTATCGATCAGATCGATAATAGATCAACGGGGGTCTAATTCTATAGATCGAGCCTTTGCTTTTCAGCCTACCGATCGGAAAAGGCGGAGCCTACTTCCATTTCCTCCGCCTTCTCCTCAGGCGCCCATCCGACATTCTTCTAAGTTATTTCCCCGGATAGTTTACAGGACCCTACCGATAGCTCCGCCTCTATTAAACTTCCCCTTCGCTTTATTACTCTTCTACCCGATCCCTTTATTGACGTTTAGCCCGCTCCCACTCGATAGCGGAGTGACTTTCAACTCGGTAAAAGAATCCAGATTATCGGCACGCCACTTTAGTAAATTAATCATCTATACAAATATAAGAACACTAGTTTTCTAGAAATAATCTGAAACCGGCAGTTTGAATAAGAATAAACAGTTAGTATCAATATTTGTCATCAATATATCAGCAATATACTGATGTACGGAAGCTTACATTGACTTACTGGAATAATATAACCCGATCCATTTTCTGACACGTTACAACTTCCTAACCGTTCAGTTACTTATATAATGAGGTATAGCATCAAGATAGCACTATTAGTAGATGATGGCAATTCCTTGAGGAATATCAGAAATACAAATTCCTGTCCCCGTCCACTTCATAAATCACCAGCACTCGTACAATATTCAGTAGTAATTTACTCCGGTATACAGATAGAGGAGTCACCGGACCCTAACTGCCTAATCGACAGCACGCATCGTATTACACAGTCGATGAACTTTGAAGTGAGTCGTAAAACAGATCTGTCTGAGAACGATTATTGGACGGAGAATTTATTTAAGATGAACTTTTACAACCATTAAAATGCATAGTAAGTATTACAATGCCATTATTTTCAATTAAATAAATTTCAATATCTACTAATTAAAACGCAATAACAAATATCTCCCATATTTCCCAATCTAAAGCAAAAGAATACTCCCGATATTGTATCTATAGATTTTCTTAGGTTCTTACGTTATTGTATTAACTAATAACACTAGAAATAATAAAGGCGTTCAACTTATACAGTAACGAAAAAATGAAATAATTGTTCTGTAATATAAACTGCCGATTGAACATTTCTGTAGAAATGAGTGGGCCCAGCAACGGCGATGGAAGTTTAATACGGCAAGATATGACGAAAGAAAAGTCAAGGATGCGACCGGCACCAGTACACAATGGAAGTGATGGCGCAACAGCCTCGAAACGCTTATAATAGAAGGGGTGTAGGGAGGGATGAAATTCGACGGAGCAGATCTGAATGGCGTGTCGGCCATTGAGAGCGCTACGTTACTTCAGACTATAGTGAGCGGATGGCCGACGATTATCAGCATACGAATGGGTAATCAACCAATAGGGGCGGGGGGATACGTCCATCGTGCAAAGTAAAATTAGACCCGTAAGGCAATGTAGGCCAACTGGGTACTTGAAATTATTCATATTACATCGACCTCGTATCCCACATTCCATGATATACTACAGCGCACCAAGTTATCTGGGAAAGGATATAAAATTTTAGCGCTCATTCATCCAGGAAAGTGGTTTGTGAAATCCTAGACCACGGTTGCGCTTGTTTTTCATTAAACGTCGTCCTAATAACTTTTCAGTTGGAAACATCATCCGAGCCTGCAGAAAATCGACACGCGCAAATTCTAATAATATTTAACGCATTTTCAGAAAACCAACTGATTAAGCAAAACTGACAGTCGATTTGTTCCGTCGCAAACGATGTCCACTTTTTAGACTTTCAGGAGTTGAACCAATTTCTTCAAAATCGATTGGATTCCCCAAAAGGATTGAATTATATTGTACAGAGATTGTGGCCTCTAAATTATATATTGAACACAATATCTTAGAAACTCAATTCTGTGTATCAATGTAGAAAATTTCTCATGTTTGCCTTAGTTGATTCTCGAGATCCGTCTCTAGTGGGTGAGCCCCACGCACACACAACTGAGGGGAGCCGAGAGGAGGCCGCAGGCTCCGGCCGCTATTTTTAAACCGCCTCCAACAGTTGGGGACGTTGTCACACCGGGGCTTTTCTCACCGCTCAAAACCACGCCCGTTAGTTCCGAACGAATTTCAAGTGAAATTCAGTCATCGAACGGGGGCGGACGGTCGGCTGGCGGTCGGTCAATTAGTCCGCGAATAATGGCTCCCAGAACGGGAATGCGACGGCGGAGCAAATTAACATGGTACCGTACAAGATTGATGGCGCCCACTGAAATCTGATTTCCAGGATGCTCGAATTCCGTTCCGATTTTATGTAACGGGACAGGCGCGGTGAGGTAGAAGAAAACATTTTGCAAAGTAATTTGGTCGAAGAAATCGATTAACAGGAACCTCGAGATTTAATGTAATTCCGTTATTTCTAATGATAAGAAACAATTAAGCGAGCGCAACTCTCTGTTGACGGAGAGATCTACGGAGAGAATCTTCGTTGATTAAACAAATAAGCCGTATATAATGCTAAAAAGGATTACAGGATACACAAATGGATATGTCCAAAAATTATTAAATCTTAGCCTACAGTAAACTCTCATCATTCTCAAAGGCCCAAAATACCCGTAAAACGTTATAAAAATCGGAATTCTTACTTATTCTGTACGTTCGTAACTCACTTGGGATGTGTCATAAATTGGAAATATACCATCAAGGTAATACGCGTTAATTTAAGGTATTTGTTTGGGAATCTGTAGTAACAATCGAACCCTGGTCCAACTCAAGACCAAATGACAGAAAGAAGAATTTTATTAAAAAATGGACGTCAAAATTTTCATTATTAAGTATCTAAAAGTCTCAGAATACGGATTTAATAACCAACAAACTAGATATGCAGTGTTTTAGCAGAGTGTGATAAATTTTTTTTTATAGAACGAAGATTTCGGGCTCGCGTTTAATACACCAGTAACGTCCCGGGGCCAGGCCAGACACACGTAACGATATCGTGAGTATTCGCATTAAAGCACAAATGAAAAAAAAACGACAGGGTCATTAATATGGCGACAGCCCGGTAGGTGGTATACGTTATTTTAATCTCGGGGCCCTATCACTGGGCACACAACGGAACGGAAGCGCCATTATTTCCAGGGCAGGAAACAGACTCCCCCCTGCCGCCCCCGGCCACAAAGCGACAGCCACGAGAGGAGAGAACTATTCAAACCGCCATACCCTCTCAATGCCCTTCGCCACCATCGGGTTTTTTTTATCCGTCCGCACCTCAGTAAAGACCGACCTTGCAGTATTGCGCAAAACCTTCGGGCCCCAATCGGTTTTTCTTTTGTTTTTTCCACTCGTCCGCCCGAAATGGAAAAAAACTCCAGCCGTAGAAATCGTGCACCTCCGAGTCCAAATAAGCTGTGCCCCGGGCGATAGTCCATCGCTGAGAGGTAATAACTGGTTAGTTTTTAATTTTGGGCCTACTAGAATCGAAACTTTTAGCCCGGAGCATAAATCAAAAGATCGATCTTTGCTAGCGCTGCGTAATATTACTGCGATTAATGACTTCCTCACCGATTGCGCGGACGAGTCCTCGGCGAGTTGCCCCGAACCATTCTATCCCTATCTCTTTACTGGGCCTGCAAAAAAATGGATCCCGACCGGACCGACATTTTACGCAAATCGAATCGAGAGCCCTCCCGAGTGGGAGTTTATTTGCTCAAGTTGAAACTGAGTTAAGACTGGGCCGGCCGGTGCTGGTGCTGGTGCTTGTGCTTGTGCTGGTGCTTGTGTTGATGGTGGTGGTGCCGAGTAGAGAACCGGTTGGCATCAGACTGAGTCAGACTGGGCCCAAGCTGGATTACACAATAAACCGGTCCCAGGTTCACCTCTCGCCCTCTAAATAGACATTTTTTCTTCAACCCTCGAATTAAATGGTTTTAAAACAGAAAAAAAAACACCCCCGGCGCACCTGCCAGTAGCATCCTCTGCCCGACCTCTGTGAGTCGGAACAGCTGCTCCGGGAAAACAATTGGGTGATTTTAAAAATATCCGAACGTTTAAAGGCGAATACAAATTCCAAAAATTACTGACTTCAACTTATCAACATTCAACATATATTATACTCTTGAACATCAGTTCGGTGGTCAGTCGAATAGGGAAGGAACGTTACTGACGATGGCGAGTTATATTGAAAACATCATCGTTTCAGCTTCCATTCCACTGATCCGAATTGTTCGGTCGAAATGCGAGGTTATTATTGTATTTCCTATAGAAAGGGTAAAGGAATATGGGAAACCAAATACCAATTTCCAATTTCTAGAACATTAAAATTTACGGATTAATGAACAAAGTAATGGAATCAGTTATTGAGACTGACTGCCACCCCAACGGCAGGATTTATTACAGGGAGGGAAATTCCCACAATTCAGCTAGCTCGGGGGCCTCTAATTTCCTTGTTAATTGAACAATTATGGGGGAAGAATAGCGCCCCAACCCCGCTTTAGATAGAGTTTAGATTGAGTCAAATTCTTCCCGGGTGTTGGGCAATAGGTTCTGTAGAGGAGGCCCAGCATCTGTCTTCTTTCGCCATTTCGATGCCGTCCTCAGTAGCATCGATCGTCCTCTGCTCGTGGTGCCTTTGAGTCTGAACGATGGAGAATAACACAACCGCTATAAAACAGACCAGATAATTCATCCGAGGGGCTTAACACTACACTAAATTCTAATGGATGACTCCTTTCAAATACCTTGGGAGAATCTCTGAGAAGGAAAACTGGCACCAATAAAACCGGCGGAGTACTGCGGGTGCAGCTGCAGCCACGGGGGGGGGGTCATCGAATTCCACGTAAAATGGAGGGGGGCGACAAATAGCTTCTCGCCGCTGGCAACTGGATCCTGCAGCTGTACATATATTCGCATGTGCCAATAGGATAGAACCAACAGTGTACTTTTAACATCCGCTGTCTGATAACTCCAATATTTTATTGACCAATATCAACGTGTTTTTTAATTACATTTACGTCATAATCAGTATGGGATACTAATGTTCTTTCCATCCCGGTATTCCGCGTAATACCCGTAATTATATGTGCTTAGATGTATCTAACGCTCAATACAATGATTTCATGTAGAAGAAGAAAAGAAGAAGAAGTGGTCATCAAGAAGAAAAACTATTTCTGGTATTTCAACTATTTCAATCAGCTAAATGGAATGAAATACGGAGAGCTGCGGCCGTTTGGCCGAAACCGCAGTGGTCATTGGGGAGAGAAATATGACAAGTTGAGGCCGGCCTGAAATGGGACGGTGTTGGGTGAGCGGGAGGCAGGTCGGGACCAATGGCGCTCAATTATTTTCCGCTGCGGACTTCCCCTCACAATAAGCCGGCCGGGGGAGCCTGTCTCGCTCTGATAAATTTTTGAAGCGGAAAGAGCACACGATATGAAAAAATTCGACGGAATAGGGAACTTAGAAACGCCCGCATTGCGAAAACCTGAACGCCGTTACGGAGAAAAACGCGGAGGAAGCGTTGCGTCAGACCTCGGAGTATGGGACCAGAAGAAGAGACGGCATCTCACTCAAAACTAAGCTCATTCAAGATGCGTAAACAATTTTTTTCTAAACCCGTACTGAGGGCGAATAAAAGATACGCTTTCTTATTATATATAAAAGCCCAATAGGCAATGCAGTATTCTCGAGTAGCACGATTTTAGAGGCGTGCATGACATACAACGGTCCCGAAATATCAATATCCATTAACGATCTCCCGATGGATAGCGGTCGAAGTTAGTATCCGTCCCGATACGAGACCACGTCAACGTCTTATCTCAGAAAACTCGTTCCCAATTTAATTCCGCTAACGGGGGAGAAGAAGCTCCGCAAGTAGCAGGGACGTAATGGAAGGGAAGTAAAGGTAAGGGTAGGGTAGCGGGCGAGCTCAGCTCTAGGGACAAAAGCTGCCTGGCTTAATCCCACCCGCAAGGTGCACTTCAATGACCCGATTCCTTATTTACAAAATGCGGCCTTTGAATTTCGGGAGACCCCGCAGCAAGAGAGAAAAGAACTCCTTCCAAAGTAATACTGGAAGATGTCTCTTTCAACGTGGCCCCGATTTTACGAACTAGGCCAAGTCGCTGGCTGGAATCCTCAAATTTCACCTACTATTATAGTCAAGTGTCAATGAAATTCTATAGGACGGAGAAAATCGATTCGGCGGAGAAAGTTTAAAATTGGGTTCGACCGACCGACTTTTATGCTAATCTTTTGGTTCGGAGCCGCGCACTCGAGAATAAATTAAACATTTTTTAATAAATCTTCAGTCCCGATCAAACTGACCGGACTGTTATTAAGAAGAAATTAATCCCGCATTTTGCGTCACATTCACCACCTGGCGCTATTACGTAGACTTATTACGTATTGAGCACTATCACGGAGTTATTGCGTAAATAAAATTTACTAGGCCCACTTTCTGAACGGATTTCACATTTTGGATTTTAAAGACACAATCGAAATAAAGAAAACTTCTAATAATGTCAGTCCGAATTGAAAAGAAAACCAATTATTTTGCAACACATTAATAAATATTACTTTACGTATGCGTGCGAATGTAAATGCACACAGTTTGTAACATTTTCGATTCCAAAATGTTTCGAACGTAAAATTTCGTAAATTGTTTGTAAAATATCGTAAAATTTCGAACGCAAAATGAAGTCGATAAATTGGAAAATACTGCTATATTAGAATTCGGAAACAGCTTTTTACTTTAGGGACCATTAACAACAGTATATGAACAATAGTACATACAGCAGCATATTTTCGGAATGGTAGGAGAATTATAATTTTTTGTGGTATATTTTATTATATACATAAGATTCACGCGTTATACGCTTACCAAGTCCTCAAACTATCACTATTCCACCCAAAGATCTAAGCCATAAAAATATAAAGGAAGGCAGCGAGAGATAGAGGCCATTACACAACGCTGCTAAATCTGACGGCCATATTTTTCTCTCATTAGCCTATTAGCAGGCTCGAGTTACAACACTAGCGGCGGAGAAAGCGCGGGGGTGTGGGCCAAATGAAAAAGTCTGGGAACACTGAAACAAAACCTCGGCCAGGATAATGGACCGAGTGCCGCCCCCAGCACCGCCGCCCCTCACCATAACAATACAGAAAGTGAAATGGCACGGAAGATTTCTTCTTTCGCAAAGCCCCCGGACACGCTCCCAGATTATGGCCCCTCCTCCCCATTCGCTAGACTTATTTCTTTCCAATCGGTACTGCTAAGACAACTGGGGAGTCGGCCTGTAATTCTCCGAACATTTCCGACTGGGAAACGTCTTTCTTATCCTACGTTTTACCTCAAACGAGGCCGATACCCTCCCAGGCCGCCATTATACTCCCATTACAATTACCGATTCGAAACTAAGTGCAGTATCTTATTATTGGATATCGATTTCGCCCACGACTATACCTCGCAATAGTCCTAACAAGAACTGACGTCAGCATAACTTTTATTACAGGAACAACTTTCATTACACGAGTTGAGATAAAACTATAAATGGATATCGTACCGACAACGGCTTCATATATTCGGATTTATGACGGTTTATACAGCGAGACCTTTCAGCTGTAGCCCGAAGCCTTGGGCCGGCCCCCTTCCAGCCGGTTAATTTTGCCGCAGACAACAATAACCTTCCAAGGTTGAGTTTTTTGTTTAAATCCCAACGGCTCCCACTGTAAGACCAAAACGAGAATTGCGCGGGTGGAGAAACTGCGAGGGGTACGTGGGCGATGCTTACGGTCCTCTGTATACAGTTAATGAGGGGGTATAAAGAGATATCAGATGGGATTAGAAAACGACCGCGATGGCTTTTCTTAGGAGGAAAACCATCCTCCCGATGGACCACTACAAGTTATTCACGTTAAGCCCTCACAGTTAAGTCACCCTAGGAAAATTATCTACCAAAATCCGTACAAAAAAACAAGTCTCAGGCAGATCAAACTGATGGGGACGAGGACATTATTCTAATTACCTGTAGATCGATTACATTCGTGTCTCCTATATTAACATAATATACAATGGTGCATTAAGAATTATTAGCAGCATAGTGTTTCAAGCTGCCGTTAATAGTTCCTCATGACTGAAGAAGTGGTATCGACGGTGGCGACAAACAGAAAGCGGACTGTTTCAACCTAGGACCAAACAATAGGGAGGATATAATACGACAGATATATAACACTATAGATAATATTAAATTATTTCGGTTGTGATTTTCCAACTAAATTACACCGCACAACACTTTAATGAGACTCCTGATTTAATGAGCGCGCGGTTATTCGGACTGTGTGCGAATAAAGTCATCGACAGCACGCGTCGACTCGAACATTAATGTATGAACACGGCCCACTGGCGATGTTTACATAAGCTTTGCAGTCATTAAATAAACTACGAACCAATTTATGCCATAGGCTAAACGATATGAAAACATCATGAGTTGTACTTTGGCGACAAATGAGTGTACTGGTAATGGCTTTCCATATTTGATAAGGCCGCTATACTCCGACTAACCATTATCTAAAGCAGGAGCCTCAACGGAAATTATTCTTAAAGGAGTAATGTCCAAATTATTGTACAATGTAACGGGGGTGCCATAAAAAGGATCATTACGCGATAAGCATCGAAGCAACGGCAGTTAGGTCTCTGTCACAATATGTCGAACAACATAAGCGACCGATATGATCGCTGGGAATAGAAACCACGTCACAACCAGTCTTGTTCCTATAATACGTGAACACGCGAGTATGATTTCATCCCTTCACATTAGCTACAGAGGAAAGCCAGTTTTGGACAGCTGAAACTATATAAATAGCACAAACTTTAATGTCGAACCGAGTGTAGTTGCCTATCTACAAAATTAGAAGGCAAACAATTTCAATGACAACATTTTTGCGAATGAACCGAACAGTTACCTGAAACCCACGTAGCACAAGGTGTCTCCACTGCTCGCTTTCCCAATATCCTCTCGTATTCATCCGAATTTAATTGAACTCGGTCGCTTTTAAATAATCCAGCGCGTGAAAACACGGTTATGTGGGCAGTGTCAAACTATCTTTGCTACAAAAAAGTATTTTTTAGTTGGCAGCTCTCGCGTTTGTCGTCCGACATTCTGTTTTGGAGTTCACGTTTTGTTCGCAGTGACATACGTTCAGGGTCGTTGCGACGCGCAAACGCGTGTCACCAAATTTTAAAACCCGGCCCAAAGCCCAAAGTTGTTAAGGGGGACGGTAAGAAAAAACTGTACAATACGTGGCTATCACGGACCAGTTTGCTAAACCGCCTTACTCGCCTGAGCTTCAGTCAGCGTGCAAGTACTAGAAAACTAGTTTTGCCCCACTAGTTCTTACGACCGTCTGTTTTTTCCTGGTTTATTCTGTTTTTTTCTGCAATCGTGAAATCGAACCGGCGGCCCCTGAGGTCTCTTCTAGCGGTCGGCGGCTGCTTTTTATTACCCTCGGTCGATATTACCGAAGGCGGACAAGACCGTACAGTTTTTGCGTTCCTTCAATGCTCAGGAGAAATTGACTTAAATTATTTTCTCTTTTATTACATCGCAGTATCAAATTTCTACACTACTAAACCCTTGGCCATCAACTAAACGGGTTGATTCACGCCAGTGAGTCATGAAATTATTTTCTGAACTTAACTCCCGGCTGTAATGATTTATGAACCACGGTATATTCTAATGAATTAATCAATTATACGTTAGCTCATGAACCTTGTTTCAAACCAAACAGAAGAAACCTGAACCATAGGGCATAGTTACACTTTAGTACGATGTGCGAGGGCACAGGAAGGTGGGAAACGTCAAAAACATAGGGACAATGAGGTTTCCCAAATATTTTTCCTTTCCCAAAAATTATCTTTTTTCCTACTGAACTCAGATAAAGAACTGTTGAGAAGACGTGTGATAAATTCAAACTGCCAGACGTGCAGTTTGAATTTATGCCCTGGATAAAACAATCAAGTGAGAAATAAACTGAACAGGACCAGCTTCGGGAGTCTATTCTGACGAGAATTGTCTATGGGAGTGTGAGGAGGGTGGGTGTTGGTGACGTCACCGGTTGCGGCACAGCTGATTGGCGGCGGCCCACCAGATGAGCCCGACCGACGGTACAACTGGAGTCAGGGTAGAGGGTGGGGCGGGGGGCCTTACAGAGAGCAAAATAAAGGAACTGAGGGGCCGACCGGGGGCTCATAGTCAAGGACTACGGCTTTTGCCCGCTCCTTACCAGAACCCTGCCACTACCCAATGACTAAAATCACAGACGCGCTCTCGCGGCACACCACGCGCCGTTCGTCCTTGCACCAGCCAGCAGGCCACTTCACGCCGACACCAATTAACACTCACTGTGCGCCACTAAACACGTATATACACGGTTGTACATATACACGATATTGTCATCCAGTATTCGGCCAGTTAAGATTTGGTGGTATTCTCGCTGTTTTGGTCTAGAACCATGCTGGACCGGTTTCGATTTTTCGCCGTAGGATTCACACCGAAACCGACTTCCTGTATTGCTGGAAAATTCAGCGATCGGGGACAGCAGATAGAATTACTGTATCAAGTACCATTCACAAAATTTTGTAGTAACTTACTGAAACACGAAAAATATTGGAAATGTGCGGCTGAAGGCGAAGGTTTCGAACCACTGAGACCGATTGAACTTTCGCTGATTCAGTTTCGGTGCGGTCGAAAATAAATTGTATCCCAGATGTTTCGTTTCTGTTTGTTTCAAGACTGGTGTGCCCAAGCTCTTGGAGAAAAATCTCGAACAGATTTGATTCCACAACCACAGTCGGAGTCAGTTGGTATTCTAGCACTAGTAAAGGTACTTCATTTTATTTTCTCTTCTGTTTGCTCTCAAGACTGCCTGGCGACTGGTTCATTCACCTTTCGTGCTGAATTGAATCGTTCCTCCTCATCACGGGCCCATTCCCGCCATTAGTATCTTCCCGCGAATCTTCATCAGCGATATTCCTCCTCGCTTCCTCGCAAAGCCTTTATATACGCTCGCGTGGAAAGGTACCAGTAGTGAACAACGATGGTGACGTACAGTCCCGTCTCAATCCTGATCATAGTACTGGAGTAAGGCTGAGGCAACCAACTGGGGTACAGCACCAAGACACTGCAGAGTGCTACTTTATGGGACCAGTAAAATATTGTTGGTTTGTAACATTTTGTAATGTTCAAACGTGAAATAATAAAATTACAACAATATCTAGTAACAGAATACTGGTTTATCATCGTCACTGTCCATTTCATCCAGGAATTTGGCCCAGTTTTGTGGTTTTTCAACTATCGCCGAGCAACTAACCGAGAGTTTTGGTGAGACCGCTGGTCTTTAATGGTTGAAAATACCCGCTCGGTGGCCCCATTTGGTTGGGACCTTTTTCAGGCTAAGTAATGTGGGACTTTTGCAGACGCTAACTGAAGCGAGACTCTCAGGCCAATAAACTGCCCGAATGTTCCTGATCGGTACATTTAGGTTGATTCGATTAAATAGTAGAAGGTATATTTCGCACAAACGGAATATCTGTAGAACAAACCAATAGCATTAATAATATCATATTTAGAACAATATATATTATAATTCATATTACTTCCGTGATTATAATTGAGATCATATTGTGCTCCTTTCGAGGATTAAATAGTGAAGGAAAAACTAATCCAAAGCAGAGACAGAACAAGCCAAGAAAAATTTGTCCTTTAATGTATGCCTGGAAATCAATTTTATATGACTATGCCAATTCATAACGACTTTCCCTATATTGATTCCCTGCCCAATCTATTTATAGGCTGCGATATTATTTACTGCGCTCATTTTATCTAGTTCAGATACTAACTAATACAGAAGAAACAGAAAAATATAATTGCTACAGTACAAACCACAAACGATTCTGTTGTCTTCCAGCATAAGGAGGAATTAAGAACTCAACAATTATAATTGAACAAAACACTCGAAAACTTGGGAAAGTCTAACTCCTCTTAAATAAGGAGCAGGATTAAGAATTCTTCGAAAAAAATTATTAACTATCAACAATGATTAGAATTCACAAAACATTCAGAGAGCTACTAGTTAGCCAGTAACAGAGGGTTAATAAAAACCTAATTTTTTTCCTTTAGTGTTCAATTACGATCGATGGGTTAATAAAAACATGTTAAATATTGCTCTAGAAATCTGGTTAATATATAGCAATATCAGTCGAAACACATGAGAGAACAATCCTTCCAGTGAGCATGCGACACGGCCACATCTGTTGAATTCTCCCAGCTCAAGTTGTGGGCCTCACAACCTAGTTCAGTTCATTTTCCTATATAACCATTCAAAATCAGAAACATCTTCGAGGTGATTCTTGGGCATTATTACTGTATCTCATATTTAGTGATCTCGGTCGCTGGAATTCGAAAATGTTACCAATATCTATACACCGTGGTAATACTATGTGAAACGACAATATGGAAATTTAGTAACAGAACGGTTCCATGGGAAGCAACGGAACGTAGCGATACAACGGTAAGAGGACTCCAGCAGCTCTAACCTGTAATATGGTACACTCCTCAGGCAGGATGCCTCCATATATTTGTGAATATTTTGCAAATTATATTAAAACAATCAAATTCAAGCATATTTCAATTTTTAAGCTTAGACTACACAAAACTGAACGCATACCATTTTATCCTGTGCAAATTGCCTGTAATCATATATGCGATCCAGACCACATAGGCATACATTAAAGGCTTAATGAGAACGTAACGCTCAAAGTCATTTGTAATACCATTACACATTTTAAAATTTCGCACATCCCGATTAAGCAATCATTTATTAAAACATCCGCACAGGCTAATGTCGGCGTATAGAATGTTTAGTATACTAAATACACTCCCTGGTTACAAAGTGAGATTAGCAATATTGAACTAAGCGCTATTTCAAATAGAACAAAGGGGTTCCTTATTATAATGCTGGAAACAAAAAAAACTTTTATTTGTAAAAATTACAGACAGTGTGCCACGTATTAAACATGCTTATTACTGCTGATGGAAATAATACATGTGTTACTAATTAACAGAATATAAGCGCTGCTGATTCACACATGTCACCGAACCCGATATTCGATCGAGAACCGCGGGGGTCACACATCATTAGCGCCTGCGGTATTGTAATTTTCAACCGTCAATTAACTGGTTGCAAACTCTAAAGATTTCCAGTTCAGCCCAAAGAGCCTTACGAAATAAAAACCCGACCGCCGAGCGCCGGTATAAACGGAGAAGCAGTAAATGAGCCAGAGAGGCCATTAGTATTACCTGCGAGCCTTATCCTCTACTCCTGGAAGGAGACCCGAAGTCAACCCTCATAAAATCGAGTCCCGGACCAGAATCTTCGCTCTCCGGGAAAACCACCAATTGAGGCCGTGCGGAGAGAGGGGGGGGAGGAACTACCGGAGACGAGCACCGTTTTCAAAAATACAATACAGCAGAGTAAAAACGCACCAGAAAATACACCAGACACTGAGAACACTTCGCTCCCCGGCGGTTACCAGCTCTCTTCTCCACCCACAGACGACGTGGGCAAACTCCGAAACTGAAACTGAGCGTCGCCGATCGACAACGAAAACAAAAACTGGAAAATAAAACACAAATTGCGATAGACGCGAAGATCAACGAACACAATTACGCTGTTGCTAAATGAAGACTAACGGATGTCTGTCGGTTGGTAACAAGATGGTGAAGCACGGGGGGGAAGGGGGTCTGCGCGCGCAGCTACACTATTCCCTACAGATGGCGCCCCAAGACGTTGGCTTTCTCGAACGCGCCAAATTCAATATGGCTATAACCGTCCTGTCTTTTCATTAATTCAGATTGTCGCTTAACGAAAAAGAAATGACTACGTTTATCGTTTCATGGAATGTTATTTGAAAACATTATATGTGTAAATTAGCCCAGTTTTAATAAACCTCGCCTCAGCCCCGACACGCACCTTTATGTCATTTATATAGTATACTGAAACTGATATTATATTACACTATCAGATACTCTTAAAAGGCTAACGAATAAAATGGGCATAATTAAATAATAAATAAAAATAATCATTGTCTTTCGATGAAAATTTGATATCTGGTATCATAACAAAAATTTTTCTTAAGACGCTACTATCTTGAACAATAACGCAAAATATTAAGGAAGATAATTGTAACTGCATATAAGATAATTGTTTCTCGAAAACAAAAACGTGGGCCTCTTGCGTGCATTTAAATGTCCGAATATCACATAGACACAACACGTTGATTCGTATTTGCAAATATTAGGTGCCCCCAAAAGAAACTTGCCCTCCAGGCTACGTTCCGAGAAACGGATTTCTCCCGCCAAGAAACCTTCCCGCACAGAAATACCCAATAATTTACGAAGAAACAAATCTAGGTTAAAGTAAACCAGTTTCGGAATTTGTGTGATTAACAGTACGGACAACAGTGTTGCCGTCACCGAAAAGCCCAGAACGTGGCGACCGCGCTCAAAATCCTGCTCTAGACGTCTGTCGTCTAAATGCATAGGAGTCAGATTTGATATATGCATCAATATAGGCCTAGGAGACATCAAACAAAATGGGTTAAATGAAAAAAAGCATAGAATATGAGAATGCTACGGCGGCCTCTCTCAATGCGCATATTCTGGCACAAAAGGATTTGTCATTCAGTTATATATATTTACCCAAGAGTGGAGCGAAGAGACACGAAAACTATGTTCGGGATGATGCGCAGAAAATAAATTCGAAGCAGGAAATCTCACCCTTTAGAAAGTATAATTTATAAGCGCGATATGCGCTTCGGGTCCTGAACCTAAATGTGGTACTGGGCCGGAGCGGACTTTCTAAACGATGCCCCGGCGCACAGGTGAAAACCTGTCATCCCGTTCCCACTGCGCATTCAAATTGTGACAAATGAACTTTCAGCATTTTAAGTGAGATGCAGCATGCCAGTAAAATGAAAGACATGAGTAATCTTACATCCGATAATGAGTTTCCCTTAAAGACATTTCTATTTACAAATCGAGCTTAATGCTCTTAGCTGGCCATGTACTTCACCTTACAGCAAAATTCCCACCTTCCACTACAAGAAAATCGTAAGAAATGGTTTAACTGAAAAAAATATATTCTTATCCCTCACTAAGGATACGGTGCAATCGTATGATGTGTACAATAATGTACGCGAAATAACTTAAAATCAAACAATTGTTGCCTTAATGAGAGTATGAAAATGCAAGATAATTAACATTTTTGTTTTTAACACCAATTAGTTATGAAATCTCACTATAAATATTGAGAAGTGTCAAGACAAATATATAATTTTGCTCATTTAATGCATTACAACAGTGTATCTTATAGATTGGATATTTTTTATGAATTTTTTGTTCACTCTATAACTTTGACAATCCATCTTACTCGACAAAATATCGCGTAATAATTTGCATTCATGTCTGTCCCCCTCCTGACCTCATTCCAGTGGAGGAAAATCAATGATATCTGGACTCCTAATATATAGGCCAAGTCTACTGATCTGATAGACAGAGGTGATATTAAAACGCAGATTAATCAAAACCAATTGTGAAAAATCTGTTACATACAGAACAAATTCTCACAGGAGGAATCTGATTGGGAGTGGAATGATTTATAGGCAAAAATTTTAAACGTTTTCTGCAAACATATATTCTGAAACCATAATTCAAGCATGGTGAGAGATATCTTGTATTATCACAGACATTCATTTAAACATTTAAAAGTACTAACCATTAAAATCTGTGCTCAAGTTCATACATTACTCCAAAATCTGAAATATAGACGTTTATCAATCTAACTAATAAAATGAACATTGATTCTAAATGTTTATATACAATTGAAAAATACGGAATTTTTGTATTTACCCAGGATTGTAACAAGTATCATGTATGCATCACCATTTACACAATATATACAATTCAGAGAGCAATTATTCAAGTTCATATTTTCATACATTCATTCATAAAATGATATATAAATAACTTATTATTAATTGATTATCTGAAGACATTCAAAATTATTTATATGTATATATTTTTTCTCTAATCTTAATATCTAGTTTCCAGTATATGCTGCAAATGAATATTGCAAGATAACACTTAGCCATTGGGATATTTATAACAAATAAATAATTAAATTATCTCCCTATTAAATAGCACTTGAAAGGTTTTACAAAAAATAGAATATCACAGTTATTTGGGTTTCATTTTCCAAGAAATATGAATTTTACTCTATCTTAAAATCCTAAAAAATATTAAATGGGATAAATTTCAGATAATAAAAAAGAAGAACCTTACAACTATATTATTCAAACAATTTGTATATAATAATTAATTAAAGGCATTTTCCAAATGATAGCCATTTTCTAATACAATAATTATAATAAATAGTGATATATACTATTATAATTATTTAATAGTATATAAAATTAGTATAATATGTAGTTATTCATTATAGGAAATATTTGATCTGTGTACCATAAACTGCTGAAAGTGACAGTAATAATTGAGCACAGCTTGATAATGTTGCTTAAGTCAAAATAAGCTGTAATGCTGAAATTAAAAAACATAACAGAAATCACTTCATAATATCCATCACCCAAACAATATGTTATTGCTACCTTTTGTCTACATAGATGTTGCTTGGCATAATGATGTTAAATACAATTATTAGAACTTAGTGCACCTTTAAATAATCATTCTACAATTCCAACCCATGCTTTAATGTATTAATATTCTGGAAAACATAAAAGACTAGATGAAAAAATGTTTTATAACGAGTAACTTTATTTTGTTTAATGCAAGTAGTGAAACATTATATTCCCAATGGATAAAGCTAAGTGCTTTAGTGTATACACTAACCCAGTATCACTTATTGTATTCATAATAATAATCTACATATTTATGTTATGCATTAAACTATTTTTTTTATTTTTAAACATATACACAGCCCAGTGTGAGCTTCAAGTAATTTAAAATTAATACAGTGGTCATGATGTATGTACAACATTTGCAATACATGTGAAATGACAAACAAGTAACTGCCTAATATTAAAATATGTTCAGAATATGTTGGTTAAAGTTATATAAATTTCAGTTCTTTATGATGGGTGCCCAAAAACAAATTGCAAAACCTAAAAATGGGTAGACAACATTGAATCACTCTTCACAGATATGATGAAAAATGTAGATTAAAATATTAAAGAACTGAAAGTAATTGATGTTTGCACTAAAATAATAATAGTTATTTATATAATGTATATAAATAAAACCCTATAATTTTTTTTAACTTAAAACAATAAAGTTTTAACCAACATATTCTACAATAATTGTTTCTTAAATTTAGATGACATATAACATATAGTTACAATCAAAAATCCTTACTTGTGTCCTTACAAATGTCCAGTGTGAATAATACCTTTGAATTTGTGTTAATTAAATATAATTTTCAGATGAACCCTGAATCCTAATAATTTGAGAACACTTTGAGTGTTATTATTCATAAGTAATTTCTGAATTTCTGTAAATAACCCATATTACTTTTAGTTAGTACCTACATCCATAAAAATTGTTTTTTGTTTTGCTTCTCAGTCATAGAGATCACTTCTGGCTCTCCTCTGAGAGCCTGACATTTGTCATTTGTTTTTTTGGAGTTGAATCACAACTCCTTGTGTTGAAACAGTTGTCTCTGTGCTGGGACATTCTCGCCATCTGAAAATGTAAGACAAAATATATACATTTCAACGCCAACACCTTTCCTTTCAATTATAATTTTTAGCCAAAATATATCTTTGTATTTTTCACATAAATATTATACTTCCTAACTATGTATTAATATGGCAATTAAAGGTACTTTTACCTTCCAGACCTTCTTGTCATAGTGTACAATTCAACATTACCACAACCTAAAAAATAACCAAAGTACTATACAGAAGTGTAAAAATAATCACGTAAAATAAAATGTTTTAGTAACATATTTCTTAATGTTCATTAATTTTCCATAAATTCTGAAAGTTGATGAATCCAAATGACATTTGACATTTAAATATAAATGTAAATACTCACTCTTGCAAGAAAATAATATGGTATAATTTATTTCTGCACAATATTTTAAATGATTAAACATGAATAGATTGATAACATTAAAAAATATAAAATAATGACCAGTATAGTTGTTAGAATGGACTGCAGATGTGTATGACCTCCTTTGGTCTGCTGACAAAGACAATTTACATGACCTCCTGAATGTGAGCAGTCCATGCCTTGCTGGTGTAAGGAAGGGAGCAGTAGACAATGTATAGAGCACAGGGTTGACTGCAGCATTCAATGGCAATATGAACACCGCTACCCAGGCAAAAACCTAACAACCAGACATTATTTGTTATGTATGCATTGAGATACAAGCAATAAATAGTAATATATGATTGCAGAGAATATGTATATGCAGAGAATGGTAGGACTATGAATGTAGTGTACCCTCAAGTACTGTAATAAACATATCTTTAATTACAATTCTGCTTTCTTATTGATGTGAACCCCCGAGCATGGCTGGTTACTTCAGCTAGTATTATAATATTTATAACTTGAAGTGGTCCAGTATGTTTTGATTAACAGTGAAGAAAATCATAAAACTCAGATAAAGTTGTTTCATTGAACTCCACAACATAGAACTTTAAATAATTAAAAAAAAATCTTCTTAACTAGTTATACAAAACTATGTATTAAATAATTAACATTCTAACAACATTTTAAAGATAGACAAAATAAAGATTACAATTTATTCACCTGAGGTGGAACAGTGAAACCAGCCAAAGACACAACACCCAACAGTATAATAGGAACCTAGAAAATATTATTATCATTTGTATTTTCCATGAAACACAACCTTACAAAAGAAAATATTAAATTAATATTGTATTTTGGGTGGGACAATGAAGGAGGTAGCTGATAATACTTTCAACATATGGGGCCGGTACAGTCATTTAATACTATATTGATGCATATCACATTTGAGGAAATTAAGTTTAGCTCCAGACAAACTAGGCTAATTAAATTTCTGTGACTTACCCAACATGCAGCATCAGTAGCAACTAACAATGTCATTCTCCAGGCCATAGCTGATTCTGATGTTCTTCTTTCTTTGTGTACTGCATGTTGTGTTGTTCTAGCCACAAGGAACATCCACAAATATCCAACTGCTATTATTGTAAATGACAACAGGTTCAAAACTGTAAATATAAATGTTTCATTTTAAGTTATATATAGTTTAAATTATTTAGTTACATTTTATAATAAATGATTCATGTAAATATTTTAAGCTAAACTTTATTGAATTTTAATAAAATATTAGTTTAATAATTTTAATAAAAAACTTACACAAAAATACAAATACAGAGTATTCCCAGCCATTAGGTTTATCAGGAGTAATATGCAGAGCCAGACAAACACCAGATCTACCATAAAAATTTCTGGAAATAAAATAAAAATGAGTGCATATATTCTCTAATTAAATTTTTAATTTGTAGAAATAAAAATTTAACTGAAATTCATTTGAATTTTGTTTCTCTTAAAATATACCAATAAAACTGTCCTACTAATGTAATAAAAATAATTATACATTAACCTGAAATAATCAATGTGAATAAGGGGAATTGCTGATAGTGTAGCAGCAAAAATCCAACCCATTGCCATTAACCTTCGAGTTCTAGTCATTTCAAGTCTCCTGACTCTAAATGGAAATATTATCACCAGAAATCTGTCTAATGTTATGACTGAAAAATATAGAAAATGCAAATTTTTTTGGAAACAATAATCGAAAACGTGTAACATATATGTTAAATGTTGACTACTTATTAATGTAAGAATTGTTACCTGTCAGTGTGAAAACTGAAAGTTCACTTGAAAATGTAGATATAAATCCCGCCAATGAACACAGTTGGCTAGATCTCCATGTTGAGTCATGTATAAAATACACACCTCTGTAATGCCAATCAACAACTGCTATCAGCAATAGGTAGGAACCCATCAGGAGGTCACCCAGTGCTAGGTTAGTTATTAGGAATGAGTGGACCTGAAATGAGTTATCAATTACCAGAAGCTATTGGATATTTACTACAGAGAAGGGTCTCTAGTGAGGTGTTCAGAAATTTAATTTATCTAGTGAGTTTCCACTGTTTGTACAAATATGTGATATTGTAGTTTTCTTAACAGTATAAATGTTTTGTAATGTTACGACTACCTGATTACAGTGCTTGTACTTCGCTCTCCAACCTATGACTAGGAGGTTGCCAAAGATTGCCACTATTGCCAAAGCCCAAACACAAACCCTAAGCACCATATTTGACATTAAATCTTCACATGAACTGAATTCATCAGGTGGTGGGTAACAAATTTCAACATGTCTTGCTAAGCAGCAGAATCTGAATTCATCTGTTATTCTGTAAATAAAATTAATAATATGCATAGAATAAGATTTTTGATTCAATTTTATATTGTATTTTATAATATATGTAGAAAATTTCACCATCAAGAAAGTGAACATCATAATGAAAATAATCATGGCACAATCATATTTACAAAATACTTACAACTTCTGAAGAATTGATGCAGAACGAAAAACATTTGGACCAATTACCCTAATAAGATTTTGGCTGATATCACTGAAATGATCAAGAAAATATGAAATTGTTGAAACATTTAATTTGCATTCTTATTTCCTACAATAAATTGATTTCATGCATTACTCATATGGTCATTATAACTTGTGTTTTAAATTCAGAAACGGAATATTCTCTTTTCTGAATCAGCAGTGTCCGTGAAATATATATACGTACTAACTCACAGGTAGAGGAGATGAGGCATTCCCCTAAGTGTCCCTTCTTCTAAATACTGGATCTTGTTCTGTGAAAGGTCTCTGAAATTAAAAAAAAAACAAAAACATAACTTTGGAATTCATTATTTAAAATTATTTTATATTATTATTAATATTTATTATTTAGAAAATGAAAACAAAATACTTACAATCCTACTAAACTTCTCAATCCAACAAATGCATCTGGCTCAATACAGTTTATATTTTGGTGATGTAAATCCCTGTAAACAAGTATTTTGAATTATTTTAAATCAATATTCAATGCACCATCAATGTACCATTATTAAATGTAACTTTATTATGTACAAATCCTTACAAATTTGTTAAGGATGAGAGCCCATAGAATGCCATTGAATGTAAAGTCCTGATGTTGTTTCCTTGTAAATGACTGAAATAAAGTAAGAATAATTAGGTAAATAAAAAATTCATATAAGAAAATTCAACACTTATCTTCTTATAATATTAATAAATAATTAATAAGTAATTTATTTTTTATAATATAATTACTTACAGGCCCTTAACATTTGGCAATCCATAAAAGCTTCCATTATAAAGAGCATGTATCTCATTATTCTGTAAATTCAGAAATGTTAATCTCCACAAGTTGCTAAACATCATAGGTATCACCATTGACATACTGTTGTTACTTAAATCTCTGAAAAAAATATAAAACGTTTTCAATGGAGTTAATACTATTTAAATGATAAAATTTTGTTAAATCTCATTTTAGACAAAGGTATAGTGTGCAAATGTTGTTTTTCTATAATCTTAATACATATTACCGCATATTAGACTAGAAACAATATTTACAGAATATTTTTTATATAGTAAAATTAAGATAAAAACAAATATGTTTGTATCTGTATTTACATTTTCTTTGTTGCTTATATAATGCAATTTTCAGCCCATGATTATATTTATGTTATGTTATATTATAATTTTAATTGTCACAGTCTAATAAAAAGAAATGTAAATGTCAAAATTTTTTTTTTTTTTAGATATGGCACTATTTCTTAAGACCTAATAAACCATGTATAGGTATTCAACTTATTTGAAAGCTATTTCTACTTGAATTTTGCTAGTTGAACTTACAAATATAAAAGCCTGTTTAAAGACTGAAATGTTTCATTTGTGAGCGTTGTGTTGAAGAAGTTGCCTCCCAAGTGACTGAAAATATAGATCAAATACATTATAGAGGATAATAATATTTTATTTAAACATAAGAATGTCAATTATTCATAAAAACAACTCACAACCAAGTGATTTCTTTTTCTGTGTCTGTTGGTACTACTGTCAATCCCAGACCTGTGCAATTGATATGAACATCTTTGCATTCACATTTTGATGCAACAATGGAACATGAAAATGCTATAAACAATAAATGGATGGATTAATTACATTTTAATGGAACAATTACATTCAAGTCTAGCACTTCTTCTTTTAGAACACAATATTAATTAAATATTTAATTAGTTACATCCAATATTTAATTAATTATATTAAATTTTTGTTTAAATAAAACTTACGGCATCCGTCTTCATCTTCCCAAGTGTGTTGGCAATCTATTTTCCCATTGCAAAGAAGAGAAGTGTTTAAGCAAGGCCCTTTGTGGCATTTAAACTCTCCTGGTTGACACTGCCAAAGACCTTACAAAAAATATTTTTGTGGTAAAAAATATTACATGTGAATTTTTTGTTTTTATAATTTTATGAAATTATAATAAGCTATACAATTTTTGTATAAAGAAATAAGATTTGCGTTTATTAATTAAGATAATTATAATTTAATGTTCAAAAATTATAAAACAATTCAAAGTTTATTATTCTCAATAATTCATAATTAATAATTTAATTTAAATTTAATCTAATCCTGCTTAGACAATCACTCATCCAAGATGTAATGAAATATAGACAATAAAAATCGTAAAACTGAAAATAAATTATACAAAAATATTCAATGAAACATACTGCAGTTTTGAAGATGTGACATATCAGCACAAGCCTCATGTGAATTCCCAGAATTGTAACAGTGATGCCTTCTATCGACACACTGACCATTGTCACACTGGAATTGATCTTGAGTGCATTCCATCAAATCTGTACAATACGTAAATTATTTCATATTAGGTTGCTAATTACGGCGCTACCGATACCAAGCCCGCACGACGGAACCGTCTTGATGGTCAAGTATAACCTGACGCCGTGGTTTCGGGAAAATAAATCTACACGACGCTTTCGGATAATGTGCACAGTATATTGACTATATTACGCGTTGGTATTATAAATATTATGTTAATATTAATGTAATGATATTAATAATGTTATTAATAAAAGAAGAAAATTAGTACGGTGGAGCCGCGGATCAACAGAAGGCGATGTTTGACTGTCAAAAACATGGCTATTCCTAAACGCGTACAATTTAACTAGATATGAACTGAAAATATATCTTGAATTTGTTGATTTTTTCGAATAATTTTTATATAAACGTTTGTAACAAAACACGCTAAAATGTTCACGCAGGTTACATTTGATGCTAAATATATCCATGTATTATTGAATTTAATTAACCAACTGCGTGAAAAACAGACGGAAAATATCCATTTTTATACTTACTGCAGTCTTTTTCGTCCGAAGCGTCTGGGACAGTCAACGAAAAAATCACACCACCGCTCCTTGGGGATGCACTGACCTCCCAGATAACATTTCGCCAATTTTTCATTGCATGGCACATCGTCTGTTATCAGAATATCGTATGCAAATACTGTGTATTTATTACGACTTAAAATTACGTACAATTTAAAAGATTTTAATTACATTCCGATACCAAGGATTTAGAAACACACGGCCTTTGTATGATCAACTTACGGCATCCTATTTCATCGGATTTGTCCCAGCACTCGAATGTGACATTACATCTGCTTCCCTTCTCGACACACTGTCCGCTCTTGCAGAGGAACTGGCCGTCTTCGCATTCAGTAGTCTCTGAAAATATAAATAAATTTTTTTTATGAATCCGATTAAGTTATTCCAATGAAACGAAAGTTGTTTCCCTTCGGATATATTTCTTGTACGAACTAACGCCCAAATCATTCACCTCATTTTATTAAATATTTCTCCGATTAAATATTTCTCTATACTGATGTTGGTGGAGAACCGGAAGCGGCCTCACATAAGATCACACGCGAGAGAAAACATTATTTCCTAGTTGCGTAGTACGGCGCTACCGATACCTGACCCGCACGACGGAACGGTCTTGATGGTCTAGTATCACCCGACGCCGGCCGGTCAAGGCGCACTGGGGCCGGGGTTTAGCTTCTCATCAGATTTATTGTGTTACTTGGGCGCGAAGCCGCGAAGCGTGAAGCATCCTGTCAGCATTTTCACTTCACTGTTACTGTTTACCAGAGTGGGAGTGGGCCTTTGTTGAATCACCACAAAAAATATAACGACTGGTGGCCACAGTAAAAGTGGAGAATCAGCGTAAGCAGAATGCCCCACAAACAAGAATGCATCCCCATCATATATAGGTGATTCATTATTCTACTGAAAGATTCATATCGTAATATTTAAAGTTTCTTAGTACTAGTAAACAAATAGTAGTTCAAATCGTATAATCATACTAGTTATAGATAGCGGTTCGAATTAAGATTTCTTACAATTGGAAGGCGTGGATGGATATCCAAACATGAATATGCGTATTTATGTAAATGCATCTACATGTATATCAGTTATATATGTATACTATTAAATATGGCAATATATGTACAAATACGCATGTATACGTACTTATAAATCAGTAATATTTACGTGATTTCCTGGTAGTAATACTAACCTGGGCAGTCGTTTTCATCATCTCCGTGTAGACAGTCATATTTATGATCGCATTTCAAAGAGCCGGGAAGAGTCCTATTATCACGACAGCGGAAACTTCCAGAATCAGCTGTCGTCACACCTGGAATAGATAGCAAAACTATGTATTCCACTGTGATGAACTGCTGTCATTATAGATAAACTCCGTCATACGGGCGCTATTCGCGCCCAATATTCGCGCGAAGCAATATTAATTATGGACAGATATTTGTCTTAGATATTCGCGTAAAACTGATTTTACCGTCCATAAATTAAAATGAAATCGATTACCTAAAATATATTTACGTTCTGCTACCATTATATTCCTGACTTTTTTTTCTTAGTGGAATAAACTATAATTTCAATTTGCAGAAGGTGTTTCATCAGCTTCAGGTTTAGCGAAATACTCGATCCAATACACTCTGAACAATGAAAACAAGTTCTGCGCCCTACCTCCTTCTGTTCCCCATTAAAATTTACCATCCTGCGTTTCATACATTTCACTGGTGAGGAAAAACGTTTCTAACGACTGCGGACGTTTTCTCTCGGTTTCGATTTGGTTTTCGGCAGCTTAAAAAAATATATATTACCACAGCCGAATTCATCGGAAAGAAAGTTTCCGTTGTGGCAATGGTTGTAACCGTCGCAAATGTAGTTGAGATGTATGCACCTGTCGCTCGCTCTGGAGTGGCCTCCGGGCACCGAACAGCTCAGTGTCACACCGACATTGCAAACCGTCACCCCTTTAACATTGAACAAATTAAACAAATTTAGAAAATATCCTGTTCATTAAACAAATAGATGTTTGGGTTAGTACAAGTGAAGACTCGGCCACTGGCGAATACTGGACGAAGAACATTGCTTAAAAATTGTACATCTGCATATGATTCGTTGCATATTAAGTTTTTGCTAGTAGGAGCAATACTGATGGACTAAGCAGAAACTATGCAGTAACAATGCTGAGAGGAACTTTCACTTTGCGGCCGCTAAGCTAAACCCCGGCCCCTTAACCGGCCGGCCGGCGTCGGGTGATACTAGACCATCACGACCGTTCCGTCATGCGGGTCAGGTATCGGTAGCGCCGTATTACGCAACCTAATAATAAGGTGTTCTATATTTATTTCGGATAGTTTTGAATATAATCACTCGGAAATGCCGTTTTCTCTCGCGCGAGTTAACCCTCTCGGTTATTTTAACCCTCTATTGGCCGAAATTGTATTTTAAATCCAAAAAAATTGGGGGAATGAAAAATCAGCCATTATAAACCTATATATGCAAATGAAAAAAATTGATATTGATATTGGTTGTCTTGACAACTTTACAGGATTAAGATTATTTGGTAAAATCTCGATAAATTGAAATGTGACCTGAAATTTACACGGGCCCATAGAGGGATAACCTGATTTCGGTTCAAGTCAACCCGGATCAATCCAATTTTATTGGGGAGTTTTTTGAAATCGTTTCGCCGATGTGTAATTACAAGAATAGCCTTTCTTAGGATTTATTTTAATCGACTGGAGAATGAATAACTTGAAAACAAATAGTGTCCCACTACGTTCGTCTAGTGAATATAGTCCAACGGACCGTATAATTCTCTCCATTAAAAAAACTAGCAGCAAAAATTGGTGAACTTTGGTGAATATGATGCCAGATAAAGGATGAGGCTGTATCATCTACATTGACGAATATCGGCAGTGGCAGTGGGTACGGAATTAAGGGAGGAACCCAATGATTCTATTCGGGCGTAATGATTTTAATTGGTGGATTATTCGGTGGGATCGAGAGATGTGGCAAATTGGAAGGGGCAAGTGGCATTCTGTTTTTCCTGTTCCCTCGGGACGGGTCAGTCTGAACCGGCCGTGCGCCAATTGATTAATAGCTGCTCCCCCAGGGGGCGATCCTGTTGACGTCCAATATCTAGCGCACTTCTTTCTTTCATCCTTGCATTAGAAAAAAGAAACATTAATCTACCCCAATGCTCAAGTCATGCCTTGAAATAAAATATTTATTTAGTATACCTTAATAACTATTATCGTTACTTTGTATATGGTCCAAAATACGAAATCGGTACTATGTTCTTCGTAATTATTTTTAGTCAAATTTCCTTACAAATGACTGCCATCGATTTCCAAAACACACCGGAAATTGCACATTAGTGAAAATAAAAATAACAGATATCATTAGGGATTAATGTTTAAAATAATGAAAATATAGTATTTTACGAAATAAATGATACTAGCGTATGTGGACAACATACACTTTTAGTTTAATACATGCTATACCCTTGTGACAAATTCATAACGTCCAATCATCGGGATATTCGTATATTAAGTACTTGTTTAATTTGATTTATTTTATTGAAAAACTTGCATAATTAAACTGAATTACATACAGTAGTTCAACTTCACTAAACGGTTTATTGAACGTCGGGTTGATTCAGAGCAAATGCACGCGTAATCGCACGCTCAGGGACAAACACCCTCCAGTGTGATATACAATGGGCATTATCGTGGGAACAACAATGGAATGGAGTGGGCCGACAGACCCGATACCGGGTGCGAGGGGGAAGCCGGCGTATGGAGGATAACGCGGGAAAGGATCCTTGGAGGGAAAATGGGACAACTGGAGCAAGGAATGACTGTAATGAGAAGGCGGTGAGGAGAGTCGGTGGGGGATTCTATTACGGCAATCGATCCTTCCGAATGATCCTCTAAAGAGGAGCAGTCGCTCCACCGGGAGTTCAAGTACCAACAATAAGGCTTAAACGCTAAACAACCCCACGACTCAATTCACGAATTTATCAAACTATTTAAATGAATTTGATTTTATTCCGAAGAAATAATTTTCAAATAATCGCCACGTTAAAAAAAATTAATACTAATTTCTCGTCGACAATGATGGCTTTATTCTTCTCTAATGAAATAGTACGCACTCTTAAATAATAGAAGAAATAATTCAAATAATGGTTTTCACAATACCAAAACGGTAACTTGACTACCGTTTAGTGAAGATCTTAATCCAGCTTTTTACAGTTATTAGGAACTTTAGGATATGAAAGGATTCTAAATTATTATTCTAATTAATAATACACTTAGGTGCGAATAATCCAATAAATAAACGATATATGTACATCTATAAGATAAGAGTCTCCAGATGAAAACCTAATTTTAAGTAATGTGACCATTCATCTCATCTCATCTCAACGTTTCATGGAAAAGATTTTTTTATTGATAAAATGATGCGAGAGTAGACGCCATTAACCTGCTAATTTTTTTTTGTTTCTGAGCTAATTGTGACGATATAAAATTAAGAGAATTTATTTTACTATAAATAAATATAATATAAAATATTATGATTGAATTGACTAAAGCTGGACATAAAAAATGAATATCCGAGCAGTAATGAAATTGCTACGGCGCGAATTCGACTTGTCCAGTATAACTTGGGTGTCGTGCGGGTTTGGCATCAGAAACAAAGGGCCTTTCCGTTCAGTCCCAACTGTGGGTACAGAACGGTGGCAGAACGGGCCTAATATAACGGGAGTTAATATAACGAATAGATATACTGACCGTGGTGGGTGCTGTAATAATGAGAACAGCTGACTTCATCCGGGCAGGTTGAGGAGGTTCCCGTAGGGTCGACGCAGTCGCACTGTGAATCGCAGACGTTGGCCCGTTTAATGCACCTCCCGTTCGGGCACAGGAAACTGTCGGCGTCCAAACATGATTCGCCTTGAATCATCAGAACATATTATATGAATACAACTATAATATTGTTGCAGCAACAACAAAGCCCAATTAGCCGGGGGATGTTTACAATTTGTGTTTATGCTCTTCTATGGTCTTTCTTCAGTCCTTTATTAGCGGACTGCTTCGAAGAAACTCAAACTGAATTCCGATTACGTATTAACGCATTTAAAACTAATCATCGAATATTATATCTTTTATATTAATATTTTATAGAATTAATGTTTTTGTTTATTGAGACGCGTAATACATAATTTCCTAGAACTGACAAAATACCCTTTTCTGTAGGCAGAGTGAGTAATAAATGTATATATTTTGTTAATATTAATTCTTGAATATAAACACAACATATCGTATGAGTAATAAGCAGATGCTAATGTTATATAAATCATACAGAATAAACAATTTTCTGCGCTTCAACTCACAGTTCCGTTCATCGGCGTGATTGTCCGGACAGTCGGGCCACCCGTCGCACCAATAATACTTGTGTTTCCGTGTTCCGTCTCCACACTTTACAAATTCGTCTGGAAATTGAAATAAAATCTCCACGAATCAACATAGAATGATTTATTTCCAAATAGTCGCATGAGAGGCCCATCTGAAACACGGGGCCTCGTATCGTAAAAATGTAGCCCTCCCTATTCTTTAGTCCCTTCATTTATAACTTTTCGCTTCATATATTTAGTACATTTAATTCTGAGTTTTGAGTGTAAGAACAGTGGCTCGCAATATTTCAAAACCAGCGGTTTTTGGTGGTTATCTTTATTTATTTCTAATTTCCCTTATGGATTAGTAAGTATAAATTGGGAGTGAATAACTAAAAAAAAATAAGAAAGTTCTGCCGCTCAACAGCATTGAATGAAATGAGCAAATGATAATAGTACAATTAACAATTATATCTCACTAAAGTTTTCAGAAGTATTATATGTTTACATTAAACCTTTTATTTATAGAATGAGTAATCCTTCCTTTCAGTTATAATCTTCTGGAGGTCTGTATCGAGATTTATTTTACTTTCCCTTCCCATTGTTCGACCCTTATTATATTAAAATTAGCTTAGTGGGTCGGTCGGAACACTTCTATTGAGCAGAGGCTTATAAACTGCTGTTTTACAAGAACAAGGACATACACTGAAGAGAATCAATGAAGAAGTAAAAATCCCAGTTACCACCGTTCGTCCCATTATGAAAGGCTTCCGGGACGGACAGAAAACTTTACGATACTTTCTTTGGTTCATTAATAACTTGTTAACATTAAATATTTGTTTAAGTAATTCAATTTCGTAGGTCTCAATATTGAATTTTCAGAACTTTTGAGATCTACTGTACTTATCCTTTTTGTAAAATGGTGTGGTTATGTTGCGTTCAAAAATTCGTTATTCAGATATTTATAAGGATTCTCATCCCTCGTAATTTTGTTGTCTATTTTCGCCCATATTGTTTGGTAATTGGTTCTATTGTTGTTATACTGGTGTTCTGGAGTTGTTATATTGTTGTTCTGTTGTCCATATTGGGCCGGTTTGGGCTTCTAAGACCGGAACCACGCGTCGATACGTGCCAATGCCTACAGAATAGGAAACTGAACTGTGTAATTTCGCATTGGCCTTTTTAAAGGGACAGAGCGGACGGCAAGGTCGTTAACGGGGTCGGATTAGGGTCTGGTAACTCTATTGTAGGCGGCGGTGGTGGACGCAGGTGCGGCCCCCAGACAGTCCTGCCTGCTCCCCACCTGCATGCAGGTACCTCCACTGCAGCTTTAATAGGATTCCGTCACCCCCTCGAACCCCTCCCCGCACGTCGATCAGAGACACCCGCCATCAACACGTGAACTCCGTTAATATACCAGTTTTGGCCCGAGGAGCTGCTTACCAATTATTAATTTATTTAGAAGCCGAGAAGGGGATTATACAGAATATTTCTTTTATTTAGTGTAATCGAATTCCTTCATTGTTGGCGAAATCGAATTACTGGAAACGCTATCCGCCCTCGGATCCCGCCAGTGGCGTTATTTGTCACACAATAAAGTTAAACGGCAAATTAAATGAATAAGATCTAGGGGCTGCCGGCGCCTCGGGCCTGGGTTCTTCGATTAATATTCATGGGGCGTTCCTAATGAACAAGGGTTGAGTGAGCCGGATGGAACTCCATTAAAGTTGAGAGGCGGTGTCTCATTTACCTGCGGAGTTGGCCCTGATGAAGACATTCATAAATGTTCGTATCATATGTGTTTCTATACCGCGGCGGTTAAAATTGAAACGGCCTGAAACTTTGCCGAAGACAATTTCCTAGTCCGCTTGTCGGGGCGGGGACCCCTCTCGCGTTGTAATGGCGCGAACTATATTCCTTGCTTTCCGGTAGCTCGCCGAAAAGAGAGCTGGGACCTCCAAGAAATTAACGGGTCGGTCTGAATCTGCTTTCATTTAGTGGCGCTCTCGACAGCCGAAAGCCCAGTAGCCAATTTCAAAACAGTTTGCAATTTAGAAACAAGATAAGTAATTACTATAAACCTGTTCTACATCTGTCTTCTTTACTGAGTTCTCGTTCGATTTAAAAGTTACAAAAGACGATTTGTCGAATAATATATATGACGCTAATGATGCGAAGATTCGATACCTCCCGCAGTTCCTACATTCGAAGAATAAAAAAAAATTCTGTTTTGTATTTTAAATATATTTCCATTATACGGGGCTAAGATATTTTCATCACCGTTTCAAAATTAGATATGATTTTACAATGTCATACTTATTCACTAATTGAATTTATTCACGTGTTTTCTCAGTTTCTCTCCCATTTCGCTGTATTTACTGTTACAAGTTCAGTATGTTTCCGATTGAACTTGCTATGTAGATTGCTATCATCAATTACCCAGCCAAGATTATACAACTCATTAACAGAAGATATGTGTTCGCCAAAGAGAGTTTATCCAAATTGAACGAGAGTTTAGCATATAAGCACTGAAGTACCCTAACCTTGTTAGTTTAGCGCGCAGCATAAACGAGGGATATCCCAAATATCTCAGTTAGTCTATATGTAAGCTAAGTTAATCTTCGTTTTATTTAATAAACATTTCATGGTCTTTAACATTAATTGTTTATATATACATAAATATAATAATATAAAATTTCGCTAGCGGTGGGAATTTAACGAGGACCCTCACATATTCTACGTAGTAGTTCTCTGAACACGATTCAGTAGTTAGAGCTGACGGTGATGGCGAGAAGCCAAAACATACCTTTTTAACGACGGACGAAATAAGTGAGCGGGGACAACAGATTGAGCGATTTTATTCCAAAACACCCATAAATCTTAAATTAATTTACTATAAGCGATCATATTGGAAAATGGCCAATATGACCACGTCTTCTCTGAGATACCGGAACAACTGGAATAGACGATCGTAAAAAGAAAAATTTCTAATAGAAGTTAAATTCTGAAATTTGTGACGTTCGCGGATAAACCGGGACTATGGGTGGAAGGGACTCCGGTGTTTTGGCTGGATTCCATTTTGGCAACTAGGTGCCTCCCTGTCATCGGGCGCACCCTTTCAAAACTTCGAATGTCTCCATAAACTTGAAACTTTAAACAAAATAAAGACTTCGAAGTTTTATAAAATCGTTCGTCCGTGTAGTAACGGAACCATTAGTGACCGTAGGTCGTTTTCTAAGTCAATTAGATGAATTTTCTAGTTTAAATAAAAAGCATTAAGCACTATTCCAAACATTACACTTAAAAGTAAAACTTTTAGGTACAGTAACGCTAAAAGAATATTTTCACCCGAGTGAAAATTAAATATATCTCTCAGGACCGTAATCCGTTAACGCCTCGTACAAGAAGATGCGATCGGCAAAGTGTTATGGCCCCCGATGTGCGAATAATCGTGCGGCTCTCGTCTCAAAAATACACGAGGAAAAGTACTTAATTAGTACGTTACTTGCGGTAGTAAGAAGGGTATAAGAGGAAACTAAATTTATAGGATTAAAATAATAATACCTGGAGAACAGTTTGTTTCGTCCGAGCCGTCTTTGCAGTCGGTGTGGTTGTCGCAGAGGAAGCCCGGCCTCAGGCACTCCCCGTTGCCGCACCTGAACTCCGGCTCCCAGCACACTCGGTGGTCTGTAACAACAAATTCAGCTCTACACTATCCAAAGAGAAGAAGATATGCATGTCGTCTACGTAGCTAACTAAATATTACTACCACTGATAGATATGCCAAAAATAAGAAATTCGACGTAGCAAGTGGAACAATTGATTAAATCCATACACATAAAGGGCAAACATGAGTAATACATGAGCAAATACGCAGTCCACGCCGGTGCCTTGTAGTTGCAGTTATTGGTTTAAATACAATTGAGTGAGCGCTCTATTTAAACACCGCCCCTTAAGTATTTCCCCAATCTACTGTGCTGTTTTATAATTTTATGGAATACAATATGTTATGACTCGTTTCTAGGATTTAGCCAGAAATCACAGAATTAGCTGTATTCTGTCAGTTCTTGCGTTTAGCAACGGGCGCTTTCAAAGAACGCTTTTGATGTTAATATCTAGCTTAAATTATCTAGCTTTATAAATATCTAGCTTTAATTAAAGATATATCACACGTTTGTCGTAACATATGGAATAAACCTGTCTCTAAAGATGTATAAATGAACAGCTGAACTGGTTGACGGAACAAAGAAATATCCATTATCTTCTGTCGGTCGGGCGGGTGTTCCCCGTACATCTGTTTTTTCGGCGTAATTCCGTCATTGTTTGCTAAAATTCTGTAATTCCCTGTACTGCCGGGCGGAAAGAGATAATAATGGTAAAATTGTCAGGAAAGAAACTTTTCACGGCTGAAAACATGTTCTCCTGGCTATCGGTGAGTGATATCCGCCATTTGGTTCAACAAAGGCGTGTTTCAGTCCAGTTTAATTTAAAATGATACACTCGATAGAGTTTCAATTTCGTGTTATTGCGCCCAGCAAGCGGCCTTTTTTTTAATAATCGCGAATATCGAATTCGGCATTATTATGGCAAAAATTGATACATCTAAATTGCTCCTAATCGTAGGCTATAGCCTAATCAAAATTCATCGATTAACACCGTTATCGCTCGGAGAGGAACACATAGCTGCCAGGAAGCTTTGTGAATTTTATACTTCGGTTTATTTCTGGCAGTGTTGAACGCTAACAGTGAACGATCCCTGTGTTTCCCATCAGCGCTTGTCTTCCCTCTATAATAACGCCCACTTAAACAATACATTTCTCACTGGCAAGTGCACAATTGAAACGTATGATTTGAGATGGCTTACAAGGCCCCGAACGTATTCAGACTCGGTACCAAGTGTAGGTACTCCTCCAATACCTATTTATTATAGTCCCAACTCCAATAATTGTTTTCTTATTATGCTAATAACAGCTGCGAGAAGGCTTGGCCTCCTCGAGTACTCCTTCAGACGGATAATTCTGATGTTTAATAGTTAACTTAGCTTACTCTGAAACAGTAAGCCCCCGGTCGGGGAGAGCATGGCTGCTATTAATTAAAAATAATTTGTCCATCCATTGAAAAATATCCAATTGTGATTTAATACATGTGATTACGCCTAAATACCTCTATAACTTTTCCGACGGACAATAGTAAAATACCGGGAGGTTGGGGAGGAGGATAGATTTTCCGAATTATTAGCGCCGGCTCGCATTTGAACAATGATACTCCCCCCTGGCCTAATCCGATGCGGCATTAAACAGTGCTGTGGGGGTTAGGGCGGCTTGGGGGCAAAACAAAGGGGTAGTTGGGCCGCCGACTAATAGTCCCACCCGACCCACTATTTAATAGCCCTCGCCCACCCCACACACCCCCCCCCCTGCCCCTGTTAATTGCTCATTTCCAACCGGGCGGTGTCCCGCGAATAATATTCCGATAGAATTAAACGGGTTATCGCGAAACCGACCGATATTTCACTTTCCCTCCCCACTTATCGATATAGTCTTAAGAACATTGGTGAATTGATAAAGACCGACGGAGAAATCGGCCAAGTTAATAATTCGCTTTCGTACCCAAAGCGGGTTCAATCCGGCTCGACGGATGAATTTCCTAGGTACAAAAATTCATAAATGACTCGAACTCGAAATACGAGTTCCTAAATCGTCCGCGTGGGGTGTCATTGTTGGTAAAAGGTGAGGGGTTGCACTGTTTTAATTAGAGTGAAGGAAGCGGCAACTAATTTTTTTTCTCCCTATGTATTTTTCAGTTCCAAATCCCTCTGACTTTGTTCATATTTCTGTAAAGACTCGTCTTTAGAATATGTTTTTGAAACCAAAACAGAGGAAAAAAACACGGACGTATCATTATCTATAGGAAAATACGTTACGATTGTTCTGGTCTGGCCTACTTGGTATCTAATTGTGCTGTATGTGGGCACTGAATCGAAATGAGTTTGAAAACCATGTTTTAAACGAATTGGTTGGGGCCAGAGCGTGAGTCGGCGGTCAGCTGGCGCCGATCTGGTGAAGAGAGGATTCAGAGGGTGCGTAAGGTCGATTCTGCCCCGGGGAGTGAGGGCGATGCTGCCTCCGGGGGCGGGTGCCGGCTCGGACCCGGCCGCCTCCGAACCCGCGTCCGCCTCCGACGACAGGACGGGCTTCAAGTACGACGAGATGGCCGACATCAGCCAATTCCTCCACAACCTTAACAACCCCCAAGTCATCAACGAAAACAGGTTGTTTAAAGAAATATATTTAGTTTCTGATTTATAACTTACATTTGCGATCCTCTACATTTAAAACTGTTAATTACATCGGTAGATGTAATAAACCGTATTACTGTTTATATTTAGTTCTAACTATAATACCTATTTTATAACGTCACAGATCGATCTCTATTACGGGAGGCTGGAGGAACAAATTACTGAAACACCGCGTGCGCTGTCGATGAAGCATCCGCGCGGTTATGGTAGAGTGCTGACAGATTTAATAAGACCATAAATTTCCAATTCGGGTCATTTACCAGCCCCGTTTAATAATAATTAGTAATATTAAATTAATATTGACGGCACTCGTTGATTAAATAAAAAATAATTTAAAATAGTATCATTTTATTTACAATAAATTTTGTCAGAATACCTATCGACTTAAATGAACAATGACTTGCGTCACTGCTCAGCATAAGAATTTAAGCTGTTTTAATAGTTAATCTTAGGACTCAATTTTTCGCTTGAATGGCTCACGTGTCGCTTGAGAAGAATGCACCGGCCGTGTATCTTACCAACATCAAACTTAACTCTGTATTTTAGTTTCAGTTAACTTTTAGTAAAATATCAAACTGTCTGAATATTTTCCCGGTGTTTTTTCATACATAAAACGAGAACATTCTTAATCGATATTCGACGTACTTTTCCACATGTAATTTCTGAACGAATTTCATATTGCTGTAGAAATTTGAAAATAGAAATATTTCCGCGCGTACTCAAAGGAAGAATACATTTTCTAGGTTAAAATTTAACCCATTTAATCAATTTTTAATTTTTTTTTAGCTTTATTATATTATTTTTTATATATTTCTTCTTGTGTCATAATTACTTTCTTTCCCTTTGATGTGAAAACAAAAATGGCTGCGCGATGTGAAAACAAATTTGGCTGACCAAGTTGACGACATCGATTCACTCGTATATATCGATTTATCGAATACACCCGATAACCTCCGGGGCCCCTACAGTAAATTTTAACCCATTTCCTACTATACCGAGTACACGCAAGCAGGTATTGAAAGGTAGTGGTAGCATATAGTTTAATCTAAAATCAATCTTTTTTGACCTGAGGATAATAGTCTCAATTAAATAAAATAAAAATATATTTGTAATAATATTGTTTAAAAGACTCAGATGTTCGCAACAGTGATAATATATTTTAGAGATAATATAAATATAAAATTGACTTTTATTCCGTTTCTTTAGTCGGATGTAGGCTGAACGGTCTACTTTGTAATCCGATACCAATTTGTTGTAACAGGACAAGACCGAGGATGTTCAGGAAGATAGGGCGGAGCACGATCGAGGAGGTGGGCGGGGTGGCCGACTTGCCGGGGTCGCCGATGATCTCGAACGAGACGCGGGACATGGGCCGCAGGATCCAGGATTTCTTCAAGAACAGGCGGCCCCTGCCCAGGGACGAGAGCCTCGCGCTCGCCAGGTACAGACCCGGCAAAATACCGAACGCCCACAGGACCGACAACGAAGTGGAAGGACTCCACTACCACCACCAGGAAGCCCTCAGGTCTCTTATCACAACCCGATTTACATTTAAAAGCTTATATGTACTACGGACCTCTACCGTTAGTCACCGAGATACTAGATGTTTTTGTAGGTATGAGTTATCCCCAGTGCTCGTCACTGAAGTTATGCGAATGTTTTGACAATGAGATCTTTTTCTTTGTACAGAGATCTACTAGTGTAGAAATGTTTTTCGCTTGCCGAATCTTCCCCGAAAATATATTATTACCAATTTTACCTTTTCGACGGGTACGTCGGAAAATTCTTGGAGTTACTCCATTTCTCGTTAATATTCGCCGGTAAGTAAGTGATTAACGGCGTCGGCGATGTTCTTAGGGAAGCTTCGCGTATGAGCGGAGAGGAGCGTGGGGAGGAGCGGCACGAGGAGGTGTACAGGGCGATGAGGGCTCAACAGTCGCGTCCGAGCAAGCTGAAGAGGCTCCAGGAGCTGAAAGGGCGCTCGGAGGGGGCGGCCAAGGCCCCACCGCCGAGGGCAAATATCAGACAGAACTTCAGGCCCCTCCCGCCCAGACAACCGATAGTACACCACAAGCCGTGAAAACTGATGTCCCCGCTATACATTTTATCTGCTTCCTCCATTTAAGTCCATTAAATGTTCCGAGAACGCTTTCCAATTACCAGTTAAATTTATTAATTTTCACGTTCTATTCCTGATATTGGGGTAGGTCATCTGAAACAATTTGCTCGCCCATTTTCATACTTTGAAGCTTTAGTAAGATTCGGTAGGAGCATTTATTTTGTGAAATTTCAGTCGTGTATAATAATATCGAGGCACAATTTGTACTAACTGCACTTCAGCTCATCGGAGTTGTCTCCGCAGTCATCTTCAAAGTTACAGACCAAGTCCAGTGGGACGCAGTAGTGATTGTTGCATTTGAAATGGGTCACTGGGCACAGGAAAGTGGCTGAGAACAAGAAGGACAATCAAATAGACATTAAATCAATTATTTTTAAGATAAACAAGAAAAGTTTGTCGATAGGAATGGACTTAACTCTTTGAAGTTAAATATCTCACTGCCTGTGCTTGTCAGTTGTTGAAAAATCAGTAAACAATTGCCAGAATCGCAATATGTTATTGTTAGCATTAAGACAAATGCCGCTTTATATTCTCCAGAATCTATTATCTATAAATTTAACCATTTAAAACAGAATAAAAATTGTTATTTGTCAGCGTTTGTGAGTTGCTGAACTTCCAAAATGTTTAAGTCCCTATTTTGACCTATAACCGAAACATCAAGGAGTCCATTAGCGTATATAGTGCACAACTGTGTTTGTGTATATTGCCGCATGATTAATGTTGTCCGTGCCAGCGTAATGCAAACATTTATTAAATTCAACCGGCAATTACTGACCGCATTCGAGCTCATCTTCACCGTTGGCACAGTCGGCATGGCGGTCGCATCTCTTGACCAGATCGACGCAGGAATTCCGGCATCGAAACTCATTCGGCAAACAGCCTGAAATAATGTTATATTATTAATATTTTAGATATTCCTTCTTATGGATATAAGCTACAATCGAACATTGTAGTAGGTTCCCGTCCAGAATAAATGGTTTCTGCAGTATTATAAAGAGCAAACAGAAAGGCTCATTTCTCATGTCTCCTCGCTTGATCCTAAGACTCAGTGACTCAAGTAAAAATAATTTTAATTCTTCATCTTTATTTTCCACATGAATGCTGCAACATTAATAAGCAGCTAGTTTTACATTATTCTGGAGTTAGTCTGGATTAGACTTTATCCTTAAAAAGTATATGCACACACAAGAATGACAATTATTCGAACTAACTGTGACCCCCAAAATCTGAAACAATACCACACCTTAATTTAATGCGCAATTAACTAAGCCCCACTGTTTCACCCTTTATGTCGAGAATCCTACTACAAACTGTCGGTTTAATGAACTCGGACGGGACGGCTCTACTGGAGCGCGGTCAACCGGTCTAAAGCGGTGTCCACAACACCAGAGGAGGTGCCCTAGCCCGGGGCACATTACCGGAGAGCTGCCTTACAGTCGTACAGCGAGATGAGACACAAGACACACACACACACACACACACACACACAGCCGACTAACTAACACCAGCGACCAGGGAGACCGGACACTCTATTCAACCCGTGGACAAAGGACGCTCCACCGGTCAGTTTGTAGCGCAGAACAACTCTGGCGACGATCGGAAATATCTCCAGTTGTAAATAAATCGGTTGAGTGTTGCTAATTACTGATTCGGAGGGAAATTGTACCAGCACTGGTCTTGCTCCTATCGTGAGAGCTATACTGGGCGCGTTCGTTTCAAAGTTTAGTGATTCTATCAGCAGATACGCGAAAATCGCTTTAAAAAAGGCTAGAAATAAATTTGAAACAAATAAACTTCTCAGGACACAATTACAACGTTCAATAGGACATACTAAGGAAACTAGTAATGTGCATCTACGCGCCTACAAAACAAAAACGGATATAATTTCCCTACCCCTATTTCATTGTCCTTTGAGAGTTAAGAACTGACTCTAAAGTGTAACCTTTTACCTTTATTTTATAACATAAAGGAAAGCAAGCTACCCTTTGTAGTAGCCCAATTTCAGCCACCAGCTTTGACAAGTTGCCAGGAGTAAACTAAAAATATAATAATGATTTTTTAGTAGAATAAATCTTAGTTCAATCATTAATTTTCTATTTTCACATTTGAAAAGGTTCGTAATCTATCTAATCTATACGTGCCCCAGGCAGACAGTCGTATAAAAATATTTTGACCCACAATTCCTACTATTCCTTATTGTTTTGAAGGCATCTCGACTTGTTTCTAAACTAGCGGACAATAAACAAAAAAATTTTAACTCTTTCATAATTAAATTCAAAATTTTACTTCGGAATACAATAATTTAAGCGCGGACTGGCAGCTGAAACTGGGGATTGACTGAAGTTTTGATTTAGGAACTTAACAACGAATAAAATATTTTTTTTATTTAGCCCGAAATTATTTCGAGAGTTTTTCTAAAGCAATCGCCGAGGTCTCAAACTTTTGCCACGAGCCGGGTTTTTTAGGGCAGTTCCAAAACTTCTCTTCGAACTGTACTGAACAGATCTCACTCAGTTTTCCAATTTCAAAACAACCATTATTAAATTTTCGATTAATTGTCTTTTTTATTCAATTGCTCCTGCGTTATGTATATGAAACAGTGTCAGTTGAAATAACGGTGGTTACTGATTATTAATTTGCAGCACTGATTTGTAACAACCCTTACGAATAATCATATTTTGACAAGTTTCTGACAACAGAGAACAAGTAGGGGATCACATGCGTGATAATACACTCAATCCTAAGAAAATTTTTTTTTTAATTAATAATATACAATTAATTCTGAGTGATACTCAACCGGTATCTAATTCGCTGAGTGTCAGTGATCATTTTGGGTATTTATGTACGATTATCTCAGAAGCGGACGTTAGTTAAGTACATTTCCGCACCACACTCAGGTGGGCGCTAGTTTATAGATACAAGTACACACAATGAACTTAAGTTAAATACATTTCCGCACCACACTCAGGGGGGCGCTAGTTTATCGGTGCAAGTGCACCCAACGAACTTTAGTTAAGTACATTTCCGCACCACACTCAGGGGGGCGCTAGTTTCACAAAAATCGTTCGCCCCTTGAGGGTGGTGTGGAAATGACTAATGTTCGGTAGTTTAACACGAAATCTACGGTATGGATGATTATTAGACGATGGTTCACTGCGTTATCAGTTTTGAATCGATATATTATGAATTATCCCTCTTAATTTTTACTATTTGAAAAGGTATTTTCCCTACTATTTCTTCCTTAATTTAATTGTCATAATATTATTTATATTTATATACGTATATATATAATAATAATAATGATAAACAGTAAAATTATCGAAGACAATTTCAAGAGTAAAAAGAGTGAAAATACTATGTTCCGTTCCACCATGAGGGCGAATAACTGGTGGATAACATCGCAAAATTTTCTTGCTTTCGTGACGGGAATGCAATAAACAAATCGAATTTGGCGGCTTTACGCCCGGGCACACTGAGATATTTTCTCACGTAGCCGTATAGGGCAAATAAAATATCTAAAAATTAGGACGCCGAAGAAAGATGTGTGTTAAACTTAACAAACTTGAGTGGAATATTTTTTCAATCTTATTATCGTATTATATTTAAAACACACTTGAGTGCAATAAAATTTAAATATTATTGGAAACGTGTTTAAAGGTATAACAACAACTAAGGGGCTTCAATCCACGACCTAGATTACAAACTCTGTGAAATAATACTATACGAGGAATCCTGAAAGCGTTCCTTTTCACCATGTTCCCATAGGACTTTGATTCCGTTAACGGACAAAGAGACAAGAGATGGGGCCGGAAGGAAAAAAAAGCGCCTAAGTCCTCCCTTTATCAGCTGAATAAACGAAAATAAACGAAATTTTCCGGAAGAGACGGATCACCTATGTGGAACTGACAGCGGTACCGGAATGGAACTGCCGCGTGGGAAGCGGTTGGACAATCCATCTTCCCCCGCAACTACATTCATACTCAAAAGCAAAACGAAATCCGGGACTTTGAAGAGCTATTTATTCGGATTACGGAGATGCCGGCCTCAGTAAACATTTTGAATAATCATACGAAGACTAGATTAAATAATAATAAATAATGACAAATATGATTAGTACGTTATAGACTAGATAAGCGGAACCGGTTTCATCCGTTAGGATTTACGGATTTTTCCACTCCTGGAACCGTTTAGAGGGTGAACGGCCAATATTCATTTACGATAAAATAACGAAGTTTGCATTCACATATATGACGTACGGTAGTAATGAAGAAATTCCTTTCACTTATGCTAAGATTTACCGAAGAACTAAATAATGCTACTCCAGTCCACCTTGTGCTATCCTAAACTTGACCTATCCCTTTTACTGTTAATCGCCTGTTAATGGGCTGGCACGATATTGGCAATGCCAATACTGGTGCAATAGTGTTGGGTTCAATCACGTTCTGTCCTCAACTGTCGGACACAGGCCGAGGCCGGTTGTCACCCCACATGTCTTCGACACCTCCCCCGGCTGGTTATGGGCTAATAAAGCCAGCCAGTTCTAACCACTACAGAACGCGTTTGGATTCTACACACACATTCACAGTCGATGTTTGCGCTCTTGTATTCAATTTAGCTCTAAACGCATACATTTTTAGCGATTAAACAAGCGGTCTATGATCGAAAAATAAATCGGTAATCAGTCGCTGGCTTCATTATGTCCTGTAAATAAAAAAATATATAAAAAAGATTTTGGAGTTTATCATAAATAAATCTTTATATTTTGATATTTCCAACCAACCCAACCCACTTCCAATTACACAACAATCAGCGTTATTTTAATTTAATTTATTAAATATACCTCAAAATAATTTGTATAATTTACTCAGTTTACAGTACATTTGTTGAGTAAGCGATTTAGCCACTTGCCGAGTTCGGTACATTTGACGAAGTCAACAAAACTCCAAATATAAAATATAAGATACACAGGTACACAGGAACCTGTGAACATTATCAAATTTGGCGCGACGGTGAAATCTATCTCAGGAATCATTAAAAATAAACGGGTGTTAACAAAAATTAATTTAAAAATAAGAATAATGGTATTTGCAATAACGCAATGCTGTCAGTAACGCTTGGTTGAATTTCGCTCCTTTCCTATTTCCGATTTTTATGGGCGTGTTATACGGAGTACAAGAATCAATACGCAATATATTACGCATCCCAATGGTGAAAATATTTAAAAATAAACTATCGTATAACATAAAAGAATTTTTACCTTCCTGAAATGTTAAGGGATAGGCGGTTATTCCCCGAGGCACCCCGGTCGGCTTTATGAATGCCGTCGTTTCTTGAATAAAGAACAGACTCACTTAATAACCGGGAGGCGTCGCGTTTGCCGGCTGGGCTCGGTGTCTCCTCGGTTAAAGGGAATATCAAATCGGAGTGAGGTCGAGCCCCCCACCAGCCAGACCAGCTAAGGAGCTAACTCGATTTTCACGCCTCCCTTATATTTGAACAGGTAATGAACCGTGTTTCACAACGCCCCTCCATCTTTCCAGGTTCCCGCTATGCATATTTAAGATTAATGGAGCCAACTATGTCTCCCTTATCCTGTAGGGGTGGGTCGGAAAAAGTCTCGGAAGTGTCTAAGTGCAGTTTTTGAAAATACAAAAGGAAATTGTTTTCCTTTCTCAATTTTCCCCCTGGGGTCTCACGGATTTTTTACATTTTTTATCGCTTGGAGTGCTCGAAAGGCATTCCAGAAGTTTAATGGTCGTCGACTGATTGGACACAATCTTCAACCATTTACATTTAGATTTTTAACAACTTTTATTTTGCACAATCAACTTTTACAGTTATAGGTGCAATTGATACATGTATATTTTTCACGTGCTTGTCTCGATAAAGAAACCACCCAATGATGGCGCTTTTGACATGATTTAACTGCTGTCCGAGGTGATCTCTGGCCCAGTGGCGTTTAAGCCGTCGTGGTGGGGATAGTGGATGGGTAAAGGAGGAAAGGGACTGAACAGGTGGATTAGGATGAGGAGAAAGGCGGGAGTGGAACTTCAGGAACCGAGAAACATACCAGGGAGCATTAAGGATGGTGCGAAGGACTTTTGATCGAAATCTCTGGATGCGAGCGATGTTGGATGTCTTGGTGGAACCCCATAGCTCTATACCGTATGTCCATGTCAGTTTGTGTATTGCTTTGTATATTGTTAGTTTGTTACTTAAGGTCAATTTCGATGTCCGTTTTAGTAATGGCCTTAAGAGTCCAAATTTTCTGTTTAAGTCGATGCTTTTGAGTTGGATATGGGGATCTTACATCTACATACATGTATTTTATTTCTCCGGTAATTGACGAGTCAAGAATTGCATTTTATGTGCATTCCATGTTTTATGTTCGATCTAATTCTAGTCTTAGCTAAACAAAACTAATACTAGGCACCATAAGATACTATGGAATTTCAGCCTTTATTCCTTTCAGTTTAAAAAAACGTGTTTTTGTCAGCAGGATTACACATAAAAGCCGTGTCGATTGCAATTTGCAGCCCATCCATCTTTTTAGTGATTGTAAGTCTAATAAAACGGTCGGACGGCTTTCATATTAATGGTTTAATTCGTGGGGGGCAATTGTATCCACGAATGAAGACAGGGACAATGAATAAAGGTAGAGGCTTAGCCCACCGCACCCCCAGTAAGTGAGTAGCGCGGTCCCAGCTTTAGGGCACCACTTAATAACTTAAAAGAGGACATTAGGAGCTCCGAACGGTGAAACTCGACGGGGGGCCACTCTTGCCGCCCGGGTCGGAAAGATAAGCCGTTAAAGGGAGACGGCTCGAGTTCCGTTTCGTTTCCACTCAGATAACAACTCTCTTGTCGCCTTCAATGGGTGAAACAATGCCACGTTTCGAGAACACGGCTAATGGATGTTCCTCGGAAAGTTCCGGACCAAGTTGGCGAGTCGCGGTGCTCGGCACCTATTTAACTCCGCCGTCGGTTATCTATCCACCCGCCCGCGGGGGGGCGTGGGAATTAATTGCGCCACAGAATTGAAAAGGGAGACCGCCGCCATCATTGTCCCCAGAAGGGTGGCTGAATACAACATACCGGGTTGTAAACATTAATCCGAATTGCGGAACTACTACGCTCTAATTGATACAAACTTAGCGATTCGCTTCATATCTCAATTAGGCGCAAAGAAAGAGTTTCCTCATTTAGTTTTAAGATGGTGATATCTGTCGGTATCTCCTGTTTTACTTGTGTAGGAACTATCGTTCTAGATGTAATATTACTGTACAACTATACAATTTCAATTATTGAATGATTCTTAAAAATATGAACTGAACTAAAATATTCGCTATTTAAACTAAGTGTGAAGGGACGAAGAATATTTCCACACCTAAATTATTTAACTCAAATTGAGAGTTCTATTTATTTTTAAGTGATATGATGCATTGTACTGTTTAATGCAATTCATTACACGGGCGAGTTGGTTCTAATCTATTGTATTTTACACCATAAGATCATATTGTTTAAATTGTTCCGTTTGCCGCTGTTATTTAGTTTATTTCCACACCCATTTAGCGCGTAAAATTGTTAAAACTGTTCCAAATACAAATCATTTGGAAACATAATCAGACCTGCTCGAATTCATTGTGGAACGTCGGAATATGGGCGGAAAATGAATATTGTGTCAGGATTTTTCTTTATTGTGGCAGTAAATAATCGTTTTGAAAGCGGTTCTGAACATAAAGGCAGAAAGCGGACGGAGAGTCGGCCGACCATGATAAATGTATTGACCCTTATAAAAGATAAACAGGAAAGAGCCGGATAAAAGATGATCGGGGTGTCCGATTTTCGTCGCGTTGGTGACAACCCCTTGACAACCCACCCTGGGGCTGCCGACATTTATAAATTTTTATTGAACATTCCGCTTAAATAGTACGAAAACGTATTTTGTCTTCGTTTCAATGCACTCCTATGCCACGAAGGATGTTTCATAAAATTTTATTTTATAAAAAAAAAAACAATAAATAATTATTTACAGCCACGTTTATATTCTTTCGATTTATTCGATCCATTTTTTTATTTCTACTCTGAAGATGAACTGTATTTGTTTTAACAGTTCTCAAATTTCAGTTAAATGAAGTGAGAAAGCTGTAAGATGAATGTTATATCGTGCAGGAAATAATAACGAGTTATATTCGAATTAAAAACCGTTTTACGGTCTCTCTAGAGAGAAAGTTCTGCCGAGGCTTTTTCCTGAGAAATACATAAAGAAATATTTCCAATAACTCCGTTCGCGGATGATTTCATATCTTCTTTTCCCATTTGGAATTCTCGGAACTCCGCATTTACTTCCCCACCCAATCACCTTCGTTCGCCCGGGATAAAGGAGGCGCAAGGTGGAGGAGACCTTTCAGCAGGCGAACGATAGGACCGATGCTAATGGGGCAATCGATTGCGGTTTGGGGGCGGGGGCAGCTCTCACTCGCTTTTAACAATCGGCCGGCCCAAATGATTCATTTCCGAAGTCTAAACCCACCACCGCGTTACTCGTAAATTTTGTTTCAGTCTCGAATTAAACCGGAATTCGGTAGTGGCGGGGCGGGGGGGTGTGAGGAGGGACAAAAATGGATTTGCGATGAAAACGCCGTGGGGGCAGCTTATGAGATGCTCGCCATGAATTATGACCCCCGTCATAAATTAACCGATTAGGCGGCGGCCTCCCAACTACGTGCACACTAGAGAGGCAGCCTACGCCCCAAAGCGGTCTCCACTTATTTAATTGTCCTTTATGTTTACTAATATTATTAGCGAATATCGAAAGCGATTTCCGAATAATTGACACATTCAAAAAAAAATTTGTTGTGTTGATAATTTATCAGAAGCTAGATTCGACAGCTTAGTAATAATGATTTCAATTCAAATTCTATTTTTAAAGAATTAAAATTAGATTTTATTTAAATTTTTCTCTTCAGGTTCATCGAGCCAGTTCATCCTTAGTGGAATTGGCTCCACAGCATGTAACTTACAACTGGTTAAAACCATACACGAATTTTAACAAAGTATATAATTACAGTTTGAACGATAGTAACGCTTACCGCATTGTATGACGGATTCGTCTTGGCCATGAGGACAATCGGGTATGCCGTTGCAGAGGGCGGTGGCCGGTATGCAGGCGGCCCCGCTGCCCTCGCTACACCTGAACACTGGCTCGCTCCCGTTGCACGCCACTCCCCGACCCGAAGAACCTGCGAAAAATAACATATTGTTTCCATTTAAACGCTATTTCGTTCCATAAATATGAAGTAGTCCACACTGCACACTAGTTTCACTATTTATTCACCGAATTATTTTAAAGTGTAATTGATTGGAAAATTACTTCGTTAGCCCTGGTTCGGAATTATGCGCATTTGAGAGTTCACCTTTTCCAACCTCTTTTACTCCAGGGTGAAAGTAATTTCCAAACGGAATTTGGAAGCAAAAATATTTTTTTCCTATTATTGACCTATTGCGTTTCTTTTCAGCATTCTATTTCTTTCTGCTTGTCAAATTCTACAGTGAAAAATAAACCTTTATAAAATAAAAAATAAAAATAAAAATAAAATAAAAATAAAGCTTTTTCTTTCAACTATTATGTTTTGTTTGTTCTAGGATACCTTCATATTCTTAACTATATCTATTTCCTTTTTATTTTTTAAGTTGATTATTTACTTTAAGGAGCTCTATTTTATCGAACGGAGCGGATATTTTATGCTACTTCGGATATTTTATATGTTCTTTAAATCTACCCGCTAGATCTAGCCGACGGGAGACACTTTTACCCGAAGAAACTTAGACTTAAAAAACCGGGTTTCCTAATGGACCGACGAAGAAGAATAAATACATTGCGTGTAATAATAGTAGGGAATAATAAAACATTATAACCACTTAGGTACAAAATACATCGTTAATAGTATGTCGATTGTAATGATTTAATCGAATCTATTGTAGAAACTTTTAGAATTTCAGGAAGAAGTGGTATTTCCTTGAAACCTCCATCAACCTTCAATGCGGTCGATTTTCCAGCCACGAACGCGACAGCGGCAGTTCGATTACCTGGGCACGTCAACGACGAGACCGTCACCTCCGTACAAAAACTATATCGGTGGCTGCATTTGACAGTCCACAAAAACAAAATTAGTGAAAAGAGTTTGCGCCAGTCATCACAATATCTGATTTATTAATACTCCTTCTCGAAACAGCAAATATTTCAGCCTGGATTTGACAGCTTACGACAAAACCTACGAGTCATTTCTAAAGTGTTAATTTACATAATAGCCGTAAAGCGGCATTGAATTCTGATTGTAAATTGATGTCTGTTGCGTATCAGTGAATTCAATTTTTAATCGTCATTTCATTGTAACAAGCGTGGAACAAATACCAAGCGCGATTAGAATAACGATATTGAATTCGCAAGGGAGATGAACTCTTGGGTTATCTATCAATATGGCCGGTTATTATGGTATAATCGACATAATTAAATGATCGTGCGTACACTCTTTGTTGGTATTAGCGGATATATGAACTTGAACGCATACTTTTACATGAAAAATAATAGTCTTTTTACATAATGTAAAGAGTGTATTCTGAATTAAATCCATCGAATTAGTAATTTAGTGCTATTCGCATTTCAGGAGGATATCACCCAACAATGGGAATTTAAATAATATCCTATCTGTCAAATTAGAGATAAATATCATGATTCCGTCGACAATACTGTATCGTAGTGGGAGGTATTTCAATTGTAAACTGGTGGAAATATAAGAGATATGGGTCCCGAAATGGATTCCAGGATTCGCCCCGTCCTCCCTTTCATTTATCCACGAGCGGAATTTCCAGGCCGTGGCATAATTAATACCAAGCAGGCGGAATTCCTACGCCCGAAGACGATCGATTCCAATTGAAATCTCAACCAGGCTTTCTCGCACGCCGATGGCTCTCACATTTAATTACCTCAAAATTCGATTGAAAAACAGTGAGCCTAATTAGTACTATAGTATGATTTAAAAATATTTTAATTGAGGAACTGCCATCAATAAATAATTTTAATTCGGAACGATCGGCAGGGGTAGTCTATCAAAAGGAAGATTTAAATTTATATTATCCATTATTCTTTAGTATTGTTTAGTAGTAAGAAGAAACAAGGTAAAACGTCAAATTTTTAATTAAGGGGAAATTACCGTTGGGATATTTTTGTATTATTGGCAAGAAGGTAGATTACTACTATTAAACCGCTAATAAAAGTGCAATATATTCAGTGTATGACGAGTGAACGTTATTTAATTAATATTCTGTACTTGGTGGACTCGCAAGTGCTTCAAGTTACTCTATCAACTGCCGTATGAATGTGCAATAATCCCAGCACACTTAATGTTTATTGAGTCAGCGCGGGATTATCAAACGAATGAAGAACAGATTTCAGTGAAGTAGACAATTTAAGATTTAATAAAGAAGATTTTTCAGAACTTCGGCCTCCGCTCGGTGATTAGGTTTTTCGAGAGATCGATGACACGATCGATATTATTGCTGCTCACACTACTACTTACATTACTAGAGGTACCATTATTTTGTAGCCCTTCTGTGGGCTTTTTTCCCTAATTCTCGGTCCAGAAGGCCGCCGCATGCAACACACTGTAGTGCCTCCAGATTTTGGAATTATTTTCACGTTGAACCAGACAGCCATGATCTAACACTGCGAAACCCCGGAGCCTGGTCCGAAAGTATTAGGCCGGTATTACCTCGGTACTCCGAGGTACCGCAATCTCTCCCACCTCATGCTACCTCACTTGGCCGAGTCTAGGGTGTCCCGGTCGGGCCCCGCACATTTTACCGATCGGTTTCGGAGGTCGTACGGTTACGGGGTTACGGGGTCACTTTTGTGTATTCAGCCTTGTTCCCTAGGCAGAACTGTTTCAAAACGCACAGCGTGCGGTTTTTGCAATTTTCAATCTTCAATTTAACGGCTCCATTCCCAATGAAATCATTGGGACGGGAATCGACGTAGTAGCGTCGTCGCTCAGCATCGAAACTCGACCTAATTAACTGCCGTCTTAGATTCCAATTAACTCCAAGTGTTAGGGTATGTTAAGTTAATTATTTGCGTACAATAATTTTTTCTAAAAGGTGTCAACTGTGATCCCTTTCGCGGGGGACACGTTGTCGAACAATGGTCTAATTATTTAGAATTGCTCCAACCCTCCGGATATGGGGGTCAATTAGCGAACTTGTCTAGTGACAAGTTCGTGACGACTTCAAAGTAGGGACAGGTATTAATTAATTGTTGCTGTCTGTACGTGACGGTCCTAGAGTAACTTGGTTGACACTTCAACTCTGTAAGGCAATGGTATGTAACAAGAAACGGAGGCATTAACCGCACGGTTCTAACGTAACTAAAAAAAAGAACTAGAAGTTCAAGATTGCGAAATTCAAATCTAGAATTTTTAACACAATGAAGTATAATTGACTGATATTAAATTCTATCAACTCTTGATTTGACATAAAATTTAGTATTCTTATATTAATTTTACGTCCTCTCCGGCAAATACAAATTGAATTTGCGATTCTGTAGAACAATGTATTTTCACACATATTCATTAAGATGAATTTAAAATAGGTTATTGCACTTAGTTATTCCCCGAAACTCTGACATCTTAGACAGAGCTTGACGAACAGAAAATTTACCGTAGTCAGAATTAATTAGTAGAACGTTCCAGTCGAAAGAACCGACGAATCGGCAACGTCCGAACCGAAATTTATGTGAAATATCTGAAAAATATAAACGTCCTCGATGATTTTTAATATTTATAACTGTTCCAGTGTACGGGTTTAGTGATTGACGCAGTACAATTAACAAGTAGCAAAAGTATTACAAAGTGATTTATTGTGGCTTTGACGCATTGTCACGCCGCTCTGCTCAACAAACGATTTCTGTGAAACCAGCGCCCCCCTGAGTGTGGTGCGGAAATGTACTTAACTAAAGTTCGTTGGGTACAGTTACACCGATAAACTAGTGCCCTCTGAGTATGGTGCGGAAATGTACTTAACTAAAGTTCGTTGGGTACAGTTACACCGATAAACTAGTGCCCCCCTGAGTATGGTGCGGAAATGTACTTAACTAAAGTTCGTTGGGTACAGTTACACCGATAAACTAGTGCCCCTGAGTATGGTGCGGAAATGTACTTAACTAAAGTTCGTTGGGTACAGTTACACCGATAAACTAGTGCCCCCCTGAGTATGGTGCGGAAATGTACTTAACTAAAGTTCGTTGGGTACAGTTACACCGATAAACTAGTGCCCCCCTGAGTATGGTGCGGAAATGTACTTAACTAAAGTTCGTTGGGTACAGTTACACCGATAAACTAGTGCTCCTCTGAGTATGGTGCGGAAATGTACTTAACTAAAGTTCGTTGGGTGCAGTTCACCGATAAAACTAGTGCCCCCCTGAGTGTGGTGCGGAAATGTACTTAACTAAAGTTCGTTGGGTACAGTTACACCGATAAACTAGTGCCCCCCTGAGTATGGTGCGGAAATGTACTTAACTAAAGTTCGTTGGGTACAGTTACACCGATAAACTAGTGCCCCCTGAGTATGGTGCGGAAATGTACTTAACTAAAGTTCGTTGGGTACAGTTACACCGATAAACTAGTGCCCCCTGAGTATGGTGCGGAAATGTACTTAACTAAAGTACGTTGGGTGCACTGTACCGACAAACTAGCGCCCCCCCTAGAGTGTGTGGGAAATGTACTTAACTAAAGTTCGTTGGGTACAGTTACACCGATAAACTAGTGCCCCTCTAAGTATGGTGCGGAAATGTACTTAACTAAAGTTCGTTGGGTACAGTTACACCGATAAACTAGTGCCCCCCTGAGTATGGTGCGGAAATGTACTTAACTAAAGTACGTTGGGTGCACTTGCACCGATATACTAGCGCCCCCTGAGTATGGTGCGGAAATGTACTTGTAATATGTAATGTACTTGTACTGTATATGTAATATATAATATATTGAACATAAGGTTTAAGTATGAAAGAGGTGCTAAGTTGCTCGATATAAACATTTCCGATTATAGAACCGCTGTATCACAGTTGTAAACTGTGATAAATGCATAATTTCACCATGTACGAGGTTAACTCACAAGGGGATGAATTTATTATTATGGAAGGAATAGAGAGGTTTGAAATGTAGCTCGCAAATTGAGCAGGCGGTTATTAAATCGTGAGACGGATAAAAGCGGCGTTAAATATTCGGGCTTCGCGTGTGTGCTCGAAAAGAGGCGGGCTTCTGGGAAACCGCAATATTTCAGGCCTTAAATTCATAATCCTTCCTTACTTCTTTATGAGAGTTGTCAAATTTTATTTTGTTTGTCCACTGTTCTCGCAATGTCGTGCAGCGATTCGATTATCGACCGATTTTTTACCGGAATTCCCCGAAAAGGATTTAAAAATGAAATACACCGAGATCACGATTAGACAGAGACTGGGGTAATTCTCGGTAGTCAGAATCAGCTATCGAAGCGTAAAGAATTTTTGCGAAATACCCGAATGAGATAAACGTACCCGATGAATTTCAATTTTTAAAGCAATATTGTTCTAACGTATCGCCGTTTGGATTGACGTAATACGGCTATTAAGAAGACAGAGAAAGAAATTCCATATTACCGAGAGAATGAGAATACATGCAACCAATTAAACTCAGACGACTAATTGATCACAGAAAATAAATTAAACTTAACAAGCATCGGTAAAAGAAATGGTTCCCTTTTTTACATGGCATTACCAGGGTACCATTTAACTTAGATACTCTAAATTAGATGACAAAAATATTTTATTATAAAAAATATTCTGGTTTATTTCGTTGAAAAATAAATTCCACGACTTAAAAATCTTTATTATTGAGCAAACTTGCTAGTTTATAGTTTGGAAGGTGCAATATTGCGACAATTTTCAGGTCACTGTTCGTGTTATACTATTCAGGAAACGGGGGCATTTTAAAACACGATGGAACAACTATAATAATAATATTATATGGGAGGAGATGGGGAGAAAAAATTGGGAATTCGATTTGACTAATACCGGTGTTAAAACCCGAACCCATTATGTTACTTGGACAACAAGGAATTACAATTTTGTAATTCATTCCCCGAAGAGAGCCCCCGGGGCATTTAGGTTGGATGAAATACGGGAGGTCGTTATTTTAGTCAAACGAGACCTTAAATTTGCTACCCACTTTTTTTTCGCGACCGCGCCGCTCCCTCGCTATAATTCAGAATCGTGTTATGGCCCGAGATCATTTACATTTCGAGGGTTCGGCCGGCGGTGAGTGGGTTCGTTTCTTCGGAGTCCGAATGTTCAGGGGATTTTGAAGTAATTACGGATCAATTCAAATAATGATATTGTGACGTATTGTGCAGCCCACGAACGTGTAAAAAAAGAATTTTAGGAAGAAAACAGTTTCACTTTTATTTTCAAAAAAGTTTCACTTCGGTTACGTATAGGTTTCATGCGCTCATTTTTTTCATGCTATATATATGTATATATATACATACACACTATTGAACATTTCACCCACAATGTGTATCGACTGAGAGTAGGGAATGTGATATGGGACAGGATTGATGTCAAAGGCGAATGTCATGTGTGGAGCGAATAAAAATATTTGCCTCTTCAAACACACACACACACACACACACACACACACACACACACACACACACACACACACACACACACACACACACACACACACACACACACACACACACACACACACACACACACACACACACATGTACACTGGAATTAAAACACACAAAGGATATAATTTTTGTGTTTAGCTTGATATTTGGGTTTATGTGTGAGCTAGGATTTTATAGATGGGGCGCGTGTGGGGCGAGGACCACACACACTCGTCGACAGCACGTGTGGCGCCGTTTCGGTTCCCGTTCCTATTTGGGGCTGAGATCAAATCAGCGTTAACGCAAAACGTGAGTACGTGTCATTTTGCCTTATCCAGGACCGAGGGCGGGCAAAGCCAAAGTATAATTGATAGCCTACCGGCCCGGCTAAAGGATAACTGTTGTTCCACCGACTAATTCCATCGGTGGTAACTATCCCACTCTTGACCCACCCACGCTCACCTAATGGCTTAAATACCCTTGTTTTCAGATCCACCCTACACCATCTCGTTTATCCTGTTACCTATTACTGCTTCTAATATTAGTGGCAGTCTTCCGGATATATTTAACATATTAAATTTCCCCACTATAATTCCCAGTTACATTAATTAAGAAAATTACCAGCCGGCATTACGTATAGTAAAAATAATAGTAAAGAGATGAATTAAAACGTAAAAAATAGTTTTATAAATTTATTCTATACATTAGCATAATAAAATAAGCATAAGCAAAATAAATAGGTACTCGTGGAAGGACTTCATTAGTTAATTATGTTGTCAATAAATGAGACTTGCAGTACCGTGGTTATTGACTGATATATCAATATAACCCTATATACATTGTAAGTAGTCAATCCTTGGATCGATCATCATACATATAATAAAGAATCCGGAATCGATAGCTTTTGTGAAATCCAACTTTCGATAGGACATTGGTTACTGGCACTAGTTACTGTAATTAAAATAGGGCATTTCGAAATACACCTCCCAATTGGAGCCGGGGGACAAGTGCCGATGAGTGGAGGCCCGGTCCACTCTCCTAATGACGTTATCTCGACGAGGATAAGTCGTCTCAGTTTCCTTATTAAAACTTATAATTGGTCGCTAACTTTTGGTAATCGGTGTTATCCTTCCGGATAAAGTGCACGGATTCACAACGATTTTTCGAACCCCGGCCACGTCCCGAATTGGGGCCGTTAATGAGATTAAGTTTCGGACGTAATCCGTATAATTACCGCACCGGTGGCAGAAATTGCTTGATAAATTTCTGGCTGAACTGGGCGCGCAAATTTGCGCCCGGGTTAATTCGCAGCTTGAGAGTGCAGTACCAAATTGAATTGTGTTATTTAAAACGTGTAATTAATATTTAACACCGATTCAAATAATATAGTTAAAGTCTAAAATTTAATAAAGAAAGAATAAATTGCTCTTTCTCAATATTAAAAATTATCCCGAATCTATTGGCAACACAGAGAAAAACCATTCTTCTTCTTTACTTCTATCTTTTTTTTACTTGTTTATACTCATATGCATTCTCTTCAATTCATTATGGAATGAAGTTCAGTACCGTAAGATCTGATAACATAGTGGGAGCACTGAAACTAGATTCGATTGATCAGGATCGACTGTCTGAGATCTATATTCGTTATGAATAAAGCGTTGGGTGGGTAATTCAGATATATTGCAAAAGGAGAAATTGTAATTGCATCTGAAGTGATCTGCGAAGGAAAGAAGAATTATTAAATTATTAATGTAATTCTATTAGAATTCGATGTAAATGTCGGACTAAAATTTTAATTCATAAGCCTAGACATTAATGACAATATACTATTCGCTCTGATTGGTTGAATGTAGTTACAGGGCGAAAGTGGGGACGATTTACGGCTTACCCACCGAAAAATAACTACGTTATAAATCTGAGCGGTTGGCAGCTTAAAAGGTCGTAAGTACCGAGCCTGGTAACAGAATGGGTCGAGCTGAGGCATACTGGGAACACGGGAGTTTTAGACATCCATCTAAGGAGCATTTGGAGAAAAATCGAAATCGCCATTCTTTGACACCGGTTTGTTTATGGATCCCGGGTGGCTCAAAGAATTAAAAAAAAGATTATAGGCAAGACAAATCTGTTATAGTTCTAGATCTGGTAGGGGACATATGCTGAAGTTGATATTAGTTACTCCTATCTTATTGTACCTATACGAGAGTACCGATAACGGATTATACATAAATTGTCAATAATCATTAAATTAATACGAGAATTATAAGGGCGAATTGGACAGCCGATGATTTAAACTAGCCTAAATCGCGAGATAACGGGCGTGGTGAGGTATTTTCAATATTATGGAAGGTCACGTCCATATAATTTGATAAAAGATGGTTGGCGCGTCAGCGACAGACGCCTGGTTATTATACATTGCTTTTTACCTCCACACCCGGTTAATTTATTAATTGACAGTGTCCCCTTTTGTTGGGATGAGGGGGGATGTTTTGGGGCGAGAGGTCGGTGGGCATTAATAAGTCGGCCGTTTCTTTTGCCGAGCTCAAAGCTTCGTCTCTTCGCTTTAGTTTTTTTTCGGCCGTCAAATTAGACGTCGGGGAGGTTTTAATATTTCCAGTGGCAAAATGAAAAGCGACGGAAATATCTTTAATTTTCCGGCCGCTAATTTTTGAAACGGACGGCGCCAATTAAATGCCCTCGTACCCGCTAACGAGCACCGGATTGAAACCGAATCTAGTGTAGCCCCTTCTCTCCACTTATATTTTAACTTATTCAAAAAAAAAGGAAAAAGAAGCGGATAATTTCCTTTACCCGTTTGTTGCTGCGTGGCAAAAATATCCCGTCCGGATACAACATATATTTAAATAAACCACAACAGGAACAGAGAGTGTGGCAAATGGATAACGACTGTGCTAGACGAGTGGGTTAAAATACGAACTGCGGTAACCATGGATGTTCCATAATTAATGGAGCCGCGGTATTTTCTAATGGGACTAAATATTTCACGATCTGAAAAAGCATTATATAATTTGAGGATTGACGCTAAAACTGACACAATATGTTTGTAAACCTTACATTGGGTGAAGAATCGGGCAGGCCAGCCCATATCATATTTTACGATAGCTACGTGCTCCAATAAAATTCCGGAAATTAAATGAGACCGGTCCTACCTCGCTTTGCAGGAGAGTTGCGGCACTAAAAAATAAATTATGCATACCTCCAGCGCTTACGAATGTTTACCAACCTCGGTTCTAATCTTTACGGTTTCTCTTGCTCTCGGCGTCAAGTGTGCCCGAAGAATGGGTTTTACGGCCTTAGCGTGTTTACATGCGTACTTACAGTAATCTGGCGCTCCCTCCGCGATTCCTTCCCTTTCGCCAAGTCTCAAACTCGTTAAGAATTCCAGGTGTGCAGAAACATTAAGCGAAATAGTATATTACTAGTAAGTATACTCACAAAATAAGAAATGTATTCATGACGGATAACTACTCAGAATTTGGGGAAAATATCTGGAATTTATTTACTGGAATTACTTGTCAATCTGTTCGCTTCAGTTTTTCCTATATGTTCATATGAGAGCATTTTAGTTCAAATGGTTTACTGCATACGGATCAAAGGTGTTTACTTGAACTCCTACTTCATCGTGTTTTCTGTCAAGTTACAGACTCTGTATTTTTTTAAAGAGCGCTTCAGCTTTATTTACTTTAATTCTGTTTATTTATTTATCTCGGACGTTTAATGTTTTCAGAGTTATTCCGCTAACCGCTCCAGATGTGAGGATTCGTTCATTTCACTTGGGACTGAATGTGTATCGACAAGTTCCTTTCCTCGTCTCAATGTATCAATACCTCAAATTCGCAATAGTCTAGCAATTCTCTATTAATACAATAATCAGGTAGAGGAAGTAAAGTGGATATAGGTATGCGACATAACCGAACGAGATAGAATAGCCAAGTATCAGGAATGACAAAGTGGGACCACTGCCACTGTTCCCGGTTGGTACCAGGTTGGGGCCAGATTACCTGGGGCATTTTATTTTTGCTTCATTCTCCTGTCTGGATGGCATTTGTGAATGTTTTATTGTCAGTACAGGCTGGTGACTGGTTCTTGTTTCCATGGATCACTCGAACTGCCGTGACAGGTCGTAATCCACACTTAGTTTATGAGGCACAGGCGGGTTTAGAGGACAAAACCTACAAGAACCTCAGGAATATAAGGACTTTTGGAATTCTCTTTGTCCATTCTTAATTCGAAGGCTAAACACGGTTAGTCATTTTACATATAGCAATACATTTGTGTTAGTAATATCGACAATTTTATTATGATCCACTGCGATGGTTCATATTCCATTAAATTATAATAGTTTATTACACAGACGGGCTGCACAGACAATTCTCAGCTCTCGATTCTTCCATTAGCGAAGCATGAAGTGGAACGTTACGCCAGCAAAGTATAAGAGGAAGGGAAACACGATTTTCCTGAACATCGGAGATAAAAAGTTGATGAAAAATAATTGAGACGGCGAACATGCATTGAGAACCGAATGTGGAAGAGAACTTAATCAAATTAAAGATTAATTCACGCGTTTTAAGTGCCCCAGTAAGCAAGTCAGAATTCATTAAGCTAAACTAGAGGTACAGAATTTTCGGAATATATTGCGCCATAGTCGCTTTCAACTACTAATAGCAATATACTAATTACTATATTTAACACGGATCAAAACATAAAACGATTGCACGACAAATTAATTAGAATCTTTCCAAACACGAACCTGGACAAAATATGTATTTTATTGCTTGGTACAATTATATATGACGACATTTTAAGTATGAACTCTCACGAATCTCATGACTATTTTATATGCTACTACGTGAGTATTATTATTAACGAAATGCCTCGAAATAAAAGTTGAACAATCATTTTAATTATTGTGCCATTCGTTTGTATTGCTTCGGCTGGCAAGAACAAAGTACAAAAATAAGCGCCGAAAAGAATAATTAAAACGATTCCCATCGGACTTGGGGGAGAAGAATGTTATACATTACTTTCGATGAAACCTAAGATGATTCATTTCAAAGTTTTGATTACAAAAAAAATTTCTGTTCTGGTGAACGTCGCAGAGAAAGTATGCTGAAGAGGTTGAGCCTTTCCAAGCCTTTCTGAATTTTTCGAACCTTTGACGTAATTATTGGCTCTACGGTCTGACAAATAAATGTTTTCAACTTCTTTTTAATCAATCCTTTGTACAATATGAAATTTATTTTTACTAAGTCGTTGATTGGATCAAAGCAATCCAGCTACATCAGGATGTCGCTGTGTAATTTTATTTATAACAATTATTAATATTTCGTATCACAACTTAATACAGTGGTTATCTATTAATGACACAAAAATTAAGTGTAACTATGCTCTCTGCCCAATTACCCTAATTTGTCCTCATTTTTAATTTGCCGGTACTCCAAGCTAGAGGTTTAATGTTGCCTTATTCTCTCGGAATAGCAATATACTCGGCCACCTATTTTAGGAGGAGACTTCCCCTCTACCAGGCTTCCTAAGTGCCAGGACCGTAAATCGAATGACGTAATTAGTTGCATTTCTCCCACCCCTTTTCCTGTCCAAGGGCGGGTATGGCCCTGGGGCAAAGGGACAGCTTCCGCTGGCAGTGTGTCCGTGTGTGTAAAGACGCCATAAGCCGAGCCACTGAGATTAATCCTCATCGACCCGACGAGAAGGAAACTTTGCTAAAGGTAAAGATACCGGACCGGCCCAACGTAATTTCCAAATATTATATTACAATAATTAATCGACGTACTTATTAATTTAAAATTATGCCATCATTAGTAAGTATTATTCCACTTGTGGAACTTCCTGTAACGGCGAATTAGAGTAAAGTGGTGTAACAGGAGTATATTCAAGTGCATGATATTATTATATATTATACCAACTTGGTTGGATTCAGGTGTTTGAAACCGGGAACAAAATCACCTGCTACCATGTTATGTTACTACAATCAACCTTCCATTAAGAGCCCACTCTGATACTGACGATCTGACGAGAGCATTTATTGTGTCAGCTACTGTAGTATTATCTCCTCCTCGCTCTCGTTGTTGTGATCCAAGTTTCCTCCCCAAACTGTGGAAGAAGAGGACGATGGTTTACAAGGTAAAAACACAAATATTTATTATTTCGAAAATTAGCGGTGTAACGAAGCTTTTGTATGAATAATATTCCAAAAAATTGTACGCCCCGACGTACATAATGACACCTTTGTCAAGGAAATGTCCCACATATGCAATACAAAAAACTAATAAGAAACAGGATTGGAATACCGTATAAAAGTCTTTAAAAGTGCCAAAGTGACTAACACCGCCAGACCAAACCAGTGTGAGGAGACAGAAAACACGAAATCTACGGTGTTCCAACCCCTCGCAGACCACAAAACAGGTATTCTAAACTAGGATTGGAATAGTTCTGAAAGTATGAGGATCAATAACTAAAAAATAAACACAGTTAACTAACATAACAACAAACGGAAGCGTTGCCTATGGTTTTCATCTTTCATTTCCCTGATAGTCTCAGGGCGGGACTTAACCAGCGTAAATTCGCGTCGTCCGCAGAAATCGCCGCCGTGATAAAGGGGGAGTTGGCTGCGATAAATGGGGGACCTGCGAAAATTTTCGAGGCTCGAGAATGGCTGGCAAATTGTTCCCGGAGGACAGTTTTCCAGTGAGTGAGCCGGCCTACCGCCACCACTCAGACGCGATACATCTACTCCCCGGAGGGCCTTTATCCAACCCTGAGGAGGTTGACTGTCGAGACGTGTTTAGAGCCAACATCTCTTGCGGGATCCCTCAGTCGGACCTGAGACGGCGTCGGTGCTTCAGACACCTGTTACCGACTAAGACAAGCAATGAGATTGCAAACTGCCGTCGTATAACGTGATATATATTGTAACGTCATCATGTGTCCAATCACTTTCCTTCGACACTGACTTTGTTATCGAGGACTACAAAAAGAGGTATACGAATAAATATTAATATACACTCAGAAAGCGACTACGCACAACCATTTCAGTTTAATATCGGGAAACTGGAAAATTCTTATTTCGTACAACGCCTTATACGCGGTTTGAGTGATTTGGTGGCTCTCCGAAGTTGCGAGCTGATGAATCGTTGACATTCGAACGGGCTTTGCTAGGCGTTCGGAGATGACTTCGGTGGGATGATTTCCGGTGGCGGGCTCGTCAACACTGCCTAATGGCAAACGCCCGCTCCGGTTAGAGCGGAACCAGTCGGAAGCCAGCAATGGCGATTGGGGAATACAGTATTACGGACTGCGCGAATATTAGAAAATTAGAAGATCGATTTATTTACATATTGAAACTACTGTACCGCTCAGACCACAAACCGAATTTCTTTTCCTCAGCAACGTTAGTCGATATGGATTTTGAATATTTATTTTTCCCATCTTCAGTCAAGCTGCGTCGAGACGGCGAGCAGCCGAAACCGTACAAAAAAGAGACCAAACCAGCTGGAGAAAAAACTATGATGTTCCAAACTCTAACAACAACACCAGGCCACAGACAATTACGCAGGTATTTCAGATGCGTGTCATATTTTACAAGTTTCTATGATAGAGGCAGATCAATAAATTGAATAAAAATGAACCAATTTCATTAAATCCTACCAATATTTACAAATAACAATTCGAGAAACGATGCCAAGAGTATTAATCAATTCCAACTTCTCGTAATAGAGCGAAAAGTTAAATTAAACATCTTTGGCCAGTATTATCACCTTTATGGTACTTTTCGTGGATGGAATAAAATTTCAACGTGGCATCCGTTATCATCACAGCATCGGTATTTAATTTAAATTTAACAGATAATTATTTATAATAATTAATAATTAATGGCGTCCGTTGAACTGATCTCAACGCTTAAATTTCCCAGGATTGTAGTTTATTGAATGAAAGGATGAGCTATTTAAAGTACTAAGACCGTGGTCGGGGTGTGCAAACGCAGCTATATTTGTCCACCGAGAGAGAGAGAGAGATTAGTCGTCGGAGCGATGAAAATTAGGTGCATCTGTAAAAGGATTATATCGGTCGGTTTTCCCCATGTTTATTCGTCCGTTCATCAAGGCAATTACCCGAGACTGAAAAATTAGATCACGGTTAAGCAATTTATTGCTTATGAAGGTAATTTTGCCATATGATATGAAAATAACGAATTTCATAATCGTTTTCATAAGGGATAATTTTCATAAGGGTAATTCGATTAAATGAGTAACACGTAATATCAAACATCGTCGGTTCATTGCCATGACGTTTTCGGTGTTCATTCTACGTATATATATATATATATATATATATATATATATATATATATATAACCAATTTTTGTATTAATAAAAATTATCATAAAATTACTCGCGATTGTTTGTATCTGACGGACCCTGATGAACCCACCCACCATCGATAAAAGCATATTATAATCAATGCTAAAGGCGTTCATTACCACGAAGGTAGAATAAAAAAAATGGAAAGTAACCCCCCAAGTAAGACAGCTAAGATATTGGCATCCATGGGTATCCATTTATCAACGCGTTAGCACACCGGCTTTCAGCGCCAAAGGACTTTTATAGCATTCCATTCATCGGGTGCCGTTCAGTGCAAAAGCGACGGATGAAAAGCGGTCGGGAAAGCGTTGGGACCACTCCCTCTATAGGGGTCTCCTCCTCGGGAGGGGCTTTATTTTTAAATAAAGTCTGGTTGAAACAGAGGTCCATACATCAAGAGGGAGCGGGGCCGGCATCAGGCGCGATTCATCACCGGCCACTTGACCGGCCCACACCGCCTCACTAATTGATTGCGACCATCAAGCCCCTTAGCAATCACTCTCCAACTTACTTCTTCACACAAGAGTAATCAACCGCACACATTTATTTACTCATGCTCAACGCTCCCTGCCCGATTTCCTTTCGTAAATAATCAGATTTGAGTGAAGCGACCCGAAAGTCGAACTCGCGGTATTACGTAATTAACAAAATAAATTTATAATACTATATATAATATATAGTTCCATTTGGAAGTAACAATTATAAAAAAATCACAAACTCCAAGGCTCTCTTCTGAATTATTCTTATCAGACTTGTGTACTGAACATGTCTTAGATCATCGAGAATGAATTACGAAACAGACTAATTTTAATTTAAAGTTAACATTTCTCCAATGCTTGCAATGTTCATTGGAAACAAAATTGAATACTTGTAATTTTATATTTCTATATTATAAATGTCATGAAAGAATTTATGGTTTTAAAATGAAAGCGAACGAACTAATATTTTTTATTTACGTCCGTCCAACTCCCACACTTCCGCTCGTAATTTTATAGGGCACGAAAGGTGCGATTAGAGATAAAAACCGAATTGCGGAGGGGTGACAAAAAATTGCGAAATACGAGGGGCGGCATTATCGGATAAGATACTAATTGGCGGAACCGAGATTAAAACGGTACCGGAATATTCCGTTTCTGGCGCTGGGAGGAGAAATTCAACTATGCTTTTGGGATCGGGTTTTTCCTCGTTAAATTGCGGAGGAGGGGACGGAAAAAGGGACTATTAAGGAGGAAATTTTGTCCGGCCGTCCGACCAAATGAAGGTCTTAATTTTGCGGAAAATTGCCTAAAATAAAAGAAAAAAGTAATTTCGCTTAGGAGAATAAATTCAATTCCATTAACATTCTTATATACAGTCTTCAGAACACAAAACATATACGAATACAAGTGTATGATAATTGTAAATGATTGTAAACGAGAATAATGCGGATCTTTAAAGTATAAAATCATATCATTTTCCGCGGTTAAAATAGCCATTAATCCAGGTTATGTAAAAATTATATCAGGACATGTTACATTGAACTTATTGTATTCGATTATATAAGCCATTAAATGCTTTATAAGTTGTTTCTTAAATTCGTTATAATTAGAAGTTTTCTATTGCTAAATAAATGCATATACGCAAATAATAATTGTGTATTGAAGTAACTATTTTGATTGTGTACTCTCAACTGTTATTTTGTAGACGGATTTTCAACAATAATATGCTAATCTATTTTAACTTTCCCTCTATGGCCACCGTGTATGTTTATTTCAATTGAGACATAACTGAAAGCAGGAAATCCAATTGGAATATTAAACACGCATTAGTCGGATTAGAAAACTAAACGAATCTTTTATACAGGGAATGTTTCCTTTTATTAAAGTAAATAATTTAATTAATGTAAGTAACTGGGGATTTAGAACGACGAATAAATAATGACTTACCATAGGTGTCCGGGGGTTTGGTCGGGCTGGGTTCGGCTGCAGTGAAGGTCCAAATGATGGCCAAAACTACGAGGCTGGCGGCGGGTCCCATCTCTGGGCATTCCGCCTTAACGACCCTGGAACAACAGCCAACAACACATGAAAAGTGAGCCCCAAACAACCAAAGTAAACGATTCTGTTTACCGATATAGACGCAACTGAAAACAAGCGTCGGGACGCGCCCGTCCGAAAATATCGCTATGTATATTTTTATTGCTCTCCGTGTATCAGATTTTTTTATTGCGTCCTACAGTCAGTCCGAGTAAATCATTCCCAAGAATGGTGAGTCGAGAGAGAGATTGAAGATGCTGAATCTAAGCCCCGAGGGCCGGAAGCGTGTTAAGTTATCGCGAATTCAACTGAAAACAGCTCGCAGGTTAATCTCTGGATTTTTCTAGAAGTCGGAGCTAAAATCATAAGCCCTTTTTCCACCCAAACTCTGAGTAGCGATAAGCCACGAAAATGGCGTTCTAAATATAAGCATACACGCGCTTGCCCTTTTTCAAAACTCGACACTGTAAATCCAATCGATATTATAACTTTCATCATGACGTTTTCGTATCGAGGGTTAATTGAGTTTAATATTAGAGATCAATACTGGCCGTGAAAAATTTATTTACAGCGAAATTCAATAACACCACCCACTGTTTCTGAACTCAGAATACAGAGGAATTAGAATAATGCCGACGCGTTTATGCGTATATATAGGGCGGGTGGTCTCCGAAATGTTTCACATACGAGTCTGAATTCGTAGTGGTATCATTTCATGTCCAATTAGAGAGAAACTACGCTTGGAAATACTGTGCTGGGGTAAGGAGTGTGGAGGGGGGGACCTCCCTCAAGAATTACGATAGGAATATTTCCATCCGTATATTCCGATAGGGGCCACCTTGGCCACCGCTGCCGAGGTTCAATTTATACCTGTTTACCATCAGGGGTGTTGCGACCTAAAAATAAAAGAGAGATGACGAGCCGAATAAGGGACGATAACACATAAATAATTCCGACTTAATGGCCACACAAGGTTAGAATAAGTATCGGAAGTTGATATTAAAATAATTAAAACCTTTCAGTTTTAGGGGCCCGACAGATTGAGAACCGTTCCTAAGAAGACCAAGGAGAAATAAAGGAACGTAGCCGTCAACATAATAACTATATAAGATAATTAAGCCGTTCCATCAAATTTAAAGACCTACTAAAAACGAAACGGGGAATTTAATTAGAGGCTTTCGCTAATTACTAATGGACATTATGTTCCACGGCCATTATTCAACGGAATTAATGTAATCCTGATATTAATACGTTCGAAAAAGAATATAATAAAAATAAAGAAAAAAATTTAGTTATTTTTAAAAGAATTATTTTACACGTTTCGAATGTTCACAGAAATCATAATTTCCTCTCAAGTCTACTGTATATTCTGAAATATAAGTAAATACATTTTTTCGCACTGAATTTAGTGCAGAATTTTCTGGAATAATATTCTCCGGTAAGAATTTTGTTTGTCTTATTTTCTTCCTTAGGGAAGAAATCCAATTTAGGCGTTGAAATCTGATGAGAAATGATGGTGGTAGTTAAATTAAAGGGGACGACGGGGACACAGTTCGCGGAACGCCTTATCGAATTGAACCCTCCGAACAATCGCCCCAATCAATCGGCCCTCATCCACAATCTTGTTTAACGCCTAGGAATCGTCGTCTGCCCTACAGGTCGCGGAGGGGAATCCGCGCCTCCCAATTCAGGAATTCGCAATAAGCCAGCCCAAACGTAGTGAACCTTCGCCTACCCAGATACGAAACCCCAGATTCAAAATGTTTATTACTAAAGAATTAAAACATATTTACATAAATTAACCTTAAATCGGCCGTTCGTGAATTTCGCGTACGGCGCCCCTCGCAGATAACGAAAAAACATAGCGGTGTCTTAATCGGAGACGGGGAGTAAAACTTCCCTGACGAAGATTCACTGGGACGAAACTCAGCTGCTAAAGGCGAGGAAGAATTTCTTCTGGAAGAAGAAATTCGAAACTCAGTCGCCGGGTAGTACTGCGGATAAATCTCTCCTAAATTTCAAAAGGGACAGATAAAGAAGAAAAATGAGTTTGACTCTGCAGTGAACATTGCCAGCGAAAATAACTATTTATCCCACAGTCAGTGCTACACAAATTATTCCTCAGAGTAAAGTATCCTGTAAAGTACTATAATAAATACGTGATATATATAAATCTATTAATTTAAAATCCGTTGAGTTCCAAAGATACTTTTTTCTTGAAGTTACTTTATATCTTGGTTTTGAATTGAGGACCACAAGCAATTAGGCCCTACTTAGAGGCCACTTCTTGCTCATTTTATCTCGATTTTTTAGTTTAATAAACCATTCCTTTGAAGTATATAGCCTTTATATTGAAAAATAATTCGGGCCACTGTGTAAGTAACTGAACGTGGAAACTAAATTAGAGTATTTTGTTAGATAACTCCCCCTGATTGGGATACGATGGTGAGTAGGGGTAACCAGTACACCGTAGATAACGGGGCACGACAAGATGATAATAATCTGAAAGTTGGTGGAGCACTCAATAAACATTTTTAATTGTATAGTGGTATACGGTGATTTAGTTCTAATCGTACATATTAATATTGATATATAAAATTTCGAAACATTATATTTTATGCAACTCTTACTGGCTATGCGGGAATCCTTAGAGTACAATGCATTTATTAGATTGCACTATCGTATCCTTTATATTACATAATGTGTTCCACTCCGTAATGCATAATAACGGAAAAGGAAAACGCTAAGATTGGTTTCCATATAATTGCAAAGAAGGGCTATTAAATTACACATTTCTTTCTCGTAAATTACCCCTAATTTCGTGTAAATTACCAGGGGACAGTAATAGGAGTTGTTAGCCACAAGAGGTGGAACACCCAAATATAACTAACTTTAGAGAAGGTCTAGCGGATTCTGCAATCTGTAGTTCAAAAATACTGCGAAGGCAATTAAACTTTTACCCCACCCCATTAATTCTCTCTTACTCGGAAGGTAGTTTACCTTGTTTTTATTTGAGTGAAATTCATTACGACAACAATGAAAACTTAACACACAAACTATATATCCAAGGTATTAATCAAAGCATTCTTTCAATAGAATTATTCATCCATTAAATGTTCAGTAAATTATTGTTTAATTAACTAATGTGAATATACCCCTCTGAGTGCTTGCTAAAAGAAACTGAGTTCAGAATACCTGTTTTGTAATCTGCGAGGGGTTGGAATACAGTAGATTTCGTGTATTTCTTTTGCTATACCGGTTTCGGCTGTTCGCCATCTTCAGTAGGAGTGTTAGTCACTCTGGCACTTTGGATGTAAATTATATTTTAAAATCTAGTTTTCGGAAAATGTTGGAGATAAAGTGTCGTGGCCAGTGTATGTAAATGTGGCCAACTTTTGGGGTGGATTCTTCAGGATTTTTTAGGTTGGCACATAGATTTCTCGTTCTTTTTGATCAGTCTTGTTATTGAACTGGTGGGATATCCGTTATTTCTTGCTATTTGGAGGATTGATCTGTGTTCCTTATCATATTTTTCTTTGGAGAGGGGTATTTGTTTAATCGGTCTGTGTGGTATTTCAGGATGCAAGTATAGTCAACGAACGATTTTTGTGAAACTAGCACCCCCTGAGTGTGGTGCGGAAATATACTTAACTAAACTTCGTTGGGTGCACTTGCACAGATAAACTAGTACCTCCTGAGGGTGGTGCGGAAATGTACTTAACTTAAGTTCGTTGTGTGCACTTGCACCGATTAACTAGATTACTAAAAATAAAATTTCTTCAATACATTTTGGATCAACAGGAAAACTTTCTTTAATATTATAAAATATATCCTCTGTGCATTTAAAGAAAATAAAGTATTTGGAAATTGTAAATTGAATAACTTTGTGATTACAAGCATTAGGGAGGATCCCGATGAGTGGCGAATTTTCCCACAATTAAAACCTGTACTAATTTATCGAGGGAATCTGCATAAACTCTGCATAAAGAATTTCGTATATAAAATAAATAAAGCCCATCAGCCCGTGATTAGTGATATATTAGAATACAATGTAGGGATTTAAAAAAGTAGTCGATTTTGTATGAAATAAAAACACCCAAAACCGAGTATTAACAATTTGTTACGAAACGGACAAATCCCTCGAGGGTGTTACGAGAAGGAACAAAAAACCTTCTGAGGATCTCAACCTCAGTTTAAATTGGTAACATAAGACTGAAAGTGGAAACCGAAACAAGAAGTCAGGGCAATATTTCAGTCGTAAGACAATGATACATTTCTCCTAAACTGTTGAATCACAGGTGGGATACCACAGGGTACAAAAGAGCTATTTAGTACGGACGATCGTAAAATTAATGTAATTGTAGTAGACCTCCGCCTTCGAGATTTTGTGGAGGATAATTATTGTTTGGCTTAAATATTATTAAGCTCGTAGCTAATTCAATGAACTCAGCTTAAGTAAACTTCCTTGAGAGGTCGTCCAAAACTTCCAAGCCGAATACAATTTACAAAGTACGCGTGTGTTGAGCGAAATTAGATAACTTCAGGGACTCAGTATAAGCCTTCAGGTAATATTGTAACATGTCATCGTCTGAATTTATAGATCCGAAGTGCACGGTTTTAATATTACAAGACTCGAACAGTGCTGGAAGCCGGGAGATGTATTGCCCCAATTAGTATTCGTCTGAATAAATGTGTGGTGGTCCTAAGACAATATAAACAGGATTGTGTGATACAAAATAATGTTTGAATGCCTATTTCAAACAAGCCTCAGCCCCTGATTCATCAGCCGGTGGAGAGGAGTGCTCTATATTCGGTTCCGATAAGGGTGGCGAAAACGAGCCCCTACGTGAAGGGAGGGAGGCTCTATAGTGGGATGTTATGTGGGTCAAGGGTAGCGGCGGCCCACTGTTTCCCCCCTTAACAATTGGTCCGATAACGCCGCCCTTAGCCAGAAGAAATGGCCGCGAATAGAATCGGAGTGTCCTCCGAATGGCCGGTCGTTCCGAATGTTTTCCCCCGGTTTGTTATTTTCGCCGCCCTCCCAGTCCCCCTTTTAATACTTCAATAAACTTATCTCGAGCCGCATCCGAAGCACCGGCCTTACCGTACTGTAGTCCACAGCTTTACAGTCCCTCTCGAGACCAATGTATATCCGGTTCTTCTTGACTGAGATTTTCATTAATCCACTCCAGCTACATTCTCTTTTGGCATAATTATTAATTCACAGTTCATTGTCTTACTTAAGCAACAATAAACTACTCTCTCTGTCATATGCGTAGCGTAATAGTTGAATAGATGGCGAAAGTACTTTGGAATTTGCTGATCTTGGAATTTGTACTGATTTTTATAGGCAAAATAAGAAGAATTAGAAGAAATAAGCCTTATTACGGATTTAATACGGTTTTTCAGTAAGACGGCAATTAATAGGAATATCATAGAATTCTAGGAATATTAGATAATTTTACTGATATTTTATTATATTTAATGTATGAAATGTATCGCTTGCTGAATTTATGTATAGTTAGGACAATATGGAAAAGAGTAATATTATTATGACACAATTATTTTCCCGAAGAATATTCTTTAGAATACTTAAATTCGTATATTCTTAACGAAGCGCATTCAAGACTAACTATAAATCTAACATGACATTACAATATATACGCTCTATTCGTTTTCAATAACATTGAAATATCTCCAAACTTTCACAGAATTTGAATTAATTTCTTAATGGATCTTAGTTGTTGTAATAAAAGCGGCAAGGTTGGCGGCTCACGAAGGAGCCGCAACATAACTTTGCTGTTAACGCCGGGAAAAGGTTCCTGCTGAGAGATTTCAATTTCTCGATTTCACCCTTTCGAGGAGTCATTTAAACTTGTCAAAAAGCCTAATGCCACTGAATTGAAATCGACAACCCGAATATAAATATTAATAATGCTCCAAAATAACTTTATACAAACATAGTAGAACTTGAGTTTCCTATAAACAATCGGCATAACCATAACCTCAATAATATTTTTCCGCATGATTTGGAAATACAGTCCAATTAAATGATGGACTTAATACTCGTGACGGGACTTCGAAATATGTCTCACTTATTTTACACTCTGATTTGTTTTTGATATTTTAAAATAGTACACGATTGTTCCTACGCATAATATTTCCACCCAGAAATAGTTTAAATGATTTATGCATACGAGAAAAGCGAATGAATAAAAAATATTAGTATAAATACAAAATTACATAATTAATTACGTATGAAATTATATATTATAAAAGGTATTAATTATACATTTATAAAGATATTGGGTGCGGTAAATTACATGGCCAATGTAGAATGAAACTGACTTGAGTTAGTTTTCTTAGAGAAGCATTAATAATTAAATATAAATATAAAAAATAATTGATGTAAAAATATGCTTTTATATATATTCGGATACATCGAGGTCAACACTCAACCAATAAATCATTACATTTCACATTATACTGGACTAACGAGGGTTATTTATGGATCAAATAGACCAAAAATCAGTTTACAGCGTAGAAAGTTGGTGGACATTTTCGAAAAAAGTACTCGATAAAAAGAGCGCTAAGAAGCTGAAGGGGTTTTAAAAGGGTGAGTCAATAATAGAAGATAATGGAGTTGGGTTAGAAAGGTTTGTTTCAACAATGATGATACAGGCAAATTCGATAATACCGGCAGGATGGAGTAAATATAAAGAGCATTATAACAAATCGTATTCCCGATTTTTTTCCAATTTACGGAATAATTTACGCGATGTAATAAAAGAAATTGTATTACAGGCGCTATCCTCGGGCGACTGAAAGGCCGTAATTAGGAGACGAGCCGGCCCTCAATTAGCCCGACGTCTGGTTAAGCCCCAGCTTAGTGCCCTATCTTGTTGGCCGGGATTTCCACAGCTATCGACGTTCGCGAACAGCGCCCAGCCGATAATTTCTCGAGTCGGGCCCGCATAACTTTCGGCGTAGCGCTACTGAAGCCTTTGAATATGGCCGTGGCCATCCGCCGGGGTATATACTATCCGCTTACATATACACAGATAACCCCTCCGCTATCGCAAATAAAGCCATTGGGCGATGGAGAGTTACAGTCCGTACAGTTTATATATAAATGCGATCATGTATTTAAAGTTATGTATATTGTAATGTATATAAAGTTAGTAGAGGCTGAGAATGTAAGGTTTATGATTGCCGATATATGAGACCTCGTCTATCCCTTTTCGGGGAGGGAGATCGGTCCACCCAGCGAGAGCTCGACAAGTAAGATCTTACCTTATATCATTTGTGTTAGTGAATTATATTTGTTTATATGAAAAAGTGTAATCTCTTTCTCGACGAAAATAACTTGTGTGTGTGTGTGTGTGTGTGTCAGTACAATTCAGTACGCAATTCACATTTGAAGAACAAGCAGGAAATAAATACATTGTTCACAAATACTCGGTTCTTTCGAATATTCAACTGCTCAGTATATATATATATATATATATATATATATATATATATATATATATATCCTGGGAATGACTAATTAAAATTATTAACTCAACATTGGTATTGTTGGCAAAGGGGGTGAATTTCGGTTTGAGGAACCGCACATTGTGAAATAAATTTTGCCAGCGAGTAATTATGTGGCACAGCATTTTCAAAATACAGTAGTACAATTAAATTAAGCAGGAAAACTCACAACATAATAAGAGCAATCCATTTACAAAAGTATAATTCGAACAAAAACCTACTGAAAGGTAAACAGCATTCATTGTAGACGGATATTTATCAGATGTGAAAATTAAAAAATATGGAATTAAATGATTATTGATACTAAAAATGTTATAGAAATAGTTTGGGGGTATTAATAGACATACTGTCTGTTATTACTGTTTTGCTATATAAAAGCTAATTGCTTCCAATAAAATGGAAATTGTAGTTAAAGCTTTTCTCAATTAATCCTTTGGGGATGATTTTGCGAGCGCGAGTGTGACCTTTGGCAAATCATCTTTGAAGAAAAGTCTTAAGAACGTTCGTCGGTACTTTGCCCTACGGTAATACGAAAAGCGATAATTACGTCTGGAGATGAATGAATCATCAGAATTTTCAGTGCCCTCACGAGGTCCGCTTCACAGTCACATTATTTTTCTACAGATGAAGTTATAGTCAAAATTCAAAAGATTAAGAATACTGATTCTCTGGTTCTTCAAATAGGAACTTTTTTTGGTTTAAAAATATGTGGAAGGCCAAATTTATTAGTTTGTGTAAGGGGCTGTTTTAATACCAAACCTTGGCAAAAAATGGAGTACGGATAAAATATGGAGGGCCAAATATTTAATAAAGTGTTAACGACTTTAACAATCGACCCCCGTTTCCCTGTTGTTATCGTCGGCCTTCGGGACAGATGAATATTTTATGCGTTGCATGAGAGTCATAAAATGCGTTGTAATAATCCCAGGGGAGTTGTCTGCTGTCTAGAGGCTCTTATATTCCCTCAACCTTACATAGATGGCACTTGAAAATGAAAAATAGAATGTAACTACATTTTAGTAGACGACATTAATATAGGGAAATGCAAGTATTATGTATGAACATCGTACATATTCCATACAGGCAAATATATGATCATATAATGGAACACAAATTACATAGGAAGGATCAGAAATGTTATTCATTTCCTCTTTTATAAGGGAAGAAACACATTGCGACATTAAATAATTTATGTTCTAAATCATATAAAATAGATCGAATCATATATCATTTAAGTGAATTTTTATGGAGTTTTATATTTTTAATAAAATTCCAATTTCTAAACAGAATTTGTAGGAATGGTGATTATTTTTTTTTACTACATTTCCGAAACTGCCTTTACATGAAAAACCAGTCATCGAAACTTCTGATAATTAGTTATAGTGCAGGACTATAGAGATCTAAAAATTTCTCCCCTCTTATTTTAGGATCCTGATCCAATCCGATTTGCTTATGGGGCGGTCCAATCAGGAGAGGCTTTCAGCTTCTGTCGGGTTGATCCGGACTTTTTACGCGGGAATCTGAAATTGGCACAGCTTTTATGTTCAGAGAACTGCTCCTATTACCGCGAAGAGGGTTGTGGAGAGGGGTGGTTGTAGGGGATAAACCCGAATTACTAGCTGGAATTTATACAAGGAGCTGATAATTCTTAAGGAACTTTGGGCTAAAAAGCCCGAGTTGCCCTTCTGAGAGAGTGGCTGTCGAAAAAAGAAAAGGGGGGGGTCATTTTCAAACCGGGATTGAAAAGTATCAGACGCCCCTCCGAGAATTCTATACATCTCTTGAAAGATCCTTCTAATCGGATCTTGAATCCCAACAGTTGATTTCCAAAGGCAGAAACGTTTTTCAAATTCAAAAGTTATCTATATTTCAGATCTCTAGCCGACTAGTTCTACTAGCCGAGTTCAAATACAAACTATCCAACACAGGATATATTAAATCCTACTGGACCATCAGTTTGGGTACAGAGCGGAACATTCCACTCTTCATCAGTGTAATCGCGTTGTAGACACCATCGCCTCCGCTCTTGAGAGAAAGTAGTATGTTTCTGCCGCATTTCTCGATGATGCGCAAGCTTTTGACAGGGTGTGGCACTGTGGATTGCTGTGAAACTCAAAAGAATCCTTCCTCCCACGTACTACCTAATCCTTTATTCCTACTTGAGGAACAGACACTTTCGAGTCTCTCAAGGCGCTTTCCTATCTGATTCCTTTCCTATACTCGCAGGTGTTCCACAAGGTAGTGTTCTCGGTCCCTCCCTTTATTCTGTATACACTGCCGATATCCCTCAACATCCTGATACTTTCCTCGCTTCCTATGCAGACGACAAAGCTGTACTCTCTACAAACTCAGATCCTTACTTAGCATCACATTCCCTGCAAAAACACCTCTCCCTCATAGAAAGTTGGTCCAGGAAATGGAGGATTAAGTTCAATTGCCAAAAAAGTTTTCACGTTACTTTTACTTTGAGAAGAGCAACTTGCCCTCCCGTTTTCCTGAACCGGTCCCAACTTCCTATTGAAAATCAAGTGCGGTACCTGGGACTATTCTTAGACAGAAGACTGAACGTACAGACTGAACGTACAAGACTGAAACGTACAGAAACGAAACGACGGTACAAATTATTACTGACTCCTCAACTACAGATCAAAACTATCACTCTCGAACAAACTATTAATTTACAACTGCGGACTGAAACCTATCTGGGTCTACGGAATCGAACTGTGGGGATCCACCGAGCCGTCTAATTCTTATAGACTCCAATCCTTGCAATCCATAATCCTTCGAAAAATTACCAACGCCCCACCATATGTCTATAACAGAATAATTCACAACGACCTAAAAGTTCCATTCGTTAGAGAATTAGCAGCTTCCCGGTATATATCCTTCCATTCCAAACTATCCCTTCATTCCAATCCCGTAATTCAACAACTTTCCTCGCTTCACCTTCCCGAAAATCCCGTGCGTCGCCTAAAGCGGAAATGGCCACGCGATTTCCTTACAACCTGAGTAAGGGCAGGAGCGGGAGTATTATCATTGGGTGGCATCTCCTTCGTTCAGTGAGTGAGAGCAGTGTCACTAGATACAATATAAAAAAAAATTGTAGTCGTGACTGTAACAATAAATGAGAAAAAAAAGAAGGATATACGGTATAGACGGTATATATTGGCCCTGTTCAGCAACCTTGGCTACAATTATCTCTATTAAACTGTTTATTAACTAGGTTCATATAAAAACAGGATATTAATATTAAATAGGACTTAAAATTCTGTGATCAGAAAAGGTGAAGTAAAACGAGGAACATAATATCGGGAGTCAATTTCATAACTTCTGTTCATGTACGAGGTGATATATATCATGTCGAATGGCCTATTATGGATTGATGGGTTCACAGGCCTAGTTTAATAGCTGGCATTCGGCGTGCACGCGATAGATCACCAACTGGAACCCGACTCCCGAGGCCTGATAGATTTTGGTCCTATGATCTATTGCACTTGGCCACGACTACAAGAAGCTATTAACGCTTTGACGCGAAACAGGTCGTGCCCGAAGTTTATTGCATTACAATATTTGAAAACCAACGTATATTTGAAATAAAATGGCGTGGAATGAAAATCGAATTTCTTGGAAGCAAAAAAGAAACAGTAAAATAATAATTATTATTGAAAGGTAGATCATTTGGATTGAGGATTATGAGTAATGAATGAATGCTAAATTTCTACTAAAAAATGTCTACTGGGAATTGTAAAAAGCAGCTAGTTTTCGGCTGCATAAACGGGAATGGAGTTCGGCTGTTGTTCCTCAGGGCAAATAAATACTCCCTGTTAGATTATCGTCAATATCTATTCGTAGAAATAATATTTCGGTAGGACTCACTATTCGTAAAGTATATATGCGTCTATATTAGATATATTAGAACATTCTAGAAATATTACCTAATATATCACTCGAAAATAAAATTGGGATTTATATTAAGAAATTTGCCTTACAGCTGATTTATTTTCGAAATTTGAAACCCGGGTTGATTGAATTGAGAGCCGGTCCCGTGAATTACGCAGTCTGCTAACAAGACAGGGGGGGATATTTAATTTCCCCTGGGTAGGACGAGTCACTCTTTCCAACCCTTACACTTAAGCAAACACCTCTGTTGTCACCGAAAACGCAGAAGGAATAAGGTGGGGATATATCGTCACCAGGGAATTTATTGACCGAGCGGTTGGAGAATTTGAATAGAAGAGTCAAATGAATTTAGTATTTTGAATAAATAAGGACTCTAATTTATTTCGGTATGTCTGTGCATGGCAAACAGGTTGAGCTGGTTTAAATATTGTACTATGAATGTCTTTTACATCAATGAAGTTCGCTATAAAGATAAATAAATGAAATTATCGCAATAAATAATGCCAAGTATAAGCTGAACTTGTCGTTGCTAAATTATTAATTCAAAATATTGCCGTATATTTCCCCGCCATTAATTCTCTCCATTCTCAAGGGAGACGCAGGCCTAACAATATTATCGCGAATCGTGGGACTGTAGGGATGGAAAATTGGACTGACTGAAAAAACCGGTTAATTTCGACTCCTAATTTATGGGTCGCGTTTAAAAGCGGAACAGCAGGAGAGAGAGAAGGGAGAGATATAATAGCAAACAGAGGGATATTTAGGATGCCATGAGAACTAACATTTGTCTTTATCACGAGGGCGAACACCCCCTATAATAGATGCGGGTATCAACTGCTTTAAATCACCTTTATTGTCCAATGTCCTATGGGTTAATCTTTAAAGCTTTCCTTTGTGTTTTAATCAGTTTATATAATCAGCCTATGATTCCAATATAAACGTTTCATCATTCGTCATTTAAATAAAGATAATAATCGTTTAAGAATTTTTTATTTTTCCCCAAATGAATGACGATTGGCGCTACCAAATTTCCTTTAATGCCGGAGATTCCTCCTGGGTCTAAGAGAACAAATGAAAATAAACTATTACACACTGTTCTCTGGTACAAAATATGCCATTAAAGTTCCACTTTATTGCCGGGCTAGGTCGAACCTAATGGTGTAGTAATGTTGGGGGCAGTTTTTCAGTATTACACTTCGGTCTCCGAGCTATAGTAATTTACGGGCGCCGAGTCCCAGTTTCTCTTCCCCTTGGGGGAGAACCACTCAGACCAAGGGGTAGGAAACACCGGAAACTGTGGTGGGTGTGGGCTGGGCCAACACCCACCACTTTGATTCCGATCGGAACAACACTGGTCGAATGATGAATGTTTCAACAATCTATTATACTGGATTCAATACGGAGAAGTTGCGCTGGTGCGTTGGTTAGTGCGACGGTTCAACAGGTCGGGCGGAGTCCACATTCATTTCATTGCAGGACCCGAGTTTTCATATTTATGTAAAGATCCTGCACCTGCAACATTCGTAAAATATAAAATACGATCCGGTGTTCTGTTAATTTATTATTAGCTCATCCAGGACGGCATACTCAAAAAGTAAACCAACCGTCTGTGCTACCCTATTTCAGTATGCTCTGAACTGTAAGGCGTATTGGATATTCGATTCATGGTTCGATCCAACATTGGATAGGCTAAACCAGTTTTGCGTAGTAGCAAACGGGCGGTAGGAGGCATTCTCAACACTCACGGACATGTTAATGAAACTAGATTAGATTTTTAAGGAAAAAGCAAAACAATTTAGTCCGGCAACAGTTCAGCCCGTGACGAACAAATGAAATAAATAGTAACCTCGGTGATAACGCTAATTGTTTCAATTGAATTATTTAAATGCACTTTGAGTTCACTGACAACTGACATTCGCATTCGTCATCCGACGAGTCATTAGGCTGATTGAGATGTTCTACAAAGTATATTGGAGAATAAAAAGGGACCAAAGCATTGTTCTCGTTACTGGTATGTCGAGATGAATAAATGGGATTTTATTTAAATTCGAAGCTCATGAACACGCTTTTAATCAAAAATAAATATTTTTGTATAACTAATTAGGAGAGATGTTTATAAACTTGTTTATTTAATAATGAATCGTACCCTTTGTTAAATTTAATCTTTCGATAAATGTGAATATTTTATTATTAACGGTGCTTAATTTTACTTCTATATCATAATTAAATTTTAATCTATATACAGTACTAAGAAACCGGCTCTTCGCTTTTAATTAATATTATTTTAAAAACAGGTAAATTTCAACACTGACATTTGTTCCCTAACATTATTTTGTTATGTTTGATTTAAATTTGTACCATTGAATTATATTTGTTTCATCAATATTTCATGGATATTTAATCAACTAAATTCAGGATATGTATTATTCATACGCGTATTACTATCTTAATTTATTATTATTATTAATTATTCATGAGCAACACTGGACAGAATCCTGCAAATTGATAAGCTCTAGGGCATGGAAGAATAAGGCAGGGTCCTAGAAATAATGTTTAAAGCGACAGTATTCCGGATAAATCCTGAACCTAACTCAAGGTATATGATTGAGGGGCAGTTTAAAAGAGCTCGGGAGTTCTCCAAATAAACGGTCAATAAATCTGAAACGGGACAACGGGGGGTAGTTGGAGGCGGCTGGAATTGGGCAGCGGGTGCTCGGGCTAGGGCGCGCCTGCCTGACGTTTACCGCTCCCGGAGGGCGAGCTGTTTTTCAGACCTCCGGCGGAGATAATGCCGATAAGGGCTCTCTTCGAGCCCATTAAGCCCCCAGACAAAGCCGCCGGCCGTATTTAGCAACCTGTCGGCCTACCCTCACCGGTGCCGGCCGAATATCCACAGTGAATAGCGGTCCGTGGCCAGAGGTGGAAGGCGAAAACTTTGTACACTCGGACCGATTTTTCAACTTCATTGCCCAGTACCCAGGAGTTATACAACATTCCCTTCTCTTAAACATTTTCCACTAGTGGACTAGAAGAATAATTCCGAAATTAAATTACTGTCAGCGAGAAAATAATTACCATCTAGAAAACCAATCACTAAATTCGCTATCGACTACTTTTTGACGTTAAACAGAAGTAATATCATATTGATGACACCGGAATTGCCCTATCTCGCTAAGCCTTCTCTGCTGTATACACATTGAAGCCTTGATAGGGGGTGTATATCAAAGGTACGTAGGTGTCTGGTGAATATTCATATATTTTGGAATGATTACGCTAATATATTCATACGGCATTTCATTGTTTCGAAGAACAGTCACATATTATGCATACTCTGGCTTATGATTAATTCCATCGATTCTTTATAAAAAGGGTAATTCGCCTGCACAAAACCTCTTTGTTTTTTTATTAAAGGATTCATATATCTCTTGTGTACATCATATTTTTGGTTACACTAAATCAGCCATACCAAATTTAACGAATAATAATTCATATTATTATATATACGCATACATATATGTTGAGATTATCTTATTAAGCCTAAACCTCTTATGGTGTTTGTCTCATTTGACTCAACCCCGGCTTGTAACTGGGAGAGGACTTAGCGGTATTAGCACATCGGGCTCTCTGTTCGCCCTATCGTCCGGAATAAACGCGGATTATTATTGAAAAACCGGCGGGCACTGTTCCCCTATCCACCGCCACAAACGGAATCGGGGGCCGAATAATGGGGTGTAAACTGGGCTACAAGCTCTAATGGGATTGGGCCAATTGCGGTCTGTCCCGCAACAACCCCCACCCCACCGCAGTCTGGCATCCGAAGACAAACAGAGGAAACGCCATGTCTACGATGATACGCCCTGTCGTCTATTGTTCTTTGATTGTAAGGCAAACGTTCGAATTCAAACGAACCAACTCTGAATGTTTCATTCGTTCCGCCTATTGAACGGAACACATTCAACGTCACCCCCTATTCAGTTAACATTACACATGACACAGTTCACATTAACGCTCAATGCTGGAAATTATGTAATTATTTTAATAAAGTATGTATCATACCTAAATTGTAACTATTATGCTGCATTAGTATTACATACTATAATTTTAAATGGCTTTCAAATGAATAAAGCCTAAAATACGATTCTTCGTGAACCCGTAGGGCAAATGGGCGGAGCCCATCGGAGCGTGAACAGTTCCATATCTAAGCGGGAATGGGCGAGCATATTTGTGAAAGGGACTTTGGAACAGTTCCAGAGATTTAGCTCGAGGGAAAGTTCGTGTGGACATAAGTTCAAGTCCCAGCCCCATTACTTTTAATCCCGCCTCGGGGTAATAATTTGGAAACAGCTAATCGACTGGGATACGGGTCCTTAAAATTTAAATCGCAACTCTCCTACTGTTCTAATAGCAATTGGACAGTCGCCAAATCGGCAATCCCGAGTTACAAGAAAACAAAGACCAAACATAAACGAGATTTTGAATTACGGAAGGCAAATAATTGCAGGCATAAATTAATTTTATTTCCCGGTTCGATTCCATAACAGTATTAGTTATTGTGAATTAGTTCACACTCTCATAAGACTATATTCCCTCCGGAAGGAACACTTCTGCCAATTATTCTGAATTATTCGGGATACCATAACGATGTCATATGGTAATGCAAATTGTCAAAAAATATTGACACGCTGGTCGCGGGTGGTTCAATATTCCGAAACGGACAAATTAACTCGGTCCAACTGACATTATTAGCAATTCGCATGATTTATTTTGTTCGCATTCCGAAACAAATTACTCGTACCCGAACGTTCAAGCTTGTAGAAAAGATTTATTTTTACCACATATTTCGTGTGTTTCTCTCACCTCTCACTGGTTTGATCTTTTGCTGGACCGGTTTCGGTTGCTCGCCATCTTCAGTAGCGGTGTTAGTCACTTTGGCACTTTGGATGTTTTTTCGGCATCCTCACTGCACTGTCACTGTCACGTGTAATGTCAGTACAAACAAAAATGTACTTAAATAAAGTTCGTTGGGTGCACTTGCGCCGATAAACTAGCCCCCGCAAAACAGGTATTCTAAACGATTTATTTTTTATTTTAATGAACTCTTCTGTAGCAGTTGGTCGATCACAACGTTGGAAGGTGATGAAAAGTATTATAGTTGAAAATAAAACCCACAGGGTGTAGTATAATTTCGGGGCTAGGTTAGAAAAGAGGGGACACAGTCGTAAACAGTTTATATCGGCTGAGGCGAAGGGGGCCCGCCCAGGAGCGGCATCTAGTTGCCCGACGCAATATTATTCCCAGTTCGCATTTTATAACCTGTTAAATAAAATTTTATTTCCAAGAATCATTCTCTACCGGATCGGATATGCGGAATGGGCCTTTTCCGTTCCAAGCAATATCCCGTCTCGGATTTACTACTCCTAGTGTTGGGGGAATAACCTGAACCAAGCCTACGACAGTGATGCAAAGGGCAGTACTATTTAACCGGGTACGGCCAATAGGTTTTAATTTGCGAACGTCACTAAATTTAACTTAATTGGAAAGCATTGGATTGGTAATTGGAAAGAATTATTTCCTAGAACAAATGATATATTAAGATATATATGAAATAAGTGTATTAAGTGTATTTTTCCCTTGATTGGGAACACTTGCCATGTTACCTGGCGATTTTGTTGCAGTTACTCTATTACTGAGATTATTCTAAGCTGAAGTACCTGAATGTGTTACTAACGAATGATGATTGCAAGCGATTGCAAAAGACTACTAAATTTAAACTTAATTATTACCACTAAACTAACATCGTCTTCAGTCCAAATAATTGGTGTCCGCCCACATTCGTATGATGATTTTGGCCGAGATACGAATTTGGTGTTCCCGTTCCGGATGTTAGGCCGGTTAACCGCCGGGTTTTTGCCGCACTCGGTTATATGCCCTCCTAATTTATGCAAGCGGCTCCCTTGCGCCAAATGCCCCATTATAATCAACTCAGCTACCGCCGCTTTTTTTCTCGGTCGCTATAAAAGCGGCCTCCGCTCTGACAGTGCAGGGTGTGGGGATAAAATGTCAACATAATAGCAAGGGAGAGTTCATGCTCTGCTGGCTGCTTGAGCAGTCCGAACCATACTAGTCGTATGGTACGGGTACACACATTAGAAGTAGAGTTAGACTAGCAATAGGAATTGTGACATGCGGATTACACGATAATTCTACAATCGTGCTTATCGGCAGAAAGTAAACTTGCGAGGTAAACATCGCTTAAAGTTCTCTATCAAAAAAACCGTTATCCTCGCTAACTCAGAAAAAATTAATACAATTGTCGAAGAAGAAATTGGAAGCGCCCATCCAAACCATTTCCAAAGTTTTTAATTCCTTCTGGATTTGGAGCAGATATTTAGTATCGCTCTTACTAAATACATTTCCTCATATATAAATCCTACAAAGACATACTACAAAGAAAATGAGAATTGACGACGCTGTTGTATCATTTTGCAAGAATTTATCAATTAACTAACTTTACTAAGATATGTTTTTATTATTTCTTATTTAAATAAAATTATTAATTTACAGGAAATGTTATCTACTTTCGTCATTTAATTTCCAATAGTGGGAGATTGAACAGTTTGTGCCGTGATGGGAGGAAAATTACGTAGCGTTTAACTCGGTTGTGAAATTAGCGGGGCTGATGGGTTTGTTTTCAGACAGTGCAATCCACAAAATGGACGTCAATTGAATTAGCATTTTCGGAACAGTACCGAGTTAGTTGTTCTGCTGACTGGCGTAAATATCAATTACATTGTTATCACCGGCTCCGGCATTGTTAAGCGCTGCGGCTAACATCACGGGTAATTAAAGCGCACGGCTCAAAGTTAAACATTCCGCGCTTAAATTTGATAGTGACGCCGGAATTAAACTTCCTTCCGGACGAGACAGTCATTAAACTTTGGCCCGGCTCTAAGTCCCACCGACTGGTTATATCGTACATCTGTTTTAACTGGACGTGTTCCCATTTCGATGACCCAATACCTGCAATGAAAGCACGGCTTTGGTGGTAGACGATTTTCCTTTGAGTGTATAACTTAACGAGCGATAATTTCGCCGTAGGTTCCTACGGGGAGGCACGTGAATGTTATTGGAAAGTTTGTCAATTATGAGATTCGCGACTGAATTCGGAAACGTAATAATAAACTGAAACATCAAAAGACTCATTAAACTAACTGTCCGATTACTCTCCCGGCAACGGTTTTAAAGTTCGATTCGGTCTCGTACCAATATTTTCTATCCCATTATCCACAACGCCGGCTAATACTCAAAGGACCTTCCGCTTAACCTCGAATCCTTTTCTACTCTATTTCTTTAGTGCTAACGATACTATTATAAACAGTGGAACATGACCCGAACATGTTCTGAAATATCTTATGTGCATCAGTAAGTACTAGATATTTTTCTCTGCAAAAATGACACGAACAACACGTTAGGGTCCGTACGTTCATTTATGGTACCCGAAAGTCATAAAATACGTGTTCCACTGAGTAGAACTGCCCTGATCGATAGTGTGCTATAACGAGAAAAAGGTATGGAGGGGACTGGGTGGTAGGAGAGTGGTCGGCGGTTGCTGGGGACCCGCATAAAGTTTGATGGCGGGAGTCAAATGCGATTAGCCGCCGCCGCTGCTAGCCACCACCTAGTCATTCATTCTATATCCTTCTATACTCTTGGCAACCCGCATTCATCTTCAACCAGGCCCAAAACCGGAGGTAAATATTCCGCAATCGGATTAGAAATAGACTTCTGTACCGTGGAGCTTATTTTCACATTACCTCCAAAAACGCCATGGAAATTAGCTGGTACAAAAAAATTGTCTTTATCCACAAATGATTTAGCTGAAAAAACTGTAGCGCAATATTTCAGTATACTATACGTTAAATGAAAAAAAATGTATTTCTACCGACCTATCTTACGGACAGTCAAATACTTTAATTAAATAAAATCTCATTTCTCCTTTAAAGAAAATTACTATAACAACTATTAGTATTAAGTTTGAAGAGATTCTAAAAAGAGTACCTTATAGCTTACATCTTCAAGTTTTTTCACTGCAGGTACAAAGGAAGTGTAGTGAACTATGACAGAAAAATTATGATACAATTAAGCGGACGGAGGAGAATAAGATTGGTTGTCATCTGGGATAAGCCATAGTATCAAACTTTATAATTCTTATTAATGTGTAGACCGAAGGAAAATATATAGCAATCAACTTTATTATCAGTTCTCGATAATAATACAAAACAAAAACATATAATAGGATAATTTTCTTGCTTAAACTTTGGGCAGAATGATTGCTACTATTCTAGTTATAGCTACCGGCACCAGTAGGCGAAGCATCTTTAATGTTATCAAATATCGGGTAAGAGAGGCAGGTCTATGAATAGACCTAATCAGTGGTTGGACATATCGCTGCAATCGATAACATATCTCCACCGGCCCTTATGCCCGCCCATCCAATGAAGTTCCAAAGGAGAACTTCCACAATATTGTTGGAAACCTATTTCGAGTCATCCCTCTTCGCGGCGATTTCCATAAACCCGCATTTATTTCATTAATATGCATAACATATTTACACGGAAATTGGGTTTCGTTACCGCTTCAATATGGATGTTAAATAACTTAGAAACGAACTATTCAATATAAAGAACGTAGTTACAAGTAACACGATTGCAAAATCGTATTAATATTTTGATTTGTTTTAATCCCATAAAATTTTTAAAATTATTAATTTTTTATAATCTACATTTTAATTACACAAGTCCCTAGTTGTAATTATCGCTTAATGTCATCATTATATATATTTTTCAATATCTTATTACGGATGTTTAAACGTGAAATATTCGCCTTGCTCACTTATGTAGGGGATATGATCGATTGAACATCAAAAGAATTTTCCAGTCCCTCAAGTGAGCCGGGAATCATTAAATGCCCATTAGCGACCATATTCAATTACGCAGAACATATTCATCTTCGCATGACGATAAACAAAGCAGACATCACCGACAATTTTGTATTCGGGGAAATAGCCATGCAATTCATAGTGCATGAATTGATTCCCACAGATGTATGTGCTCTACCAACTTGCCAGGAAATATTTAGGTAAACTTAATTACTTATAGAATGTTTCAGTTCCTCCTCGTATGTCTGATACTCTTATTACTAGGTTTCCACGTACTCATCGCTGCTAGTTAAATTTAAGCTGCAGAAACGTACGAGAGACTGTATGTAATGGAATTCTCACTTAAATTCCCCGAAAACTCATATTCCCCACGGTAGTAACTTATACACAGAAGTAATGTTAACGCCGCGGTGTTAGATTCTCGCAAACAGGAAGGAATTCGGCGATAAATATAAACCCGGTTTCGCAACAATCGCTCGTAGTCAACACTACGATCGCACCAACGTGCCGACACCATCTGCCCGTCAATAAACCGACTGCATTCTTTCGCCCTATTCCTGCCCATAATACCACGCCTCATCTCGCTCTACCTCTCTCTTATACCACCCTGCTACCCTAAGTGCTCACTGATCGTCTTCAATCGATCCAGTGCCTCCGTGAATACGTGTTTATCGGTGGAGCAAACAGTTTAAGTCTGTCAGATTGGGTAGTATTAGCTGATATAATTTTCTTTCATGTTCTTTTTTTTAACTGTTTTATTTTTGCACAATCAACCTATACAGTTATGGGTGCAATTGATACATGTGTTTATTCTTTCATGTTCAGGCGCGAAAATTTAGATAGTGATAGTTATAGAAATTATTACAACGATGCAGTCCGCACGTTGTAAAAAATAGGATAGACGAAGGGGTATACACCACCTGACTCTCTGGAACGATGGGCGGGTGGCTCCGCCCTGAACTTCACCCTCATTTGAGAGAGATACATAGCGGTATAATATAGTGAGGTTTACAGCGTATAAATGAATCATGGACATGTCAATATCATCAATGGTGAAAACTTCAATAAGTCCCTCTCGAGGTAAAAATGTGAACCAGGAGTGTACCAACGAGTGCCTGAAGACTGAGTATTGTCCGTATAAAGAGGAGAGCTGTAATCGGAGCTATATGCGAGGTTTTGGTAGCGACCTTCTCTAAATTTATTACTTCATGCTGCAACAAACTGCCGTTTAGAAAGTTACAGGCCGTTCAGACAAGTTAGATTTTGTTCGTCGATTACAGGTGCTCATCGAATTCCCGTTACTTTAATTTAATTAAAAACTTAGTTAATTAAGAACTAGCTCAACTTTTCGGCAACTCGGACGAAGAAAAAACTGACACTAACGAGTCGAAACTTAGGGTAGAATTTTAGGACAGAGTGCGTGGGGCATGTTACTAAAATTTGTTAACCGTTAACTTTTTTCGGTTAACTTAAAATACGGCTCGCCCGACGTCTTCTCTAAGAGGAGAAACCCAGTTTTGATTGATGACGGATACTTTAATTCCGTAACCCCTATACCCGACTAACACCCTAAGGTCAATTTTTCTCTTGCTTCGTGTGTACGCAAAACTCCGCACCGAACCTACGGGCCCATTCTGAACCGATAGGGCGAAAGTGAAACTCGCCGAGGGGAGGGGTGTTCGAAGTTGATGAGACTCGACCGACGGGAACTTGGACGAATGGGGACAATGAGGTGTGAACTTGGACTTAATTAAAGGAGGACGGTGGTAAGGGGTAGACGCCTTCAGAAATAATATGATCCTCGAGTACCCCTTCATCATTGAATCGATTCGGCCCAAAGGGGTCGTATACAAACACTCTCCGGGCACTTTCAGGAACCAATTAAAACCGGCGGCCACGTGTTTTCTGAACAGAAATTCCCGAGAGCTAACCACTCATACCCTATTCTCTAAAGGGTATTTTATAGTGAATAATATTATACGTACCACCTGAATACTTGAATTGATTATGACATCATTCAGCACGCTGTTGACTTAGCTTATTGGAAGTGATATTTCATCAAAATGTTATAAACAGGACTTGAAAAAAGGTAAAAACGTTTTCACTGTTTGAGAACGTTTACAATCCGTCCTATCGGTAATTCAGATGAATGACGGCGCACTGTGATACTTCCTAAATAATGGTTCATTCATTTCTACATTGTCAATATCCGTAATCGGAATGTTTTTGCGAATTTTACGATTCCGTAGTTCTGTAAAAATTCTGTACCTGAAGAATTCAGGGACATATTGACCTATATTAGAGGATACAATAAATGTCCAGTTGATTACACAAAATTTAGTTCCGCCAAGAAATTCTGATTTTCCATTTGAGATAAAAAGATAATTAATGGCGGCGATCATTCCTGAAAATCGGTCGTAATGTCATCGAACCATTTTATGGGTGGTACACCCGCCAGGATATCATCTACCATGCGATGTACACACCACTGGATCGAAATGGGGTTCGAGCACGGTTGGTCTATCTCTCCGACATTGAGTTTCGTTCCCTTTTCATCCAAATTGTGATAATCCACCTATCACAGCAGTGCAAATGATCCTAATGCACTTGAATATTTTTAATTCCGTTCTTACTTAGTTACTGGCAGCGTTATGCGGAAGATACTACAAACAACCTCTTCATAGCATGTAATATCCTTTGGGCAAGATGTTTCTCAATACAGTTTCATGTTAGATGTACTTAAATCCAAATGTAGCCGTGTCCAATATAAAAAGGAATGTTTGTAATATGTTCTGCTGGAACTGCGCGGAATCGCCCGCCTTATTCTGTAATATATGTTGGACATATGCAACCCACGGGAAAATATTTTATTTGCATCACAGAGGTTCTGACTGCGTTACACGGCCAGCTAGAAACCGCGTGAAAATATGGTATGTTCTTAAAAAATAAGTAACAAGGCGAGAAAGGTTGTTTTAGCGGTAGGACATGCGAAGGCTTTGGAACAGCGGGCACAAAGTGGATGAGCTGGGGTGATGTCAAAAGGCAACCGTTGGTCGTATTTCACTCTAATCGCATAATCCCGGACGGCAACCATCCCACGACTATTTGGCCTTAGTTCCACTTGGGCTATAATGCCCAGAGTCGTATTGTTATATGCAGGAAACGTCGACTATTTTAGTAGGTATTTATTACCCAACATATCCCCAAAATATACCGATAATATTCTCTGCCAATCGAAAGATATTACTGCACGATTTGGGTTTTATTTGAACCGAATTAGCCCGATTTAAAAATGTACAGAATAAAATAGGTTCTGTTCTTAGGAAGTCGAGCGGTATGTAAGGTATGAGAAACATTTTCAACACCAAATCGTTTCATCATCAGAAATGATAAACGAATTAGGAATTGGCATATTAGGTTTGCCTGGGGGGGTCTTCATCGACGTCTGTCTGGTCGATTAATTTCCCTCGGCGACAGGGTTTACACCGGGGGTATGTCAGGGGCGCCTTTGCATCTCATTACCATACAGGGGTGATATGTCTGACCCACAAAGGGCCCCCACCAACCCCTATTTGGGGGAATTAGGTATACGAATCCAAATTCCCAAATATTGGACCCGGTTTTCGTATTAACACCTTGTGGCTTTAATAATACTAACACGAGGGTCTTCAGTTTATCGGGTACTGATATTCACTCACAATCGCTATTATCTGAAGGCGTTCCCTATACGGTAATGTAATCGAATAATCAGCGAACTGACATCCTCAATTGTAAATAACTTAACAATCTAATATTTCTAATAATTAGAGGAAACGGTAAATGTTGTATTACTGAAGTTTAATGTACATAAAAAAAATTTCTAAAGCAACTAACTGTTTTATATTTGGTTGCAGTATGTTGAATTAGCTAGATGTTTGATGTCGCACATGTCATTGAGTATTCGACTAAACTAAAAATGAACTAAAGGTCTTCAACCCAGCTGCCCCTGGGGTTACCAGTCATCATTTTCAGCTAAGAAGACTCTGACAGAGAAATTAATAATTTAAAATTAAATTTGCTCCTTCTCAGAGTCTTTGTACCCAATGGCATAGCGGCACACCGCATACAGTGACAGGGCGTAGTGATAGCGGGGATCACCAGGAGGGCAGTCTTCCGCGCCGAATATTCAAGGAACGTCTCTTGTTCTCGGTTTAACGAAGGCAATTACTTGACATACGAACTTAACATACGAAAGTCGAAGGGAGCATTTGGGCAGGAATACACAAAGGGAAATGAATAAATAATGCATGAGGGAATCGCCTTAGGATGAAGCGAGGCCGGCCGTTAAAAACCTCCTCCGTCTTAATCATGATCTTCCGCAGCGGGGCTGTCCCGGCGCCTCTCCGAATTAATCTCCGGAATAATTTTCGCTGCAGGAATTTTCTCCCCGTTCGGAGTGCTTTCATTATCGGAAATCGTACGTTTCCTTTCCGAAAAAGGCTCCGCTTGACCCTGGGCGGGAATTCAAATCGGATTTCTCCGAAGCGGAAATGAAATTCCCGTTTCCAGTTATTACTCCCGGGATTGACTGTTATATTATAGTTGTGTACGTTTTGTAAGCCATTTCCGGTCTGTACTAGTTCCGTCCATTAAATTAAACACACGCGAATTCCGATCGAATAAATTTTAAGCAGCAGTCGGAAAATTGGAATGTTTTTAAACTGAAATGATTTACTTCATAGTTAATGATGGAAACAATTTCAATATTTTATAATAAATATGCCATTGGATTGGTGTGGCGGGTCTATGCAGTTAACGACGAGGGTCTTGTGTTAAGGTAATAGGACTTAATTAATTATAAGCGCCATATAACAGACACAGTAGCTAATCGCGCTATATGAGGCACGTAAAGAAATTAATTACGAAGGACCATTTGATGGAAGACTGAAATATCGAACTGTTCACAACGTAATATATGAAACTAAAAACATACGATGTTTTATAGGTTAGTACAGCGCAAACCAAAACACTTTCAAAATTGAAATTTTACAATTTTATAAGAACTAATTTCATGAAAGTTAGGGGCGGTTAACTGATTGACCCGGGTTTAAATTTTGGAGAATTATGCCCGCCGGCTATAACGGCCGACGTGTTCGTACGTTATGAACCCTAAAACAATCGGCACTGAAACCTATTTGAAGTTAACTCCTATCGAAATAATTGACGGGGATCAAAACAAAGGTTCATTACTTGTTTAAGGGCTCATATAAGGGATTGAGGAGGGGGGGCGAAGGAAAAGGCGAAGGGACGAGTTAAGGGTGATGGACGGGCGTCCCGTTTCAGCTATTCAGCTGGCGGTAACTCAAACTCTGAAAACCCAATTTCAACGAGCGCCCTAGCGTTAAATTCTGTTCTCCGTTTGAAATATTCCCCCCGAGATGCACAACCGTTCTATAACGTTCAGATTCCCAAGGCCTTCTTCTTTTCATGCCGTTTGTCTCAAACGGAGAGATATTTTTCAGAGCCGCCGTAATGAAACACATCAAACGAATAGCCCAGTTTTTCTATCACAATACTTGATGATATTTTCAAGTGGCGTGCCCATTTACAATGTTGAAATGTTGAATTAACTTAAAAAGGATAATAAAAGCTACTTACATTAACCCAAAACCGTAGGAAACTTATATGTGTGTGGGAAGAGTGGGAAGAGATATGCGGTGGGCCTATCCCCCCCGACAAGGGATGGATCCTCCAGGGTAAAGAAATATTCGATATCAAATAAAATAATAATAAAGTAAATATGAAATATTAGCCTTTAGTCGATTGAAACTCTTCTTTTAGCTGAACACTGGGGGTCTGATCTTTACATTCACCTGAAAATTTAAATAATAACCTGCGCTGCATTATTTAGTATAATAAAAATGGGTAATAAAGCAGAATCCATACACGCTTTTTATTGTAAAAATTTCGGAATGCTTTAATTTAATACCTAAAGCAGGAGTAAACCAAATTTATCAATTTTAGGCCGGATTACCAAGGGTTTGCTCCCTACTTACAGGCCATACTTTTAAAACAGCAAACAATATTTATCTCAACCAAGGTTTTCTCATCGGGACTAGAATAGTTTTTAATAACGGAGTTTGTCCCGAAGTTCCTGCCGAACTTTACCCAGTGCTTTAGCCAAGAAGGAGTCGCGTGAAGGAGCCGGTGGCAAGTTAGGGTTTGTAGTCGAAATTATGATTGGGGGCGCAATCGTAATCGTCGGAGGAAAAGCGGTCGGACGGTCGGGCGCCACAAACCCGTTTGTTCCCACACGCCAATCCCAATCTAAAATGCCAGCCAAGTCACACTTTTATCGCAACACATTCAATTAATTCGCACTTGATTGCTTACAAACTAAATTAGAAAATGTCTATTTCCAGGCAACTCGATAGGAGTTCTCTTCATAGGGTTATTGATGAACAGTTTTTTAAATACAATTGTGTATATGTAACACAATAGCTGTAATTTTTAATTAATATTTTTTGGTTAAATTAAAGTTATAAACGCGGGTATAATGAATTGAAATATGTCCTGCAACCAGAGAGGAAAATTAAACTTTCTTATGGTACTCCCTCTATGGATATCAAATCTGCAGAGAGAGAGAGAGAGAGAGAGAGAGAGAGAGAGAGAGAGAGAGAGAGAGAGAGAGAGAGAGATGAGCGGCGGAGACCGAGAGGACAAGCCCCATCGGCCGAGAAATATCGGCCAATCCGGCCCAGATCCCAACTGAACCCTTCGATATAACTCCCCTAATGGGCTCATTCTTCCATTTGATAGCCACATATTTTCCGGAATAGTTTGGCCAATGCCATTGCCGTCACCAAATAAATGAGACATTTCGATGCACCTATTTCGTTTAATGCTTTTTCACCGTTTACGAAACGGCCAAATGAAGTTGCGGTTTTATATTGCACTTAAAAAAGACGAAGTATTCCAATGGTTAAACGACACTAGACAATATGAAATAGATGGTTCAAAATGACAGAACTCGAGATACAATATTTTGTGGTAATTTTTTAGGCATAAATGCTAGATGACAGGTGGCAACATTTTATTATGAGTTAAAGGGGTGCAGTTATTAGTATTAGGATTAAAAAAATAAATTGCAGTGCCCAATCGAATATTTTCCATAAAAAGTTACACGTACTAATTTCATCATAGTTTTTTCGATTATACAAATATAATTTGTATTCATTCTATTAGTGCGCCATTATTTTAGGTTTTCTACAACCTGACTGAAATTCTATCATTATTTTATATAAAATATTTATGAAAACGTTCAGAATATTATCACCTCCCTGATATTATCGAAGCAGTTACCAACGTTTTATAGAACGATTTTTCACAATATGTTTTTCAGTGGTTTTAAACGGGTTACAGTTGAAAAGTATGAAACTTATCAGTCACATCCACAACAAATTTATCGACGTGTATATTTCATCCCGGAAAAAGTAACCCATTTCCATTCTATCGTAAACCGAAAATCGCATATTCCGATAAAAATCTGTACCACTCTCTTAAGTGGCAGAGCATACAAACTTTCATTTCAGATACAAATTACGTTAACTGGTAAAAAAGGAAGCACTGGATGGGTGGAGCGTGCGGAAGTGGAAGTATTGGTTGGGGTGGCTCGTTTGGCCCACGCGGTCCGAGCCTCAAGGGCCGGTTAAAAATACACGGATCTCTCTGGCGGATTATTTCCGGCAGCGGCGAATATTTAAGTGCCGGTATTTTTATATTCAGGCACAAGTGGTTCCCCAATCGATCCGCCCATCTCCTCGATATGAAAATTCCGAAGGGGAACTGGTGAACGCTCCAATATCACCGATTATTCGGAACATGAGGCTGAAAAATTATTTCTCGGCAACCGATTCTTGGAAAATTAAATACTCTATTCCAATCGAAATACTTGTCGATCCCTATATCGTGTTGTCCCTTATTTCCGGTGTCTTGGCCGATGTTTTGCAACATTTCGTATAATTAGAGTCGAACAGCCAACAGGGTGTACTACTGGTGTATGGATGTAGCAACCTCACATAAACTGAAACTTGCGTACAGAATAATTACACGCCGACAGATCTATGTATAAATACACAAATAAAAATGTATGTTATTACCCGAGAATCTTTGCCTTGGTAAAAAATATTGGTAACTCTTTTCTAGAGAAGAACAAGGAGCGCACTAAGAAGTCAAAGATGGAACTGATCGATTTTCGGGAAACAGATAATACCGTAATTAGAAATAAAATAATCGGAAATGGAATAATCGTAAGCGAAACTAACCTTCAATGGCGAAACACTGTTCGGAATTATTTGGGGTAAACAGAAAAGTATTCGGTCCAAGTTTACTTTCCCACCTACCATGAATCCCCCGCTAAACTCAGTCAGTCAGTTACTGGTGCTGCACAGTAATAACAGCTTTCTTCGGCGAGTTGCCTCTTCTTTCTACCAAGAAAGGAAGGGGAAAAGAAAGGGTGATTTGAAGGACTGATGGGATTAAATGTGGCTGAGGTGAAGTTGGGAGCGCACTAACGGGCAAAGTTGAAGTTATTTATACATTCCGAAGGGAGTCCCTACTCGGGAAAAGGAACAGGAAGAGCGAGAACAAACGAGATCTACTTTTGCCAAAAGGAGAGGAGAAAGAAACTAAGTATTAATAACGACAATTACTAGAACAATGATCAAATATATTTTAATTCTCCTTTCAAAATCTATAATTTACTTTTACAAAATTAAAATATTATGAAATTATAAACGGGGCGTAATGATTACTAATTATTACTCAAAATGATTAAGAACCACTCAGATTCGAATTACTACGGTGGTGATAGCAAATCTTAATATTTATTCGTAAGTTAAATGTATTCCGATGAATTTGTTTAACAAATTAATTAACAATTAATTATTAATTAATTGTTTATTAATTAATCAATTAACAAATTATTTCACAAATTAATTCTGTATCTGATTATTTCCACAAATAAATCTTGGAGTAATATCTTCGTTTATAGGGAACTGTCAAATTAAAGCGGACTAATTTCGACAAAAAGGCATTTTTTGCCGAATAAATTAACGAAGGGCGAAATATAAATGCAAAAAGTGGCGAAATAATGTAAAATATTAATGGATCGTTTCAAAATAGCTGATCATATCGGAAGTCTCTCGGGCAATATAATCCTCCCTCGTAGGTCCCAATAATGCTCTTCGCCGGTAAGAGGGGAGGGATCGGATAGATGTATCTAATCATCTTCCCTTATCAATCGATGGAGATCATAATTCGGAGGGTAGGTTTTTTCGCTTTATTGGAAGCCAGCATTCGACGGTAATAGGTTTAGGGGGTTGGGGCCGGCAGTACGGTCCGGAAATTGAAAGCCTGACTCGAAGCCGAATTAGGAATCTGCTACCCCGACCGAAAACGGTAGTTTAAGCGTAAGGCAATGAATTTTAACATTTTATTATTTAGAGTATTTCGTTCTTGGTCCAGTGAAACAGATAACGGCGTACCGTATTTCATAATGCTTCGGTTTCTAGAACCGATTCAGTTGCTGCCCTCAGATAAATTTCCATTCCGCAGGGGCAGAAACCGGCCACTGGGTGCGGTCTCTCTAAGTTATCCAAGTTCCCCCCCGAGGATTAGGGACCCGAGAGCTGTTAGGCTGACCTCAGCGCCATCTCCAGGGATTTAACGTCATTTCCCGGGGGTCTAAGCTACTCTATCAACAGTCAGACCATACCTTAGGGATATCAACAATGACACTGCCAACCGGATCTTTCAATTATGGTTTAAATTTTAATATTAAACGAATGAATGAAAAACCTTAGTTTGCATTAGCCACATCTCGCGTCCTGATTCCTAACCCGGTTTTTCTGTCTCTATATTCAATCATTATTTAAAAATAATAAATGCGAATCATCTAGTGTGACCTCCGAATGACCCGGATGTTTGATGAACGGCAAATAGTGGAAACATTGACGATCATTCGATAAAGGAATAAATTGCTCATCCAGGAATTGCGGCGTTTCGCGTCTACTATCAAAGGATTTTTTTATAATTGAAACTCACTCTTCAAAGAGGGCAGGTATCGGGTGATTAAAAATTAATTAAGGGAAAGCGAGTAACCGAAGGACGAGCAAGTAACCAAAGGAAATGATTTAAAGATAATGTTGAGGAATTGTTAGGAATTGATTTTGTTTATTAAGTAAATACTTTGATTTGTTTACCTCATTATTCAACTTTATAATAAGTTCAGGATTTAATTATTACATACTTTAATGTGTATTATATTCAAGGGTCAATTGTTTGAAGGCAAATCTCGGTGTTTCCGTTTGTCGTAACATAATTTTTAATCTTCTATCCTTGACAGTCGCCCTAAAAACCTACCTTCAATCGATTTTACATATTTCTCCATCCCGTCTGCGAGACATATCTTTCCCATTTTTCCTTGCCACTTTGCAATTATAATTGGTATTTCCCAATTTGCATTCCGTACCGTCGCGGTGGGTTGTTTCTGAAGATTTCATTTTGTGCCTGACTAGGAAATAGGTAATTCCCCATGCCGGCTTAGGGAGGCAAAATGTCTCGCCCTGGGGCCATTTGTCGGACTCAGTAGGTAAATAGACATATATAAACATTTTTAAAAGTTATGTATAATTATTTATTTAAATTCAAAACGATAGATAGTACAAGGAAAGTGATGACATTTAAAGAAATATATATTTAAATCAGAGGTCATAACATCGTATTCGTAAAGGAAAAAGAAATTCAGAATTCGCTGCAAAATTGTCCGCTATTATTCGAAAATAGAATGACTGTGGGACTTTCGACCAACGATTATGCATTTATAAAAACCTCTTAAAGCCCCATCATTACCCGCCGATTTGGATTCAAAAGTCGGACAAACACGAGGACAGCGATTTCCGCGACGAATAATTAAAGTAAATTGATACACTAGAAACTGAATGATATTCAATTCAGCGCGCTAATTGGCAATTATTAATCTGGGACATTAGCCAGACGGCAGCCCACTTCAACGCCCACTTCGCTGACCAAACAACACTCCAAAGCCTTACACATTTCGAGTATTGAGTGCACTTCACATTAGGTCATTACTAATATATATATATATATATATATATATATATATATATAATTAAAATAATTAATAATTACTTTAGTGATAGTAGTAGTGAGGTTTTTAGTTAATTACCTTGTCCTCTGCATTACGGTGTGTTTATAATAGCGCCAATCGCACTCATTAATTTTATTTCCTCTACATTTATACGGTTTTATCGGGGTATTTCATTTCATATAAAAACTATCCACTTGTATAGCATTGGAATTTAAGATACTGTTTGGGAATCGGCGAGGGTTTGAATACGGTTATTTCTGCTGTCTCATACCTCCGCTGGCTGATTTTATTAGTTTGCGATGACAGCGCAGACGGGATGACCCACCGTCATCCAGCATCCTTTAATTCCTCACTGACGAAAAGCTACTGACGATGACGAGCATTAAAACTAATCAACGATTGGTGGGAAAAGAAGTTTCAAGAATGCTGTTCTCAAGTATACTATATTATAATTCTGTAATTCGATTTAAAACAATCATGAATTTTAATACTGTATGCCAATAGTCTGAACTGAAACATAAAAACTGATATTAATAATGATGTAGTGTAATAAATTAAACCGGTCGATTTCGTTTAACTTTTGATGATGCCTATCCTACGATGAAATCGAATTTAGGGCTATTAATGTCGGAACATATACATAGAAGAACGTATATAGGAAGTAGGCACCAGGAATGGTATATAATATTTTTTTTTAATATAAGAAAGAATTAGAATGAAGAGAAATATGAAAATATCGAAGCGCTTGAAAAACCTCTTCGTTATTGAATCCGTAGTTCACAGGGTTTTATCCAAAAAGGGGATGGAAACGTCAGTAAATTCTCGATAAAGCTTTTACAGGTAAATAATTGGTGAGGGTATGGTAACAGTTAAGGGAAAGGATACTCCGTTTGAAGTACAAATTGATACCGTTTACAAAGGCTGACGCCTTAATTCAGTAGGCCGCGGTCAGGGGAGAGTTAGTTGGGCCTGGGAAAGAAGCCCGCCTACCATTCACTTCTGAGCGGGAAGTATTGCCACACTCAGAGAGATAAATGCCACTGCGCCGCTGGGGAATAACCGAACTGGAGGAAATTAAAGGACCGGAAACAATTAATGATTAAGAGACAGTGGAGCCCCCCTCTTATTATTTATGACCTTGGAATCTCTCAAGAAAGCCGGTTTTGATAGCATTTAAGATAGGCTTCAGACAACCATAATTGTACAATTAAGACTAATGTACTGTTATTTAATTTAAAATATGCATTTATAGATATATGGTCAGATAAAATAAATGTGAAGTTTATCGATATATGTTCTCAATACCTCACAATCTAAATATTTCATAACATTTTTCTGTAGGCTCAGTACTGGCTGGGAAATTTTGTTCCTCTTAATTGCTACATTTATCAATATTTAATAATAATTACAATTTTCATTCAATGATCGAAGTCATGAAAATCGGAACCCCTTTTTTATACACCTCGGGAATGTTTAATAATGGCAATTAAAATTAAATTGTTTAGTTATTTGGAAAATTTCCGCAGAGTAACGTGACTTTCCAGTTTACACAATCAATTGAAGGTCCTATTCAGTAATTAGCATAATTCAACATCTCCTTCTCATTTAATCTCTAACCTTTAATTTGAAACAAGTAGAGTCGCTTACATTCATTTAGGACTAAAAGGAATAACCTAAATATTCAAGGGCTATTCCAATCCCTTAAATTATGTAGTGAGTTTCTTTTTGTCCCGCATAAAAAATGGATAAACATTGCTCATTGACCGTTTTCGATATCTTAGTATTACCTATATTAATTAATTTGAATACATACCAGTACGAAATTCTTACTAATTTGTATTTTAGGTCCATACAGTAATTAGTATGAAATTCTATTGTAAACTGTTATAAAACAATCAGCAAAAGGGTAATGATATAATAATATGTCTCTGTTGAGATAATATATCCTCTAAATATGTCATTCATGACGTGCAATAATTTCATGGCCACGAAAGCTGGCCGGAAACCCCTTCCTTTGGTAAATTCCGGGTTTGGTGAGACGCCATAGCGGTGGCTGGCTGCTAACCCTTTGTCGAACCCCTTTGTCCCTTAGAACAAACACTACTTTACCCTCCCACCAAAGCCCCGTCCGTGAAGCAGTTTCAAACTGGAAATTCCACGCTCCAATCTTCCTAACTGGGTTCAAAAATGTATCGTACCATGTCGTCCGATGAATTATATTCCTGTCATCTCATCTAAACAAAAGTTGAAGCTAAATCTGATGCGGCCTTCCAAATATAAATCTCCAGCGGTAAAACCTTTTCCGATAAAAATCTGCGGGGTCCATTTAAAGCTTGAAGTTCAATCGCTATGATTCTCTCTAACTTTTAAAACTTAAATGATATGTGTGATTGCTTTAAATGTTTCAGCTTAATTGCCAATACATTGCTGAGTGTATTCGTATTACATACGTAATGATTTTATCAGCCCTAAAGAGTTTATCATGAATTAAAGGACGCTTCATTAAAATACTTTCTACTTGTTTATTCTTAAAATTCTCACTACAAATGTCCTTAATATCACATATTTAATAGGTAAATAGTACACGTGGGGAAATGGTGAATTTAAATTACCCGACCCGAGCAAATAATTAATTGGTCTTCAGTGTGTGAATATTGAGGTGGACAATGCAAGGAGCGTGCTGGCCAGGAGGGGAGAGCGGTGGCCTCGTGAAAGCAGACCAGTTTTAATTTCATCAGTGCCACTAATCGAGTCACCGCCCTCAAATGGCAAACGGTAAAGTGGCCAAACCGGAATTATACTGCCATCGCATTAATGTCGTTACGCCGGTCCATCTGACGGGCGCGCTTTGGGTCAAATTAATGACGGCGCACTTTAGAGCTATCCGCAAAGATTAAAAGGCCCTTCCTTTCAGACAAAATATATTATTAATTGATTAAATGGCCGGTGCAATTTCATTGCAGTACCGAAATCAGTCCGGTGCGATCGGACGCGAGGTAGAATGCTTCCTTCGCATTGACGCTCCTTTCTACTTCCTACCGTCTCATATTTCTGTTTTAGGCATCGAGATAAAATTTCGAAGCATTTTTTCCAACATTGTTCTGAAAAAATGTATATCTTCACTTTTTCAATCTGCTATCTCCACTCGCTCGTTTGGTTTTCAGCTCTTCGCCACCGTCAGCACAATTGCGTCGGTAAACTAAGAAGAGTCCTGCTACACAAATTCACAAGTGGACATCAATATGGGAAGCACCCCACTCCGAAAGTGGTTTGGGATATCGCCAAAGTACCGAGTGAAGGCAGAAAATTGTAAGACTGAAGATTGAATAATATAAAAAATATAAATACCGTATGATAGAAGAAATATTTGATTTGATCTTAAACATCCTTATTATGAATTCTTTTCTTAATATTAAACCATGAATGAGGCCTATCATGACTTAAAATATTGATATAATAATTAATATTATGTCCCTGAGAAGGAATTAATTTATTATGAATTTATTTTATTTATTACAAATTTTCTACTCCAATCGAGAGGTATATTCGAGAGGTTCTTATATTTTGCTTTTATTCGAGGGCTATCGGTGTATTGTATTCCAGATAATCCGTTGAAAACTTGAAGATCATCAGAGTCCCCTATGGCGCAGAATGATGGGTATCTAAAAATAGAAAAAGCTCTCTCCCTCTCTTCAAGACTGACCTCAAAGATAAAATAGCTTTTCCCACCGGTCCAACGTGGTGGATCGGACCGTTGTGCCCGGGCGATTTACATATATGCATGAAACTGACCGCTTATACTGCGACCGTTCCCCGCGGCATAATCATTGGTAAACCCCAGAAGCTTTCCGCCGAACTGGAGGGATAAACGATTCCAGAAGAGGCGGACAAAAAAACCGACAGTGTTTCGGTTCTTTTCCGGATAAAAATCGGGACTCTGTTTCGCATGTCGAACATCCGGGATAATATCAGCGCGATTTTAAAATAGCGAATTCAAAATTTTTTATCCCCAATCGAAATAGAGCGCATTCAACCCAAAAACTGTAAAATTAGGTATAGAGACCAAGTAATAGAGACCCTCCACTAGGAAGAACAGGGTACCGAATAGAGACGATGCAACCTGAGAATAGGAGGATTTTCCGGGTACAACATTTTGTGAATTTACCTTCTCTGACGGATACCCTCGTTTTTGTCACAATATAGTATTCACATTACGCATTTCAAACATGATGATAAGAATTAATCATTTTTAAAAACCCCGATAGAACCAACGGCTCAAATACAGTGCTCGTATCAGTCCATATGGCCTTTTGTGCCATAATACAAATATAAGTATAAAATATTATAACAATAAATAATTTTGTTAATAACGTTGGTACTTAATTGTAAATACGCATTATTTCGATTCAGTTAGATTCTTGGCAGTGAGAAACCGTATAACGAAGAGACAGATACAGACGATGATGACTGTTGAAAATATGAAACTGAACGGTTCCATTTGGATATGTTACTTCTGTGCCAGAAATATATATATATGGATCGGGTTATAAAGTTCAATTTAGGGCATGAATAAGCATGAATAACAGGGACAGAAGCGGGCCACTAAATTACAGGATAGGCTGTCCCCGTAAATTTCTGCGTACCCCTTTCCATCCATCCCCCCTCCTCCACGACTACTGTGTCATCCGTTTCTTCAATTTATCGCGTTCATACAAAAGAACATCTCAATTGCGAAACCTTAAAATCTAACGTATCTCTTAGACATATAGGAATAGATAGGAACAGAAAACGGTTATGAAATTAAAAGTGCACACCCACTGTGCGCATCAATTAATTTGTTGGGCTAAGTTGCTGAGAGTTACGCCAATTCAGGCCTCAAATAAAATCCCTAAAATCCTAAAATTAAAAAAATGGTTTATTCTTTTGAAAGTCTGCGAGGAAAATCATAGTTTTATATGCTGCCTTCTGTAAAATAGATGGCAGGGTAAAGTTGATTAAACGACGTGACAATATATTGATTTCTTTTCTTGTTTAATTGAGATTAAATTCGCAGAATCTAACTAACTGCTCGTTTCTTCACATTGGATATCATATAATCATTTTATGTCCACTACAACCCGGGCACAAACAATCTTTTATATTCCAGCGTTGACAGTAATATATTAAAGCTTACCACGATATGTGGTTTGATGCAGAAGAGAAGTTGAGGGGAAAACTGATCCCCTGAGCGGTTTGCTGTAGTCGCAGTTACCGACGGGTCGAATTCAATCGGTCAAAAATTGGCCTCCGATCTCCTGTCTTTGAACTCCTGAATGAATAAAGGCAGTTCAAAAAGCCTACTTTTCGGCGAAGGGAGAATATAATATTTCTTTCTTAACCCGTGGAGAGAGTTTCCCTTTCGATTTCGCAGTCACACAGAGACTGCTACCTTAAGAAAGAACGGGTAACCGACTGTCAAGTGCGGTCGTTATTCGGGTGGAAGCCGGGTAAATTCCGCTTCTACAGAAAGAGGAACATAGAATGAGGGAAACGTACGATCCCGGAACGGCCGTCCGCAAGCTCCTTATTATACAACAAATACCCCTATTAAAGTGAACGTACGAAAGGGCAGAGTCGGTGGAGCGGATATATGTCAACGAGGTTATGACAAATAAGTCGGTTCGAGGGTATAACAAATAGTCGTAGAGGGCGGTAACTTAGTGCCGTAATAAAGTCACGATAACGTTATGAGAGTAGATTTTTACACTGATCATATTCTGCCGCAAATTTCCCGGAAAAACAATTACAAGTTACACGAGGGCTTGCACCCACATTAGGAATACAAGATAACTGATCCTTATGTATCTCATTCCACCACACATGCCACCAAAAAGAGAAAATTAGCTAAAAAACCGAATTTAACAGGAGAATGTAATAAAATATATTATATCAAAAAATAAATATATAATATATATAAATATATATATATATATATATATATATATATATATATATATATATATATAATATTATTACAAAAGTTATATAGGTTAATACTCTAACTCGTGAATAAGGAAAAACGATATTTGCTCTATGTGCAACTTCTAAGAATATTAACTACGGAATCATTAACCAAAATTTATCTAACAGAAAAGGCTGCCCAGTTTGAACATTAAAATGATGCTATCAACTTGTAATATGCCATGTAACTTTTAATGTTCTGCCATGAAATTACTAGCCATGGTTGGTAATAAAGTCATAATTTCATTTGATTGCTAGTTATTTATTGTTCTTCAAATGTTTGAAGTGGCGTTCCAAAATGCTAAGAAAAGTTTAAGTAAAAAGGCAAAGTTTCATAAATACTTGAAAAAAGTTGTAATGTCAAAATAAATATACATAAATTATAAGTTTCAATTGAATAAAGGAGAAGGTTCACTAACTTCAGTATACTCATTAGATTATAGTTGAGTACTTTGTTCTTGTACAACTTTTTCCTCTCAAAAGTGGACTTACAAGACATTGTAATTCTCATTACCTTTGGCGAAATTTCTATGTATTTCTATGTAACTGGTAGTGGTAAAGCGGTAATTGAAGAGAAATCCCAAAGTTACCGGTGACAGAGCTTGTAAACCCATAGGACCCGGAGTTGGATTCTCCGGAGGCAGAATACATATTTCTTCAAACTTATCGCTAATGATATTCACAAAGAATTCTCTGTTTAGTATATTAGGTGCGACGGTTATCATCTTCAAATTGAACGATATGCCCATCAAATATATTTTTAGTCTATTTAGGGATAATTTTATTTGGGTTTCTTCTTAACGGCGTTTAAATTCCTTCGGTAGCTCATACCGTCCATGAGAGTGGGAGAGCCCAGGGACAAGTATCTGTGACGCGCGACCTACATGCAAAATTGATGGGACCTGTAAAATACACCTGTACGGGTTAGTAGCCAGCTTTTATGCAGGCCCACATAGATATATCAACTGGTATTCTTCCGTTCTTCTTCGGACGTTTACATTTTCAATAGGGTTCCTGGGACCGCATGAATTATGTTACGCTGTCCGAATAAAGTTTTATAAAAGCTTTGATATTACGAACATCTCGTTAAGGACAATAACGCTTGTAAATATTCTGTTACCGACCCAAAGATATTTATATTAGTTTAATTACAAACGCCCACAACAAAATAGCGGTTACTGAGAGTAAAGCAGAGAGAGAGAGAGAGGAATTAATCTAAAGGCGATAGTTTAAGAGGTATATTCGAGCGTAAAATTCGAAACGGGGTTCGGAGGGATGAACGAGGCTGCTACCAAAAAGGTCTGACGATAAGGTCTAGGGACATATTTAATAACATTTCGCACCCGCCCGCCCAACCGCTTTTCTAACCGGCATTATCTCAAAGCGTAAACGAGGCCTTTACATGAAAATATTGCCTTTAGAGTAACTATTACTTTAGAGAACAAAATTTATTTTACACACACATCCATTTCACATTTTTCATCCATTAATCACTTAGTACTTTATGCTGAAAACAGCTACACTGATTTTTTTCAAGTATCATATTTTTAAATAACTTGGTATTATTTAAAAAAAATTAGTGATATGCAATATTCATGTGCACCATTATGAAATCTCCGACTGGATGAAATGCTTGCAAAGTAAAAGCAATAACGATAGAAAAGTATAGAATGCATCACAATGAATGCATAAGTTGATGTCATGAAACGAATATGCCTGTCAAGAGGCGTTGATGTACGGCGTGGTTTTTGGTTAATTGGCCCCAACGTATTCCGAAATCCATTGCACCTTAAATGTCAGATCTAGCACGGATATGAGACAGGTAACGTACCGGGTCCAAATGTCGACCTGCCTTCAATTTAATTCCCCGCATGAATAATTCCATCCGGATCAATTCTGGGCCTATTGCCTCAAACCTCTGAAACAACAACAAAAACAATCTACTTACTGGTCATTTGAGGTAGGGAGGTATTTTTCGCGGAAAGAGTAATTAAACGTAATAACGGAAATTAAAGATAACAATGAAATAAATAGCATTTTATGTGATACGTAATAACTATCCCCTGACGGTCATTTGCGAACCAAAATAATACCAATTTCGATTTGTTGATTTTCCTTCTAGCTGTGATTTTTTATCATCGCGAATATATGGTAATTCTCACTATTTTTCTTCTAAAACAAAGTTATACTATTATAGTTGTGCCAAGATTGAGAGGGTTATTACGGATTTTATAAGAAATTAAATTACAAATCAAGCAGTGGTGTAAAAAAAACCAATGACAATCAAGTTTTTCTTAATGATATTAAAAATTAACATCGAAAAATTAACTTAACAAAAAACGTACTTTCAACATAATGAGTTTTCATGTTTAACTTATATTACGATACTTTCTCTAGAAAGTATTTGATTCAATGATTTTTATGGCAATTTTGGTAGTAGTTCTTTGTCGTGTCATGTTGAAATTAAATTTTATAGAAGTATTTTAAAATGTGAATTTGTTCCTCTCAAGTAGTCCATTGTCATTATCTGATTATTTTGAGATATTCGTTTTAATTTTACCGCTATCTTTAACCGGTAACTTACAGGAACGTCGGATTAAATTTAACGAGCCGTAAGTTTGAGCGCTAGATAAGAAACCGGTGGTCTATTTGATGCCGCTCCAGAAAGCTACTAGAGATTTATTATATCTGTTATATCGGAAATTATGTCGCCATCAGTTCTAATTATCAGTTAATAGATGGGATATCGACTTCAAATTCATCTGGCGAATATAGAAGCCTTCGTAATTGAAACGGTAATACCAAAATCGTATCAAACATTCAGGACATCAGTAAGTAAAAATATGCTGCGAAACAAAAATAATAATGTTGTATTATGATTACAAATAATACATTACTGTTAATTCAGCGTAGCCTGAATAGAGAAACCAATAGACCAAATTTTAGGTAATCATTCCAAGAAAAAAATAAGATTAAATAAAAATATTTCTACTTTCCCTAATGTTTGAAGTTTGACATGACCCCTCAACACTGAAAATAGGTTAAACATGCGGGGGTCACAGAGGCATAAAGGACGCATCAAGTCAATAGTAAATGAAAGGGACCTAAGAAGATTAACATGAGCCGGATAAGACAAATGTGACCCACATTATTCCTCTGTGAGGGCGAGCCTACAGCAGAGAACTACAATGTGCAGTGTCGAGAAAGTGCCCTGGAGGGACCGAGAGGCCCAGAAGTTTTACTCTGACTTCACGAAACTAGTCGAAAGTATCTTCGACACTCAAAGTGATCAATGCTTAAACACTTCTCCAATGGCCGAAGTAATGCGTTGGCACAGTTTATAATTCGTTATACCGAAAAACGATTTAATTTAAAACATTCATTTTGCAACAGCGGAGGGCATTGCTTTTCATTGTATGTCATTTTTTTCTGCTTTTTCACCAGGCTTATATTTCCGGTAAATGCCTCCTTTGCAACAGTATTTGCAACATTTTTAATAACCGGTTAGCTTACATATAAACCTTAAACCTAACTCTGCACCACCATTTAGCCGCTAAGATTAAACTATTCCTTTCGGTTTGTCTATATATGAAACGCTGGTAGATCAAATATCGGGAAACGAATTCAGTTTACGTTGGAGTACTCTGTAAACGGAGAGTTGTACAGGAGAGAAATAATTCCGTGCTCCGAATAGGATTTACACCGTTGACATCCTATTTGTCAATATCAAGTTGACGCGCACTTTTCTTTACATACGATATTCCTTAGATACACATTTGCACACGCGGACTACATAGGAGCAACGAACATAACGCACGTCATGCATTGAATGCTGCCAATAACACGTCGGCAATGAATATTATTCAGTATATTATATATACTTTATTGTATATTTATATATCCTAGAGTCCACCAGATACTGCAGCCAACACCGTACTTGCACGTACTGATAAGGCGTACCATACGTTTGCGATATATATGTATATATACAAAATGTTAACTAAATATATTTGATCTGCAATTGATTAGTGAGTAGTGAAACCCCCTGTGCTATCTAGTTCCACATAGCCTTTCAAAATTGAAATATTTTGAAAGAACGAAACCTTGTTCAAGTAACCCAGGAACGAGGAAATCAGCCATGAAACAGGGACTGTTCGCGAATTATATTTCGAGTGCCTGGGAAATACCAAAAGGGTAATTTCATCCGGTCGGACCTTTTCACCCTAATGCTCGTCCCAGATTCAACGTGGGACAACGCAACAAAACGTATTCTATTTTGTTGGACGAATAGGTAAGTAGCGCGCTGCGTTTGTGCCGCTCACAATGACACGGCGGAGTCCCTTTTGCTCAATAGAATATTCTTACCCTCTGTTCAAAGGGAGACCGGGGAACAGTCGTTCCCCCCGTCTTACCGAATGGTAATGTGTACGGACACATTAATAAGCGGGTACCGGTTATTTATTGCGAACAAAACTGGCGGTCACGGTTAAACGGTTCGATCCAATAACTTATTGATTTCAAAAATTCAATATACGAAAATAAAATTTAATTTTTTTAACATATACTCGTACATCGTGGAGATCAATCTCTATGTTGTGTGTGCTGATTAATAACTATTCTGAGCGCGGCAAACGGAGACCGTTCATTTAAACATTAGAAATACATTTTCTACGGGACGGAATGGGGGAAAGTATTTTTCGGGCGAACTGATTTATTTAAGGAAATAACCTGGAATTAATCGGACCTTAATTAAGCGCAAGTGAGCCACCGGCCAACCGGGTCCGATTTCAATCCCCTGCAGAATATTAATTAACCGGCCATTCCTGAGTAATTTAGAAGCCTGGGCTAATAACGGCCACCGCTCCTTTTGATCTGTTGTTCCAGTCACAAAATTAGTAATATAGATTTCTTATTTTCTGCTTCTGTCTCCTCTCGCTGGATTTGTCTTTTGCTAGACCGGTTTCGGCTGCTCGCCATCTTCACTTAGGCTTTCGGCTGCTCGCGGTGTTAGTCACTTTGGCGCTTTGGATATTTTTTCGGCATCCTCACTGCAGTGTCACTTGTACTGTGGTGGTTTTCTGTTTGTCGTGTATATATATATATATATATATATATATATATATATATATATATATATTTTATTGTGTTTTTGGGGATGTTGTTTCTTATTTGGTTTGGAAGGGATTTTGTTAATCGTGTTAAGTCTTTGTCGGATTATCGGTCAAATATATATTTGATCACACAACTGGTCACAACTATTAGGTTCTGACTTTCAAATATATACACGAAAACTATCTGTTATTGTGTATTTACGATCATAAGTTTTTCTGTGGATCCAAAAGTTATTGAAAAAAGTTTATTTTCAGTAATCTAGTTAATCTGTGCGTGTACCGAACAACAGTTAAGTGCGAGTGCACGAACATTAGTTAAGTACATTTCCGTACCACCCTCAGGGGGCGCTAGTTTATCGGTGCAGTTTACTAGCGCCCCCTGAGGGTGGTGCGGAAATATACCTAACTAAAGTCCGTTTGATTCACTAGCACCGATAAACTAGCACCCCCCAGAGGGTGGTGCGGAAATGTACTTAACTAAAGTTCATTGGGTGCACTTGCACCGATTAACTAGCCCCCACTGAGGATGGTGCAGAAATTAGGTGCAAAAATTAGGTGCAAAATCAATTAAAGTTTGTTGGGTACACTAACGCCCCAGAGGGTGGTGCGGAAATGTACTTAACTAAAGTTCGTTGGTTGCACTTGCACCACCAAACGGGTATTCTAAAATTACTAACAATTTCTTAAATCATTCAATTTACAATGGTCCAGCACTAATTCAAAAAACATTCAAAAGTAAAAAAATTCGAAGAGTAAACAAATTTCTAAAATTTATACCTATATGTTTACGGCTCCACACGCATAATCGAAATAGTCAAAATTAGGAAATTCCCATAGTATACCTCAAGTTTACTTGGAATATGGTAGCGGACCTTTATATTACTGCCCCAAGTAAAATGTTTATCAATATTTAATAAATCTTATAATGTATAATAAACATCTTATGTTTATTGAGATATGATTTTATTAAAGCTCTTTCCTGATTAGTAGCGTTGATCAACACATACACAATAATTAATTGATGTAATTAATTAGTAGGCGGTGTTATCCGAATTGACTGGCGCATATGTCTAATTAATGACGCAGACACTCACCGTTACATCTGAAAATGGCGCTCTATTTATAGTCTTAATTTTTATAAATGGTTAGTCTGGCCCGAATTAGAATTTATAACGTAATTAAAAACTCAATGTCGTGCAGGAATTTTGTCTGTGTTCCTGCGAGTATAATTTTCCCCAATTATCTTTTGGGGTACCTGGGGACATTAGTTATCGAAATCTAAAAGTAATATAGGAGGAAAACATATCATTGAAAATCTGAATTGAGAATCTGAATTCATTTTTTTGCAATTATATTTAACACAATCGTATATGCTGTTAAAAAGTATTACGATCTAGAATATTACCTATTTAAAAAGCGACCTAATTAATGATTAAATACTACTCAAGTATTCCAATTCAACTAGCGCCAGTAATAATTACAGACAGTCTCTATAAAATTAAATGACTCCAAGTTAATATTGTTAGGTTGACAAGAATTAAATAATTAGATGGGTCGACTGCTTCCAGATTCAACCCACCTAATTGATTTACCGACAGGAAATGTAGCATATCTAAAACTAGTAATGACCCAGATATGGACTACACATGAATTGGATATTATTGAGTGATTAGAAAGGACTAACTTCGAGTTCTCAAAACATTCAAGTGATTCTTTATAAGAGACATATTGTTGGAGGTTTGAACAAATTGAAATTAAGAAATTCAAATATGCGATATGCAAATAAAAAACTAGCTAAATATAGTAAATCCACGAGGTATTATTCTGCATTCAGGACTAAATTTTTGGATTGATAATAAGTGACAGAAATATTGATTAAAATGGTATTAAGTTATTTGGCTAAACACTGAGTCTTGGTGGGCAGGGGAGGCCGAACTTGAATTTCATTACCTTTAAATCGGAAAGGCGATTAAGCAAATTATATTATTTTTAGGAATTTGTCATTCTTAATAAAATGTAAAAACGTAAATAACCCCCAACAACAATTAAAGATAAATCTGTATAGAAATATATATGAACAAACTGTATTTAGCTAAGGTCACCATCAAGATTGTAGGACCAGGATTGTTGATCAATCAATGCTGATGATTTTTAGGGACTGTTGATGTACATCACGGCAAACCCAATTACATAGTAAAATCATTTTTAAAATGATCAAGTAATCAGGGTGGTATAAAGAACGATTTCATCCGGTTAAAAGACTAACATTAAAATAATGAATTAAAAATAACTACCGGAAAAATAACGCCAAAGTGAACTCTTAAGGGTTGGATAGAACAATGATTCGCGGACCTAATCCCCATAAAAGCGTACTGTCGTCCTTTTCCGGGAGAAAAAGCGGGAAAAATGTTTCATCCCCCGTCAGAGGGAGGGGTCCTGGTGCGGACATCAAAGCCGTGGCAGGGGTAAAGACCATACCGGGGCGGGAGCCGTCCACCAAGTCGGAGACGATTAAGTGGCTGGAGAGAGGCCGTCCCCCACACTTACCAAGATACCAGTATACCAGCATAGGGGCGCGCTAATGACCCCCAACCGGCCTACTTCTATCAGCCAACCAAAAACCGGAGCAATACCATTTCGGTCTACTTACCCCTGGGTTTATGCACCCCCGCCTCCCTCCTCTACTAGTCAAACTAATACAGTGAAAATCCTGTAACCCCACAAATATGGAGTAACAACTTTCGCAAATGCAACGGTATTTGTCTAATTTTAATGGGAAATAATGTAGTAAAATATAAAAACTTACAGAATTTTTAGTGATTTGTAAGTCGTCTTTTTTTATATTTAAACCAAATATTTGTTTTAACGTTCGTTCCAGCTAAAATTATTATAAAATAGTTCCCACTAATTACTGATCATATTCCCACCACACTGCGTTGATTAGACGCTTTATATCATAATGTAAATAACGTTTTATCATTCACTGTTATGTTATATTAAATGTTATGCTTTTTTAACGTCCAGCATGGAGGAATGGGTGGTGAAAATTTGTATTTGAGTCTGATATAGGAGACTAGTAAAGGAGAAATCGGAAATCGGTAGAATATTCCAGGTAAAATGCGAAATATCAGTTAAACGGTGGCTACGTGACAGGACAACCTTCAAATGACCTCTACCGTCCTCTGGAAAATTAGCCCGGGCCAGCCGCCCGCGTTAAATCATCAACTTATATTCGACTACTGGATAACCGTCTCTAAAGACCGTATTGGATCGAATCGGCTGTGGCTTGAAAATCTCGAAACCGGAAAATACGAAAATTCATTTCGAGTTACCCTACAATTCAATACCCTTCCGAGATAAGTCTCAAAGCTGGGTTTTAGAGAGAATTCTCTGTTCAACTCAGGATAAGTTTTCGGGGAGTTTAATTATCATGAATTGGAGGGTTTAAACCGAGACATTAATCGGAGATGATTGAATCTGAGACGGTAATCCCGAGAGGGTAGATAGTATTTAAATACTGTTTTCAAGGAAGTTAAAAGGAGATCTTAGTCGCGGAAGATCGGTATAATGAGAGACGGCCGTTTATTCATCAACAGGTCTAAAAACACGTTTTATAAGTGCGAACAACTTTCTCTCGGTGCGATTTTCCATGGAAGTTTCGATGCTCAATTGTTTAATATTCCAAAAAGAATAAATGTATTTTGGAATTGCGGGTATAGCGATTAAAATTTCTATTCAGGTTCCCCCGTTTCCGACATTCCTTACCGAATCGCAAATGTATTCCGCGTGGCCGAAAAGAATTTTTTAATTATTTTGCACGGATCGCCCTATTTATATTTTAAACCGTTGAAAAAAAACCACCACCTGAGTCCAATTTGCATAATGGTTCTCTGTGGAAGCGATGGAAATAACGTCTTTCTCCGAATAACAAATGTAAAACCTGTCGCTAATTGTATTTGCACTTGTACCGTTTCTATTTTCCCATTTTCCTGGTCTCTGCTGTCAAACCGAGTTTTCAGAAATTGCCGTGGGGTGGCGCGGTGGTGGGGGGTGGTCGTTGAAACTAATTGACATTATAATTTTATAGAATATGCATCTGTTTTGTTCAGTGTTTTATTTAACAAATAAGTCTTGCCCGAATTAATAGTCTTTCTTGTGATAGTACCAAATAGGTTTTGGCAGCATGATTCAATTCGACTTGATTAAGTTTTCAATGAAAGTTTTCTGTTAGTATAATTTTATAAGATATTTTCGTTTTGATATAATTATTCAAAAGTTAGAAATCTATAACATTGGATACCCACTAGCGGTTCACATGTTTTCAGGCTATGAGGAAATCAGGAAATAAATAGTTTTATATAAATATGAATGAAAGTTTTAACTAATTTTTTTCTACTCTATTTATAGAACTCATGCAGTGACTGAAAATTACGGATAATTGATCCGTTTAACTATTTTAGCTGTCTATAAAGCTTGGGTTAAGGAATTGGACATGGGAGGCAATAATGAGGTGAATCATTTATCAAAACCTTTCAATGAACTTGTTTTTCTTATATACTTAAACTTCATTGCTGAAAATCGGTAGAATACTACATTGAGACACATAAAATACAACTGAATATTTATGTATTATAGTCTGAGAGAGGCGAGAATAATGCCCCTAATGTTAAATTCTGTTATTAACAGTAAAAAGAGAATACTTGAATATCCCAGTCAATTTAAAAAACAGTACTTTCAGCTTATAAAGAAGAAATTTTGCAATTCTCCAATCAAAATTTAAAATTCTATGTGTTCAAAGGCAGACATTTCAGTTGCCAAGTTCGTTTTATCAATAACCGCGATTTAGCCCTAGTAGATATCTTATAGAAATTCCGGAAGATCCGCGTTTTCTATTTCTATAAAGCGGAAAAAATAACCTGTTTTAAAACGCAAACATGTTTCAGTAATTCTATATTGCCTCTGTGAAATCAGATGACTCTCGAGGATACATTTATTATAATATTATAGTATTTACATGTTCTAACTGATGAAGCGCGAACATTTCATCACGACAGACTATTGTTCCGAAAGAAGATTCTTCAATTCTCAGATGCTACTTAATACTGCCAGTCACGTCACCTGTTGTGGCCCAGTCAACATCAATATTGCCAACGGACTACTGATGAGACCTCCCTTACCGTCCGATGCAAATTAAACTCTGATTGAGTTTGGCAAATCATTAGAATGAGAAGTCGGTGATTTATCCGGCTCTCTGAATTGCAATTTACAAATTTAGTACACTTTAATTAAAATCCAAAGAGGGAATTTTGTAAAAAGACAATATAATTTATTTATAATTATACAATTTTGCAATTTGGACTTTTTATTCGAAATAGAAGGTCTGTCTTGGGGACGGCTACTCATGTTGGTTGAGATTTGCGGTAATCTAAGCGTTATTTATAATTAATACGTATTTTTCAGGTGGATCCCTTTGGTGAAAATTACGAGTGAACATTTATTTTATTTAAAAGAGTGCTATGTTTCTCCAGACAAAACATACCTTTACTGGAGTGCAATGCAAGTTACCGGTAATTAAATTCTTTAGTGATAGGTATTTGGCCGTTCGATGGGCACATTCTTGTGAAAATTGGTTTATCTCAAATCCTCTCTCTTTCTCCCTCGCCTCCACCTCTATCCCTCGCCTCGCTCTTTCTTTCTTCTTACGCCCATTGAGTCATAACCGACAAAAATAGATATAACTAAGACTCACCGCGTTATAACATTAATTAAATTATTGATTTGGATATATCCAGAGCGATTGACGTGAGTAATTATTAACCTTCAGCGGTTCTTGGGGTCCGTTATTAACGTACGGCATTAATTACAAAACCCGCTCAAGTCCTGGATCGTATGACAACTGAATCCATTTACAGCCATGTCTTGTCGACCGACTCATAGACTGAGACTGTTAATTAATTTCTACGGAAACTCGCTTTCTAAGCGTCAATAGAACCTTATTCAATTTAAAACGGTCAATAAGTGACACCCGGTGTATCATCACTAATGACGGTATAAATAAATCAAATCATTTGTCTGTGCGGAATCTACATTCCCGACACTAAAGCATCGTTATCGGGACGACAAACTCTAAATATTAAATGACCTGGTCTACAATAGCTTCGAGCGGACTCATTGAATTTCAAAACCTAAGATGTAAAACTGTTTACCGACACTGTTTAAAGTTTGCAGTGGTTCACTATACACCGTTGAAGCGTTTCTGATTCGAAGTATTAAAATTAAACCCCGCATATTAATGGAATAAATTAATTAATACTCTCGTACGATTAATGTAATAAAATTTAGATTCAGTTTCTTTCTAGTTCGGTTCAATGTGTGTTGTATATTTATGAATGTGTTTCATAAATACACGCGTAAGCAACAAATCATGAGTGTCTGAACAAAAAATTCTAAAAAAAAAATGCATAACTTTAAACAAACAACGTTTTTTTACCAAAATCTGTTCACGGACAGGAGTACAGAACCGACGTAGTTTACCGGACAAAAATAAAATATGCATTCGGCCGCGGGCATGTTTTATTTAGGGAACAGGTTGTACGTGGAGCCCGAACGCTGTCATTCTCTTCCTGTTGATCTATCTATACTGGGTGCGACCGAAAAACGGGAGCCTAGTGTACCGCTCGCCTCTGCGGACACGGGTCGATCACAAAACAAACCAGTCCGCGGGTTTTTTGAAAAATGAACCATCTGCCGGTGGCATTAACGAGTCTGATGAGTTATATATATACATACCTATAAGTTAAGAGTGCCGGGACATTAACAAGCAAGTTGATGTTTTCCCCTCTAGGTTTTGTCCATCTTTCGTCCGACATAAGAAGACATAAAAGCAGAAACTCCAGAGCACCGACCTCTATTACAATAAAGGTTTCTGCAAGAAAAACTTCATTTGTGACAATCCTTTGAAGATTGGCGCTCAAAACATTCATTCCAGAACATACATTTTGTCAATATCATTCTAGTAAGCACGGAAAATGAATAAGCACAAGGCATGAAGATAAATAATAAATTTGAAGTAATAAACGAAAATATTAGTTACAAAAATATCAAAGCGGTCTATCCTGACTAGATAGGTAAAATCTAGAGAATTATATTGTAAAATAGTTGTTATATTGCAATCCCCAGACAAATAAATATGGTTATTTTCCGAAATCTACACAGCCCGTCCACGGTACAAATAATTTCATGTTTCCTCAAGGATAATCTGTATCGACGATATAAGCAAACCCTTCGAAATGCCATGATTGAAAAAGAGAGACTTAGCACAAGGGGAGGAGGGGGGGAACGGAGAGAGAAAGAGATTTGGGAACCGGAGTGAGTTGGAAGGAGAGGGAGTCTAAATCATTTCATCTGACCCCGGGCCTAAGCTACTGGACAAATTTAATGAAACACGGATCCCCTGCCTGGGACGGGCGGGGGGGGTCCTTTCTTCCTAAGGGCTCCGGGCCCGGAGGAAATGAGAGTCCCGCAGAGAATAACAGGGCAGAGACTGCGGGAAGGGACGGGAGCCAGCCAGCCCAGTCGATATTGGACTCCCGGTATCGGCCATTCGGAACGGCAAAGGTACCGAATTAATAAGATTTCTGAATCCCCCTAATCAGTTTTCATTAAATTTGAGCACACGTCTCCATACCATTTCTCAGCATTGGTATCCCTTAATTCCTCTCTTCCCATACACTTCCTACGTCATTTTTGATGCTAGATATTAGTGAACAAAACCGAAATTCCGTAGATTTCGTGTGATTCTGCCTCCCCTCGCTGGTTTGGGGTTGCTCACCATATTCAGTAGCGGAGTTAGTCACTTTTGCCACTTTGTATGTTTTTTGGGCATCCTCACTGCACTGTCTTGAAAAGTTTCAAGAACAAACAAAACAACATTATGATTGAAAAGATAAGTTCATAAAGTGACGCTATATTCGGCCCGCTAATCCAACTAAAGGACCTCACCGCCCAACCGCCCCCTTTTTGACCGACATAGACTTAGCCGATTAACAAAATCCCACCCCCATCAACACAAAGAAGACAAACAACATCCCCCAAAAACACAATAACAAGACACACACACACACAAAACAGACAACCACCATAGTATAAGTGACAGTGCAGTAAGAGTGCCCAAAAAACATCCTGAGTCCCAAAAGTGACTAACACCGCTCCTGAAGATAGCGAGCAGCAGAAACCGGTCTAGCAAAAGATCAAACCAGCGAGAGGAAACAGAAACACACAAAATCTACGGTATGCCAACCCCTCACAGACCACAAAACAGGTATTTTAAAACCGAAATTATTATTCGTAAAATTCAATTACGTTTATTTATTGCAAGTCTGTCTATTACCATTATTTTCCCACATAGGATATTTCTATTTCTCCAATATTGCATTATTTAAATAAATTAGATTTTGAGTCACATTAGGAGGTTATCTCCAGAATCGTAAATCTAAACGGTGATAGTTGTAAATTGAGATTTCGTGTTTCAGATTAGGTGACCGAAAGGAATTTATGATATAGATCAGCGCGGCAACACGGAAAAGTGTCGGTGCAACGAAAAGGGATGAAACTCGGGTAAGATGAAAGGGAAAGGAAATCCCAAAAGCCATTATAACGGGTGTCATCAGCCAACTCCTCTAATCGAATTCCGATACTCTCCGTTAGCGATCCGGCCCCCGTCCCACGAATATTTTTCCAACATTTTACCATCGTGCACATCGTTCAGGCTTGGAATTCAGATTGGATTTCATACGCTTAGGGGCGGATAGAAAACGCGGGTCGAAAGAAGTGTAAACTTTTAATTTGAGAGTCATTCGTAAGTACTTACCTTAAAATCCAACATCAGTGAACAGATAGCAGAAAAATTTCGTAAAATCAAAATATGCTCAATCCGATCCAACTGAAAGTGGCAGAGGCAATAAGGACACTGGTGTGGACTGCGCTAGCTCTCTGTAATTTGAATTTTATCCACTTCCAATAATTATACAAGGTTTTATAAAACGGCTCCTTCGCCTTCCGCTCTATTAGATGTAAGGGAATAAAGGAAAGGAAGGCGAAAACGCCTCCTTTCATTGAAAAACACTCTAGAATTGAGACACTGATTACATTTAAATCTCTTTTTAAAGTTTATGTGTTTAAATGTAGTTTAAGTGTTGGAGCGTTGCCAAGGAATTTTAATTAAAGAGTTATTTCAATTAATGCCCAATCGAATGACGAGGGCCTAATTAAATTAGGATGTCCCGAATGAGAAGTTATTGACCCAAAGTTCACACAATTGTAAGCTCTACAAGTACCACTTGCAGAGAATTCACATTCAGGGGTTTGATTATTGGTAAAAAGATAAGTCCGAAGTGGATAATTATGAGAATATAACATAAATCGTATGCTCTGCAACAGGTTTCTACAAAACGCCCTATCCGGGTAAAATATAAATCGGCGCCCATTTTAAAAATAAATAATACAGGCTTTATGCAGATATATTTTTCATCTTTAAGCCTGTATACATTTTTTTAACTGCCAGAGAAACATATCACGTTTATTTTTTTAAGGTTTTCAGGAACTCTTTTTAACATTCTTTGTCATCCCTCTCAACTCGAATAAAGTTTTCCAGTACCTGCTAATGACATTTATTGCCATAATTTCCAGTAAATTACAGTGCTAATGACACTGACTGCAACTGACAGAGTGCTAAACATAACGGCACCGAAATTAAATAATTACGAGGTGAATAATTGAATAGCCGGGGGGGGGGGCGGTTTCATAGGCGGATCCGTGGATTGTTCGTCGATTTTGAACGAGGTTGGGCCGACCACATAGCAGCGGACAAAGCATAACTGCGCCCTTTCACGCTACCAATTTTCGGGCCTCCGACGGGACGGTGCTTGAAAAAAAGAGGAAAAATTCGAGCGTTAGGAAAATACTCATCACGGAATTCGGCCGGTGGGAAAATAACGGACGGGAAAATTGTAGGTTAGGGAAACAATCATCGGCGGCGTGACGCGGCACTTATTACGCGATAACCCCGAACCGGCCACACCATGTGGAAAGAATCTTGAGTGTCCCGAAATATACACCAGAGGGTCGTTTTTGCATTACCATGACCCTGTTTTTCCGTCCATAGATCCTCATCTAAAACATTTTCAAATTGTACGTATATTGTAACTGACTGTGAATGATAGTTAATAAAAAATGATTCAGGCGAAAGATTATACAAACTGTCACTGGTCAGTATACGATTTATTTGAGTGCCTACTCCGGGGGTCCGTTGTTTGTGGAATATCCCTCGAGTCGGAACCGACTTAGCGGAGATGAAAAACGGGGAAGGTTAAGCCTCTTTCCGACTTAGAATCGAGCAGCGTTCGCCGGACAGCTGGAGGAGCGAGCCCTTCTGTAGTGGGCGTGAAGCCATTTGAAAACCTGACCGAGTCCAACTGCTTCTAGTTTAAGCCTTGCAATTTCACTAATAGAACGGGCCATCAATACGATGTGAGGAGATATTAGAACGATGAATATCAACAACGAAATAATGGAGTATTATTTCATGAGCGAATAAGGAAATTCGTCTACCCACGCGTTAGCGTTATGAAGTAGTATTTGAGCATGTAAAGGATTAACTATAACTATATTTCCATAAAATAGGAATATTTAGTACCGATTTGCGAATATAAACTAGTTTTTAGGGCCAGTTTGTGGTTAAAAACCAGCTTTATGACAGATTTGCATGAGATCCGACACGAAGACAGGGTAATTGTATACGGTAGACAATTTTGTCACGAGTAATGAATAGAACAGAGAATTATTCCGCAACTTAAAAAATAATTTCTATTTAATTTACTACGGAATAATACGATCGCAATTAAATATCTACAAAATATATCGAGGGAATATAAATTATTTGCAGTAATGGAAAACAATCCTAACTATGAAAGGAGACTCCTGGACTAATCGTTTTAATGGGAGGAGTGTGCAGTACACCTTGAACTCATCCCTTCATCAACCCTACTTAATCGATTATGAGCTAAACCCTTTTCAAAGTAGTGCAGCCTATGCTTAAACCATTGCCCTAAGTGGACGTGAATAATTTCGTGTGTTGCTAGCGCGGTTTGTTGTTACTAGCACTTTGGCTAGTTTCAGGTTCGAAATTATGTTATAATAAATAGTAGGATACTATTACTAGGATAAAATCGCTAATACCTAACCATAACTATGAGTAAATTGGCTAATAGTATGCCTGGTAATTCAATCAGAGGCGTATACCGAGTTACGTATATTGGGGATTTGTAAATTGGAGATAACGAAGTCTACTTCCTACGCGGGAATGTAGAAATAAAGGAGATTGAATCCTGAAATATTGAAAAAGGCGAAGCCACAGAAAAAGGCGCCGGATAAAGTGCCGTGTTGGCGAAAGCCCGCCCATCACCAGCTGGAGATTCAGGACCCGCGCTAATAACAATCTCAACATTTCCGTGGGGAGCCGACGAACGATTCATCGTCCTGACGTGGGGATTATTCCTGGCTGTTGGGGGAGAAAATTCGTCTTGAAATTTCACCGCGGAGCGGCGGTGATTTTCCAGTGGATTTCTCTGCCAAAATTTGGCATTGATCGAACCGTCGACGGAGGAATTGAACTGAAATACCGCTTATGTTTCGATAAAACGCACTGTTGGTTTAAGTACGGTGTTGCTGGTCCTCAAGAATAAAACGATTGGGTTTCCAGTTAAATTTGATTATAAGGATTAGCTTCCGTTTAAAATTCAAATGCAGTCCGCCGATAACGACAAATAAAAATGAATAAGTTAATACTTTACTAAGAGCTGACATATTATTCGCGGTGATACGGCAAAACCGCGATCAAGTTGAGCAATTTTTAGTTGGGAGTTTCTTACACAAAAGTTTTAATGAATTTTGTAAAATAAATAAAGTCATCACATAAGGAGGTCTAGTGTTACTTCCATTTCAAAATTATATTGCGAGTCATTGTCTAAATATAGATCTGTTTGGCTGTTAACCGGTAGAACAGAATTGTACTTTTGTCTTCTGAGTCAATCACTGTCCAGTTTGCTTGTACAAAAAACAAAACGATAAACAAATGCAACAACAACTAAAGCAGTTAGATAACTCAGTCTTAATTTATCGCTTCGGAATTCTCAGGCGGAATATACGTTTTGGGTCGTCTGTCTGTTGGCCCAATATCACTTTTATTTCTTAGAATCAAGGAATCAAGGATTTGTGGAAATGAAAACAGATTATTTTTCCCTTATAATGTCCCAATTTCTATGGTTAAGAGAAATTAAGTTAAGAGATTACTTAGGTAGACGGTCGATTTGTGCCAATTTAATAAATTTTGGTCGGAATTATTATTAATTACAGAAATGAAAATACGTACTCCTTCAACTAGTGTTATCGCCGATTGCGTAAACGCAGTTCCCCCGCCGGTTAGGTTAGACCGGGCGAGTCTATTCTGAGAGGCGTCGATATGAGATTAGAACGGTCTCCTATAGTCGAATCCAGTCAGAGACCGTCCCCAGCCGCCGGTGTTCGCCCTCGGTTTGCACAGATCCGTTTCGATTGGCCGAGCTCTTGGGGAGTAGAAAACCACCCGCTCTAGACTGGAAAGGAAATATGAAAAATTCCTGCACCCTGGCACCGATAGAGACTTCGGTTAGTACTCAAGCTATTGCGTCCAATACGGGATAAAGCTTTAGATTTCCAGACTCACGATCGCACTTTCCAAACGACCCAACCCCGCCATAACCCATACTACACTACACGTATTTAAACGCAGTTAATAGTACAGTAATCGTAACTTATCGTAAGAATTAAATTAATTCCCGTAACATTGACGACCACTACGAAAATTCATTCGCGTCAGATAAACATACAATTTCTTAAAAATTAGAATTCAAGACGGTATAGCCCTTTAACGAATTCATGAAAAATTGGCTTAAATGCACAAAATTGTCAGTTTGTCGATTCCATCGTGAGTTTTATTAATAATCTGCTCTCAATATGCATACTGTCTACGATAAAACGTAAATATTGTGTTGATTTAAATCACACTAACCAGCTAATCATTTAAAATATACATATTTATAATAAGGAAAGACAAAACTAATATTTTTTACTAATAGCATACGATTGGCCAAACAATGAATTTATTGAATATGAAGTTCTTAAAATTTAACAATCATTGTTGGAAATGATTCTCAACCGAATGAAATGTGGGATTTTTATTTCTTAAAATGTGTAACCGTTGGGAAACAATTAATCCGAAAGTATAAGCCGGACGATATAAGATAAAAATAACACACAGGAGTTGTTTTCAAGTTTCACAGAGACACCAGCCCGGGCAATACTGATATAGATATAAGCGTACGGTGGGACGTTTCGAGAAAGAGAGCGCGGAATGGGCGCAACTATACGTGTCGCCATTTAGTATGCATAGCGATATCGCTCTGCAGTCCGAACCGAAAACATTCAATCCCCCCCCCGAATCGGGGAACGTCCCCGCCGATTTGGGATTCCGCGATGGTAGAGGACAGCAACATGCTCCCTTAAATTCCCTACGGAAGTTATTTTTATCTTCCGGTTCGTATTTGGCCCGAATCACTTCCCATCGGTAAATAATCTACCTCTACCGCTGTCGAACTGTCATTTCTTAAATATTAACTTCAATAAGAGATGCAATATACAGTCGCAGATGATACGGGGGCTAAGCTGCTGATTTCCGGTTTTACAAACAGCAATTTTTTTCGAGAGTAAACTAGGGGAAAATTCATGGGTGTAACATCCAGTATATTACTAGCATAATTGCGGATTACCCGGCTCCAATTATCTCGCATAATATCTATAGGAAGGTAAAGTCACACACACCTAATCAGAATTACGACCATATGCGAACACAAGCACATAATTCTATCTACTAATTATGTAAGAAGTGCTCATTGATTCTAAAAAAAAATTAAATACTTAATGTTGTCAACGACCCGACTTTCGCACTATTACGCTAAGTTCCGAATATTAACAAAATAAATCCAGATATTCAATAAATCCAAAATTTAAAAAAATCGTTCTAAAGAAGATATGATTTTATTGTGAAATAATCCAGAAACTACTTGCGTCGATTAAGGAAAAGATAACACACATAACTGAGTACTGCTTTCCAAAGGCAGTCAACAAATAACTGCTGCAAAAACAAGAAGAGAAGTACCATATGAATCCGAATTTAAAGAAAGTAAATGGAATATTATTAGAAAATGTCAAAGAAATTAAATAAATTTCTATCCAACTCCTTCCAATAGCCCTGCGAATAACGTCATCAAATACCAGTCTTTCGCCTTGTAAATAAAGAAAAACATTTTCTATCGGTATGCTCTACTACTTAAATCTGGAAAACTATCCCGCTTTTTACACATGCCACGGCCGCGGTCCAAATCGTTCCTATAATAGAAATGAACATAAATCCTCTTTAAACAAACGCAAATGCCTAAGAAACACAATTATTTTCAAATCAAGAAACAGATACTGGAATATACAGAAATCCTACATTTCCAACTGCAGGAATGCCATAGCTCTTAAATTTCACTGCCGGGTGGAGAATGTTCACAATGAGAAATTATTAAATTCATTTATCACATAAACTGCAAACGCAAGGTATTTCTGCCCGCAATAAATTTAAACAAAAGCGTTCATTTTAGTCTTCAGAAACTGCAATATGAGTGAATGCGTAGTTTAATTTACTTTACTGTTTGTTTGCGTGCAACCTTTATTACATCATACTGAATAAAGTATAATACTATAAATCTTGGAAAAATGCTAGTCGTTGCTGTTAATGCATTATTCAAACAGCGGATAAACAATGGCAATTTTTCTTTTCAAATATTGCCGATTCGACTTCTAAATCGTTACAGGAACATTGTTAAAATATACTGAATTTTAAATTCATCACATATAAAGAACAAAACATTTTAAGATCTCGTATCTCAACAATTTCCATAACACTGGTCACGGCCGCCAATTCGTGTTGCCAACGTTCGTCCCGATATTGGTGTCGTTTATAATAAATATATTCTTATTTGCCAATCAATCAATATTATTGATTTTTAGTAGGAATCAATAATTTAATTTACTAAATCGCGTTTTTAAGTTATAAGAAGTTGAAGACTGCACCAAAAACGCGAAATCGGCGAAAATATATCCGGCAAGCGACCAGTTTAAATACTGGAATAACTATCGGATGTAACCATCAGAAAAAACTAACTGAAATAACTATGCCGTTGATGTTTGGAAAGCTGGTCTAACTTAGAACCAAAATTAGAGAGTGGAGGCATATACATAATCGCACGAGAAATGAGGTTCCAACCCACGAGACCCTCACGCAAAAATTTTAAAGTACAAAAAAATGTTATATCCTGTAAGTCACGCAACATACGTCGCTTATCAATTTAAAACGCGTTTTAAATGGTTTGGTTGCTCGGCAAAATATCCACATATATTAAAAACTGATTGTTTATCTTTTTCGCTCAAATATGGAAAATTTACGCTCTACCTACCTTGGCGAAATTTTACAAATCGACCGGTTCCTTGGTTTCAAAGGATCGACAGATCAATATGTTAGATAATTATATTGTAACTGTATACAATCAATGTGATAGGAATATTAAAAAAGTGATAATTTTCTGTTTACTATAACCACCAGACTGCCAACATTTTATTTGGAACCATCGAAGAAGATCGGGACACTGTACGTACTTCATAAAACGTATTTCTTAATGTAATTCTAATGAAAATTTCATGTCAATATAGAATATGCTATGCTCCTTAGAGAATAAAATAATTATTGTTTAACTGCGCAACTATAGCCGGTCAGGTATTCAATCAATTTTCAATAAGTGACATATATGTAACTGATATCAGATTTAAAGGTAAGAAAAGAAATACCGTATCTTATATAATTTGCTTATAGTTCACACGGCAAACGTTGTGAACTGTTATATTAACAATATAGATAGATTAGATATTCTTTCCAACAATAATTTTTAATAAAAACTGACTTTCTATTAGGAGGATTAGTTCAGGTTGGCCATATAATACTGGCGAATATTGAGGTATAATATAATGATAGGTATTTGATTTTCCCTCGCATTTGTTACATTTCTTTTGCAACACACACAATAATAATTTGATCTAAGAATACTTACTTTTCAAGGGACTTCGTACTTTTGATTTACGTTGTAAGAATTATTGGTCAAATTAAAAATCTGTAGGCTTGAGGCTGTGGGGGAGTGGGAAGTCGCGTCTTACGGCGGATTGTAGACAGCAGACCGGAGTGGACCGTTCGCGGGTAATTCGAGAGGGGAACTGAGCTGAGGGTCCGGCTCTGGGGGTGGAGAGGGAGGGCCTTCCTCAATGAAGGGGAGCGCAACCGGAGTCCAGACTGCGCAAGCCCGCCAACCAACACACAAGCACAATCACAGGCCCACTATCCTGCCCAAAAACAATCCTTTCCTATCCATGTTTTCAAACAACAGTCAACAAAACGTATGGACGCACAAGAGGCTACAACGAGAATCATCCGTCTTTGATCGAGACAAGCCTCGGATGTTTCACTTGCCTCCTTTAATTGCGAAAACCGTCGTTAAATGCCACACACCTTTATTCCCGTAGATTTATATAGTAAAGAAAGTTTTTACAAGATTGAGTAGTTCGGAACAAAGTTTTATTAACGGCCAAACGTTAGGATCTACAAATGGCGGGAAATGCCTCAGGAACGGAAAGCAGGTGGGACTTGTAAGAAAAAGTAGTTTAAAAAAGTTTTTCGTATATTTTAAATTACCGTTTAGATAATTTACTGTACGGACAGCGTAAAACCATACCACAAAGCGGGTTTCCGATTGCATTTTATTTTCCTATATTCTCCTTATATTTTCGTGGATAAAGCATTGATACTTTTATATTTATAGTTCTAATGTGTATGATTCAAAAAGTAATAACATCCGATAGTTCCATGACTATTACAATAAAACCGTGAAGGGACTGTAAACCCCGAGTGTTACTATTCCCTCGGGGGGGTACCCTCCGAAACACATGTGCCACGGACGCTCTGTTAATGGAAAGCGGAATGTGTTTTAATGCGTTCAGCGAGGACTGAATTTCTTTCAACTTGACTGATTCCGACACGAGTTTGGCTCGAAACCAATTCAAATATCGAAATGCATAACACTCGTTTCCGCCGTTATTATGCAATGTAACCATAAATGGCAATCCATAAAACCCTGTCGTATAAATATACATATACTTTTCTAATTTGATATACCTGTAGGGGTAATATGTACTTTAGGTCATTTGCTAGACCGGTTAAAAGACCTAACCAGCGAGAGGAGACAAACTTTATTTAATAAACCAAACCAAACAGAGGACCCTGATTAATTGGGTCCCCCGTTACTCTTGATTAAGTTCTAGCTTTAGTCAGTAATTTTACAAGTTAGGATGATCAACCTCTATTATTTCTTTTCCTAACCAATACGTTAATATGTGAATAAACATTTCTGATGACATACATATTTAAAATCGCATTAATATTAAGCTATTTGTTAAGGTTACTAACGTAAATATTTATAAAATACAATACAGAGAATCTTGGTATACAGGGAAGTCATTTGCAGAACCGAAGACCTTGCCTAATCTTGCTGGTTGCATTGCTTTGTTATTATATTAAATTATATTATATTAACGTTAAATCATCCGATCCGGGATTTAGGATGAGATTACTGTGCTTTAAGACAGAAAACCAGTAGAGCAATAAGGACTTGGTTTTCGAACTTGAGGGCGCTTTCAGATGTCAGGACTTGGTTGCAATATCTGTTACAAGCGCCAGGCCTACCCTGAGGGCTTACCACTGTAATTTTAAACTGATATTCTCAACGAATTTTGGTGAGGAATTCGGATACACATTAAATTATATTAATTGGACTGTATTTGAATTACAGGATGTATATTCTACAAACTGTCCTGATTTTGTACGCGCAAGAAATAATGTGTGAAGCGTGTGAACAATTAAAATGCGTTTTTTATAATGCTACGTAATGTGTCATGAGGAACAGTGAAAATTCGTCCTTTTTATATTTCCGAAATGGATTCAGAGAAAGCAAACGAAAATTAAATATTTACACTCCATCGTCGGGCCGGATCTGGATATTTATTTTGCGAAAGCATTATATAAACGAGTTTTCAACGGAGCCTCACTTCACATTGTGCTTAAAAACAGTTAGAAATAACACAGTTAAGAATCTGGTTGCAACATGTTGTGTTTCAATATATTTTATGATAATTAGACACATTATTAATACAATAAAGAAGTGTAAAGGTTATTGCCGAATAAAGGACAGGAATTCTTGCAGTTCATGCATATGTATGTAACCATATATTTAAATAATTATATCCAGTCGGTATACCCTCAATCTTGCGATATATCCCTCCCAATTCATTTTCTACTTCCACAAAGGACACTGTACGGTAGGGCGTTCGTGAGAATTTTAAATAATCGTTCTATGAAGGGTAGAAAATGGGGTTAAAGAGCTTTCTTGTGGGGCTGGAAAAAAATTACCCCGACGTGCTTTATTACTATACATTGTTGTTGTTTTTTCTCATATCGCGGAATTTCGGTCCTGAAAGGGGGCCAAATTGCCTATTAGTTTTATTAGCGGCGGTTATACCGCGGGGATTTTTTCAGATTTATGAAAGGATGTCTGAAATTCCACCGGCTCTACGGGGCATGCACTGCCCTGCTTGAGTATTGTGGGTAGCTGAAAGTTGCACTCGTTTCTTTCACGCTAATAATAGTTATAATATTATGTAAATGACCGCATAAACATTGGTGGACAGTGTTTTGGAGAAGTTTATTTTGGAATTTATACCAAATTAATTCTTCCGAGTTCTGCTAACTAAATTCCCCATTATTACAACGTAATGTGTACACAACTAAGATTCAATTTGTATAAATACTATTTCACGAACTATCATAATTGAATAAATTTCGAATTTAATTTCCGTATATAATTAGGGTTGGTTACGGGCAGGAGGTAATTGAAGGTGAAATACCGAATTCTCCGACAACAGATGACCGACATAGCAATTAGAGAGACAACTTTTAAAATACACTTTTTCAATATACATTTTAATTTATTTAAACAGTACTAATTTCATCTGTACTGAATTTCATCGATATATAGGAAACTACGAGGATTATTGAAGAACCACTAGATATAGTGCTACCAGTGGGATATCCTACAGTTGTATCCTGCAGGTCAAATTTGAGCAGTATCTCGACCGATGCCCACCTGCTCATGTGTGCGATCCTGTAATATGCATTCGGTTGAGCACGGGAGAGCTCTTACGCTGCCCGATCCCAGTCAAACTCCAACCCAGAGATAAACTGTTTATAAAGCAGTTAGTGGGGACGCTACACATCATTCTACATAACTTACATCACGAATAAATATTACATCGGATATGTATTGTAATTTTGTTATCTCGGAAATTTGTACAATTATTAACTTGTAACTTGCTTTATTCCTGGTTGTATTTGCGAAATGTTTCGCCACTTCAAACATAAATTTCTGTCAACCGAATTTTTAAGTTTCACTTATAAATGAAGAACCCAAGTTGGAATGTCCGCGGACATACTTTGAAAAGTTTGTTTCACCGGGGAGGAGAAAGGGACCCGCTAGAAACCCGGGCTTAATAGGGCCCAGCTTAAATTAAGGCGAGCCGATTAGTTTGGACAAAAACTGTAAAGCGGGCTAATTACAGGGGAAGTAGGGGCGGTGTACTGCCCCTTGCGGCCTCGGTTTAATTCCGACACCCCCTCTATCATTCCAACCGACCATCCATCATGCCCCGTTTTTCTCACCATCTTTACCTCGTCCACTTCTCCCACCTTCATATTTCAACGCGCCATCAAACTCCCCGCGATACTCTTCCGTTTCATTTCCCCCTATTTATCCTATACCATATTCTCGATGTTGATTGTTGTTACGCGGCTTGCCTTCAGTAATGCAGAGTAACAATGCCTATTATTTGTACTGTGCTTAAGACCAGTTATCCCTTCTTTTCCAGCGCCAATTATGGATTTATTTAAAAACGTTCCGTAAACATAATGAGTCATCCAGGTGACCTGCTGTCGTTCCAGACTGATTTTGGATTATTTTCATCGGCATCAGCGAAATTAAATCCGGGCAAAATTTTAATATAATTGGATAAATATTAATTAATATAATTGTATGGGAAACATTTATGATCCCTATTTAGTGATTAACCGGAAGGTATTTTCGCACCACTGTTATTCAACTATGTGAAATTGCTTGGAAGGTTTACATTTGTATAATTACGTTTGAAATTTACTGTGATCCAAGATTTTGTGGATAATAAATAACCAAAAAGACTTCGTTTTCTAATTTTATATATTCTATTGTAGAATTAATATTGTAAAATTATTAGAAACTTCCAGCCATGACTTTCTACAAAAAATGTAACTTAAAATACAAATTTCTATATTTGATATATTTTTATATCATAGGTACAAGTTTCTTTGAATTTATAAAACGTATTTCGTTGTCTATTATTACTATATTAAAATCGTATTGTTTACGTAATGGAACCATAAAAGGCTATATTTATTTATTTATTTGTTGATTTATATCGCACAATTTAATAAACAGATTAATACTTTAAGACAGGCGTCAATCTGTCAGAAGCAAACTGTTTCTTTGGCACCAGGTATATCAGTCTGATCAGAGTCTAAATAAAATCGGACAACAGTTCGCTGTTATAATTCCCGCCTAATATGTTGAGTATTGGCTCTGCCAGGGGCCGATTGTTGATTTTGGCCGCTTGCCAACTGAAAACAAGCAAACGTTGTTTAAAACGGCCTAAGACCCTGCAGCTTTTCTCGCTGTGAGCTATCGCAACCAGGCACAGGAAACTCAAAACAGATAAGAATAAAATAACAATAGCGATTCTCCGATAACTCTTCCCCAATGGAAGACGCTGTTTTTATACGGGTGAAATAAAGGAAAAATCCATGTTACGCCCACTCCGGAAAGTATAGGATTCAGTTCATATTTTAAAAATATAGAAAAAAGAACATTGGAAGAATGCCGCCGCTGGAATCTGACAGGAATAACTTTCACCTTTCTCTGAACAGCGTGTTACGTCTCGTTTCGGGAATTGTTTTATAAAACTTCTCTGGAGGAGGAAAAAACTTGGTTTTTAAATCTAGAAATGAACCCGGGTCTCCACGACCGGATGTTTTTGAGCGGTTAATTAAAAATGCTCCAATTTCCAGGCAAGTTTTCTCTTTTTTGACAGAACTTTAGTCCTTTGGTGGTACTGTCCCTAACTTACGTATCCGAACATATTAATCTAAGTTTTATTATTTAACCGCTATTATCCGCACTTGGATAAACTAGAAAAAAAGAGTAATACCGGAAATTCCATCAATTTGTTCAAATCATCAATCCAAATAATTCGTATTTTATAATTTGCGGTTTATAATAATCTCGGAAGGTTGATTGTATGTAAATGTAAGAGGCGGGCAGTGTTTTTGGCCTGAAAAGAATAAGAGGTGTGGAGTGGAGACTGGTGTTGTGGGGAGCCGACACCGGACCCTCTGGCTGTAGAAACGAAAATCGACTCTTCTGTTTCGGCCCGTCCTCACGTCCTGCCCGGGGGAATGGATTCCGTTGAAAATCCTTTAAAGGAAGAGACTTCCAGAGACCCGTCCGAGAAAACCGAGGATTTTTCCATTATGTTCGCTCGAACCCAACCATTAGAGAGTTATCAAAGTTAATCAGTCCACAAACGAGCTATCGCCCTGTCGTGATGTACTGAGTTTTTATTACACCGTGAAAAAATTATCATATTTCGCCTGCTTTGAATTGCAAAGAAACATAACGTGGATAAAATATAAATAGAAATATTGATTACGTCTATAATATAACTCTATTGTTATTCTTGAGAGATTACACACGTACGCACAGATATATTGTTTGTTATGCATTTTCCTAACTTAATAAATAATAGGCGTCTAAACGCCTCAGTATTATGCACGCGATTGTCGAAAATTTCATTTATCTGCGCCGTCGGTCTCCAATCAGAAAAGTAGAGCGCCTCTATCATGAACATTATTATTACTGAAAACTAAAATAAAATGAAAATAAAATACTTACGGTATAATAATTACCATTAAATAGTATTTTGGTTCGGTTCATTTTATACTAAAACTGAAAATGTGGATGGTAATAGAAAACAGACGGTAATTTATTTCGCCAACAGACCACCACCCAAAATCATTAGGCAAAATTTTAAAAGCATAAATAGCGGTATAAAATGAATTTCCGCGTAAACTCTGGGGACTGGGGGCGATACGAGTCTTTCGTACCGCCGAAGACGGTATAATTAGGTCGCCGGTTGGTGGCTGTCGTAGCCAAAAGGTGCAGCCCCCAAAACGCTGCCCTTATTAGTTGCCCTAATTTACCTCCACCCTTTCAACTACCCCCGGCCAAACCGTTCCTAAGTATAATAAACCCAGCATGTGATAGTCCCCTTAAAACGGCTACTCGTGTAGTAAACATTATACACGAAAAAAATGAACACGCCTTTCTTTTTTTAACTACGTTACATATATCAAATTATTCCATTTTCCCCAAGAAAGAATTTGTTTGAACAAAATTATCTAGCTGTATATAGAATCTCATTACAACTAATTTCACAATTAGCAGTTGTGGATAAAAGAACTCGGGTTACGCTTTCGCTCTTTGCCGGAGCCGATAATTTGACTCAGTATTATATTTTATGTGTGTTCTTTATACTTGTCCCCTAGGAATTTCAATTGAACTGTAACGCAGGTAACATTTATTCATCTTCCACCGTGGAATTTTTTTCAACCAACGTCTAGCGTAATAATAACAAAGACTTGATTGCGTAAATGAGTATTTGGCTAATTCAGCGTTGGCCGTTTTGTGCTGCGCGCAGGCCTCGACCTCAAAGTTTCCGCTCAAGCCGGCAATTTCCGCTGTTTGGGTTGGCCGTGGTTGGGAGGGCGGGATAAATATGAGGAGGCCTAGGGTAGGCCGGGAGGTACCGAAGGGGAACCGAAGTCAATATACAAGTTTCGACACCTGGGTTCTGAATAATAGATGGCCCGCCGAGGACGAGGAGGAGGAGGAGGAGAAGGACGACAGTCGGTCCCGAACTTGTTATGCGATGCAAATGTCCGAATTTAATTCTGATGGCTCGGGAAATAGGCCTAATCGAAAAAGTCGGGCTGAATCGAACAGACACCCGCAGCCACTCAGACCATACGTTTACAGACAATTTACAAGTGTTAATACAATCATTCTCATTTGGCAGCATCTTATGAGTTATGTTACTTGGTCGAGGAATAGAGCCAGTCCGACTTCTCGCGATTTTATATCTTGTTAAAATCAACAATCCAAATGTTTTTTTATTATTTTGTATTATTGGAAAACCAGGTAATTAATGCGCCTGTATCTTACATTATTACATACTGTTTATTCCAAATGTATAAAAATACAGCCGCTATAATTGTTAAATTGTAATAAAACGTTTAAATTGAGGCAAAAAATAATAATTACCCGATATATTAATGTTACTGACTGTAGCTAAAAAAGTTAGTGAACAGGCACAGAAATAGACGGCGTCAATCAATACTAGACCCGCACTACTTGTGTTCTGCGTTTTAGCATAATCATCTTCGAAGGGGCTACAAATTGGCAGACTTTGTTATAGTCTATTGATTTGATTCGCGTTACGACCTAATAATATTGCTTATACAGAATACAAATTTTGTAGGGAGTGTTTCTAATACTTGCTTCGAAACTAGTTTCGCGAGACCGTTGCAACCGAGTTTTTACTAACTCCATTTAAAGTTCTTCGGTCTTCATTCGATAAGTTTCTCAAATAAATGTACAGAATTTAATTAAAATAATACAACTTGTGTTTTTCCACAAACTAATTCCAGTGAAATTATAAAAGAATATAAAAAAGCACATAGACGCTCATATTCACGAATTTGAATTCACGAATGATTCTGATATTTTAATTCAGTACTTACATGCGCAATTGTGCTTTCGCTTATACGCGTTTGATTGTGATAATCAATAAGGTTTTCTATATAGTGATAAAAGCATACGCTGATATTCTTCGCAACACACCTGAAACAGCTTTACGCCACTGCTTCGACGGCTGGTGCGAATATAAGTACTAGTACGCAGATCAGCGGGTGCCGGATAAAAGCGCCGGGAAGGTGAAAAAATACCAAAATGTACAGCGGAATCTTTCCAGTGTTATTACTCGGGACTTCCGTTGTCAAACCCGGCCAGCGGAGTCAGGCCTAACAATGGAAAAGGCCCCCCGTTCGATATTGAAGACTTAAGTCCCGGAAAGACGCTATTGTTTGCCGAACCCACTGCGTCCGCTCCGACACTTTCCATATTTGACCCCTTAGCTTCACATTCAAATAAAAAATATTTCCTGGATCATTTTTCACCTTTTCCGGTAATATACATTAAGCATTAAAAAACCGATGGATTCTATAATTTTACTACTGCAACCAAATTTGAATATATTATTGAACTATTTCCCACAGGTTTTCCTTCATTCTAGATTCATCCAACCATTTTTACGCAGTTACTATGACAGTCATATTCATTTTAATATTTATGGAACATTAAACGAAAGCAATTATGAAATCTCTAAAGCTACCGTATTAATCCACTTAATTCAATATAATAATATAATGTAATATTTAATGACAAAATTCGATAATGAATGTACTAGCTTTATATTAAAAATTTTATTTGTGTGGAATTTTTTTCCGATCAATGACTATGGTAACCAGCTGCAAATAGAAAGTTCACGTTCGAGAAAGTTTTCGTGTTTTCTTTTCTTTCTTTCATTCCATTCCGTTTGGCTTGTCTTAGGCTTTCCTGTGCGACCGCGCATTAATCTTCTCAGGTACTCAATACCACACGAATAAATAAAACATCTGGAGTCCGGCTGCCGCCTTCTGGCCAATACCTTTCCTCAGGTAGACGTGTACAAATACCATTGTTTAGTATTTGAGAAGTTTGTTATCTATCTGTTGGTGGGGTGTGGGGTCACCTGCTGTTCTGAAAGGAGTACAGAGTTGTGGACTGGAGTGGCGACGTGTGACGACCTTGTGAATTTAGATTTATTACGGTCAGATATCTCAGGATAACAATCGACATCCGTCTAAAATACCGGTCGTAATTTAACTGGGTCAGAGAGAGAGAGAGAGAGAGAGAGAGAGAGAGAGAGAGAGAGAGAGAGAGGGATAGAGAGACACGGAGACATTGATCGTCGTCCCTAATCTATTCGTCCCTGGTGTTTGCCCGGGGATATTTGAAATCCGCGTTAACAGCAAGCCCCAGAGTTTTACAGCCCCGCGAAAACAGACCGCTGTTATCTTACCCTGTTTGCTCCCAGCATTAGTCGATGCATGCAGACACTCTTCAAAATGTTTTTATTTACCCCCCCAACCAATTGTTATCCCGGACCCCGGCGGATTTCCAAGGAACGCCGAATTACTTAACAGCAATAAGTTTATATCGAGTGGAATCTATTTCTGACGGCAATAACTTTCGGCGCCCGAACTTGCAATACAATAGCCCCGATTCTAAAGCCGTTTACTGTTTCCAGATGAAACTCTATTCTCCAATCTGTCAGTGGCTACCAAATACTTGGCAGGAATTAACCGGTGTTTGCCAATCCGAAAGTTGTGTTAATACTAAACAAAAATTTCGAAATTATTCCGATAATGGATTTCAATGTTATCTGCAGAATTTTAACAGCAAATTATATTATTTTATTATATACGTTTTTTTATACGTACTGCACGTTTAAAGAATGTTACTATACGCGTTAATGCTGTTATTATGATGAAATATCGTCGAAAACCCGTCAATCCCAATTAGTTCATGCATTAGCATTAATTACCCGTCAGGATCATTTGCCATTTTCACCTCGTTATATCTACATGTGGCAGCACTTTTGGTGTCCCGACAATTATGAAATATTAATATATAATACGCAGCCCAAAAAAGGTGAATCCCACGATTAAAGCTCCGTCTTCGCGCATTTCGACAATCAGCAACAATGCGCGAGAAACAAGTACAGAGAAAAAAATTCATCTCTTCATCAGTGGTGAGGAGAACATTCGAAGAGAATTTTCTAAATTTTGGCCACATTATTGAATAGAAAAATTTGAGATCCCTTTGGTTGTTTGCTTTAGAACGTTGCCGGGCCGTTTTGAGTCGGTCAATAGAAGGGTTTTCCAGCGTTGTCTCGTTTGCTATGAAAGCACACGTTCTATAACAACTGTTACCTAGAGTGTACTGTGTGAGCCTTGTGTTGTGAGCTCGGACAACCAAACTTCTGGGTCCTGAAATTAATGACCGCCGTTTGCCGGCCACTTTATTAAATCAATTAAAGCCTATTGTTCCCAATTTTCAAAGTAAACTTTAGCTACCGAGTTTGATTCAACCCGTCTATCAATTTCACCTGTTTCAGCGCTGGCGCGATTTGCCATCCGGTCTCGTCTGTTTGATTTCATTTCATTAGTATTAAACCGAGGTTTTCAAAAACATCGGCTGTCGATGGAGCCACATGTGCGGAGAAATTGCTTTATACCGTTACAGAGTAACAGAAAAGGAGCCTAAATTAACACGAGTGATCAAACTGACTGCGAAGACGAGATGGGTTCAAACAGACAAAAACTGACATGGCTTGATAAACATTATAATTGGCCTGTTGAATAATATGATTCGTATCATAACAATAAATAAAGTTTCCTTAGTATACTCGTTAGTATACTGATTGTTAATATTCCAAAAAATAACACTGATCCTATTGTCGCATACGCAAATTAAATAATACAATATATATTAAAGAAATAATTTATTTTTCCATCTTAACCAGAAGGATAAAATATAATTTTTGGTACATTAAATACGAGCCGAATTTTCAACCACGATCCCAGCGGTGGCTAATCCCTTGGAAAGAGATAAATAAGTAAATTTTAAAGCTGTCATGTCAGTGTCCGGACAGTGACCGGGGGGACCTTCGAAAAAGGCACCCTACGGAGTTTCCGGGCGACGTTGATGCGAGTTTTTATTTTATTATTTTCTTTATAAAAAAAACAGGAAACCGAGGGCCGGGTGGAAGGAGGGACAAAAAAGTGTTTTGTAGGTTTATACAGAAAAGGGAACGTATGGTAACTACTCTCTAGTATTCTGTACCGTCACCTATATTTGAAATTTTAATCTGTACAGCTACTTTTTTTACCTGAAAAAGCATGGTACAACCGACAACAAACAATTGTGGCTGGGTATATAATGAATGGGAAACACGCGAAGGGAAATAATTCGAAATCATAGGACCACCAATACTTCGTGACTTCTTAGCTAGAACAGGTGTTTGAGGTGGTTATATAAAAAAAATACAGGTTCTCGAAAGAGAGGAATTATTTTATGACTATACAATCTGCGGTTATGCACAATCTGTAGCTATAATGAATTCTAAAATGAGGCACCTGTCATATTCAACTTTCGCGACCTCACGGACAGTTGCAGTATAGACTGCAACGGAAGACAGCTAACGGGGACGGACGAATGGCACCGATGACGATACCGCTTTTGGCGAGGAATTATGGCTGAGAGGAGATTTAACGTGGTAAGAAAGTGGGCGCGGGGGTAGCGGCCTCCGAAGTAGGCGTTGTTGTGGACATTGTTGAACGGTCTGAGCGCGGCGGACTCCATTAGTTTCCGCCTCATTTCTCCCGCAAAACATGACCGCTCTTCCACAAAGCTCCAACCTCCCCCCGGATACCCATTGCCCATTGTCAAGTTCATACCGGCAGTATATCTATTGTAATAACTAAGAAGCGATACAATTAATTATTGCGAATATATATTACGAATTATGTAAATGTGTTAAATAATAATTAAGTTTTGAATTGTAGTGCATATGTATAAACGGAAGATTTGTTCTTGTATAATAATAGAATCATGTTATCCTTGGCGTTATCTACCTTGATAACAACGTAAGCTTAATCTCTTTAACAGGCCTGGATAAAAAATGTTAGGCCTTTATCATACATTCTTGTCTACATTGTTGCTTCTGCGAAATGTTTATATAATATCCAGTACCGTTATTAGATACGATGCCTTATGTTTTAATTTAATTTTTTAAAAATATTTTTGCCTTTGCGATTTATATATGTAACACGTAATTATGAAGCAAGTTTAATAGTCGCACAGTTTGTGTAGTAAAGATAGATTTTTCTTATTTTTCATCTTGTCGCAGAAGTACTACTTACTTTATGGCCTAATAAAAACGAGTTTACGATAAGCGCTATATAAAGTCTGTTCAGGATAAATAATTATTTTATTGCGTAATAAAAAACCCAATATTTATTAATGAAACAAATCACATAATGATTTGTTGCTCAATTAAAAAATCTATACTATCTCTCGTCTGGTTGGCATTAGTGAAAGTTATTTTTTCAAACTGCCTGGCCTTAATATTAAAGAATTAAGTTCTTCAAATTTCCCCTTCATCGTGCAATCATTGGCTTATCATGGATGGTGGATTTTTGATCGATATAAAAATTAAAGGTCACTGTAACTCGGCGAAATTCTTATGCAATATTTCATATCATTCTTAGCGTACTTAGAGCGATGTATTGGACAGGCATAGGGTCCCCACAGACACAGATATATACCGCCCCCCATTTACATCACTAATGCTACGTTTATGTCTTGAACGTTCCACCAATACAAATATTGACGCATTCATTTAACGTCAGACTCTTCACCCACCGCCTCCGCCGTATGTACTCGGGGCGCGTGCAATAATAATACCACTTCTTTCGGAGGTTCTATTTGGACGGCTTGTCGAGTTTTGTATGCGCGTCGTATAGCGGAGGCATAAATTATGGATTCAAATGCTTGTGCCATTATTGTTGTCAACAGAAGAAATAGAGAAATTACCCGAAAGTGAAATATTGGAGTATCTCAATGCAACAATTTACTATGTCGTTAGCTTTTAAAAATTTGACTGCGAACATTTAAATAATTCTTTACTTAACCAGTGGGATCCACTTAGTACAGTTATAAGGGCGTTTTCTCCGCTATTGAAGATCGTGAGAAGGTCTTATACACTATATTCTATTTTTTAAATGATATATTAAGATTTATTTTAAAAGGAGTATGTAAATGTTTCTAGCGTTTTAAAAACTGGTTGAAATAATGACATATAATGTACTTAATTCATAATTAAGTTAAATACAGCAAATTTCATGCAATTTATTTTCGATAATTTGCTGACGGATTGTTAAATAAAATTGGACGAATGGCAGCTAAGAGATAAGTCAATGATATATAGGATCAAATTTTTAATTTAAACTCGATTGTGCCCCATCCTAAATTTTTGTCACATTTGAAATTGTGATTGCGAAAGGCCAACGGCGTATTATTAAAATAAGCGGAAGACCGCGGGTGAATAACGCGGTTTGCATTTGAATTTTTAGATTGGATTTTTCGGAAGTTTAAAACTCAACTGAGTTCTCTTTTTTGAATGGATTAAAATTAAAATTCTCAACAATCGTACAAGCTCCAACTTCAAGAAGCGTAATTTTATCCTAAACTTTCATTATGTAAAATAATGTCGAGTATAATCTCGTCACTCTCGAGTAGAACCTATTGTTGCTTCGTGAAATAAGGGTCGAGTTCATTTCGTTTAATGATTGTAGTTAACGAAAACAAAACCGTTTTAAAGTATAAGAATGTATTAAATTGGTTACAATGAATATTTTCTGCCTGTTTTTTATTTACTTTTCTTTTTACGGTTAACAGACTGGTTCTTGCTTTTAATTTCAAGCTGAGTGTTAAGAAAATTTAGAACATTAATTGGCCCTTATAATATCATATGTCCATGAACAATTAGAACCAATTTCTCCTATTAGGATTTGACTAATCATTCTTTCGAGCTTATTGATCGCCAAATTTTATCCCAGATATTTTTTTCAGATAGTAAAAAAAAAACGAAATGTTACTAATATTTAATTTGTCAGGTTTGTCAATATTTGACAAAGAAAATTAGAGAACAATCAGTTTGGTGTATCGCAAATATTCATCGACCAAGCACAAGACGACCACGTTTGAATTAATATATCTGTCTAAAGTAACGCTTTAGATTTATTTGTTTTTTAAATATAAATAAATTAAATGAAAAAATCAACTCTTTTATTAAATAAATGCCTCTGGACGGGCGGGAGAAATAAAATCAAGATAGAATAGGGCGTTAAATGTCTGTAGTGCAAAACTGGAAGCTTGAAGCCAAAATCAGATTGGGAAGTACACCAAGGGCCGGCTTTGGCCGGCCATACACGCCGAGTTTCAACAGTTGGTAACATTAACGAGCCCATTTAACAACGCGGAGAAGACTAGCCGCACAGATTGACCTCTGAGGATTCGCAGGAGTTTCATCCGACCGGCGAGTTTTCAACGGATTTGAGCGTTTCAGGATCTCGGCACTTCCATTCAGACGCTCACCCAATTCGCGCCAGTTCCGAAATTCTGCAGGATATCATTCAAACCGTCAAATGTGTTGGTGCCATAGTTTGTTCAGTTAATTCGACGGTCCTCGTGGACGCTATTTTACATTGGACCAAGTTAGACATACATTAATATCTCCGGATGGAGGTGAACCACTAATAAGCAGACGAAATAGAATCCTAACACGATTATTTTATAGTTTTATCTTACGCTAGAACAAAAAATTGTTGTTCATTCCCACTTATATGATCCATAAGGCACTTCCCTTACGGTAACTCACGATCCGCATAAATTGAAAGTTACGTCTTATCCAAATTTCATATTAACAATACACGTTTTTACAGACGGCGACTTATGTTGTCATCCTGATTTCAGAGGCCGCAATGCATACTATATTGAGTCTAGACTTTATTGGGTTCAATGTACATGTTTAGAAACAAATTAATTTATACACCCTTGTTTGGGCTTTGTTATGATCACGACCGTCGTCCTTAAGACTCCTCCAGTGTCCAATTATTACTAACTGGCGGTATAACTCAGCCCGCCCACAAGGTGGCGTCATACGCATGGCATAAATGACACCCTCGTGACATTTAATTGGATGTTAGCAGGACGTTTTATTACAGTCAATTGTAAAAGGACAATGTTACAAAGGGGTCATTAAGTGTTATCACAAAAAGTATGCAAGATACCATTTATTGAATTTTATTTTCTTTAAGGACGATGAACCGAATAGTGATGAATGTCGTATAGGTGATTTACCTTCATAGCATTTCGGGACGTAAAACAACCATAAATTAAAGACAACAAGGATGAGACGACGAAGGGTAAATGCTACGTCATATGTGGCATTGTGATTGATAGTGCAAAGTGATAGGTGAGCACTGGGAGGACCGCTATTAATCACGGTAGAGGTAGAGGCCGGATTTGAACTTCAAAGGATTGAAGGTATTAATACAGCTTTCAATCCTGTTCCCTTCTGGCCATACTTCCAACTCCAAGCTAATAGCTTTCGTAGATGTAACCATCATAACATTCCAATGCACTTATTTCAATTTTAATGGGCTGTGAGAAATATTTGTAGAAACTAAATGAAACAAGTAAGGAGGTCTAATCATTTGAAAAAAGCATTTCGATCTTCTTTTCCTATGCGTAATCATCAAGAAACTACTTATAAACAATACAGTGTTATTTAAACGTCGTGCTACATAGAGCAAAGATATAAGAACAAATATTTTGGCTACTTCAATATTATTTTTATTGTCCCCATGGTAACCAACCACATTTATATTACTGTAATGGAAAATAAGATTCCCGGGTGGCGCTATCCGTTTTCACTGTGAAAATACTTATAGGCAGAACAATGCAAGTACATGGTCAAAACAATTAGCACTTAATGAAATTTAATTTATCGAATGCTCTGACATTTAGCTTCGGTTGGGATAGGAAAAAAACTGATTGACTAATTGTAGAAAGTTTTAATTGCTTGCAACAAAACAGAAGCAAAAAAGTCAAGCAACTTCTGTTTGGTGACTTAAGAAGTATCTCAAGAACTAAATTACATAGACTAATAAGGATATAAAGAAATTCTGCCTTTAGACCATTGAGAGAATATCTCCATGCTTAAATTAAAGATATATTTTTATTCAATTTATTTGACTTCAATTATTTGAGATTCCGATTTAATATTTGACGATTCATTAAATATAAAAGTCTATGTTAAAAAATTATCAATATACATCAAACTATTACTTATAGTCTTTATGTACTTCCAAATATTTTAAACTTTTTAATACTTAAGGATAGTTAGGTGAATGATTGTAGATCCCTAATGCAAAGTATTTAAGGGAATTTGAAAATACTCATAGTTAAATTGAGACCTCCCAAATTAATGAAAAGCTGGGTGGGTTCGTAATATCCCGTCACAAATGTAATTTTGACGTTACCAAAAAAACGACGAGTATTAATATAGACTCGTGTCGTAATACAGCATAGTAGAAATTATGTATTTTTAATATCTACAGGATTTTCTTAATTTGAATGTTCTAAATGGGTTCTTTATGTTTTTACCAAAGTCATAAGGGTTTTTTTTAAAGAAAGAGAAAGTAATTTGAAATTTAATTTTAGAAATATTTCCAAATATAAATGACAAATATTACCTGTCATGAAAACATTTACCTCTTGAACTTCTGAAATTAATTCTTGTTTTAGTGCAAAAACAATTATAATGAAATTACGAACTGAAATTGTAATAGAAAAAATATATATATTCTATATCCGAAAATCAAAATCTTAATTACATTAAAAAAAGTATTTGTTTACGAAAAAATACACTCAATCATGGCGGTTCATAGTATAGAATGAATAATGCAATAAACAACAAAAAAAACCAGGATGTTTTCAGTGTGAAAGCATTCAACAATATGTTTAATAATTCCATAGAGGAGGGTCATACGCTTGAAAAGCCGGCAGGTAAACGTTGCAACATTCCGTTCTAGGCCAGATGCGCTATCGTTGTTATCTAACCACTAACAAAACGTATCGAATGATGAATATTTAGCAAGCACATTTCACATTGATTTGTTCCCTGCCTTATTAAAATATTTTAAAGGTATTGCCGCGATCGACCCGTTAGCATCCAATGGCACGTGACATGACCCCGATGGCAGGATAGAGTGTTGTTTGGATTATAACAGGACAAGGCCCCCTGTGCTCGGTAGCTTTTCAATTGGGGAACGCGAGGGTCTTCTAGGAAGAGTCCGTTCTTGCGAGTGTGGTCGCGACCCCGGCAGAACAATGAATATCGCGTACCGTTAACCGCCCGGAGTGGTGCCCCTTTCGAAGACCTCCCCCCCGGGGATAATTGCTATCGTCCTTAGGGACGCCGCCGACAATAGGAAGTAGGCTCGATTGTGGAATGCCGTCCGCGTTTGGAAACAGCTCGCAACACCACCTTCGAACACGGTTCCAAGTAATATAATCCTATGCGTAAGTTATTTTCTCCCGCGGTTAACTAACCCGAAAGTCGGTGGGAAAGGTTCATTCCTCTGATCAATTTCATATTGGGATCGGATTGCTCGATCGTCGCCTAACATGACACAGTTGGATATGGCCCAATTTGATAGGTATATTTACCATACTATAACGAGGATTAGGAAGGCAGCGCAAGCCTGTTAACCAATTTCAAAGTGCTCTAAAGAAAACAAACTATACCCATTCTCCTGAATATATTGTTTGAAAAGAAATTAATGCAATTGTCGTAGAAATACAATAGCAAGTAACACACATAGTGCTAAATATTCAGTTTCGCATGTTGGAAGAAATTATAGTAAAATCGCGTTTCAGTTTTATTTTTTAATTCTCGCAGATAAGTCGTCATATTTCAGTTGGATGCGCTGATGTATTTTTAATTATAGTAGGAAGAATGAAAGAATAGATATTATAGTCCCTTTGAAAAACTCAATTCAAATTCTGAACTTCTAAATTGAATTTCAATAGAAATTGGCGGAGCCAATTAAAACGAAGTCGTGAATCGGACCCTGTTTACATTGGCGACTAATGCGTCAAATAGTAAATTTGTTTACTATTTAACTGCCCGAAACCTGTATCTGAAAGTTGTTTGGCCCGGCCATTGAGCAAGGTCTGGCAGGTGCGTTTAACTTCCACGGCTTAAGTTTCCTTAATTAATCTGCACTTCTGGATCTCTGAGGAGCCGTGAACAATGGAATGGGACGTAGTCCCCATTAATCCCCCGTCGCGCGGACCCTAGATTACAAGCCAGATTACCCACCGCCGATACTTGATGCTCCATTTCAAGATGTGATAAACAACTACGGTAATTGAGCACTTCAAATTTATTCAAGGGTCGGTATGAAAATCATAATTTTTTCCAATGAAAATAAACTCTTCTTCTAAATTGTAAAAATGTGGCTATTCTCAGTATAATTACACATGCGTGTGCATCTATATAGATAATCTATTAACGTACAGTGCAAATCGTTTGAAAAACTTAAAAAAGATTTTAAAAAGAAAATTCATAACGTCATAGACGAAATATTTCTGAAGTCCAAACTAAAGATAAAAATAAAACCTAGAAATAAAAATATTAAATATTCTATATAAAAGAAAAACCATATATTCTCAACAACCGAAACCAACTTCTTCAAAAACAAATGGCACCTCAGACAGAAGATAACGCTGTTTTGAAACCTACAAGAAGAGTTCAAGGCTCATTCATGTTATAAATTATAACAGGTTCCCGCAGTGTGATGAAATCTGCCCAACCTACAAATACCCCCCTCCAACAGTTACAGACAGTGCGGTTAGACATTATGGATACTATTTCTTACGTTCTTTAGGTATTAAAACGAGATTAGTTGACGAACAAACAACTACTAGTATTGTACGTATTACGCTTTTCTATCAACTGCTCTATATGTCACCTTCTTCTAAAGTTTGCCACATTATCGCAGTATAATAGTGTAAAACAATAAGACAAGTATTATCTCAGTAGTTGAAAATAGGTAACAGCGGAATAACGGTGTCCCATTTGCAACCGCCTCTTGGTCAATATTGTCAAGATAATATCAAGAATTCCCGTCCAACCCAAAATAAACATTTTGAATGAATTTATAACTTTCTGCGCAGTCTATAGATCGTCAGAAATGGTGATTACATTTTGACATTGTGATGTTGACTCTGCATTCCGTGGTATAACTGCGGTTCTGAGGGGGAAGACCCTCCTTCCCCTAAGTGTCCCAAGTGTTATAAAACGGTCCGGAAGTAATCTCCATTGATTCAGTCACTTCAGATGGGGAGCCGCGAGGGGAATATCCCCTGTTCAACATCCTCTGCCCCAACAATAACTGGGTCTAGGAGATCACCGCCGTTCCGCTCAAGTACTCACCGCGAGGCCATTCAACGGTAATAATAAAATAATAATCATTCTCAGGGCATAACGAAATAATTTATTCCAAACACCCTATCTAGGCTGGCACCTAGTTTGTTGAACTAGTTTCCGAATTATTTTTTTCCAGTTAAATAAAAAACTCATAAACATATATGGTCGCCGCGCTTGATGATCTATGGTACATGCCATACACCTTAGTTCATAAGTTAGCTTACGTCAGGGTCTTACTAGACCACAAGCTCACTGGCAACGGTCATTTACATTTATACCCCAATCATTAGTGTACAGAAGGCCAAAATTCTCTGTACGAGTAAATAATACAAAACGTTTAACTAATTTTATAATAAAATAGATAAATAAAACCCAGATTGAATTCTTCAACTGTGGTGAAGGTGCGTCATCCAGGTGAGCTGTTCGGTGGTAGAGTTGAAAAGTCATGTGCAACAGCCGTGAGTTATCACCCTATGCCATTCGAGTTAAGTCATTCCGAAACCTAGCTGACTTTAGCACGTACATTTAGTTGTTGTCGCTCTTGCGATCTTCCGTTTCAACTTGCTGTTCTGGTCTGCAAAAAACCGAAAGCTGCCCAGCGGGGGACCGAATAAGTGGTGGGCGTAGGTCACAAGAACAATGACATTCCGAACCAACGCGGACCCCCAAAGAGATGTTTTAAAGTATGTTTATTTGTACCGTTTATTCCAGCTAATCTTAGCATCCTACCCATATAATCCTGTGAATGATATTTCGGAAATTTGTCTAGTATTTTGCGGCTATTATTTCTGAAAGTAACAGAGTGTATTGACTCGAGTAGAATAAGACGACAGAGGGCGAAACAATACTTTCTAATTGCCCCGTATAAGAGAAGGCCAATTATCTGGAACACAAGAAACCGGCTCTAAAAGTCTCGGGAAAACTAAAACTCGGGCCGGCGAAACAATCGTGTCTCCAAACGCGGTTTTCGTAATGAGGGGACTGTTGTATAATTTGAGGCGGGCGCTGCTAAGGCCTTTTGTTAATTTGCTCGAAGCGCGTGACGAAACTCGGTTCCGAGGGCCGCGTTGTGAAACCTGTGCTTTCTGCGATTATCAGCCTCCAGAGAGGGCCTGTCGATGCTAAATCCGGGTCCCGTCGGTAACTTCAAAACATGACTTATAGATCCTACCGCCAATCACTGTGAAATACAATGGCCTCTGTAATAAGTTAAATATATAATGGTTTGTTCACCCCGCCATTGTTTCGACGGACGTCTAGAAAATCACCCTTTCTAGAATTTGAGCGTTCTAAGTTTGCTATTATTTTGTAATGCCAAAGTTGGCAATTTGAATTGCAATTCATCAGCAGGGACAACCGCCGGCCCCAAAGGATATAACATTCCGCAATAGTACATTTTCACGTGGCATGCCTCACAAATATAATAATGATAATGAACAAATGGGAAAACCCATCCATTACGTACATAATTTATGGACGCATAATTGTAGATTGTTGACGTCGATTAAATAATGAGACTGCTGAAAAGAAAACAAAGCAGTAATCAAGGAATTTGTTGTTGTCTGGGTTTAATAACTAGGTCTAAATGACGTTACTTTAATGGTAATTAATTACGCATCAGTTATTTCGAAGTTTTTTATTTTAAGAATGCTTACGGTGATATACTATAAATGCCTTTCTCTAAATAAAGTGTAATGTGCATTTTAAACCAGTTCTGATATATTCTCGTTCCGCAGGGGATTGAAGATACACTTTCCATTCGATGCTTACACACTGATCGTGAGTGTAGTATTCTTAATAACGGTCACCACGATAATTTATAGGAGTCGTTAAGGAGATGCGAGAATTTCGTATCGGTACTAGTCTTCCGTACATTGTGCGGACTCGGTGTGCTGTTCACAATTGTCGTAATATTCCCAGGAGAGTGTCGACGACCTCGACGGGTCAACAAGGAGTTTCCTTACGCCGTTAATTGACTTCTTTTTTTTAAAGATAAGGTTAACGCTGCAGGATCTACATGGCCCTCCCCCCCCCCCCCTCCCATCCATGCCCATCGGCCTACTACAGGTAGTAGTGGTGGAAACGGTGGGGAATCGCGAACGAGAGAGTGAGAAGAGAGAGGGCAGAGGCCTGCTGTCACGTGACCGCTCACAGAAGTATAGTCTAGACTGTTCCGTACTCCGGCGGTACTTAACAGGCAGATGTAGTGAAGTGCGCTCACCTTCGTCAGCCGCAAATGGAAGACAGGACCAAGTCCATACCGTGAGTACTCCATGAATATGCCACCGGACATACCCATTTAATTTTAAATGTTCCAATAATTCCCGGACGAATATAACGAGTTCTATGAAGTTTCCTGTGGTCGATACACTTAGACATGTTTCAAATATGCATCATCCAGCATAATGTTCAAGTTGTGCATACATTCTTTGGATCGTATTCATGAATCTGAACGCGTTATGTTATAGTTATCCGCTTGGCATAATTTGATATATTATCTTAACACAAGATTTGGATTACCACAAGGAAAAATAGGAAAAAATTAACTCAAGGAACGTGAAGATGAATAATGCACTATCTATTCGCAACTAAATAAAAGAAAACTTTCTAAAACATACTTATTAACATAATGGTTAGAACAAACAATGGTATTGATATAACAATGGTAACAATTAATGGTATTGATAAGGTTTTAGGTTTTATAATTCCATTTGACCAATTATAACAGTAGAAACGAGTAATTTCTAGCCTTAATTAAAAACATTTTTACCCAAATTGGTACTTCGATTGCAATTTTATTGTGGTATACACTACAATAAAAAATACACTTTTTAGATAGGAAATGAAAATACACAGAATGACGTAAAAGTAATTGATCTGACAGAAAAATATTTGCCTAAATTAATGAGTCCTAGTGTTTTTGAGTTAATGAGAAATTGACCAAAACATTAGCACTGATGATATTAATGTAAACCTTATCAATCGATTGCTGATTGAAATTCGTTATTGGAGTGGCTATATTTGTGTTAAGCAAACACAGACAAAACATGAGTTGCCAAAACACTCAACGCTAAAGTTTTCCTATGAATCGAATAATTTACTTTTTAGAATCTGTGCCGAGTCAAGAAAGTAAAGCTTACCTGTCCGAGTGTCGGGCCGCGTTATTATCAGTGCAATTGAACACCAACACACTCTTATCTCTAGTACGACTCATTGTTTTTACTCGAAGGACGGCGTTTGAAATGTACCGCTGTTTTGATTTATTTATATTCAACTTCACATTTCGACACGCTGTGGCAGTCCACAGCGCATAGTAATGCCAATAGAGTCTACACACTCTCGTTTATTGTTTATTTTATATACCTCCAAATTCATTTACATACCTACGAAAAAGCTGCCTTGCCTTCATATTCTAGCCATTCCCTGTATTTCTACCTTACTCAATCCTATATCTACTTTATAAAATATTCATTATTCACATTGTCGGAAAAAAATAATTGTTTCTTTCCTCGATAATAAAATGAAACGATTGTTTATATTAAGATATCACAATGAATACATTTAAATAATATACGGAAAATGAATATCGGATTGAGTGGAAGTCAAAGGAATTGTAAGTGCATCGTTTGACGATGAAACGTCCCTTAAACACTATAAATACTATAAGATAAAAAAATGTGGAAACATAAACATAAGAGAGGAGATAATATTTCAAACTTATTCAAGTACTCTATCTTATCTTCAGGTTTCCACGAGTTTTCATTTAATTTCATAACATTATAATGCTCTCTGTTCGTTTTATTGCCGGGTTTAATTCAGGCGGTTGTTGAAACAAGCCTACAACGGCCGTTTACCATTTTCATTTACGACATTATTTACATTTCACGAATCAATTATATCTAAGACAGGAAGCAATTTTCGTTCGAGCGGTACCCTATAAGAATCCGGTCTCGTTTTGCAACGCGTTAGAGCTTGGAAATAACTCAAAATTTCCAGGTGGCCCGTTTTGAAACGAGGGCGGACGCGATAGAGGCTGCCCGAACCCGTTTTCTGAACCTGACAGAGATCATTCTAACCGCACGGTCATTGCTTAATATTTAGGGAAGTTGTCGCAATAGGAAGCAGGTGCATTTCGCCTCATTACTGAATATACTGACTGTCTAAGCGAAAGTGTTACTAATTTAGAATACCTGTTTTGTGGTCTGCGAGGGGTTGGAATACCGTAGATTTCGTGCTTACCATAACTAAAGTTCGTTGGGTGCACTTGCACCGATTAACTAGATTACTAAAGATAAACCTTTTTCAATCAATTTTGGGTCAACAAGAAGGTTGTTTGGACACTCACAATTAATCTAATCGAAATATTGAATAATGTTATAAGCGCGATACATATAATAAAATCCGGGGCACTCGATTGATTTCGTAAGCGAGGACTGTTAAGCGGGCTATTTAGATTCTTCCCGCTTCACCGGCCGTGGCACCGAAGCGCTCAGGGCTCAGAAGTTTCCGCGATTTCTTGGAGCCGGCTCACTGCGGTTAGTTTAGTATTTGACCAAAGTTATAAACTCCTGTTCCGAATTATCATGATCGCTGAGGTTTCCTTGACCTTGTTCTTCTGACGGCAGAGAGGACGATTCAAGGTCCTGCATTGAATTTCCGAGCCGTACGCCCACGAGTCGTTGCCAATAACAAAGGATTTGGGGGGGGGGGAGGGGGGACAGCGGGAAAATAAAAACATCGGGAACGCGACGATTATCTTGACATAGCCACTTCTCCGGTTTCGCCATTGTCACTCTGATCATTACAGACTGTTGAATCATATTTTTAAATTACCAAACCGCGAATCAGTCCTATGAATTGAAATTACGTCGTAGATTGGATTCGAAGACCTGTTCATTAATTTTATATTCAACTGCAGGACTTTTCGGGTACAAGAAAAAGAGTTTTCCTTATAAATTTATAAGTTTCTAAAGATGGAGTGCATAAATAAATCAGGACCAATTGTCTGTGTATGGGATACGCATAAAAATATACATTAATGGAACGTCTTCGATATTCACAAAATTCTCGAGTTATTTTGTACACGAACAGACACCATATACCATCTCTCTTACACCAATAGAATAACCTGAATTTAATGTAAATTTCAGCGTCTAGAAGTAGATAAAAAGTTGAATAGAACTAAAAAAGGAAATGTAAAATATTTCTACTAGGTTAGTGTTGGAACCTAATTTGTTGAATTTGTGGAAGTCGTGTTGAGGGAAATTATCCATCAGGCTAGCAGGAAACTGCGAATATTCATCTTGACGCTGAACGCCCACTTATCTCTGTTTCAATAGTCACAGGAGGAAGGGTTAATAAAGTTACAGTACATCTTTTCGTTCCTACACCAATCTAGCAGGATCTGTTCAGACAGTATTTTTGAAAATAGATTCCTGAAAATTTTATAAAACCTAATAAACCCAATGATTGACCTCAGCTTATCCTATGTCTAATTCTTAATACATCAACTGATGAAGCTTAATCTCTCGAAACTCTGTTTCATTCAACCTAAATTCACATTCTTGGGCCGTCGCAGGTTATTTTGGAAACGTAACGCTGTGAAATACAAACTGAGAGGAATATTTTTCTAGCTCTTTTTCATGATATATAAGATAAAGTGCGGCAGCAGAGTGGAGGACTTGGAAAACCGGGCGTTGAAATTATTGATGCTGAAAGTTACCGCGGTTTCAGGCAGGAATTGCACTTCTTACCCACGTTAAACCTATCTAATGAGAGGCTGGGATTTTTGCAGGTGGTATTACCCAATGTAGAATTTATAAAAAGTATTTTTATTTGTATTTCTACTTCGAAGAATGTACGTAATAATCCCGTGTGAGCGTGATGTCTGCTCATTGCGGTTCTTAAAGTTTTTTTTCAAAGATTTGTACACTACAATAGGGCATACGTATTACGTTACTCCATTCTAATTAAGTAAGGCTTTCTTTCCTAGAACTTATTATATAACTTAGAATATTATTAGTATATTTATAGTTTAGTGTCTCTACATTTATAGTTACGCGATGATAAGATTTATAGTTATACGATTTATTGGCTGTAGCAAGTAACTCCGGCTTGTAACCTGGATTCGGCTCCCCTATTTGAGAAAAATGCTGCTTAACATCTCCCCTTGGGTTATAGCTTCTAATTGCCATTGGAAAATTACTCAAAAGAATATAATCGGTTTTCTGTCTACGGGAAAAGGGACGTTTCAGTATGTGCAATTGGTGGTGGAGTATTATTGCCGACTCATCTGAGGCTTCGATGGAGAATATGCATTATTAAGGGGGCAGAGGGAGCCCGATCGTGACAAGAATGAGACGCCTGTCTAAATGTTTGCCACGAATTTGCATTCTGTCGTCAACAGGACAGGTTCCGGCCGCCGAAACCATTATCATAGACAATTAAGCAGAATTCAATGGGCGATGGGACAGACCGACCGATGCGCAATATTTCCAACTTCCGTCCTCAACGCTAACTACATAACTAGAATTACTACAGGACATCTTCATTACCCACAGCATATATTTATTTTTTTCCGAAAATGATTAGTATCGACTTCGGATTAAAATTAATTTCGGTACATGATATACGTTCAACTGACGATCTGTTCAACATGTTCACCACTATAAGTCATGTCGTCTCCAATGGGAAAGTGAAACTGGCACGCAATATTTCCAGTCTTATTGAAGTAAATTGAATAGAGCACGAAGCAAACCGATGGAAGTAGCTATTTTTCTTGTGCTGAAACAATAAAGGCTTACATTGAATAAAATCGGCGAGAGTAACGAACTGGGCCAAAACGACAGGCTAAAGGGATTTAACAAATTCAAATGGGATTCAAATGTTTTCGCCATTTCACCGAACCCCCGCCCTCCCACCACCAACACCACCCTGAAATGCTAATCCCAGATTTCCCCATTTGAATTGGTCCACACGGAGCCGGATCCTACTGCGGTTTTTCTCCACAGACCCGGTCGAATTTATGTATATACGGTAAACGTTTTTCTTAAACCGGCATTTCGAGCACGCCATCTTCCCACTAATTGTTTCTGCTCCAATAAGCCAAACTACTAGTAGTTGATATTGTGAAACTGGAATCATAATTCCATAATGATATGACTCAATTAAAACTATTAAGAAGCCTGAGATAGCTTAAAATACCTGTTTTGTGGTCTGCGAGGGGTCTCACTGGTTTGGTCTTTTGCTAGACCGGTTTCGGCTGCTCGCTATCTCCAGTAGCGGTGTTAGACACTTTTGGGACTTTGGATGTTTCTTGGGCATCCTCACTGCACTGTCAGCCGAAACCGATCTAGCAAAAGACCAACTAGCGAGAGGAGAGAAACACGAAATCTACGGTATCTCCTCGTATCTATTTTCGGCCGAATTGTATTCTCAGTTGCCCTATGCTTTGCTTCTTCAGCGCGATTGAAGTAAGAGTAATACACGATTTAGAGATAAGGTAGTTTATTTTCTTGTTAGATCTCAGTACGATCAGAACTAACATTCTAATTGTTACCAACGTATATTTAAACATTACTATCTTTCTGGTCCGATGAGATAGCCTAGATTGATACGGCGCCCGATTATTCGCCGGATAAATATAGAGCAAACTAGTGTTTCCTTCACGTGTCGTTTGCCCCGAGGCCGCAATGATTAATGATTTCCATTGCAAAGGGCGCCCCATCGATACCAGGAGTGATAAAGGGACGGATACTTTGGGGGTCGGCCGTCCTTTCAACCGCTCGGACTACACTAACGAGAGTTATAGTAGTGCCCGGGGCACGGAAGGGTGGAAAATTAGTCGAGGACGCTTACGGCGAGAAAATTCCAAACGGTGAATACGCTGGCGCTGGGCTCGTTAACGCGTCGAACGCGGATCATCACGAGTTGCCGAGCTTAATGATCCCTTGTCGGGTCTTCGGCCACTTTCGGAGCGGTGGGGCGGGGACAGCGGGACAATTTATGGCCGCCCCAGGCATCCGAGAAAAACGGCAAGAAGTCAGCCAGTAAACAAGGCTCAACACGAATTTAATCTCAACATCATAATAAAGTATTAACTGTAAATGCAAATTCAAACCTCGTGATCCAGAGCTATGTCTTGGCACTAACGAAACATTAGGTAGTCCTTTTTTTTATTTCATTAACATAAAGTAAATGAACTACATTAATTAATGTAATCAATCTTTGAATTTTCGTAGTTATGTGTTCCTCGAAGATAAAATTCGCAAAGATTATGACACGAGTAAATAGCAAAAATAGCGACATTATAAACAATAAAAGTTCCTATAACAATTAATTGTTGTACTTATTTATTTATTAATAATTTCACTTATACAGCAAATTAAACACTAGCCGTTTATCGTGTGTTTCATCGTGTTATAGTGCTCATATAGTAAATATGAGTTCGCGTTTTACAAATATGACATACGCGAACAAGCACTACATAAATACTTATATGCAGTTATATGTCACAGGTTGAGTGTATATAACGTTAAACTTAGGTCAAATGTGTACGTCTACCCCCTGTAATTGTCATCAATACTCTGTGGGAGAGTCATTAATTTAGGTTGTCGCCCTCAAACCACAAGTTTCCAGTTTGAACGGCCACCGTCGGGCAGGAACTATTGTTGGCGATACAGCTTCAGAATTTTCGAAGACGAATTTTCGAACTAACGGCCTTCCGGGCCGCCGAACAAGATCCCGTTGTGTTCTAACGTACGAAAACCATCGGATTTTCTGTGTGGGCGTCTGCGTCATTACAGGAAACTGGAACGGTCAATAAGGTCCAGATAGAACGTGATCCCTCAAATGTAGAAATTAGGTTGGATCCTTATATTCCTGTTTACCTATTAGTTGTATAGTTTTTCCTCTGGCGTGTCAGTGTAACTTTTTCGCATTCCATGAACTTTTAAAATAATAGAAGTAATATTGGTTATTAGGCATTTATCTACCTCTCCTGGCGGTTATATAATTAAGCTTAGTAGGATCACGACCAAAGGAATCATCTAAAGTATCAAACTAAAGTTCATTCTCAATACGGGAAAATATATTTTATAATAGTAATTTCAGAATACTCAAGAATCGTGATCAGTATGTTTTATTACGACTGCATAAAAGTAGCAACAAAATTGCGCATAGAAAATTACACCAAAAATTCGGTGAAATATTTTTAAATTAAAAATCGAAATCGGTGTTTGTGTAAAAGTGTAAAGTAATTTCGGAGTCGGTGCATTTTTAAAAGACTCAACAGCCCTGAATAATACCCGACGTATAAAACAAATATGAAACGTACAGTTTCGTGGGAAATTACATATCAGTGCCGAGTTTCAAACTTGCATTTGAGTACCTGTGCATTTGATGTAGTTTGCGCGGCAATATCTTTCATTCGCGTACCAGAGTTTAATAATGCCGGGTTGAATATTGGACGAAACGTTTCAAATACGGGTTATTCCTCATATACGCTGTTCATCCATATTAATTATTCCGCGGGCACCTCGACCTAATATAAACCGATCGGGATTACGGGATCGAGTTCATGGACATCGATATTCTAGACGAAGGGAGCATTATCAGACAATTATATAAATCAAAATACAAACCCTTGCTACATTGTTTAATTTTATGGGCTCGCTTGTGGCTGCCACCATATTAACAGTATATATTAATCCTTTCTGGATTGATAAACGTTCTTTGTCCCAGGTAGACTTAATTACGTCTTTAACAATAAACATCAACGTTTATATTACTGAAGCGTATTAATGGTACTTCGAAAAATTGTAACGTTTATAGTGTCCCAAATTATAGGTGTAAGAAATTAAATATTTAAACAGGTTCATTAATTATCAAAAATCAAGAGTAATGAATAGAAACCAAAGCTGAAATTAAAATTGTTTCCTTTCCTATTTTCTTTCTCTTCGTCGCCCCCTACACAGGAATATTCATTCCAGGGAGACTCTTTTAAGCTTGGGTTGAACTTTAATAATGAATTAATTTGAAATAACAGCCCCTCCCGGGCATTTTAAATGAGACTATTTATCTCTCGATACGGAGAGGTCAGATTTCTAATCTAACCCACCTTCTTCGCCTGCAATCCAGCCACGGTATTAAACCGGCCGGTAATTCCACTATCACCAATATTTCACCTACTATCACCACACTGGCCTCGGATATTTTATTATGCTAGGATAAGAAAGATTAAATACGCCATTACGTACAATTACTTTGTCTTTTTTTTCTGGGCCTTTATTTTGAAGTAAAATTCCGCTAGAAAATATGCATAATTAATGCGACGGAATGCTTTCCACAGGTCATGTTTTAAAAGAATGTAACAACGTAGGATTAAGATTTTAAGATTTAGTATTATGACATCCTTAATATCATTATATCATAATATAAGAGGTGAAATACTCTTGGGAATATATTTTCATTAATGTATTATATATTTTCATATTTTACATTGTAATATTTTTATACAGTCACATTTTTATATTTTGTATACGTTATTATTTCCTTATTTAATGTTTTACTTAAAACGACCCCCTATTGGTCCGAGATTCTTCCTTTAAAGAAAAAAACAGTAATTCAGAATTAGGACAATTTAATTGGCAGAAATTCGCGCCAGTTTTCCGAAGCTGCGTTATTCATGGCCGAATGAAACCAATTTCGTTCTCTAGCCCTTCAAAATCCGTCCAATAAATAATAAAGTATTGGAGATCATACAGACCTAACCCGTTATACGGCTTGAATCTATAATCGAATACGGATATTTACCGCTCTTGTCACCACGAATCGGGGCTTCAAACCCGGCCTTGCTTAAATTGCTAATACAAATCGATTTATGCCGGCTTATAAATTGTCGCTCTAATGCTGAAATGGCCGTAGATGAAATAATATCCGCATTTCACACTTAATATCTCCAGACTTCTCATGAATAAATACATCTCCATAAATAAATAAATGAATAAATATGAAACTTATTTACGTCGTATCTATAAAACAGCGTTATATCAACTAGTTCGCTGATTTAAATTCTTTCAAAGTCTTTATACGAAAAACCTTCAAATAAGCCGGAACAATAGTTTAATAGGTAAGACGCATTAAATGATACCTATTCTTTAGATACATTATGAAATTATTTAATAAATAAATATTTTAATTTATATATAAATTATGGAATGTATCGAAGAACGGTTTAATCACTGAATAACAACACATTCTCTTCACCTTTTATATGATATAATATCATAGGAACAGGAGATGGCTAAACGCAGGTATTCCTGGAGGTCCCGTTAATACCCTCTTTGATGGCCCTTTGAGGCAGATTTCCGCGAACGTACACCTCAGTAGGCTTCCTTTTGTCCTTTGACGACACTGTCGCCAACTTATATATATATATATATATATATATATAATATTATTATTTCATATGATCAAGGTTATATATCTAAATCTAAGCAAAGTACACACAAATTTCAAGCAACTCTTTCATATTTTCTCTCATGTACTTATGATGATTACAGTCCTGAGGATGGCGGCGGTGAAACACCCAAGGAAAAAGGAGATACAACACAAGATGTTGAAATCAAAGGATTGAGAAGAATACTACCGCAGGTTTGACTTATTTATTTTACTTATTTACATATTATATTATATTATTATTCATTTTATTTCTAATAATTGATATTTTAGGTTATCGCACTTCTTATCAAAACATCTTCACCTTCACCTTTATGTAGGATTTTATTAATCATTGATGAAGACCAAATTAACATAATAATATCAGAAAGTTATTCTATAGATTTGCACATCTATCACAATATCATATTGTATGCATATTATGCGACCTTAGATGCAGTCTGCGGTGGCCCCAAAATGAGAGGGAAATTCTCTAAAACAATCTCGTCGTGGTCCAATCCAAGATATCGAAATTGTTACACTTGCCTATACAGTTTAACTATGTGTTCAAGACCGATGAACTCTAGCAGAATAGAGATCACTCTGCGGTTGTAACTTTCGCGAGAGTAGAAAAGCGAGCCGATTTTCTATAATCATCTCCCGTTATTTTTTCCATAGCGAATCGGGAGAGAAACCAAAGTGAGTCGTTTAACATAATAATGGGATGATTCCGTGGTGGCGGACCCCACCGTTTGCGGTGCTTGCCAAACATGAGCCGCCATAATTCATGAGGCTCCTACCGTACGAACTATTGCCTGCATAGGATGTGGAAATGATTTACTCCACCGACGACACCCTATGCTAAATTTTAACTTGTCGTTGTTCTCGATACAATAACACCACTGTGTAATATTTAGTGTGATCTCACAGACAGCATCTCTATTTTCCAGAGTAAATATTCAGTCAATACTGAATAAATTAATAAATACTGTAATAAAACCTTAAAAAGTGTGAACCGTGAAATTATTAATGAATATAAATCCGGCACTTTATAATTTTATAAAAATATTGAATAGATTTTATACGTGACCAAGTAGCTATTGGTAACACACGGTATGAACCAGGATAATGGCTACATTTCAAGCATAAACATACAGATGTCATAATTCTACAACATTAGTAAGAGAAGTTCGATAGTAAAATATATGGTTAACTTAATCTAATTTATGATTTCGAAAACAATATTCCAACTTGAGCGTTGGAGGTGAACCGCAGCAGGAAGTTCTAGTTTGATACATTCAAGAACCGAGAGCGAAGACAGGTCCGAGTGAATTATGAAGTAGAGTGAGAAAAACGTCAGGTTGTTTGTCATCACGAAGGGGGAATGATCATAAATTTATCCGAGCAACATTTATTAATTTTGGTTTCTAAGGCATGGGCGCCAAGGTTTTTTTGTTAAAATATGAATAAAGAAAGCTGTAACAGAAGGAAAACAATTATTCGGGACAATTATTTAATTCTGTATTTGAAATATTCCTGAACTTTATATATTATTATGTTATATAGTATTCGTAAGGAGATAATGGACATTGAATACTGCAGTCAGTACTTGTTTATATAATTGATTATATTAATTCGTTAATTTTAATTTAGTATCTCATCACTCCTTTGACTTTAGCCAAAGTTTCGGTTGGGGCAATACAACAAATATCTTCTGCTGACTGTATTTATAATTCCAAAATCACGAAAGGAACATCATCAATTCCCCACTGAGCGACGGACGGGGGACGACATTATAGGGTAATCAATGCAGGGATAACACAGTTGGCTTCCTTGAACACCCATTACAGGATGCCTTCTCCAAGGCGGGCATATTAAGGATATTGCAGTCGAACAAGTTTAAACCGGGTCGAATGATTTATTCATGAGAATATGATCGATTTGTGTGCAATTCGTTGCAACTTGTCCAGGGCCTTAATAAATTAAGGACAAGTCAGGAGAAATTGGTTTGACGCTTTGAATAATAATTAATTCTCACGCCCTTCCAACGCCCACTCATCCAGTGCTTACCTTCTAAGTTAACGGTGTAATGGGTGTTAATCGAGCAAACAGTAATCGAGGACGTCCTTCTTCCACTAGCTTGACAAAGAGAACCGATGTTCAGAACAGGATTCGGACCACATTGATGAAACATTAATTTCTCGCTCCGCAGCGAAGTGTGTATGTGTACACATTTTATAACTCTCTAACTAGGCGACTGATTGGTGGACACAGCAGGGAGCCGTAGTTTTTGAATTATTTATGTTCCGTGTGCATCATCGCTCATCGCATTGAATGTAACCGAATTACCAAAACTCCCTCTGACGCTTACACAAAAATATGCAAATGTATTCCGCTGCTCGTATCATCATAGGGAATACTTTGTGCTGACGCACTTCTAAATAATATGCGAGTCTCATATAGAAAGCAATAACCAGCTAGCGTGTCTACGCACTAGGAATACGAGTACTAAAAATTAACTCCTTATTCGTAAGCTGCGATAATTAATATCCAATACGAATGCTTAAGGATACGCCGAACGCGCGTGGTTTTATGATCTTGAACTCATTCCGTTCTAATAATAATTCATAATCTCCGAATTAGGTTGTTGTTGTGTCATCTTCCGATAGCGCACGCCTCGTTCTAGTTAGAGGAATCCAGTTTGTCGTTATCGTCCGTCTCCGGCACATGTCAATAGTCGAACGACTACAGACGGTTGGGGAAAAAAAGGCATGGAAGACCAATTCCGTTTGAGTGATAACCGACGGGAGAAGCCGTTGCGCGAAAGTGAAACCTGAATACCGAGGCCCGGCGTTGAAGAGGAACCGCAACCGGGATGGCCGTGCCGCAGGTATTTAGAGAGTCGGCCGACCGTTCATCGCCCGACCAAATCCGACCCCCGGCGATATACCTTCACGTTTATCTTTTTTCAACGTTTTAGAAGGGGAAGTTCCATTACGTGCGGTTCCTTTCAGCGGAAAAGCTGTAAGACACAAGGCAGTAACGCGAAACACTGTGCCCCGATTGGGCCATGATTGAAAGAAAGGGCTCGAATGCAGAGGAGAAAGTAAAAATTAGTGTTTGTTGGAAAGTGGTAATTCGTAAATCATTAAAATGTGGAATAACAGTTCTAATACTTTTTCAGTAATAAATTTTGGTTTTATGATGTTAATGTCATATTATAATCATTATTGTTTCATAACACCTCTCTAAGGAAATGTTATTTAAAACACAGTTGACAATGTTATAGGCTAACTAACGGTCGCAACAACTGTTGTACGCCCTAATTAAAATTTTAAAATTGGTTTATTTTAGTGAATTGTCGAAATTGTAACAAACTCTTAACGAACGGCCCGAATTTTTGCTGTCCAGTTTGCAGGAGACCGATTGTCGACGCGGGTCACTGTTATTCGGGAGGTTGAATGGAAACAGATACACATATGATATACACGAGAGCTAACTATTGACACTGCTAACGAGCACCAATTGTTTGAATTCCATGAATTGAAACGGCGTTGTTCGGAACGTCGGTGTCCTTCAACAACGCGTTTGGCTTCTCCTGGCACTCGTGCAAAAACAATCAATCCCGCGAACGGATAAATATTCGTGATTGGGCAAAACATCGTCCCAATACGAATCGAATATTTATTAGTCCCTGATCAGTGGGCCGCTAGCATTTCTATCCGATCTATGCGATTGTTGCGGGCAACAAACTATTTAGCGTAAAATGATACCTAACTTCCGAATTCGCTATTCGCAGTTACTTTTTAGGATTACGCCGTCAGGACTACCGTCCACGAAAATCGCTTAAATCAGTAAATAAAATTTAACTGTAAGTAATAGTAATTATTCATCATTAATGAGCTACTACTATTGATTTACTATTCTATTATATTATTTTTCAGTTTTTGGCGGTAACGGCTAAAAACACGTTGGCCCTGAATTTCGGATTGAGCATAGGCTTTCCAACAATTGTTATACCCTCGCTTATGAAACCTGATTCAGACATCAAAGTGACAACAGACCAGATATCATGGTTCGGTAAGTACGAGTTAATATTATAAATTTAATATTAAACTTGGATATGGGGAAAGTGCTAGATATGTTAATTTTCGTCCAAATATTCCATAATTAATGTTGACGTTGATGGCGACTGGTGGAACAAAATGGTATGTTAACAGGGAGCTTGTTCTTTATAATAATTCCTGTGGGCTGCCTTCTATCGGGCCCGTGCACGCACCAATTCGGCAGGAAGCCCCTGATGGTCGCCCTCTGCGTCCCTTTCTTCTTCGCCTGGCTAATATTCTACTACGCCGAGTCCGCCGCACTCCTCTACACCGCCATACTCCTGCACGGATTCATCAACGGACTTCTAGAGGCCCCGGTCAGTTATTATTTATTTCGGTATAGTGTCAGGTTTTAACGCAAATGTTTCATCCGTCACGTTCACGGCATTTGATTTTCGAAGATAGTTAAATGTATTTCATAACAGCTGAAATCTTTTTTCCAGATCCTAACATACGTTGCCGAAGTCACTGAACCAAAATGGAGGGGTATGCTGTCATCAAGTAGCGTTTTGGCAAGCCTGGGAGGCGTCTTCCTCGAATTCCTGTTGGGTAGCTGGCTGCCATGGAGGACGTGCTCGCTGGTCAATATGTCTTTTCCCGTTCTGTCATTTCTAACGCTCTGCTTTGTGCCGGAGAGCCCCCACTGGCTCGTAGGTTGGTGCCACTGTTATTCCGGGTTCCGTTACATTCGGAATTATAACGTAAATGCCTAAACGTTTTTTCAGATTCGTTTAATTCCACGATCTATAGCAAACGATACCCTTATTCTATAGTCATGCGATAGTTCCTCGACGTTTCTCAAATTGTAATCTTCGTCTGGTGACGTTTTTAAGGGCGAGGTCGATTGAAGGAGGCCGAGAGGTCGCTGTGCTGGCTGAGGGGTTGGTGTCGGCCCGAGGCCGTCGGTCCGGAGCTGAACGCGCTGGTCAGCAGAGGTCCGGCCTCCAATTCCAAACAGGCTGACAACACCCCATTCGCCTGGGCACCCTACCTCGATAAATCTTTCCTCCATCCTTTCGCTCTCGTCGTCATGTCATTCTTCATAGGACATTTCAGCGGGATGTCGACATTACAGACGTACGCGGTCAGTACTGAGATGAATATTGTCTCTACTCGCCAGTTCGGTGTTGCCAAAACGAATCATACCTGTTTTGAATTCTTCACCAGGTGGGCATTTTCGAAGCTCTGGGGAGTTCGGGTTACGTGAGCGCTTCGGCGATGGGGCTTTGCCAGCTGATCGGTGCCCTGGTGTGCGTTGTAAGCCTGCCCGTAATAGGCAAGAGGCGGCTGGCCCTGGTTTCGACGCTGGGCTGCGGAATCTGCCTCATCGTCCTTGCGTTCACTATGGACCTTCCTCAGTCTTTCATTCCCTACACTTCGATGGCTCTACTCCTAGCAGCCGTTTTTCTCCTCAACAGCTGTTCCAAGGTCTTCCCTTGGGTTCTCATCGGAGAGGTGAGTTTCTCCACTGTTTTATAACTGTAATATCTAATTTAAAATACCTGTTTGTGGGTCCGCGATGTTTTGAAATGGCATCACTCTTTACTCCTCGGTCATATGCTGGACCGGTTTCGATTTCCCATCGTAATAATATTGCAGTGACGGCGTAGGTACTATACAATCTTTAATCCACAAGTTATTTTTTCGCCATCCTTTCCCTTTTCCGCAAACTAAATTTATGTATTCGATACTTGTAGCAGTTATTGTAGTCTCGTAGTTTTCTCAATCTTCTGTCTCCTCTCGCCACAAAACGGGTATTCCAAACCTTAGTATTATAATAATATCTATAATCTATAATGCGTAGCATTAATTAAATTAATAACTGTCGATAATTGATCCGTGTGTCCTTTTTAATAAGAATTTACCTTGTTTTCAGGTATTTTCCGGGCGGCTGCGAGCTGTTGCCAGCGGTCTGGCGAGCTGCGTTGGCTACGCGTTGGGCTTTGCGGTAAACAAAACCTATTTCACAATGTTGGGCTGGCTGAGCCTGAGGGGCGTACTCGTGCTGTACGGGGCTGTTTCCATCTGCGGCACACTCCTCTACTACTTCCTCCTGCCTGAGACCGAGGGCCGCACTCTCCTCGAGGTCCAGCAGCATTTCACCGGCGAGAAGGACCTCGTCAAGGGCAAGATCAATCCGTCCTTCACGCCCGATCCCTAATTGATGTCGGCAGTATTATTTTTATTTAATTTCTTATACGCGGGCGTTCGAAATAATGTTACAGGACAATAGCTGTGAGGATATTCCCAACTGAGATCTCCCATACTCAAAAACATTCATATACACTGCACTTACATAAAATGCACGATAAAAATTATCTCACCAAACTACTGAAGGCAAGTTACTGGAGATGGTGGGCAGCCGATACCAACATTGCAAAAATGTGTTTCCTAAACTTTAGCCGTTAGATGATTTCACCTAATTGCTCCTGTCAGAATCAGATTTTGTTATTATTGTAACTAATTATAAAAGTGTCTAATTAAAGTGTTTTTTTTTCATTTTAATACGAAAATTGGATCTACGATCATATTTTTATGTACTCTTTATATTACCGGATATAAAGTCATATAATAAGTCGGATAAAGAACCCAAAGAGGAATCGAACTCCTAATTTGTTCAAATATGTTTACATTCGAGTTGACAGTTGAAACTAATATTAAAATTATAAAACACTGCCAAATAATATTTTCATTGCGCCCTCCTAATTTCCTTTTTTAAACGAAAACTGGAAATTAAATATAATTCAATATAATTTAAGTTACCAATTATTTATACCTATTTAAACGGATTATTATAATATAGCATTAGTATACCTAAATGTACAGATATGTTTTAAACATGTATTATGAAAAGAAGATTATGAAAAATAAATATTTTTATACTAAATATATCCATTCAAAATCTTCAAGTTTTAAAAACCTATTCTTCAAGTTTTGCCAAATTGCTGTTAAGAGAAGTTCTAGTCATTATTTTAAATTTATTCTTATTAAAATAACAGTCGACAGTGTACAGAAATAATAAAATACGTTTCCCATTAACCACGTGCAAATAATTAATTCATATTGAATTATCCAAAACCCATCGAAAACACGTGAGAGCTGATACTAGCTAAACGTTTAGTAAGAATATTCCGTTTAAGTTAAGGAGTAGTACGTGTCTCGTAATATGCAAGTACATACTGCATTATGCATACACACCATCGTCCATAAACATACCAACATCTAGGCAGATTTTTCTAAAAAGATCTACAGCGTAAAGAACACTCTTAACTGAGTTGAAAAACGTTAGATAGGTTTTTGTTTGAGCGAAAACTAACAGGGGCAGACAATGCTTCAATGTGTCCGAACTGGAGCCTCCACCGGAGGCCTACCCTTAATAGAGGTGCACGTGCGACTCCAAATTGGATTTGTTATTTGCTTTCCACCGCATTCGGTGGCGGAGCTGAATGGCCTGAAAGCTTTTCATCAAACAATGGAAACCCGATTTCGGAATACATTTGAATATATTCAAGTAGGGGATAAATATAACGGTTGAAATTCGCGTTGAAAAACTAATAATTTATTCTACGAATGTCATATTCCGCAACTCTTGTGAATATAAGTGTAAGGATAGATCTTGATATACAATATGTATAAGGTTATAATTTATTCGGGCCGGCATTTTTACTAAATAATTTTTTAATATTTACATTAAAACTGAATATTCTTATACATTACACGTGTTTCTGTTTAATATATACTTTAAAACATTCTATACAAGTGTATTTCAACGACGTTCGTAGACATACAATTTAAATTCAAGTACTTAAAAGACGATTTGGGCTTGTTTCAATAGGGACTACACTGAGACGACGGTCCCAATACCTCTAACGAAAACTTTTCCTTTGACCCCTGTTAAAATAACATGTTAATAAATATCGGAAAAGCGCAGTTTTTCCCGAGTCCTATTCATACCATATTGTATAAAAGCTCCACTTCATCACTTCAACGGACTTCAAACGGTCTTACGTTTAGGTATTATTTTTTTTTTATATTACGAAAAATACGATGTAACGTGAGAGAATATTAATATCGAGTGGACCGGAGACTGCGACTTCGGAGTGGCGGGAGGGTATACCCGGGGGAAATACGAGGCGAAGTTGCCGGGGGAAAATCCTGTAGGGGTGGAATAATGTGCGAGCCCCGTTCGGTGAGCTGTCAGGCCCCTTCCCTTCCTATATAACCGTTCCCAGCTTGGCACTTGTTAACGGGCCTCCCGGGCTCGATACGTCGGACCAAAGAAGGCGATTATAAATCACTCAAAGCGATGTAATGTTTTTTTGTTTTGTTTTTTAATAAAATACTTACAATAAATCCGTTGAACCAGTTTGGAGCAACCTGACAGCAGGTGTGTCGCTGGGAAAAAAATGAAGACACCGTTTATTGGAACTAGGCAGAACGAAAACTGTGTTAACAGGTTGATGGTCTATGAGGTTTCGAAATAATTAAGAACACAGGACGGAAACGGGCAGTGTTGACGAGAATGGGGACATGGAATCAAGACGGGGGACTGTACGTTTTCATTTGGTGCTTGGTCAACAACTAGCGCCCTCCCTATGAGTACCGGAAACACGGATGACACTTGGTGGTGACAGAAAGATGAGGTCAGATGGATACTCGAAGGGGAGGATAGCAACACCAACCGGGAACATAGTAGTATTACAACATAGTTAATGATACCAATTCCAGTAATAATTCAGGTCCAAATGGTTCCCCTAATTATTATAATGTAATATTATACAATTTTTTTAACAAATTATTTGCCACCAACGCAGCTCAAAAATAAAATGGTAAAATAAATCGACGATTTAAGGCTCATTTTTATTTAAATTTGAAATAAAGCGAATGTGAGATTCGTACCATTATTATCCCCAGATTTTTCATTATTTTTCGTTGTTGGCAGGAAATGAGCCGTATACTGTGATGAGCCGTGATCGATATGGCGCACAAATTAAATATATTTAGTTTCTGCATATATCCCTAACTGGACATCAACTAATTCATTTGCATAATGTTAATATATTATTGGATTAATATATTAATGGATTATTGTATTCGTAAAATTTTCTATAATCGACTACTAGTGGAGGGAATATGGCTACTTTTAAAATAATCCTTTTATTAAAATATTTGATGTGGTTAATATCAGAATTTTTGGTTCCATTGAGTGTATTTTGGATTTAATAGGTCTTGGAACGCCTCGTCTTGGAACGCAGTCAACGGAACTCCAATAGATAGCGCTGCACCCGGTTTATACTGAGTTGTTAGCTAATTGGGGAATTTCTCGTTGCAATTTATTTGCTAGATTTCTCAGAAGTATTTGTTTGATTCTTCTCCAGAACTGAAAGTAACTCTTTTGACGAAACTACTGGTTGATGAACTCAATACCATTTAAGGAAGAACATTTTTTCCAAAGCGGTAATCTTAAATTGATTTTTCCAAATATATCCTATTTCCTTGATTTTTCCTAGTTCCATCAAAAATATTATATTGACGCATTCAAGTGCGCACCGGTTTAATTACTACGTAAGTTCTGGGAAAATTAATACCAATTAGTCATTTTTTATTATTTTATTCTGTGTTTTGTGAATTGGGGACTTCCTGACCTGTAATAGTTGCTGAAGTAATATTTCCTTTAGAAATACTTATTTATATATCGATCCTTATCGATACATTTATATCGTCCAATTCTACTTGCAAGCATAAGGTACGAATTAATTATAAATACAGAGCAAATTTCAGATTTTTGACGACAGTGCAAATGATTAAATGATCGAGGGCATTCCATTACGAAATATATGGTTGCCCTCAGTTACTAAAATGCGTCAACTAAAGAGCACCGAGTATAAAAAATAATGGGAGATCAAAATCCAAAGGTTTTTATTGAATTTTTTTAAGTAGGTCTAAGGTGGGAGTTTCGACTAACCGGTTTAACATGGGGTCTAAAACCTTCTGAGCTTCCGTACGACCTCTGGTTGGAGTTCTCTGCGGGGGACAGCCACAGCCCCGGCCCGGGGTCCGGGACCGCTGTCCTACCCGCTATCTTGTGGCGCGTCATACCGCCTAGGCAAAGATAACGTCTGCCCGAAACGAGCCCCCCTTATCGCACATGCCAAGGTGACGGGATCACCGCGTTATCCAATTTCCTCTTTCGGGACGATTTTTTCCGTTCCCTTCTCGACGTACTTTCGGACCGGTCGCAACCGGTTACCGAGTTAAAAATTGGAACGAGGCGTTCGAACAGCAATGAGATCAATAAGAAATCAGTAATTCATATTTCTTCTATCATAGGAAGAAATTAATTAAATACGATACTGTAATCAAAATAATAACAATAAACACGACGCCCGTTTCATGGAAGTAAAATCAATATGCCATCAATATAAAGGCCATCTCGCATTTATTAGTGCAAAACTATTATACAATCTGTCAATACTAAAGTACTAAACTCTTGCAGAAAAAAAATAACCTGAGTACACCTCACGCTGATACTGAAAGAATTATGAGCACAGAATTTTAAAAGAACCTACATCTAAATGTATGTGTCTAAATTTCCAAAACATTGTTTAACCACATACACAAAAACATTGTTTTAGGGCCACATATTAAGTACCCAGATAGGGGCAAAACAGCTAATTACCTACATATAACTACTTAAATTGTAAAAAAATTAATATCGTGTATAATATTCCTTAATCTAAACAGACAGAAGACCAAGAAATTTATTGTAGAGAGAATCCACAATCTATCGTCGATAAATCCTTGCTGCCCTGACATCGCAGCCCCTGACATTAGTCAATCATGTAAAATACTGCTAGGGAACGTTTCTTCAATGGTGTAAATTAATAGGTTGCATTGAACCATGATTGCAGATTTAATATGACAATTTTTGGTATAAATCATATCATCACGGTGAGCTCGTGGGATTGAGGAATGTGGAGGGTTGTCATGGTAGAAAGCGAGCACGAAAATTAGGCTGAAAATAATTCAGATGATGCAATCGCAGAGGGCAATTACATTTGAAAGATACATTGGGCACCAACTATGCGACCGAAGCGTATTAGACCGACTCATGAATCGCAATCAACACAATCAATGCAACTTAATTCAATTTGGAAATCATACTTTTCTCCACACTCGTTGTCAGAGAACTCGTGCTTAAAAACAAATATTGCATAGAAAAAAATGAAATCTGAAATTGACTCAATATTTACCTCGCTAACGGGGAAAAGTCAAGGTAATTCTGACCGGTTGAAAATTGTTAGAATCCACAAACACTTACTCGGTTGGTCCGCCCTTGGGCATAACCAAAATTAAAAGTGCAAGCAGAAACATGAATAGAGGGGTCGGGATCGGTTAATGACCTTTATGAAACCTGAATGATTTACAAGTGGTGCTGAAATAGCGACCTATTTTATTGCAGAGCGGCTTTAATTGTGCAAACCTCGAAAATTTGAATAAAACCCTGTTGCGTAGATCTTGTCTCACAGTCTATTTCAAATGCCCTAGTCCTGGTGGTATTTTGCAGTTGATCACGAATGTAGTGTTCATTTTTTAAGGTACGGTCAGAACTGATTTGTGGCAATATACAGATAAATATATACAGTTCGTTTGCGCGAGTTTAATGGTAAACAATTTCATGAGTGATTGGTGCGTTTTCAAACCTTAGGATAAACCAGAAAATAACGGGTCTCGATTTTTTAAAAATCGATGAGGGATGGGGTTGGTGGTGGGTCATTAGGAGTAATGATTCGTCAATAATGAAGGCAGTAGAGTGAATTCATGTTGTTCATTAATCCTAGTATTCAGCCCTAAAGGTGACTTTTAATTAAAGGAAACAAATTAATTAATACGAATAAATTAATAAGAAACTCCATATAAACTGAGATATCTATGCACATTCTTCAGATCAATCGGAATTACTTGTAGGTGACATTTCTCTGTTTATGTTTCTAGTCCTCTATTTTTTGGACAATTTACTAATAACTCTACTACAATTACTAATAACTCTACGGTTTGATTAATACTTACTCTATTGTGATTATTAAGTAATGAGTACAATTGTGTTACTGCTAATATTAAGTATTAGATAAATACTGATATAACTACATTTGAAAAATCACCGAAAAGTCATTAGCTTTAGATACATCGATCATGGCTCTCATAATAAAAAGTACAAAATATGGTTTAAATGTGGCGCACAGAGGAAGGTCGGTCACATACGTTTGCTCCGGCTGGATTTAAATTTGAAGCGTCCCTCATAAAATCACCTCGAATCTATTATATCATTGAACTCATTGTCTACCACCTTGTGCCAAATCGTTATCACTAAAAGAAACTTGTTTGTTACAGAACCATCTGCTATGTATGAATGAACTAGGGGCCGTCCTACAAAATGAAGTCGGATATTTTTAACCGAGGAGAAGAATAATGGGGTAGGGTATATATTACTCAGTCGACCTGCTTTTATTGGTCTGGCAACTAAGTCAATGCGGATATCACCGATAGATGGTGTGTGTATTTTTACGCATGTTTATATCTTCGAAATGATAAGGTCTTCCGATATGTTATTACTTGGTACTCTTTGAAACACATACAGTAGCAAACATGCTTCGATCTGTTCAATAGTGTCTGTAAAAAAAATTAATATTATCGTCATATGTTGCGTTTTTATTTCGGTAAAGGTAAAACCTTTACCTGCTGTCTATGGTAATGAAGCCTTAAAAGAACGTCAATGTCAAAACTGGTTTGCTAAATTTCGTTCGGGTGATTTTTCACTAAAAGAAGAGGAGTGCTCTAGTCGTCTAGTCGTGACGACCATATAAAGTTAATAATCGATCGTTATTTTAATCGATATTTTCTGAATGGTAGTAATGAAACCATGTAGTTTAAGAAGGCACTAAAATATTGCTTCTTGAATATATTTTTGTTGTTTTTCTATAGAAGACAATTGAGGAAGTGTTTAAAAAAAAATCTAATACGTCAATTCTGGTGTGGTCCTTGATATGGGCACACGATCGAGAGATCGTTTTCATCACAGAGATTCGGTTTCAATAGTACCGCTGATATGGATTTTTTTGGGGATGTCCAGATTCTTCATAAAAATCCGGAGTTTCAGAATTGCGCAACATCAACAAAGAGAGAACCGTGTCGATTTTATCGTCTGTTAAAATAGTTTTAATATTTTTGAAATAATAAATAATGCGTTTAAAGTATATGAGCCCTGTAATACTGCCCCAATTCTGGATAGAGCATGGGACATTATATTATACATACTTTACAGGACATGTAACTTTCAAATTCTGAAATGCAATATTGTATAAAAAGTATAAAATCGTCAGTTAAGTTACTTAAGTTATACTTTTTCACTCATAACTTCAGTCGTCGTCTTTATTCATTAATCATGTATAAATAAATCATTGGAAAATTACAGCGACTAAGGGATCAAAGATCTAGGGTCGAAACTAAATAGAAGCTGATAAGGGAGGATGAGAGACGATAGCCGACTGTCAAGCTTCCACTTAGCTTGGCCCCCAAAGTACAGTGCCACCGCTTGGAAACAAGTCCAACGGAATTCTTCTTGAATTGAACATTGTTTAACATAAAGAGCCCGTCCTTGGCAATCGGCCTACGAATGTTTAATTTTTCATACATTAACATCCGTCGCTGTAATACTGAATGAATGAATTATAGCCATTGCTAGACAGAAATGCGACCGTGAACGAGCCCAGTAATCATCACGAATATTCAATGAACCCGCGACCCGAGGCCGGGGGAGGCGCTGCCCTTCATTGTAGAGAAAAAAGGCTATATCGGGCTAAAATCGGATAAGGAGTGTGAAAGTCGGAAAGAGAATTTCCTTTGGGAGCAATAATGCGACATATATTAAATTGAAGACGGCTTTCCACAATACATCAAAGAGTATGTTTCAATCCAATATATCTAAACGGGGACCAGCCCAAGATACAAAAAGGTTCTTTTGAGCCGGAGGATTTTCTGATGTCCCCGACGTTTTATCCATCTGCCAAACCACACGGAAAATATCACATTAACTGCCAACTCAAATTACTAATATTTCCCTGTTGGAGACAAATTATAATAAAATACCTGCATAAATGTTATGAGAAAAGACTAGAAAAAAAAATTTAAATTTTGTTAGAATATTTCTCATATTAGAATTTAGCATTAAGCATTAAATTTACATAATAAGTATGCAGTATGAAATTATTTCGACACATTCAACCAGAATAATGTGTTCTGTTCTCCTGTTCGAAACTGTTATTAGATTTTCGGCCTTGGCACAAGTTTCAGAAGCATTAACTAGTCCATTGACCTTAAGTGGTTAATCTTATTACTATGAACTATGAGCTACTTCTTGTATTACTTGCTATATCTTATTAGACATTATATATGTATAATATATAACAAGGGAATCGTTAAAATATTGGTATGGACATTATGAAGGAGCCAAGAAGTAATCAATTATAAGATACTTCCTTAATTATATCAGATATAGGTCGGCTAATATTATTGATAGGAGGTATTTTGGCAATATTATAACTGGCATAATGTTTACATTAAGCATGCCACAATACTGGAACATTAAAAGAAACTGATTGAAAGGAACTGGTACATTAAACTCAGGGTGGTAATTTTTTTACATTGAATATATCCAAAATTCAAGAGGATCAATAGAGGGAAATACAATGAAGTTGTTTGAACAATCCGTTCTTGAATTATTGTAAGCAGCCCCGAGGGAGGAACAGCCCAAGAAACCGGTGCTAAACCTGTGTTTTTCACCCTGAACTTTGAACCAGCCAAAAACACTACCTGCCAATACCATTCGACGCCTACTATAAATTGTCCGCAAGACGAAACTGATAGGTAGGTAACTGCTAAGTTTAAAACAGGAAATCAATGAGACCTCTGTCCGCAGGCGGGGTTATCGCCCTGTCGAAAGCGTAAACTTTCACTGGAAACAATTCATCCCAGAATGGAACTTCACTTATTCCGTTAATACGGCGACCAATGCAATAAGTTTAAATAAGACAGTGGAGAACATAGTTGAAATTTGGTGAATTTATACTTATCGTCATTTAGAGAAAGTTAGGAGAATGCTAAGACAACTTTCAAGAGAATCATCATTTATCGCGGTATATCGCACGCCGATGAAGAAAAAAAACAGTAAAAATGAATTGCTCGAACAATCACGAAACCTGCATTATTTATGGTTTCTCAAGCTTGTAGTTCCGCCCGAATAAATAGGAATAAACGAAATACCTTTCATCGATATTCCGAAAGTTGCTCAGCCACTATAATTCGCGGATTGGACAATACCGGAGGCATAAGAAGAGAAGGAGCAGTTTTTTCCCCGCCGCTAAAAAGTCGGTTTGAACTGCTGATTCCTCAAAGGCCCAGAATACCGTCCCTATTTTTTTAATATCCGAAGTGCATTCCCATTTGTGCTAATGGTGAGACTTAATGGCAGCACTAGAGGGTGTTAATTTGATCTCAAAATAATAATTTATGGTTCTATTACAGAAAACTAATAAACTAACATGTTACCGAATTTAGATTAAAAAGGAATTTAAAATGTATTTCAATTTAATTAAATTTTTAGCTTATATTTTTCAATTTAATTAAACATTCCCAGTATTTCATTCACATTAAAATATTCGACAAAATAATGGAAATTGAACTAATTTTCTTCCTTCCATTTAGGAGATTGAAAGAGACAACCAAATAGTTAGGACCAAATAAAACTTTCACTCATAAGAACAGTTCATGTTTAAAACTTAATAGTAAATTAGTACTAGTGGAATAAGTGTAGACACGCTTCCCGGTATTTTCGCCGTTTTAATTAAACTGAGGCCACACAAACTAATTCATGCTTATCCTGTAAATATGCGAATATGCAGTTGAAAGAAATGAGTAAATATTAATATCCGGCAGTATTTATCTTCAAATAAAGCCCAAGTGTAAGATTATTAAATGGAAAGCTCTCTTGGGGAGTCCATAGTTAAAGTGTATGTTCAACCAACCCTTCGAGTTAAAAGCCTGCAAGTGAGTGAGGGCCCTTGTCATTATTAAATATTCAAAACTTTTAATTGCTGACTGCCTCTTTTTAAAGGTACTTTCCACGATTCTCCCGCAGGGCATCATTTTAATAAATATTACTTCTACGATTTTAATCAACCCTAGTAATATTTCAGTAGAATATTGGTGAGAGATGGCCCTACATTAATTGCAAGTGGAAATTTCATTGGGTAATTTTAGGAATATTAAATGCTCAGACATTTAATTAAGCCAAAAAAAGAACCAAATTATCTAATTTATTTTACAAAATGATATCAGTAGACTATCGGTAGGATGTTTTTTCGCTTATGAAAAAGTCACTGGTGCCGGATCAAGGACTGGTCCATTTAATTTTTCTAATTCTACTAATTGTTTCTAGCCTAAACTACAGGGTAATTTAGATTTCACATATCTGCCTTTGAAGGTTTCTAAAGGTCTTGAAGGTTTTGGTAAATTATCCAATTATCCATGTGTAATTGTTCCATCGGTACAGGTAATTCGTCGATTTGCTTAAAAAGAATTATTAAAAATATTCAGAAGTTAATGACATTTTGTTTGTGCTAGCTTTCCAAACCGTTATCATTCAGTTTATATATATATATCATTTAATTAGGGTAATAATTTAGTAATTTGTTACGAATACACATAGCCCAGTTGAAGTTCTGATCAAGGGACAACAAATGGGCGGGTTTCTTTTGAAACAAATTCAGCCAGGACGTGTGTAATTGTGTACACAAAGCGGGATTGTTTTCAGAGTCGCTCAGAGAGGAATAGATTTGGTAATGTTGTTTTAGTCAAATTATAGAGTCCTGAATTCACTGGTCGTATAAAATTGTCCTTTGCGTGTCAAATGAGGTGTTCGCCGCTGGCTGGTTGGGCAGTGTTGCATTAGTTCAGTAGACTAGAGTTTATAATAACTACGAATCTGCTGGTCACTCGATACCGCTGAACGCACTGTGTGATTAATTAGGCAATCAGATTCCCATGAGTTGCAAGTACATTTAGCTTTTGCGGTGTTTGATCAGACATGTCAACTTAATAAATATTCATGGCTTGATATATAATAATTGGCTAACAGACTAATGTAATAAAACATATAAAGAAGAATTGTGCGTATTATTGAGCAATAATATTACCACTTAATCCGCCCGTGATCCTAAATGAAGGATGAATCCGAAGTGTGTCAGACCCGACACTGAACACTGGTAATATATAAGGGGAGGAGCTTGTAACATAACGCTCCGATAGTGTCAACCGCTATATTTATTAGGGTAGGTGTTATAACAGAGGAAAGCTGATAAACAGAACCGGAAATTCGAGACGACTAGAATGAAGGCCAAGATTTATGCCAGCCAAACTTGAGCTCACTCCCTCTCCCCGCCTAAGCGCAGTTTATTAATCCGATAAGGCGCAACTACACACACCGGCTGATATAATACTATTAATCAATTATCAACTCACTCTGACGCCTTCGAAACTCAAAACAGCTTTAAAGTTCAATCACTGGGGGTTTATGAATTTCATAATTACAATAAGCTGATAAATTTCAAAGATCAATGATGATGATTACAAACTGGAGGGAAACAGGGCCAAAGGGCAAATCCACGTACACTTATAAAAGCGATAATCAATGAAAATTTAATTTTTCTAAAAACATGTCTACATCTACATCGATCAGAGAAATCATGTATTGGGGCGAAAGCACATTCGACTGGGAAACAATAAGAGAGTTGACAAAATGTTCTGACCTATGCAGCATTATTTGCTGCGTGGATCGCATAGTAACCAAACCCATACAGAGTTCACATAATCAAGGAACATTCCTTCAAAAAAAAAACTCTTATGAATATAATATAACCGCAATGAAACTGGGTGCATGTTTTTTGTTATTACACCGTTTGACTGATTATGTCTATATATTTTCCTCTGCGAGTAACACATATATTGGACAATTTTTTACATTAACAGTTTTAAATGTTGACAATGAAATGACATTGATATAGGAGATTTCCTGAGATTAAAGGTAAACACTAAAAAGAAAAGAAATGACCGAGTACTAAATTGAAAAAACTGGTCTACAGGGACAGCAGTTTTACAGGGACAGAGTAAAATGAGAAGGACGGAAGGAGCAGGTCGAAGAAAGGAAAAGTAAGACGGCAGAAAGTAGAGTCACAAATAAAGGATGGACATTAATGTTTTATAAGTTTCCCTCGGGGCTATCCTTCTCTTCGGCCAAACTGGCAGCAGACTGCCCAAACCGGGCAATTATTTTCGCCCTTACTGTCGAATGAAACTCTTTCAACACTTAAACCCCCCGGATGACGACATTTGGACATCTATCGATTTTAGAATGCCACGCATTCACATTAATTTGAAACATTCAAGTTAATTTAATTTCAATGCTCGTATTAAATGTTCAACAAGAACGGCCTTATCATTTATTTATAGTTTGTTATTTTTCTTTGGAACATTGCGAACGGAATTGGATACGGAATTGGAATTGGATACGCCCCGAGATTATGAGTCCTCCCACATGTTAATAAAAGACTTATATTCGAATCTTATTCGAAAAGTACACCACAAAACCAACTATAGTTACAATAACAAATGTTCATGTTCAGGCCATGATCCACATCAAATTACAAAATTGGTCTTCAAACGGAGGCGAATGTAAATTAATTTCGGCATATTACGTTTAATTGCTGAATTTTTGATTTCATTGAATATGTTTAGTAAGAAGGCTACCACTGCGATGCTGGCGAGAAGCCGAACCAAACTTGATACCAAAGGTATGAGCCTTAATTGTATACCATTACTGATACGAAAAGATTTCGAATGAAAGAAAACATAACAATAAAATATATAGTAACCTGAGAAGATTGCCTCTTTAATAGTTGCCAGAAACGAATAAGGCGAATCCGTTGACGTTTATTAATTACCGGACGCCATAGTATGTTGCTTGTTTTAAGCCTAGGCAAATGCTATGTGATCACGCAATAAGGATAACCACTCCGGCGGAAAATTGAATTCCCCCATAGGACGCTCCGTTAGGGCTGAAATAGAAAATCAGGTGTCGCCTCCGGGTTTGACGACCAATATAGGGCCGCCAGAGTTGACTGGTTCACTGGGTTATAGCGGCCTCTTACCACTCCCAAGCTCCTCATCCCGGATAATGGACCAATACGGGAAACTGGTAAACCCCGGCATCTAACAGGAACCTGCCAAAGTGGAGTTTACGCCTTTCGCAGTGGGCAATTTTCATTTCGAAGGCTAATCATTTGAATTATTCGATCTAAGGGAAAGTGTCTTAATTGTGATGGGACGTTTGAAAACAAATTGTTTGTGTATATATATATATATATATATATATATATATATATATATATATACATTCATGTGCAGTTCCGTCCATATTGTGGACAGTGCGCAACATCATCGCCGAGACAAAGACGAGCTGGAATTCCGCATAAACCGAATGCTTTGACGGGAGATTAAACCGCAGGCAGCTCACTGAGATACGGCGTAATTTGGGCGTTTGGAATTCCTGGACAAAACTCACCAAGCTCAAGTTATTGTTTTAAGAACGGAGTGGTCGGTTCAATATATTTTGAATTTGCATTGACTCGGGAGATGGGAGAAATACGAAAACGTCGTTGGCAATTTTAAACGACAGGCGTCATCCTTCCCCTGATTCCCGCAATAACATCACAACGGGCATTGAAAAGATGTTTTTTTCTTTTATTGTATTGTTATTTTACCGATTTCTACAATCCAACATACGCACATTATGAAAGGCATTAAAATTATTAAAGGGCACGCACATCGCAAAGACTAAATTAATTCTTAATTAATTAATTTCATTTATTTTAGCTCCACTCGTATTCAGCAGCAAAATTGTTCTAAACGATTAAAACACCAGGTGGTTGCTAACAGATTGAATCAAATTTTGTTCATTTTTTGTAAATAAGTTATATTCAGATATGTACAACCGCTTGGCATATTTATAACCAGCTAATCAGAGTTGGTCTGCATTATTCATTTCAGATTTGGTCGGAGATGGGGGAATCCCGCCCCGATCATAAATTAGGAAGTCGTGTGGTTAGAAAATTAATCGCCCGATAAATCCCGGCCTATACCAGTTCAATTAATTAAATCATTGCGATGACTGAATGATAATAGATCTCAGACAGTTGATTCTGAAGTAACAGAAAGGCCAAATGACGATGTAACTGGGGCGATACATAGTGCATACGTTTTACATTATAGTATAGTACATAAATATTTACATAAGTAAATAGTTTTAAAATTAAAACCATGTAAATTATTTTACATGGTATTCGATAATACCATTTCCATCTGTAACAATCGCAGTTTCTGTTCATTGGTCCTTTCTTTTCATCCTTACTCAGTACATTTCCTGCCATTATGTCTTTTATTTGCGGAAAAGTATCATTATATTACTAAAATTAAATATTATTATAAATATTCAATAATATAATTATGTAGAATTCTACTGGCATTAAATAAACTAACCACTTCCGGCCAAACTAGCATATTAAACAAATAAAAGTGGGGAACGTTCGCTGGCTGGTGGAAGGAGAATAATGACAGGTAGTGTAGCCTTATCTCAGTTTTTCCTCGACCCGTCCCGCACGACAAGTGAAGCATACGGAGTCAACCACGTTTACTGGGGTCGAGCAAATTAGGCGCTTCTAAAGACGACAACACACTACTTTGGAAATTGTGAGTAAATACTCTGTCCGCATGTCTAGTTTGTTCAATTTGATACATTTTCAAAGTCCCTTACCGGAGACCCAATTTGGCCCAAGCAGAATGGGCCCGACGAAAAATACGGAGAGGGGCTTGTACAATTAACAATTACAAGCGGGATAGGAAACGGTTTTGCCTAGAGCGATTGAAAGCATTTAAGACGCCGGAATAAATAAGATAAATATAGTTGCAGCAGGAATTTAATATAACGCGATGACTAACACCATTCCATTATCTTTGTAACCAAGTAGAGAGATAACTCGAGACCAGAACAGGACCAGCTGTACGAATGGAATTCAGTTTTCAACGCAATTATAATTAGAATGATGAAATTCTGAGAGAGAATTGCAGCTTCTGAAAAGCCGGCCAGGCAGGCGGGTCTTATTATAAACACTCCCCGTGCCGAAACGAAAGCTCTCCACTTACTGAAATTAAATGTTTCCTGTCACTCTTTAACGGGACAAACCAAAAACTTGAATATATGGATACTGTTATTGCTTTGAATCAATGTTCTCATAGCGGTAAATAGCTCACTTTTATCAATGTCTCGGTATATATCCCCCTACACAACCCATCATGATCAATAACCAGTCAATTTTTCTTTATACAAAAACTTCAAAAAGAGTATTACGTTTATTATAATGAATATTACATTTAGAAAAGTACATGATAGGGGACAAATATGAACCTTAGAAAATTATGGGACCGGAAAACAATCCAAACAAATATTGTGGAACATGTTAATTGGAATAATTTGAGTGGTCCGATTAAACTACTATGAAAAACTACTAACCTGAAAACTGGGTTTCTAGAATATGATATTTTTGTTTGAAAATAACGAAAAATGTACGAGATAATGAAAAAACTAGGAATATATAAAGAATAAAACAAGGCGCTGATGAGTTAGGAGGAAAGTACGCAGTTGAACAGTAAATGAATAACAGAGTTGTTAAAAAAGACGAGTCTGGTTTTTACATTTGAACAGAGAGATGGGTCGGGTTCGAGGTTACAGGACAAAGTTCGCGTCCTCCCTGGCATTATAGGAAAAACCTGGAGATAATTCTTACCGCTTAGCAGTGTTTTTAATCCTGCATAATTTAATCAGGTACTTTAATTTAATACCAATGGGTACAAAGAAAATATTTTGAGTTTTTTCTGCGCTTGTTTCTGATGATACTAACACGCAAATGCGGCAAATTAATAGTGACGAGCCACAGAGTTGAACATTAAAACAATTTAATTCACGGGTCAAATAAATTCCCACTTTAATAATGTTTAAATATTTTGTAAAATTCGGATATTTTATATATTAAACTATTTGGAAATTCGATCATCTATCGAAAGGATAATAAATCGCTAACGGATAGAATTCTTCGGTTCATAAAAAGTCATACAGGCCACAGGTCGCGTAAGGCAACCAGACGAAGAAAACAGTTTTTCTTCCGTGTAAATATATTAACTTTACATGGATTTTTATTATTTCTGGCTATTCAAATCATCCTACATTAGAGATTTGATTGGTCCACAATTTTGTTCCCACAGGAGAGTAAAAAGCTCCGCCTTTCACTCAGAAAGTCTTTTACTTTTCGTAAAATCAACTGAAATAACATATATCCCGTTGTCACCCGTTTCGCCATTACTTTAGCAACTTTCTTTGTTACTTTCTCCATGCAAACACGTTTTATGGCAAAATCGGTAGCCCCCTACGTCATTATCCCAATACCACTTTAGCGTCCATATGTGACGACAGTGACAGTGCAATTAAAACGTGGCAGAATATGGGCATTTGAATACCTGTTTTGTGGCCTGCAAGGACGCTTTTGGATGCTCGAAAGACATCCCAAAGTGACTAACACCGCTACTGAAGATGGCGAGCAACCGAAACCGGTCTAGCAAAAGACCAAACCAGCGGGGGGAGACAGAAAAACACGAAATCTACGGTACCCCTCGCAGACCACAAAACAGGTATTATAAACTATTATAGTTTTATGTTATGCATTTGTGAGAACTGATCTAAAATAACTAATTAGTGCTATTATTTCCTAACACCAACTCCATTAAATAATAAATAATTTATTTTCCTCGAGTTATTATTCCTGCAATTCTACGAAACAGAGGAAAAGAGCGACAGCGCGAGAGCCACGCCGACGGGAAGGATATTGTACAACAGATATGACCTCCACACCAAGAATTTCAATTAGGATTTATGAAACTCGGTTCAGTTCTTTTTTATCATTTCACAATGTCAAGATCGGGAAATGAGTTTTGCAATCGGCAACAATTCTGAAACACTCAAATTCTGTTCGGAGGGAATTCCTGCTAATTGAGTATTGAGTTAGATAAAGGAGTTTCACTATGTATTGATTTGAAATGACATCTGTGGACAGTTGGACATATATTGCCATAAACGTGATTCATTTGCACACATTTACTACATACGACAGAGTTTAATAAAATTTCATCTCTCCCCACTACGTTCAGATAATGTAGGAAATAATTTGGTTTAAACCAAGGATGTTACTTCGTTTCCCTATAAGATATAAAAAAAGGTTCAAGCCGACTCAGTATTCTATCTAGACCGAAGGAAGAAGGCACTATTTCCTACTGCATCCGAGGCAGTCCAAAGAGGAAGTGCATGTTGGTGACTTGCTACCATATTTTCCTCATAGTATGATTCCGTTGTTATCACTAAATTGTCATATTCCAAGCCCAACGGCGCCGGAAACTGTCAGTAACTATCTGGAAACCAACAAAGAGGCTTCATGAAACTGATTCATAGAGTCTTTTCAACGCTTGGACGCGGTCATAATGATTATGAGCTGATGAATCAACATGAAGATCATATATATTAGAAATAAATGTTTAAAAAAATATTCATCAGACAGTACTCGGAGAAATGGAACAACTGCGTCACAACTCATGAGTACAGAAAATTATCGGTGACGTTTTTCACAATATTGTAACGAAAACGACAAAGTAAAATGTTAAAAATAATTTCTGAGGCCCGAAACAGCGAGATAGCAGAGCTGTCGTCACAGTGGAGAAGACTGATAGGTGTTCAACCCAGTTTCAGATGTTTCAGAAAGCGACCTTCCATATTAACAAGGTCAATCTCTGTTGTTCCCCGACCGCTTTTTGAGTTTAGTCTCGGTGAATGGTACAGCAGCACCTCATATCTCAGGTAAAAATTTAGCATTCACTTTCTAGTTTGACGACCGACAGTTTCATAGTTCGGCCACTGCGAAAACTACTCTAATCCTCAGTGTCCCGAGAGTTTTATGAACTTTGGAAACACCGAACAGAAAAGAGCTTCAAGGGTCACGATTTTCTTTGGCCCTGATGCCCAATATCTACTATTCTATTTGCAGAATAGCTTCTTCAATTTTTCTCCAACAATACAATGAGTGATCGTCCAAAAATAAATTAACCAAAACATGGTAATGAAATAAAAACATTTCAGGGCAATGTGTTAACCACTGATAAATCTTGCGTCTGTACGCTCCATAAAATACTGGAAGGAATACAAAAATAAATTGATTTAATATCAGGTAGCGATATTTTTTTCGTACACGAAACACGTTAATTAAATATGGACCAACAAGAGTGTAATTGGAAGTGAAACAAAAATTGAGTTTTGCAGCTGATTAAATTAACTGCGACTTAATTTAAAGAAACGTATAATTACATCAAGCCTGGAGAACAGCGTTCGGTTTAATTAATTTTCGTATGATATGAATTTGGTGAATGGTACGACTATTCATGGCAGGAACTCGACTTTCCATACCATTGAAGTTATTTCCGTTTGACAAATTTGCACATTGTTTAATATTCAGGAGACCAGTCGTCCTAGCCGCACCGTCGTCGCCCCCACTGACCTTACCTCGGCTGAAGCCTCACTCCTTATTCGTGAAACAGACTACATAATAACTTGAGACTGTGTGTCAATGTTACCTATCGATGCAATCCACCTTGACACTCCGCCAGTTAGCACATTAATTACTTCATTAATTCCTAATCACTACGGGCCTATCGTAATATCAGAACATATTAGAAAAACACCTGAAGAAATTTTGATTGCTTAAATATTTTCTCTTAAATTTTCGGGAAAGGCAAAGAATAGTGGTAATTTTTTTCACCCAGTAAAAATCTTGCAATATCTAGTAAAAGCAAAAGCAGGGGAACCCATTTTTTTGTATACGTTGAATTAGCCAAGGTTTAATATTATAATGAACACTGTGTAAGGTTATCATAAAAAAAAATAATAAAGCAGCTTTGGCCTGTAACCTTGTTATTATTATAAAATGACAATAGAATTAACTCTCATTAAGTAGAATATATAATTATTTGGAATTTTCATTCGATTTGGACGAGCTCAATTCAATCGCGTTTATACAGAGAGAAAAATAGTTTCATAATCATAAAAGAAAAATTAATAACACTGTACAAAAATCTGAAATGAGGACATACACATGTTGAAATGCGAAAGGCCACGCTACCATCTGCAAAGTTTAAACAACAGCGATTAATTCATACATCGGTTACATTTGATAATGGCGAGAAGGCAGTGATAATACAAACAGGAAGTTGTACAACAGCAAAGAGAAAAAATATACAATCACGTAATTTTCGATTTAAGGAAGGCAATCACTACGACCTTCAGACCATTGATAATGTTGGTACAAAAAAATTTAGAACATTTTCTGTTTTAGATTCGCATTTTTATTCACAAAAACAACAATTGTAACGACAAAGAAAATATATCCATAGGTCAACTGAATCATGTTGAAACTCTTGTCCTATTATCTGTCATTAGTACAGATATTAATAATAAAATATTAAGAAAAGAAATTGATTGTAAGTCAGTAATGTGTTTAGTACTTACTTACTTACTTATTTACTTCACGGATCATGAAATAAATGATATCAATAATGTTAGGAATAGATTGACATTAAACTATAGCAGAAAGCTTAGAATTCTATACCTTCTTGAGAGGTCAAATGAAAACAGTCAAATGAAAATTTGAATTGCTTTAGTTTCTTAACTCTAAACTCAATTTCCATGTCGATCTAGCATAGGAAGATCGTAACAGTGCAGGCACAATGCAACCAACATGCTTCAGTACCATGCTAAACTTCTGATATAACATTAGCGCAGATGGTGAGCGGCCTAAACCATTTTTGATACAATACTAGACTGTAGCGTGAAATCAGCGGGTGAAGAGATGGTTTTTCAAACCGGCATCATAAATTAATTAAACGGAACCGGTTAAAATCGTATTGAAAAGAAACGCCGACACGACCAGTGGGGAAATTTCGCGCCCATTTACGCCCATTGACGCGAAAACGTTTATTAGAAACGGTGCGGAGACAGTGGGACTCTGGCGCAGAATGCAACGTCGAAAGAAGAGCGGATAGAAAGTGTGACCGCAACTTGAGTTGAGTGCGGCTGAAGGGGGGGGGGGCGACCGCAGTGCGCGAAAGAAATAGAAAGTGTTCGGCAGGAGAAGTTGAAAAAGGAATACGCCGTGAGTGCCCCGCATTCAACCCATTAACGAGTATCAGAGAACTGAGGCTCATGCCTCAGCGAGCGATATACGGCCCGAAAAGTACAGTAGGGGGATGAACCTAAAGGGAGCGCACTATTTTGTGCGAAAAATGCGCGAGTATTTTCCGACCAGATACTTTATTTTCAAAAGTATCTATTACGTACGATTTTATATGAATTCCTAACATTTACTTTGACAGCGGTTTATTTGACGATTGTTAAACGAGTTCTAAACTAAACAATTTCAATGCGGAAAGGAGGGAAACCAGTGTTCGCTGTAGACTAGGTCCGGGACAAAGGGAGTAGAGAAAGTTCGTCATCATTACCTTTGTCGTCTAAACGATGCGGATTTAATGTCATTCCTATATTTATAAGTATATATCTCATTAAATAGATCATTATGAGCCCATCTGTAGATAACAATTTGAATCCCGCATCCGAACCCACTGACCTCGTCTATTTTTTAAGGATAACGAACAATTGAGGTTAGTAATAATCGCACCACTTATATATGGAATATACCCCATTTATAATGAATTATCCGTAATAAGTGGATATCGGGGCAATGGAAAATAATTATTCCGTGAATAACAATAAACAGGAAAACTATTTCCTAACGTTTCGTTCAACTGCTTATTAAATTATCAATATTAATTACTATAATAGTAATAATATAATTAATATTAAATGAAAACACCTGGAATATGTCATTCTACCAACATTTAGTGGCAATTGAGGAAATTGAATGTTTTTTGGTTCTCGTTATAGAAAACAGTTATTAGACGCTGTGCCCCGTTCTACAACTGAATCGTGATGCCCCGAAGGCCGCCAGTCGGACAATAAATAATTACGTCTTTTCGTCTGCGACCGTGCGACGATTTCAGGTTTTATTTTAGTCCACTCAATGCTTTTCTAATTATAGGGGACAGGTTTTTCTGTTTATTCGTCTATTTCTAGCCGCCACTACAATTTAAGACGGTCAGAAGTAATAAACAAACAGTTTGAACGTAAGAGCCAAAATTCTTTAAATTGAACATTCAATCATTATCGAAGGCTTGATAAGTTGTTGTGATAGTTTATTCTGGGTTAAATCTAATACATTTTAACGTTCGATGAGCAGCTTTCTTGACTTGCGAAACGAAAAGTAATTCGCTGTTCATTCATTTAAGTAATGACTGAAGAAATTACAGATTCAGAGGGAATGAGATCGATCACCGGCTAAATAGCCATGTTAATGGCTCATTTTCCAGCTTTATAGCTCTATATAAAAGAGCTTATTCTGTAATATTTTCATGCATTAATATAAGATATTTACGTAAAATATTCATACAAATTCAATAATACTTTACGTGATCTTGAGAGTACCAGGAATCGGTACACTACATCCCATTACTAAAAAACGTTAAAACAGAATCCGTAAAATACTAAATTATCCGTTGAAATCGATAAAGACCCGAACGGAAAAAATTGCAAAGGTTTCTACTTGGGTTTTTAGCCAGAGCAAAACGGAAAAACCAAGCGTGCGATTGTGGATTTCCATTGCATCATAGCATCTTGAATTATGGCTGCGTCAAATCAAATTTACATTGTGTTTTAATACACAAATGAAAGTACCAAAATAATTCAGTCTGATTAAATTCGATCTAATTACACCGCAAATATCAGAGAAGTGTAAATCACTAGCGAATTTCAAAATCCACACTAGAGCATGACGCCACCAAGGCGATAAAGCACTTTCACGGACTTCGAACCTCCTCAGCCGTTTCCCCACTTGACCGGTGGGCACTTTATAGCATGAGGGAGAAGGAAAGAGTCATTTCAGTCATCCTAAAAAACTATAAATGACTATGACTGTGAAATTATTATTCCAAACCCTTACGGACTGTTGTAATTAGATAATCAAAATGATCTTAGTGATTAGATAATCACTAACCGATTCCGGAATTTCTCACAATAATTGTATAAGAGGAAATAAAGTCGTATTGAGATTAATAAAAATTTGCGATTTTCCTTCTAGTTTGATAAACTCGTGAAATATTTCGAAAGCTCTAGGATGACTCTGCACTGATGAAGCTGGAACGCATTGATACCATCAGAGTAAGGTAACTTCATCATATGCTGTTTAAGAAAAAACGTTTCGTTACACTTGGCTTATGTATTTAAATGGTTACTGGTTGATCACACGTTCCATGGTTGGTTCAAACCCCCGGTTTCTAAGACTGTTTTTAATAGTTACAAGATAAAAAACTAAGCTGACGTATTTAGCAGAATTGTTTCGCGGACCTGGAAGTTTCAGAAACAGAAACGTCCGCTCTCCGGTCCAGTGGCCGGGACAGAAACGAGAACGGCCCTGAACCTTGATAACAAAGGCTCTGTTTCCCAATTTGTTGTCCCCTTCCCATTCATCTCGCATCGAGTCCGGGGTCCGCAGCATGGGACGGGGACCAAAACACTGCTGACGTCTACCGCCCGTGTTCCGTCCGAACAACATCGCAGTCGCCCGCCTTTCTTGCGTCATACCCAAGGCACTGCAGTATGCCTTCTTGTTTGAATTTAACAGCTGCCTCTTCCGATGCCCGCCCCGGTCCCAGTAGGTTGCGTAAGTGAATCGAAACTATCTGGAATTGACAGATTTATGGCCTGCATGTGTTCAGGCCTACACTATTTGACAGCTGCAGTAATTGGATTATTTATTGGGACTCCCAGTATTCGTAAACTCTTTACGCTATTAATTAATAATGAATTTTTAACAACCATTTTTACAAATATCGCATCCACTTCAACAATGGGATAGGCTGTAACTCTGAATTACAATTGAATTTTTATCGACTTAGTGGCCGTATACAATCCATATTGATCGAATAAAACCGACAGAGATGATCAGGATTATTTTAAATATGCTGCTTCGTGAAATCATGATTCTGCGTTATACGGAGCCGAAAGTTCATCTCTGAGGGGAACCCCACGCCTTGGGGATTCCCCGGTATATAAAATCGCTCACTCTCCATGTAATATTCACTTTTATTACCTAACAATATACTCGCCTGCAAATGTATTAAATTTGCAAGGTTCAACTATGCGACCGGTTTCAGTATTAAAATGTTTATCAACTTAACCTATTTCAGTTACATGAAAACCTAATGAAAATATGAAACTACATTGATATGAAATATTTATTAGCGAAGAATTTGTACACTAACTATGGTTCTACTAAATGGTATCCATTTATTAGATGTTGGAGTGGTTCTTCTACTAATAGTTATTATTCGTATTGTTTCATATATTATTTTACAGGTTGCTATTGTTACGTCCAAAAACCGAAAAAAGTTTGGGCGGACCAATGGAGCAAAAAGAGATGACACGAATAATGGTTAGTCTATGAGATCAGCGGAAATTCATTGATGCCTCGAATCTACCTTAAAGTATATATATTTTTTTCGAGAAATATGTAGGAATCTGCATTCTCAATCTTCATGGCCCGTGAGACGCGTTCGGAGTGTCTGGGAAACATAATCTGGAGCGAAAATAGCGTATCTCGTTATAAGGTTGAGGTTGGCTCCTCTCCTCCCTCGCCGCCAGCGCCCCTGCGAACTGGGGAGGCGCGCGACTGGGCTTCGGACCGGAGTATAAATAAACGGAGGAGGGTCATACTACTACTAATCTGAATAGCAGCCTTGCCATCGTTCAGGTTTCGCGCTGAATCTGCCAAAACAATTCTGGCCCGGGTGTACGACATTTCGCCGCCCACAGCAACGCTCGCTAAATGAATAAAGTATTTATTGTTACAGTTAAATAATCATCTGCAAGAAAACAGTTTTTTTGCATTTGTACGACTACGTCAGAATGTATTCTATTTTCTAAATAAACCGCCTTCTTTTATTTTAATAAATTAATTTAATCGATACACATTTAACATTAGGCCTTTGAAAGGTTCCAATGTTGTGCCAATAATGTGCTTGTTGTCTGTCCACAATGGAGTAATATTTTGGAACAAGTGGGAGTCATTAAAACCATTATCGTTAATTTATACTGTAAACAATAATGAAATTTCGCTATTATTTCATACTCTCGTTGTTTATTTACAAGCCGCATTTCCGAAGTTATTCTGCCGAATGGGACCACGAGGTGCCAAATAAAGAGGGGTTGGGTCGGGAGTGCGGATCACGCCACTCGTCCTTTGTAGTTAAACTGGCTGCCCCCGGTTATAACTGGAGTCACTTTTAACTGGTGACGTGTGAGGCGCTGTTCTGGCACCGGCACCGGCCCCGGGTGATGATATAAATGCTCCCGTTGCGTGTACCGCCGAGCCCCCTCGTTGAAACGGGGAAACTTGCCACTTTTTAAAATGTCCCCCAACCCGCCCACTACACCGCCGGCTCGTCCCTGTCTGTCGCCGTTGCTGACTAACATCACTTCCGAAGCCGACCGATCCGGATCAAAAGTGTTGGCCCGTTGAATTAAGCGTAAAACAAAAGCAGGATGAGATATCCGCTCTACCGGAAGAAGAAAATTACGCCAATATAAAAAGCGTAGAAATGATAGAAAAAATGCGTAAGGCCACTCAATTCAATTATAGCTCTACAATCAACTACATTTAGATGTACGACTGCATGAATTGTCCACAAATTTCGTCGTAGAAACTATATAACTAGAACTAAACTATATTATTTTATTTTATTCGAATAATTGTGAAAATACCTATCGAATGTTCCGGTTTTAAGCATATATGGTTCAAAGTAATTAAAGTGGATATCCCCGTTGTATTAACTAAAAGTACAAGTTTAGAATACCCGTTTTGTGGTCTGCGAGGGGTTGGCATATTGCAGATTTCGTGTGTTTCTATCCCATCTCGCTGGTTTGGTCTTTTGGTAGACCGGTTTCGGCTGCTCGCCATTTTCAAGTGCCAAAGTGAAGATGGCGAGCAGCCGAAACAGGCCCAGCAAAAGACCGAACCAGCGAGAGGAGACAGAAACACATCTACGGTATAAATAAAATTCTATACAGTGGAATTAATTTACTTCTATGAAGGGTTCATATCGGAATTTTAATTGATAATTTTCAGTAGAAAGAAACGGAAGTAAACGTGTTGAGGGCGGTGCCGTGTTTACTTCAATGCAAGTAGGCCGTTGGAAAAAAAAAGGTAGTCCGCTATCGGGGGAAAACCTTGGTGTACTGGACTTGTGTCCCCTACTCCCCGTTGGGGCTCGGCTCCCCCACCGCCGCGAAACAGTAGGCCCGTCTAAACGGTCGGGATCACGTGAGGTAAAATCACAGTTTATATAGAGAGGCCGGCAGGGGCAGGCCCGCCAGTACGTTGTCACTACAGTGCAGCTTCTTCAATTCAACCCGCCCCCATTCTACAATAGGAACGCTCTAATTCAACTCAACCGGCGGCTAACGCTCCCGCCCCTGCTGCTCACCCTTTTTATCTAATTGGAAATATGCTCTTCGCGTAGAACACAGGTATTTTACAATACATTCGTTAAAAAAAATAATCCGGGTGATAATTAATCTGATGTCTTATGCTTCTTTTTATTATTATTTATGTTTATATTTCAAAAAGTTTAAAATGCGGAACCTTCAGTTATATGTATGTATGAACAATGTCAAACAAATGTGTACAATACACAAAACCGCTGGATTAATTCCATTTAAATAATCGGAATACGATACGAAAAGAAGGATTGAGGAGAAATTTATGCGCATTATTCGATCGTTCATAAAATAAGATTTACTTATTGAAATCGGTAACATAGTTCTCTTCGCCGTTAGACTATAAGTTAGGCATTTGTGAAAGTTTCACTGTGGGACACCAGACCACTAGTGCAATAATTAGAATTTGTACCAGTTGTATAAATAAGTATATACATTACCACAAATTGGTTGGGATGCACAAATTTTGATATTTAGATATGTGTACTCAATGATTAATTTGGGAAAGAAGTTTTACTTAGTTAGAAACCTTTCAATATGGTATTAATAACGGGACTACGACAAGAAAATCTTTCACGAGCATAAATATGCGTTCTGTGGTTACGTGTAACTCTCACAAGCGTCCCGCTTTGTGTTTACAATGCAAACACTCCCTGAACAGAGAGCCTTGTTTGTAGTGATAATACTAGTAAGCCCGGACATCGGTAATGTTTAATCCAGTTACGTTTCAAACTTTAATTGCTTCTGACAGACAAAATCTGATACACCAGTAACATAAACTGGCATTTACGTTACGGTTTTCTGATCGATACCACATGCTATTAACTGGAATATACCCCAAAAATTATAGAAACATGAATTCTAGTCAGATTTCTTGCATTCAATCACATTCTATACAGTATGCGGAAAACATTGAAAAAAAATATCCAATGGTAAATATAATTTGATTAATTAGTGGTCTCTTAATCTTGCCTACTCGAATTGCCGTATCGTCAATCATTATTTAAGCACATCTTCCAATTGAATCGCCTATTATAACTGAATTACAGGTTATGAAAATGCTGAAAAAAACTCATCCCAATGACTAACGTTTAATTAAAAGCAAGAATAGGACTTGCAATTTGATATGGGACACATGTTGATTTAATCAAACCGCGAGGCGTCCATATTAGTTACGAAGAGAAATCCTGACTACCGAATGGGAGGCTCCTAGAAAATTGCTATTCCCGAAAAGTTTAATTTCCCTCAGTACTACTACTCTCTATCCAATCGAATGGATCCAACAACGTGAATCCGCTTAGCAACGCTAAGCCTTACATTGACAGGCAGACCATTCAATTCGTTTTCCTTGGGAAAAAAACCCGGGGGCCGCTCTTCTTTCCTGATGCTAATTTTAAACTATTTACCAATGAAAAGCACTGATCCTGACATTCATTTTCATTAGATAAATACGTGGAATATTTTGTAATAGCACTCAAGTAATGTTTCAACAGTCACTCCCCGCTTACAGCAATCCTCAGTAAAATTGAAATATGAAAATGAAAAAAAATTATAGCGAAGTGAAAAAAATGTTTTGAACCATTATCGAACCAAATAACTGATTCTACAACCAACACTTTCCTCTTGTTTTTGCACTGGATCATCAGAAATAATTACAATAATAATCACACTACGAAATTAAGTATAAGGTATTTACTAAAGGTGTTACATAAATTCGCTTTGTAAAAAAACTGTTACGGTCAAATGAAAAAAAAATAGTCCTACCTTCAATTTCTTTAAAAGCATGTATACGGGTGCGTATTGAGCTAGATATCAGGGTTAAATGAACTCATTTTCCTTCTGAACAGACTTTATATGATAACGACAAACATTACACCTACACTCTTCATTTTGTAATATATAATAACTGAAAATATTAATATTAACATTATTATAATCATATATTACTAAACATTTACTAGAAATGTCAGTAGTTAATATATTCATATCACTAAACGTTTTATTCAGTGAATCCAGATGAACAACAAATAAATTTAAAACAAGCTATAAGCTATATTAAAAACATAAGAACACGTTTATATTTACGTAATCAATTACACGTTAGATTAAAAAAGCTGTAAGCGAGTTAATTGGACAATGACCCATATCCGCCCTCCTTTCAATTGAGATTATCGCTTCGAAAAAAAATTGTCGATATGAATAGCGGTACTGTATTATTAATAGCATCCGCGAATAGCGCTTTGGATACGGTGGCATATAAAAGTATGTAAAATACAATATCTATATTAAAAGAATTTATAATTTTGAACATTTGAAAGTTATGATGAACCAAAGTAGTTATTACGACTGTAGATCAAAACTCCGTTACTCTATCTTTTATTAGCTCGATGTGTTTTTTATTTTTCGTTTAAACGATTTAACATTATAATGCTGCGAGTTAGGGTAATCTGCCCTGAGAATAAACCGCTTAAATCTTCATCGTGAATTCACCGTTGAGCCTTTTACCTGATAAAGGCTTGTGCCTAATTCCAACCCCTTTCATCTTAACCGCAGAACATCGGATTACAGTTAACGTTAATAAACCTGAATGTATAAGCCAAAACCATTTATCCATTAGGAAAGACATTTTATTTGCATCACTGACAGTATAGTCTGTTTTAAAACGAGGTCATACCTTTGAATTGGCAAACTCACTTTATAATGAAATATGTTGATATTTGGCAGTCTCATACAACGTTAGTGCATTTTTAAGATTTTATAAAGTAGAAATGAGTAATGCTTTTCGAAAAGAGCATGTAAGTATCACTGTTGAAATCAACTTACATGAATCGAAAATGAAATTGCTTGGTGGGTGAACTTTAAATCTGGGTCGTATAAATGCAGCGTTGTTAATGGGGGATTTATGAATCACCCGCGCTCCAAATTTCACCTGCCTTCCATTAAGTTCAGATCATTAATAGATATTCTTGGCTAGTCATTGCATTTTCTTAAATTAATTTATCTCAAATTCAAGAGCACTTAATTTCAAAGGAAGAAACACTCTCCGTAGACTTCCGATTATTCAGCGTTGTGAGTGTCACTGTTTTATGATACCCGTTTGAAGGACCACGCTCTTTGGTACACTGGACAGTAACAATTAGACCTGTTTGTCACTAAACTGGTAACAGTTAAGTATTAAGTGCACAGTGTACACCACTTTGTTCGCCAATTAAAAGTGTACACAAAGTGTCCACATCATCTGTACGCATCAATATATAGAAGCACCTCCGCGGGGTTAAACCACGTTTTTCACTCCGCCCACAACAAAGTCGAATACATTGGCCCAATTCCCCAATCATGCCCCCTCACTGTTCATCCCGATTTCAAATTCTCTTTCAGACAAAACGTTCTGACTATAAAAACTCCCGCCCTCCCTCCAAAACACATAAAATACTAAAATCTCCCCGTTGAACCGTTCACAGAATAGTCGGTGGGGAACAGTGAAAGGGACAGTGACCAGTCCACTCGTAACCAACATGTATACGCGCCTCACTAACCTACTAACGGAATGCTAATGAAGTTGGCGTGAAACCGAAATATTCATAATAATATATTCGTAATTAATTAATCAATGAGTAAACTGCTCATTCACATTTTTGCCGGTTCGTGTGTCAGCACTAGGTCTGAACTTTTGCGGTTCGAGGTTGGAAACTGATCGAGGACAATTGTTTTCAATAGGAAAAAGGAAAACACGGAAGTGATATAATATATATATTAATAAATACATACCACACTCACCTGAATTGAAATATACCGGGATAAATACTTTCGACATAACTCGAACAAATTCAAAAAGTAACTTTTAATTACATCGGTGAACAATTGTCATTTCATTCGGGACGTCCGACATTTACGTAGCTGTATAGGACCCACTCTCCTGAAAACAGGTAGGGAGAAGTGTAGCTATATCAAGAGAGAGTTTGCTGTCGGTTCAGTGGGCGCGGGCCATTGAAGAGGGATGTAGAGGTAAAGAGAGAGAGAGAGGTTAGAGCAACAGGAACGGGAGGAAAAGTCGAGTGGGGAAGGCAAGGACAGACAATAAACGAACGTCGGTGAAAGTCCCTTGCAAACAAACAGTCCTTCATAGTTCAAATCCCAACCAATCCTTACTCTTCCCGCTGCAAAATTTCCAACACAATGGGACTGGACAGAACATTTATGGAGAAACGAATTTTTGGCAATCTAACCGAACCACTGGTCCGATTGAACTAAGTTCACATTCAAAATAATGATTGTACAATATTTCATAGTGTATAATACTCCGCTGAGCATTTCTATTGTATAAAACATGCAATCAAATCCAAATATATGCGTGCAACATAAGAATTAAAAGTATGAAAAGATTTGGCTTGATTGAACTATGGATGATTTTTTAAATATTGGATTTAGAGTTATGGACTAAGAAATTTAGAATTAGTAAAAATAGTAATATCCAACAATACTTTATCTTTGAAATTTTAGTTTCTTTCGAATTAATTCATATAACTGAGAACAGAACTATGAAAAGTAACGGCCTTAAGAAAGAGATGTTAAATTATTTATAAAACTTTTAAATGTAGAACATATTCCTGTACCATTCGAAATGCGATAAGGAATGCCATTTATCTAGTATATCGACTAAGCAAAATATAACACCGGTACCAAATCTCAGTAAAAATATATTTATATATGTGGCCTTAAGTGTGAAGAATCCTTGGCTTGGCGCCAAGGTTTGACTCCCCAGGGCAATGCTTTAATTTCTCAATTATTTATAAGCCACGTGAGTTATGAAGGGTTATATTTGCGTATTCGTGAAAATGTTCAGGATTTTAATCCTGGTCCGATTGTACTTCGAGTGAGTGTTTTTACATTCAGAAGTATCATTTATCAATTGGTAATCGTAAGCGGAGTATAAGCTTTAAGGTCTTCACAGACAATTTTGCCACATGGCGCTGGCTGCCTCTGGTTATTTTCTGCACCAACAGGTTGGCAATAGATCACGCCTACGAACAGTACCATCCGAGTGATTTGGGAAGATTGAAAAAAGAAACAAATTGATAGGATAAATGGCCGTCGTTTTCGGTCCTATCGCTACCAATCGGTCACGTTCTCCCCGTCGTCGTTTCCTCGAACCGGCCTCCAAACCGTCCACGCGCCTTTGCCGATAACCAGTTGAGTTTTACCTCCGGTTCGACGATTAGTACCGAATTTACCTTACTGCTGCTTCATGCGGCAGTAATCCAATTAGGTAAGCGTACCCAAACTCAACTATTACATTTTAATGCCGCACAGGACTAACATCTTTAGTTTGCGAGGGAATTATGAATATTAAAATTTATCATATTAAAAATTGTTTTTCTCGAGTTTTTCGCGTTCCAAAACTGTTCCTGTGTGTTGTATTATTTTTCACTTTATTCGAAATGTCTACTAATAATACTTCGAATATAGTTATTTCAGTATATAAATATTAACTGTGTCTTTCAGCGAATGGGATAGTAGAAGAAATTCATTATTTGCTTTATTAGTTTTGCCGGAAGTAAAAACGTACCGACTCTATGGGTACAATCAGCTGGTGGAACTAAACTGGTTAGGGGGCTGCAGTCAGATTTTTCATAAACGAATCACCCCCCCCCCCACATCCCGTCGCTCTCGATATTTCGCCGGCAATCAAAGTAGGAATTATCCGTTTAACCGGAGTATCGGAAAACGGATTCGGAAACAAATTTTCAGGAGGCCAAAATCGGATTGGCTCTCCGCAGGGAGAGTGGGAGTCGTCGCGGGCGACGCGACCGAGAAATTAAATAAAACGAACATTGATGAGACAACTAAATCAGTTTCGGACGTCAATCACCGAGAGAGAGAGAGAGAGAGAGAGAGAGAGAGAGAGAGAGAGAGAGAGAGAGAGAGAGAAAGAGCAGCCGGTAGCCCAATTAAAGGGGGGGACCTATAGTCGACTGTTACGCTCCGCCTCATTCCTGTTCCCCGTGGCTTTATAAGATTGGTTTCGATCTCCTTTTTATTTGCCACAGTTAAATTCGAATTAACAAAGATGATGCATCGAAATTGGAGTTAATCATAAACTAATAAAAAGAAGAACATTAATGAAAATAAAGTTGGAATTAGATTTACAAATATTTTTATAATTAGACATATAGTGCAATTAGGTAACTGTGACTGGTTATACGCTGATTAATTTCGAGTTATTTTGTGGATGTTTTCGTGCCAACTGAAATCGCAAGTGATTCATCAGCCGATAGTAAGGAAGCCAATCAAGTGAGCCTATCGTTGTTGCAGGTGGTCCAGCGCGGTTGTCTGATAAAGGCAGGAGCTGAGCTGAGGCGATAACGATTTTACAGGGCTGATTCAACGCGGATCATCGAGGCGATTTGGAAGCGTTTCTCGGGATCCCAGTTTTAGCTATTTCTATTGAACGCCGATAGGATCAGTCCGGCAAGGAGATTTCGGCGCTTCATTCTGCGCCCAACTGCCGACCACCGAACACGGACGAGTGAGAACCGGCTCCCAGCCATGTTCTGCATTGAAGGAGGTAAAACCCATTGAATACCCAATTTTTCGTTGACGATATCATATTTTTCTGAAAATATTTTCCAATTCAATCGTCCACCACTCAATCATTCACCAATTTTTCCGAGCACAATCGTTTCTCAGATTACTCAGATATCGAACATATATAAATATTGATTCGTATATTATAGTTGTGATGCAGCTACGTGAAATTCTATTAGAACATATTTTAAATCGTATTTATTCTAAATTCTACTTGGTTCCAAATTGCAAACGCATAATCTAAATAAAATATTATGCCAAGAACAATATTTCACGCCAGGAACACGATTCCATTCATAAGAAAACGTATTTTAACTTTTAACTGAACAAAAAGTACGTGAGAGCCAGAAATAGATACCTCAATGTTCGACTTTAGAAGGTGATATTTAATGATCGCTTTCAGCTTTTTTTGAATTTTTTTCTCAGTTCTGTAGCCCCCTTATGATTCTCGTAGCACTCCCTTCTCAGCACCAATTTTTTCAGTTCCTTTGAGGACGTGGTTTTCTGTCCTCGGTTGACAATAACTATTCCAATTTATCAGCCAGTGTGGAGATATCGAATGTCTTTCTAAAACCTGAAGATATCTAAAGAAAGTTTCACTTTGCAGTCGTGGCACAACACACGAATAAATCAAGTGAAACATATACCAATATTTTAGCGATTTTATATTTTTTAAACAGTAATGCATTTGATACGTGATCGATCTGAATATAATGTAATAAAGAAGCATTTCTAAAGGAGGCATTTCGTAGTGAATGCCACAATCTGAGAAAGTTCTTCTATTGCTTTTTTTCTGATTCTGCTTTCAGATTAAAACGTTCAATATATCAAGGTCTTAAGAGCGCGCGTTTTTGCGCGTTCAAACTACCGGAGGATTGTGCAATACGCCTAACTGGCAATTACTTCATGTCTGGACCGGTTTAAAACATTTTCGCAATTTCATCGACGACTTTCGTTTCCGTATTTCTACTCCGTGGAAAACTTTGTGTAATGGAATTGATCGTTGATTCATGCAAGAGACATAAAAGATTGTCTAAGACAAAAACTAAAAAAATTAAAAGGCATCTACTTTTTCAGGAAATGTTCTACTTTTCCTGATAGCTCGGCTTAGACTTTAGAGTAGGGGTTATCGGATTCACTTGATTGGTCACTCCGTCGATAAATCATTAATCGATGTAGAACTGTCGAAACGCGGCTAAAGAAAAAGAGGCCTCGCTGAGAATTGCTCAATCGAATCCATCGGTTGCCACCCCGCCACAAAGACATACCGAATACCCGGTCCTGATAAGGAGATACAATTACCGTGATTTTGCGGCCTTATATAATTTTAGAATTGCTTTTTGCTTAATCTCGTTAACTCCCACATTCTACCGCAATAAAGATATGTTTGATAACGGCGGCAGTTTAGGTCTCCTGTTGCTATGTAGAACAAAAAAACTGTTGAGAAATAATAAACGCCTAGAATTATTAATATTGATTTTGTAAGAGCTCATTAAGAAATTGTAAAGAGTTGAATTGGTTTCCGACTCATTTCACTCATTATACTACAAATTGTCTGCTACGCTAATAGCTTTAGGTCCCACCAATCAATCTCATGCTTTCAATATTTCGTGAATATCGGATGAATTATGTATGCATTATTTGTATTATGGAAGTTTACATTATAACAATGCTGCTTAAACGTGAAACGCTAAAAGAAACGTAATTTAGAACCGTTGTGAATTTTGGGGAAATAGAGAATTAAATATAAAAATTTTGTAATTAATTCCGTCGAGGGCCGCTAACGCTGTTTTAATTTATTTTGCAATACATTTGCAGTCTTTTCCCAATGTTTTCTCCCCCATTAGTGGTAATTTCTTTTCTTCAAGCGAAATATATTTTCTGCCTTTCTAGGGGGATGTTCCTGTATTCCACAGAGATATGTGCTCGGTCTGATGGGTTTTTTCGCCCTGGCCAACGGCTATATACAGAGGTTCTGCCTTAGCCTAGCGATCACTGAGATGGTGGCCACACACAGGCTCCACTCGACCAAAATAGACCCGTACGCCTGTCCTTTTACCGATGACACTTCTATCACGACCAACGGTACCGTACACGTAAGTAACAGATTTACTTCACTTGATCCTGTCGAAGGGTAATCGATTTAAACACGATTCCGGAACAAGAAGGACAACAGTCATTTAGTTCAGGACAAGCTTATTTATAATTCCAACCCTAAATCATTTTGTAAATGCGGGAAATGAAATTTGTAATGGTGAAACTGAATGAAAAAAGGACAGCATGAATAACTGATTGTTTTCCCTCGTTCGCTACCCCCCCTCCACCATGCGTAAAGCATATGAATCATCCTTTTCGTAATTCTAATATTAAACGAGAAATGAATTGGGTATTCATCTCAATTTCCTCACGGACAGACAAACACTAAAATTGTAATATATTAAAAAACAAATTATTAGTTTAAGAAAGGGATAAATACGCAAAAAAATCAGCACAATATAACCAATAATGCTCCAAATATATTTCGAACGTTTAATTCGTTTTGACGTATTGGCAGAATGTTGAAGTTACTATTTCTACTTTTTTTTCAATTATAATAACATTTTTCTATAATGTCCTTTTACAGTTTTACTATCTTTTATCGAGAAAATATCGCTCCTAAGATCCTTATATCATAGCACATTCTAAAGGTCGTTTTCACATGATTTATTTATATAATGGTCCAACAATTTAATTTGTTGGTTTTTTTTCAGAGGGCGACCGGAGAATTTGTCTGGGACGAATCAACTCAGGGTCTGATCCTGAGCGCTTTCTTTTGGGGCTACGTCCTGATGCAGCTTCCCGGTGGTCTCCTCGCTGAGAGATTCGGCGGGAAGTACACCCTGGGCATAGGCATGCTCACTTCCACCATTTGCACTCTCCTAACACCGGTAGTCGCAAGGATGGGAGGCGCAGTCGCTCTTATAATCCTCAGATTTTTTGTAGGCCTGGGACAGGTGAGTTGCTCCTGATGAATCCGAATATTCATAGACCATGTACAAAAAAGGAAATAATCTACCAAATTTCAAAGCCAATTTATTTTATAAATTAGCCGTATAATATCAAAATGCCAAATGTATTAGAGAAGTTTTGATAAAGAAGCAAAATGTTATTCATTACCATATATTTTGCTATATACAGAAATTAACATTTCTTTCATGAAATGTACACCCAATCAATAATGCAAATCAGGATCCCTTAGTAATGGGCCATTACATAAAAGCTCCATAGAATTAATTGCTTAATGAAATGTAACATAAATAAGTAATACATATATCTCATAATTATCTGCAGGGTCCACTTTACCCATCACTGAATGTACTCCTTGCTCAGTGGGCTCCAACAAAAGAGAGAGGAAGACTTGGAGCACTTGTTTTTGCTGGTAAAAATATAATATAAATACATTTTACTATACAATACATCACTCTTATTTACACAGTATATATATATATATATATATATATATATATATATATATATATATATATATATACAGTATATGTATATGTACATATATGTATATAAGATTTAGGTCTGTATCAATAAATTTCAGCTATGTACCATATTTAGTGCTTTAATTAGCAACAATTAAAATGATCCATTAATAAATGAACATTAAAATAAATCCTTCTAATAAATGTGATATTACTATTGAAAAAATTATAATAAAGTAATTTCTGAATTTAAACACCAGGCAAAATTAATATATTGTAATTATAGAGTATCAACAATTCACACTTATGTGTTTAGTTGTTTTATTTCTACAACATTAAATTAAACTAACAACATCATTCTTATAATATTTCTATCTTATTTTATTAATGAATTAAATTTTGACAAATCTAACTGAAAAAAGTAAATCATATAAATATTTTCATAAGAGAAAAATGTAATATAAGTTGGCAAAAAAGTGAGAGATAATAGTGACTGAGGTTATGAATAAAAAAATTTTATCACAAACCTTGGTGCAGAAGTCTTCCTGGCCAAATGATAACCTAACCTTTCCCACTGGCCTCGTACACTTTAATGGACCAAAAAATTGTTATCAAACCATTAATAAATTAAAAAGGGTTATTTATTACATAAAAAATAAATAACTTATCTCTCTGTTGTGTTGACTGACTTAAACCAAATGTACTAATTGCTAAATGTACCAATGTCTATACATACATTAAAATGTAATACTACTTATTTTTATTAAGAGGTATTATAATACATATTACAGCATGTTTCTTTTTATTTTAGGTGCACAGATAGGAAATGTTATTTCAATGGCTTTGAGTGGATTTTTAATTTATCATGGTGGTTGGACAACAGTCTTTTATGTTTTTGGAGTACTAGGACTCTTGTGGTTTGTAATGTGGCTTCTACTCTGTTACAATCAGCCATCGGAGAACCCATTCCTAACAAAAGCTGAATCTGACTATTTGGTTGAAGAACTCAGCAAAATTAAGAGCAAAGATGTAAATAGAGTTATATATATTTTTTTTATTAATGCATGTTTGTAATTTTGATTGGTATAATTCTTGTTTGATTTTTTCAGAACCTTCCACCTACTCCCTGGAGAAGTATTATGACTTCTGTGCCTCTTTGGGGCCTCATTATTGCACAGATAGGACATGACTGGGGACTTTTTACAATCATCACTGACTTACCAAAATATATGAAAAGTGTCATGCACTTCTCCATAACTCAAGTAAATATCTTACTATAATTTCAATTTATGATATACCATTTTTTTCCAGTATTTTTATTTTTGGGTCACAATTAGGGTTATCTCTATGGGCCTCTTATACCATATTGGTTCAAAATATTTTAATTTTTTCCAGTTAAATAAGAATTTTAATAATTAAGGGTATATAAAATGTAAATGCTATTTGAAATTCCTTACCTATCAGTCTGTTCTTATGAATCTTTTACAGAATGGATTGTTGTCAGCAGCACCCTATCTGGTAATGTGGATGTTTGCTATATTTTCTGGATGGGTTGTTGACTGGTTAGTTGGACCAAAGAAAATGGATATTAGTGTAGTAAGAAAGATATTTGTTTCTATTGGTAAGTAGGCTACTGCATTCAAACGTTTATACAGTTAATTAAAATATTCTAAACTTCATAAAACTAAATCTATATGATTTAAGTATTTACATATGATTATATTTTATATTTCACTGTTCACTGTTGCTAAATTTCCTTGTAACAATTCATTTATAAAATTGTCTATTAATCATGAATGAATAGCCTGTTAATTAATTAATGTGCATAAGTATTATATAAAAAATACAAAAATGCCGTAACCACCAATGTTTGATTTTTAGTGCTAAGTTAAATAAAGACATTAAAAAAATCAAATATAATAATGGTTTTGAAATAATGAAATATATCACCTATTTCTTTTCCAGCCTCTATTGGCCCTGCTATAGGAATAATTGCTGCATCCTATTCTGGCTGTGATAAAATACTTGTGGCAGCATTCTTTACGATTGGCATGGGACTTATGGGAGCTTTTGTGCCATCACTGAAAGTCAATGCACTTGATCTTAGTCCAAACTATGCGGGCACTTTGATGGCTCTAGTTGGAGGAATTGGAGCAATTTCAGGAATCATCACTCCTTATCTTGTTGGACTGCTTACACCTAATGTAAGCATAAAACTGCAGTTCTATTCAAATTCAAAACAGAATATATTCTTGATAACAAGTAGTAAATTCACTGAGAACAGTAATAAACTTCATCTAGCTTAATATTAATTAAAGCAACAATAAGAGCAAAGATCCATGTAATATTATATAACATACATATTATATTCCACACTTTTGACATTAAACAATTTTTGTTACATAATTATGCCCACTGCATATTATTTAGATGAAACCAGTAATATGCTACTACAAACATATTACCTTAGTGCATTCTATTCACATCTAAATTGTATTCAATTATTTGCAAATATGGTAAATACAGGTATTACATTAATATGGCATTAAATTATAGAGCAAGATATACTCAGTAATGAACAGGAACAAATGAAATGTTCAACTAAGAATTATATCCAAGATTCAATGTTTAAAAACCTATAAAGTAATGAATTAAATGTATATGTGATTATAGTACAATTTTAAGAAAAGTATGAGTGCAATGAAAACAAATTCTATATTTTTTATATCAAATTTTCATTCTGTAATAAGTCACTTAATTTAAATTTAACATTTAAGAATTAATGTTAATGTGCATGATTTATATTAATATAAAACTTTATTTTTATCTTACAAAAAGGTAATGCAGTTTATTAATATTTACCTTAATTTTTTAGAGCACAATGCTGGAATGGAGGCTTGTATTCTGGATAGCAGTAATTGTCCTTGCAATTACAAATTTCATCTATGTCATTTTCGGTTCAGCTCAAGTACAGCCATGGAATGACCCAAAACCTGATGAAAATGAACAAGATGTAGAAAAAAAAGAAAGAAATAATTTATCTTAAATAATCAAGAGATAAATATTACACCCAAATTTGTATATATGATGTATTTTATACTTAGTTTCTATTTACTTTTTGTACTCAAATTTTAAAGATTTTATGTAATAAATGATAAGTTATTTATTTTGTAATAACTATCTTTTCATTTTAATAATACCCCTCAGATATAATATCATATTCATTTTTTAATAATTTTAATTAAAATTATTTTATATTTCAAGACTCTATATTTACAATTTTATATTTAAAATATTTGAATTATTACTACAATATTATTACTATTACATCAGTATGATGGTAATATTGGAAATATATTGTAATGATACATTCTGAATAACATGGTAGTTTCTTTATGCAAGAAAATTATTCTTTGATAATTATGCTTCAATATAATTATTTATAACAATTATTGTTCAACAATTTATTATTCATTAACTAAAATGACACATCAATAACTTGGTAGAAATTATATTAACCTTTTAAATGTGCAGAAATATCTAAATAATTTTATCAACCATAAAACTACTATCAAATTTTTACAAGCCATATATCTCTCTCTAGTGGCCTTCAGTTATTTCATTTGCAAACCTATCTTTACTCTGACTACAACTGTCAAATTAATTTACCAGTAAGTCTAAGTAATCTACCAGTAACTTATTTTAGCCATTTTTTTCCTAATTTGTCATACTGTTATGAGCAAAATACTTCAAGAAAATTGCCTACTGGAATTACCCTCATGAAGATCATTACCTATTACGAAGTAAATATAAGGCTAATACCTTCTTTATACATGAAAAATGATTTTAGATTCGCTATATTGTAAACAATTATCCATGTTAACACTGAACTATAGTTCTGGAATGTTCCACAATTAAATTCAAACTCAGAAATGGCAACACTTCCACAATTTCCAACCCTTTCAACAGCTGCTATTTTATATTACATTTTTAAATGTACTTTTTTACCTGTCAGTGTATATTTATTCTTGTAAACGTAGAATTTCTACATTCAGTCCTATTATCTTCATAGGAGCATATGAGTAGGGGTAAAACAGCCACCATGTTTCACTACCTCAGTACCATTAATGGTGCAACCATCTTGCGTAGAATGCGCATATAAAGGAATCAAATCTTTGCATCTAATGGTGCAAAGATTATTGTTAAATATGTTTTAATTTAAAAATAGTTAAAAAAGATTTTTTAACTTTTTTTTAAGCATAATCGCTATTGTATCACCCCCTCCGATATTACTGCGGCTATAGTGAAATGTTTAAAATGTGGCGGGAGGTAGTAACTCGGTGTCCTTGAAGGTCAAAAGATAACTCAGGATAGTTACATAAGGCTTTCTATACTGCTATTGGCTTGACCTCAGTTAGGGAGCCGGTTTGCGTTTCAGTTGGTACTCTCTTGTAACACTCTCCCCTCAGTTCTTTTCTTTTGCACTTAGAATCATCCCCAAAACGCTGTTTAGTCCCTTTGTTCAAATAGTTTCGTATAAAAAGTATAGAAATGGCCTTTTCAATCACTTCAAAGCTGCTCGGCGGGTTACCTAAATCCTTGGCATCATCCCGGCATCTCATCAACAACCAGATACGGCTTGCAAGTGAGTTTAAAATATTTCTCTACTCTGTAAGTAATTATTCATTACTTTGTATAGTTTATATGTGAATATTCGTAACCTAAAAGGTTTCAAATGAGCCTGCCACATCATTGAAGGTCACAGGTTAGGAGATTAATTCTCGAATTATTAAAAGAATTCTTCTTATTACTCTGTTATTTTCTGATATTAATACATTATAAATTTTGCACTGAAATGTTATATTTTAACATGTCTTATGGACAGTACATTATGGTTTAAAATGTTTTCATTGCATTTAATATTTGAGCTGAATGCCCAAATAACATGGACCTTTCAAGGATGAGATTTAATTAATTCACACAGTTGAAATATGTTACTGAAATCCTCTTTGTCTTTTTCATAGGTACTTCTTACCAGTACTTGATAACAGAAAAAAAGGGCGCAAAACAGAATGTGGGCCTTATAACTTTGAACCGTCCCAAAGCACTGAACGCTCTTTGTGATGCCCTTGTCACAGAATTGGGAGAAGCTGTTGACAAATTTGATAGAGATGATAGTGTTGGAGCTGTTGTCATCACAGGCAGTGAGAAAGCATTTGCTGCCGGTAAGTCTACTGAAATGAACTTTGCAGATGGGTAGGATGAATTGATGTCTTATTTTTTATTTTTGGTTATACATATTTTAAATTATACAGGACTTAAAGAATTAACTTACTTAAAGGTGCTGATATCAAGGAGATGCATCAACATACATTTTCTTCAAACATTAGAGTAAGGTTGCTTGAGCACTGGACCAACATTACAAAATGCAGGAAACCAGTTATTGCTGCCGTTAATGGTTATGCTGTAAGCAAAATATTTAGCCTTGATTTAATTAGATACATATTTTTTATTTATTAAGAAGTACATTTAATTCTGTAGTCTGTGTTGTATTCTGTGTTGTTTTAATCTTAATAGACTATTGAATTTATTAATGAGAATATATATATATATATATATATATATATATATATATATATATATATATATATATATATCTTGTGATTTAAAGAAAAATAATTTTATGATTCAATAATTATTGTTCTTCCAAACTTGGTTCTCATTGAATTTGCTTATATGATTACCAGTTGGGTGGTGGTTGTGAACTGGCAATGATGTGTGATATCATCTATGCTGGTGAAAAAGCCAAGTTTGGCCAGCCAGAAATCCTGATTGGAGTCATCCCAGGAGCCGGTGGTACTCAGAGAATAGCCAGGAGTTGTGGAAAGTCAAAAGCCATGGAGATGTGCCTCACCGGCAACCAGATCACAGCAGCCGACGCTGAGAAAATGGGTAAATCAATTATACATTAAGCCCAATACAATGCTATTCTGTTATAGAAGATTGGTGTTCATCATTGGAATATTTATATATCGGCAAGTGAGGTACAAACCCACAAACCACAAAAAAATTATAATGAAGGAGAGTTCAAAGTCTTGAATAACTTTGTTTTTGAACACTTTAAAGTGCCACTTATTTATGATAGATATGGTTTGTTATTATTGGCAGAAATATTTTGTATTTAATAGGTGACATTTTCAAAATCACAGTTATGTATAGAGGGTAAAGGGTTATAGCCATGGGTAACAGGAATGGCCTCTTAATCTTAAATGAATTATTTATAGATTAGGCAGTATTCCAAGCATTTTCATTTGTATATCAGAAGATTGAAAACTATGTTTGAGTTTGTTTAATTATCTGAAACATATATTTCACTGTAGGACTCGTGAGTAAAATTTTCCCCGCTGATTCTTTGGTAAATGAGGCTGTTAAATTGGGCGAAAAAATTGCTGCTCAATCTCCACTTATTGTCCAACTCTGCAAGGAATCTGTCAATGTTGGTAAGTATAATTTACTCTTTATTAATCCAAGACACTGAAATATACTTCCTTTCAAAATAGTTTAATTTTATAGGGATACATTTTAAAATTATTTTTATTCAAGTCAGTTATTCAGGTTATATTCAGTTATATTGGATTATAACTGGTATACTGGTTAATCCAGTTTTTATTATTAACATAATTTATTTAATTGTGTTAATGATAATTAGTTCAAAATGTTGAATATTTACTGAATAGTAATTTAATTTGTTTAAGCTTTTGAAACATCATTACAAGAGGGCCTGAGGTTTGAAAAGAAAATGTTCTATGCTGCTTTTGCAACAGTGAGTATTTAGTTATTGTGGCTTCATTTTCCTTAATGAATATTAAATTTTATAGCTAATGTATACATATTTGCTTATTATTATATATGTAATACATATAGTGACACTTATTTAATTGTGAATAATTTAGCTGTGTTCATATTGCAATCAATATTCTTTTTTGCTATAGGAGGATCAAAAAGAAGGAATGGCAGCATTCATTGAAAAGAGGGCTCCAAACTTCAAGAATAACTAACATGAAAGTAAATAATTTATCATTTATATTATCTATTGTATTGTTCACTATCTGTTGTATATTAATTATGTTTTTGTTTTTTAGGACAGCTCAAACTTTACGAATTGCCTGAAACAGGGGCTATCTCATTTGGTTTATTACGTGGTTTTATATGCTCAAAATAGTTAAAAAGTCTCAATTTTTATATGGCACTGTTACTAATAAACAATCTATATACTTTCTACATTCTGTAGCCTTTGTCCTACTCTGATTTCCCTACTTAATAATAAACTATAGATGCATTTCATGCTATCTCCTTCATTTTTCATAGAATATATTTCCAGTAAGTATGTTACACATTATTAGAAGACAAATGAAAGTTTCTTTCAAGGCAATGGCTGTTGAGTCAATGTTAAATCGAACCTAATTTGTCCCAGTTATAAAAACAATATAATTGTGCTGGTTAAATAATGATAAAAAAATTGTACTACCATGGATCTAGTTTTATACTGTTTGTTAATTTATGAAATGCACTGTGATATTTTAATGTGAAAACCATATTTCATATGACTAAGTATTACAGAAAAATTAAATGTATAATTATATACATATCACTACACATATTGTTCCCTCTAATATGGTTCTTCAGCCCTTAGATAATTCAACACAATGTATAGTAGTGTAAAATATAAAATATTTAATTATTTATTTGGCTAAGCTTTAAATTAATATCTAATTTTTCATGAGAAGTGTTATTTTACCAACCTGGTACTTTCATTATGATGACGACAAATCTGATACTTCACACTATAATTTTAAATTCTAAATTAAGCTTTTATAATTAATATTTTGTAATTCTGTAATTATTTTGTAATTAATTGATTTGTAATACTCAAATTTTTGTAAGGAATATTATTATTTATAATTGCACATTTCATTGTATTCAAGAACTGTCTAGAATGTATTAGTTAATTCAAATTAATATTAAAATAGAAGAGATGAAAATATCCATTTAAAAAAAAAATATATATATATATATATATATATATATATATATATATATATATATACTCTTTAAAACAATAGTATATAGCACACATTGAGTGCCCTGGAAAAATATATACAGCTACTTTTAAACACTTTTCAATTCAACACTGTTTCTGTTGAACATATGTACCTGATCAGATGTTACTTTTCTCAAACTCAAATCTATTAAAATTAATTTATAAACATTTTACAAGAGTAGTAGGTTTTCAGAATAACAGGGTGAGTTATAAAATAAGAATTTATTTCTTAAAAGATTTTTACAGATGCTATTAAAATACAGAAATACATTATAATAACATTTATATATATATACAGACTGGGTACCTTTTGACTCAATAATAATAATGTAAATATCACAAAATAAATCTGATTCTTGTAAATATATTTTATATCTATATGGGCTTGATTTTAAATTTCAAGTATGAGAAATGCTTATAAATAATATGAAGATGCACCATGTTGTTTAGATGAATGATTTTGATACATTAAATTTTGTGTTTACAATACTACATTTTACATTTTTCACTTATCTGAATGCTTTCTTTTGTGTTTCATACATGACTATTTGAAGCATGGCTTCAACTGATGTTTGTCTTAATTTTGCGAAGCTTTTAAATATCATTTATATACTTCGTCTTTGCAAACCTTCTCTTGAATCTTTTTCTTGTTTTGAGGCGAATGGGGGCAAAAGTTCACCGTTTTGTATCAGGAAGTCTTAGTGCCAAAAGCTGTCGGTGAAGTCGCTGTCTGCAAAAATGATAGAATTCTATTTCCCTTGTGAAGTTTTTTCTAACCATTTCTTTGATTTCTTCACTGACTGGAGGCTTGAAAGAATTTCTATTTATTCTCCTGAAGTGATCGAGTTCCTCTAAAAAAAATATTTAATTATTTTTTTATGTCAATGTACAGTTCAATGACACCTTACCTTGGATACATTTGATAACCTTTTGTCCAACAGGAGGAAATAAATTATTTAAAAATATAAGCATTTATTATATATATATATATATATATATATATATATATATATATATATATATATATCGTGTTATTTAATCTGGATATGAAAAAGAAGGTTCCAAATATGTTACTAATATCACTAGATATCATGCCAGCAAATACCATTCGGTTCTGAATTTAGTGCAGTATGTGAAATTCTGTGTATGTCTAGGACATGGACCCTTTTCATAAGAAACTAGTTCACCATTTAAGAAAAATTACCATTGTAAACTTGTGAAGCTCCTTTGAAAAACCTTGGTATGTAGTGTTCAAGAACAGTCAATGTTGAGTTCAAATCTTCAAGAACTCCAACAACAGCATAATGTTTTTCCACAGACCTTTTGGCCCTCTGTAGAGCTCCCACTGTGTTAAAAGGCCTGTAACAGAAACCAATATTTTATGATTTTAATGTTTATATATCTGTAGCATTCATCACATTAACATTCTACTTTGTTAAAGAGTAGGTAAATTTTAGGTCCTGCATTGTATCAGATAATGTCTGTAACAATAAAATTGTATTTAATAGTTTTCTAATAACAAACTTACATATTCATATATTTCAGGGATGCTGCATTTAACCAAAGGGAATACCTGGTGTACTGTCTAGTCTGAGTTCAAAATGAGGACCAATGGTAAGTGTTGACAATTTATTCCATTATAATAATTAGTATACAACTTTCAAAATAATATATTTATGCTTATACGCACGTGCATGCGTCGCTGTGACCGCAGAAGAAGAGGGATTGCCTCCTGTGGTCACCGATGCCTTCCCTGGTCTCGCCTTCAATGTACTGGCACTCCCTGTCGCCTCGTAGGACGCAGGTTTCGAAATCCTGCGAGTAATTTTGAATATTGTTAACCATAAGAATAATGAAACGGGCCAATCGGAAAAAATCATTATTGCTTCCGGGGTATTGTTGAAACATATTGCAAATTATGACTTTAAAAAAAGGATCTGGAAAATTTCCTGTAATTCATTTTTCTTATTGAGTCAATGCTTCCCTTTAAGATAGTGTGGAGCTTTTCAATGAACAAATTGGTTCACACACGATCACAACGAATTAGTTTTTCGCGCACAATAATCGTCCGCTATCGCAAAAAATACCGGTGATTAATTATCAGGCTTAATTATCAAACTTAGGCTAATATTTCTTCGAACATTCCGTACAGAAGACAGCACACTGTCTCTGATTTTCATTATACGCCATTTATTTTTCTCCTTAATTGAGAAAATTCCTCCAGACTCCTTTAAAAAAATGGGACACAGCCCGAGTCCAAATTTCATGCCAAAAGACGAGGAAGAGTGATAAGTGATGTCTGATGATAAAACTGAATGATGCTGCCGCTGATGAAGCATCCCCCTAGAAATTTATGCCTGGCAGATAGTGGGCCTTGCAAATTTAACTTACGGCAGACAAATGAACGGTTTATAAAATAAGGTTGAAAGCCTACAAAAAGACTCTTTTCTGTTCCGTGCAATCGCTTTATTATTATTATTATTAATCATTAACCACATTTAAAGATAGACTTTAGGCAACATTAAGGACATACAGTCATATATTTAAAATTAACATAAATGTATCCAACTAAAGTGCTTCTGTTTAAATAAATAGGCTTTATTAAAGGAATACATTTATTATACTTAAAACTTTCTGTTTTCGTACTTTTGGCAATTTATGCTTCCCAGCGAAACTACGCGTTTTTTAGATTATTAATCTAATTTTGTTTTAATGAATGAAACGTTTATGTTTTGAGTAAATAGGACAGGTAAAATTATGAGTGAAATGAACCGGAAGATTAATGACACTTTACGTTGAAGGAAAAAGGAGAAAATAAATAAAAAGAAACTCGAACTACTCCAGTGAATTATAACCGTTGTATTAAACCTAATCGATAGGGCCGCATAAATAATGTATGTGAAAGCTTCTCTCTTTCATTTGAATAATGAGAGAGGCTCCTGATTTTTTGTTTCCTGGGTTAGCCGCTCCAAGTAATTGTTGTTTATATTGGCGATTCCGATTACTCCGTTGCTAAGTCTCCGTAACGTAATATGGTAGAATTGAAGGAACGGGGTCCGAGTAATTCATCTTAATCTCCCCCACCGGAAGCTCAGCTATTGCTAATGAGATCCACTGGACCCGGAGGACCAGAGACGGCCGCAGTACAATGCAAATGAACTCGGGGAACGATAATTTATCACCCCAATGGCGGCAATAACAAGTTACGTTGAGCGTTACACATGTCGCGGGCGTCGGCGATGCCCCTTTGTACCGTTGCATTAGATCACACCAATAACGCTTAATTTAAAATGTCAACTGTCTGTCTCGAAGTAAACAATCATCAGTGACAAAAATAACAGTATTAAATGAATACAACATTTATAATAATTATATTACGGGGATGCATCTAGAAATGATTGTGATTTTCACAGAGATTAACTGATGATTAATGTCGATGCATCATTACTTTCACTTATAAATTTCCCGCTTAAATATTTTGTTTTTTCCCCATTCTCAGAGTAGAGTTGAATCTTCTACCTGGATTCGTCTCTGACATACAGTTTTACATTTCCCAGTCCCCGAACAGGAGATTAGTACTTACCGTACTTAGTACCAATTAGGAGAAAGGAAGTTAACCTGGTTTAATTCAGAGTACAGAGGGGACGTCAATTAACCGCCGCCACTCGGTGATTTATCTGGGCGGGCCAGTTCAAGTTCAAGTTTGAGCTTGCTACGGTAAGCCCCTCTTCTCAACGATTTCAACATTCCCTGTACAGTAATTATCGGGCTCCAGATTAAAAAGCTTCTACACTCCTCCTCCTTTTCTCCATCCCTTTTACCTTTCCAGTTTGCGTTTATTAACTAACTTCTCGGCCTTTTCTCCCCTTCCGTTTCTCCTCGTGACAATTTGTCGATGGGAGGTCTCCGTTTTAATCTCTCGCTTAAATTATTCAGTTGTATTTTGGGAAATATGAAAAACCTGTTCAGAGGATGAGATGGGTTCTTAAAGTAGCTAGATTCATTCAGAGAGTTCGTGAAGCCTTCTACAGTACGGGATGTGCATATACGTTTCTAAATATCGTACGGGAATGGAAATATGTTCGTGTTATTTTTAAGTTTATGTTTGGAACGCATCTTTTAATCAAATCTTATTTATTTTATGAGTGAAGTTGTTAATGCTATACTTTCCTAACTGTGATATTGAATTTATTTAAATTGAACAATGTTATCCTAAATAAAAAACTATTATATTTGTTTAGAAATTACTTTCAACGTTATTAGATTTGAATCTTATGAATCCCTAAAAATTTGAATTGTATCACCTTTACTTGATATTGTCAAGAGTCGGCTTTAAGGCATAATTGATGCTATATATGTCTTGTTTACCTTCTTGAGCCAGGTTGGGTCGGGTAAAGGTATGTCCGGGAAGGCTTGTTTCCTCTCGACATAGTACCAGGGCGCTCTCACGTAGTAGTACCAGGAAATTACCCTCTCCACCGGGTCACGTACCAAATTCACATAGATCGGTTCTGGAAGACTGTACCTGAAATTGAACGAATACTATTGGAATATTGTTTATTCGGACATTGTAAATTTGGCAAGACTTTTAAAAGTTTTACTTATTATTTACATATGCTTCGGGGTCATGAACCGTTTCTGTATACTTTAATACAATTATTGGGATAATAAAAAATAAACTGTCTACTGTATTCCTACACAAAACAAAAGATTCGATGCCCTATCTAGAGATAGATTTTGGACGGGCCCAAACCGGTATTCCAATTAAAGCTCGGCACCGGTCTTGTTTTCTTTTCATCGGAACGCCCATTTTCAGATGGACGGACCGTATAAAATAGATACAAGGAAACGTGAAATCTGAGATATAAACAGCGACCGGTTTACGATCTCTTATCTCATATCATTACTTCCTCTAGAAGATGGTAGTAACATTGGGCGACGGCACAGAACAGTTAAAGTTCTGGAAACAAAATTCCCATCAGACAAGTAAACAACCTTATTTAAGAATGTTATAAATTTAGAATATTATGTAATTTGAAAAATGCATTTTCCACAATATTATATATATATATATATATATATATATATATATATATATATATATATATATATATATATATATGATATTGATATATACACGTATATTCCAGGTATATTTATATACCTTCTGATGTACTAACCTCAAATTAATTTTCTCCTGGGAAGAACGGAGTGAAAGTGCAACTTCATACAGGCATTTGACCCGCGAACCCTGAAAATATTAATTGTAGCGCGGTCCTGCAGGATGGTACAAGTAGGTTGGAGGTTTTTCGAACCGGTTCGGTAGTTGTCCCGGACCAACGGTCTCCGGGCATTTATGTAAGGTTTATCGCGAGGTCGATGTGATTGCCGTCCTATCCGTTTTCGGGTGTCGTTTCCGGCACCTTTCCGATAGGAGTAGGTATTTTTTTCCATTCTCCATCACGGGACCTATCGTTTCTGCTTTCGTCCTGGTGGGCTCGTGGAAGTTGAACTTTCACCGAGTACTTTCGGAAGTGGCTTTCGAGAAAGGCAACATTCAGTGGTCGTGGAAGCGTTATTGAATTCATGTTGCGATTCTTGAAAACCCCAGATAACCCCCGATTGATCCATAAAATATTCGACCCAATTACTACGGACTTATAAAATATAGTATTATAGAACAGCGTGATTATGTCACTTACAGATTATATTAAACACAGTAGATAAACGTTAGGAAGCATTATTACACCGGCAATAATTCGCGCTCACTTCTAGATTCGCAGGAAAAAATGAAAATATAAACTCTGACTTTAAATTGTCAAGTTTAATTTTAAGCCGCTTACTGAATTTCAGCTGGCAGCCTGAACTCTCTGAAACTTTAAAAGTTAAAGTGTCGACTTTAGCTTAATAATAATAAGTAGGCAAGGGGAGCAAATGGGGAGAGGGCGTAGAGAGACTGGATTAACCTTCCTGATGAATTGAAAAAGTTGAACTTTGTGCTTCCGGAAATGAGCTGGAAAAGTTTACTCAAAATGTTGAAGTGAGTGAACTGGGGTTGAACTGTTCTTTGTGTGGAAGTCAGAGTAGGGAGTACTTAGTATGCCAGATTAGGATCATTTTCGGTTTACCTTTTAAACTGAACAAATTCGGTACAAAGTTCATTCGAATGAATAGGAGTTTTTAGAAGCTGGCCTGATTTACTGGGCTAAGGAATATCGGAGTCGGTAATTATTAAAGTAAAAAATATTAACATCCCACGAACTCATTATCTAATAGGCTAGGAAATTCGCTTCCTTCGGGCAATTTGCAGTTGTTAATTGGATTATGCCTTTAGAAGTAAGAAATAAACTCCTGAAATTTACTTACTGAGTAAAATTGATGAAACAAATATGTTTGACGTAGACGGCTGGAGTTGCATAGCTGTTAATCATGGCGGCGAGACCAAGCTAAAAAAAATCAAGTGATTAAGTATTTTTTCATCCTGCAATCGTTTCTTTTCTACTGGCGGGATAAAGGGGACGAAATTGACAGTTTTTCAAGCAGTTGGTAATTAACGGTCAGAGTAACATTGAGCTTTTAATATACGCTGATCGCGTAAAAAACGAGGCACTAACTAGCGTCGCATATGTCAATCTGTATGCAATATTTTTGGAACGACGAATTGATAAAAAAAAGAGTAAAACCACTGACATTTACGGTATATCGGACCCGTAATACCTATTCCGTTATTTCGAATCGAAGAAGGCTCACATACCGGGGTTTTGCGGTTACTATCTAGAGAGGGGGGGTGTTGTTCTGAACATTTACTCCTGTTAAGTAATAACAAAGTAAAACTCGGTAACTGACATATAATTATAAGTATGTATTTTTGAAAATAGGATATAATTATAAGAACAATTAGAGGAAACCAAAATTATTTCTTCGTGTGGTCTCGCATTTAACTCACTTGTTCGGCCGGGGCAAGCCGTATCGTCTCGACCCTCTGGATGTGGTCCCTGTGGAACCCGAAGTCATTCCTCATGGCCAAGTGCCTGAGCAGTTCCATGAAAGTTTGGCTCCCGACTTTTGGAACTCTATTGAAAAACACAAGCTCTCTGCCCGCCTTGTTCGTGTTGTTCAGTGCTTCGGCGCTCAGCGTGTTGATCTGTCAAAAAAGGGTGATATAGTTATCTAGTGTAAAATGAGAACTCGGAATTAGGAGGACACTATTTCCTACTTCTTCTCCCTTATATATGTCAGGCATTAATTATTAACATATTTACATATTTTTGAAATGTAAAAGCCTAATGAGATAATACTGTCTCTTCCTATAGCTAGTGATTTTTCAATAATTCACAATGATTTTAATGATTCACCTCAACATATTTAATATCATTAAGTTACGTTTCCTTATTCTTTTCTGATTTATTCTGTTCTTTATATTATGACAAAGGGGTGATTAAGAAGAAGAATTGATATTTTTTATTTGGCTACCTAACTTGTTCAGACAACTTACGGCCTCCAAAAACACGTGTTTTCACGTGGAAAAAAATTAATTTCCCACCGGAATTCCATCCGGTACCAATTACATGAGGGCAAAATGTGTATCAATTTCCTTTTCCGCTAATATTTTTTCTGTCAGTTTGTCTCACATAAAGGTTGAACCTAGCGCCAGGTAGGAAAGAAGGTTACTATTATTTTTAAGTTCAAATTAACTACTATTCCTGAATGACAATTTCCAATTGAGAAAGCAAAATTAGGACATATGTACATTTATTAAAATGCTTAAAACCTAAGGATATTCGATTATGCTGCGATTGTCCTAATCGTCTGCCTTGATCCATTCATCAATTCATCGTCCTTGAAGGGAAACCTATTAGCTCTGTTGCTACCAAACTAATATTCATACATCATTCAGCAGTATAATGCTTAAAATGAAAATGTTTTTAATAATATATTTTCATCAGTATACAGTTTTCCTTCAAATAAGCATGTAGTGCATGTAGCAACGTGAATAACGTCTTCTCCTTTTCTTTTCAGCAACCATTTAAGAAATTGAAGGTTTCGCAATTTTTTTTCCAGTAGCTATCCGTATTTTTTAAAAGTTAAATACAAGCTATGCAGTCTCCGAAGTTCTGTTGGAAAAAGTAACTGCAAATGTTTTTTTATTCCTACAATTTTGTATCTCTTCTTAGATTCCTATTCCCTTTTCCTATCTATCTCTCGCTTCCTTTTCATTCTATTCAATCTATTCCGTACATTCATCTGGTTTTCCGAACTCTTACTTGCAATGAATGAAAGGAAGGCGAGTATTTACAAAACGTCTTATTTCATCTGGCGTAAGTCACGACTGTTTCGCATAACGCGTCCACTGACCCACCGACAAAGGCAGGAGAGGCATTATACAAAGAATAAAGGTAATGACCGTTTAAGTATCATAAACTATTTAAATCTTGCCTATTTGGGCTAGATTTAGATTAGAAACTGTCCGACTTATAAATTATATTTTTAAAACTTAACCATATAATGCAATAGAAGTCAAACCCTGAGTCTTCACTAGGCTGTTTTCTTTTACTTAAATACTACGTGTCATTAACTGCGAAGGGCCTTGCGTGGTTAAAAGCGTTGGACTTCGTGACTTCCCCAGTAAGACGCTGATGTTCTCATCATTATTTCTTTTCAAATAAATAAACGCTTCCGTCTTGTCTGTCGTTGTCGCTTTGTACACAAGCCACAGAATAATTTATGAATGAAGAGTAAAGTGTAAATTAACAAGGCCTGCCCGCTGTTACCGTTGCCGTCAAGAAATTGTTTCAAACAAATGCCTAGAGTCTTATATATAGATAAAATCATCGCTACTTATGTACAGTAGAAAAACTTAATACTCTGAGAGAGAGTGTGTCATTAGGAGCATTAGAACTTTTAAATGTAAAAAAAGCTCACCTCGCCGCTGTCTTTGAGTTGACGCATCATTACGCTGACAGCTGAGAAGCCGCTGTCACCTAGAAATAAAAATAAAAATCCATGAGCATATTCTCTTAAGTTATATAAATTGATAATACGTTATTATAACTATGGATTCAATAAATAATAATAGTACAATAGTGCAATTATATGTGACAAACGCATAACCCAAAGCCAAAGTTGCTAATTGCGTTATATAAGCAAAGTGAAAAAATGAAGTTACTATCAGAAGTGTACCATTCTTTAATAACTGCGCTTAACATATTGATCCAAGAAAAAGTCATAATAACATTAAAAAGGTTAAGATAAATTTAAATTAAATCCATCACCATTCTACCGGGCTCAAATGAGCTTCACATGTTTGGACCGAAAGATTTCTAACAATATTTTCGAAATAAATTATGAACGATTGTCGTGAAGGAGGTTGAGAAGAAAAATAATAATGGGAGTTTATCCATCGTGGAAAACGGAAGTTAGCAGTGGACGGTCCATCGGATGCTACAACAAATTGGAGGAGGGTGACTATTATTGTGTCTCGGTTGTGTTTAGGTGCCGGTAGTTTGCGGCGGACCCCTGGGGCCTCTACGGGGGCAGTGCACCAGTCCATGGGACAGGCTCGACCCTCTCTATTTCTTATACTCTCACTTTTTTGAAGACGTGTAGAAAGCCATTCTCCGGCACATTTTTCCAGCCACACACTCAATAAAATATCGGAACTATTAAAATAGTTCCTTTTTTTAAATTACAGGCACTATAGTCGAATTCTTTGATTGTTTGATGCGGACAAACAACAAACCGTATTTTAAATTTGGAAAATCGAGTTGTATCCGAAAATTTGTCATTAATTCGATTAATATTTAAAATTATTAATCTGTATTAAAAGCATGGAAGGTTTTCGCGCAGTTCTAATAATGAAATTTTGCCACAAATAAACACAACAGCACCGGAATTCCACTCGCCCCAATAATTTATTGTTTCAAATGAATCAGTTGACTTATTTCATGACCATATTTATTTTCGCGGTTTAATCGCAAATAATTATTCGTGTAATTGGCGTTTATTCGGTTTTACTTTATGCTTGCCATGACTTCAGTTGCGTCGGCTATTCTTGTTGGTTAAAATAAGAACTTGAATTTGCCACTTGAGATAACTAAATAAACTGTTATCCTCTTATTCTGAAAAACTAGACAGCTTGATTTAGTGATACACGTACACAAACACATATTAAAAACCGTTTAAACATCAACATGGACGGAAAATTAAAATTAGTGATAGGTCAACTGAAATTAGTCCTTGCTGGGGAAAACGGGGGGTTGCGGAAAACGGGCAAAGGGGTGAAGGTGGATAGATAGGGAAGAGTAAAGAAGAAAAATTAAGAAATTATTCATAGCTTATCTCGTTGGCTACTAATCAAGGTGAAATTCCAGGCTTCGGGGGGCTTTAAGCCCGCCTCTCAAGGCTCAGAGTACTTAAGAAGGAAAAGTACGATTGTGGTCGGCCCCTCAGAAGTTTTTCACGGCCCGGATTAGCGGGTACAGGGTTTTATGTCTTTTCTCTTTTGAAAATATGATTTGTGGACAAAGTAGCAATTTACTCTAGAGGGGGCTCTTTTTTTCCCTTCATCAAGGGTGAAATTTCAGGGACTTCTAATGATTGCTCTTTTTTATGTCTCAACCCAACAGGACGAGGTGGAACACAATTTCGTTTTGCATCCTTGTGTTATATAAAATCACTTTGCATTTCAGATTTAAATTGTTATTAGAAATATGAAACAAAATTTTACTTAAATGATTTTCCTATTAACCCCAGGTTGGAATATAATTTAATATGAGATATTCTCACCGTGTATTTGCTTCATGTTTTAAGATAACTTCTAAATAAATGTTTCGATTTACGTTCGTAATATTCCTATGTTTGTCATATTATTCGAAGCTCTTCCACCATCTGATCACCGTTAGGCTTCGCCAGGTTTTCAAGAAACCTAAGTCCCACTATAGGAGAGGTTTTAACATATTTAATTAGGCTTATCTATTGATGCATTTATGCCCACAAAACTATAAAGGACATATTTTGAAATCATTGTTTGAATTCCTGGAAATCTCGAAGTTACAAAGCTTATACATTGTGCCAGAAGTCGTGTTTTCAGTGTTAGGATTTCAGTGAAACAGTTTTACTAGAAGTTTCACATTTCCTTTGAGACCTCGTTCTGGGCGGTTTTCGTCCAATTAGGAAGCGTGTTTGAAGCGACCGCACCGGATACCATATACGGCTTACGGCTTACAAGTTTTAGGAGGAGCCACCGGAGGATTTTTTACGTCATGGACACGGTCCGAAATTATGCTGCAGGCTATCCCAATTCTCTCTCGTACATACACACAGACACACACACACATACACAGAGGCAAAAGGAGAGGAGAGAGAGAGAGAGAGAGATTTTCTCTCTCTACAGCACGTAGTTTAAGATTAATGATAAAACAAGGAGTGTGTGTGGGTTGAACTGAAGAAGGGAAGTTGAACTCCTTTCTCTTGCGAAGTCTATCCGCCTTCCACGTGTCTGCCCTGCCTCTCTGCAGTTTATGGGTAAACTCACCTCGGTTACCATCTGTTTTTCTGTCATTTTGACGAGTTTCAGAAAAGCGCCATATCGTTCTTCGAATTGGTTTATTTGAAATATATTTCAACGTTTCTACGTAAAAGTGAAAAACTGTCATTTTTTTGTCGCACCCGTCCTTAGATATGAGGTGATTATCGGATTTTATTTTTAATTTCCACATTATTTTTATTTTTTTATAATGAAAGTGGACAGTGTGCACAGGAATATTAAATCTCGTTCAAACGGAGCTCAAACAAATAAAAACAAAATAAAAAGGCCTTCTGTGTGCCAGTGTTGAAAGCAATAATGTACAACTGCTGAATGAGAACTGATCCATAGAATATTTTAATTCACTTAGACCGAAACTGTGATTTCTAGTTGCATTCCTAGTCGCCACAAGTTGCTACGGGTTATTTAGGTATGTGAAGCGTTTGTGCGGCAAGAATCTCTCTTAATTAAGAATAGTTAATAGAGTTTAAATGAACTATTAATATGAGGTTCTGTAACCTGTGATACTGTGGAAAAAACATAATCTTAAACACAGTATCACTTTTTCGCACTTTTATGTCTAGTGTGTATCCATATCCGAACGGTGCCACCACGGTGTTCGACAGAACCGCTAATCACTAATTGGCTCTACTGATCTCTATTCATGTACCGTTCTTTCTTTCACTCGTCCCTCGCTCTTATATACGGTTAACGTGCGTTTTTCGCTCAGGCGTTTAGATTGTAGAACGGTGAATTGGAAAGGTTGCCCGTCCCGGCCTAGAATGGCAGGGAGAAATGTTTAATGTTTCCCGAAGTGAGTCGGTCAATTTCATCGTTTCGTCTCTGTCTGTCCTCGATGACCGGCTCCCTTCACCCCGTATTTTCTCTTAATAATTTTTCCCCAACATTTTACTTTCCTTTAATGAGTGTAATTCGTTACAAAAAATATTATTAAATGAAATATAAAAATTATGGCTCCTAACCTAAAAATGAGGTGACCATTGAAGTCAACATAAGTCCCGTGAGTTCGGCGAATATTATCTTATCTACCTCTAGGCCATTGTTATATTAGCCCTTGGGGGTTCTAGGTTTGTCGTGATTCCAAGGTCTAGCGGTCACGCTTTGGGCAGACGGAGGTTAACGAACCTGTGGGAGGACTGGTAAGCAGACTCGTGTGGCGTCTGTTTTAAATTGAGGGCGCGCCGGCGGCCAGTGTATCGAAAAGCAGTATCAGCTATGATGTAGTGACAGTGGAGCGTGACACTACTGAGAAGGCCGCCGCCCCGCACTTACACACTCGAGGACACAGTTCGAGAATAGTAATAAGGAAGGAAGGAGGTTTTGGTTTTAGTTGGCAAGTCTCGGGTTTGACCCCGAGACCTGGTTTACTCGCAGGCTCATTTCTCCTTTTCCTTTTCTTCTTTCCTTTCTTCGCCCGCGTCCTTTCCATTCCTTTCCCCCTTTTCCTGAATTCCCTCCGTTTCTTTCACTCGCCCGGTAGAGATTTCATGTATGTCCGACTCTATAAACTGCCGCCTATTCTTCTTTCGTAACGGTGCCCCGGTCGCGGATTTTAGCCGGAGAAAGGAAGCGTGACCTCCTCCGGATCTTATTGGAGGAGGACAGCGGCGAAAAAAATGGAACGTGTGCCATTATTATAATAACATACCGTCCAGTAGAGCAGTCGCCCTACGCGAGCGAAATTTGTCTATAATTTTTCAATTTTACTTTTTTCCTTCACCGGGTTTACTATATTGTAGGAGTGGAGAAATTAACTGATCGATATCAATATATACAGTATATTTATAATATGTATAATTAAGTATGCGACATCGTGAGACAATATTGATTTATTCTTATAATCTTACAATGTATTAGGCGGTTATAAATGATAAATTCTAATTCTCTAATCCGAAGAACCCGGTTTCCGCAGAGAGAGAATGTTCGTATCAACGTCGCGTGTTATAACGGTACAGACGTGTGTGCTTGTCGGAACCAGTCGGATTGTTCGGTCGTGTGCTGTACCCATTTCTGGCCCATATCTCTTTCTCTTTCCTTGTCAAGAATTCGTGTCAATTTCAGAACTGGAGCGGCGGCCAGATTTAGTAGGTTCGCGGCATGTGTGGGGGCATACGAACAGTGCGTGTGTCCACCCCAGTTTTTCCTGTGCATTCTCTCGCCGGTCAGAAGACACGAAAGGGAACAAAAGTATTTTTCTATTTGAAATTCCGTTTACGGAAAGGGGCAGTCGCAATTACGCCGGTTTATTTGTTTCAAAATGCGGCGCTTTATAACACTCGTTTCTGTTGTTTTTTGACCTCAAAATTATTCACTGAATTCCAACCGTTAATTTTCCTCTATGAATCATAGTGGATCATATCTAAAATGTATTATATTTTTCAAGTCAGTACATCAATGTACCTATAGCTATATATAGTTGTTTGTACCAAGAATAAATAATAAATTGGAGGTATCGGACTTTTTTTTAACGAAATGATAAATTTAGGAAGCCTAGCAATCTGCTTCCATCGGTTTTTGTACAAATGAAAAAGCGATGTTATTGTCTGTAAGCTTAATGAGTAATAAATGTTAACCCAATCTTCTACTGCACCACCTTCTGCGGGGTGTATAGGAAGAGAAGGTCGGGAGAGAATAGTAGAGGTAGAAAAGGGTTAATTGGTAATTGTAGCCTGTAGTTGTAACTTAATTTCGAGGAGTCCCAGCAACAATTGGACCGGCCCCCGGTAATAAACCCGACACTTTACTCGGATTTACCGTTAAGCCCTCTCTCCCAGAGCCGGTAGAGAGACTTTTTTTTCGAAGGAGGAACGGAGCGGGTGGCCCGCCCGCGCACCCAACGGTCTCCTCCGCCCTGCCCTGAATATTCGAATCGTGATCGGGAGTCACGAAACGCGGACTAGAAAATAGATCGGCGCCGATTGTTTACCGGCCACAACACAAGCTCACCCCTCCTTCTGCTAATGCAGCTCAGCCAGCCAAACTAGCTAGCCCAGCCCAACACGGCCTAGAGGTCACGACCTTTACAGTCGCCCCAGGCGGAACACACACCGTTTAATTATAATAGAATTTTTATGTTTTAATTAAACCGACATATTCAACGGAAGTTGACGTGAAAAAGTTTTAAACTCCGGTGTAAAAGTTAATTGCAAAACGCATAGAAATATTCATTCCGTAATCTTTAATTGAACGACGCATTATAAATAAATGATTTTAATCAATCAATTTGCATTGAAAAATTTAATTTAATTATTTATTAACATCAAAATATTTTTGATCCTTTAAAAATCTCTGGTTGAATTTTTGATTAACGAACACTAAAATGTCACCAACCTAAGATTTTCTTACTTCATCTCATAGTTTCCTCCCGAATTCCTGGATACTTCTACATGAAGAGGCACTTAAGGTGATACCCATGATTGGTATATTGTCGGTAGAAAAGGAATGAAATTATCTGTTTAGTTTAGAGAGGCTATTCATTCTGAAAGACCGTACTGTCAGTGGTCCATCGATTTTTGGATTGAAATTAATAATAAATTGTATGCAATAATAATGGTTTCGAAATTTTATTCAAGAAAAAACTAAGTACTATCTTAATAAACTACTTCTGTATGCAATTCTATAAATGCATGTATTTAAATATGCACAAATAATTTAAAAAAATACGCGTTTTCAAAATTATGGCCAACGCTTCATACAAGTTCATACGCTTAGCAAATACAAGTTTCTCCTTTCGGCACAAAGTCAAAAGCAGTTAGGACAAAAACGATATCATTCAGCAGCCAAATTACTTGGTATAATTATAAATCAATTCGAGTCTAGGGATATTTCATTTAAGATGACTAAAATGTCTGAAGAGTCTTAATTACGCGAAAATTACAACTTTTAATGGCACCTAAATGTTTTCCTCTCATCAAACTGTAATACGGTCCGTATTCTACGCCCTGTAATTATATAGAAGGTAATCGGTTGCAGCTTCTCTGAAATAAAACATCGGTTTACTGAATAACAAAAGGATACGAGAACCAGATTGTACAATTAAGAAATACAAAGTTAATTTCTAGTTCAAAGCTGTGCAGGAGCGAAAGACACAACTTCACCAGCGGTAATACCTTTTTGGCCTTTTCGTTTTTATTCAAGTTGTACACTACTGTAATATTGAAGTTTTTAATCAAGAATTTGAAAGTGTTTTGTTAGAAGCAAACGTATATTTGCATTATTAAAAGGAAATTGCTACGTTGATATTAACATTCTTTGATGATTTCATTTTCCCCTTTTTCGCTTTTAATATTTCACTTAACAATGAATTCGCTTTGGTTCTCCAGAAGCCAAACCTTTCTATTATATCTGCCGAATCAGATTTATCGCTTAGACTGTGATATTATTTATTTTATTTGTTATTCATGTCGGCGTGACTAAGGTTTCAACATTTTAGGCTTTTAGCTTTGTTTGGTTAACTTGGTGATTCGGTGCTTAACTTTGGGGGCTTAACTCAAACTGTTTGCTGTAAAATGAAGTATTCCTAGTGAATTAAAAATTTTGACTTGCAATCGGATTTGCAGCTCTACTTTTTGTTCGAAGTCACCTGTCCCCGAAATCCAAACCTAACTATGACGACGGTAGTAGAGCGCAACCGAATGTTTTATTTTCATTCCGTAATATTCGATTAAATTTATGAGTCCGTTCTATTTCGTTTATGCGACTATAAATTATTTGAAGAAATGAGGATGAGAAATTTTGGTCGAAAATGATTGCGGTCACCTACCTATGTCATCTAAACAATATAGAACGAAAATCGAAAGTCTACGTAGGCGAATTAATTGCTGTTGTATTATACTTCAGAACCGTTTTCGTTCTGGTCCGTTAATGGACAACAAGCAAAGGCGTACAGACACTTCAATAGCTAAGAAAGTGAAACTTAGAAAGTGATTATGAGTGACAATTCAAATGAAAGGTCAATAGTTTGCTAAATAAGCCTAGCGGTCCAGTGGGCGGGTCAGGTTCGTCCCGTGCTTAATGGGTGCAATTATGTTTCTGTTCTCTGTCATTATTTCGGGCGGTGAAGTTTTGAAAAATGAGTGCCCTTTCCCTGCCCTTTTCACGATTTGCCTTAGGCCATCTCTGTTCGTTGCGCAACAGGACATTATGTAGTACAAATGCCAGAAACAGTGCCATCACATTATTATTTCCCAGAAATTAGCACCACTCGGAAAATGACATACCTCCCACATTATATTTCTCAGATAAAACATTATCAATGAAAATGCGAAGTTTAAATTTTAAGCTAAAACAAAATCATTGTAAACAACCAGTCAAGAAAGGAACACCAAATACATTTTTTTGAAAAGTGCCGTCATTGGATGGTTTCTTTTGTCAAGCCATTCAAGTGAGAAACATACACTCAACACTTGTACATATAATTAATTATGTTATAATTGATTGTACAAATAAAGAAAAAAACCAAAAAAAAAATAAATTTTTACTGATTATCAGTTTATCTATAATAAATCCAGGACACGGATAGCCTTTGAAATTTTCAAACCAGAATCCAATTGCACAATATTTTTTTTGATGTAAATACAAATATCTGAAACTTTTAATTTCGTTCATTTACGCCGTTTCTTGGCGCCCTCACGAAACTGCCAATTGTACTGCAGGCTGAAAAACAAAAAAGGAAAGTGAGAAACTGAAAAGAAAAACTTCAGGGAGACATCCGTCGCGAGAGCCAGACATAATCAATTTATCCCGGTAGATTCGCCAATCATCCCGTCGGTTATTTCAACTGTATCATCTCACCCGTAAATAAGTGAATTTCATCGGTCTCCCCCCCCGCCTCCGAGCACTTCTCGACCAGTTCACACTTTTTTAACGGTTCAGTTGTTTATTGCCCTGTGGGAAAAGCATCCATTAAATTGTGTGGTGGAACAGATTCTTAAGGAACTGAGGCCCGAGCTGGCGCAAAAATCTTTAGGAATTTGAAGCCTATTTTGTTGCCCTGGTATGAGAAGAAAAAGAGAGACCACTTCTTGTACGTGAAACAATTTTGTTAGTACAATATTTATCCATTAATATATATATAAATATATACTCAACAGATGAATCCAGTCTTTTTTCAATTTCACTGTCTTCCAAAAGACACATTACACACAATTAATGATATAATGTTTGTGCTTTGAATTACGTTTTTGTGCAGACATGTCCAGATCTCAATTATTTGTAGAATATTTCTGATTATTTTTCTATTTATTTGAAATAGCTGGCTATTTTCAACATATTGCTGTCCTAGAGTTTTTGTACTATAACTTGAAACTTGTAAGTTGAATGATATTTCAATCTTTCCTAAACTTAATTTCCGCCATCGCCATTCTCATAAATTCAGTATAAAACAAATTGGAATGTAAACTTTCATAATTCTGCCCGTAACTTGTATGCTTCAATGTCATCATCATCATTATTTTGCAGTCACTGTTTATATCTAGTTTATATGCATTTACCTCAGTCTCCAATACGACTTGGATTGACGCTGTTCCCTGCCCATAGGGACAAGCTCCGCAGTATTCTCAGTATTCCTCAGCCATGGGAATTCTGATTAAATGCAGACGACAGCTAATTAAAACTTATCTCGTAGAACAAGTGTAGTTATCGTGCTGTATAATTATCGTATTACTCCAGTAAATTTCTAACTAGTTGGCGAGTTTTTTATATTTCCCGTTTTACGAGTTTAAATGAAAGGAGGAAGCTTTCGGAAGAGCGGGTACGATACAACTTCGTGCGGGACATTGCCGCACAGCCTTTTCCGTGACAGTTTTAAAATGCGCACACTCTAATCTGGTCCCTTTCGAGTAGTTTCGCAATTCTATTATAGTATTATCTGTTGGCACCTCAGAAGTGTGGCAAGCGCGTCCTTCCTGCGGTTGCGGCTTTCGCAATTAAAATTACCGAAGCCTGAAACTGAATCGGGACATGCTAAAGGTTTATTTCACGGACGTTTGATGTAATAAGTCAACTGTCCAATGCCAAACGTATTCAATTGTGCCAGTGTGGCAAACCCGCGGTTTGCGGCTTCAGTTTAGCGCATCTATGATTATTCAAGAGTACCTAAAATTATTTTTCAATTGATTCATTTAAACTCGAAACTTATTTAGTTCCAACTCATTTTCGATATTCAACCTGTATCGGATTTCAATCTTTCAGGTTTCGAACTTTTCAGAATGGGAGAATAATTGTTATAGTGGATATTTCATAAAACTGGGATTAATATGGAGGAGGGCAGTAACAATGTTCCCGTATTAAATAACCGTTCGAGGATTCTTAATTTAGGTCGCCAATCAGAAATTGGTATATGCGCTTGCTTACTGCTTTAAATTATTTGAAAATTGGGTCGCTTTTATTCAAAACAAAAATCGTCGCCAGAAAACATTTTTATGCTATTTCAGGTATTCCTCATTTATTTAAAAAAAATAACGGGTCAGCAAAAGAGGCGTTTTTTGGGGGAAAAAAATTAATGTCGTTCCATTTAGTTATTTCGCAACTATACCGAAAGTGTATTGATCATTTCATATCGATTAATGTGTCGAACCTATATAAAAAAATACAACGAAAATTTTTAACTTTTCGATGCTGTCGCTTTTAATAGATCGCGTGATCAAACCAATAGCGTCTGCCTCACATACGGAAGACAACTAGCGATACTGAGCACAAAATCGAGATAAATCAAAAATCCACTACTTCATTCCAATCTTTAGAATATACTTATAAATCAAGGTTTCAGTCGGACGAGGACAAGGCATTCTTTAATCACTCAAACGGCAGTTCCCTTTTATTTCGTGTATCTTCTCTGAATAGAACTATTTCAAAACTAGCGAAAGAGTTAGTTGGGAGGGGGTGCCAGGCCGGAATCGGTCCATCGTGATTTAGCCCGATGGGAGGCCCATCTGATAAGCTAGACTGTCGCCTGCACCGTCCCCTTGAATTAAAAGCACCCAGTCGCAGTGGAGAAAGATGCCGATAACTTTGGAGCTCTGCTCTACATTTTATGCCCTCTCTCTCTCTCTCTCTCTCGCCCTTTCCCATTCAGTTGACCTCTCTCCCCATCTCACGGATCCGCTTCCATTGGCTCACCGCCGCACGTTCCGCGCTCTGAAGGCCTGATGATTTTTCACTTTTCCTGCGGTTTGTTATTTTCATCGGGATAGAAAACGGGATAGGGAAAACGTTCTCGTTAGCTGAGGTATAAGTAATACATTTTAGGTACGTAGAAACAGATTTTGGTACTAATAAGAATTAGTACTACTATCCTCCGACATTCCAAACGTTCCCGAGAGACGTCTGAAAAAGAAGTGGCCATGCGAAATAAATGTTTAAGAAAAAATTTAATAAATAAAAAAAGGGAAAACCAGTGGGTTTCTCCTCAATTGTTGTCCATTGTGGTCAGTGCTTGTATCAATGTTGCTTATTGTATTTTTTATAGTTGCACCAATAAGAGAGAGAAAAAAATTAGAATTGTCGTTGTGTTTGGCGAGGATGGTATTTTATCTCAATTTTTGCTTAAATCTAAGCTATGGATGTTTAGACTCTAAACGAATAGAGTGATAGTGAGAACGATGCTTGTTTGAGATGTCGAAGATAGACACGTCTCATCTCTTCACGAGAGTACCTTTAAAACCCTCGAGTGTACATAATGAGGTCGGACACGACCGTTTTCAACGCGTAGCGAGGGCGGCAGTTTAAATCCGGCTTCAATAGAGCCGGCGACGCTCCGGTTCGTGACCGCTCCTCAAGTGAATAGGGGAAGCCGCTCTCTTATAATAAATATTATTGCGCTAGGCTCGCAGAGGTCCCGTGTCGCAACCCGACCGCCCTTCCCCAGTACAACTATCCAGGCTGGGTTCGTGAGCCGCCGGAGTTTTGCCCCGGGTGTTGCACACTCGCCCTACCCGCGCAGCTGGGCCCGATATTACGGTCTGGGTCGCTACCGCAGTTGTGCAAATAACCGGGACGTACGTGATCTCGTTATTTTAGTTAGATATACGCTGGCACACGACTCCCAGCTCCTGCCGCCCAACTCGAACTCCGGTGAGGGCCGACGTCGCCCGATCCCTTATCACACGATCCAATCGATTAGGAGACATGCACGCATTTAAATTAAAATGTGAGGCGCGATTCTTGTTGCATCTTTATGCGCTAAATGCAGCGCCGTTTTGTAACGTTAGTTTCCTAGCTCATCCTTTAATAACTCGTTGGTAATTATTTTCGGACAACTGTGCAATTTGTTCCACCGTAATTTATGTTTAACTTTTTATCGAGAACAATTATATAGTTTAAACAGCTCTCTGCTTTTCATATATAACATATTACCACTTTTAATGGTTTAATTTGAATTTTTAACGGAATATAATTTTTAATTTCCGTAATTTAATATTCGAATCCTAGGTCTCTTGTCCTAGAAAGTAAAACAACGGAATGAAATAAGGAGTGGCTTGAGGTCGAGAACCTCATTTGGTAAATGGTTCGCAATATATGAACGCCAGAAGAGAGATAAACTTATAAAGTCTGTTCTTTTAGCCCTATCCCATTTCCTTACTTAAGTCATAATTTCAGCTAAATTCAATTATTTTGACTTGGTCTTTTGTATTTTCTCGCTTGCATTTTTCTTGAAAGTTTTCTGTGAACTCATTTACTCATTTAACTTATTTTTGATTGTTGAGTCTCTTTTAGGTCACATAGAACACTTCGAATAGGAAAATTTTAATATCCATTTAAAATTGCCCGCAGGAATAATTCGATGTAGCCGTCTATACAAATTTAGCCACCTGATTTAAAAAAAGGATTTAAGTGAGGTACATGTATATAAAATGTCGTTCATACAAGTTGAAATTTGCCGGAATTATCTCGGCATGTAAAGAAGCTGCATTATCAATAATTATTGGTAAATTCTGAACCCCTAACAATTTAAGTATAGCTATTGCATAAACTCAAATAAATATCCTTTTGCCTATTCCCAGGTCATTGCTATCTTATCCTACATTTGATAGAATAATTTCTATTCAAAGTTTAATTCCTTTTAATAAAACAACACGCCTTACAAGATTAATATTAGACAATAAAGTGGGTAAATATAATGCCATTTATAAACTTAAACTATTTATAAATTTATAAACTAATAGGGGTCAATGAAAAATCTATCAAGTCATGCTGTATATACTATTATTCTTAGGCTACAATGTGCAATTCTCGTGATGGATTCATCTTTTCCCGTTTCCTCAAAGGGCGTATGGAACGGAAATTCCGGAACGCTCCGGCTCGGAGAATCCTCCCTTCTTCCTATTTCCCGGTTCGCGAAAACGAATCCCCGCGTATATCGGGCCGAGGGGGATAATCCCCTATTCGCCCCGACGCAATCCCAATATACGTCTCCCCCCCCCGCCCCTCCCTATCCCATCCAGTCGAGGGAGCGTTTTCCTAAGTGCGTTTCCGGGAGACGTATGGAGGGGGACAGTAAGGGACAAATCTGTTGAGAATGGAAATCGCAGGGGATTCAGCTGCGAGTATCGGCCGCACCTGGACGCCGTCATGGTTCCTACGCATCCGGTCTGTTATTGGTACGCGTCGGTCTGCGCCGATGATGCACATCCTAGGATAATGACTTATATTTAATAGAAAAGCTAGTCGGAAAATACAATTTAGAAATACGTTAATATTTAAATATTACTCGAAACTTTTAAATAACGAAACACCGTACGTATGCATGAAAATGACAAATGTTTCCATATATTTCATTTCAAATTTCGTCTTTCTAACACTAAAGCACCTTTAAAGCATCACCAGTAAAAGTGAGCTTATAGTTTAAGTTGGATTGACTGATTTTTAAAATTTATTTATTGAGCGAATTTAATTATATTGAATTTTATGAATATTGAACGAGATACCTGTTAGTGATTCCCGAGAGTCATATTAGTGGTCACTGTTCGATTGTGATGTACATTCTACATAAAAATGAAATGCGAGTTGTAATATAAAAGTGACGAAAGGAGCTATTTTCCCACGTCGCTTCCCACTATGGATATCCCGAAATCAGAAAAGAAGGGATATTGGAATTCGATGATTCGTTTGCCTGATACCCGAGTTTGGCAGAAAACAATGGCGGACGGCGCAAATATATCCCCTTTCAGAATTCCGCGGAAAAAAAAGAAAAAAAGAAACAGCAAAAGTCGGTGAGAAAAACTAAACTAATTGGTCGTTTTCTTGTTATATCAGCAGACTGCTGCGTGGGTGGTTTTCGCTTAACAATAGGAGGGGGCGAAGGAAGCTCGGGCTGCCGGCAGCCAGCCAAGCGCTGACACCAGAGAACACTGTGGTGATTTGAATTGCGATATTTGAGGAATTAGAAATAGGGCTGAATTACAACAAAAAAAATAGCTGGGCCTGCATTAAAAAATAAGAAGGTGAAATATTGGCGCAGAAATATTACTTTATCTAAATAAAATATTGTATCCATACAGTAAGCTCTATTTATTAAGGAACGTCCTTTACAACCAGCAAAAACACTATAAGATGTTTGTATATTGTTGAACAATATTGCCACTTTTTAAAATAACCATTTTTTTCATATTTGCCATTTTTCGTTCCACTTGGATTTCATGTCATTCTAAATTTAATGCTCATTACTAATATTTGTGAATCTAGATAGGCCCATCGTTGATACGTGTTTTGCCCGTTAGAGCTCTTTCGATTTGAATTATACATGTTATGTCCTCATTCTTTATATAATATATCATCTGAATTCTTAACACTGTCCCGTTGCATGTTTGGCCACTCTTCATTCTAATCCTTCTGCCTTTGCTTCCCGTTAACCACCCCCTTTATGGAAGGACCGCCATTTTGCTCTATGTACCATAACAAAACCTATCCTCCCCGACATTGTTCATAGGTTCACCGACTGTGGCCGCCGGGTGCGGTCGGCTCTGAAAATTGGTTCATTTCATTCGGTGTCATGAATTTTGATTATGGCCGGTCTCGGGTGTCGGCAGCTCAATTCATGAATATGAAATTTTCAAAATTGCCCTCCCTTGGCTGGAACTTGCGGCATTTTAACTGTTCCATTTAAGTGGCCGAACCACCTCCTGGTATAATAACTGCATTAGCGCTACACACCCGTTCGCGACACATTCTGATAACCGAGCCGCAAAATCTTCTCTTTCCATTTTTTGTACCAGATATTCATAACAATATATTACCCGAATGAAATTCTTCTGTTAATCTTATTTTAATTTATTACTTGATATCTCGATTAAACAAAAATATATCCTTATCGTGATGGATGCTTAACGTTATTAATTGCAATTAATTGGAATTTTCTGACGATTATAAGAATATTAATTAATCGATATCGACTATGAAAGAGCGAAGCAATAATAAAGGTCCGTGAAAGGGAGATAAGACGTGTATTCTGTAAGAAATTTTAGTTACATATAAGAAAACCATACTAAATAAAATAGAAACCCTGGCTAAGTTGCGACTTAAAAAAAGTTATTTCTAGAAAATAATCCTAGGCCTTATATTACCTAACATAACATACGCTCTTTATGCACGGATATAATATGTGCCGACACAATAACTGACATACAAAACGAAATACAATAGTACAACTTCTCACACCAATTTTCACCTACAAAGGTTAGTACAAATCCTCCACGTAGCTGAATTAACTCAAACACTGTAAACACACTGATGCTACACTAGGACTAAAGTTCGCGGAAGGTTGGAGTTAAAAAGTCCTTTGATTTAATAATTCTAGGATAGCCTTAGTTTTATGTAAGCATTTGGGCGTCGACTAGTCTTCTACCTGAGCCCTCGGCTGCTCCTCTGCGGGAAACGACCACCATCCAGGAGTTCGTTCTGTCCTGTTTCACAATAAACAAAAAAAAAATACCAAGCCTGAAGGGGGGCGGCCGGTGCGGAACTGTATGCGGAAGGTTCACTGAACTTTAATTTCCCGCCCACGTTTCGTCCAGTCCCAAACATTATTTTTTCCCAAAACACGTGCGCTCAGTATTTTTTTTTGCCGGCGCAATTCTATTCAATAGACATGTGTTATTACTTTGAGGAATTTCGTGCCCGGCGAAGAGCGGATTGAAAAAGCTTGAAGTGAACGGGATGTGGTATGCGAATTTTTTTAGCCACTCATTTAGAGTCCACATTTTGAGTTTTGTTCACGTACGCATTAGAAAACTATGTATTAAATGTGTCATTAAATATATTGCACGTTCTAACCAGTAAAAGTTCGGCTTTGAAATATTTTTGTTGATTGCAGTTAATTTTGCTTTTAATAATGGTACATCTATATACTCAAAGTATATTTAACCGAAAATGTTAAAGGCCATAACTATCCCCGGCGTATATAACCAAACCGGTATTAAGAAATAGTTTTCTTTTTATTATCAATAAGTTTGATATATCTTTGACATTTCCGTCATCATTTCAAATTACACGTTGTAATCAACAATAGATAGACATTTGGAGATCGAAATTGGTTTCAGTAACGAATTGAGGTTGGTGCATAAAATAATATTAAAGTGTAGATAAGAAGTCCAATTAAGTAAACCTGCACTGAAATGTCGCAGGGGGTCTGATTGTCCTGTTGGATTTTGGCCGGGGTTCAAGCCCTTAGTTTTTACTCAGTCGAGACGCTTGGAAAGTAAAGAACTTTTTTTTGGGGCCAGGTCTTTGGAACGAAATCAAATTGTTATTTGAGTTTCTTTGTTTAAAACAGGAAAGATTTACGGCGTGAGGTAAGGAGGCGGTTCGATCGTAATCAATACCCGGGAAGATTTATCCGAATCTTTATTGCGCTAAGATGCGGTCTTACCCTCCGAATATATAATCCTGGATATTGGGTTTTCAGGGGGAAAACCCTAGAAAAGTCTGGCTCTGCGTGAAAAAATTGCTCGGCCGCTTCTAAATTGCCGACGATTAGACGGCGGTTTAAAGAAAAGAAGCCGCGAAATTAAGTAAGACTTTAGATATTCGAAGAATTGAATGACGATTTGGGCGGTCGGCTATTTTTGGCGGTGTGAAACCGCCCGCGCAATTATCAGCGCCTAATTCATCTTCCAGCCGCAGAATAATTGAGTTATAATCGGCCAAGTTGTAAATGTCATGGAGTATTCTAATATGAGTATAATCTTACCGTTGCGGAGAACGGTATTTACCAAAGATATTGTTTAAAAAATGTACCGTCATCAATGATCCCCCATGTCAGGATTTTTATTCTTTAATTGCATTGCACTAATTCATATATTAAAAATATTTTATGCAACCTCAATCCTGGAATATTATGACGCAGAAAAATGTTTCAGTTTAATAATAATTTATTAATAATTTGATTTATTTTAATAATATAATGTTAACTTTTAATTGAAACTGGAAACAATGAAATTGCCGCCTCTGCAGTATGGCGGTTGAATATATCGGGAAAATAATATTTCAATATAGGCATGCTTCTGAATATACTAATTAAAACTTAATGATATTGTATAATAACAGGATATAGAAATGATTACATATTTGTTATAATCACGTCATTTTTTAAATATGTTAAACCAGAATACACAGAAAACTGATGATCTCTCTAGTGCAGGTGGAGTGTTTGTCGAGATATTAAAGAATGGCTACACGACCTCTTAAGTTATGCGTTAATTCCGTTGTTCATCGCTGTAAGGACCTCGGTGGGTTAATGCCGCCGGGAAGTTCCCACAGCCGGGAAGGCGGGTAGGCATCTCTCGTCTCTACACCTTGATAATTAACTAGGCAAAAGGCGAATTCATTAACTGTTTAGCGTTTAAAACTTAGTGACTCAGTAACTGCTTTGTTTTTCAACACCATTAACCCAGATCCCCGCTGCGCCATAGCGGGTTCTCCCCGCCAGCTGTTTTTAAGTCCAATTCCGTTGTGTTGTCAGAGTCTAACTACTAGTACAGCGTTCAGTTGTTCATTCAGATACTATACTTACATTTATTTAAATATGCGAAACCTACAAAAACATGTCAGGAAATATTTGTTTTTTATTTATTGAAAATCATAAATTGTTTTGATATCATGATGATAAAATAGCACTTTGTTAGTCATTTACCATCGTAATGTCCATGTCTCGTAAAATACTGCACAATAATTTCTTATTACCTTATTTAAGAAATTGCTAAGATAGTACATTAAGAGAGAACAATGTATAAACATAATTCATACAAAATATATATTTTTGGGTTTCGAATTTCCTGATTTCGAAGTCCTGAATGTAGTTGAAAACTTTTACTTCTATAAAATAATTTTGTTTTTCCTTGATACATTTGTTTGGATAAATGCGTGGAGCCGTCGCATCATTTACATACACATACAGAATCAGTTCAGATCAAAATCAGATAGGTTTACTAGTTTGCCGCAGAGATTTGCTGGATGCGGGCGAACACTACGCCGGCATTGGACCAACTTAGATTTTAGAACCAGCGGTTGCCCGTATAATCTACTCTGAAATTCAGGGGACAGGGGAAGAGTTGAGCACGAATGTTAATGTTCGACGCTTTCGAAGTTGAAATCCTTTCTGTGGCGGCTTAAAACTGAGGAAAGCCGGGTGGAGTGGGATCCTTGATTCGGGCATAAAGGAGCGGATAACTGCCCTGTGATTAACGGAGAAGAGAATACGGACTGCTTAATATTTTGCTCAGGAATTGCAGCAAGTCCCTAATTACTCACTTATTAAAGCCTGTCACAAAATTTCTCTTCGAAAGGTCGACTTTAAACACTACATAAACTTAATTTAAAAATTATAGAGCTTTTATAACTATTTGCTATAAAGAAAACAATTTCATTTGCTTCTCTATATATTAACATAGCTAACTTCTTAAATCTTTCTGAGGACAGTTCCCAGAAAAAACTTATAGAACAGTGTACAATTTAGTACTTTGCAAAACAAGTGAAAACTAAGGATTTGTAAGAGTGAAATATACTTTAGGCTTTTGATTATTCTTAATTGTGAGCCCCACTAATTATTTGGGTAGTTTTTCCAAAGCAGATGTGGACGAATTTTATCTGCAGAGATAATATCTCTGTAGGCTGATGGCATGTTCTTGGAAATCTGCGGGTGCAATAATTTGCAACGTGCCAAAACGTTAATTGTAGAATCGATTATGCGATTAAATCAAATACAATGTTTCAGAGAAGAAAACGCGGAAACTCGTTTTGCAATTAGATTAATATTATTCTAGATTTATTATGCGCCCAAAGAAAAACCCAGAAAATTAGATATCAATCTAATAAAATAGTAGTTAATAACTTCCTGATTCTGTATTGCTTAACTATTTCGGCTGTGGCACAATTACGGCGACAATATTTATACATTTTCGCAGCTAACTAAACTATAATAGACTTAATTCATTATTTAACTGCATCTGAACGAAGGCAACTAATGGTTTATAATCTTTTTCATGTTGCTGTTGAGCACCAGGAATAGTACTGGTCGTAAGATAAAAAGAGGATCGTAACATTTGATTAGTTCATATTACGACATCGTTGCTCGTTGCTAATAGCTTGATCCAACAATAGATCTGCCAAAACAGACAATGGCCCGTCCATTAATTGCTGTCGTAATCTATAAGAAAGAATAAGCGGAAATAGTACATCCCCAGTAATCTGGGCCTGTGAGGAGGATTAGGGCTGACTTCAGTTAAAGGGTAAAAACCTTGTAAAAGAAAATGGAATTTACGTTAAACTACTACAGAAGGTTTTTTTAATCTTTAGCCATCTATAAACGGTCTTCATTTGTAAATGAGTTTTCGGAACTGAATACTAAAACAAAATACTGTAATAATACTGCTTGAGGCAGAAGTATAAATTCAAATTTTTATCGTGGTTTTTATTCATGATTTTTTTTTTAAATCTGTGTTTAAAAATTGATTGCTTCAAATTGTAACAAACAATAAATTCTTACCTCCACGTATACTGTAATTTAGGGACAAATTACGGTGCCAATATGGACCACTTGAGATCTTAATTGAAGTTAACCACAAATTGAGGGTGAAACAATACTTCCCCTTCCTAGGTTTTAGAGCTTGTTCTACGTGCATGGGAGATATGGTCATTCCGTTTCCTCCCGAGCGGTTCATTGTCCCGCGCGGATTGAATAAGTTCGTTTCCGACCAGGTCCCTCGCCTAAAAACAGGGACCGGCCAGAGAAAGTTTCCCTGTGTGGGGAAAGCCTCATTGTTGACGGACAAAATTAAAGATTTTTTCACACTTAGGCTCTTGACACCAGTCGTAATACTTCCGAGGGCAATGAATTTTATTTTCCTTTTAAGTAACAAACCCACGGTCTCAACTTTCGGGAGGGTTTCGGCTGCGTTGAGCGATTAGATTCTTACTGTCTGGAAGCTGGAAGGCTTTAGGTGGAAATTTTTAAATAACTCGATAATCAGATTGTCCAACAACCGCAGCTAGGGGAGACGTGAGTTAAAATTGGAAATCGTGACTTTCGTCTGTGCGTGTGTAATTGTGCGGACGGACAGGCGGACACATTCCAATTGTGATAAGTGATGCAGTGAATCATCCGTTCGCATCACACAGGCACACGGCACGTTCACGCCTGAAGAGACCACGTCCTCGGGCCCTCCGGGTGATGCCCCGCTTCCTCCATGCGTGCCTGTATCTTCTTCATCTTCGACACGGCCTTTTCTTCAACAGTCGTCCAGCAATAGTTAGCCTTCCCTTTTTTCTGCCCCAGCGCTGCTGGCTGCTGTTCAGCGCCTCTTCAGATGCGGAATCACGCTCTCGCTCGATAATAAGAAGCGCGTCCCCTCAAGGCCGCGTTAACAAGACGAGTCGAGGGAATGCGCGCTGAATAAAAGCTCGTTTTTGAACGCCACAATGGTTCGTGAAAACAAGGCGGTCTCGGTAGTTCATCTCATATAAGAAATGTTAGTGACGTAACGCGTTACCATGAGAACGGCGGAAATCTTATGTATTCATAAATTGGGGTGGTAACTATGGATTCCTATCCATGGCTCGTGCATACCATATTTTAGAATAGCTCCTTCCGCAATTTAATGTATGCTTTTTTAAGATGTACTACTGAAACCGGTAAGAGTATTGAAATCACCAGAGGAGGTATAGCTTTTAAAAAATAAAAAACCGTTCTTAGTGCGTGTTTCTCACTTTGAAGTTCTTCACTTCGTTGAATGAACGGTGCATACAAAGTTAACGGTCAACACATTACAGTTAATGCTCATGCGACTTTGCAAAAATACAGGGCGGCGTTATTTTATAATTTTCCAGGCTTTTTCTCACCCTGTACCATTTAAACGAAGCGAAAATAGCTCTGCAATTATTTTTTTGTTGCAAAACCTTTTCACAAATGAACAGTTACCTTGAGACGTTGCGATAATTATGAATATCAGAGGTTGTAAAGGTTGTACATACGATTAAATTTATATTATCGTCAAATCCACACTTTAAATATATCATGTTATACTTCAGTGTTAATCTATCTATTTTAAACAAATTTCACCTGATTTAAACAAATCAGGAATTTATATTTTCGAGACAGTTGAACATTGTTAATTACTGATACAACGCTGGTAAAAAGAAATTGCCAACTGACCAATTTCGAATAAGCGTGATTGTTTGCTAATCCCGTCCTTTTCTTTGCACTACAAAAGTCAGTCTATCTCGTGAAAGTAGTTCGAAGTCCTCAAAAGCTTTCCCACTTTCCTAAATCCGTAGCACATTCGAAAGTCCGACATTTATTTTAAGGTCCCATGAAAGGACTTCGGAAACTCCGTATAATCGGTGGAGCGAAAGAAAAAAGGAAACAATAACATAATCACTAATTGAAGTCCAAGGAGAAACAATGAGAAGTAAGACTATTTCCCAAAGGCCGATCTCCCAAAGGCTCTCTTTCCCAATCATCTCATTCCTTGTCTCTCTCTCTCTCTTTCTCTCACACACAAAACACACACAAAGAGGAGGAATCGAACACGGTGTATCAAGTGTACCGGTTCGAGAACGGTCGCGGCGGAATTCAGTCCTTTTGTAAACCCGAATCGAAATAAAAGGATATCGAACAATCGAACCAGCAGGCTTGCTCGTTCTGTCCTGGGATTGCTAAATAACGGCGGAGGGAGGCCGGGGTTCGGCCCAATTGTCCTGTCGGCGGTTCTCGCAAATGCAGTTTCGGACTCTTTCATTATCTCCCGGTATAACAGTCCAATGGACATTTCGGATTCCTTCACTTACGCATCGAGTCCATGTTACGGTATGTTCAGTTTTAGGACACATAACAATCACTGGGCTGGTCACTAGCCAAATGTTCCCTATTAATTATCATCGGGTATACCCTTCGATTTCAGTAAAATTTGTCCATCGATAAGAAATCATAATAGTATGTCCTAATAACGTGTAAAATATTGCGGCAACTGTTCGTGAATCTAATGCGCTGGGAACTTCGTACTGTTCTTGACCCACTGTTTACAGTGCTAAATAATATAATCTATTGTTTTTTCTATGCTTTTATTTAGAATGGACCTTGAAGTTACGCTTTTCAAATGTTGCTAGATTTTTATATTCTAAATAAAAATAATGTTCCATTCTTGCGGCATTGGAGTATAAAAGATCTGTCAAAATTACTACTGTTAGAAAAGTAAAGAGATTTATTATTGCGATTTTAATTAAACGAAAATGGATCCACTTCGACAGGTACAAATAGATTTAGTGCGGAAGCGCATCGGTAAAAAAAGAACCCTGAGGTAACCCCTATTTCACCTTTAGTCCCCCAGTCGATCCTATAATCGTAAATTAGCCCGGCGCTCCTGTCCAGTTTAAAGCGTTTAGCAGAAAAAGGCATTTAGGTGGATGAGAGGATTGTACGGACTGTCCGCGTCCGGTGAAAATCCTAAAACCAATTCGCCGTTACCTGTTAGCAGGTTTCCAACTGGAAAACCGTTGATTGGAGCACTCAGTATATATATCATATAAAGCGTACGGACGCTTTTAGTCCCTGTCACCGAATCAATTGCGACGAAATTAAATAAACAGTGTTGTTAAATTAGTAATACTATCCTAACTTCCAACGTGTAAATTAGTTTTTAGAGGAATTATTAATTATGAAGATTATCTGACAGCCGCGCCAAAAAAATGTGAATATCGAAATTTAATAAGACAACCGGAAGATATTATCTGTGGGAAATGGATAGAAGATTTCTTCCCGATTGAGTAAAACGGGTTCATTTTAATTGGAGCTTTTTCCCTGGACTATTGTGTTCATTTTCATAGAAAGATAACACAAAGTTTGGATAAATTGTTCTGGTCTCGGTGCCCCTTTTCCGATGGCCCCATTTGAAGTCAGCTGAATGAAACCCCGAAACTGACACCTGCTGTTCCCCCAATATGAACCCTTTTTTACCGCAATGTTTGTTCCTTATTGAAACCGGACGGCAGGCGAATGCGAGGGTTGTCTCCCGTTTGATTTAGCTTCTATTCATTTAACAGTCTTTGAAATCTGAACATATGTCAACGCTTCTAAAATGTATCATCAACCGGCACTAAATATTGCTGGTCTCTCTGCATATGGAAAAATATTATATATCATTCTTTTTTCAGTTTCAGGTCAGTGCAACTGCGACTGGCTTCGTGAGCACGTGAGTCTGTTTATTTTTAATTTTTATGGCCAATATATTTACTTAAATTGTGCTGGTTCCATTGAATATCGCTGAAAACTCGGCTTTGAATTAATGAGGATACAATGTACGTAACAGTATGTATTCGGAGATCAGAGAGCCCGAAAATGCGCGCTAAAATCACATTTTTAGCGGTTTTTCAAAAAATTCGGATTTTTTAGGAGATATCTATTTTTTCACCCGTTACCCAGTTCTTTACGGGGAACTCTTTTTGTTGTGGAATCGAAGCGAATCATGAATAAGTTATCAAACAAGTTTCTGTCCGACACCTTTCATTTATATGTAAATACGGTTTTCTCCCGAAATGATCCTTTGTGAAACAAACACTCTATGGAGTGTGTACTTTAAATGTCTGTTTCCTTCATTTAATCACCTAAGAATTACGCGTAATAAACGCTTAGTCCAATTAAGACACGCGATTTATTTTTGTAATCAGCAGTTTAACAGTGAACTGTAATGAGCGTTTCTGTAGGGAGTGTTACCTTTATTTTCCTAGGGATATATAAAGTGATTACCCTCTGAACCTTTTTACTGTTCTCCTAATAAAGGTATAGTAATAATTTCGGTTGAAGCGTATTTTGCTTTACATAGGGAAAAGTCTGGATTGTATAACTTTCATCTAACGTGCCGTGCAACAAGCTATACAAGATGTATTTATTGCTTCACTGGGATATGTTGTGTTTATTGGCTTTGCGGGTAGTATGTCCCATGCGACAAATCGAAATTGCACATTCCTGTATGGAGCAAGTCATCTATAATATATATGAACTCCAACCGCAAAACAACACAAAATTCATTCTGGTCCAGAAATTTTAGTTATAATTGCAGAAGCTACTAAATGTCATAATGTTTTAACCAATTTATAGGCAGTATTATCTAGGCGTCTGCTGAACAAACGAAATATTTTGTTGTAGTTCATAAATTACATGTGACAACATTTTAATTATAAAAAGTCTCCGCACATTCAGTAACTACGTATATGACAAATGTAGTTCAGTTAGGTGTATCTCGATTAACTTCTGATTTATACCTTTTTTGTTGTATGTCTGAATCCGATCTTCTGCGACCCTCTCGTTATTGAGACAATTCTTAATTTTGGACAGAAGTTTCGAACACCCTCCTAGTATTTTATAGTGCAGTGCAAAAAAGGATTACAGTCGAAAGCTCCGAAGAGAGAATTTTATTCGAATTCTGCTTTCCATCCATGATTAAAGTCTTGGACATTAACTTCTTTTTATCCATCTTCCTTTACGGCCCAATTTCCTTCGTAATAAAATATTGGAAAGAATTGGTCGCCTCCAAAGCAATTTTCGTATTATCAGTCACTTCAGAATAATCGTCTTTAATACCCCAGTACTCTTTGAGTGCCGGATCCCAGCCCCACACTTTTAAAAAACTTCTATTTACGCACTTGAAAACTGAAAAAGATCCACGTAGTCCGCACATTTGTTAGTAAAGAAGAATAATGTAGAGAAGTAAAGAAGAAATTGGGCTAAATGAGAAATTAATAAAGTAAAACGGACTTAATAGTGATTCAAGCTGAAGTAGCCCAAGCCTCCTGACCATTACCTATTGGCCTTATTCCGGGCAGGAAATATAAAGTTTCACTTCGAGATTTTATCGTTTGCAGGAGATTGCCGTTGCGTATAATGGGATTCTGCAAAAACTGATTTTCCATCTGGAATATAATGCCTGGAACCTTTTTATTGTTCTAACATTTTTTCAAATTTCCATAGACCTCATGATATTTTTCAGCTACACACTCAGATTTTTACAAATTTAATTATAATAGTTCCCGTTTGATCTGATACAACCAGAATAAACTTGTCACTGCTAGTACTCTCGAAACAATTGTTGATAAGTAGCAAGACATATTTTTAAATTCCCAACTTCCCATAATAAAATCTAAGTTATCGAAATAAGAAAAAGTATATCCGTAAATTTATGTCTATAAACGGCCGCTAAACCTATAGACCTGCTTAATAGAAAGCCATCTGTGAAACAGAATTTCAATATTGTGAACCTCTGAGATCTTAATATCGGTTACGAAATAAAAAAAAATGTTCCGTGTTTTGAATGCTGTGAAGATGATATTTCTTTCATTCCTGATTTCTGCATAAGAAGTCTGTGGCTCACCTTCAGTTTGCTCGCCACAAAATGTTCCGTTTGCCGGTCAAAACAATGCGGTCAGTCCAATCCATTAAATCGGATTTAAAAAAAAAAAGAATTTATATCCCCGTGTTGTCAATGCTCTTTAGGGCGAAGTTTAAACGGGGCGGAGGGGACGCTGTTAAGTGTAACTGTACTGTGTCTATAGTGGTGTGTTTAATTGTGGTTCACGCTCCAGTTAACTCCTCGGTGGAAGGAAGACTGCTCAGCCATTTAAGAGAGACCCCCTGGGTTAGTTACACAGTTAGGACGCGTTAACATTAACAATAACGGTAGTTCCGCATCCTGGTCCGACCCTGGTTTAACCGACTGACTCAGTAACTGCCCAATGCGTAGACGCTTTGTACACGGAAAAAGAGAAAACCGGTGGAACTGGACCATTCATTTCTTCCTAAGACAATCGAAGAAAACGCTTCTTCCGATAGAACAACCTCTAGTCCTAACCGTTTTCCATTCTATCACACCATTTCTCTGAATCTTGGGAATTAAGACTGCGTAAAAAATAATCCGAAACAAAATCATTATCATTGATACTATAGCACGATTTAACATTTATGAACACATAGAATAATTTAATTCTTCCTGGCTTGCCCGTAAAGCTATCGACTGTTTGTTATGTACCCGAACCTAAATGACTCCGCTTGTGCCGTTTTTCATTACACATAAAATGTGGTCCCGTTCTGGGCTTTTTAAAAATGAAGAAACCGTCCGAAAGGTCAAAATTAATTTTCTGCGAAATGACTTTTCTGGAGAAGAAAAAAGTTGGCTGAATGAGTCGTGGCAATAATATTATATCTGTTGGGCAGAATGGCTTTTTTTGGCCCGAGAAAATGAGTTCCCTTTTTTCTCCTACATTTTACAGGGATTACATTTGGACGACCTCGTGGAATAATAATCATTTTCGTCTAGAAAAATGTAACTTTATCGCCTTTTTATATATCGCCAACTTTACTGTATTCTATATTAAATTTACAGTTCACTGATTGCGACACAAATTCATTATCGCACTTGCTAAGAGTTCAGATAATGCATCTTTTTATGTACCACGAAATGTTCAATGATATATACATATCACTTGGCAGTGATGGAACTAAATTAATTTCCTTTTTATCAGAACGGTAGTGTTTGCTCCGTTTTAGAAAACGTAGTCACCGTAATAATTTCCTAATTTCTGATAATAATTGTTTTCCATTCACCCAATTGAATATTGTGACTATTTCATGCCGATATAAGTTCCTCAATCATGCCGCAACCGCAGATAATCATGAATTATGTATGCCACTATACAGAACAACCTGCTTGTCTCCTGCGATGAATGATTTGAAGCCGTATTCTCCCCTAATGGTGTAAAAGGAAGTAGAACGCGCGGATGAGTTATAAGGAAAATTTGAATAGTCATTGTTCTCGTCCTAAGTTATGCACCCGAAGGTCTGGCCGACGTGGCCACCACATAAACGTCAGCGTGACGTTGTTATTGACTTACATGCGAATATATTTCGTTCGGGAATATTACTAGCGACTAAGCAACGGGGCAATATTCGCATGTTTTTTGTTATTCATACTACTAGTTCCGTATTAAGAGTAAGTTAAATAACAAACAACAGATAGTTCAGAGACTTCAGACAGCCCATTAGGATGCTTTATTTCATTTTTCAAATTGTAGATTGTAGACTTGCGATTAATAAATACGGAATTTGCAGCGAAGAAATTGGTTTTTGACGGGTTTGTTTTGCGAAGGTAACTGCTTCTTCCCTCGTTACATACGGACCGTACACGAGAACAATGAGGCGAGGGAAGTTATAGAGAAAAACGATGCTATGACCGCGAACAGAAGACGCGGGTAACGAACGGAGAAGAAATTCTGATTCAACCGTGGTCCCTTCCTTGTTATCCTCCCCCCAAACGAGACCAGTTTCTTGCGTCTTATTTCGGCCGTCCAATTCTGTTACATTTTTTTGCCTCCCCCCCCCCCTCTTTCATTATACCTCCACAAGGTTTCTGAGGAATATTTATCTTGGGGCGAGGACAGGTTTTCCTTTTTATATTTCTGCTCTCCCGAGGGCGTCAACCTCTGGGGGATTCGGGCGGAGCCTATAGGAAATATTTCGGGCCCACTTTTAGAGCTCTAAACCTCATTTAATATTAATTTCGCGCTGGAAGTAGAATATTCAATATTCAATACTTCCTTTCTTGCCTTACAAAACAAACACTAGGTTGTTTTGATCGGAATATGATAAATAATGCAATTTTTATTTTATCAGAAACGGACATCGACTCTAATTCTAGTGGAATAAAATTGACATAGAAGTACGGTTATAAATATGTTTCTATAACTCTTCCCTTTTGCCTAACCGCGAGAACAATTCGCTTATTTAGGGTTTAATGGGAGACGATATTAAAATTATGGTCCCATTAATAGTGCGTGTTTTATTAGATCTTACATTTACCACAATTCGAAAAAAATTCGAAATCGACTCGTGTAGAATAAACTAATTTGTCATTGAATTTTACTTGAAATTTAAAGCATTTTTGTAGTTATATTTTTGTTGAACCCGTAAAATATCCTTGACAGATATCAATGTTCTTTGATAGTTGCAGGGAATCATAGTTACTTTCTATGCCGCGTGCAACGTTACAATTTTTCGGATCCAGCGATATACCCGGATTGCTACTGATTTATACGGCTTTCTTTTACAACCCGGCGGATTCATTTCAGCTTGGCTTTGCCCGGCCGGTAGAATACTAATGAGGGGCACGTTCTTTGTTCGGGCTAGATCCCTCATGACTACGGTTCTAATGTATCAGTCCCTTTTTCCTTGAATACGGCCCGAAACAAACTTGTTTCATGCTGGAATTGAAATCTGCGATCAAAACATTAAAAGGTTTATGACGTGCAATGTACACAATCACTTCTGCTATTATCTTGCTCGTCCTCTTATTTTTAGTACTGATTAACATATGTTCTCTTCTAAATCACAATCGGAAATCGACTAGTTTTTCCATGTAGAACTTCTTGTGAAGGGAAGTGCAAAAATAAATCCGTTCATAAATGCCTTACATTTATATACTCATTAGTATGCCTTCTTTCTGTCTGTTAGTATGTAGAGACAGCATGCCTGGCACTTGCATTACAACACCGCCAGAGGTCAGATATTGAACCCACTTGAGCACAGTTGGGACTTTTCAACCTAAGACATCTGGGCCGTAATCCGCAATTCTAAACCTGTTTAGGGACAGGCTGTACTGAAGGAGAAACATTGGCGCACCAATAATCATAAACCAAACCCTTACAAAAGCATTAAACTGACATAACTGAAGTCAGTTCATAACAGTTTGTCTAAAACCCTGTAAACTCATCAGCGGTAAAACTTTCAGCAGGATATTTGTACTATTAAAAAGTAGGTCGTTCTGTATGTCCCTACTATCCCACGGTACTCTTCGACTTACCCACGGTTGGGAAATTAAACCTTGGGCTTTCGTCTTGATGTTGGCTCTGAACGCCGCCAGACGTCGGTCACAAATGTAACGATTGCAGGTGGTCGGGTAACCAGAACTGGACACCCGCCTTTCCTTTTCAATTTCTCAACCGCGGTGGCATCGCAAATCGGTGGATATCGTTCGGTGCAATTCTACGGTTTCGGGCACTTGAGATCGACCGCAGAGGGTCTTGGCAGTTTGGTGGCCGGTCGAAAACACAGTTCTGGTTTTTTCCGGTGGCCACTTCAAAGTTTCAAATTCATCTGCAGTGGAACTACATAATAGGCATTTAGAATTTCACTTCCAACCAACATTAAGCTATGTTAATGGCACTATTAATTAATGACAATAATATTATCTCAGGAGTTAATTTTAGGTTCGGCAATGAATATATGAATCTGGAGGTATAAAAAACATTCCGAAGTAGAAGCACGAAAACCATGACCTTTGGCCCCGTCCGGCAAAATTTGAATTCGGAAATCCGGAGAATATTTCCCGTTTTGTCCTCAACTTGTCCATTTTATCTGCTCCTCCCACAATCTCCTTCTCTTTCTCCTCCTTTGCTTACTTCCCTCCAGCACCGTTTTAAATTATCATCTCTCGAGATTGAACCTTTTCTTTGTGGATTCCAATCTTTTCTCCCTCTGTTTCCCTATCTTTTTGAAAGGGGTCTTATTTTGCTTTTCCATTTTTAATTTTACACCGAAACTCCTAAATGGCAAGGGGCTGTAGCCCACAGCGCCCACTTTTCCGAAAAGCGTACAGTCTGAGATCTACTGTCTTGTACTTCGTGTCTGCGCAAATGAACGTTCAATTTCGTTCTCTAAATACACCCAAAGATTATTGTTTGGAAATGTTTCTTCTGTTGTAATAATGTTTTAAAATGCCGGATTGTAAACTTTCAGTGTAATGATTTTCGTTTGTTCATTCCTTGACGTAGTGTTTTTAACAATATTTTTTCATGTACGAAATTAGTGTTTTTGGTTTATATCTAAAAAAATATAATGATTATATTTTTATAGATTTTAGGTTTTATACAAGGGTTTGCGATGCTATTGTAGATATAATTTCCCGAAATATCTCAACAAACAGTTATTCGGCGCTTACTTTGCTATGAAACATGATTATTTCAGTAATTAATTCGTTGCCTAAACAAAACTGCGCATTGTAAATAATTTACTTCAACAACAGATGTGAGATATTTGTGCGGAAAAACAATTATGGGACTTGAAATTGCAGAAAGTTTACGCATGCTGGGGAGATTCTGACCGTAAGGTATAAGATATACGGCAACGTGAAGAGCTTCGTTGAAAAAGTTGTCCTACCAGTTTGCTAATCTCCTACTTGAAATATAATATATCGTGCGGATAACGAATACATCCGAGAAAATTGTGAGGACCCAGAGCTTTCTCTATTGACCTCAATTTTCTGCAGTTTTAGTTCAGGCATCGGTTGGTCAGTTTGATAAAAGAGCTTTCAAATATCTTAAAAGTGTTTCCAATTCATGTGTTACGCAGAAAAACGTAATTTTTTCAAACCATGTAGAAATTGTACATGTGTGTGTAGTTAATTTACAGTTTTCAGATAGCGTGTGGGCTAATAAAAGTCAATATTTTAAGGGCGCTACAGCTAAAACGGTAATGCGAAAGACCGCCGCGAGGAATCATCATAATTTCATTCCGCGCGGCTAATTACAAGGCAATTCAAACTCGTGTAATCCGCATGAATACAGTTTCCGCCTCTTTAATTACGCTGCCTCAACATTCAAAAAGGATGTTAAGTGCTGTTTTAGTTCGAATCCTGGAGCTGTGGAAATTAATTATTTTTTTAACGCTTTCGGCGTCCAACAGATGCAACAATAAATCTCCGTTGTGTTGCGTTATGCGTATATATATTTTTTTCAGGCCAATGATTAAGGCCGGGCCGTGAGAGCGACCCAGGGTCATCATTAGGCGGTGGGTTTCACCCCTAAACTTTTTCCGCTCCTGAATTATTTTTAATGGCATTCACATGTTACAAAATACGTCCGATGTTACCTAACTACGAATTAGTCGCCACTTTGACAGAGTACATACACCACGTTTAAATCGCTTTCGTACATAAAAGAAAATTCAGGTTTTATACGTACTGTTTGGTTTAATTTAAATTTCAATTGAACTTGAAATACTGGCTTGATAGAATAGCGGAATGATTATAATTTAAAATCGAAATTAATGATACAATAGTATGATGCAATTATATCATTTTTTTGTGTTATATGTAAAATTCGTATTTCATAATTTCGGAGAGCATCTTTACCCACTTATGTGCTTATATATAACCACGTTTCTTTAAAAAAAGTCTTAGACCTGACTGGTTCTTTAAGAGGTGGAAAAAATGTAAATCTCTTGGGGCCAGGTGAGAGCCTAGAGCAGAGTTGGTGGGCCATTTTCCACTTAAATCACCGAAAACTATTTTTAGCGGCGCCGGCTGTCTTAGGTGGGGGCACTTCCCCGTGCCCGAATGACAAGCGAATAATTTAATCTGAAATAATGTCATTTCTTTTATATATTCACCGTTGAATTTCATTAATACTTACTATAATGTTACTTTCTATAACGGTATGCACGAATTTTAATCGAAAATGTTATTATTAAGATTATTATTATAATCTCCTCTTCATTGACCTCGGGTTGACCGGCTGTATTCTTGCCAGTATCATTAGTAATCCGTTAATATTAGATCTCCTTTAACAATTACTATTACACTGCAATTGTAAATTTGAATTGATTGCGAGGGAAGCTTGTGTCTGGATGATTCAACTCACAACTTTAACCACAAGAAACGGTGGCTACTTCTCCATACTTCCACTTGCATGAGTCAAAGATGTTTTTTATACATACGAGAGTGTAAAAAATATTGGTGTCAGTATAGGCCTACCCTTGTTTAGCTAAATAATGTTAGTGAAATTAGCCTACATTGGAGGGGTTTGACAGGGCTCCGTTGTCGCCAGATAGGGGCTAACTGCTCCATGTTTTAATCGGATTCAATCCCACCCAATCTCCGTCCTCCTGTATTTATTGACTCTAATCCCCTGCGGAGCCCTCGTCCCGGTGTTGTTTTTCAATTGTTCCGATTCGTAGCTAAACAAATTTATCTCCGGAGTTTTGTTTAAGGTCCGACATTGGAAAAAAAATAACGACCAGAGGCCGTCGCAGAGAGGCGTCGACCCGATACCAATTTCGTATTTGGACGTCAATATTTGTCAAAGTCAGGAACGATTCGGTTTTAATATAAAAAACCTTATGCGAAATTTCAATTTGAATTTGCAAGCGTTTTAGGATACAACAGTGTGTATTCGAACATTTATCTGGATGTATTTATTTATGAATTTATTCAACCCGAGCGATAGACTAATGTTGTTCGGTGTAATTTCACTTGTGTCAACAACGAATTCAATAATCACGGGCCTATTAAATATTTGAGAAACTTACTCGATTACAATTTGACTTTCCAGTTTGTCAATCATCGTGTATAGCATACGTCCGATGACCGAATTAAATATATCATATATTATTTTTTGCCCGAAATTGTTTAACCTGCAAGAAGATGTGCCAATGTTCATTAAACCTTACAAAATAAAATTAAGAAACTCGGCGTATGTCCTTGGTGGCGCTTATGCGCATACCGCCAATTCCCTCCCACCGCCAGTAAACAATGAGAATGCCTCCACTGAACATTGGAAAGAGGAATCCCTAACATTGATTCGATGGGAAAGACCAAAGGCAAGAATGAACCCTCGTTGAATAAATTAGTTCAGAACCAGTTTAAAACAAAACTTTCACACTAAAAAAAATACCGCCAATTCCTTAGTCACATTTATTAAGTTCTCTTATCGTTCACAATTTTCTTCTAGTATCATTTAACATTAGTTATGGACGCATAGGGTCGCATTTCCTACCTTTGTTCCCCTTCTTTCATACCTATAGACCTATAATATCAGCTGGAGTAGACAACAATGTGACAATTCACCGGGTTTCCGAACAGGAAAACGGAAATTAACATGAACAGTTTAGCTGGTAAACGGTAGCCTTACCAAGTCGGATATTCCCGTTTACTGGGCGACGTAATTGCTGGAATAATCAACCGGAGTTGTCGCTTCCTGCGGTTGTTTTCATATCCGCCGTTCGCTCGGATTAAGAAAAAAATCAAGACGGGAGGAGGGGGCGGGTGGGTAAACCTTATTAGAGTTGTTTGCCGTCCTGGTTGAAGGACATGGCGGTGTCGAAGGGGCAGGATGTTCTCAAGAGTTATGGTGGCGGGTTTACGAGTCATTGTCGGGCGGAGTTCCCATGGCGCGGCGCCCCGGCCACTCTCCCTAGTCCTGGCTCCCTCCGGCTCGGGCCTCTCACCTTGGAGCCGATCGGGTAAGGAATTAGTATAATTAGCGGGGCCCACAGACCGGAACACCCCTAATGCGTCACCTGCATTGCCTCAATACTTTTGACTTTCTGCCTTCCATGTTGGAAAATATAATTATGTGTGTACTTTCCGTTGATTGCGCGTGTTTCTGTCTCCTCTCGCTGGTTTGCTTTTGCTCGCCATCTTCAGTAGCGATGTTAGTCACTTTTTGGATGTTCTTTGGGCATCCTCACTGCACTGTCACGTCACTTGTGAGTGAGGATGTCCAAAAACATCCAAAGTGGCAAAGTGACTAACACCGCTACTGAAGATGGCGAGCGGCCGAAACCGGTCTAGCAAAAGACCAAACCAATGAGAGGAAACAGAAACACATGAAATCTACGTTCCAACCCTTCGCAGACTACAAAACAGGTATTCGAATCTGTGTAATTTTCATTATTATTCTTTTCATGACAAGCTTCCATTAATATTACCGGAAAGATTCATAATGATCTCGTGCGTAACTGTATTTGGCATCCGTTTTTCACATTAGGAAATGGAGCTTTGAAGCCGAAATCGTAATGATCTACCTTTGATATTTTACACTTGAAATAAATTCATAACTGTATTTTATATCATAGTCGCCCTCTTTTTGTTTCTTTCGCTGCTTGGATGAATAACATCTAAAACCAACCACCGTTCATTCGTGTTTCTACGTTCATGCCTAACCGGTCTCTGTTAAAGTGTGAAATATAAAAATGTAGCCTTTATCTTTTATTTAGTCTTTGAATGTTTCCCTTTGTAATTTTGCTAGGATTATAACTGGACCAAAAATATCCTTTCGAAATGTAGGAAAATTTACTTTTTTTATTAATCATTATTTTTTGCGGTTTTAATTAAATTAATTTTTTAGGGTACCTACTTTGCAGCGGAAGTATGCTTTGGAGAAATGGGAATATAAAAGTATTTATTTTAACCAATTATTTTAAGTCTATATGTGTCATTTATAAATAAGTCGTATATTCGAGTTCACCATGTTTTTTTCAGCTATACGCCAAAGAGGTCAATATTGTGAAAGTAATTCACATCCTGCTATATTTATATTTCTAGTGGTACTAATGGAAACGAAACGTTGTGTACGTAGGATGTAGGTTGCGACCGTTAGGATGTATACCAACCACGGAAGGGCTCAAAACAAAAGGTTTGTTTTGAGGATAAAACATGAGGTGAAACTTGACCGAAACTGTGTCAAGTTCTTGGCAACTCGGGTTCAGTGGGCCGACCGCGTTCTCCGATATTCAAATCGAATTCAGCCAACTGCACGACAAAGGGTACACAAGTCAATTGGTGTTTGCCAACATAATCCTCTTTTACTTTCGTCGTTTTATCTTCCTTTTCGTTGTTACGGAACGTAGAAAAAATCTCATCTATTTATTAATCCATAATTGTACAACACCCGAATGGTTGTTAACATCTTTGGAAGGTAATGATGAATGTATAGTTCATGATAATTAGTTATAAATATAGATTACTTCTCCTTTTAGCCATAATATAATTACGAACTTACCTGAAACGTGGTGGGCTGATATGTCAGGCTGTAATCTGACTTCCATTTCTTTCAGTTTTGAGTGGAGATCCCTCGTGTGTAGAAAGAGGAATAAGGTCATCGATATAGCCATCAAAGCTACCAATTCGCTGGTCCTAAAACGGCACAAATACAAATATCTTAGAGAAATATATCTTTGCTATTTTACAGTCCATTATCTATTATAACTAAATAATAATAACTAAATATTTTACTATACACACTTACATATATTATGTTTTAAAAAGAAATTCAACATTTAAAGGAATTAATAATGTAATAAGTATGGGATCAATTGTGTCATATGATATTAGGGTATTCTGGAAGCTGCATGTCGTCAATTTTTGGTGTTCTTTAATTAATGGGTTTTCTTGAGGAGTTATAAAATTGTCTATGCGTTGCCCGCTCGGCGTTGAGGTCGGCGGACGGAACTTGTTTTCTATGCCCCGACTTATTGGGGAGGATCGGAAAGCCGGTTATTTCGCCAGCATCCATCTTACAAAAGGGCGAAAGGGTCGCGCGCGAGTGAGTGAGGAGGAGCTCATGAATAATTGCCGAAGGGAACCGCCGGCCCCGGCGGCGGTCGGGAGTCAGCGGGGGCGTCGATATCGGAGGAACAAAAAAAAAATCGACCACGGAGGAAAATGGCGGGAGCTTTTTCTCCTTTTTCCGGCGGATGCCGGTCCCCAGAGGCCGGCCGCCTCCCGGAGGATTTGCCGAAGGGCTAGTGGGCACAGGGAAACAAATGTGTACACACTACTTTTACCTGTGCAAAAGGGCATTTTATGGAGACCTCACCCTCCGAACTCTCACAACGCTCCCCGCCAGTGCGCTTTTGGTGGAGGTAAAGCATCCCCCGGGGACGAGATCCCGGGACCCGGGGGGAAGGGAAGGGAGAGAAATATGAAGCCTGTTTTACCCCGATATACAGAGGTAAGCCCCCGGGGCTAAAGGACTGCCGGCACAATAGGCTTCTAAGTAAGCTTTCTATATCGAGCGCTACAAGTAACAAACTGGGAGTACGGAACACTAAAATGACTGTTTTCACGCTTTTTATAAGAACCTGTTTGTTCATTACGTGACAATATAGAGAATTCCACTGTTCTTTTCCTATATAGTTGTCTCGCAGTACGTCACGTAATGACAGCTAGTGTTGTGAATAATTATTGCAATTATTAAACTATTATCGTTAATTATAATAATATTCCGAAAGCAGTAGCTACTTCATTACATTAGAATTTAAAAACCGATATTATCATGAATGTTAATCATCTGGCCAAGAATTATGATAGATAGGGTTGGGCTACTGATATAAAATTAATGTAGGGTGTAGTCTACGTATTTTCTTTATTTTTTGTTACCGCGATAAATTACGCTTTAAGATAATATTATATAGTTTCAATATGAAGTGTCAAACGGACATAAAGGTTATTATTGTTTTAATGTTAATGTTTCATTTCTATAAGATATCTGCCACAAAACGTGTTCAGCGTTAGTGATAATGTCATTGTCATCCAGCTAACACATCGCCTCTGTCAATCATGAACCAAACAGCGGACACGTGACTATCTTAAAGGTCATTTAAAAGATATCATTTGGCGATTTCTACAGGAATGTCAAGCAACATTCTGTAATTATTCGCCCTTGTTCAATCAATGTTAAAAGTATTCCACGGACCCTTTCCGACAAGAGGTCCTGTTTCGTCCGGCATGTAAACGACTAGATGTGAAGGAAATATGGTGCATTTGGATTCCACGCTAATGATTAACACTCTCGGAAATTATGTCCTAAATTATATCCAACTTCAGATACTGAAATTTTATCTGAGTAAAATATTGTAAAATGTTGTCTACAGTAGAATGTGAATTCGGGCGGCGGCAGCAGGTATATCGCTATTGAAATACAATTATCCACATTTCGATTTACTCCGGCTTGTCATTCCCAGGCCCTCGCTTCGTGAGTCACCCAAACAATTCCGACGAACGACATTTCGACGGAAGGACAGACCCAGAAAAATACAGTACATAAAGATTGGGTTGTCACTCCTCTGTTATTCCGCCCTCCAAACCCCGCCTCCAACCCTCTATTCGTCACGCCACCCTTCGCCAATCTTGTTCCGGTAGTCTCCAAGAACGAGTACGTAACATTCCCCTTGCGCATAGTCGGCAGGACTTTACCAGTCCACACCTGACTGGCAAAAACACATGTCCTGCAAACCATGTGCACGTTGGAAGGCACGTAGGAGACATAATGATTTCTCTGGTTCGTTTATATTATAATGAAATACAATCTCGCTGAACGAACAGCATCACCCTGGTTAAAACGGAATTATATGCAGAATGTCCTGTTTAAGTTGGTGGCTTCTTTCGAAAGTACTGTGTTAATGAGACGAGCCGGGGCCTAAGCCGGGAGCGGGATGCTTTCACCTGATCGCGATTTCGCTTTCGAATGATCCAATCTGAAAATTATCCGGTTTGGATCGTTGATTGGAGATGGAGAGGCGTTTTTTTTGTTGTACTCGGCAGAGGTATCGATGAAAACCGAGATCGCAGACAGGCCGGCGGTTTACGGCTGGACTGGACTTTCGGTACGCTCCTGCCCGGGTTATAAAACTCCCGTAAACGGTCCGCCGGAGCCCGTCTCCGAGATGTTCAGGTTCTATCTACAAATATGTAGCGCTTTAACTTTCTCTTTTCCGGCCCGAAGGCGTAGAGAAAGTGTAAACTGAACAGTTATGCTGTCAATTTCCTTTAGTCGGGTCAAAAGAATTGCACGGTATAGCTTATATATACGGGTTTCAACATTTCCATAACGTTTGAGCGTGATAGTGCTCGCTAATTTACTTCCAAGAGCCTTCTGTTTTTATATTGTGAACAATAAATATTATATTGGGAATATTTTTATAATCTGAAAAGATAATTAAACACATTCTAGCGCTTAAAACTTAATAACTACAGGCTAATAATCCTTATACTGCGCTTTGACAAATAATCTCGGTTTATGAATTCAATGATCGAGAGCATACGCCGGTTGCATTACTTTTCTTTCTCACGTTCCTCTTTTCTTCCGTCCGCAACTACCATTTCTCCTACGGTCTCGACTTTCCCTCGAATCCTCGAATTTAGAAGGCGCGGATACTTTCGAAAAAAAACTGGATCAAAATAACAACGGTACTGGGAACCGCTTTGGACGGGTATCAAATCATCCCATTCCTGAGAGACGGGAGAACCCGAATTCCGGCTCTACCGTTGCCCGCTCCGCCCACGCCGCACTTCCTCCAGATGATGGCATAATTTCATATGCGTCCGCTTTCTTTCCGCCGTACCGTTTCGCCGAATAGGGAAGAAAATACGAGCGGTACAACGGTACGCGGACCGGGAACATTTAAGAAGCGGTCCGCAATTTCATTATTATTGGCCTTGTTCCACGGGGGAACGCTTCCTCCTCGTCACCGATGAGGCGGCGGGTTAGGTGGTCCACGCTCGCACGCTCCACCGATTTAACTGTATGCAGTACACGCTTCGTTCTCTGCTTGTTTCCTTCCTGGCTTTTTTTTTAATTCCCCCCGATTAGAGCCACGGAATTATTTAGAGGCCCCGTGAGAGCCGCCTGTGCCAGCGATCGTGCCTAACAAGTACTATAACCGAAATTCTCACTTCGAGGTCTCCTGAACGTGTATTAATTTACAGAAAATTATGAATAACAGTTGGCGCTTTTCTATACTTTTTATTATCACTCTTATGGTCTTTGGATCATGTTGCCATAGAATTTCTAATGATATTAATTAAATAGTACTAATTTCAGCCGTTACGTGTTCGATCCGGACCAAAAAGTGTGACGGATTATTATATATCGGAACTATAACTAATAATATGCATTTTTTATTTGACCTGGTCCGATAAAATGTCTCGATGACACAAACCGTTCTGTTGTTAAAATCTGTTATTATAGTAATCTATTTATTAACCTGTCAAAATAAACTATATACCGTGTAACTACACACGAATATTACAAAACCTTCACGGGCATTTTTCCCTTATTGATGAATCCAAACTTCTATTACTCATTTCGCTCACATTAGAGGCGTCCTCATTAGAAGAAGACCCGTCCAAGTGGATGACTTTCACCCCCTTCGTTATTCGCATTAGGTCAACTTTCGGAGTTGTGCAATTGGCTAGGTGGAAAACAAAATTAAAAATCCAACTTATCGGTTTACTTTCACGTGGGGCGGAGATCAGGTTGTATAACGAGAAGCTCTGGTTCGGGTCATTCGAAAGGTGCAACAGCAGCGCCGACACATGAGATGTTAAATAATAATATCACGGGGTCATGCTTCTGATTTTCTTCACGCCTTTCATCGCGGACGAACCGAATTCTACCCATTACGAGGAGAATTTATTTACGCGACAAAAATATTAAAATCTACTTTCTCTATTTGTATATTCCTATAAACCCTGCGACGACCATTTAACTTTATTAAACTATTTATTTTACATAACCTATTAAGTAATTAAGTGGATCCGAATTGAATGTTTGGTTATAAACACGAGTCTCTGAATGGTTGTAATGATTACAGCCCTTGAACATTTGTTTTAAAAAATGTGAATAGCCTCAGCTATTTACAGCAGTAAAAATAGAGGACTGAATGCAATTTCATTTTAACTATTTCATTTGTGCGACGGTTGGAATCTCCAGAGTTGCAATTCACCCAACCCTCCCGAGTTATTGCGATAGCTTTGCAAGAATCAAAGTAAACCGCGATCCTAATTATGGCCATTCTTAATCTGCTTTTTACTTATTTTTCCCCTACGTCGCGTCTCTCTAGGTGAACAACGAGCCAGAGAACTTTTCCGACTGGCAAATACCTTTATATACTTGGAAACGCTGTAAAACCGCTCCAGCTTATAGTGTCTGGCGCATTTTCTTGTCTCACGGCGAAATTGTTTTAATTTCCTGTCAGTAAGCTAGAATTACCATTTAAAAGGAGCGTTCCTTTAAAATAGCCAGTTCGGGAACAACAGAAATTAAAATGCACTACAGGCGGGTTGGTATTTCTTGAAAGGAAAGTTTGATTCGAGTGAGAAAATACGCTTCAATCGTAATTGTGCATTTATGAATCTACGATTAAAATATCGTAGAACCAAAAATATATTTTTGGAAAACTCTCTAGGTTTCGATTTCTGCCTCTAAAAACGCTATCATAACTAATTATAATATTCTATAACTTATTCTTCTTTTATAACTCATTCTATAACTTATAGACCGAAGAAGTATTGTTCGTCTTTTCCAAAATGATTTGTGTAATTTGTTTCCAACATGATTTACAGATACGCCTGAAATTCTGCAAGCCCTAAAGTTTAGGTAACTTGAAAATTATTCCAGAAACTAAAAAAGAATACAAGACCAATACTTTAATTCCACTGGATTAGCGGAATGCATGTTTTCTAACGTGGTTATTTTAGTAAAATTGTTTCTTTTTTATAGCCATAATTTCCTTTTCTTTATAAGGCCACATTCTGATGTTTCCCGAAACCGTTTATCGGCCATTTCTCGAATGATGGATGGTGGGCCCGGGGTCGAGGCCTGTCATTGTCTCTGTGTTTCCTTCTTCTCGTTCCTCGATCTCCGCGCCCGCGGCTCCGGGCGACCCATGATTTACCGCGCGCCCCGCTGTTGTACGTACCCGGCCCTCGAACGCCGGCGATTAAAGTTCTTTGAACTTAGGGACAGGCACAGAGACCCGGCCGCCCATTCCGTTGCCGGCGCAGCCTCCTGGCGGGAGGACACGTCCGAAATTGAAAGCGCCAGCGCCTTTGTCGTTATACGTGTTCGGCTTTTCGGTTAGGCCTTCCCCACAGATGATAAAAAAGAACAAAAGCCCTGGCCCTCGAACTTTCTTTGTTCGGTCTCAGATTAATGACCGAATAACGAGGAGAATTTTAAAAGTTCGGGACCCCTTCGGACTCGAGCAGTTATCCCGGTCCGGATTGGGTTAGGAAAAACCGTCCGCCTCCGACGAATGGGTTTTTCATGGGAGGAATTCGAGGGCGGAAAATTTATCGCCGGCTACTGCGTTTAAATACGGAATAATAATAAAGTTCGGGTTTATTCCGAAAGAAAATATGAAGATGACCTGAAAAAATAGTGATGATCAACAAATTGAAAGCTCTTTTCGTCTCTTGTTGTGCTATAATTCAGGAAAAATAATTAAGCGAGCGTTTTCATTTTATCTCATCACCTCTGTTATATTTTTTTGTGAATTCAATTAGTCAACCGTTGATGATATTCTAAATTTCAATTACATCTGATAAATTCAAGATGATTAATTTGAAAGGTTTTTCGGTAATTACAAACAATTTTTTTACCATCAGCAAAATGACAGTGGTTTTTCTAAATCCGAGCTAAATATAAAATGGTATAAGTTTTTAATTTCTGTAATAACAAACATATTTTTGACGATGTGCGATAGGAATTTGCATAATACGTCGCTTATTAATGAGTTATTTCGAATATTATTTCTTATCAATTTTCTTACCTTTCACTGTCCATTAATAAGTAATTTACACTTGTATGATATTTACTTACAACTGCTAAGTAACTGTTACCATGACACTTCGCGTATTCTATCTCGCATTCATCGGTCTTGAGTTCACTGTTTTTATTACGCTTGCCCTTACATGGAACCGATAAAGTATTGCTGGGGTGAAAGTATTTAAAAATATCTTTTTTAACGGGATATCTTGAAGTAACCTATTTTTCGGGAGTGGGAGGTTGTTGTAGAAATAGAAATGAGGATATGCAAATGGCGTTGGTTGGGCGGAGGCGGGTCGTGCTTTCCGAACGGGTCAGCCTTAAAGTTTGCCCGCTCCAGCCGTAAGTTCACCAGCGTTCCGTTTAAATGGAAATTGTGTTGGGGCTTTCACCCGGGGCCCGCCTCCTTCCTCTAGGATCTCTTTCGCTAGGTAAGGGGGTTTTAACGTATATTGCGTCCTCAGCTAGAGAGGCCTCCGTTTCCTCGACAATAAATGGCATTATTACTCAAGTGTAACGTGTTGCTAATTATACGGAACGAAACCGGGAAAAGGGAATCGAGAAGTTATTTTTCCGTATCTCTAAATTTGGGAAATGAACCTTAGTAGAACTCGGTATAGATGTTTACTACCCTAAAAGTATGGTAATCACCAAAACCATATACTGTCAGTTATTACAGTAACACTATCAATGTACGAAAACAAATAGGCATGTGAAGTGGGTCAGTGAATTGAGTTTCGTATACAGACTAAATATTAATAGGAAGTAGTGTATTTTAGAAGTGATGTTCAAAAACTAGTATGAAATACATAAGTAAAGTCAATACTTTATTTTTGTTAAAACAAATAACCTGCGCAGTATCTCACTCATTTATTGGTTGGGATCGATACAATATTTTAAAACTACTTTTCTCCAGTTTCACCTCTTTACGTGGCCAACTTCGCTGCCGCTGAAAACGCAGTCATTACCAAGGAGTCGGTATTGCTTCTGAAATGCCCGCTTGGAAAAGTAGCGAGTGTTGGCGAAGTTTCCTAAGGTGGAAAGGATACGCGGGGCGTGCATTGCCAATACTGTATTTTACGAAAAAAAGTTTCGGAATAAAGTTCCCAGCTCGGTAACTTGCGGCCCCCTTGCTTGCAAATTGAACATTCCGATAAGCTTTATCCTGAAATATATACGCCGCAGTGCCTGTAAATCGTATAACTCTTATTAAAAAGGTCTTCCTCCAGAGGAGTACAGTATTGGGTCCTTTTCGAGATAGCAATTCTATCGTTAATCTGGTTAAAATATTTAGCGAAATACATCCGAATTCTGGATAGTTGTTATCATTCTTAAAAATCAATTTTACAGTACATATGTAACAATACAATGTTCACATTCAACGCTTATTTCCCCTATAATATTAGATCGAATAATAAATGCTTATCAACTTATTCGTGACATACTAAACGTAGGCGAAATTTATTTATTTTCATCCAATTTATTTCACCCAGTATAAATATGACTCTATGATAATCGTTAATCATATTGGGATGATAAAAGGGAAAGTTTTGTGCGTCGAAACCCGCGGCCGCATTTTTAGCATCGTCGGGCCTAAAATTCCAATTTCCAAAACTGTAATAAGTAATTTACGACGGTGAAAAATAACGCGGTCGGTTTTAATTGCCATGGGGGGTGGAAAATACTAATAGAGAAATTTTCCAGTGGGCTGGCTGGAATTGTGCCCCGGGGTGCAATGCGGGTCGGTCGCCCCTATCGGGCCGGGGCCTCTCCACCCGCTTTGTGCACACTAAACCTTAATAAGTAAGCTGCCTCGGTCCTAGGCTTTATAGCCAGAACCGGATTCAGAACTTTAAGTTTTTGCTTGCGCAAAAGCTGAAATTAACGCCGCTTCCATTGAAGTGGCTTATGAATTAGCAAACTATCGCGCCTAGGCATAACTTCTGGTTCCTTTGCTACATTTATCTGAATTATTGCCATGAAATGACCTGTTGCTAACGGTGATTCATGTAATATTGATGTACGGTATCACGGGGGTAACACTGCTTAAAATAACGTGAAGTACAAACATAAATGAAGACTTCAGTTTCACTAACGAGTGCTGTCAGATTAACATAAGCAGATCTTTAACCCACAGTAACCGATTAAGTCTTCAGAGTTAGACCAGTTTAGGGTCCCAACCATTCATTGATATCCTCTAACTCATTTGGGCCGTAGAAATATTCTGTAAGCACTATCATTCCAAACATACTACGAAGTGCAAAATGTCAGCGTATCAGAACTGTATAAAACTGTTTCATCAGTGATTCCGGGCGATGGCCCCAAAAGGATTTTAAAACTTTAAAATTTTTATTTGTGTTTTGTCTACAGCTTACCGTCATATTATTATTGAATTTTTCTCATTACTGAGCTGAAACCTGGAACAACTTGGTTGCAGCTTTTGTTTTGATTTGCATAACAATCAAAGTTTGATAGCAACGACCGTCGATTGACAGGAAAACCAACTTCCTTAAAGTTTAATTGCCCGAAATTGTTGGAACCGGCTTTTACTTCCCGAACATAAACGGGGAATGTTTAGCGGACAGCTCACTACAAAATGTAATTCCTGTTTTAATATTTCAATTAAAACCACCGTAGGAATGAAAATTGCGGGATGAATCCTTGGGTTCAAATGAATACAATAATTTCCGTAATAAAAAAGATCATTTTTGCGATCTTCTGCCTCCAATGCCTCCTAGTTGATTTAGTATAGTATACGGGAGAACAGACATTTTTAGAATATCACAAGAATCTTATTACAAACACTTGAGAACCACCTGACGGTATCACAAAATGATATAATTATTTAGATCAATTGGAAGTCATTTGTCTATGAAAACTTCTAGGAATCAAAGAATCTTGAGAATACAGTGATATGATATATCTTAAAGTCATCAAGAATATACTAGTATTGGGTGTTCTGTACTCTTTGAAAAATAATTTCTTCCCCGATTTCTGCATGCATGCAAAGTATTTCAATAAAGCCCCCACCTTAAGGCTCTCTCTAACAAATATCCACCACATAAGTTTCACTTTATTGAAATAGTTTTGAAAATAGATACCTCCATTCGCGAGAATATGAAAACATATTTTCTTATATCACATATCAAAAAAAATTTTGTGATGATTTACAATGTACTTCTCGTTTACATAACCGACTAAATTTAACAATTTAAATAAATTTATATTCGTAATTATTTTACTTGTTTCACTGTATTATCACCGAATTATTGTATCCTGGAATCACACAAAGTGCGTATTATTTCATTGAAACATCGCATCTAAAACTATGCACCTGCGAGAGTATATACGCTATATTCCTGTAATGGTGATTCTGAGGTCTGGAAAAAGTATACAGTATAATATTAAATGTTTGTAATTAAAATTGTTGTACTCTTCGCGACAATTTTAATTTCCGATTCGAGATTTTTGATAGGGGGGAGTGTACACTATTTGAACACGGCAATATACATTCAAATTAGGGGCGTCGACGGGGTCCACTAGTGGTGTAATAGGGGGCGATGGGTCAGAGGTCGGCCCACCCCCTCACATCCGTGAAAACGTTATTACGAAAACCCAATATAACTTTTCCCTATATCCAGACCCATCAGCAATCGTGGCCCGCCCCTTTCTGAATTTTAACCAAATCGTTCCCGCCAAACAGTATCGTTCACAACTGAACGCATTACTGGCCATACTGGATTGATACTTTACACTCGCTGGTTTCGATTGTTAAATCCAATCTGTTGGCTTTATACCTGCTTTTTTTTAAGGGACAGAGAGCTGAAATGGAATTCTAATTAGTATACTGGAGTTATTTAGAGCTTCTCTTGTAATCAATCCAAATTTATATTTGAAGGATAATTATGTCGGCTACGAGATTCGATCTCAGTTTGAAGCGTTAATTCCGCGCCTAAATCACAATGCTCTGTTAAATAAAACACTTTTATTTAATGGACATATACATAAATTATTTAACAGCGAAATATTTAATGAAATAAAAAGTTGTCCTATTTTATCCAGCCCACTGTGGACGTTATCCTGAAGTCTTGCTTTAGGACAATTCGTTTGTTATTGTTGTTTTTTGTAGACTGAAAAATTTCCCTTTCAGTTAAATTAAATATCTAGTGATTTAGAAATCCTATCTCTATTTGCTATGTATATAATAAACTTAGAGAAATTTGTACTTTTTCATTAAACATAATATAAAATAGTAATTAACCATTTTCTGGCATAATAATAATTAAATGTACCTTTTATTTTTGGATCAACGAGATAAAGTACATAGGGGATGTAAGTGGCCCTCGGAGCTAAAGATTTAAAGAGGATTTTTTTTACACACCTCGTATAAATTAATTAACGGTTTTTCAGTGTCAGGAACTCGGCTCGAATTTCCCACTGGGGAGTATTACTATTGGGATTTTATTGGAAAAGTGTCGGGTGGAGGCATGGGAATTTTATTGCTTTCCGAGTGGAGGACAAATATTTCAATTGTAGAACTGGTTTATCATTCGTCCTAGCATAATGGACAAAACAATCGATGCTTTTCTTTCACTTAAAAAAATATTTTACATTCCCAATATCTGATATATGGGATACGTACATCTGAGTACGTAGGTATGTATATTTGAAAATTCCATGTGTATATATGTATATATATATATATATATATATATATATATATACAGATTTACAAACATTATTATATAATAAATATTGAAAATAAGTAATCAAATCGAACATTATAAATGTCTGTTCTAACGTAAATGTCAGTGAATTCCAAAGACTGTTATCATCCTCCTTGGAATTAATGCGCAATTGTTTGTCCATATACATCATACAAACAATTTGGATGTAAAGAAAGTGGAATCTTATTTTTAGAATACAATCCCTTTTCGGTTAGGCCAAAAAGTCATCGGGTCTTATCTAACATTGGTATGCAATAACCAAAGATAATCATTCACATGCCACTAGTATCCAAAATGTGAAAAGGTTTTATTAATAATGCCGCAATCGCTTGGATAAGTGGGCGGCTGAACCTGATGACCCTTGGCCCGTGGAGTTGATCGCTTCGAATTCGTAGGTCGAATATTGCAGAACTGTCGGTCAGACTCGAGTAGGCTTATTGCCGTTCGAGGGAAATGGCGACCCGTGTGAAACTCAATTTAACCCCTTTTTGTCCCAGACCCTGCAAAACGTACTTAGCCAGAATTCCGCGTTCTTTTAACTGTTGGGTAACTGTTCGTGAACAGCCGTCGCAAAGGACACACTACCCTCGGAGCTATACACATCATTAATTTAGGATTTTCAAGCTAAACTACGAACTCGCTATCTTAAAACATCAAAAATTCTCTATGATATGTATAATTTTTTTCTTTTCTTGTACGTATAATTGTGTATTTTCATACAAGAATCTTCATTCAATCAATTCTAATTTATTCCACCTAACCTTTCTATCAGCTTATCTATGAATTATAATGAAGGTATTCTTTTATTAGTTAACAAAACACAGTTAAATATTAGGTCCTAAAGTGCGGAATCGACAGACTATTTTTTGGTTTCTTTTTGCGCCACAGACAATTAATTCACCTTCAGTTGAAATTATTTGGAAAGATTATTTGTGAAAATTCAATAAGGCTATAACTCATCGGAAAAAAATGTTTAATTGAGTATAAACTATTTCTGCAGCGTAATACTTGTATAGAATACCCTGTCGGAAAGTCAATGTCGGTATAAATTACGCGGCAGCCGCTGTTTCAATTCGTTGCGATAGGCGCTGGACCGCTGGTGTAGCACGATAAGGACGAATAATATTTTCAGATTAAACTCCTGCAAATCGATACAAATATTACAAAAACAATTTAACCTTTTCATGAGTACATTGATCAATTCATTTGACAAAAGGGAGGGGCAGAACTAGTGTTGATATTTTGTTGTGGGAATTTCCCCGCTTCATGGCAACTCACAGAGGCCGGTGGGGCCGAAAATAGGATTCTTTGCCTGCTAAAGAAGAGCCGAGATGAGAGAATAAAGACTTAAAAATGAACCGGCCGACAAACGGCGTTGTGTTTTGTAATATTTAAACGCTTCTTGTCATGCTAATTTGAACAACTCCCTTTTAAGTTTTCAAAGGTTCAAACGGGTTTCGTGTACATTGCCCCCCTGAAATTTTGAGTAATAAGAGGGAGTGGTTTTTTGCTGAGTCCCTTAACCTAAATGAAAAATATTATCTTCTCTGTTATATAAGAAACTCGTATTAATACTTACACACCATTGATCTTTCTATCTTCTGTCTCCACTCTATGGTTCGGTCTATCGAAAGTGCAGTGATATTGCAGACAGGATGCCCCATATGCAACCGATATACCGAAGTGACCCACCTTCCTATTGACGAATTATCTGCAGAATATACCAGTGAGTGTTGACGGAAAATGGATAGAATTATGGTATTCCAAACCCTAGAATACCACCAACAGAGTATTTGAAGAAGTAATGAATAAGTTCCTCTTCCGTTTTTATTAGTTAAAATGTTAATTAAATGTTTAGTTTAAGTGTGAATAGTATAAATAAAAGTGTAAATATATTTTTTTTACAGTTTCCATTACAATCCTTTGTCTCTATATTATCACTGCAAACATTTTAGTACTAATCATTTAAGAATAGGAGGGAGTTTCGCACAACATTTTCAGTTTGTTTTATAACTTTTTTCCAAAATATTTGAAAAATTGATATTTCTCAAGTCAGATATTCCATTTGTTCAGCTATAACTCTCTCGGCTGGTAGGGGTACGGTTCCTTTTTGTACCGCGCGTACTTATCTCCCAGTTCCCTCTTCCTCGTCCGTCCGCCGTCTCCGAGAGTCCTCCGCCCCATTGTATTCAATTCCGCTTTAAATTCCAGCGCCGGCGGTCTGCGAAGTACTAAGTCGCCTTCTGCTAAGTCCTCGGTTGCACAAAGGGGCAGGCGAACGTGCTCGTCCAGGTATATTAAATCGCCTGTTCCTTGAAAACAAGCTTGCGCGCTCCGTTCACTGCTCTGTTTTTTGTTAACCGCGCTAATGTTCCTTACCCCCGGTGCGCCTCTCCACTCCGGCCGTTCCTTTGACGTAATCTACATTGTAATAGACCAACGTGTCTGTAACGTCATTTCCATGACTGTCAGGAAGTGTAGTGATAAGTTTACATATTTGTGAACATAGTAAATTAATTAGTACTCAATATGTTGTTAATTTTTCGATATTATTTTTAAATTTGAGTTTATTCATTTGAAATTAAAATTTATAGCTAATAGAGAAAAAATTTAATTTTGTATGTGTTGGTTGTTTTAACATTTTACCTATATTGAACGTATGTATTAGTTAAATTACTGTTAATAATATATAAAATTTAAAATTCTTTTAAACAATTTTATTAACCCTTATTTTTATAGAAATAATAATAATATTTGACAACAGAAATCATTGTTTATAAGTTTAAAATCTCATCATTATCTGAAAATAATCACTTATGTTGTATAATGGCTAGCGAGGTGAGCGGATCCTTCGGAGTTTCACTGTCGGATAGTCGCTGTTAGAAAGTCGATTGTGGACTTGTGAAGCTTTCATGCCAATTGTAGGTGCCGGGTCCGGGTAATACAATGCAGGTCGTACCGTTAATGCCCAACGTCCATCACTCTCCCTCCTCAGCCCCCGCTCTGTCCATCCCTCTCACTTCTGTTAGCAAATCTACCAGCACACACTCTCTCTGTCTCTCATTCCCTCTATTTGTCTCACTCAATCATTGGTCCTGGCCCTGTTGCGGGCCGGTAATTGGGCGGCGCTCTGTTCGCCGGTCTAATTAGTATGTTAGACGCAGGGGCGGCCGGCCTCCTAGACCGACAACATATATCCCCACCGGCTAGGGCTAAGAGCGTGGATTAGTCCGAGGGCCCCTAGAGCCCCCCCTGCCCCCTATATATTATCTGAGGAGTGGCTATAATCAGCCAGCCCCGTGGCCGGATTGGATATCGGTCCCCTGTGTTTTATGAGATATGATTACAGTTGAAGTGGGCTCCGCAGATATCATTACCCCCCCGCAGTATTGATCGAATAATCTCCGCATTCATTAAATCGCGATCACAAAATTCTAACGAAATACGTGAGCAACAAATTAATTAAATTAACAAAATTAATAGGTAACTCTAGAATCGAATGTATGACATGTCGTGAGAGAATGAACCGAAGCTTTACAAGTGTAAACACCTTATGTAGAATTAATTTTATATTTAAAATATAACCCAAATTAAACTGCGGAATTGAAAATGAAGGTGACAAGGGACCAAGACAAATGCATCGTGCGTTGTGCCTTGTTAACTGGCCGTAATAAAACGAACAAACCAAGAGTTTGGTGTCTGCTACCAACTTGAGTAATGGTCTCGACAGTGAGGCTTCGTCTGTGTTTTTAATATATTACATATAAAAGGATTTACCGGCCTTAAACCCAGCTAACATAAAACACTGGGACTTAGGAGCTGTCTCTTTATGCGAATTATAACCACAGGTTCCAGTTGTAAATGAATATGGGGTATTCTTATGGCACTAAATATTTTAATATTCCTTTTAAATTTAATATTCGAAACCACTATTCCTTACGACCAATTATACGAGAGGGATAGTAAATATGATGATTGGTATTACTTCAATTTTCACCTGCAAATACCATGAATTTTCTTGATTAATTATTCAATTACTTTTAGTTTTGAAACCCAGCAGATCTGATATAAATGCCATTTATGAACAATATGATTAATATTATTATATGGTTGTAATAATTATTATTTTATCTCTATATTATTCGGAAGGTAATTTCCCGAGGCCTTTAATTTTATTAACCGTGGGTCGGAAAAACAGAAATTGAATCTTTCTGGTACAGGAATAGAAGAAAACTGTAACAATAGCTGCCGGGATAAACAGTGGGAACAGTAACCCACTTAACCAGATCGTACCTACAGGAAAAACAATGTAATAATTTTCTTCCGCGATTAATATCACCCAGTTTTTCATTCCGGATAACAGCATGGGGGCCTAAAAGAGTATTCTGGAATGAGTTAACTGTTATTCGGGCACTTGTCCGGGGCAGTGCAGTACTGCTAGGTTAATCACCGTTAGTCGTCCCGCTCTTCCCGACTAATTAACTAATCTCAGGCACTATCGCAACTCCGACCGTCGCCGCATATGTGATTCGCAATCATTTAATAAGTTCAGGCTTATTTTACATTTATCTGACATTTAATAATAGGTCTCGCTAATAATGATTAAACTGTGAGAAATAATTAATTTTAGCGTCGAAGAAAATAATAAAAGGCATCGTTACAGTTTTTAAAATAGGTTCCGTACAACAAACTTCATGTTGGACGAAGGTGCAGTTTGGGGAGTGACCTCAACGCAAATCTGCCCCTGCAGTATAAAGTTCAGATTGCACTCCGTTTCTTCAGGGGGCGCCCACACGACGGCCCGAGTCATAACTCAGCGTGTCACATGTGTTACGCCGTTCGCAAAAAAGTTCGCCATATACCCCCAGTCGGGGGGACCCACAGTATCCGGGTAAGGCCTTAGGGGTAAGCTGGGGAGGTGGCGGGGGAGGGTTGTGGGTCGGCAAAAACGTTTCCTCCGATCGCCCACGACCTCCCGTAATCCGCTTAAGAAGTTCGTATCCTCTATCGCCGCCGACAGGTCAACGGGGTTAACGGGTCACAGTCCCCCTCGTTTTTCAGTACCCCGCTGAACACTGTATACTCCCCACTTAACCTCATTCACTTACAAGCGTTCCCCTTTCTTAACGCTTCTCAAACATTAAGTAAGCCCCCCAGTTGATAAATTAACTTAAATTATTGATTTTATACCGAAATAATTAACATTCCGCAATTCACTGTCTTTATGCACTATAATTCTGCGAGTGGCGTGGGTGTATGTATAAGACATTGTTTATAATTCAGAATCCTTTTATTTTTCGTATAAATTATCGAAAAAGGCGCTCTTATTCCGTGTAAAGTAGAACTGGAGAAATGTCAGGCGGAAAGAATGCCCCTGACTAGTGAAAAAAACATGTATCAAAGACACTGCTATAACTTGAAATCTACGTTTTCACTGTGAAGGAGACGTATTGGAGGAAGAGTTTAAACTGAAGGATAATGTACTCGAAATAGCTGTGCCCGGCGTTTGGAAGGCACTTTTATTGCAGTGCATTACTTCATAATAAACATAAATTGGAACTATAAACGAGGGAAACATTTTCGGCGTAATAAACACGTCTGAGGCCATCAAATTAAATTAATTATTAGTTATTTTTTAAGAAATGCTATAATACATGCCGTTCCCCGCTTGAAATATCTTGTGTCAAGGTAATTTTACGAAGATTAGGATTTTTCTCATGGAAGCGGCATTCTCGGCCGAGGCATTCTCGTTAAGGAGGGAGGTCTCGGGTCCGTCATTTTGTTTAATTGGCCAATTATACCTCGGCATTAGGATTATCTCGTTTTTTCTTTGTTTATGACGTTTCAACAACCTCAATTCAGACGGTGATACATTTCAGAACCGCCCATAAACAGGGACAGAGAGTGTACGGGACCAGCTGAAACGCCGCCAGGTGGGCTGTACTCGAGTGCTCTGTACGTGAATGTAACTTTGTGTGTGTGTGTGTGTGTGTATCTGAGATGACCTTCACTGTCCTTGGTTTCCGCTCGACCGGAAAGCGGACCGCGGCCGTAGGAGCTACACTCCGGAAGCTCCTCATTACTTACACGATGGGCTTGCCCCATTATTTCTTTTCTATTCCAACGCCGTATAAGAAGGAAATGAAATGGGACCCAACCAAAAGTGCGGGATAGATTTTAAAGAGAAGGTAGATAATAGGGATCTCGCCTAATCATCCCAACTTTTAATGGTTGAAAATAACGGGTAGATAATAAAAATAATGGACGAAAAAATAACTGGATGGGAAAATAAGTGAATAGCGTAGTTGGTGGGGATCTTCAACTATATAATTTAATCTGTTCGGTCCTTATATTACTTTGTTACTCAATTACTTCTTTTACGGAGTGAGAGTTTCAGTTTTCCATTCTTTTTAAATAAATACATATAGTATGTAAATTTGTGCCGCTATGCAATTATCATTAATTTTCTGATTTATGCAAGCAGCATTAGTTTTTGTAATATTGGTTGGATAGCAGTTGGAAGTTCACTTCCACTCACTGTTCAGAAGAGGTTAAAGACTGTGAATTTCGGTTATTCCAGCCAACGATAATGACTGTAATACTGTTTCTTAACCCTAACCGTCATTAGGGTGCTCAGCTTTCTTTTAACTCCTGTTCATTTCCTGTCATTTTCCATTACTTGTCTTCTTCCTATACCGGCTAAAATCGATTAATAAATTATTTTTCTCGTGTACCAATAAAAAATTAAAATTGCATTCAATAAAACATAGATTCACACACAGGTATTTTCCCGCAACTAACTAAACCCGTAAGTTCTGTTTAACGAGAACCCAATTGTTCTCTCGATAACAATTGGACAATTGAACTTTAAACCGCGGAATTTTTTTTCGCCCCGATTTCATTTTCTGGAGTATCAGTAACTCGTCAATTCAAATGAATAGCTGCAGTTAATTCGTTCCGAGATCGGGAAGTAGAAAGTATCCCAATTGGGATTGGAGCGCACCGAGGTAAGTGACTTTCATCGCGGCAATGAATTTCTCTTTCACCTCACTTCGTGTCCGGCACCTTTCATCGTTCGGACGATATTTTTTCTGCGAGCCAACAAGTCGGTTCGTGCCAAGGGAGAAGTTCCTGTTGCAGCATCTTTTTGTTGCCCTCATAAACCAGAGACGCATTGCCCCCGAAACTGTGTTCGGTGTGCCTGGCGTCTCCTCCCGAGAAGATGAAATTTATTACCCCCCCTTTAAATTACACAGCTCTAAACTGTCGGATTTTCTTCACGCATCGATGTATATGTATGCCGGTGGGGAGTATAAAAGTGAAGGGTGAATTCGCGGAATTTATTGCACGACGAGGTGGCTTAATGCCCAATCTGTAGTACATTACATGATATGACGTATTTTGGTCTGTTTGTTCCACTTTTCTGATATTGTTAATAATATATAATACTCTTATAATAATTATTAATTTCCTACAGATTATTGGTAAAACCTTTTCTGTTCCGATAAATGTGCGATACGAGATTCATAAATTATTATTTTAATAATGCATTGCTTCCAAAATATTAGTCACAAACTAAGGTTTATTGTATTGCTATATTAAACCTGTATAAACATAATTTAAACTAATGAGATGAGAGTATATCTTATTCGAGTTTTTTCCGGTTCGTTGACCCTGGATGTGGGAGTGGTTGAGGCGAGTGGCGCTCGTCACTGAACGAGGTCTGGCTGTGAAGGGAAGAAAATATTGAAGGGAAGGGTGATATTCGGAGCCGACTATTTACGGCTCCGTGAAGAGCTCACGATACTCGAGAGTTCTTTCTCCCCGGGGCAAGTTCAAGCGTGACTCGGTGTGACTGGGCGCTCGGTTTCGGCCGATCGACCCGGGACGGCCGGCAGCCTGATTGTTTCTGCCCGCCCACTTTCTTTGATCCTGGAAACGAATTGATCCAATCTATTTTTTTACGGAAGAAGAAGAGTTGGCTCCGTCCAATTTCACAATTTGTGTCCCCGGCATTCTTCTTTTGTACGGATCATTACAAACCCTTGATGAACGGAGGCGGTACGGTCACGGCCCCCCATCATAAAATGAAAAACTGTAGATACGCTCCAATTACTTTTCTATTCTCAATAGAGAGCAATAATGAAGATTTAATAATATAATAATTTCTATAGTAACGCACAACCAGGGTATTAACCTTGACTTTCTTCCTATTCGTTCAAAGAAATATTGAGTTGCAGATAACATGACATCTTAGACAGTGCAAGGTAAAGATGGGTTTTTATTCATTGCGGTTTATTAATTCATACTACAAATAAAGGAGATACTTTTTTATCTGTTTCGCTCTTTGATTTCATAAAAATTGATTAAATGAAAACGCATCCTCTCGTATCTGTAATCAGAATCCGAGTCTCGATACAGAAACCGTACCTGTCGCGTGTTTAAACGGAATTAATAATGATAATACATTGGCTAAGAGCCGGTCAGTTTTTTCTTATTTATGAGCGGCTTTTGCCCACGCGATTCAAGTTTAGCCACGTTGACTCTGAGCTGGGCCGATCTGGGTCAGAGACGGTGGCAGACGCCCTCCTAACTCATGCGGACTGCCGGGCGTCCTATTTTTATGAACGAGGGCCGGAGTAGAATTTTACGAGCCTCCAGTTCCGCGATCGCACTCGAATATCTATCCGGTCGTAACGGTATTCGAATTCGGGCTGTCGTCATTTCTGCACCGAGAATTTCTCTCGGCCGTGACCGGTTTCTCTACGATCGCGATGTCCGAACGCGACATCGGTAAATTTTATACTGGCGAGGCTCATCCGATTTCAGTCTCGGAAATTGCTCTATCCGGCGGTTAAGAGACAATAGCTCGTCTCTATCGTTAGACCTACCTCAGCGAGACGGGAATGACTTTTTCACTGCTCCCGACATAAAGGCTGAGCTTACTGGACCGGAAAGAGTACATTTTTTTTTAGAAATTCCTGTTCGTCTTTTGGTGGCTAAATCTTTAACATTCAGCAACAATCTTTAACATTTCAACGAGATAAAAAAACGGAAGGCCTCTGCCGCATCAAAGCGTTATCTCTTTTTTTTACCCTCGCAATTTAACATTGTATATGGTAAGTGAGATTACCTATCTTTTAACGCTTACCACTACCTCGTTATGATCTCGAGGTTATGGTACCACGCTACTTATTGGTAAATATGAATCATATGTTTTATTATATAACTGAAGTAATTACATGAAAATGTGAATTACCACCTCGACTTGGTGTCTGTCCTCGCTCACACGAATTTGACTCTTCCATTGTTTGATCTTTCGTGACGTGGAAGAATCACGCGCACGGGTAAAATGACTACGAGAAACATTTCTTTGTGGGCCAGGAGGATGTTGACAAAAATATGTGCCAACCCGATGTGTGCCGCCAATTAGCAATGCAGGCATAACTGTAACTCTCCGCTAATCAGAAGTACGTGAACCGGACCACAGCGAATACAAAGGAACCGTGTGTTGTTCCTGCGGAACTCTTACAACTGTCCCGCTAATAATGTGAAACAGTTTGAAAACTTGCGGTAAAATAGCGATATCGAATTCCTAGATCCTCTTTCATGAAATCCCCGAAAGCGAGTATCAATTTTTCTGTGAAATACTTTGTTTGGCGTAGTAAAATGTAGAATCAAATTCTGTACATGTATGTGTCTCGTAGGTTTTACATAACAAACTAGGTGTATGTTGAGAGGATATAATTACAAATCAGGTATTCATTTTTTTACAAACAAAGCCATATATGTTTTCATCTTAGTAATTATTACATTTTGTTCCAATGTTTAAATAAGAGTATAACGGTAAAACAGTCGATCGATTTTCCCACGGTTGTGAGGGATGTAGAAATCGCAGAAATGGTTGCGATCCGCTTTACTTCATGAGAACGAATATTATAAATGATGGCCTACTAAGTTGACAGATTCATTCGAAATTATATTTCGATTCGATCACAATTGCTCTATTCACGTGGGTCAAGCTACGTGATAGTGAACCAGACCAGGTGGCCTGTTAACCGCCGAATGATTTCTATTCCTGAATGGAGCAACCCAGGAAAAGCCGGCGATTCCATATTGACCCCCAGTATGGCCATACCCATCATTATCGTTTCACCTTTTACTTTTGCAATCAGTCAGAGTTGAATCGCGACGGTGGACCCGGGTTGGGCAACAGGGCCCCCCATGCAATAACGTTGAATGAATTTTTATTCGCTTGACCCATTGAACTCTGAAGTGAATTTAAGTGGTACACCACCCCCTCTCACGTGCGGACCAAAATACAAGGAACTTTCATCGAATCTGCTGCAAAACACATCTGGCAGTATTGTCGATCGGTATTTTAACGTTAAATGGCGACAATAGGTGTTCAAAAACTAACACTAAACTGGTGGTTATTAAACTTGTTTAGAATATCTTGCGGGCATAACTGTTTATAAATAATCAAGATATTTAGCATGCGGGATTATGGTCTGAGGGAAGAAACATATGCCTGCCGGCAGCTGGTCTAGGTGTAGTCCGTTTGATAGTGATACGAGCTCGCATGTGCATAATGAGATCTAGTGCTCCGACTAATAACGATGGAAGGAGCGAGCGTAGTGGAAGCGTTTGTGTGCACTCGTGTGACGTGAAACGCCGGTCTGGCGCGGGCCCTCGAGCTCTCACAGTTGAGAGCAGTTTCCAAATCCTCGTTTTAAGCAAACACAATCCCCGGAGTCGGTCTCTGTTGAATATTTAGTCGCGGTAAACGGAAAATGTATTATGAACGGAAGATAAATAGAGGTGACACTCGTCCGGCCGAGTCTTCTACCTTCGTGGTTGAATGACCAAATAAAAAATTTGAGAAAATGTGGGAAACGTCTGCCTTGTATTCTATGGTTGATGTACTAGTAATAGTCCTTAAGTAACTGTTTTAACAATTAATTTAAAAAATATAAAACGTCGAATAGACATTGAACTTGTCATAAAATGAAATCTGCTCAGTATTATACTATATCCTAGGAACTAACATCAAATTATATCAATAAAATCATTGTTATTCTGAAATTATTACTCATATATGAACATGTATATGCCAATTGGAATACTAAATTAGTGTGGGTTATTAGGCATAGGCATAGGAAGAAGGGGGCCTTCCTTATTCACTTCCAAATACGACAAAATATGATTTAATTTTTTCACAACAATTATTTGCCCGTTCAATACTTTTACACGTTAAAAGTAAATTCAATTACACGTTCCAGCGCATAACGCGTTGAGAAGATAAGCTTTGAGCTGTAGAAGTACAGGAGAAAGACTGAAATACATATTAAAATACCTTTTTCAATTATTTCAATATTTAAATATACAAAGTTTGACATAAATATGATTATTATGAATGATAAGTGATAAAATATGAGGGGATGAGATACGGGGAGAAATGCAGAGCAGGAACAAGGCAGACGTAAACAGTGGGGGTAGATTAGGAGTAATAACCAGCCCTCCCTCCGGCCTATCTATTCAACTTATCTACCTTTTTTCGGGGTTTAACCCCTGGGCAAGGACGGAGGGAAAAACCTATCGCAGGAAGGTCCCTCTCGCCATCAAATCTCGGTCTGAATACGAAATTGAATTGGAGCCGGCTGAATGGGCCCGGAGATGTCCGGCCCTGCTTATCTCTCCCCTATTGTTGCTCCAGGAATAGGAAGCCCACCATTCCCCATGTATCTGTAGATTAAGAAATCATTTTTAATAAAGACGTTCTCTTTCGTCGGTTGGGTTTCTTTCATTGGAACGAAGGCGGCCTGCTGGTTCACAAACCTTCGAGCCAACTATCGGCCGTAACTTCTCAACTGCCAAACCGATATATATTATACCCCCTAAACTTCAATTTCGCTGCCAACACTAAAATTGCCTTATTATTCATTTTTATATACAATGCACAATAAACGTCGCTGACAGTAACGGAGTATTCTCGGGGGTCTGGCCTTATGAACTACAGCAATCCATCACCGTGCTTGGACCCGTTGAAAATAAGGTCGGTGATCTGTCATATCATGTACATAAAGGCACGACAAAGAATTAATCGAATGGTTAATTAATAATTTACAATATTTACATATAACAGGAATCGGAATACTAATTCAATTTCAATGATGCTAGATATTATCACAGTAATTTAAAACATGTTTCCTTCTTTACTGATTAAAGAATTATCCATTTGATTATTACAATTGAACAGAATGTAGACTGTATACATACGAATGGATTAGGGCAAAGCCGTATATACAGACATTTTAATTGTTGCAGAAATAATTGCAGCAACCTGAAACTGAGAGTGGCTCATTTAGTATTAAAACGGTTGAAATAAGAGGAATACATTTACTGAAGAGCCGGAACTCATTCCCAAGCGGCACTAGTACAATGTCATAAATTACGCTCCGCAAAAGGAGTACAGTTAGCAATAATTGAGTAATTAAAATACAGGAGAGACGGTCTGGGAGAGACGCAAACACAATCTAATTTAACGAGACCAGTTCCAAAATCTAGAGCTAACAACTAGGTCCAATATTTGAGGCCAGTCAATTAGAACAACACTTAAAAAATAATTGTATAAATTAAAGATTTCAGGGCGATGGCAGATTTTTTTAGTTCTCCGACCTTCTTAGTAATGAATTTATGTTCATATTATACTGTACAATACTATTTGTCGCCAACATTGTTGGTTCATCGTGTCGACGAAATGGTCACATTTGATTTAATGGGAACAGAAATATTCGACAACAATACAATCATTAACATAGAAACTAGTAGAGAGACATTTCTTCTCCCTATATTAAATGGAATTAACCAACATTAACAAGTGAATTGAGTCTTTCAAACTGCATATGGCCTATGGGTGCTGGGTCAGAGCTGTCCAACACAGGATCGGATGAAAGGCACTTAAACGTTATTTGGGGGGCTTAAGGAATGAGTGATTTGCATTTCTCAACCGATGGGGCCGAGGGGAACGGGAAGCCCGCCGTGGCGCGAACTGATCGGCCGGTCCCGACATTTTAACCAGCCGAAAATAATTGGGAAAGATCGACTTTCCTTTAGCGCAAGAAGCGCGCCTTAGGGGGATTTCGACACGTTCCGAGTTTCAAAACAACACCCGAAATTGTACCCCCCGTCAATGGCGTCAATATGCGTGTGGGAAAAATTACAATAGCTTGACATTAACGAATTTTAAAAGGGAGAGTGATTTGAAATTCTCGCGACCTACACGGTCCCGTAGTCCAGCGTCCATTTAAAAATGACATGGGTTTGTTGGTTCCCAGAACATTTTTTCGCAGCTGGTTAAGAGCTGCAGAATGTAAATTGATACGTACATAATGTAAAAGTTAATCAACCCTTGAATTGATATTCATATTCGTTGTTTTGAAATAAATAATCCAGTGTTTTACTCTTATCATAATGGATATGTGTACGTAAATTTCCTCCCGGTTGATGAGCTCAATTTGCGTAACGGATAAACGGTGCTTATGAAAGTAAAAGTATTTTGGTTTTATCTTCGCCTGCCTATTTGCAAATGTATAGATTTGATCATCCATTTTAAGTTTGAATTGCTTAAAGAGTGATGTGCCGAAAATACTATGCGGAAACCGTGAGCGTGGAGATTAGGGCATGGACCATAGCGGGAGGCAAATTATGTGAGATAATTCTGTGCGTTAGCTGAGGCTGGGCGGGACGGTTTAGCGCTGTGAAGGTAGTTGAGAGGCCTATGACCTTGCCCGAATAATGCATTTTTAACTTCGTAGCTTTATCGCCCTCGAAGGCGGCCCGCCGCCGCCCTCCCGAATGCCGGCTCCGTTACTCCGTCAATCCGTTAATGACGGGTCCGCGTACGGCCCTGCCTTATTGCATGCCACTAATATCCCTCTCTCCGTCCAGTTTATGAAGAGCGTACACAGATCGTGATATGCGTACAAGAGTCATACATCTTGTTTATGATGTGAAACAGGTGTGAATTGAGGACAAGTACTATTATTTTTCCATTCGTATTATTTTCATTATCGAAATAAAACATACGCGAATCTGTTTTGTATGCAACAGATGGATATCTGCGCAATATAAATACGATGTTATTTAAATAATTTATACATATATACATTCTATAAACTCGATACATTTTTATTTCTGGCATTATTAAGAAGAATCTGGTATCTGTAAGAATATACAGTACTATTACGGTACAATATCCATAATGTATTATTATGGGTCTGTGCTTACTGCTCCAGCAACGGATTAGAATAATTATCCGATAAAAAGTTTTAAATATGCTAAAATACAGCGCTTAGCATTATTACAAGTTGCGGACAGTATGAGGCTCCTCCCTTGGTCTCACTCCAGTCCACGTGTGAACGGTACAATACAGTTTAATTTAAACTTTATTAATATGGCGAATAACGGAGAAAAATAAAACCGAGCAAATTCGGAGTTTTTTTTTCATTTTCCTTTCTAGATTTCGCTAATAGGTAAATAGTGGAAGGCCATATTAGCGGCGGCAGTGTTGGCGCTTAAATAGAGTATATTACCCGGTCTTTTGTACCTTTTGTGAGGGGATTGGGCGCTACGTGAATATAAATTGAAGGCTCAAAGCACACTGGGGGGTTGGTGGCCGGGGTGGCTGGGGAGGGGGGGTTAGCCGATTACGGGAATTTTCGGTCGGAAGAGAGAACACCTCGGTGAAATGAGGGTGGCTTTTTAGTGCCTGGCCAAGGGGGGCGGTGGCGGGGACAGAGGAGGCCTATAAATTGCATTCTCCCGCCAACCAGCCCGCTGACTTACCTGATCAGAATAATAAATTCTTAGAGCCGCGGCCATCGAATAGATATCCCCTCTGTGGTTTCAGATATTATTCACTTTAGTTTTTTTATAAAAATCAGATGTCGCTTAATTATTTACTGGAGGATATTTCACCCATATTTGTTATCTGAATTAAAATACTGTACACTTGAGACAGACATTATCAGAGTAGCTAACTACTCATCACTGAATTGTAGAAATGGCAATGATGAATGAATTATTAATTATATTTATTTAGGGAGAAGGTAATACTTTTGAATTTTATCTAACGTAATCACAATCACTTAACAACGAAAGTAAAACATTATGTTTGAAAACCATGCCACATTATACTGTTTATATTTGCATTTGCGTAAATTTTAAATTAATTTAAAGGATACGGTTCCGTTTATTTTGGATCCCATATAAAAAAAAGTTTTACGTCTAATAAAATAAAAGGGATCATGGCCGCGGTAAAAGGGTTTTTTACATCTTATTGAATAATGTAATTTTCTTATGGGGCCGTAAAATTAGGTTAAGCTGTCCTCAGAACAAATCAGAGTCGGTAGGAGCAAGATTCGAAATTTAGGAACGGAAGGAGAGTTGGACATCGATCCCTTCATTACGAGTTGCCGCACTCGTTAGCGTCCCGGCGGGAGTCCCTCCGATGAAATGGCCGCGATAATACTTTAAATTGGGTTAAATGACCCTGTGGGGTCCACGCATGACGTACGACTCCCCGGCACCGGCACAATTCTAAACGTCCCTTTCATCATGACGCCCCGCAATAAATGTGGGGGTCATTTAAAACAATTCGTAAAATGAACCGCCTAAATTAGCGACTCCACCAATCATTTATTTCACCCTCCCCTCGTGAATGATGTAAAACGCCAATGATATAATGCCTCTATCAATTTCACAGCCTGCATGAGATAAACGAAGGGGGGATGTTTTCGCGATTTACCCGCCGTTTATTGAACTTAATCTACTACACTACTCTTATGAACGTTTATGTTAAATAACATGGTGACAATTATTGACGATAACTACTCTGTGTTGAAAAACATTAGCTTTATATTGGTTATATGTCTGTGTGTGTGTCTGTACTAATACACATAGTGACCCGTTTGTCATTGCCACTTGCCAGTTCAGTGACAAACTGGAAAAAGGAAGGCGTGGACCATTTTTCTTAAAATGGGTTTCTTGCGATGGTGGTGGGGGTCTTACAAACACCACAACTGCCAGGAGGATATAACAAATGATAATTTTGGTAATCGCTACAACTGAAGATGGAAAATTGGAGAAATCCAAAGTTTCGAGGAAGCCACATGAGACCATTCCACACGGTGTCGATTTATGTGAACGATCTTGTCAAGGAGCACATATATATCGTTTGTATATAGTAAAATCTTAGAACCTATTTTCATACACATGTACTGCATGTTTTTTACTAAATGCTCTATAATTGCTGTGACACCTTATGATTAATAATATGCAAGTTTCCGAAAACATTAACCGAACAATATAATTTCACAGTACACGTCTCGTAACGACTATTCACCGCCAACAAACTGTCTTTTTCTTAATTTCCTAATGAGAAAGTTGAATTGTGCATATTTCATTTTGAAACACGACAGGAACTCCTGACTCTTAATAAATTGCAACTGTAAGTTGTCACAATAAGTCATTTTGAAATTTTAAATTCCCATACCCGTCAAGTTTAGACGGCGGACCCATTGTTTTATCTTTCACAATCTTTTTCGAAAACGGCGCTTTCGCCCGGAGTTTACTTTCAATACTGTTTCAATGGCCAATGAATTGGATCGGAAGAGCTATGAAAGTGATAATTATGTGCCCCTCTCCCCACCCCCTAACGATTTCTGGTGCACGTGCGATGAATGGCAATTTCGTTTGAATGGGAAGTCACTATTCCTTGTTCCTCGCTCAACGGCGTGAAAGCAAGTCCTGACAATTGTGCAGTGGGTCTGTATAATTTCGCCAAATGAATGGCCGGATACTGAAATCTGCGAGAGACCGGCGTTTTAACTGACCTATCGGAACTGGTTTATTCTCAATAACGGTTAAACTTAATAGTTTAACTTTGAAGCATGAACTAAGACTGAGGAAATTTCACAACGAGGCGCTACTACTTTTACTGGTTAATCTACCAATGATAAATTCAAATTGCACAATTATGTTGCATAGCCCCGACACTAGAATAATTTTATTTATCTGGCAGGTGGTCTTTACACAACCTACCACTTTCCCTGATGAACATGAATCACGTATTTTGTTTATAAGGAAACGGTTTAATTGCCCATATTTAACATTTATAGTCCACAATTTAAATCGTTGAATTTTTTTATCACTTTCGTTATCGTCTGTAACCTCTCGTTTGTCTGAACTACGAACTATGGTAATTTCACACAACAGAGATTGTTTCTGTTCATATTCAGCACAAATAAAATATTTTCACACAGGCGGAAATATTAGAGACCGAAAAGCGTGATGAGGGTAGACGAATCTCGAGCAATAATTTAGGGGAAAACTGCGGGCGTTAGGAAAAATGAAAGGGGTTACTATTACAGTACGGGACACTCGCGGTGCCTTTTTCCTTCGCGAATAGGGATATTTCTCGTTGTGCGAAGACAACTCCCCTCAGTGCCATTTATTTTTACGACACTCCAAAGTACCACCGCATTATATACACTGTAATGGGGTGCGAAAGCTGAATACTCTGCAAAAAAGAATGGGGAATTCAAAGCTGAATCTCAGGACTGAATATCTGGCGATCAAGTGTAAGACAAATTTACGGTTCGCCCATTGCTATGAACGCTTCGAGGTATACAGACTGGCGGACACAATATATTTTACACAATCTTAGGCTGTATGTATAAAAACATTTTTCTGGCATAATGTCCTTTTGTATTGTGAAAAAAAATGAATACATTTCTTTAGTAACAAACAAATCTTAATTAGTTCATAAAGAATGGCGTTCGTAAATTCTCTGAGTATTCAATATTTACAAAAGAGAATGCGAGATGTTCTGGGGTTGCATAATGAAAGTATTTAAATCCATTCATAAGCTTATTGCTACAGAGCTGGGTCTAAACGGGGACAACATTCTAATACTGACCTTTGCTCGTCGAAATAACCCGTCCCCTTCTTTTTCACTCGTATTGGGGATGGTCCGCGATAAAGAAACAACTTTCGTAACAAATTCCAAACGCTTACAAAATCAGGAAGCCTGAAGTATGAATTTTGGTCCCGAATACTGACCGTTTCAGCTGGGTCGAAAATCGAGCCTTCACCGCTTTTCTACTGCGGTGCGTGAAGGTTTTTCCGTCTGAACCTATTCTATTTATCATATCCTATGTTATACAGTCTTATCTTGTGATTGCCCCCACGAAACAATGTATAATTTTCTATTTTTCATTAAAATAACATGTAATCAATATTCTCAAAATGCGGTACAGTTTAATTTATCGATGCATACATCGAATTTTACTACTAACTAAATTTTAATCTCGTTTCTCTGATTAGATTTTAAATGTACTGGCATATTTATATATATGAAAAAAGGTGTTCCATTTATATGGTAAATTAATTGTGTGATATAAAACATTTTAATAGTTAGCATAAGGAAATATATTATTTTCCCTTTTCGTTAAGGTGTTGGGTATTGTTCGCTTAGAGTGAGTGCCGAGGTGGTCCCCGTAGGGGGCTCTCCCTTTGCACGATTTATGCAATGAAGACTTATCGCTTCTCTAAAAGAGACTTTCGGTTGAAGAATAAACCCGGCGTGTTTTATATTCACTTTGAGCCGCGCACGCTTATAAATAGCGGCAATAAAGTGTTTTGTATTCCGCCTGCCCGATCCAAGATTAATGGGCGCTGATAGGGCGCAGTAGCCCGGCTGAGGTATATTCAGGCCACCGCCGCTGAGGAAGAAACACACTGTTCCGAGTCCGGCTGCCGCCTTTCTTCGTACTTTCTATTTTTCTTTGCGGAGGCATCAAACGGGAAAAAATATCACTCGGGTCGTGGGCATTTATAATTGGGCCGATGCGCGTTTTATGCGCCGGGACAGCGAGCCAAAGTTCAGAATGCGCGTTAGGAAAGCGACTTTCTCCAGCTCGAAACCAGAATCCGGAATGAAGGGGTTGTTGTCATTTAAACGAACCTTTCCAATCATTTACTAAGAAATGTACACCATATTTTACTGAAGTTACTTTATCCTTTGGCGAGAGATAATCATGGAATAATTATGGGCCTTGAGGTTCCAGGGGGGCAGGAATATATTCGGAAACGTGATACGGCAATATGTTACCACGCACTTAAACGCTCACGTATTTATGTGTTTGTCTGTGCGTGTCTGGACGAAGTATTTCAGGAACATTTTAGCTAAGAACAGGAGATATAGCTTTAATGTACACGCGTCGGGATTGTTGTTCCTTAACATGAAGGCCCGCAATAGATTTACTTTGCTCCGAAAAAAGTAGTTTGTTGGCGATCTTTTTTTAAACTAGATAGATTTTAAAATACATAAACAAAATTCAATTAAATGTTTTCCCATCTATCCCATTTCTACATATAAGAAGAAAAGAAAAGGTAAACCTTCTGACCGGTTCGTCGTAACGGGAGCAAAACATCTACCTAAGTCAGTTTCACCGTATCCTTTATGAGCCGGCTGTGACGCATTTTGGTAAAAGTGGGCTAAGTCAGGGGTCAGTCCGGCTCTTGGGCTTTTGGGAAAGTCGCCAACCCGCTAACAGATTATGAATTTGACAGCATCCCAGGAAGTAGCCATTGACCTTCCAGATTAAACCCGAAAACATTTTCAACTTCTTTATTATTCAGGCCTCCGAATAATGCGTGTTTGTATTACCACCTTCCATTCCTTTGATAACGTCCAATGATGCTTCGGACAGAACACGCAAAACTAACAGGAAATTTAGTACTCAGGGTCCTTCTTCAGTAGTGACAAATGGTTGTTAAGTTTCAAAACTTACATCATAACAGCAGGTTACCGAAATTGCTAGTAGAATTAAGAGAATTAAATTAATGAAGTTAATATGAATTAACTTCATTGGGCTGTAGAACCAAACTGAAAATTTACAAGTAAAAAATTATAAGCCTCGCCAATAATTTAATATTTGAAATACTGCATAATACAGAGGAGGACTATAGAAGAGGCTTAATGCAACTAGGAAGCTTTCAAAGTGAGAGGCTGCTGTTAAGTGTAAAGGAGCTTTACTCTGACTTTGCGGAAGTCCAAGTGCAAACTGAAACTGCGGAAAGAGGAAGAACATTTTGTGGAAAGCTACTCTTCCATCGCCCAGTAAATGTGTTATATTCATTTTACCGATTCACTGGAATTCGTATCTACATAATTATTATAGAATATTGAACAATAATTCATCCACTAAAACTCATCCGGCTTATTCAAGTCACCGTAATAGACATACTGACTATTACAAAAAACTCCTCATGTCACCATTTAAACTAAACCTATTCCTTCGTTACATTTCAGTTCGTTTCAGTTTTTGATAATATTTTCTTCGCAAAATATATTGTTTTCATTCGTAAGTTATCATTGCTCGATTAATGTAATTATTAAGTGAATAATCGTGATAAAGATAGCTATAAAATAAACCACGAAATAAGGTAGTCACATTAATGCTAGAAAGGCAAATCTACAAGCCGTCGCTAGAAAGGTATATATATTATGTGGTTGCAATGTCCGGTGTCCTCGTTTGGCTTGGACGAGAGAAACTCTGCAATATTAGTAACCTCAAAACTTTGAAAATTTCCCTCAACTCAATCGAATGTATCACGTATCATCCACGACATTGTTGTAATATCTTATAACAAGGCAGTGGTAGAATAAGATTATACTTATGGCTGTAACCGTGAAATAATAAATGAAGGATTTGTTACTCCTACTAATGTTATGTCTGTAATATCTTACTTTGGAATACACATATTCCTGTATTATGTCTAAATCCAATTTAACCTGTGGTCAGGGCCGCTGTAACGCAAATTAAACTGCGTCCCCGCAACGCTCTCCGAAAGAAATTGCCCCAAAGTCAGAGCTGACAGCAGAGAGTATGCTGGATATAGGGTATGGTTTTCGACAATGGATAAGCGATCTTCATTTCGGGGCGAAAGGGTCACTTAGATAAAGCGGAACCCGGTTTGAAAAGTGGGTTCCTTTCCCGCGGCTCCTAATTGCCAATTATGATTTACAAGGTTCAAAAGGACGGGACCGCCGTTAATGGTGCCCGCTGTCCTCCCTCCGCCCCTTTCCCCGAACGTTTTCAATTCGGAAAAGCTCCGGGCCGGGACTTTATTGAAGTTTGCAGCGTCGATTGTATTTTCCCCCGGAGGCCTGAGTTCAATAGCGCATTATTGCCGGACCGTCGGCTCTACTCCTATATAATTATTCAACAAAGGCAAATTAATCTCTCAACCCTCCCCTTCCACCATTATTTGTTCCCTTGTTAGTTTCCCTTTATATCACAGCCGCTCACCCAATTTTAATACACCTACCTACTCTCCAGGATGATTCATCCTATGGATTTTCCTAACTTGAGTGCCATCAGCACCCGCATTTTAATATCTTGCACGTTTTCCGGACGTGTAAAATAATTTACACTCCCTTAGAAATACCCATAGTGGGTTTAAACGGGATCCAAGGAACTGCCCTCAGCCATCTCCCTCCCCACTATAGTATTGTAACGTATAAACGGGTCAGGACCATAAACGAGCAGACAGTTGAGTATTGGACGACAGCCTGGTTAGTTGAGTTTTGAACGACGGCTAGATTAGTCCATGGTTGCGCGCGAAAGTGTATCTGTGTGTTATTATTCAGTGTTTAAACCCTTCTTTGAGACCCTTTCATAACTTTATACATATATATAATTCGAAGAAGAAGTGTTTTTTTAAACATAGCACTGCAATCATAACGAATTGTACGGCTAAATTTATAAACATATAGCGTGTTTTATTTTTCAACCTCTATTGAAACCACTACCGGTAATTCATCTCTTCTTGATGAGAAATAAGGGAGAATTATATTATCCCCGGAGGGAAGGATTTAAAATTCAAACGCAGTATCTTCGAGGGGGGAGGCTCCTCGGAGGGAATTTAATTTCACGGATAAATAGAGTTGATAAGGAAAAGCCAATAATGAATTTCATCAGAATCTTGTGGAGTGGGTCGGTCTGAAATAGTTGGGTGGTAGGGAGGGATGAAGTGAGTGATTGAGGTGAGCGAGGTATAGTAATAATAAGACGGCGGAGCCAATATACAAGACCGCATTACTTCCAAATTAGAAAACCCCTTATCCTTAACATTCGCCCATGGAAATATGTATTATAATTCGTTGTTTTTAATTTCATCCTGGTATTTCCTTTTTTAAAATCCATGGCAATGCCTGGCAAATGCAGTCCAAAATCGGAGAGATCTATAACTATTGTAATTGTTTAAATTACAGAAATGATATACATAAGAATATTTCACTTCTTATTTCACTTCTCGAATTTTTATACATATTTTTTTCAAGACAAGAATATATTTCATGTCATGAAATTTGTTCCTTTTTATGGTAGTGTATAATTGTTGTAATGGTCTAATGAACAATGGGCGAAAGGGTAAGCTAGCCTTCGAATCAGAAGCACGAAGAACCAAAATATTAATAATTTAATAAGATTTGAGTAATCCTTTCAGAATGTTTCTATATTTCGGCATTAATTCTTATTGTCCGATTTCTAAAGGAAAGCGCCATCTGGGCCAAGTCCGGGAGCCGATATGACATTTCCAAGCTAATAATAGGCTTTTGTCCTCTGGGACTAAACTTCGCCGGCGCTGAACAACCAAATTGAGGAAAGACAACAATCGAACTTCATAATTTCATTATCCCCGGGTGTCTCAGGAAAATGCTCTGGCGAATGGAATCACGCTGTAGACAGGGTGGCGGTAGCGTCATAAATTGAGTTGGCCGACTTTAAAGCGATACTTTTCGCAGTTTAACTGGATAAACATAGAAAATCTTGTATCGTCAGATCTGCTGAATTGTCTGTTCGAATAATGCAATTCAAAAAATCAGATATACCGCTGCTTGTAGATATAATACATATCCGGTATTGTGTATTTACGATCATAAAAGTTTTCCTATTGATCCGAGATTTATTGAAAAACGCTTGTTTTTAGTAATCTAGTTAATCGGTGCAAGTGCATCCAACGAACTTTAGTTAAGTACATTTCCGTACCACTCTCAGGGGAGCGCTAGTTTCACAAAAATCGTTCGTTGAGTGCACTTGCACCGATAAACTAGCGCCCCCTGAGGGTGGTGCGGAAATGTACTTAACTAAAGTTGGTTGGGTATGTAGTTGAGATCATTAGTAACAATTATAGTAGATTACCTTCACTCTGCGAGAAGTTACTACTCGTAATGTAGACCAAGGGAGTTTACTGACCTGAAAGACAAAATAAATAGAATTAGCAATAAAAATAAATAGAATACATTAGATAGTCACATTCTTTGAAGTATAAAATAGAAGTTATCGTTATAGTTATGTAGAATTATAATTTATCTAGTATTTTAATTGACAGCAGTTGGTCACTAAAAGTAAATGTATGTTGAACAGCAAATTCAACGTTAAAAAGTATAATTTTCTCGTTTAAATCAGTTCCGCAAAGGCGATGTGATCGCAAGGTGGTCATCGCAGTTCCCATGGAAGCGATGGGATTAGAGCGGCGATGGTGGGAGTGGGAGAGGGTGGATATACTCGATTAGTGCGGGCACAATCGATTCGGAATGGCTCTTCCGTCCGACCTTTTTTGACCCCGCCTTCATATCTTCCCTTAGCCAAAAGAGAAGAAAGGATAAAGCCTGAATTTAGAACGCTCCCGGGGGAGAAAATAGATCTCGTGGAATGAATGCGGGGATCAGCATGTTCCTGTGCGAGTGTGCGTTGTCATCGCTGTGTAGAGTCTTTTGAAGGTGTGATACTATCTCCCGTCCATTCTGCCCTAATTGTATTCTATGCTACTTGGAGGTCATCGGTCCAGTATATAAATGACTTCAATCAATACTCGTTTAGATTATTTTCAGACAAGGGGGAAGGGTATATGTTAATATGCCGATGATAAAAAGCCTACTTGAAAATATTTTCTTATGAAAGTAGTATTTAAAATAACAATCTGAAATATAAATGAAATGGCTGAACAATTTGGATACAATGATTATAGGTTTAATACTTCTCTTTGGAGCACATAAAAATAAAAATTAAATAATTCGAAAAATCTATTAGTTGCAGACGGAAACGATAACGATATAGCGAACATAAGAAAACTTGCTTTCCGCTCGGTATATATTGAGCCCACGATCGTCTTTTTGCACCCAAAGGGGGATACTTACGCACAATTCTGTTTAATTGAATCACTTCAAATCCTGAGATTGCAAGCAAAAACTGCACGGACGGGACACGATCAACGAAGAACCTTTCATTCCACTGTATTGAAAGTGAAATTACTTTGAGAGTAATGAAAGTAACGGATCGGAGTTTTTAATCAACCACGGTGTCTATCTGAAAGTCTGAAGTGATGTCTATCAGGGAAAACATTAATAAATTATAACTTACGTAGGGGATTAGTTCACTTTCTCTTTAGACGGTCAAGATCATTTCAGATTATTTCTTTGAAACATATGTTTGGGCATTACTATTATTACTATAGTGGCCTATGTTATTCATTATAATCGTAGAATGAACGTAGAGAAATTAGCAGGCGATCCAGCCATTTTAATTCCATACTGAACTAAAACAATATATTAAAAATATTTATTCTTCCTGAGGTCGATCTAAAATGTTATTTTCTGTTCCTAAAACGACGACGCACGGGACCTGGATTCCAGTTTTTTTAATTTACTTTTTAACCTGTAATCAAACCTGAAAATTCAATGAAGACGTCCCAACTCGGTGTGCCTTGGGAGAAGCTAGCCTTTTATGGAAAAGGTCGTGTGGCTGTAAAAGGTTTCCATACGACATCTTCTGGGCCATTGAGTGCTTCCCCACATATTTCCAGCGCAGCGCACACGAAGTATGGGAGTCGAAATAAAGGAAAAACTCTTATGTTATTATTAAAGCGGGACGTACTTTTATGTTATAATAATCGCACGGTTATTTATATGATCCGCGTTATTTATATTCGTCCACGGGGTCGGATACCGGTGGTGGACCGATATGTTTTTCACATTAGACGTAGTTTTCTTTATCAAACCGAATCCATCTTCCTAAATCCATGGAACAACCTGGGTTTGCCATTCTCTCTATGACGCATAAATGCCCTTATATCCATCTAATTGTTTCTGATGTTGTAACGGATAGTGTGAACTTCATGGAATCAATCAGATATTTTTAAGGCGACTCCTAAATTAATAATACTTCCTTGCGGATTGATATGCACTTTTTAATTCCGAAGATTGCAACAGCCCGTTTTAGAAAGCGTATTTCAGCTATAATAATACATCTGTTGAGAGATACGTATCGCGCAACCGGGCGATGTGCTCCCGTGACTCATCCCGTCTCCGTGAAAGTCCATCGATCCCGGTTTTTTTTCTACACGGCCGGCAGTTATTTCTCCGGTGCTTCCACCCGCGCGCTCCTATTCGCCGGTAAAAGCGTTTTAGAAAACTTTCACCGCTCCGATCCAAGCAAAAAAGTTGGGGCGCGTTTGCGCTCTCGTCCAGCCGCCTCGGGGCTAGCGAGCAACCGGTCCCGGTGACCGCTACCCGAGCCCAACTCCGAACCGGTTCTTTAATTTCCACAAAACGTCGGTTTCTCTAGACTCCCGCCAGCATAGGCCAGTTTTACACATCAGTCAATTGCTCTGATGACGAACGGAATAGATTAAATCATTATCATTATGCACGGCTAGGCTTCTTTACCACAATATTTAGTTCGAGTAAAATACGATATAATACGTGTATGTCCAGTTATATTATATAAGGCAACCCGCTTTAAATTAAATTTTTCATTATCACTCTCACTTTCTCGTTATCGCGTAGTTCTGTGTGATATCAATGTTTAATCCCATCCATACAAAAATAAATCCATTGGCCATTTTACACAGCTGTTATTTCGAGATACATCTAAATGGTAATTTGCGCGCGCGTGGCTATTCATTAATTTATGTAGGCGGTGATCATAATTCCCCCCAAGTTTAAAAACACGGACCTCTCTATACCGTTCGTAACGGCTTACGGAGCACCACCAGTCATAGCTACGTGCTATAACATATAGTCCTTTATATGTTTCCGAATCTCCTCTTGAATTGTAAATTACTATACAATCTAATTTTCTTCGCGTAATATAAAACAATTATGTAGATAATGAATTAAAGGTGTATAATGAGCCGTCAGCAATTATGATTGAGGGACAGTTCCATCCTTATTCGTAAATCACCTCTGTATGAAGTCCTCAATAGTTTTCTTGAATATTATAATAACATTAAAATTAAACAATATACTGTAAAATATACACATTTTAATATAAGGCAGAGATTTATTGACGACCATTTTGTCCGTATTATGACAAATTAGTGTGAGATGAAATTTGTGGTATATTTCAGAGGAGAGCCCGATCCCGTTAGAAGATCATTACGGTTGATTTATATCTTACCGACTCGGGTATATGGTCTGGTTGCCTCTGAAACTAGGGTCCGCCTTCGTTCTAAACTGGATGCGGATAGCCCGTTGTTGGGCCGAAACCGGAAATCGAGAAGGAAACCTCTTGACGGTCAGAACAGAGCGTGTTGCCGGTGGAGGAAGTCGGGAAAAACTAATAAACAGGAGATACCGAGGAAATGAGCCTGCAAATTTTCCCCGTGTTTCTTCAAGGTGACGGTGTCCTTCCCTTACCCATTGAACAAGGCGATGGATGGAATCCGCCGTCAAAGGGACGTTTTTACGAACGGGGAGACAAAATCACACGTTCAGGGAGGTCCATTTTTTCCGCTTTTTTTTTCTAAATTTTGCGCACCTTAAAGTTCGTCTCCTTTCCTTCTACAATGGCTTCTTCTTTCCCTACCTTCTTTTAAAAGGCCACTTCACGAGGCCAAGTAAGGTCTTTCATTAAATGTTCCAAGTTTGTTTAGATCTTCTTGTGGGTGCTTCAACATCCACAAAATGTCCTTCCCTCTTGAATAATGGGGGAGAAATAGTGAGAAATGTTCGGTAGTTTTTTATCAGACCGTTATAAAACACCCATTCTTGTTATAGAATGTTGGAAAGATTCGTTTTTCGATAATAAGAACCCATTTATATATAGTACTGTATTAAAAATCAATAATCTCAAATTACAGAAATGAATTTAATTGTTCATATTGTTTTAATCTTGCCCTTCTTATTTCTACATAAGAGATATCAATTTTGACGTCTTGCCATCAGCTATTGTGGTCTTTTAGTTTCTTACATTTAATTTGTCCTTTTAATATTTATTTAAATAGCGATCACAATTTTCGGAGTATCAATAGAGGAGTAATGGTCCCAATATGTACCCAGTTTCTATTTACACCTGAAATTTGCGTATGTTTGCGATTTTAATCAATTCAACTTAATACCCTATATCTTTCTCTCTTCTCGTAAAGCAATTCAATACTTTCAAACTTCCATTCAAGACGAAGGTCGAATGTGGCGATAAACGGAAAGCGGCTCCAATGAATGAATGAAGTCTCCGATTAAAATTGCTGGTGGCTGGCGGGTTTTTTTTTTTTTAACGCTGGAGATATGGGGGGAGTGTGCCGGATGCCTGACGGCGGCATTAATCGCCGGCTGTTGCGATAGCCGGTGACGACCGATTCACGAACACTGATACATACCTCATCCCTTATCTTATGACTTTCGCTTTGTCGTCGTCGCCGCCGGCGCTTTCGCTTTCCCTTATCGATCGTCGTTTTTCACGGTAAGTTCCGGCCGATGGATAACACCGGGGGGGAGGACGAGGGGGGGGGATTGTCCGAACGCTTGATCGCTATCCGGATGATGGATGTCCTCCTTCCGACCGGACTCATCTGTCTTTCGGGGCAGAATTGTAATACGGGTACTCGCGATATTATGACCCGTGTTTTTCTGCCCGTCCAGTTTGGTCGCCCATATCGGACGCACTTATCATTTGGATATAATTATCGACGAATCTCCTGGGCGCCTTGATGTGCGCGAGAGGAAATATAAATTGTTGGTACGAAGTGTCACTCTATACTACTAAAAACTACTATGACAGATGGCATGAGTCGTGCTGCAAACACTATCACTGTACGGCCCTCAACCGGGTCACCGACAAAACCGAGAGTAGAAAACATCTCAAAGCTATCATTTCGATATGGCTGATTAAATGACTTTGATGGCGTGTTGATGTATGCATCCTGTTTATATTACCGTGGAGTTTAATAGTGCAGCGATTTAGAGTTTCCCACCATGTTTATAACTGCAAATGTTGACAGGATTACAACTTATTGAACAAATGCAGAGTCAAAATAACCGTTCATATTTCAATTTTCATCGGTCTTATTCGTTATTTTTTGATCGACCCAGTAGCATATTCGATCGTCTGAAATATCGTTCATTCACATTTACTGGGTGTACCGTTAATCCCGTCAAGATCTTGAAGGCTTCCACAGTGGACGCCGATTGAAGTTGCTTCTAACGGTAAGCCAATCAGGGGGGCTCCGTCCGACGGACGCCGTCTATAAATCCCGGTCGGGGCTGTTTGCTTCAAAAAGGCGCCGGTTTGATTTGAAGGGAAAAAAGAAATAGTTTAGGACTGGAATGACCCGGCGGCCTTTCTTTTCGTCGGCTAACGGTAAAGTAGCGGGCGGATTGGTCTTTGACGGGACACCGTTGTTTTCGATTTGTGGGCGAGAAGAAGTGATCTCTCGAACGGGGTCGTTGGCGGGTTGGCATTATTTGAATTTGAAAAAGTATTTTGTATTCTGAAATTGGCTCGGCTCTTTGTACGTACGTTCGTATAACGTAAAGCGATATTAGCCAAGTTCCAACAATATTGGTCTTCATTCATTCCCGGAATCATTTAGTTAAAACAGTAATATTTGAAAAGCTGAACTCCCTTTTGAATTTTAATCGGATTGACTTGCTAGCCCTATTCCTCCTTCACTTCTACTATCTTTACATTAAATTATTCTTCGAAATGTAAAGCATTGGTAGCAACAACATAGACATTAAAACGTGTTCTGAAGGAAAAGGGTCATCTCCTAAGGGAATCAAGTCCTTTTATTATTATTCATCCAAACTAGGTCACCCCTAAGAGATACTAACGTTTGCCGCTGTTGATGTTATTTATTTCAATTTCAATTTGTCACACTCTTTACACACAAATTAATTAATGCTATTCGACGACCATAATTCGTTAGATCAATATGGCCATGTGTGTATGGGCAAGTTAGATCGCATTGCCTGAAATGATGAATGTAAGCAGAGCAAGACCACTAGTCGGGAGGGGCCGATCGGGATTTCGTCTTCTAGGGTGGCGGCAGCACGAAAGAAATAATGGAAGTAGACCAAAACGCGACGGTACTCTTCCATGTACTGCTAATTTTGCACGGCCTTAATTGGCAAGCGTGTTGGGTGCAATACACAACGTTGAACGGTTTTACATAACGAGGACTCTGTTAATCTCAAGGAAGTAGTTACCTTCATTATTACCGTACAGGTGTAAATCATAACTTCTCTTGTATTGTCGACCTAGTTTCCTTTGGCGCGAGTTGTAGAGCCGTTGGTAAATAGAAATATTTAACGCATAAATTAAGCGATAAAAATAGATAAGTTGTTCGAAATTCGTGTACGTAAAAAGTAATTTGTAGAGTGTCTATTACTGGATTGCCTCATCGGCACGGTTACTGTATTGAATTGTTGCAGCCGGGCGCAGAATTATTTACTACTATACAGGAAATAACTCTGGCGGCGACTCGGGACATTACTTTTCCTCCACGACACGTTAAGCTCGGGGACGTGTAACTGCTGGATGGGTCGGGGCGAACGTTTTCTGTCGAACGTCTCAATTGCGACAGGGACATAACTGTTGGGCGGAGAGAACAAAAAAGACTGATGGGCGTAGCTGGCAAGCTTGAAGCGCCCCTAATACCGAAAGAACCGTGGACGGGTCGTCTCCGGCCAGCCGCTAAACTAATTTTACGGTTCCATAACAGTTTGAAATATTGCCCACGGGGATCTTGAAAAATGGTCGGGAAGGTTAAATGACGCCGTCAACGCTTCATTTGCCGCCTTCATTGCTAATGGCCGGCTTTCGAATTAATTCCCTTTCATGGGGGCAGCGTTTCAATCGAGTTCGTTTCATCCTTAATTCTTCTCTTTCTTCAAAGAGGACGGTTTAATTGAGGTATAAAAATTCCAGAGAACATACAGGACCTTTAATCACAAAGCGTTAGATACAAACATGTTTATCGACATTGTTTCGAAACTCGTTTCAATTACGTTTAATTCATAATTGAAATGCCCTAAATAGAGGTCGGAAGGAAGACATTATAAAATATTTTTAATTATTATAGTTTGAACACCAAACAATTTTTGTAGTTCTTAGTCCTCTTAAACATGTAGAAGGAGTAAAATTTTTAACTGTTTACTGAGGTAATATTCAGTATTCAATTTCTATGATTTCTTTAGAATTTAAATATAAACTTTGAACGAACTATAAACGTATATTTTCAATTGAGGAATAATCTATTCCATATAACTGAATGAACAGTAATACAACGGGGTTTCCCATCTTCCAAAAACTACAGAAAATAATTAAACACAATCCTTAGTACTGAGTGTGTATGCATCGTTAGGAATCTCTGGAAATCTCCAAGTTTCCACGTCGCATTTATATATCAGTCCCTCAGGGGGAGGGAGCGTGTATTTTATTTTGCTCCGGAGAACCCTCCCATATTGGCCGACAAAAGGCTGGCAGTGGGGCCCTGAATTATTAAAATGTATATCGCCACGTTAACAAGCAGCAGTTGCAGCTGTTCGGTCTTGAAAAATACTTTACTGCACTCGACCCGCCGACGATAAATGAGGGGGGGAAATGAAAAACCTGAGGAAAATAGTCAAATTACCGAGGAGAGCGGTAGCGTCGAGGCGGGACGGACGCCGTTTAAGGAGGCGGAAAACTTGAAAAACGGCCGCCTGGAAATAGGAAAATGAGGCCGCCTTTTTCCCTCGAGCAAGTGTGTTATTACAGTATGACAGTTAGGCGGGGAAATTTCGTTAAGTCTATTATAGTGGAATTCCTGCCAGATGTTGGAAAGCTTCCTTGCTGTTCGGTCTAGAAGATATCCGGAGATTTACAGTTGTAACGGACTGGTACTTTAGAGAATAAAATAAATATTAAAATATAGTTACGACGGTTATTCAGAACCGTTACAAAAACTTCAAGGAACATGATAAATGTATACATAAACACTAGAAGTATAGTTGAGCGAAGGTTTCGCAATAAACACAGGAAAAATCCCGGAACAGCGAGGGGTAACTCCTGACAACCGAGATTCTTCCCACAACATTAAACAATCGTAACGCAAGCGACTTAGTGAAAATTCATGTACTGAATGCCGAAATGAATAAATAAGCTAAATAGCCCCGACAGTCAAAAATAATCGCGACAGTAATTAATTCAATGAAATTAAAACCGTTTGATTTAGATAATAATTTTCAACGAAGATTGCACACACCGTATACTACATTACTATGGAACGAAATACGGAGAAGAAAATGGTCTTCGATCTTTCGCAACAGAAAAGTAAAAGGAACGGGACAAAGTGAAAAAGAAAAACTGTTTCAATATTTCAGGTGTGAAAAAAGGGCCCACCCCTACAACCGTCATTATTCTTCCGGCATTCGTTTTCTGGCGCCGCCCAACTTTAGATATAAATTGCACGTTGTGTCCCGTTGCTTAAAAATTATAAAAAGTAATAAATAATGAAAAAAACACCGGACTAACGAATAAAATATAACCACATATAATAGAATCAGCGCGCATAACAGCTACAACAGCAACTGGCACTGTAAAAAACGAAGGTTATAAAAATAAATGCAGATACCTTAATAATTGTGAGAGAGTCCAAACTATTATTTTTTGTTCTCAACTAACCGACGTTAATGTGAGTAATCGGAAAATTATGCGATCTTGAGAACAGTAAGAATGAGCGTAGCGGTATATTACAATTAATTCGGGACAAGGGGCACATTTTACTAACGAGGTCTCTTTTATGACTTGAATATCTTCTACATTCATCATTATTTATCAGAGGGCTGCTTTTCCAGAGTCTTGTTTTGAATTCAAATTGATCGAGTGAAACATTGACAGATTATTCGCCTGTCATAGGCTTCAGTGTTCCTGCCTTCTAAAATCCGATAGAACCTTTTTTTTCCCCCAGTCGATGTAAACTTAAAATTGAGTTATCTGAAATTGGGCGGGTTTGCTCCACCTTATTTAAGTTTGGAAGGGGGTGGGTTGGCACGATCTTATAAAAGTTTCACGGTACACCAGCCGGTATTTTACACCCCCGTGAACTGTCCAAGTATTGCCCCTATGCAACCGATCTCGTAATGAATATAGGACACAACAAAAATAGGACTTTATACATAGAAATATCTCTACGTGCAGTATTAAATAACGACTAGAAACTAATCTAATATATTAAATTTAAAGTCTGGTACTACATTCGTCCGTACGCGATTAGATTCGTATTTATTAAAAGTCGTTGGGTTGTCTGTTGGGAATGCGCCTCACGTGACATGCGTCAGTATGGTACATGTGCGTGTGCCTACCCTGTTAAGGCGGTAACCGGGTTGTCAATCGTGATATTCTCAACAGGTATTGTAATTCCTCAGTTAACACGTGCACTGTTCATGTAACAATGTAGTGTATTGATGGGTAATTGTTTATTGCCCCATTTTCTTGCCAATAGTAAACTTTTTTCTTTGACGTGACTCTTCATCCACTTTCTGACACATTTTATCAAAGCATTATTTTAGTTCGAATTTTATTAATTTTGCGACCCATATCAATCATCATGTCTTGTTCATACAAGAAAACGTACATTATCATCACAGATAATTGTATCATATCAAACATCATTCACACATGGCAACCGGAAGGGAGAATAGAAAAAATGTATATAAAATATCTCGGTTTAGCTTTTAAATTTTTTTTCGAGTAATTTTTTTTGAAGTATTGATTACAATAAAAGGTACGACAGGAGGCATGTGTTTCTCCTCCAAAGAACTTAGAAATCCTTATCGTTCTACTATGCCTTATATTAGAGTGGCCATATTTACATATATTATTGATTTAAGATATTTGCTTCAAGTTATACGGGTATTTGGAATATCATTACTCTTGCAATTTTCTGCCAACGGGCGAGTGGGGACAGAAAATTGCAAGCCCGATGAAAATATAATTCCTGCAAATCGAATTAGGTGAGGTGATGAACCAGTGATTAAACATTTGAATTAACCAGTCGAGGGTGATAACTTTTACAGCAAGTTTATCGATAAATTTATCTATCGATCACAATCGATTTATGTCTTGTCTGTGCAATCTAGGTGGGCGAAATGATGTGATATAAAGTTAGGAAATATTTTTGTTCTATTATTTGTAGTGCTAAACTCCAAGAAAAAACAGGAAATTACTGAACGATATATTACGAAATTAAGGCGGGAGGTTTTACGATAGCATTAATTTTGCTCCTGGAAATAATTATAAGCTAGGTAATTAAATTACAGGTCAATCAAAACAGGATACAGTAGAAAAACTCAACATCGTGTTTTTCAGTCTTCGGCCATTTGAGGAATGATATCATGGAACGTTCTCGTCCAACGCCTACCGATCGCTTTTTCAATCAACATTCGGTAGGAATATGAGATCGAACATTGGCAAATTAATATAACATCCGGATGCCCGCAATTTCGGCGAAATTAATTTCGTCCAGGTGTCCTCCACGCGGTTCATTCCGACTACTTGATATGTCTTTAAATTTAGATTGTAGATAATCTAATCGAACCAACCGACCATGTCGATGGATGATTACTTCTAAAATTACATGTTTTAAATTGTTGTACTTAATAAACAGTAACATAAATTGAAAAAAATATTTAGTCTCAAATCAGTATAATTTAATTGCATAATAGAATAGAACTGTATTAGTGGCAGGCAATTAATATCATGTTCCATTAATAGATGCCAATTAGTAACACTTATCGCTAATGTAATCTGTTATTATTGTGTTATGTCACATTATTCAAGTAAGGACAATATTAAAACCGATATTAATACTTTTTTTCTAGTACAATAAATGATGAATGAAGAAGAGATGATGAAACACGTAAGGATAAACAAGTTATCTAGGTGGGGCGATTGTAAAACTCGGCGCGAACCGAAAGTAATTTGAAGACAAACCCAAGTCGCGGTAGAGTCAAGCGCGCTTGTTCCAACTTCTAGGGACTTTTCAATTGTCTCACTCTCTCTCTCTCTCTCTCTCTCTCTCTCTCTTCTCCTTCTCTCTCTGAGGGGACAAAGTTTGACTTACGATCTGTCCCGCGGTCCTCTGATACACAACTCGGCTTCTTCCCCAACTTTTCAAGTACCCCATACTCCCCCTCCCCCGTTTGAAATCCTAATGAATGGCACCGCGGCAACGGCCACCGATAAACGAGCCTAACTTACAGCGGATGCGGAAGAATAAAACAAAGAAAGGTTGACGCGAATTCCGCAGAAAGAATTGCTAGAAAAGAGTGAATACTGTAAACTGGAATTGTGTTAGCGTTGGGCGAATCCCCATTACGACGTCTGAGCGTAGCTGGGTAACCGTCGGGATAAGAGAGCGTCTCGGCTCGCGGTCCTAGAAGCCATCATTGTAACAAGGAATGCTCCCCTAGCCCAATACTAATTCCTCCGCCTCACAGTGAAATTCCACCGAGAAACCTTCAAATGACGGGTACTTCACTACATTTCTGGAATGAGCGATTCAAAGTCCATTTTGGTCCTGAGCGCGACAAAAGTTGTTCCCGCTTTAAAACAATCAATTTTCAAATCAATGGAAAATACCTTTCTAACATACTCTCTCCAATATTCATAACAAATAGCCACTGTGTGTGTTATTCCTTAAAAAATCTTGTTCCGAACATAATTTTTTTTGCTCCACTATCTTTCTTTCAGAGAATGAAGTATCTCAGGCCTAGAAACCTAGTCGGTTCCCCGTGTACTGTATTGCCTGTAAATATAGAGTTTTATGTTCCAATGTAACAATTCTTTTCAAAAGTCAATTTCAAAACAATTTAAGTTTACAGTCGTCAATGATCTGTTATATTATAAAAAGTGCTAATACAAAAGAACGTCGTTCCCATAAAAATGGGTAATTTAAAAATTCGGTATTTACCCCACCAAATGTGGAGTGTCATTGAGTATAAAATACGGCCAGTTTTACAATCCTCGAAGAGATCATAATTGCTCTGATCTAAATGTTGGATGAGTGGAATTCCGACATATACGAAGCGATGTCCGTCTCAGTCAGAATGTATTCGTCACTTCTTATCGCCGAACCCTATTCTCCTTAATTATGGTATCTGAAATTTTTATAGCTGTACGGTGGACGTTGTTTAAAAGAGTTCCTTTTATTTATCGTAGATTTCGTGTTTTTTTGTCTCCTCTCGCTGGTTTGGTCTTTTCCAAGACCGGTTTCGTCTGCTCGCCATCTTCAGTAGCGGTCAATTGTACTTTCTTATGACAAGTTATTTAAATATAATCGATTCATATTTAAATAATGGTCATCAAAAGAATTCAGATGCACAACTGCGCTAGATCTAAGTTATTTTATTGTGCATATCCAACTATATTTATTTCTAACATAAGAAATGCTTCATTTAGCGCTAGTCTTTACACGCAGCGTTCACGCCGTAGATGGAACTCAAACTGGAGTCCGAATTATCCGTATCGGATTTTACACTTGATAGTATTAATTCAGCCGAAAAATAATTAGTAGATGGCGGGGGTTTGTTTTCTGACTCGCTTTACAATTAGTGACGTGTGTTTCTGTGGGTATTAGTAATGGCTCCGTTATGGAATTATATTAATGCCCCTCGCCATTTTACTGCAGGTCCATCTGTGCTAAAACTCCGTGTGATGGCCCCGCAGGCCGGTTCGGTTTGCGCTCGTTATTGCTGTCACTGTGTATGACTAGAAACAATTTCAAAACAATTGCGCGCCCTGTCACATTAATTTTGAGCTTAAGCGGTATTAACGGCTGTTTGCATTAGTGGAAAACTAGCTATCCCGTCATGTTAATTGTCTTCAGTTCGAGTAAAATTTCTAATTACTAAATAATTCCTAAAAACTAAAAAATTACTAAATAATTTCGCTATTAATTGAAGAGAACAATTTATTACAGATAAATCCACCTCAACAGTTACATAGATGAGCTGTTTCCATCCCTTATCATTCTCAGTTGTTAATAACAGCCAAAACTTCTTTTACTGTCCAGATCGATCGACGACCCCTTTAACTACGGTGGCGTACCACATTTATGTAAGATTTTCTCATTTTTCCCTGGTCGGACAAATTCGGAGGTGTAGGGAGTCGATTTAGGCGGACGGTAATGATTGGCGGTCTCTTTGGGATTCCGACCGTTCACTTTACATTCACCTCGGGCCCGCTAACAACAGCTATCTGGCGGTTCACTTCCGAACAACCGTTCAAATTGCACTTTCGCCTTTTTTATTTTCCGCCAAAGCGCCCTCAATTTTGTCCATTACCGTTCGCACTATTATTGAAACGTGGTCCATAAAACGTTATTGGTCATTCTCCGGGAAAGTGGCTGAAGTGTAGGTCGGGGAAAAATCAGTTTACTGTTTAAGTATTAAAGCTCACTTACTGTTCTTTATCTGTTGAGGGATATAAGCCGGCAGAATGTGAGTACTTTAAAACGTTATAGAAAAATAAATGTGTAAATATCAGTTAAGTATTTACAATTTGCTTCCACGAATTAAATAATCGTAGAGCATTTCGTATCGTAGCGTTTTTGCTAAGAAAATAACTTTCGAGAATACATAACAGAGTTTTATGATGATCAAAATGTTAAAAGGCGTAATATTTCCAAAAGTAAGGTAGTTTATTATGCTTCGATGTATCAACTACTAATACATTTTCTAAAACAGAAGAGAAACGTATATAAATAGCTGACAAAAGCTTATTGGAGTATATTAACTCCTCTCCTGACCAGTTCAGTTCGTAATTTAATGAAAATTTTCGCCTCCCATATTTAGAAATACAGAATGGAATAATTAATCTCCAATAATTAAACAACATGTATTTTCAATATAATCTGGATGACAATTTAATTTGTTCCGGTTTCAAAATGTTAAGAGCCAATAGCCAATAGTTATTGGAATTTCTTAAAATTGGAGCCAGAAACAAATTGTGGACGGGGCCGGTGTGATTGGCCTCCGGGCGTAGTAATACGGTCACTTGATACTTCGGCCCGATTTGTTTTTGCGAGCAATTTTTCTTCTCGCGTGTCCCCCGCCGACCGGTGTTGTGTTACGCGTCTTCCCTGACAATTGGCGATGTCTCGTATTACAGAGCGCCGCCTTCCCCGAAAGCATTATTCACAGCCAACTTTCATCCGAGACCAGGCTCCCGATACGACCGGTTTCGGGGACCCTCCCCGCGCCCACTGCCCCCTATTCCCCCTTTCTGAACCCCGTCGGTCTTTTCTAATCCTATCAATTGAACAACGAAGTAAACAGATAACCGAATCATTAATTGTGAAAGGCAAAACCTGTGCAAGGTACAACCTATCGAGGGAAATTCTATTACATGCATTTCATTTGTCATATTTGTTACTCTAATTTAGTCTTGAGTGATTCTTAGAATATTTAAATAAAATACAAAAATAGTTTACAGATTTCAAACTTGGAGCATTGGGGGCAAATTAGAAAAGGGTTTTGCAACATTTATATTGTGCTATTTGTAATAATTAAAATTATTTTCCATCTTACATATTCTAAAAAGGCCAGAGAACATCAACCCATAGCTTGTTTTAAATTCGTTACAGACACTGCCCATTGAAGTATTATACTTATAGAGCTTATTAGAAATTGAAAAAAAGATATTAAAAGATACTATTGAGAGCTTTAATATTCAAATTCCCCCTCTGGTGCGTCCCTTTGATCCAGTCTTATCCGAAACCTAATAACAGGTTCAACTCTTAAAGGAGCAAATAATTCTACGTCTCAGGCCAATTTATTTAATAATGTCCCCGTTAATAATTTGCACATTGAAATAAGGTCTTTATCTTCCAATACTGTGAGCCGACATCTAATCCAATCCTGAGTGATCATTATCGAGTTATCATTTCGAAAAAGCGTCGTGGACAAAAACAGACGGCGGTCCACGTTGCAAACGGGTTCACCCAGGTCGCGTACCCGTTCACATAAATTTATATCCAATTTGAAAAATGTAAATGGTTGTAAAACTGAAAGTTCGAACCGATTGACCAATTACAAAAGTTCTGGGGGAGGCTTTGAGAGATCCGAATTTTTCTGCATTTGTGAATGAGAAAAGTTTGGCCGCTGAAGGTGGTCGCTGGGATCGATCGGGTTTAACATGAAAGGGAAAAAAGTCTTGGCTTTTCTCTTCGCTAGAATAAATTGTCCTTCGAGATATTCGGATTAAAGTTCCTGAATTGAAGCAAAAAAAGTTATTAAAGACTGTTCACGGTTTTTGATAAAAAAAATTAACACAAACTCAAAAATAAGTTCATCAAGTGGCAAGCACTACACAAGAAGTAAAACACGTTTCAAAATTTGAATGATCCATAAATCGTAACAACCGAAAAACGTTATTTTAAATTTGTTTCTTATCATATTATAGTTACTTTGTTTGTAGTTACGATCATTGTAATAAACAAGTAACATATATATATATTAGGCTGCCCTTCTCTTCATGAATGTTACAATGAATTAAATGAAACGCAACTCCTTAGTGAGTTATACTTTATTTTATCAAACGTTCCAAACAGAAACCCCTGTACCAGCAGTTCGGAGAGCACAATAAAAACTTAGTTATGGTCCTTTTCATCCGGGAAATATCTTAGGAAAGGAAGAGAGGTTATGAGATATTCATGAGGAAACCTCTTCTTAATTGCTTATCGTAATTAGTATTATGCATTTATTGGTTCTTTCTTACGATTATTGCGCTCGGACGCATTTTCCAAGTAAAAGTGACTTTCTCCAGCTGCCAGACGTTTTTCTTTATTAATGTAGATTATATTATTCCAGTCACGGTCCCTGGATTTCTAATTGTTGTACAAATGAATCACAATATCATACGTTCTCATGCAACTGCATAGTCGTGTCTTCACATGCTAATTTATTAACAGCGAATAGCTATTACTGCGATAAGCTTTCAGTACTAGACGCGACTGTAATTAATTTGCCCCTATTTTACTGACGTATCTTGCATCCTCAAAGCTACAATCGGCCATTTATTCAAAAATATCCTCCTAACGAGGATAAAAGTGATAAAACCAACCTGAGTAACAAGGAATAAAAAATTCAGTCATATGTTATTAGAAATAATTAGTGAAATTACTTCGTTAAAAAATCAATATTTAATGAAAAATAAATTGTATTGGCCAAAAAAGTATTTGCAATTTAATAATCCTCTTAAGAAAATAAAATACAGTAAAATTGAAACCTCCCTTATTAAAATGATAATTCCTTCACCCAGTTCCAGGTTCCAGGATTATTATGAATGATTTCCTTTTTAAGAATTAGAAAATGTTACATTTTTAACTACCTACTACTTTAATAGACTAAGGTCTCATATTTCAATCAAGTATAACCATAATTCATGTTATTATGGCACTACTACTATAATAAAAGTATATTTTAGCATGTTTGTAAAGATTTTAACCCTAGCATTTTTGTTGCGAATGAATACATAATCGTTGGCATTTAAATTTCAAAATATTCCGTACCTATGTTGTGAATTGTTTATGTTGTTAATAATTCAGGGCTGGCTCATGCGGCCGACTGAGGGGATGACAGGCGGGATGCCGGACTGCCCGCTCGGCTCGCTTTTCACCATGTCCATTCTTTTCACCCCCACCCGCAGGGAAATAACCGATGAGCCCATAAATTAGTCAGCGAAATATAAATCGGGGCTCGGTCGGGTATATTTATTTCATTTTCAAAAAAAAAACGCCCGGATATTTTATTTTCTGGAGCAGTCCAGGATATCTCCAGAGTTACAGTTGCGAAATATTAAAACCTTAAATAACCCTACTCTATTCAAATACCGATTAACGTATCCGTGAAACGAACATTACCGCAGAGAGATAATCAACTCAACTTCTTTTAGCCAAGAAGAAAAACGTGTTTAGCTTACTACCCGGTAGCATAAAACTATGTCCAATTCCAAAACTTATTCTAACCCCAAATTTTCAGTCTTTTTTCTCCAGTATTTCTGTAGTATTATTTTTCTATTATTATTTTAGCTATATACAAAACGCGCTTGACAGACCTTCAGATGTAAATTTTTCCGTAATGGAACGTTCATTACAAACTCTTCAAACCAGAACCCGTTTTAGAAACAGTTTTATCGCCCAATGATTTTTTAAACGCTCAAAAGACAAGGCTGAAAGATCTCAGAAACGCTCGGAGCTTCTCTAATGCGAGGCAGCGCATGGGTATGCGGCCGTTAAACCCTTCGGATGTTTCTCGGGGCGCAATTAAATTTTACAACTTATCGCCGGTACAGCGATGGTGCCGCCTCCGGACTTGATGACAAAGTCGCAGGAGTTATACGCGGCATTATAACGCGGCCTCGGCCTCGCCCATTTCCTGACAAGTTGGACGTAAATCGGCGTGTAGCGCGAGAGAGCTGCTGGCTCGAGGCTTTCACTCCGCCCCTCATTCCGAATCGTCGGCCTCGCCCTTAACCCTGTTTTTGTAGTGATTTACGCCGCTTGCAATTAAATCCGGGCCCCGCTCTGAGAAATAACCAAGCCAGAGTTGTTAACAATTTTAGCCTCTCTCACCGGAGACGTTTGGAATATGATTTCTGTCTCGAATTTATTTACAAACTCAATGCCGTTAATGTCTCCTTCAATTTCAACAGATTTACAAGTTAGTTGATCGTGGTTTAAAAGACAAATAATGCAAAATATTGCTATGATTCTTATCAAACCCTACAAGAATAAAACGTTTAAAAAAACTTTCCTTTAGTAAAAAGTAAAAAAAATACTGCTTTTAAGAAATACTTCATACTGATTAAACTTATTTGTACGTACTAACTATAATTAAAAGTAAGAGTTTATTGGCGTTGAGATAGGTTTCCGGGGAGGATGAACGCCAAGGTAGTTTAATCTTTATACCTCGTGATTTTTACGACTCTAGCTCAACTGATGACAGCGAAACGATTGTACTTTTAATAACGTAGCAGATGTTATCGACCTTTTTCATTTAATTTTCATATCCATTCATGATGTAAATTTTATTTGGTGGCATATGTTACTCACAGGATAGAAAGCTTGGCAAATTCCTTGCTGGCAGCAGCCCTAGTCTTAAAGCGAAATAGACAGGCTTGTGAACGGGAGGGGCGAAGAAATCCCGCCATCTGTATGGGGGTGGGGATTAATTAATTTAGGATAGGCTCCAGTGATCCGAGAAAGCGGCAGAACCGATTAAAATTGAACCGAGCGATAGTCAGGATACAGAAGAGGGAGGCATTACCGATGCATCTCAAAAGTGCTATTTTCATGATATGGTAGGCTTCCCAATTGAATTAATAACATTTATACCATTTATTTTTGTTGTTGCCAATGCCCGATCACCAGGCCGTATGATGTATGCTAATTCCGGGCTAGTAATTACTCCGGGAATTCGACCAATGACCTCTGTCCATCCCGCTGTGGACACTCGTTTAAATCATCCCTCAGAGTTTTACGACTGTGGGAAGAGCCGAACGCTTTTTCAGCTCTCGGTTTAACAGTCGTCCCGTAACGGAACCTCGAAATTTACAGCGCGAAACGACGATGTAATCTGGATTCCGTGTGAGAGGCACGTCGTACGTCAGCAACCAGATCTCTCCGCTAAGAAATTATTCTCTCCCTACGTTTTGGATGTTAATTCGTTAACAAAAGGGGGCGGGGGGTCGTCCTGTGTGCGGAACCGGGGGCGGACGCTTCGGCATTGCCGAGATCGATGAATATTCATGATGCGGTCGGGGATAGGACGGTATCTTCTGGCGGCATGAGAACTGGCGGTCTACGGAGCGAAAGCGTTCATTAATAAAAGCGGTCACTTAGAAGAATCAGAATTACCACCCTTTTACTTATGAAAACGTTTTGCAAGAATAATTTTACCGGACGTACTCTAAGGCGCCGTGAATAGAATTATTCTCTAATGTTGGCACGTTCGTAAATTTCGGATTAATTATAAGAACAATGCCGGGGCGGAATATATTTTCTCTTTAAGGTAACGTTAATTACGACGCGAGCCAATAAAGTTTTATTGTTTTTAATAAAAACGGATTCTTTGTGAATATAAAATGAAGGTAAGAAGATGATTAATCTGCTGCAAGCTTTAAGGTGAATTGAGTTCTTAAAATCCTCCTAATTGTTCAAGAGGGGTGAGTCGTTGATTACAGTACCTCTTATTCGTCAGCTTCAAAATTATTTTTAATTTTAGTTAAGGGAAATAATCATGTTTTATAACGTTCTAATAATACTACTTACTCATCATTCCGACATACTGAAACAGACGATTCTGAATATGAAAGATATTTGTTTTTTAGTAAAATGGGCATAATATTGTTTATTTTAAATGAAAACCAGGCACGTAATAGGACAATAATAAATTCCGCTGCGGCGTTAGCAATCTTTATGCGTTAATTATCGCGTTAATTATGTCGTTCTCACATATATTTATCCGTATTATTCAGAGGACGTGTCTTTCATTTGTAGATTGTAAATTAGGCGCTATTTGAATTTCAATGATTGCCAGAGCCAGATTGCAAGGGAACTCTAATGTCTAATGGTAGTCAATCTCACTTTCATCCCGGTCGTTTCATTTGTTGAGAACATATATTTTTGTTTTGTATTTTCGTATAGATATAATAATTCACATGAACTCACTTTTCACTACAGTTTTATTCCATCGTTAATTACGATCAATGGTCCCAGAACATTCTCTAGGCTACAGAGTGATTCGGGCAAACGTTCATTCCGTTCGCTCAGTCTTTCAGCACCTTTGATTCCATATGTAATATATATATATATATATATATATATATATATATATATATATATACATATAATATACAATTATTATAACTTATAACTTATTGTCCATGGTAACGGCCGGATTCGTAACGCCGAACCAATAAATTATTGCCTTTTATGAGGTGAATGGAACAAGTTTTTTTAATTTACAAAAGATGTAAGACATTTTATGGAAGGCACTGTAATAATAAATTAACAATTAAGTTCCGGTAATTAAATTGATATTAATAATAATTTACCCGAGACTGAGCAAGTATTAATTTACTGATGGAATCCTGCTGAGGATGGTGACAAGTGAAAAACAAATCACCGAGTGGAGAAAATCAAAGAGTGATGATATTGCAAATAATTTTCCATTTCTTTGGAAAAGAACGGAAAGAAAATTCTTTCGAAGAAAGCTAATACAAGAGGGAGTTTTAATATCTTGATATACCCGAGTTAAATTTAATTTTAATCTATGTTTTCTGCTCACCCGTACATGATACCTTATTTCAGCTTTTCTCCTCAAGATGGTACATCGAAAGGGTCGAAATTAATTCTTCGATTTACGTTCGGGCCCTATGACGGAACACGTAAAGTGTATAGTGATCCTAGGCCGCAAAGGCTGTAAAGTTGAAAGCGATATGGGCCGATATGGGGAAACGAAGTCAAATTAGAGGAGCTATCAAAGAAGGCTAAAAGTTGGTGCGTAAAGGGCGGAAATTAATTATTAGGCCGATGCACTGTCGATCGGGAGGTCAGAGCCGGCCGTTTAAGAGGCATCGGGCGCCGTGTGAACTGAGACGGGAAAGTGTGCCGCGGACAGCCCGCCCCGACACTCTTTTCTCTTCGCCGAAGAGCCTGCCCCATTTTTATCACTTGACCCCGCCGTTACTTATCGCAGCTATCGAGACCGTAAAATATCGTCAACCAGTTTTACGTTACGATGTTGCAGGAATTCTCTTATCCGGTTAACGCTCACGGGCAGTTAAACTTTGGAGAGGAATAACTTTTATTGTCGGAATTCGGGTTAATCACTCGTATTACTTTTTATAACAGGCGAACGCTCAAATTGTGCTAATTTTTATCTAGTCGTGTTACTAAAGAGATAACTATTATTATCGAAAGTATAGTGCAAATTTTAAATAAGAGTACGAAGAGTAAAGCTCTATAGTTCTATCTTAGCAGGCTGAGCGTACATTCCATTACGTCAGTAATCTATTTATAATGGTATCATATAGGTGCATAGCCTTAGTTTTACAAAGAGATATTTAAAGCGTTGACGCAGTACTGCGAAATAAGAACGAAATTGGGCACACCGAGTATAATGACCGTAACCTTAGTAATCGCCGGTTTATTAAAGAAATGAATTTGTGTATTTTAGCTCTGTTCAGTCAGTTGCTAATTACAAAAATGATAATTAAGTTTGCTAATTGTTGTGCATTCGATGAACTATGGACTTGTAATAGGCGTTTTAACAGCTTTCGCCACCGGAAGTTTTAATTGGCGCTCCGCCTTCAACAACATTCATTTTTGCACAATAACTTCGTTCACGAGACGTTGGACACAATACAAGTCGGTTAAACGCAGACATTCCAGAAAATTTCGTTGTATATACCAAAAATTAGACAACGGTCAGAAAATCAAATAGGGATTACCCTGTACTTATGGCAGTACTCAAAACAAATTACAGTGGTGCTTATATGTTTAATAGTACCGGCAACACAATTCAGTATAAACGGATCTCAGATACGGATATCAGATTAAACGGTAATGTAAGAAAAACTTGTTGGATTAACAAGGAATACGAATGATATTTTTGTTAATCTTTCCTTCAAAATTAATATTAAAAATTAATATTTTTTGCAAAGTATAAATGTAGGTTTTGACGAATGAAACGACGTTAGATGTCTTCAGTTTAGTTTGCCGTCCTCAGCGAAGCTGCTATTCCGTAGTTTATGAATAGCAAATGAACCTTTCCTTCTCGACAATAAAGTACGCTCGGAAGGTCACTCCTCGAAGCGAGAAACTTCATCGAATACACAATTCTTGTCTGTGCAGCGTTCTCTTGTCTTACGTCAAGAAGGGCCCCTCTGACGGAGAGGGGTAGGGGCGGACGGGAAGGGTTTAAGTGTGCGCAGCAGGTTTTAGTATGAGGGCTAACCCAAGATAAGGGAGGACAGTTTGCGAGGACTGCGTCCGTTAGATAAAAGGCTGGGAGGAGCGCCCTGTGAACAGGTCCTTGTATTCCTATGCTTGAAAGGATACCGACCCGCGCCCAGATAACCATGTTCACTACACTACTAGCATAGCTCTCTCCACAGTCGTAGAACATAAAACTGGGGCCTCTTGGATCGGCATTATTTATTGGCAAATATATTCCGGGTATTTATGAGCAGTAGTAAAGCTCCGGTGGTTTCGATACAGGCCCCCAGATTCATAAATCTGTATTATTTATGTCACGAATAAGGGGATATAAATAGTGAAATGATCACAACCTTCCTATTAAAGAAGGGTACATATTGGATGAATGGAGCCCATTTGCGAAAATTGTTCTGCATATATTGGCCTTTACGAAAATATTTCCCCTATAATTCAAGAAATACCCATAGATAGCTACATATTTGGTGCATACCTATTAATATTTCTTTAATAGGTAATTCTTTAAGTTATCTCGAAAAGCTTTTTGCAACGAGAAGTATTTGAGATAACTGGTTTTAGAAACAGAATATAAACAAAAGTCACACTTTTCTAGCAAAGAACAGGTTAGAATATTTATTCCTTAATATATTTGCGCCAGGTTTCTGCAAGTGTTAAAAGAACCTTTTTACAAGAATTTTTAATGTTGACCTTCCTTTCAGATAATACCTTTAAATCTAATACGGTATTGATGCGGATTATAAAGGACAATACCTGTGATTCCCGCATCAAAATAAATCCGATTAAAGCAGTGACGAATTATTCGCGAGCCGCGGCAACCCCAGGCATTTTTTCGTCCAAAGTTTATTTACCGCTGTTGACCTCTTAATAACCACAATGGCAGCTGGTTAACTAAAATGAAGAATAAAATTAATCTAAATTTTAAAAATTACCAAAATAACCCGGTTAATTATAACGAGGACATCGGATTTGCAAATACTGGCACATTCATGACACATATGTGCAATACGAATATCAAACGTAAATAAATAGGTTTCCAGCTGTTTTCGTTTTAAACGTGATGTCTAGCAAAACATAGGAATACCATTGAATCTCCAAATCACCTAGCGTGACTGTCGGGTCTTGTACCTTACAATTGGCGTATTATTAGACCCATAATTGACTTTTGGATTGACATTCCAGGGAGAAAATTGCTATATAACGGGATCTCCTGAAATTTCACAGCCTAAATTAATTTAATATTATGCGGTTTGGTTCTGCTTGCATTTTACTGATGGTATCCCACAATTCGTCCCTATATTCATCGAATGATTGTTCTTTAATAACATCAAAGCCTCAACTGATTTAGAATAGTATTTAAAATAACTACGCATGTAAGTATTCTCTATATCGATTTCGAATCGATTTAGAAATTGATGAATGAAACAGTTGTAAATTCTGTTTTGAACGAACTGATTTAGAATAGATGGTGGCAGTAAAAGTCCTGACTGAGTTAAGCGTAGACCCGAAGTGGGTTGACCCAGACCTCGAGTACCAGAAATCGGTTGGCTCCGATATCTCCTCATTCATCTCCCTATTACAGCCCACACATCTTCATTTTTTATTACGCCGCCCAATTCGTTTTCACTCATTTTCGGTATTCCCGTATTTATTTCCAAAAGTCTATCACCAATAATGTAAACACACAATAAAGGGTAAACAATAATTAAAAATTATAAAACAGTTCCGCTCATCCGGCGTACGTTCATAAACTTTCTTAAGTGCTTAACTCGAGGAAGAAGCAAAGGTAAAATTAAAAATGACTCTACTGCACTTATTCAATCGATATTTGTAATAATATGGGAACATACATGTATGCATTTTTAATTGATGTGAGATTGAATTGCTACTGAAATATGCTTTCATTTATAACATCGAGAGATATTACTTCAGCATTTCCCTCTGTTAATAAAACCCAGCGGGAAAATGCCCGCGAAAACAAAATCGGGAGAACAAAAGTCCTTTTAACAAAGAATTGGCCTTAAAGGGAAATGTATAAATGAGAATTCTGTAAATGAATTTATGTTCTAAATGGAACTGTGGATTCGAGAATGTATTCGATTAAAATACAAACCGCAGGCAGGAAATGATTCGGATTTCATCGAATATTTCTTTGTAAATTTAAATTTATAACCTACCCTAGACCACTATAGACTGTAAATTATTGTTTTGTGCCGTCCAATGGATTTCAACCAGAGCTCTAAAAATACGTTGGCTCTCGATATTTTGCAATTAATGCATTATTCATAAGAAGTTTCATATGATGTGTTTTAATGAATACTTATAATGTGAAACTTTCAAGAGTGGGTTGTAACAGGAGGCAATTAATCAAGATTAATATTTTACACCTTTGAAATTATTCTCAGAGATATAGTCCGTGAAAATTCTCGAGAAATTGAAATTCAAATACACGATTTGCTGCAGTTCCGTAATAAAAAATTGGATCATTTTGCGGAGGTGGAACAAAAAACAGGTCGTATGTTCCATAGAGTGAGGTGCACAATATACTACTCATCTGACCTAGAAAGTTTAAAATCGGCCACGAATGCAGCTCTGGCGGCTATCCGCTATTTATAAAAGAAAGTATGGTCGATTCAAAAGGTATGGTAATTACCTGAATACTGTCTACAACAGGCTAGAATTTCTTTTCGTCCAACTTTATACCACAAGGTAAAAATTTGACTCGGTGTTTCTCACTGCTCCAATTTACTCAAAAATGCATTTCGGTAAAGATTAAGTGTAGAATATATAAAACACAAGATTCAACCATTTGTTACGCACTTGGTTAGACATGTTGAAACAAATTTATGCAGAGATTGATGGAAATAAGTGGGTCGAATGGGCGAAAATTGCCAGGCAAAGGTTGGTTCCAGTACCGGACTATTGGATATAATACAGCCTAGTGATGGTTGAAAAGATTCATTCGGCTTGAGTTTATTGTTTTAAGCTATTGTAAGAGTTTTTACATATCGAAATTTGATACGTTCTTCATCGAAATATCAGTATAATAATTACACTTTATTTCAATTTGTATAGACCCGTAAGGTAATATTTTAATTAACCCACGGTTTTTGTGTCGTTCTTTATACTTGGACTTCATTAACATCGTTATTCCTGTTTACTTTCTTTCTTGGGCAGCCAGATCGGCAAACGTACGAAAGGAGCCGAAAATTCTTTCAGAATTATTACGAGCCCTGTAGGGATGATTTTAGAGCGCTAAATATATACCCGGATTTAATCTAACGATTTAAATTAATTTCGAGTTATTTTTGACGGCGTGGGTCAGTTTGGGGTCCTGAAGAACCGAACAACGTAATCTGATAAATCGTATTCATAAAATACTTTCTGTTTCGAATAGACCTTACCTTTTTGGGACGTACATCCTCCTCTGCCTGAAGAGGGCGTCCATGGCCCTGGAAGTCGTGCTCAGACACTGGTCTTCGATGGTCAGTCTCATCTGAAGTCAGGGTCTATCCGAAGAGAGTCCCGGCGTTCGTTATATCGTGGACGATCGCAATAGAATTTTTAAAAATAGTAATTAATAAATAAAGTCCGCAGCCGGTCGATCGAAAACAGGGTCGTGGAGGGACGGGCCCACCCGTATGTGCTATGCGGACTCGTTCTAGACGTTGTCAGCGCTCTGTAAACAACTCGTCTAGAATGGTTTTCGGAGGAGCGAAACGGTCTGAGAGGAGGCCGTGCCTGAACTGAGCGGGCGGGCCGCGGGCAAGACAGTAGACCCCGGTGGCAGGAGCCTCTTGGAGGGAGAGAACGGCGCATGCCCCACCCCACGCTCCGTTTTACCAATCTACGCTTCCTTGCACCTCTTCAGACCCTTCTTCCAAACCCGACAATATGTCCCTATAGAGGAAAAGCAAATATTTCACCTAAAGACAAACTATAACTTTCACCGGCATGTAATACCCCCAATTCTAATATTGTCGCTAAGCCTCTCATACTCGTACTTGACTTTTCTTATCTAATTTCCCTTTACATACATCATCTCCAAGATATATTCCATTGAGCTTACTCTAGCTACAAGGAAAGAGCTAGTGTGGAACAAGTATTATAAATATATGGGATTAAACTGTGGCAGTTATATTCTTTAGCTAATACCAAATTAAATAAGCATTTTATGTTAATAAAACTACTAATAATCGTTTCTGTTAGTTCGTCTCTTAAGTGAAGCAAACAGGGCCTATTTTAATCCACGTAAATTAGAATATTAAACAAATAAACAGTCTGTCACATTGGACCTTATCTAGAGTTCTCCCTTATTATAACTTCATAATAGTTCTAAACAACTTGCATAGTCAGACTTTGTATAGAATCATTGTTGGTAAATTTTATGAACAGTGTTATTGCACATTGTTGGCAGGACTTGTTTTAAACTAAGTTCCCCAGTTGAGACTGAGTAATCACAGTATCTATTCTGTTCCAATTATAATTTATATATATATATATATATATATATATATATATATATATATTATGTATTAAAGATATAATAGTTGTAAAATTATAATAATTGTATTGATGAAGGGCGCGGGTAAATAAGAAACGTGCCGATACTATATCGGCATGCATTAATTATCTGCAGACAAATATCTACCAAAAATGTGTAATTAAAAGTTGCAATATAAAAAAGAAAAATTAACTTTGAAATGATTAAAAAATTATATTATGATCACACAATGTATATTTCATTCACCCAAACAAATGGAACCGATCTATCGAACTTTAATTGATGAAAAAATATACGTATATTTCACCTCCGAGAAAACTCTAATAATGTAAGTTCATGAACCCCACTGATGAAGACATCCCAAACCGCTGGGGTATTACGGTCGGGCCATTAGCGATATCACCTCCGTTTACCTTCCCAAATTACGAAGGTACAGTTAATTAAGAGTCCCAATTACTTATGCTATTTCCGCATGACGCATGCACCGCGTATAGTCGCACATGTTACAATCCGAACCATTGGTCGGGCGGAAAGTCCTAATCGATGTTGGGGCTGTTAATATTTCTTGCGCTCGGGGCAATCTGCGTCGGTGACCGCCGCTTGTACTCTACTGATGCGGCCGGCTCTTCATCGCCGAATCGTTGACGGGCAACAACAATGGACAGGGCGATGACCCGTGTTCTGTACGCGTGTATCGGTTTCAAATTAATAACAGGACGGTTGGGGGCCGCCTCCGCAACACCGACCCTCCGCGCTAACCGCCAATTTACGACCGGCCAAAATATTAAAAGCCCACTCTCGGACAGAGCTGATAATGGCCAATAATGACCTCGGTCCCGCAATTGGAGCTCCCCCCCCCCATAAAACTTTAGGATTAAAAATAAAAATTAAAAAATAAAAAGTGGCCCGAGTAATTATGACGTAGTAAGCGACTGTTTTGTAACTCTAAACCTGTTCTGGAGCCCGCCCCAGACAATTACTAGACGCCGAAAGCCATCTTCGGATGAATGAGTTACTGCGGAGAAGTGCTATCCCTCTTGTAATAACTGAAACCTACGTCGTTATAATTGACCTCAGCATTGAGGTTCTAAAACGTAGTATTCTCGAAATTAGGAGTGGGATGGGGTCCTGGCAATTTGCAATTTATTTTAATGTTCCTAACCAGAAGTGATGTTTCGCGATTACACGTGCTCCGAATATGCTACACCGGACATTTGTTATTTCCTTTGCAGTTGTTCTCAATTTACAATCAATAATTAATTTGCCACTTAATAGCTTCGCGCCTGCACTTTATTATTAGCGTAATCAATTAATACAAACTTTATTGATTACACACAGATGACATTGTAAAAATGTCAATGAGCTTTAATTTTTAGCTGCAATATACGCAACATTTATTTAATGGACTGGGGTGATTAATCACTTTTGACCAACATAACATTTATATTCAACATTTAAATATCAATTTTCTAACTATTGCTTCTCTTCTCCAACTATTGCTGGTTTGGACGCTAGTTTATCTGTGCAAGTGCACCCAACGAACTTTAGTTAAGTACATTTCCGGACCACCCTCAGGTCCGCTAGACCGCGCTAGGACGCTCAGGATTGCGCTAGTTTCACAAAAATTGGTCGTTGCACTTGCACCGATAAAGTAGTCACCAAACCAGCGAGAAGAGACAGAAACACACGAAATCTACGGTATTCCAACCCTTCGCAGACCACAAAACAGGTATTCTAAAAATTAAATCCTTTCAGAGTTTCTGTTAGAGACTACGTTGATATTATGGAGGTAGAATGTCGTGTTTGGGAATAAAGAAAGAAGAAATTTTGTTTTTTTAATATCGCAGTTTGGTCAGAAACAGAGGATGGGATAAAACAGTCAAGTGTGATGTTAGCTCAATTAGAAATGTTGAAGGCAGGTAGGAGTGTTATCGCTGCAAGTACTTCAGCAAGAGCTTGAAGAAAGTCCCTTTATACTTTGAGAAATACTTTCGCGTCCGCCAATTAAAGAGTTTTAAAAACTTCCATTACTTCTCAACTTTTTACTTCTCCATTTTAATCTTACAACTTTCAATCGGAGCTTACAGACAGGCTTGAGTGATTCACTTTCGCCAAACTGGCTAATTCATTTTTAGTTGAATTCCAATTTCGAATTTAGTTAAAGTCAAAATACTTGGCTAATGACCATTTTCATCTATATCATATATTAATTTTTAAAAATTAATAAATTAATATTTTCAGCTGTTTTTTTATTTTAAATTCAAGGCTTATCAGTTAAGCGTACTTTATTTAAATTGTGAAATAAGTGTACGATATATGTACATATTTAAATATAGTTTAGTCTATCGGCTATGACAGTAGACGTACGTGTATAAATATATTTATATCAATATACAAATCAAAATTTAACTACTTACAAACTCCGCTAACTATTCTCTTGTTAGAGTCTACTCCAACAGCTTAATAATGTAGGCGCTTAATTCGGGCAAGTAACCAAACTTGAAATAGGAAGTTGTTAATGGTATTGAGGAGATAAAGGAGCTACACGTGTTAACTGGACTAATTTGGCAGTCGTATGTGACCCCTCTTAAGTTACTTTGTCTTAAGTTACCGATTTCAATATTACTATTTTTATTTATATTTTGATTTAATATAAACCATCTTACATTCAATGTTTAGATAACTCTATGTTAGAAGAGTATATTAAAGGAATAATAAATGAGGTTCAAATACGTCAATGAGATGATTCAATAAATAAAATCATTCGTTTTTGCTAATTCGGTTTCAGACCATATTATTTAGTTTCGTTTGGATGTTGTATCACAAACGTTTAGATCACGTCAAAGGATGAATCTTTCTTTCCGTATCTCAGGATGAGGCAACATTCTTACATTTTTGGATTGTTGATTTCCCTCGTGTCGGACATGGCATCAGGTGGGAATATATATATTAGCTTCCTCTATTGAGTAAAAGCAGTATTTTTCCCTCTACAAACTGAAAGTAATACACCAACTAACAAACTTGCCAAATCGCTCATTATAATTGCAGTCTTAGTTTGTTTAAGATTTATTTGATTTTATATCGTGGAAATATAAATATTATTTACATACAGAATACCATAATTTGAGAAATGCTGTTGAGAGAGAGAGAGAATGAGAAAAATTGTTGGGCAAAAAAGTAGTTACTGCAAATTCCCAATACTCCTAGACATAATTATTATTTCATACTACAGGAAATAGTTGTTTAAGACCTTAATAAATGGAGTACGTATTAAATACTTTCCTTGTAAAGAAAATACACAATTTAAAAATTGTTATAACACAGGAACAGAAACTTGTCTGAAAACAAGCGCCTTCAGTCTTCTTGAGAAAGAATGAACTTTGGGAGTATGCAGATGAGGGTTTCTTCAGAGAAACCCGGTTGAGGCAAATAATTATAGTGAAGAGTGCTTGTTCAGTTAAATCAGCGTTATGAAATTTATTACGCTATGTTTTCATTTCCGCCGCCAACATCTAAATATTATTTCCAAAGTGAAATAAATTACACATTGATGGTACATCCCATCCGCATAATTATCACTAATACAGGCGACATATTTATTATTGGGAACGGACAAACTGTAGAGAATTGTAGCAAGGCGAGACGCTGGGATAATTTCCTTTTATCGGTTCCTCCCGTCGAGTTTTCCGACTGCGGACAGAAATAGAAGGAAATTCCCGTGAAAAAGAGAAGTGACAATCTAAGCGTGAACTATCAATTTGTACTGGGGCCGCCGCGTCGTCCTTGTTATGTAACGAGCGGGGCTCGTGCTCGCCGGAACAATCCAGGTGATGGTCATTAGAAAACAGAATTTCTTTTTTTTCCTTTTGTCGTAAAATACGGGTCTGCCAGTGTTTCCAATTGAAAAGCGTTTCAGATGTAAATGAAAGAGACGTGGGCTTATGGAAAATCGCTGGGCGATCTACTCTATTGTCTTACGCTCAATTGTTATTGAAAAATTTTTATTCGGCAACAATAAACTACACTTATTGCGAATGAATCTTGCGCACAAAGAACGAAGCGGTCTAAATTAAATGAGAGACACCGTAAATATCAATAGCCGTGCTTGTAACTGTTATTACTCTATTGGGCGAAAAAAGAAATGAGATGTTGACAGCTATGTGGATTGTAAACCACTTATAATGCCATATTATTACAGTATTGTTGGTTCAATTAAACTGCAGTAAGAAATAATAGGATGAAGTACTATTTTCCGATATACTGGGGTTGGGTAATTTAAGTGGTGAGAAGAAGTGTGCTTTCTTTTCCTGCGTTCTTCAGCTTCTTCAATTTTCATTCCCATTCACGTTTTCATTATTACAATTTCGCCGTACTGCAAAGAAATGGAAACCATCGTTGCGATGGTGAGGTCGTTTAATTTGTCGAAAGTTTCTCACCAATCAACGAATCGGAATATTGATCACTAAAACGCTTAGACGAGTGGAGAGGAGTTGAGCTTTCAAGGACTGCAAAGTTTTGTTAATAGTGAGTATCAGTAATGTTGTACTGAATCGCGGTTGCTCCAATGCCGATTCACGTAACGGCTGGAATTGTTTAATGCTATGAAATGCAAAGGTCGGGATGGAGGCTGGCCGGGTAAATCGTGCGAAACGCGGGACAGTGCCGCGCTGTGTACAGTTCAAGTCGAGCGCACTTCCAACCTCCAGCCTCCCGCGGACAGAGCCTCATTTCCTTCCCCTTCACAATTTCACCGCCGTTTTCACGTCCAATTTTTAAGAAAGAAGAAAGTTTCTCGCCGGGAAAATTCGTTCCAATATTAAACGACTGTGACTTACCCGCTATTATCTAATTTTCCAAATCCCGAAAATACCCTGCCCCAGATACGGGTATATCTTGCTTGTCGAAGGAAAAATAAAATTGGTAATAGACTTTATGCATTGATCTTATGACCGAACAAAACTTTCTGAAGCCCAAAATGGTATCGAATTAAAACAAATTGGGTAATCATAAAATGTGAATTATGAGGATAATATTTTGACAATTTTAATTAACATTTTACGATAGTTTGATCTTGATACAGTAGGGCTAAGATAGGAATGAAGCATAATCAAGTAATTAAAATTATTACTTATCACTTATTAAAAAACACGCAGCCCCAAAAGGAATAATATACTTATTTCCTGCCTTTATAAGTTATAGTAATCCTGCGTCATTACATTCAATTCCATTTTGTTTTTTCCCAAACTATACAAACGCTCATGTCTGATTAAAAAATATAGTCTTTACTGATCAATAAAAGCGTTAATTATTATTTCAGTAATTTTATGATTTGATATGTACCGGAAGTTCGCAATCCGAGGAAATCACTGTTCGTAATTACGATCTCTCGGATGCCAGATTACAGCGTGTTTATTTTTTCATAATCCGTTTTTTATGCCATATTGTTGCGATTTTTTCAGTCCCCGACCAATTATTTCAGTCAGGACATCAGTTCTGCCGTTGAACACGTCGAAAGCTCCGCTGTACCGTAGGCGGAGCTATTAAATATACCGCAATACGTTGTGTCAATAGAGGAGTAAATGGTGGGTCATTATTCGAATAGAGGATGTGTAGAGGGGAAGCAACAGGGGTTGCCGGAGGGTGAAACGGCGCAGACGAAACTCGGGGCAGAACAGCGTGTTCAGTATGTAAGGCAAATTAGCTGCCCAAGTTGGCGGTAAGTGTACCTTCTGAGAAGATTTAACCATACTTTTTCAAATTCGTGTTTAATGAGATCGTTTTCCGTCATTGATGCACACGAAATTTACCTTGAAATTCCGCGAAATATGTTTCAAGGCCCTAGAATATTCAGGACATTAAATACTTAAAAAATAATCACTTATAATTATAAATATATTTACACCTATTTATCAATTCGATACTGCATTAATTAAGTAGATGTTTTAATGAGTCGTGGGTTATTCATGAGATTTCCTCACCCTGCATAAATATTTTTCTTATTACAACGCCTCGAAAGGCCTGCATGTAGGTGTTGTATTTCTTTTAGTTTCTACATGTTACAATGCAATAGCTTGTATTCTGTCGGTTCTCCCTTTTTACGGCCAATTAATCACGTATGATTGAGGTATTATTTGATATTTCGTACTAATTGCACGCCATTTCACACGTGTCCGATGTGAGGAGAATGCCCTTGTAAGGAATGTAACTTATTTTCCCAGTTATTGCGGCGCTGAACTTTACCCAATGAATTCCAATTAGTACGGCAAACAGATCGTGCGGGTAGGTCAGCTGTTATAAAGTGTACCGTAATACCGCATCTGGATAACGTGACGCGGTGGGGGTAACTGTAAATGTAAACAGTTACATTTTAGTAAGGGAGCCAGTGTGAGGGATTGCACCGGAATCTGTTTAGTAAGGCAAACAACTGTTAACTTTTGATTGTATAAAATCGGGTAGCGTGACCGCGCCGCTCCCCGGGCCCCTCCGACCCTCATTTTACGTTCTGATTATACCGGTAGCAGGTTAACTGCCCCTAGACACAATCACTAACGGCCGCTAATACGTAACCTTAAGCACTCGCTTTATCAACTCCAGTTCAACCTCTTCGTCCTACACCTTGAAAACAGATCGAGGGTAAAATATAAGAAATTTCTCCCAGGAGAACTGAATAATCTCTATGTCTAAACTCGAATTCTTCTTATGGCGCCACGCCGATTTCAGGTTCTATTCGTCCTCGGTAATTTACAACCGTTGTTTACGTGCTACAATGATGAATCTTTTTAGTACACTAGTTATTAATACGGATTTCAGTGTAGCCAAGGATGGTTGAGGCGAACAAGCTGTATCCCACCATATTGCTTCAGCTATACAACCCTTATGTAGTGATATTCCTCCCAACCGGATGGATAAATACATATTAAAATAAATAAACGGGCCCAATGTACCAAGAGGGGGTACCGAGTCAATTAAAACGCCGGCGCGCAGCATCGGTGGGGCGACAACTGTTGAATTCCAATTGAAAGAGGTGGCCGTACCGTTCGTAGAGTGAGGGGGTTGCAAGCGCTGTGCGGTATTAACGCAATTAGCGCCGGGTTAATTACCGAGAAGGGTTGCGTTTGAAGGGGAGGAACTAATAATATCTTGGCGGGGAGTCATTAGGGGAAGAGGCAGTTAACTGCAGCGGGGGGGAGCCAACAGTCTAAGTCTCGTTCCCGGCTTAACTCCCCGGCATTGAATTCATTCCCGACGGCTAATTAAACTGCAATAATAGCGAATTTGCCGCCACCTGAGACGGATGACGTTGAGGAAAACCTGTTTCACAAATAATTTCCGGATAAAATTCTTGAAAATCTGTTCCATTTTTCCTTATATATATACATACAAAGTAAAGTTACATATAAGTGAAGAAAGGTAAATACTACGTGGGACAGTAGTCATATTAAGAACTGGTCCACTCTTCACTAATCTAGTTCGGAGACACTTTCTTTCTTCTTTTATGATAACCATTCTTAAACTTTCCCCAGTACAATTATTGCAATTTTTTTTCTGAAGTTTTTTTTAATCAGAAACCGGTTTACTCCAGCCCGTAATAGTCGAGAAATCGACGGAGAAAACATCCCCACCAACTATTTGGGTTTTCACTCTAATAAAATTCGAAAAAACCAACATGGTTTTCGAACGAAATTTGAATCCGGTTACTGGAATGAATAGCGAGGGAGTGCAGCAATTCTAGAGGTCTATGCGAAACCCCCCGATCCTTTGTCTTACTTGTGTATTTGTTTCAGCCGTTCTATTGTAGTTGCTGAATAAAAAATCAAAAGTCAGGGTAGAATTGTAAAAGCAAATTGAAAGTTTACATTCTTGTGGGTACAATCAATCTGTGTGCTGCACTGTGTTATCGCGTTAACAGCTACAAATTTATAAAAATCTTTAATGAAAAAACTCGAAAGTGTCTCTAAGCAATGGTCTTCGTTCACCGAATTATTTAATATAGCGAAAACAATTGTGACACACTATAAAATTTGCATAATAAATAACTGTTTGGTTCGCTCTTATTCCTTCTCATTAAGTGGGAGCAGTAATCGTTTCACGTTAGTTGAGATATGTTCATAATAATGAAACGTAAAAGAATCGAGTATCCGCCCACACGAAAAGATTAAGCGGCTAAATAAAATATTATTAAATTCCGTCGGATGTTTCGTGAAAATTGTTTCCTTTTTTTTAATTGCACCTTCACGGTGGTTTCCCATGGCGGTCGGTCGGATTATAATCTCCGGGTTTTCGGCGTGGAAGATTAATGTTGTGTTGATTGCGCAAGCCAACTTAGAAAGCTGATTAGAGTCAGTAGATTTCATTTTACTGATGCTTGCAGCTTAGAAGAGCTTTTTTTCAATGAGTTCTCGCTTGACAGCATTATTAGAGTAAGAATGCAGTGTGAGTTTCAGCTTAAGGATGTATTCTATAACTGATATAAAGATATCAATATCAATTCAAAAAATACTTTCAATGATCAACTTTGAAGATCCGTTTAGGGTTTAGAATTTAATGACTCTGTCTGTGAGAAGCCGAAAGCGGGCTGACTTGGTTAGAACTAATAGAAGATGGAATCAGAAAAGTTCTACGATGAAAAACGTAAATTATGAAAAAGAACGAAAACAGAAGCTGAAAGCCAAAACCTAGAAGCCAGAATAAAAATGATGTTAAAAACTATAAAGAAAGTAAGTAAATGATAATATATATTATATATTACTTATAATTATTATTTCGGTATATTTAATGGAATTAAAACAGGCGCCGATATAGTTTCGTACCATTGTTAATGAGCACATATTTGGATTTGGACCCAGATAGTAATCTATATTGTTTGCGAAGTGATATTTGATATTTTAGCGTATGTTGTAGCACGATAATTATCAAACAAAGAGGAAGCGCTCCGACCACGGCCTAATATAGGCCTAAACAAATTAGCTACCAGAATCCCCAGAATCGGTTTTATTGACCTAATCACTAAAATAACAGATTTATCAGAGAACTATGTTATCAATTTTCTCAGAGAATTTCGCCGTGTAAACTCTACATGCTAAAATAATAAGAATGTAAAATCAAACTTCGATACCTGCTGTTAATTTTAGAAAAAAGATCATCATCCGTCACGAAATATTCGAAAGTGTGAAATGTATTCTAAGCGCGAATTTCCAGTGAATTCGGTGCAAATCAAACGTCCGGCGTAAAAATCGAAAATTGTCATCATCATAACACTGAATCTCCAGAATGACGCGCGCCTCGAAACTGCTTTGCGTTTTTTTTGAAAAAGCTACTCTCTAACAATCCCTGAAATTCAGTCGCAGTTATTCCTTAGGCAGACCGGTATTGTAACACCGTTGGACAAGGAAGTGTGGATGGCGGGGAGTAGAAATGGATAAAGATATTCGAAAGCGTTACTTGTACTCGGGCGGATAAGCCTGTTTAACGTTCCATAAACGAAAGTGTTAAAAGGGCTAATTCGTTTTGCAAATGTGAGCCGCCTCGCAGTTAACTTCCTGCACTGTGACCCGGTCATTTTCACCTGTCGCGTCCCCAATTGATTGGATTCCCGCTACTTTACCAGTCTCAGAGCCAGATATAACTCGTGGGAACTCGATAAGAAAGATTAGGTTTAGGCTATATCAGTTTTTTTCCTTACATTACTTTTATTAAATATTTACGATGGAGACGGGTTCGGGTCTGCTTCAAGTTGCTATAAACAACTCCTTCTTACAACGGTTAATTATTACCTTGTCGTTTCACAATCGGCCGACTGTTTTGTAATAAGAGGATATTCATGAACATCATAGGTCAGAACATAAAAAAGAAAAAAATATGACCTTGGCAAAATTACAAAAGACTGCGACCGGTTCCGCTGGACAATTATGATCTCCCACGCTGAGGCAATATCAGAAAGTACGGTAATACCGAAGTTCTAGGTTTTTAGTTTAGTGGGTAGGATTTAAAAACATTTGTTAAAATAAATAGAGATTATAAAACAAAATATTTTCCCCCTTTATTTATTGTACAATCAAAGAACAGTTATAAGTATAGTTGCGGTTTATTAAATTTTTTCTCTGGTTTCTCTCGATAAAGAAGTCCAGTACAGCCCCACTTCCAGCAGTGACAGCTCGTCTACAATGCATTGCTGGATGGTGGATTGTTGTGATCGAAATTGATGTTTAGGAATGATGTCATGTGAATTAAGAATAGGAAGGAGGCGTTTCAGGAGGAGTCTCAAATATTTTTGAAAAAAGGTTATAAGCTGGTATTAGGAGGGTTCAAATGCCTTTTATATGGTTTGGGGATTCATTTTATTATAGAGAACTTAATAATTAAGGTAAATTAGAAACATTATAGCTCTGCTGGGAAGGTGGCGCAGTACCCCTGGCCGGTGCCAGTGGTTTTGCTGATACAATATTGACGTGTGTTACTTTTTCATGCACGATTTTCTGAACTGTCCCGGCTATGAAATCGGCCGGTTCCGTGCTATGATCCGTTTCATTGAAAGGAAATTTTATTGTTGTCGCACTGTACGGCTGACAATGGGAATTGTGTCTTAAGGGCCGGTAACCGGAATGGAGCTGACGGACAGGTGTGTGGGGGACGCGTTACGCGTTTTGATACCACAATCGCGGTCCAAAAGACTTTCTAAACTCCCGATGCTTTCCACCGTCGACAATCCCACCCCTGGGTACGTTTGCGACCAGAATTTTGAAATAACCCGTAATTTTGAATATGAATCGTGGCGCTTACTTTCAACTGGGGGCTAGGGGCTTTTTAGTTTCCGTTTGGTGCGTTAAACACGTTCGCTGAGGAGTCACGAACCCGCGATTGGATTCCGAAGTTTTCCCGCTGCATTTGCCAGGCCGGTAATGAACGCTTTTACTTTCTCCGGCCGCGTTTTAAAGGTACGCTAGCGGTAGTGCCCCATCCTCTACCGTAGAGTATTTAAGTGCAAACGCTCGGCGAAATAGTGAGGCACTTAGGCAAGTTGGTCGTGGTGCATACTATCTGCTGTAACTGTTGGTGTATCGATTGAAAGCTACTAAAGATAGGAAACAGAGTGGAGACGCACGAACGCAAGAATGTCGGTATTCCAAACCATCGCAGTCTACCGAAGAAGTATCTTAAATTATGTTGTAACAGTTATACTGTGAAATCCGTTTGGCGGTTAGTGGTTAGCTTGTCGATGAAACATCTTGTTTGCACTATCAGTTGTGACAGTAAAATCATACCGAACAATTTTCTCTGCCATTGGAAACTCTCTACACAGCTATTCGTGCAATGAATAACATCATCATTTGTACTCTACCAGTAATTATTTTTTAAAAGCATCCCCTTTTAACGTAGTGACTTTTAGTATTATTTTATGAATTACAGTTCTGATTATCTACTGGATGCAGGAAAATAACGCCATAAAAAAAATCATATCGTGCAGTTGAGATAAAGGATTTGAAAGGCTCCACGCACTTCCAGTGGAACGAAATAGGCCTTTCGAGAAATTTAATAACATTCTTGATAGAAATTTCCTTCGGAAAATCGAACCGTCGAGTTTGCGTAGGGAAAACACAAAGGGAAGTGCAGCAAATCTTGTCCCAATTGGATTTCCGCTGCAATCGGCCAGCGTTGTCTAATTTACAAGTCTGATGCGAGCTACCGAACATTGTTCCGGATCTACCTGGTCTTCATCTATTCCAGACAATAGCGAATACGCAGTTCAAATAATGTGTCACTTTAAAACACCCTCAATGTCTGCACACTTCCGACAGATAATTGTCAGACCGTTAATTACTATGTACTGCTACTAACGGGACTTTTATGAGCCTGCGAGCCTTAATATATACAACGAAATATACGTTAGAAAATATCGCTGCTAAGGATAAGCGAAAAGTTAGCTTCGAGAATCCTCTCATTGATTTATCGATATTGCAATCGTAGAAGGTTTTTATTTCAGTGAATTTCAGGTTTCTTTTTTCGAGTTTTTGAATCAGTAACCTGACTAAGATCGAGTTTAATACATCTTCAAAGTTATCATTAAGCGAATCATTTCCCCATTGTATGCTATAATCATGGTATTAGGTTGTTGCTTGATATGGGCGCACTGTCATAAGGTACATATCAATACAATGAAGCGTCGACATCCTGTCAGCCGAACTTATGATTCCACAGACATATATTTAAACTGGTACTAAAATTATTTGAATGATGAGAAAACAGTTCTCTACATGTTAAACAGCTATTTTCAGTGCGCTATTACATCACTTCGAGTGATGTAAAAGCGGCACGGATTTTTTAAATTTTAAATTAAAGTAATTATAATTTCAAATGACTTTGAGTCGTTTAGTGACAGATTTTTATCTAGATCATGTATTTAAAACTAATAAATTCCCGGATAAATCCCCAGAAAGCTTCCCCACTGCTTTTATGCAAACAACCTTATAAATATGCGTAATCGGTTTCACTTCAGTATCATTCACGAAAACAAACTTCGTGGATCACTATTGATCGAAGTCCTAAAATCAATTTACTTCTCTTTCTCATTCGGTAATGCCGAGTTATGTTCAATCGAGTGACTTTCGCTTAAGCCATTTTTGTGATCGTCACGAGTGGTCTAATATAATGCAGATAGTTTCTTCTAATTTGTATAAATAATAATCCAAGAGCGATCCAAGGTAAATGTACAGCTAGAATATGATTGTTATTACAGGGAACATTTAATGATTTACGCTTTATAGCTATGAGGGTGCTTTGTTTTTCTGAATTTATTCGCATTGCAGTACAGAAGAGGCGGACAGATCTAATTAATAGGCGTATAATTTAAAGCAGATATGAATCTGGTAGGCAGAGTGCGTGTCCAATATGAGATTTGAAAGTGAGCACTGAAATGCGCGCGAACAAGGTGCTAACCGAATCGCAGACTGTGGACTTGGGGACCGTGAAGTCGGTCAGGCCGTGTTTACAGAGTGAAGGGCAAAAGTTTCGCTCGTACTTCGGCAGTATGATTTAAACGGCGAAACGGTTGTTCCGCAATGCGTGAACGCAGGCCGTCGTGACGCTTAACGGATCCGATATTAGAACGCGCGATTCGTTGAGGAAAGCGCCGAAACGGCTTGCAGTCAGGTTATGCTATGGCCGGGGCCTTTCACGTATGCACAAAGTCGGGACGGGAACACAGGGCGATAGGGGGGGATTGGCGGGCCCGATAATACCATATCATCGTGTATCCCTCCCTCCCTCCCTCCCTCCCTCCCTCTATCTCTTAGCCCGCCGACCATCACTGCACCAATACATCCGCTCAATACATCAGTCTCAATTTACGACCTCTTTGTACCAATGCCGGCCGGCCGCTGGGCCGATATCGGCTAACGTACAATTATTTGAACATGACTAAACAACAATAACCTCCGCGCAGTAAAACATTCATTCGAGGGATAAAATAAAACATCACGTTACCTTATCGTGACTCCCGTCATGTATATCATGCATTAACAAAGTTGTATTAATACAAAGATTTTATAAATTTTAATATTTTTGTGGCACGTTAATTGTCTTTTCGTAATTGTTTTCCAACTGTATTTTCCTTATTGTATTTCGTCTCTTTTTTCGTGTTGAATGTTTGTTGTTTAAGAAAGACAAAAGGAGGACTGCAGGAGGCCCTTGTAGCTTTGTTCTTTTTCTGTGTGTTATGTTTCAATAAAACAACATATTTTTTAATAAGGAGGAGCTGGTTGTCGTTTTCCTTTTTCTTAATTGTTGCACATTAGTAAACAATCATTTCATTCATTATAACCATTGTTATGCAGTATTATTTTTGAAAGGCAATACGTGTCGGGCAGTCCGTTAAATATTATCGATTTGTTCGAAATTCCTTTCAATTTAATGACCCGGTAATGACAATTCAAGTTGCATCATTTTGAAATATTGCAAATGAACGCAAGGGTGAGTACAGGAACCCGTCCAGTTCGGAAACTATAATTCTCAATGTTGTTGTATTATAAAACGAAATGCAGATTTATCCATCGAAATATCGCTGGAAAACAGTGATGTTCTGGGGGTTTAGGTTTTTATCTTAATAGTAGACCCTTAATTTTTCTTCCGTATTAAAGATTTATTTACATTCCAATGCCCAATCATGTCAGTACAATAACATAGGGGCAAAGTTGCTTTATAAAATTAACAGATCGTCGACGATTCTGAATAATTTTCAGGTCGGCATCCCTATTGGTTTTTTCATATCCTTCCTTTTCAAAGCCTTTCTGTGAACGCTTTGAATCGAGATTGTCCAAACTGCGCTTTTAATTAAGGATCGGTTGAGCGTAAATATGCCTGATCTCATGGTCGAATTCAACTCGCAGTAATTACTCTTTCATTTACTCAATTATACAATTTCGTTCGAGCAGGTCTTATAAGAGATTAAGACTGCCTGCACGCCGAATCGTATTCAGAGAGCGGAAAATTTTGCACTCTGGTATGTTAAACGCAATTTTTGCCAATTTTGAAAAATATATGGAAAATTTAAGTCAATAAAATATAATGCTACAGAACGAGCTCGTGGGTGACCCTATGCAATCATTCATCATGGCAATTGCATCTTAGCGATTTGAAGAAAGATAATTAAATATTCAACGTATCGAAAGAATTAAAGATTAATTCGGTATTATATTGTTAGTACAATGCTTTCCCGTCGTATAGGGTGTTGATATAATATTGGTGCTTCCTCATTCAATTCCGTTCATGTTCGGCTCTATGCGATATTCGCTTGAGCCTTCAACTTTATTTCAGATGTTTTGATTTCCGGAAATTATTGTGTACTACTTTATAAGCTATTCCACCAACGTTCCGTAATAATTGAGAAAATTAGTTTTATGAGAGAGCGTTAAAAAAATCCGATGCACCGACGAGTGCATAATTTAGTTCTATAAAATGAATTTCCATTCAATATCAATTGAAATTCCAGGCGCAAATTAATCCGTCCTGTCGGGAATCTTTATAGCCGGCGGATAATCTTAGTGTAATGACAATTGGATCGGAACACGAGCGTTGCAAAATCGGGCCGGTACTCTGTTCTGTATAAGGCAGAACAAATAGAATTCCGGTTATCGGCATAACCAGATATTGAATGGTAGGAGCGATGTGAATGTAATCGGACTCCTGGGGCTACGCGTATTAAAACAAACGGTCGGTGTCGTGTTGCACACAAAATATGCAAACAGAGAGCAGTCTAGCATTACAGCCCACTAGCGTTGCCCACACTTTTGCCCCATTTATTTATCGCACGGATTTAGTCTGGACCTGTCTGCTCCCACACGGAAAAATTCCAATTTCCACCACTACCGCCACCACCACCCCCCCCACCCACAGTTCCTATTTCTACTTCGGTTCTTCCGTTTTTATCCAATTTCTAAATAATTTCATTACACGAGTTATTCGATAGATATTTCTACAGCACAAGAAGAATATATTACACCGAAAGGAAGGATGTACATTCGATGTTTATTTCGCAAATCGAACGAGAGCACAGTGCACCGCAACAACTATTACCAGATTTTATGTACTCATAAGGATATCTACGAAGATTTTATTCGATCACTAAAGAAATTTAAACAATCTAAAAAAGATTCTATTTGCTATTAAAAATTTTAAAAAATAATTGTTCTTCGTTACACACGAGTCCAAGTAATTAGAAGGGAGAAAAAATAGTTTCATAACTATAAAGTAATGAATAAATTGCCAATTGATAAATCATGTTCATAAAAACAATTGCCCTCTTTGAGAAAGTAAATTTCAGCCGTATGCAACGACCGCAATTTCGGTTTGAAATAGTCCTTCCGTATTCATCAGTCGGCAGCGAATCGAACAGCTGTAAATAGCTTTCTGGAATAAATTCGATAGAAATATCTCACAAGATGTCAGTGAACTATTTCTCCTTAATTACATGTCTGCCAATCGATGTAATTACTGTTTTATAAAATATTTTGTCCGTAAAAAAATTTGATGGAACACAAATATTTTGGCGAATAAAATGAATTGATAGAGGAGGCATAAAGAAAAATTTAATGTTTTCCACTTACAAACGTGAAAATAGGTTTTTATGTTGGGTTAAGATGAAGCAACAGACAAAACTAAATATAGGCTCAAGAGAAACACATTTTTTTTTCTCATTTATTGTTATAGTCACAACTACAATTTTTTTTTTAGATTGTGTCCAGTGACACTGCTCTTACTTAACACTCACTCACTGAACTCTCGAAGGAGAAGCCACCCAATTATGGTACTCCCGCTCCTGCCCTTACACAGGTCGTAAGGAAATCGCGTGGCCATTTCCGCTTTAGGCGACGCACGGGATTTTCGGGAAAGTGAAGCGAGGAAAGTTGTTGAATTAAAGGATTGGAATGAAGGGATAGTTTGGAATGGAAGGATTTATACCGGGAAGCTGCTAATTCTCGAACGAATGGGACTTTTAGGTCATTCTGAATTATTCTGTTAGAGACATATGGTGGGGCGTTGGTAATTTTACGAAGGATTATGGATTGCAAGGATTGGAGTCTATAAGAATTAGACGCCTTGGTGGATCCCCACAGTTCGATTCCGTAGACCCAGATAGGTTTCAGTACGCAGTTGTAAATTAATAAGGAGGTTGTAATAAGGAGGGACCGAGAACACTACCTTGTGGAACACCTGCAACTATAGGAAAGGAATGAGATAAGAAAGCGCCTTGAGAGACTCGAAAGTGTCTGTTCCTCAAGTAGGAATTAAGAAAAACACATTTGAAAACAATTTAGGCGAAAACAACTACTGCAGTATGAGCTAGGTATTCTGTTTGTGCTAGAGCGGGCTATTAATGTTTCAGGTGGTAAATATCAGCCGCAACAGCAGGTGAAGTATGGGGCCGGGCAGAGACTCAGGTACAGGCTTGACTATTTCGGCAGGACTATATCCGATGTACTCAGGGACAGAGGATGGTGCCAGGTAGGAGCAATATTATAACTTAATTATAATTACCTTCAAGTAATTTTATAGGATGCTCGAATGTTATATCTTTATAAGGCAGCAGTTATTTTAGAATACCTGTTTTGTGGTCTGCGAGGGGTTGGAATACCGTAGATTTCGTGTGTTTCAGTCACTGTCACTTGTATGAATTTATTTTTTCGTTTATTATGTTGCTTTGTTCCTTCTTGAAAATCTCCATGTTCTCTATTACATCCATCTCTTTGCCTTTCTTGCCTGGGTGTATTAACTTTAAAGAATCGTTTAAAGAATTGTCTAGTGTCCGGAGCGACCGTAGCGCCCCCCTGAGGGTGGCGCGGGGATGCATTCGACTAAAGTTCGTTGGGTTCACGAGCACCGCGACGCTAGCGCCCCCCTGAGGGTTATGCGGAAATGTACTCAACTAAAGTTCGTTGAGTGCACTTGCACCGATAAACTAGCGCCCCTCTGAGGGTGGCGCGGGGATGCACTCGACTAAAGTTCGTTGGACGAACGCGCACTGCGACGCTAGCGCCCCACTGAGGGTTATGCGGAAATGTACTTAACTAAAGTTCGTTGAGTGCACTTGCACCGATAAACTAGCGCCCCTCTGAGGGTGGCGCGGGGATGCACTCAACTAAAGTTCGTTGGACGCACGCGCACTGCGACGCTAGCGCCCCACTGAGGGTTATGCGGAAATGTACTTAACTAAAGTTCGTTGAGTGCACTTGCACCGATAAACTAGCGCCCCTCTGAGGGTGGCGCGGGGATGCACTCAACTAAAGTTCGTTGGACGCACGCGCACTGCGACGCTAGCGCCCCACTGAGGGTTATGCGGAAATGTACTTAACTAAAGTTCGTTGAGTGCACTTGCACCGATAAACTGAAAACTAAAGTTCGTTGAGTGCACTTGCACCGATAAACTAGCGCACCCCTGAGGGTGGCGCGGGGATGCACTCAACTAAAGTTCGTTGGACGCACGCGCACTGCGACGCTAGCGCCCCACTGAGGGTTATGCGGAAATGTACTTAACTAAAGTTCGTTGAGTGCACTTGCACCGATAAACTAACGCCCCCTGAGGGTGGCGCGGGGGTGCACTGAACTAAAGTTCGTTGAGTGCACTTGCACCGATAAACTAGCGCACCCCTGAGGGTGGAGTGGGGATGCGCTTAACTAAATTTCGACATATAAATGATTAAAAAAATTTCACTGAAAAATTATTTTAATTAAATGTCACAGTTGACTCAAAAAATTGAACCAAGGCAGCAGAAATATTTTTAAAAAATTAGTATAATTACCTCATTTCCATGTAAATTGTTTTGTTCAATAACAAAATAAGTTCTTGTTTCACTTTTATTTATTTTATAAATTGTGCCATTTTTGTTCTCATAAATGATTTTCTACCTTGCTAAGGTGAAGATCAGATATAATTAAAACACAACACTTGGATTTAATAATAAGAAACACTAAAAATATTCAATAATATATTACTTCTAAAAAAGGCCTCCTATTTGGACATTATTTTATATGTAACGTTAAATCATGAAGTACACTGCACATTTTTGTTCTCTCAAATAATTTTCTACCTTGCTATGGTGGAAATCAGACATAAATAAAACACAACACTTGGATTTAAAAATAACAAACACTATAGTCGAGCTTGTTTGAACCGACAAAAATGAATACACATTGTGTTTATTTATAATGAGATCTCGTTACACCATTCTTGCATGAATTGAAATGTGGAACGCTTCGCGTCGAACTTTGAATCCTAGCTTATCTGGTCCTCTCGACGTTGTAATTGCATTCCCGGTAATTTGATAGGAATAATATTGTACAAGCACACTCTCCGAAAGGAATTGTCGGCGGGTTCCAATTTACATTTGAATATCCCCAATAAACCTTCCTGCAAAGCCTTTAATTCACTAGTAAAATAACATTTAAGAGACGTCAGTTGAGTACAAACACGGTTTGTTTTATCACATTTTAAATCAGTTAAATGAAATTAGAATACAGTGAATTTGTTCTTCAGTTTTTAAACTTTGTGTGTTTTGAAAGATCGATATTCATAAAACATTTGGTTGTAATTTATGCATTGTATCTTCGAACCTTAAAAAAAATTTAACGCACATATATACTTATTTAATTCCACAAAAGTTTGTGTAAGTCATTAAATCTTTGAATAGAAAAGAGAATACTGTTTTCAAATGGTTTATTCGTGATATCTAACTATTCTTAATAAGATCTCCTGCTGCCAGCCAAAACTTTACCAGTCATTTTTCAAACATTTGTTTTTGAAGTAGATTAATCTCTGGAAAGAATAGTGATTTGGATAGATGATTATGAACTGGAACATCCCAGCGTCAAACATGGATCGAAAGGATGTATTATATGCAGTGAATACTATATTAGTGATACGCTTTGGTTTGATTGGCTGTTGAGGTTGAAGGCGAGAGCGAAGCCTGGGACTTGTTCTGGTGCGAACTAAGCCAGCTGAAGCAGACGCTGGACAGCAAAAGGCTCAACGATAACCAGCGAGTACCGCACTTCAGAAATCACTACGAGCTCACTAAGAAAAATCTCCTGGCAAGAAATCTTCAGAGACTCAAGTTATTGTCCCCAACTATCAAATAGTGTCTTAATTACTAAGATTAACATGATTTGGCAGGTCACACCTTGAAACCGTTTGAATACAAAGTGTACTGACTTTATTAAACATTATACGTATATTTATAATAAGTAATGTTTAATAGATTTAAAGCCTATTAGGGGCGTAAAAGAATTTCCAAAATTATTACCAGTACCGTCTTTTGTACAGTTAAATACGTTAACGATCTGTTAAGGCTCTTAATAGCCAACTTTTGACTTAAAGCAGTCGTATTAGTGTTAATTTTTCTTTTAATAACTCATCCTAAGCGCAATAAAGTTTAGAATTGGATAATGGAAGCACTATTGAGATTTACCTTTGGCTGGGTTCGTTAGCGGTTTTTCCACATTTAAGTCGGCCTTAAAGTTGCAGTGCGCCTTTACTCGGGCCCCTCTGCAGCCGGCCCCTGTGCCGAATAATGAAAAAACCTTCCTTTCTTAGCTTTCCATTAAAACGATTTGACCATTAAGGATTCAGGAAGTTAGTCTCGAGTCTCGATAAAAAAAATTCCAGTAGACCTAGGCCTCGACACTTCTCCATGGAGTTCGAAAATTGTAGGACGAAATATATCTGTCCATATTTAATAGCTTTAAAAATTATTTTCAAAACCCGCTTACTTATAAATGAACGGCTGGAGGGTTGGCGTAAGAATTATTGCTATATTCTGGACTTGTTAAAACACTATTTACATCCAGAAACAGTTCCGGATTTTTGCTCGAATTTCTCTTCATAATCTATTTGCATACAAACCTTCAACTGACTTCAGGTTAATTACTAGTAAAGTTAATTACTACTTAGAGAATACGAATAATTATGTTGAATAGTAGTCGTATTATTCCTCATAATGACATGTCATATCTCCTAGCTTACGTAAGTGCTTCCAACAATTTTTCCTAGTTATCTCTATTAACGATAAAATGCACGAATTAACTAACGGATGTCAGTTCTTTTTATTTTAATACTGAGTAACGGAAGTAAGTCTCAGTTAATCGAGCTTCTGATTTACTGAATTTAGCATTAAAATATTTCTTTTCTTGTTAGTCCATCTACTCTCGTTCTGGGGGCTAAAGATAGAAGTCTGAAGGGGAATCTCAAGAGCTCAGTAGCTATAAATATTTAAGTCTTTACTGCTTCATTCATTTGAGAAAGAAACTTTGCTCATGAAGAAATAAGTTTGATTTTCATTGGCAACATGATATGTCAGCGCGATAGCATAAAGAGTGCTGCATGAAGTGCTGGTCAGCGAGTACTGGAGAGTTAGTAGAAACCTGCGCATTCTAGCGGTGGATTCGGAAATGTGCGTTTGGTTTGTGAGTTGTTAATTATAATTACTAATAAGATCGCAAAAGTAGGACAATGTTACGGCATATATAGTACCAAATCATATGCCATGTGTTAATAGGAAGGCCTATATAAGAGAAGGGAAACTGGAAGAAGCCGCCCTCTGTGATTGTATACCAACAACTTATGAGTTGCCAGTGAGTTAACTTAAAACACTTTATCATAAGATTAAAATTATAAACTGATAATGTTACACTAAATATATATACAAGCATCATTATAGTTTGAAGTTTTCATATTACATTATAGCTACCCTATTGTCAATAACTCTTTAAACCTATAATTTTCTGAAGAACTTAATTCTATTTAATGTCAGTATAATAAATTTATAAATTGACTGAACTTGGCAAATAACTGTATAAAAAATATTCGGCAATTTCAGAGTTTTTTATGGAATTAAACAAATTCCATTTGCTTTAGAAGATTATTAGAACTTTTATTAACAGATAATGGCGTTCTTCTGTATATTTTGGCGATTCTAAGATATTGAACTCGGAATGCAAAAGACATTTTTACCATGCATAGACACATATAAAAATAAAATATAAACCATGATTCCTTCCACTATTTTTTTTTTTAATTCGTAAGGCTGAGTACTTGATGTTCGTCGAACACTACAGGAAAAAGCCGGGCACTACGTGGATTGTAAAACCTTCGGCAGGTTCGCAAGGCAGAGGGATATTCCTTTTCAGAAAGTATGTTCCTATTATATTTTTCGTGTGCAAAACATGCATTAAACCAGTTTAACATACCTGTTTTGTGGTCTGCGAGGGTTGGAATACCGTAGGTTTCGTGTGTCTCTGTCTCCTCTCGCTGGTTCGGTCTTTCGCTAGATCGGTTTCAGCCGCTCGCCACCTTCCATCCTACATCCAAAGTGCCAAAAGTGACTAACACCGCTACTGGAGATGGCGAGCAGCCGAAACCGGTCTAGCAAAAGACCAAACCAGCGAGAGGAGACAGAAACACACGAAATCCACGGTATGCATTAAACCTGTTTGTATATTTGCTTAATACCTCATATTGTCATTCTATAAATATATTTTGGTATGCTTTTTTTTATATAAAATTTACTGTTTAAGCAGAGTTTAGTTCTCGCTTGTAACTACATATACATATAGACACTGTCTCTGTATATATATACCAGACGTTTGATGGATCCTTGAGCACTATCGATTCTATTTGAGTGTTACAGGCTGAAAGACTTGAATGAGTGGAGAAACGCGAAAGACTGGAGCGGTAGGGCGGACGGCGAAGGTGATTCGGCGAAAGAGGCGCCCCCCGAGACCTGGGTAATACAGCACTACATAGACACGCCCTACCTACTGGCCGGACGCAAGTTCGACCTCAGAATATACGTCCTTGTAACATCGGTAAGACAGTTACTTTTGGGTCTGATATAAATACTGCCCTCCCAGTCTGTTTTGTACAAGCGCTTTAAGGTTATATTTTTTTCTTATTTTTTGTTCTCTCAATCAAAGAACAAACAAAGATTACAGGAATTATGAATACAATCTAGAATTACCAAACGCTAGTTTGTTGGTGTAGTAACTGACCTTCAATTGTTCTCATTATTGATTTTAGTTTTCCAGTTTAATTGCCGAATACATTTCCAGTTTCGGATATGTGTTTTCACAGTTTTTGCCGCTCAAGGTTTGGATCGCCAGAGACGGTTTCGCGAGGCTCTCCGGCTCGCAGTTCAACCGCGACGAAATTAAAAACAACTCGGTCCACCTAACCAACATGTCCATACAACTGCATTCGGACACAGTCAATCCGGTAAATTCCCGATCGGTCCGATTCCCAGCAGATTATTTATTGTACGGTAAAACAATGTGGGGTTTTGCAGGGGTGCAAGTGGAGTCTGCGGAGGCTGAGGGAATTTCTGACGGCTCGCCACGGCCTGAAAGCCGTCGAGACCCTGATGCAGAAGATGGGCGAGGTGGTGCTGATCAGCCTAAAGAGCGTTCAGAGGACGATAATGCACAATAAACACTGTTTCGAACTGTACGGTTACGACGTACTGCTGGACGCCGATCTCACGCCGTAAGTCGACCCGATAACGCGATCCCGATTCAAAATATACGGATACAGTGAACGGTAAATAAAAAAAATAATTTGATTACAGTTGGCTTCTGGAAGTGAATGCCTCCCCTTCCCTGGGAGCGACGGACGCCGACGATTACAGCCTCAAGTATAACCTACTGGAAGACGTCCTGAATGTACTGGACCTGGAAGGGAGGTGAGCGATTTCTACGGGCCGGGGAATCGAATGAGGGACGTCGCTGAAACGATTTCTAATAAATTCGTGTTGCTGAATGCAGGTTGTCCGGCAGTGAGATTCGAGTGGGCGGTTTCGATCTGTTGTGGGACGACCAACCGATCCACCTGCCCTGTATGGGAGCAACTGGATGCGGCCCAACAGCTACAAGTGAACAGTTACTGAATATCAATTTAGGTAACATCATGAACTACTTCGTCACATTCATTCGTTCCAACCAATTTTGTTACTTCCGCAGAAGGGTTCATTAGGATTGAGAATTCAAAACACGTCATGTCAGGTTTGACAAAATGTAACCTACAGAAAGAAAGTTATTTTATACTAACTTTTGAACACTATATATTTTCTTATAAGATCGAACATTTTCGAAACGATTTTGATACATTTACAGGTTGTCTAAACGATAGGGAAGAACAGCTAAAACAGTTAAGACAATGGGGAAAATTGCTGCCGAAATAATTGAATCAACACATTGAAGAATGGTGAAGTGTATCGTTAATGTATCACTGCAATTATATGTTTGATACTAATTGTTATACTGCTCAATAAATGTTAATATATGTTCTATTCTTTTTTATGTGGCATAGCATTTACAATTTGTTTTGTTCTCAAATCAGTAATATTTTTTATCTAAATGTGCATAGAGAGAACCGGTGTGGACATATGTATTTGTTTCTGCGTTAAGAGGCTAGGTTATATTCGGCAGTAGGAAGTGTGGACTCACATTTGGTAACTGCTCGGTGTTTATTATAATTTAGTGACCTTGCACTAATTGCATGGTGCGTCGGTTTCGTGATGGGCCTTGTCTTCCGACAGATAAGGTAAATATAGGCTGAAAGTTAATTTTGTAAACGGGCAGTAACATTCACTTTGTACTGCTTTGCACTTAAGCAGGGTTGAGGCACAGTGTTGGGGGCTCACTGTTCTTGATAGTCCAGACTGTTCCACTCTCTGCTTTCTCCAATACATCGAGCAATCCACGGGCCAATGTGCTCGCACTGTAACACAAGTCCACAAAATTTAATTATTCTAATTGTTTACCCTGCGTCGTTGTTTTCAATTTGTTTCTATAATATTTTCCTTACCTCTGCTTGGTGTTTTTGGATCGCAAGGCGGAGAATTCGGCCTCGAGTTCGGGATCGCTCCATGAAAAATTGGAAGTGTCCGTCATTGCGGTATTAGTCACACCAGGATTGATTCCAATCACCTTAACACCAGACTTCACCGAGTACAGCTGGTGCTAAAAGGGACAAACAGCATACTAAGTGCATTAAGCTCGGTTGCCTGGTTTATTTTACATAATTTTTCCTGTAGAAGTGTATGTTACGCCGTATCGGGAAAACCTATAACAGGGAACCGTAAGGGCGGGCCAGAAAAACTTCTGTGTACCTTTTTTGTATTTTCTCATTATCTTCGTTTTCATGATTAGCGCGAAATTATGCTCCTCTCATATAATACTACAGTACTGATATAAAACCACAGCAATAATTTTTTAAAATGGGGAAACGCACTTACTAAAATAACGGAATAGGGAATAGAGTACAGTAATATTTACTTACATATTTGCGTACGTTGGTACGAATATATGGTATGAGAAATATTTTGTTAACTTACATTTTATGTATGGTTACATTCGAGTGTATAAAAGATATAATATATTCGAGGGCGAATAAAAATACATTCCATTTGTTTCACGGCGCTCGAGTACGGCAATCCGGTAACACACTGGAGTTTCGGGTCTAGTATCAGAAGCGCCGTTAAACTCGTCAACCTCTCGTGGCATGCTCCTCCAGTATTTCTACCCGTATTTCCGGCCGTATTCAATAACCTATCGACTTTTTATGTTGAAAATTAATACCTTCTATCAGTTACTTAATAATAACAGAATTTTGCTTGATCTCGGAATATCAGGGAGGCAAAGGCGCCCGGGTTAATTGACCCATTTTATTAACCTTAATAAAATAGTTATTCTTTTTTCGTCTAGCCAATCGACAAGCTTACAAACGTATGATTGCATAATGTACAAGACGAAAATACCAACTTATACTTAGGTCTGGAAAGGACGAGTTTAATTTTAATTACGTTTCAGTTAACAGGGATATAGTGCAATGGAACATGCGCATTAAAAATAGTATTAAACAAGCAGTATTGCATTATTCAAGTGCTCGTGTTTGTAGTACTTTTATAGCAATACTGAATCATTCACTACATAAATTAATATGTAAATAATTTTATAAGAATCCACAATTCCACAATCATCAATTCTCTCTTGTCATTCGATAAAATTCTGAAAATTGTAGGAAATGTCTATTAAAGTAGTACTGAAAATTGTCAAATTTTTACGGAAGAAAATAGAAAAAGTAATTTTACTCCGTATGATCTTGAGATGTGGCTGACTGCGGCCTTGGTAGCCGCGTATACGGGCAATGTCGGGAAGGGGAACTCAGACGTGAAGGAGCTCATGTTGACGATCCAACCGCCCCGGCCACCCTGCACCTTGCTCATGTACTTCATGCCAAGCTTAGTGCCTCGCACTACAGCTGTCTGAAAATTAAGTCAACAACTCCTGTCAGCATGCAGTTTCTCTGTATAAATATATACTTGACACTCTAAATTAAGATTCCTCCTTCTACAATAGAATGAAATAAAAACTTACGAAATTAATTAAAACCATCCTCTCCCAGGCCTCATCCCTCTCGTCGCAAACTCCCGCGTTGTTCACCAGGATGTCGAGTCCGCCCATTCGTTCCACAATCCTCTTAATGCACTCTGAAAACAAAAAATTATTCTTTCCTTTAAAGTCTCAAGTTTTCAATCCCCAAGTTGGAGTAAGCATAATAATAAATTAGGAATAATTAATAAGAAATAAGAATTAATAAGGAGTATAATTAATCGATTTGTTGATTTTATTTCTTATTCTGAAATTGTTTCAATCAGTTTTTGAAAGTTAGAATTCCAGTTTCAGTTCATGGCATCGTACGATCTTTATAAACGAACTAATTTTAGCCTCCTTGTTATCATTCGGGCCGGCCAAATGTCAGGCGATATCCGAGCCATTTGAACATTAAAACAAACTCACGAACCAGTATCTGGGTTCAGTGCTATCGACAAAACAAGAAAAAACATAGCAATAACTCATTTTCTGCGTCGATAATTGTGAACGATCAGTTTTGATTCACTATTTTTAGATTACATACAAAGACGCACATTCTGTAGTGTCTGCTCCGTCAGTATACAAAATTCCATTAATGTTTTCGATTTCTGAGTCGTTTATGCGTTTATTTAACTTTGTCCGCTCGGCAGTTCAAGCTCGAATTGGTCGCTTAGATGAATTGACTTCATTGAGCGATTGTTTCGGCCACCCGCATTTTATTTTAAGTTAAATAAGAAATGGCGTACAAAGGATGTCTCTTTACCTTCGTACTGTATTGCGTTGGTTACGTCCAGAGGCATGAAAGAGATGAACGAGGCGCCGAACCGCTTGGCCAGATCTGTCACTGTCACCTCCCCCACATTTGTGTTAATATCGCATATCACTACCTGTAAAATAAAGGTGAAACCATCAGGCATCAGTTATTCATTCAAGGGAACGAACGTAACGTCGTTACCAATCTAGTTGTCATTAGTTGATTTCTTTCTTTTTTAACTGTTTTATTTTTGCACAATCAACCTATACAGTTATGGGTGCAATTGATACATGTGTTTATTTCGGCGTGTTAGTCACGACAAAGAAACCACCAAATGATGGCGCTTTTGACATGTTTTAAAGTGTGAGGTGATCTCTGGGCCGGTGGCGTTGAAGCCGTCGTGGTGGGGATAGTGGATGGGTAGAAGAAGAAAGGGACTGAACGAGTGGATTTGGATGTGGAGAGAGGCGGGAGTGGAATTTAAGGAAGCGTGATTTTGCGACTTCGTCGACTGTCGGTATGTTGAGGTCATTATGGATTGTTCGGTTAGAAACATACCGGGGAGCATTAAGGATGGTACGAAGGACTTTTGATTGGAATCTCTGGATGCGGGCGATGTTGGATTTCTTAGCGGAACCCCATAGCTCTATTCCGTAAGTCCGTGTCGGTTTTAAAATGGTTTTGTAAATTGTAAGTTTGTTGTCTACTGTCAGTTTTGATGTCTTTTTCAATAGAGGTCTCAGCAGTCCAAATTTGCGGTTAAGGTCTGTTCTTTTGAGACGCGTATGGGGGTAGTTGATTTTTTTTCAAAAGTAAAATATGTCTTCATATTCTAAGCAATTGTTTCAATAATTTTTAAATACTTGATCAACATTCTAATTAAACATCGTGTCGCAACAATGTAGGTCATAACAATTTCGGCGTATACCCCGGCGCTAGTCGGCAACAGACACAGACGATTATACCGGCAATCAGACGCGGCCTTCAGCCCTCTCTGATAACAGTCTCAATGCCAGCATCTTATCTATCACACTGCGACATCAATTAATCTCTGACTCGTCCGTTTTCTCTATATAGCAATTTCCACAAGTAATGAAATTGAGGAGATGAAATACATTGCAGCGATTATATAGTTCCATCGCTCGTTCAAAACACACACTCGTTTTGACAGTTACGTTGACTGCAATGGAATATATAATGAATGACTACTTCCTTTTATGTATTTTTTTGTCTTAATTAATTACACGCGTTTAATTGAAATGGTTGAAGTTATGGCCATTTCAGTCCTGAAGGTTTCTCTAGGATTATTTAACTTTAATTCGTTAATTTTTTTTTCGACGCCTTCCTATTGTCTAGACCTATCGATATTATTTTATAGCGTAATATTTCTACTTTTTTTTATCCATTATTTCTGTATTTTCACCTGCTCGCGCTTTCATAATCACTGGTCCGGTAGGGATAGCGATCTCCAATCTAACATTAAGTACGTTTCTACTTCACGCCAGAGTCAACAGATATAACTTCAGTTTTTTCTATCATCCCGTATTATGTACTGCCTATAGTCATTTCCGCGTATTCCGGCCAGCCCTAGGCTCTGTAGGTGGGGCGCGTTCTGAAACCCTATCATTGACTTTGTGCCCGAATTCTGAAAATAAGTCACCTTGACTCCTTGGGCGAGGAGGGATTCGGCGATGGCGCGGCCTATCCCCTGTGCACCGCCGGTGATCATGGCGACCATCCCTTTAAGCAGCATACTTAGTCCTGTCGGTCGACACTGGCTGGAGAGGGCGAGCGAAAGAGACGCCACCAGTCAAACCGACACTGTCATATATAGATATACAATCGCCTACCAAACAGAGCCCCACCTACCCCCACCAACTAACCCCCCCACTATTCTCTCTACACAAACGGCTGTTTCATTTACCTATTTCCTAACACAGTTATATTAGCCTGTTCAAATCTTACACAATATTAATTAAAGGGATTATTTAATATCAACTTCGGTATTTTCATATATTTTCTATAGTCCGTCTATCATAAATTGAAGCTTAATTCTGTTGTGTACAGTTATAACAAAGGATGCTGGCCATAAAATGACTACCACGAGCCGGAATTATCACCTCATCGAATCTTCAAAAGTTACCATGGAGACACATTTCCCCGTGGTCGGAGTCGAATTTTTAATCTTTATTTCTCATCTACTATTTCTAATTGTAATTATTATTGTATTGTTAGTTGTGGAACTAACAATAAATCTAATTTTATACGGCGTTATTTACATTTATTGCTATATTACTGCAAAATTCTTGTCGACATGTAACTGAGGTTCATCAAAAGTTCACGATTCGTTAATCTTGCCGCTAATTAAATATTCTATTGAATTATCTGAACTCTGCAGAACTTTCTGTTGAACTTTCTCTAGAGGTCGTAGACGTCTGCGTTGTCCAATTCGAATAGCGCTTATTACAGATACGAACAACAACTCATCGAGAGAACTGCGATGTTCGGATTTCGTAACGGCGGCGGAAACTAAATCAGATTAGCTCCTGTCGCGGCTTCTCGTCATCGTCAATAGATGTCTACTTTACACGATATTCTGAACACTTTCCGAATATTTCTATAAAAAATAAAGAAGCGGATTATGTTATATATCGATCCGTTGTTAAGGGTCGAGGTTAGGTGGGGAAAAACATTGGGATTTTACCAATACTTTTTATACTGGATTACGCGAATATCGTAAGAAGCCGAAATAGGTGTAAACTGAGACCGAATAAGCCAGCGGAGGTACTGAGAACTCATTTGGAAAAAAAAGTGAAAATACGAAAACTGCGTTATATATTCGTGAAATTCTTCCGTGTATAATACGATGAACCAAATCCGGAATCGGTCGCTCGTCGATCATCTCCTACAATCTCCCAGATCCTCGATCATATCTTCTTCAACTTGGGGCCATTTGTGCGGTATGAGCTCGAAGAGTTCGTCCTTGACGTCGCCCTGGATAACGATCTCGTCTTCGCCGGTCACCGATGAGCCGCAGGCGAAGCGCGTGCCGAAGAGCTTTGCGGCGGCCTTGAGGTCGACCCCGAAGGCGGCCAGCCCGGTGACCAGGGTGACAGACTTGTTGCGGGCCCTTGGCGCCCTCCAGAGGCGGAGGCGGCGCCTGTGTTGGGGATGGCTGGGCCGCCGCCCCCGCACCCCTATCCCACTTTCCGCCCCCGCCACCACCCACTCGCACTCGCCGGCCTCCACCCACCGGCGGCAGTTCTCCCTGTCCTGCCCGTACTGGCAGAACTCTGGCGGCAGCGAGCAGTTCCCGCAGTAGACCACCTTCAACGGGTACAGCTCACCTTCCCTCTCCGAACACATTGTACGAATCAAAATATTTTTCCTTTGCCCCCGCCTGATATTAACAAACGACGACCGATCGGAACAATAAACAAATAATTTCACAGTTGTACCGCTCGACAATTAACCGTATATTATTCCAATTTTATTTTTATTGTATTCGTTTTAAAATGGCGTTAATTTACGGTCTTTATATTACGTGACAATAAAACAATATAAAAGAGGAACTACATAGCCGGAAATTACGCTAATTGTTTTTGATAAGAAATAATAAAATTACATAACCAGACGCTACACATGATTTTATTAATCATTGACTTTGTGACGTTTCGTGTAATAATTTAAAATTAAAAAAATAATAATGTCGTATAATAAAGGGAAGCCGTTATCCGGTAAATATAACCTCGTTAATTGTCCTAACAAATCTTATTTATGTACCTACAACCGTGATTCAAAATTCCTTACTATATACAAATTATTTAACGAACCTAAATAATTAAACTACATAATTAAATTAATAAAATTGAACTATACATATAAAACGAAATCGAATACTAATGCATTATGGCCTTTATGACATTTCATATATACATTCTTCTTATACATCCGGCAGTTAACCCAGAAGGGTTGTAAGTTGCCTTATTATTAATGTGAATTGGGCTATCTGAAAATCAGTTTTATTGTCAACCGCCTCCTCGCGGGTCGGACTACTTTTTCTTGTCCAGGCCGTACATGTCGCACTCCCAGGCTTTCTCCTTCGTTTTGCTCTGTTCCCTCATGTTGCCGACGATGACTTCGATCTCCCTGTGAGGTGAGCAGAGGTCGTGCTTGAGCCAGGGCACGCCCCTGGCGTCCTTGTAGGTAGGCAGCAGCTTCTTAGACCAGAGCTTCAGCTCGGAGAGCTTCTTGGCCCCCTGGCCGGCGTAGACGTTACCCGTGTCGAACCGCACCACCTCGAAATTCTTCTCCTTCTTCACCAGGTCTCTCGTGTGCTGGAAATCAAATCATTTACGCCCAGCTAGTTGCGCCTACTGAATATAATTAACGGCGAGGCGGAAGAGGAACTCTTGATTCGCAGATCAAATTTTAGTTTGGACACCCGTCTAAGGTGTGATTTGACGCGATTATTGCCCGTGAGGAGCCGTAAATCGTTTTACCTTCAGAAGTTGCTTGCAGATGCCACGTCTCCTGTACCTGCGTCCTGTGCAGACGATGTCTATTTTTAAAACGTTTTCTACTTTCATTGTCTTGTAGAGGTTGGCCCTCTCTTCGACCTGGGCGAGATAGTGGATATACCTTCGCGCCGTGTCGTTTCTCAGCCGATCTGTAACACAAGTCGCGCTCCCAGTAATAATACCTTAACTCCTCGAATCTATCACAGGAGAACCGATTGGCAGGTTCCCGCTATTGGAAATGGAATAGCCTTAGTTGAGGTTACGGTGAACGTTATGATTTGAAACATACCAGAGGGCTTAAAGGATGGTTAGGTCTCTGGATGCGCGGTTTGTTGGATGTCTTAGTGGAACCCCATAGTTCTATGCCCTACGGTTTTAATACGGTCTTGTATATTGTGAGTTTGTTGGCTTGGGTCAATTTTGATGACGGTAAGAGTGAGGTTTAGCGATAAGTGACAATCGATCCGACGAATCTCTGTCCAACCGACTACCTGCAAGAACTTTGAGCTCGTAAACAGTGGTGGGTGTGGTGACGTGGCTGATGAGAACTCCGAGCAGTTCCCTGCTCTCCTGGACCATGGCGTAGTAGGTCCTCCGGTCGTTCATGAACTTGAGGAAGAAATCGACGATGGCCGGGTCCGGGTTGGTCGAGTCGAAACCCGCCGCCTTCATGACCGGGTCGTCGCCGAAGAAGTTGGCCTTGAGGAAGGCGGCCACGCGACACTTCTCGTTGCTGTTCGGCTGGGCCTGTCGCACTTCCACTCCGCAAATCGGCATCTGGGTATGAAATCCCCGATTGAATGGTGTATGAAGCAAGGATTGTTTTCTTCAAAAAGAAATGATCCTTTTCTGAAGCCATTGATATTTGGTGGATCGTTTACAATAATGCGGTGCGCAAACGGTCTTGATCCGGGAGTGATGGTCCTCCTCGAACAACATCGAAAGCAGACATTCATCAGAGCTCGCAGTGTTGTGGAACGTTTAAGATATCGTGCTTTTACCACCGAACCAAACTATCCATTCGGAAGTTCAGCAATTGAGCTGTTAAAACGAAGACATCGCGCAGAAACGTCAGAGCTCTTTAATATCAGAGGAATGGTGTTCTATCACGACAACGCGAGACCACATACAAGTTTTGTACCCGTCAAAAAATATTGGAGCTTGGATGGGATGTGTTGCCCCACACCCATCTTACTCTCCATACCTACACCATCACACTTCCACCTGTATCTCTATATTCAATACTCCTTGCGTGGTATGGAGTTCAATTCTGACGAGGCAGTGAATGAGCACCTTGTTCCGTTTTTCGATATGAACGACGTTCTATACTTTGAAATAAAGAAAAACGCGTCATGACTTTCCCGTCAAGCCAATAGTAATTCAATACATTCGCGTTAAATTGTTTACAGTGTAAAATGCCTCGCCATTCCGTTTGAATGAGAGAGTGAAACTTGTTCACTTACATAACATTCCGAGAGTTTGGCAGAGTATAATTGCGATCCTGTCGGCCTCAGGAGCCGCAAGCAATTTTTGAAAATTTTCATCCTCCTTCCAACTCCAGTTAGCTCGTCGCCGTGTTAAAGTGTAATAAAGGTGTGCTTGTTTTTGTGCGGTTAATTTTCACTTACTTAACTCATAATTTAAAAAAAGGCGTTTATTATTTAAATAACATTTTGTAAAAATTGAAAAATTAAAAATATTCAGCTGTTTCCCACTACATATGTTATTATCTGTTTATACTGTGGTGTTTTACATTAGTTCTACTGTGTTCAGATTACTGGCTCCATCAACTGCCCAACGGACATCTGCATGACTGCTGACAACTGCTCATCTCCCTTAACCAAATTGGAACACTCCCAGCATAATCCCTCATTTTAGCAAATGGATAACAAATAGGAATGTATTAAATCTGGGATGAAATATAGTTTAATTTAATAACGTAATAATGTTTTTACATTTTTGTTTATACAGTATGTATGAGTGTTTTCTGCGAAACATTAATGTTGAAGCAATAATCTAAATTTACTACAATGAAACTTATCCTAATGACTGGTCTTCACATGTAATCATTTTGAATTTCAAGTATTCGTACAATTTTTTTTCACCAGGCACTATCAAGAGGCAAATAGCCACGATTAAAAATTGTTCAATTTACAAATAATAATTCATTATACCAGTGGTAAAGGAGTAACATTTTAATCATGATTCCAACACATTAATACAATTTATTGTATACTTATACAATGTACTGAACATGAGTATAATTCCTTGAGTAAGAACTCTTTTAGAAACATAGCCTATATAAACTGGGAACTTTAAAAAGCATGCGCCTTCTTACAGTATAATGAAGATGTTCATTTCTTCTATACAAGATTCTAAAATCTACTATTCCCTAATGAGGATATAACTATGGAATGTGACTTAACACTCAATTACTATGAGGTGAAATGTGTTACATAATTATGATATATATATATATATATGCTTATAATATGAATCTATTTATATAATCTGTATGTACATAAATTTCCTGCCATTATGATGGCATGAAATCCCAAGTCATTTTCATGCAGTTAAGTACTTAAAAAACCAAGACTATATGATGTTTATTTATAGCATAGTGAGTGTATGTCAGTGAAAAATACAAAAACACACACATAATAAAGCATTTGAAAATGTGCACAAAGTACAATACCTTAGAAGTAAAACAGCAATTTTCACAAAGAATAAACAACTTTGATCAGTTACATATCACAGTGCAAGTTACAAATTTAATGGTAAAATGAATATTTAAGTAGCTTGAATATCGAGTTAGTTTCAGTTGTAGTTGCTGAGAGACATCTTGTATTAAAATTTATTTAAAAATTATCCAAAGTTTCATATTTTACTTTAATGTCCCACGTGCCAAAGTAGGTTGGTAATTGAAATGGTTAATGTTCAAAGACCAATACAGTATAAATAACACTACTGTATAGAATATTATAATACATTAAGAATTAGTCACTCATTAGTTCCCTTTATATAAGTTTTGACTCATTCTTGTATGAACTGGTAAACACTACTTTTATTCTATTGTTATATAAGACAACTACTGTAGGAATTTATTCAAAGATTACTTTGTTATTAATACAATACGACAATGAAATTGCCTCCTTTTATAATGAAAAGAAGCTATAAGCTACAAATATGTAACATATAATAATGGTAAGGCCAAAATGATGTTTATACACTTTGCATTTAATTTAAAAACAGATTGTTCGTATATAAAAAAAATTAAATAAATGTCTATTTATTTATCAACTATTTATATATCATAAAAGCATAAAAAAATAAACACCAGCAGTTTTGATTACTTTTAATTATTACTTATGCAAGTATAAATTAAAATATCAGCTTACTAGTTTTTCTCTCAATTAAACATGGTTATGCAGTAGTACTAAATGCCAAAAGGTAAACATTATTCAGTTCACAGTTCAACCACTTATGTTATTCATGCATCATAGAAGAATTTAGTATAAATCAAATTACATTCTTCAATTCAATGGCAAATTTCCATAGCCTACAGATTTCATTGGATCACTGTGCGTACCCCCTTTTTACAAGTATCCGTATTTTTGAACTTAATAAAATATTCCTTATGTTGTTACCAACCCACAAAAAAAGAACCAACTCACATGTTATAAACATAACCCGATAGCCATCAGCAAATAACATAGAATTTTCACAAAACATAACGGACCTTATAAATTGTATCTATCCCTCTTTTGTGCAGCCCTATTAGAATATACACTCATTTAAAAATTTATATATATATTCAAACAAACAAATTTTCATTCATTCTCAAGACTAGCAGTGCTCTCTAATTTTGTTTTCAAATAAAGCTGCCAATAAAGTCCAATGCTTAAATTCATGCACATAAAACAGACAAGTGACAGTGAGAGATGATATACTAGAGAGAAGACAGCCCTACAATGAATGAATGCTATAAAGAATGATGCTCCTAAGAAATCTTACTAATCCTGCGGTGTGCAAATTTTAATCAGTCAAGTGCGATTTAACACAACCTTTTATTTTGACTGTTTCTCCCTTTTATTAATCCATACTGGGGGACAGAATTCAAAACCAATTCTTCTATTTCACCTTCCATAACATTATGACCCCATTTGTCAAGGTTCATTTTATTAATAACACTGACAATTTTCCTTTGAACCTTCTTGCTGTACGAACATATTTGACACACTAGTTTGGTCCAATTCTTTGCAAATTCTTTGTCTCATTTATTTGACTCTTACGAGCCTGTTGAAACCTCCCAGGGTTACGAGTAGATTTGTGATGGATTTTCCCATCGCAAACCATATCAAATTATGAAATTAAACAATTTAAAGTAAGACAAGAACACAAAGAATCAGACAAAATAAAACTTGTGCAAAATAAATTGATCTTAAATCAAGTTTAGTAAAACATTAATAATAAACTTTAAAAGAAACAAATTTAAAGTTCTTCTTACATACTAAAATCACGTTTAAAACTGAACAAAATATATAATCATATCCATCCTTGAAATCCAAAGATTGTAGTTGTAAATTAAATGATGATGACAAAACCACTAGATACCCAACAAAAATAAAATAAATAATTCTGAATAAATATATTTTAAAGCCACCAACCGGAATGTCTTTAAGACCTTGCACTGAACAAATTAACAAAAGGTCCACACATATAACTTGAATTCTATACATTTTTAAGCTAAAAAATAATCATAGAAATTAATTACAATTTATACTTAAAATAAAAATACTATTTATGAAAATAAACTAAATGAGATTTTAGAACTGTAGAATGAACCATATAACAAAGAATCAAAGTACACATAATAAATGTCACTAACGTTGAATAACTAACAACATATCAAATAAATCAACAATATTTATAGACAGAAAACAAATTGCCAACTTAAAAAAATACACAAACTATTTATTTAATATCATACAGAATGAAATAAACAGACTTTCCAATGACCTTAGAAATGGAATCACAAAAATAACAATTAAAAATAACTGAAGCAAACCATAAAATGAGATTAGTTTGCAATGGGAAAGTAAAGCGATTATACACTCTGTCATTTTTGCTCAATAGTTGTTTTTAATACTAATTGACATGTTTGTGAGGGAGGCATCTTCCCCCCTCAAAGTTCTCTTTATCCCCAAACACTTACAGTCGACTCTGTTTTTTTATATTTTTTTTTATTCAGTGCTCACAAAAGGATGCCAATAATATTTGTTACTCAAGTTCAAATGTGCATCAAGGTAAATAAATGTGATTTTCAAAAGAATCAGCACATTAATTATGTTAAGGCATTTGGGAAAATATGAAGATAGAAAACCGGAAGATAGTAGCGACAGAGAAAGAGAGAAGGGAAGAGAGAAATGTGAAATGAGAAAGTTAGCAATGCAGACGTTTCTTTCATTTAATTTGATTAAAAAGACTGTTACTAAGAAACCCTCACTCTGAACCAAATTACATCCAGGAAAGTTCTTATAGGTACACATAATACTGAAGAATAACAGTCTGTGACTATTACACAGAACCTTATACACATACAAACACATTACCTTGAAGTGAGAGATATCCTTTTGATGGATTAGCGCTAGTTAATGTTTCCTAAAATGCACAACAAAGCCGAGTCAAATTTATTTCTTTATCAGGAAGAAACCAAAACACCGTTCAATCAAATACTACGATGGAATATTAGGAACAAGAAGTTCTCATACTAAACTAAAGAGTTGGGTCTTATGACAAAACAAACCCGAATGAGGAAACAAATTATACGCCATATTATAAAATTGTATACTGCTTGTGAATTTAAATGGTGTTCCTCATGATAAAGACAACCCTCAGCGACTGTGAATAAAAGCAGTCCCCTAAACAGTTTGAACTGTAAACTGCCAATAAAAACTGTTTCGGCAACTGCCACTGACTAAATATTCCGTCTGTGGGTGAAAGAGTGCATGTGTGACAGAAAGATATAACAGAGAGTATAGCCGCGATTCTCCCACACTTTTAGATTGGAGTCTAGTCTACTCGTGATTTATCCCTGGGTGGTCTTGGCTGTCATACAAAGTCCAGTCCGCTCCTGTAACCTCTGGACCAACGTGACTCCAACTGCCGCTCGATGAATTTCTTTATTTCACTCACGATAAAAACTGTCGATGTTAGTCCAACAAGGAAAGCCAGATCTGAAAAGTTAAACATTTTTAGTGGTCACTTTCAATTAAATTTTCCCTAATTCAGTGTTATGTCTCAACTATATTATGCTGAAACTTTAAACCGATTTCAGATGAACAGGAATGCAAATGTTTAATTATATTGTTTGCTAATGCATTCTATATGAAAGCTTTCATTAAAAAAAAGATATGGTAACAAATAGATCACTTTCTATTAATTTATCATTTCCCTGCTGTAATTTAATAATTATTAAAACTTTAATCTGTATAAATATAATTAATTAATTAATTTGGTAATTAAAAAAATAATAAAGATTTAATAACTAAAGAAGATTCAGGTAAGAAAATGAATTAATATAATAATTAATTAATTTAATTATTTTCTTATCTGCCATTTTATAAGCACTTACCTTTCTGTATGTGCTTATAAAGAAATTCCTTAGCTAATTGATAATCAGTTGAAATATACAATACAAAAGTAAATATTTCAACTAAATTCATTTAAAAACAAGGATGGATTCTAAGGCATGAGTCTCAAGGATTGTTATGCATTGGCAATTATGGCTGTTATTATGTTGTACCTTATATTCAGTTTTCCTTACCATGCAGTGTTAACGCTTCAGTCTGAAAAACAGCCTGAAGTGGTTTGCAGTAAATAACTAGGAGCTGCCCTATCACAGACAATGACACAGCAAGCAGGAACATTCGATTCTTGAACAGCCCTATTGTAAAAACAGATTTGGTCTGCAACAATAAAATTACATTAATCAACCAACACTTCTTTATTAGCCAATGTCTTCTGTTGTAAAAACCTTATATAAGTTGACTAATGTTAATAACAACAATTATTATATTCTTGCATACAACAACATAATTCAACAAAAAATACTGTCATTATTGAATGATTAATAATTCTAAAATTAAATCAATCAAAATTTGAAATATTATTTTATTTAGATTATTTCTGCCTTCTTTATATTTCATAACAGATAACATAATCAATATAAATTTACCTGAGATCTACAGCTTAAAGCATTAAACATATCGAAGAATACAAAACATGTAAATGTCATTGTCGTATCCCTTGGTGTTATCTTGTTATCACTCATCTGGAAATAGAAGTGTAATGGTATATTCAAAAATAATTAAACTTCATAAAAATTAATTTTTGCAAAAACAAAATACTCACCTCCCGTTTAAAAACCCATAAAGTTCCAAGGATAATGATAGAGGCAGACATCAAAACATTAATAATAAGATGTCTTGTGATCATAGGTTGTTTTACATTTCTAGGAGGTTGTTTAACAACATCTTTATCCACTGGTTCAACTCCAAGACTGGAATTTTGCTTTCTTATTAGTACACTAAACCTAATTAAATATGTACATTATAAGGTTCAATTTTCAAATATTAAATAATATCCCTATAAATTCTTACCTTTGTGCAGGAGGTCCATCCATTATAATGTTAATCCATAGGATCTGCATAGCATTCAAAGGATTTGGAATACGGAACAAAGTGGCAAGTGCTATTAATGACAATGCTGCAATACTTGTACTGAGTTGAAACCTCACAAAGTTGCGGATATTATAGAAAATCCCTTTTCCTTCTTCTATTGCTGATCTACAATGAAAAATTTAGAGAAAGTTTAAACCATCACCTTTAGCATAAACGATAAATTTTAATACCTGAAATTATACTTACATGATGGTGTTAAAATCATCATCAACAAGAATCATATCTGCAGCTTCTTTACAAACATCTGTACCATTCTTTCCCATTGCTATTCCAATGTCCGCTTTTTTTAATGCAACTCCATCATTAACACCATCACCAGTCATGCCAACAATCACTCCTGCTCTTTGCAAAGCCTATGAATAAATATATATTCAACAGTATTAATTGGACTTTTATTAATAGTATATGTGGGATTAAATAATAATAATCAATCTGAATTAATCAATTAAAATTATCTTTTAAGTACCAAAAGCAATAGGGTAATCAGTATTCATTAGTGGTCATTATTAGTGGTTTATTACATTATTATAACATTATACTTTTGTTCTCATAATCCCTATAAGCATATTTTCCAACAATCAAATAACCACCAACTGAATTAACATCACAGATCATTGTTCCCCAAAGATTTACATACAACTTTAGTTAAATATAAACAACACAGTGACATTATAAAGAGCAGTGTGTACATATAAAATCAGCTAATAGTCATGACTTCAAAAAGAAAAAAATTCCAAAATGTCCAAAAACAAAATCAGTCCATTAAGAAATTGGGATAGTTTGTGTATAGGTTTTGCAAGAAAAGAATCTAAATGTTTTCAGATGATAGATTCAGACTTAATTTCACGATATTTCATTTATTACCCATACAAATAAAGGATATCTTATATTACCAATAAAGTGATTACTTACTTTTACTATGCAAAGTTTGTGTTTAGGAGTAACTCTATAGAAAACACTGACACTGTTAACAACTTGTTCCAATTGGTGTTCGCTCATTGTATCAATCTGATCACCAGACAAAATTTGACCATGCATTGTATCCAACCCAATCATAGATGCTAAACAGAATAATTTCAGCACTTAACACAAGTCTGTTTGAATTATCATAAACATTTAAAAATTATTTAAAATTGGGTTCTTAACATAGTACTTAAAGTGGTATATTAAAAACAGAACAGTAAACAAACTAGTATGGCAAAATTATAGCAGTACAGTTGATCCTTTCATTTGATATCTTTAACTGAACATAATGCTGCAATCACTTGTACCACTCATGCAATATTTTTTAACCTCACTAAATCTAAGGGTAATGCACACATCTAGATCACAAATTTGGTATTGTACCTAACCTCATTTTGGGTTAACTGTGAAGACATTTTAACTCGTGGTGTTGTGAGTGTCAACACATTTAAATAAAAGATAAATATATTTTAATTGTTATAGTAAAATATTATATATTAGCATGCAATAACAATATTTTATATTTAGTAATATGCAGACTATTAATAAGGATGCAAACCTATAGCAACTGCAGTTTCTTGTGCATCACCTGTAACCATTTTGACCTTAATTCCAGAATTCAACAATGTCTGGATTGATTCACGAACTTGCGGCCTAGGAGGGTCACAGATACCAACCAGTCCCATGTACACAAGTTCATTGAGTGAAGAACCACGTGCCATTCCAACAACTAAAACAAATATTTTCCAATAATTAAACATAGCAATTTTTTATGTTAATAAAACACTATTATACATTATAAAAAAATATTGAAAATTGTAATAATTAATTGTATTGAAAAATTTAAATGAAACAATTTTAAACAGAAAAACTGACACAAAGTTATGCAACTATCTAATCCTGAGGTGATTTTTTTGTCAATACTTACCTAACCACAATTGAATTCACCAAAGTTACAAACTATGAACTGACATGAAACAGTTCCATAATACAAAATAAAATCAATAGTGCAATTAATTTATACCTCTTAATCCTTTTCTACCAATTTCATATGCTTCAGCTAGAATTTCCTGTTCTTTTTTGCTATTCAGTGGTTGTAACTGACCATTCCAAACATATTTATTACACTGCTGCAACACCCTTTCAAGAGCACCTTTCACAAAAAAGATTTCTTCTTTCTCCTGAAAAATATGAATATCCTTTATATATATATATATATATATATATATATATATATATATATATATATATATATATATATATATATATATATATATATATATATATATATATATATATGTTTACCTGCAATGGTCTAAAGTGGATACATTTAATTCTATACTTACATCGCCATACTTGGGAGAACATTTTACTGCCATCATTTTCTGTTCTGAACTGAATGGGTACTCCTGTAGTCTTACATATTTTTCTCGAACCCCATACATACCATGCTGAAAAATGGATTAATTTTTACCAACATAAATTCATTCCAAATACATATATACTAAACTGAATTATAATAGAGCTTAACATACCAAGCACTCCAACAGCTCTTAAAAATGTGAAAAATGATTTTCATATATTTACCTTCATTGCTACAGCTAACATGGCACCTTCAGTTGGTTGGCCTAAAAGGGTATCTCCACTGATTACAGCATTATTACAAACACAGCCGACCTCAAAAATAAATCATTATAATGTACACAAAATACAACCATGAAATATATAATTGGACTATGTTACATAAACTGTAAAAAGAAAATGTCATCTAACCTTATATAGTTTAAATTCAATGATTCTATCAAGAGTTCTAGACCTATTTCGATGCAATGATAATAATAATTTAAAATGATAATTTTTTTCAAAAGTGAATAAAATTAATTGCTCATGCTCTCATAACATCTAATTTAATCCAGTATATATTACAATAATTACATGAAAATGATCCAAATCATGTTGCATTCTCTGTATATCAATATTATAAAATAGTTATTTTTTTTAGTAGTTTTTTAAAGTGATTATTAAGTAATTAGCTACACTTAATATAGAAAAGCTGCATTGTTCATCCCTAAAAAATTATAGTATTAAATTACCTCAAGCAAATTATATACTGATTCTTTTGCCTTATTGGTATTTTCCAATCTTGGAATGACGGAATATATATGGATCTCGCCAACATCATTATAACCGGCCCCAGTAACCTGAATTCATTACAATTTTAATAAACAAATAATCATTTGATTCTAATAATTCAATACTGCATTTTCTAACACAATATATTACCTCGGCTAAATAACCATCAGATGTAACAATTACTGTAACGGTCATTTCATTCTTAGTTATTGTACCTGTCTTGTCGGAGCATATCACACTGACACAACCTGAAAGAATTAATAAAGAAGATTAATGGACCATTTTTCAAGCAACTACCTATACATGAACATTACAGATTCATATACCATTACATACCTAATGTTTCAACAGTAGGCAGTTTTTTGACAATTGAATTCCTTTTAGCCATTCTCATTACACCTAATGCCAAAGTTACAGTGACAACAATTGGAAGGCCTTCCGGTATAGCAGCTACAGCTAAACTGTAAAATTGTTTTATTTGGATAAAAACTCATATCCTATGAAAAAACATTACATTTAAAATTTAAATTCTGTTATTGCTAACTACAAAGTATATAGTATTTTTAAGTAGTGTGAACTCTCTTTTAAAAGAATAAGAACCAAATAACTTCAATCTATTAAAAGTGCACTGATATCATCTTGGGTTGGATATCAAAAGCAACTGTAAATGATACTCTTAATGCATTAGAATAGTTTATTTTATGAACAGTTAAATAAGAAAAAAATAGATCAATGAATTAGTATTGAAAAGATTCAAGTATACCTCACACCAATGTTGAACATTTCAAGAATGGGTCTACCCTGGAACCAGCCCAGCACCATAATTAAACCAATTATGCAAAATGAATAAAATGATAGTTGAGCCCCCAGAATATCCATACTTTTCTGCAGTGGTGTCTTAGGGGCTTCTTCAGCCTGCATCATTTTAAACACTTCTCCAAACTCACTCTTTTCACCAGTGTTAACAACAATACCCTAAAAATATAATTGTTATCAAACAATATTAAATTAAACATTTCTAAAATGTCGACATACAAAGGCTGGAAGACACTTGATTAATAATTTTAAATTACTGACAAATATAGTACTAAAAATCAACATTGTTAGTCATGAAGTTAGTGATGGCAGCATCAACACTCTTTGAATTACTTTTAGCACAGATACTATTACAATTTTTAAAAGATATGTCAATTTCACTTTGTGGATACACTTCTAAATTTCTTCTTATTACATCTCTTATTGTAGATATTGTCCAGAGGAGAGGTTAAATATAATTTAAATTGCATTCTATAATCTGTCAGAGAGTGTTAAGATCTAACTCCTGACTTATACTATACATTACTTGCTAAATTCCATTGCTTACAGGCAGCTTCAATCTGCTGACCTCTGGGTCCCAAGTCACAAGCTCTACACCCTGAGCTACTAAGGCACCCTTTCCTTGTATTTAAAACATGCAATCCTATACTAGTACCTTATGCATCTAAACCTAGGCTTAATGTAACTCCTAACTTAACTTATCCTTAACAGATGGTTGACAAAATCTGTGTTAGAAAAATTAACTAATAATTCATCTATGATGAATAAAGATTTATTTATCTCTGATCTAATTTTAAAAAAATAACAAAGTGTAAACACTGAATAGATACAATACCTTTCCATTTCCACAACGGACAAGTGTTCCCATGAATGCTATATTTTTCATGGAGGTGTGGCCATTAGTTTTCAGTATAGGAGTGGTTATTTTAGAAGCAGGCTCTGTTTCTCCAGTAAAACTGCTCTCATCAATAGCCAAATCTATAGCCTAAAATTACGGTACATTGTATTCAAACAATATTCATTCTGAAACAATTTCATATTCAAACGGAGAGCATATATAATTGAATTCTCAACCTTGGAAAAACTCAAATGCATGTAATCATTTTTCTCGATGTCCTAGCATTCAATTAGCTTTGAACTGTGTATATTATTATCATAAAAGATATTGTGAATAAATATGAAGGAATGAGGGGACATTTTGTATTTCAAAAGATGTTTAATTCAAGGAGACTTTAAACTGTAGTGTCTATGAAAATGTCAGTTTTTTTATTATAAATGACAAATACACTACTAGGAGAACAACATTGTTATTAGTTATTATACAATGATTACCTCAAACAAACGCAGGTCAGCTGGTACCCTATCACCAACATTCAAATGCACAATATCACCTGGCACAAGGTCTCTTGCTAAAAATGATTCCAGCTTGCCATCTCTTACACTATAGACAAATATTTTTAAAAATTAGAATGGTTAAAAAAGAGATCAGTACTAATGAAAGATACTATTGTAATGATGAACACATTCAAAACCATATCAATCGATCAGTATATTAAGGAATGTTACCAACAGAAATTCACTTACAAGGGTACACTGACACATTAAGCTATGGGTTGCCTTAGCTTCAATTAACTTTAAAAAAAAATTACACCTTGTAATTTGTTCTACTTCCTCAAATAAAAAAATACCTTTTCATACTTTGACCTTTTGTTTTTCAGCTTTTACCATTCATGGTCCGAACTAGTGGTTTGACCCAATAATTTTATGGTGGTTACAATACCACAACTGTGTGCAATGACACATAAACAAGCCACAGGAAATGTAAATTGGGTTATGCTTGGAAAATATTACCATTAATCATTATATAGGCTTTATTATTATTATTTGACATCATCTGTCACACCAAAAAAAAAAACAATTATGGCAACAAAATTAAAATTATTGTTAATTTTTATGTATGAACAATCATAATTTCATAAAGAGTAAATAAGTCTGCAGTTATATCTGCAATAACTGCAATCTATAATGTGAAGAATAGCTAAATGTACTGCAATTTAAAAAATAATGTATTAATTTAAATTGCTATTTCATAAGAGAATGTAAATTTACCAGTGACATGAGGGAGGTACTAATTTTGTCAATTCTTCCAGTGATTTTTCCGATCTATATTCTTGAACGAAGGCAACAGTAACTACAATTATGATTGCCTGGAAAATAATAAATTTCCTTTTAAAATATTAATTTATATCAACTACCTGTTATATTAAAAAAATTCAACTACCAGAACTGCTTGAAAATAATGAAACATGCACAATAAAAAAATTGCATAATGAATACTTACCACTGTAATACTGACTGCGTCATCAAATTGTTTCATACAGACGCTAACGAATGCAGATGCAAGTAAGAGAAGAATAAGGGGATTGTGAAACTGAAATTATAAATGTAATTAGAAATAAATATGTACAAATAATAATTATATTAAGAAAATTAATATGTAATATGTACTAAATATTTCATTGCCACAAAAAATGAATACTTTTTATACACAGTATACAAATTACCAAATACAGTTTACATATATAATTTATAAGAAATTTTTTTAGAAGAAAGTACGACCATAAACCTTTTTTTAATTTTTAACTTTGTTGTTAATTCTTATAAAGATACAACATAAAAGTACATATGGTATGAATTCTAGTATGATATTTCACAGTATGCAATAATATTGACCTATTTTACTACATTACATAAATATTGCTCATTCCATTCAAGGTTCTAGTATGGTCAGTAATCTTATCTATAATCAATACTCAATGGAGCGAAACAAGATATAAATATTTTGACCTCCTAGTGTCACCTAAATTAGGGCTTTCAGCCTAATCATCAAACTATTATTTTGTCTATAACAAATCAAATAAACCATCTTACTTTTTTCCTTTGGTTCAATCAAACAAAAAGTAAATAAGAAAAAATCAAATCAATACAACAGATTAAAATCAGTAGATTCAATTTAAGTCAGTTTACCAGTTATTAAATTACTGATTTTATTTATGAGGAAACTAGCCCATTTATTTATTTCAAATGAAATTCATTTTTGCCACTGCAACAAGATATTTATAAAAAAGCATGTAGTAATGTCAGAATTTTTTACCAGTAAACTTTATATGTTTAATTGTTTATTTTTGTGCAAATAACAGCACACAATAATCGTGTATGTCAGTGTGAGAACATTTAACAGTTCTTTGCAGTATTAAAATAAGTAACAGTAATTAACCACATAAAATATATTGACATACTTGTTCTATATATTTTTTCCATGTTGGGTCGTCCTCTTTAACAGAGAACTCATTGTAACCTGCGAGCGTCCTCCTTTGGTCAGCTTCCTGGCCCCACAGTCCAGAGCGGATGTCCACTCTTAGCCTGGAGGCCACCTCTTCTGCCCCCAGCCAGCTCGCTTCACTTGTTGTCACCCACATTTCCTCCTCACAATCACCCTAGTTAACAGAAAACAATTTCAGTTTTAAAATCTGAACAATACACTGAAAAAAAGCAAGTTTCCTATTAAAATAAGTACAGTCTATTAGACATAGAATTATAGTCTTGAAAAAAAAAATTCGTTGTTGTTCTCACCACAGTGAAATTTTAATAAAAATAGGCACTGAGCAGTCCTACAAGCATATTAGGAATTGGATATCACTGCAATTAATTTTATCTTCCTAAGTAAGAATAATTATTATAGCGATAGTACAATTATTGGCAAAATCCTACTTAAATATACCTTCCAGATATCTATGTTGACATTTTCAAATAAAAATACATTACTTATCCCTCCAAAATGTTGCTTACATCACACAAATAAAATTTATCCAATACTATCTCTTCATTTCATTATGAATAATTCTAGCTATTGCATATTTCGTTATTTCAACCGAATGCTTAAAATTATTGCTTGTTCCTATATTATTATAAGTAATCTATGTTAGCAATATATTGGTATAGTCTAATAACCTAAAACGTAATTTATAGCCCATTAAAAAATTAATGAGCTTAATTTGCCATTAATTTTTTATAATTTACAAGCAGAAAAAATAAAAGTACATAGATAACTACAGAACTATAGATAACATAGAACTATATGTCTGTAAGAACTATTTAATAGATATTAAATGAGAGTGAGCTATGAAAATGATGATTTGCATAGATTAAAACAACTTGTAGTATTTCTCTCAACTGATTCTCTCTTTACTGTGTTATAAATTCCCACAGAACAAGCACGAACATATTATTTCTTAGTAGCATACCACAATATCAAAGACTTGGTAAAAAATAGAGTGGATTATTTTTTAATCTATTGTATTTCTAAATTTCAAATCTTATCTATAGTTCAAAATTCTACTTGCCATCTGCCAACTCCAGTAGCTAAATCCACAGGTAAAATGCAAATGCACTTACCAAAGATGAAAAATGCCAAAATACTGTTACTACAGCATGTGGCAGAAATAAAACCAATCAGTAATAGATACTAGGTACCCTCACGCTAAACGAGTAAACAAAATTGGTTTATAGAAAGGCAAACAGTTAATTACCTAACCCTAACCACATAATAGAAAATTACACTTGTACTCACATTGATTTTTTAATGCAATACTATAGAATAAAATATTATCTCTTAAATATGGATACATTTTTTATATGTACTTTTTATTTCCTTGTATAATATTACCACAAAACTAGACTGAAGTTTATATAAAGATAATAATCATTTCAACAAAAGCACTTCTAATCCATCATGAATTATTAAAATTCTGCTCATAAAGCCAACAATCTCATAGTTGTGCATAATATATAAAGTATAAAAAAATGATTCAAATTAGTGAACAACATAACTGAAAAAAGACTAATTTATTAAATAAAATCTCATGAAATGAAGTTTTATTAATATTGTATAAATGAAACAAAAACTACACCTAGTATTAGTGTCTAATCATTTTTGTCATTAATACGTGTATTTAAAAATTGTATTTCTCATCTTTGCAATTTCAATTATTTAAGCTAAATATACATAATTAAAAGCTCCAAATATCACCAATAGTGAAGAATAAGTCTTTGTGATAGTAAAAGCCGTATAAAAAAGCCTATGCTTGCTTAATGAACATATTACAAATATAATATCCTAACCAAAAAGGACATTTTATTTACATAATTTTTAATATATCAAACACACCACACCTGCATGTTAACTATGAAGCTGTTTTTCTTAAATCTATTCATTATTTCAGGTCCTTCTTCCTTCACTTCCAAAAATAAATAGTAACGTCACACGGCAGTTATATCCACAACAAAATAGTGATAACAGAAGAAAAAATACACAAACAACATTTATATAACTCAAAAAGGACACAAAGATATATAATTCAATAGATGAATTGATATTTGAATAAAAAATTAAAACACATTGTAATAAAAGATACAAAACACAGAGCTAAATATTGTCACAGCCCAACAAAATTCCATGATATAACTAAAGATGCACAATTAAATTGCTAATTGATTCAGATACACATAGCCTGATAAAATACAAAAAGCAAAGATAACACCTTGAATGACTAACACTTTTATGATTATCCAAATGATAAGAATTAATATGCATAAAATACCTGAATGAAAGAACCTGATATTGTTTGTATAACTATTAATCAAGCATTCATGAACTTTAACTTCATTATCATATAAGATAATACTAACATAAATAAATTTATCAATATGTTAGTGACCTACTTTTTTATTCCTATTACAATACATCAAAGCATTAATCAATTTTTAAAGTTAATTGATTTTTGTAAATTTATATGAAAATTATAATAATTGATCATTTTAAATTGCTAATACATATCAACCAAGCTGTATTAAATGTGTGTATATATATATATATATATATATATATATATATATATATACACTCATTTGCTCACAATTGATTAACCCAGATTAAATTAAAAGGTAATTTATTTTAATATAAACTTTAAAAAGTATAATTACCTTTTTTGGTTCATTGATTTTATCTTGTCTGGAAAACTTTACTTCAATGCTCCTCCATGTTAAAAACCATGTAAGAATAAAATGAGCATAACTACGTCTAGAATTTAACTCAGAAATGACTAAATCATCCATCGTGAATGTTCTGTATCCACAAAATGAATGAATCGTTTCAACTGTGACGCTAAAATTCAGACAAAGGCAGGAAATGCTTCAAATCATAGCTCTTATAAGCAGTTTTCAGTAATTTAATAACACATTGCAGTGCCGACTAACAACAATCAGGAACAGAAATATGATGAAAACAATTTGTATTGACAAATTATGAAATGGCAATTCTATAAACTATGAAAAAATACAAACCATTTGTAATTATCCATGATAGTTGAAAATGTCTAAAGAACCACCCAAAAGTAAACTATTAGGAAACCTGATAAATTTTTCTCTACAATTTCAAAGCTATGAACAAGCAATAATATTTAAATTTTTAGTTTAGATAAATTTATAAAAGGAATTGCCACAATCAGTAAAACATATTCCAGGAATGAAATGAAGAGATTATCAGACCAATCTACTTATAACTACTAATGGTTGATTGATCTTTCCTCACAATCTTAAAAAAAGTGCAGGAAATATTCCATAATGTAACAGTTACATACCTAGATCAATGTAATTTAAAGTCACAAAATAATCATTCTAGACAAAAATAGCAACCATGCTGTGGTTGAGCTCCAGAGATGACAAATGGAAAAAATACCTATAAAGAAATTAAAAATAAAAAAAATAAAAGAAAAACCTACTTAACTACTGCAAGAAATATATCTCCATCTGCTTCTAGAAGCACTTAAATTATGCCTTGTATTCTTGAAAATTGCTTTTCCCTACTTGAAATGCTTCACGTATTATTAATCCCAGAGGTTTTCCTCAGTGAAGGGTTCATCATATGATGTTTGTCCTCCTTTAAAATGCAATACTTTAGGCCTGTGTAATTTCGAAAATTGCAATTTCTTTCTGCTTCCACTGGTGGCATTCAGAAATAATTATTGAAATTAGCATTTGTTTTTAAATATATTGTTAAAAGCTTTTTTTTAATAAAATGGTTGTAAGAAGATAAAGCCTTGCACCAGTTAGAGAAAGAAGGTTAAATAAATTGAAAGAAAACTATAATTCAAATTCAAGAATAACTAATAACAGACACAACAGAATAAAATACCTGAAAATACTGCACATAAAATGAATTTCATTTTAGTAATTATAATGTACAAAAAATCCATAATAATAATGTATCAATAAATACCAACATAAAGTGCTTATGTTATCAAATATACATCTTAGTTTTTCCTTAATACACGAATACCAAGCGGACTGGCTTATTATTGGGATGGTTTTTGTGCCTTTTTCTAAGGTACATAAGATATATTTTAATAAGCTAGTGTAACAATTAAATATATATATGTATGTATATATATATATATATATATAAAGAAAAAATACTATGCATTCAAATTATTCAAAGCTTATCATTTTGATGAGAATAAATGGCAGTTCATATATTAATAAATTAATAAATATATTAAGATGGAGAAAGTAATGTACAAGAAAGAATGTAATGTGGATAGAAATATACATAATTTATTTGTTAATTGCAGTTAGAGGTTTATTGATTTGAGAATTTATAGACCAAATGTCTTCAGTTAGGAGGTAATTTGGACCATAGGGAAAATAAAGTGCATGCGATTTTTTATTTACAATAATGAATTCACCATGGAAATATCGATAGTAGACTCGAGGGGATGAGCCGTCAGAGTAAATAAGGGAACAATTCATGGGGGTCACACAGAAATTGATGGACGTGAAGAATCGAATAGAAGCCGGTAAATCGGCGATGAAAATAAAAACCATCGTGAATTAGAGATACGGTGAAAATGCCTGCAATCTGACCGGGGACAGGGTGGAATGAAATAACGAGCGTAAGCATGCCGGCCCCAGGAAAGAAGATCAATAACTGTCCCAGAAAGCGTACATTCTTACCTTGCCACCGCCTGGGCTTTCTGGCGACCCGACGCTTTCGTCATCAATTAATGGCTCAGAATGTTGTTTGGCGATCTTATCGTACTTCGAATTCATACTATACTTCATATTTGACACCGTCCAAAAGAACGTTACAATCTGTCGAGAGCATTATAGCCAAAGGCCGACGACAACATAACTACCGTCGCTGACCCGTTAACAGCTGACTGAGCCCAATGCCATCTGCCGACCCCCACCAAAGCTTTCTACCGCAGAGAAATCAAGTCCCACTTTACAACCACCCGGCCAATTATGAATTGTTTCAACCCCCTTTCTCTTCCTTTTCACCAGACTTATCCACAGGGGAAACCTCCAGCTTCACAGTTTCCACTAATGGGAATTCCACCGATTAAACCTACATTTTCTTTTTCTAAAACGCTTAAAAACTTTTAATGGTCATCACCAGTTCGTAATATTGTACAAATCAAACTAACCACCGGTTTTCCCGGTATGACTAATCCTGTCGGAATGATGTAAGTGCTTCGAAAGATATTCCTGCAGCAAGATAACTTGTAAATGTCGTGTACAGTCCGAACTAAGAATCTGAAGTGGCATTCTACACTATAATAGAGTTCTTTAGTGCCAAACCAGGTTACACCTCTACCATACATTCATACAATATTAAAATATAGCAATGATAATACCAATTGAAGTACTTTGTGTGAATTAAAATGACACCCTATAATTATTTGTTTTATTAATTTCAAAATTTTAATTCAAATCATTTGCACGAAATAATTATAAGAATATTGATAATTAAAGTTAATGTTTCTAGATTGGGGAAATCACTGTCTATAAATTACAAAAAATCAAAATAAACAACAAACAAAAAATTATCAACAGATAAATAAAAAAATGAATTATCCTATAGTACCTAAGGAATAATAACAATTTCACATATTTCTTGTCAAATGGACATACATGGTCCCATTTCTACTTAGCACAAAGGAATGTATAAGGTGTTTTATCTTGAATGTTAAAAAAATGAAATCATAATACAAACAAACATTTATTCTGCAATAATAACTGTTTACACAGCATTTTTGGTATAAATAACACATTCTTAAAAATACATAAAAATATGAAATGCATAGCATTCAACAAAATGTTCATAAGGTGAACAAGGAACATTCTTTGCCTTTTTTCTCAAGACCTGTTTTTCCTCCTTACTATACTGACAGTGAACAGCAGTGGTGTTTAATAGTAATACACCACAGTTAAGGAACATTATAAACCTGGTACATGTGTAACAATCTCTAATTTTATGAAAATACACACTCCACCCTATGAATATGTGTACTACCAGTGCAAGTACACCAATGAACATGCTTCATGAGCATCCATCAATCTTATTTCTTTGAGTCAAACATTTTTTTGCAATGTACACATTGCATACCACATTTCCTAGCTTTTTGAGCACAAAAACCCTCTTTCATCAAAAGCAGTTCTAAATGAGAACATGTCGATGACTGCCAAAAACAGGGGGTAACAGCCTACATGCACACAATTCTTTCACATAGGCAATAACGATTTATGGAGACAGTCAAAATTCGTTTTAAAATCTATATCTACAGCAACAATTAAATTCTGAGGCCGCCCCCTTTCTGTCTCTTTTCACGAGAAGTTTCAGACCTAAATCTATTGATAAATTTTTCGTCATCGATCAAAAAATTTGTGGTCTTGATGTCCAGTGTTGGTTTGAAGAGTTCCCTGCAGACCAACTTCTTCTCGGAAGATGTGGCCTTCTTTGAATTTTTCGCGTGGCTTTTGGGGACGCCAGTATTGAGACATCCAAAAGTACCTTGGTAAGGCGTACAGCAAATGGGATTCTCCCAACCTGACCCATTTCCGTCCAATGATACTCTTCTGAAAATCAATACAAGCCAATTTGGTAAATCGTTCGTATTTAATACACAATTCTAATTTGCTACTACGTGGAAATTAAAATTCGCGTTTTAATAGTAAATCAACAAGCCTTAGACCTGCCTCTGAAAATAATTTTCACGTCTGATCTTAACGAAAAAAAAATTATAAAATACTAGCGGTACAATTTGGAACTACTATATTATGTAGAAATGATTCGGATTCTACTCATTGAAACTATTAGCACAATAATCGAATATAGAATCGAAATATTAGTAGAGACAATCATTAAAAAGGTTAATTATTTACTCGTTTGACATTAGGTGGAAGTGTTAAACTACGGACTTCACGTGTTCAGATTTACAAACAAATCTGTTAAACGTAAAGAGGTTTAGTTTCTAGGTGGCAGTCTCGAAGGGGATAGATTCGTTTACGGTACAGTGAAAACAGGTTCTTACCTCGGGTTGGGCAATCTCACTGGGAAGTAGATGATCATGACGCAGAACAAGGACAGAAAGCACGAGACGAGGTAGAGTTCAATTTCACCGACGATCATCTCGTCCGAGTTCTTGTCGATCTGGGAGAAGACTGAAAATATTGAAATACCCGTGTCAGGGGTTGCGGGAGAAAGGTCCCAAAAACTACCTGTGTCCCATTGAGGTGGGTGGAGGTAGGTGGTGTGGGGTGGGAGCCCCTTAGGGTAAAACCGTCCCTTATTCTTGGGTCAACGGACAATAATAAACCGGGCAATACAGTTGAGTAGTAGTCAATGGACGAAACTGGATCTTAATACTGTTATCGTTGATTCAGTTTAGACTTAAATGAAAAGGTATTTGAAATTTATGTTAACTCATTCTACCTGAATACGGAATTAAGACGATAATCATCAATAAAGCGGATATAAAAGAAGTGTGCTAAATATGCAGGATAAGGAAACAAGTCAAAGCCTTAAAAGTTTGAGTTATAATAATAATAGTATAATATAATAACAATATTATCATTCGGATGGATCGGTTTAGAATAGTTCACATTGAGAAGTTCACAAAAGTGATAAACAAAACCCTCGCGGATCCCCTGTCGGGTATCTTAAATATTAATTCGTCAGATTAGATAAGATAAAATCTCTTTATTCAATGAAGCTTTAGATATTACTATTTTAAAAAATTAAGCTTACCATAATTATTTTTGGTATTTTATTTATTTATTTTAAGTGGTGCAAATTGAAATTCATACAGGGCTCGATAAAGATTTGTATACAAGTGTCTTTGCTCTCTATTGAAAGTAGCAGCTTGATACATTGAAATATGGATCAATTTGGTAAACAAAACTATTAAATTTGTGCAGAATACATTGCGCAGTAGCATACCCGTATGTTTTATTTTATCGTAATAGTGTTATTTGTTATAGTGTTTAGTCTTCTCGTGGTGAATATACTGAATCTTGTTTCCTTCCTATTTGTTTTTCCAACTAATATATTGGACAGGGTAATTAAACAAAAGTAAATATGGTTAATGCAGTAAGAGTTAGTTCTGAAATGTTGTTGTGGCAATGGTTGTATATGAAACAGAGTGGAAACAGTTGACCACTTCCTAAATGTGGTTAGGTTCAAAAATAAAATAACCACAATCAATTCTATTTTCACTGTCCTATTATCGTTGTCGCACTTGTTACAACACTGACATCGTTAATAGCACAAATATAAAGTCCAGTCCAGTCTAAAGTTTCCTTATTTACTAGTTATTGTGGAGTGTTTTACATACTTTGTAGAGATGTCAGGAGTGAGAGAGGATTTGAACGGGGATATTGGGATCATTTTCAGAAGGTCTCATGTAAGTCAATCACTAGTTGTGTAATTTTCTATCTCCACTTGCCTATTAGGTCCTAAACTGGCAGCTAACTCTCTCACAGCTAAAATCACCAGAATTGATATCCCAAACCGTTGCCGGCCTCTCAACAAATATCTTATATTTTACTCGCTAACACAATCATTTTTTGAAAAATATAAAGTTATTTTATTATAATTAAATTAATGAAAATTCGAATTAGGGCAGGAGACAGTAGCCAATTGTCCTGATACTTCATGCCTATCCTTCATAACAAACAAATTTAAGGAACAGTTTCACCAATATTTACTTATGTTTACGGTACAAATAATTAAATTTTTAAAAATTAGACTCGACAACACATAATGGGTGGAAACATTTGAAATTAAATTCGACACTGCTCTAGTCAGATCGGAAAATAACATCGGCTTCCGGTTTATAGCACACGAAAATTATCTGTCTATAGAGAGGAAGTAACAATAATTCTTTAGTTATTACACCGAGTAGTTTCAGAAATGTATATGTACAACTAAGAAATAATGTCGTAAATGTGTAGTGTTCACGGGTATTACAACTAACAACTAACAATTATAGAACGCCAATAACTTATAAAAAAGTTTGCAATATAAACACTCAAAGTTATGGTAGCTTTAAATAATACTTACAAAATATTCTGTGCTATAATTTGGTGTTGGCCTCGGACCTTAAATCGACTGGTGCAAACTAAACCGCGAATGCGGGATCCCACCGAAAGAAATCACACCACCTCTCGTACATTGTGTACACAGTTATCAGGTGATTCGCTTTCGCAACGCATCCGGGAGATTTCGTTTAAGAGTGGGAGATCGGACCACATTTTTCGTCATCGGGAACCCAATAATAAATAAAAAGAAGATTAAACAAGCTAATAATAACAAAGCTATCAGTGAATAATAATAGTCCAAATAGTTACCTAAAAACACAAGCAAAGCGAAGCTTGTGACTTAATCTTTAGGTAAAATAGCATAATTTTGATAGCAATGGATAAAACATGTTAATTTGATTGTGACATACATTAGGTGTTTTTAAATTTTCTATGACACAATTAAAATAGAATAAAAACTGATTGTTATTGAAAACTTAAAAAAGATCATTTAAAAAATATTTATGTTGATTCGCTTTATTTATATTCAATTTACAGTGAATTGTAAGAGTATGAAATATGGAGAAGTAATATCACATTGAAAACTATAGTTTTGATAGGTAAAAGAATGTTTTATTTTTTAATTCCTTAAAAACTAATACATTGGTACATACATAAGATTTATAAAATACTGTACAGAAAATTAATTTCCAGCACAGTGGGCTCAGAAATTACTGTCTGCCTAAGAAAAATACATACATCGACACGCTATATATTATTTAGTCATTTTTATGAGAAAAGACCCATTAATTAAAAGAAGTTCAATTAACAATTAGCTGGACCACTAGACTAACTCCAATATTGAATACAGCATTTATAGTAGAACAGCACTAACAAATGCAAGAGCATAGAAAGTAAATGGAGTTTTGATAATGGTCAAACAATCAGAACATTATACATAAAGACACCAAAATTAATGTATATAACTGTCATTATTGTATGGCAGTTTTTATATAGATATAAAAACACATATAGTTATTAAAGCTACAAGACCAAGATCATCATAACCCCAAAATAAACTGTTGGCCAAATTATATTTAGCTTCTCAATTTTGAATGGACTCATTCAATAATGAGAAAATATTGATTATAGAAAAGTATTTTGGGATTAAGGAAAAACACAATCCTATTATTAAACCCAAACATAACAGTAAAATCATATAATGAAAAGAGAGAACATCAATATCTTGGATTTAATTTTGAAGCTTTAATAAATTTTTTAAACATTTCAACTGACAATATGAAAACTGTATGCAGTAAGTTTTAAAAAAACTCTACTGTTCCCTATTTTTTTTTTTTTTTTTTTTTTTTTTTTTTTTTATTTTGGATCAGATCCAGGCATGTTACACATGAATACATTAAAAATTATGTCCATTATTATGTCTATAAATTTACTACAGTAAAAGTGTTAAAACATTTTACTCCCCAAAAATGTTTAAGCCAATATCAATACTAAACGCAATAACATTTATCAAACATTTGGCCAAAATACAGTGCTTTTGGTGCAAACCCTTTTTCATAACAACTTTTTCTACATTTGTAGATTAGACATTTAACATTAAAGTTTTTCAATTATTTTAATACATAATAACAATCACATGAATATATTTTCTAACATATATACATATAAAGTATGACACATTAATAAAACCGATTTTCACAAATGAAACTCAATGTTTCTGTAAATAAGTCTATATATTCTACTTACATTCCACATTTAGTATCACATAAATTTTTTGCTGAAAAGTGATAAAATAAAAACAATAAATATTGACTGGTAAGATTCAACACTAAGCCATAACTTTAGCATGAACTGGCAGTAATTAGTAATTAGAATATTGATGCCATGATCAGTACATAAAACAAAACACAAAAATAATTTACAAAATAAAATAAATATTTACAAATTGCATAATATACAATGCAGATAAAACAAATTTGTAATGAGAATTTTATAAACATATTTTGATATATATATAAGTAAATATACAATTATAACACAACAAATAATTATTAATATCTTTATCCCCTAATAATAATCGCTACTGATTTTGAAGAATTTGAAATCACACATGGGCAGTGTACAGCAAATCCAGTATATTACAAGAAAAGAAGAAACATTATACAGTGTATATGTGAACATACTAGGTAGTTAACGATTAATGTGAAAAATCACTGGAGATGCAACATGAAATTCAAAATAATATTGGCAAAAGGCCAGAGGATGTTTGTTTCAGTCGATTTTGTCATGGTAAATGAAATGGTAAACTTGAAAAACTAAAATAAACAATGCAGAATTTTTAGGACAGACACTTGACAAAAAACATAAATTTAACTCATGCAACATTTATATATACATGTACAAATATACCTAAAAGTAATACAAGCTATTTAATTTTGCATCATGCATTAGCCAAAATATTTTGTGCAATTTGATGTTTTACATCTACTTAGAAACCCCCAAAAAACACTATATCATATAAATCAGTCAAAAGTAATAATTTGTGTAACTCATTATATATTTTTCAAGTATGAATCAGGAAGCAACAAAAACATAAACTTAACAATATTATATAATCAACATAGAATACTGAGATATATTTTTCAATTAAAAAATATTAAAGAGGGTCTAAATTATCCTCTAACGAAAATAAAAGAATGAATATTACTAACAAGAAGTACTGAAAATATTCATTTAACTTAACAAACAGATAAAATATGATGAGTTTAAATCTATCAATGATTAGAGTGATAAAACAATAATGAAATATAAAACACTGAACTGAGTTCAGGAAGTAAAATAAAATGACAAAAAAATGTTTAGACATTATTTCAAATGTCTGTGATAAATCTGGACACTAAAAGAGAATTTTTGGATATCTTAAATCAACCCTTAGCATTAATAATTTCTTGCTTTAGAATTCTAATAAATTCAACTTTGCACTTATTTGTACTATTTTGTGCTTTTTAAATCCATGAAAATAATTATTCTCGCAGTGTTATTAAATACGTCGAATAAATATTAATTACTTTATCCAATTGAAAGATATTGGATTTCATAAGATCAAAATTATGTCATTTCATGCTTCTCTTTGGAGATTCTAAATAGAGAGTTTTTAGAGAAAATAATAAACTAAATAATAACAATAACCAATTTGTTTAACTATAAGGAGTATATAATTTTTACATTATTAACTGAATTTGAATAACACTACACACTGCTTTATTTGCCAAGTTTTATGAATAGTGTTTATATTATATTCAGGGCATGAATTAAATGCAGTTTAAATGTTATTTCTTTACATACACATATTATTTCTTTTCCTTAATGAAGGCCTACATTATAAAATATGTGAGTATTAATTGAAAAATATTATTAAAACATGAAATTGATAAATTTTCACTTTCATTCAAAAGCGGCTCACTATAATGTCTAGTTTACACCACAGGTACAAAATCAGAGCTATGAAAATTAGCAACATATAAAAAACAGGCTTCTTCCTGCCCATCCCAATAAATGCTTGGTTAAATGGTTACAACAAAGGATAATCAACAAGTAAAAAAAGGCGTGCAGGTCTGATAGCAACTTGAAGAGAATTCAGTATCACAGAGAGACGACATAGTTCATGTGCCTATGTTCGACTGACTAGATCCTTGACACACAATTAACAATTAAAAAATACGCCTCAAGTCTCTCATTCAACTTTTCTGACAGGGTCACACAGATCCTCCAATCCAGCCACACCTTTCCTGTAACACAAACATGTGATCTATTCTTAACTGCACTTATTAGGAAGACAAAAATACACGGGCTCCTGATTAAGAGTTGTTGAAAACAAATGTGGTCACAACTTATATAGCATAAAGGCTCCAATGTGATACATTTATATGCAGTTTCAAGTGAAATGCAATCCATGTATGCAATAATTTAAACAAATACATTCCAGGAGACAAATTCATGCATAACATAAAACAATCAAGATATAAATGTGCATTTTATAATGTCAGTTAGCACAAATTGAGTGGAACATAGTATAAGAATATTATTTTTTCTTAGCATTTATAATGTATAATGGGAAACTTTGTGTCATTACATGTGATAGTATTAACTCTCAATTAAAAAAATCCTTAAATTATAAAAAAAATGGCATTACACTGTTACAGTCTGATAATAAAACTTAAGAATAAAAAAAACACATTGAGCCCTTCATCATAATAAAAATTCACAAAACATTAAATATAACAACAAAGAGACAATAATTATTCACTATAATATATATTAAGCGAAGGTGTGACAGAAGGTTAAATTAACAATAACGAATCATCTTATTCAAATATGAACATCTGTCAACAAAGAAAGAAACAGAATTGTAGCTGAATAATAAATAATCAAGAGCCGCGTGTATTTTAATTTAATTGATTAGTTCAAGTCATATTTTAATTTTTTATGAATGTAAACCCACCTTTTTTTTAAAGGAAACTGGCTCAAAAATAAAAATAAAAAGAAATAGTGCTCCTGCCTTAAAATATTAAGCCTGTTGTCAGAAATGAGTGAATTTTCCATTTAAAATGCAATGATGTTGGTAGCAAAAGATTACATTGCAATAAAAAATAGTGAAAACTCAATGTTCAACATTGACTTTATATAAATACATAAAACTATTGAAAGCACAAATAACGAAGTAGTTTCTTAATGCAATATTGTCTTATGAATATAAAATTCTTATTTTATATATCTTATTTTAAGATAAGATATATTTTACTTCATATCCATTTCATGGAAAATAAAGCTCTAAAAACATTGTTCATGTTGCTTCAATTTGAATTTATTGTTTTTGGATGTTCTGATCACAATGAAGATTGATTGCTATATCCTTCTAAGAAATATATATATTATTACTTTTGTCTTTGTTTACTCCTTTTAAACTGACCAAGTTTGATGGCTTGAGGCAATGAAATGTACAGATTAAAATTTTTCAGCAGTTTTCTGTCAAAAATATAAAAATACTTACATAAATATGAACAGAATTTTGTTAAAAACTAGGTTTCTTCGAATCTTCTACTTCTGAAACATGTAAATCCATATACAATAGATTTCTGTCACAAAATAAAACTTTCCCCTTTACTACATGCATTGCGCATGTAATAAGGGTGTATTTTAAAAATATTGTTCCTGGTAGAACGAACTTAGTGTATTCTTAAAGAAATAAAATAATGTGACTGCAATTAAAATAATACAGTATAATTAAAATATTAAATAAATAATATTTAATTATAAAAAATAATTAACAAAGTAAAAATAATTATTATATAGATCTGTTACTATAGTAAATTATAAAAGTAATAAGATTATGTCCTGGCTTACTAATATCTTACCTGTGTTTATCTTCATTTTTCCAACTACTAACTGCTATATGTGGCGGTGGTAAGAATGACCTTAAAGACTGCACCAATTGTATTGTATCCATTAAAGCTAAAATGAGCACTTATTTAAATTCATGTTCCTATGAAAGTAACTAAAACTTATTGTTTTCTGAATGTGTAAATTTGTAATTAAAGAATAACATATTTCAATGTGAACAAAACATTGGAACAACATCCCAGAATTGTTTATAACATAGCATATTAACTTTCAAAATGACTTACTCTTTTGAAGAGATTCGGACTGTTTCCCATAAGGTTTACACATTGCTGGTCTAACACATGTTTTCATCCTGTTCATGTTCTTCATAATTTCGGCAAATGCACGCACAATTTTTTCTTGCCCAACTGTGAGAACATTTCAAAGCTCAATACAATAAAATACATGTACTATATTGAAAGCTTAAGTTTAAAGTTAAAGGTCCATACCTTCAGTGGAAGTAGCAACATGATGCTTTCCATCTGGGGCATCTGATTGCATCCAGTTTCCATTATGTACAGCAAATAGGTCCTGTTACAATTAAAATAAATAAAAAATTCAAAACTCGAGCAATGGATGAATGATAACTATACATTAATAATTGAGCTTATAAATGCCCTCACTTTGTTTGCACTTGTTATACTCTCCAGGCTTTCAAAATTAGATTTTAGCAATTCCTGAAATTTATGCTGTTGCCTTGATGCTGGTAATGGTGTTGAAGATGAAGACTTGTGCATGCCACTGTCACCAACCTCACTGATTTCCAGTCCAACATTACTACTTGTACTAGGAATGGCATTATTACTACTACTGGTACTAGCACTAGTACTTGGCTGAACTGGAGCAGCTATTGCAACCATAAATAACCATTATTTACACAACTAATAAAATTAGAAGAGAAATAAAAATGTTTATCTAATTGTAATGTGCATACATGACTTGCAGTTTTAAAGGTAGAGGTAGATAACATTCACATCGAAGTTTCTAGCTTTACAAGGATTATTTTTACTTAAACTTTGTAAGCAGTAAAAAAATATTTGTCTTATTCAGTGGTTTATAACAAATATTTCTTCGTTATCACTTTTTAATAAATTATGATATATATGAGGATTAAACAATAAACTTTTTCAAACTATTCAACATAGTCTAATGTAACATACCAGGTGGATCAGGTATATATGTTGGCTTGTTATGTGAAATATCCAACTGTGTTTTATAATATCGGCAAGCTGGATTCGGACAGTTATTCACCACTTCCATAATAAATTCCTTTTCCATACCAAAATTTTCCCTCCCAATTGTATACGAGTCCATTACCTTTAAGAAGCAATTATTGAGCAACCAAATTTTTAAACAACAAATGCCAATATGGTTGTATTGATTTTTATTTCACTTCTACTTCTTTCAAATTTTCATATTTTTAATTGCTACATTACAGATCATGCAATAGCAGAAAAACAAAAAATACTCACAGCACGTAATGTTGCCTCCAAGCCTAAATGCAGGCCATGAGGGCCATTTATGTGTTTTAACATGACTGCATTTGCGAAATGTTCAAATGGTAAAATTATTTTTCCGTTTTCTCGCAAAATCAGGCGGCCTTGAGAATCTAAGGTGATTCGAGAAGCCATCATCCTAAAAATTGATATATGATTAAGGTACAGCAGCTGATATGACACATTAATCATAGTATATTTATAAATATTTATTTTGATACAATAATTCTCAACCGATTTCCCCCCCCCAACAACTATTAAAAACCCACTCTTTCTTAAGACAATGCTCACCATTTCTGAACCACCCAACAATATGTGTTGCTATGACATCAGGTACTAAAACAAATAACCCTGAGAAATATCGTAACACTAAATCATATTTGTCACCTGAACGCTATAACCAGAAGCTGATATTGTTGGAAGATAAGCATTCAGCCATTAATGACAAAATATTGATTCAATTATTGCTTGTGGAATTAAAGACCTTGCATGGAAGAAGAATTATGTTGTTGAGGGTATGGGCCTTATCAAAAGAGAATATGGTAGATATTTCTTCAATGCTCCAAAAGGAACAAGCAAAACATTTCTGATAAACGTACTCATTGTTGTTTAAACTTCAAGTTTAAATTCAAAATGAGGTGGCACTTACCATTACATCATATGGAAGGGCAGCTACTCTTATGAAGTGTTCACACATCATTGTGGTTTCATTATTGTAAATATTTGTATGAATGAATATATATTTTAGTTACTAAGATTATTGTTTTTTATAAGGTATTTTTTTTAACTAGTATTGGATAAATTTATTTTTCCCCATTTACTTTCACTGCCAATTTGTTATAATATGTAAACATAAATTATTCCATGCCATTGAATCATCATTATCAGGATCATAAATTATGATTTTAGTTCACATTAGGAAATAAATAAAATATTTTCCTCGACCAATCACTGTGCACATTAATAGACAATAACACAAATCATATATAACAACAATCACAAAATATAATTTTAATGATACAAGAGTAATTGTGGTAGTTCATAACTGTATAACAATTAATATAAATGTATTGACATACATAGAGGCAATGAAAGAATAGATAATTATCATCCTATAGATTTATTTCTCATTACAATTTTAATGAATAACCACACTGAATAGTGTTTCTGCCATCAACAGAACAAAATTTAACAATTACTAAAGATTATATTTAATTAAAAAATGTACCCATATGGTTCTATTTTGGTTCTACAACGACAAATCTATTAATAATTATGGTGGTTTTAAGAGACAATATGTATGCAAAGTTCCATACTATTATCATCACTTTAATTCATAGTAGGCAGTTTTTATGTATTATCACACCAAAATAACTATTTAAACAGATTATACATTTCATAGATGTTAATAATAGTTCATGAGGGCTTAATTTTAATATTTACAGATACAGGGCATTGAAGTCATAACTGATGCATACTACATGTTAATTTTAATAATGAAGAATTATTCGATAACAGTCACAGTAAGGTAAATTGAGACATCTCTTCTACTTATAATTGAGATATTCATCCAAAATTTTCAGAAATCACAGTGATAAGCAAGTGACTATTTAACCTAATATAATAAATAATGTTTTTAGATACACATTATCTGTCACTAGATAAACACAGGTCGCAAAACATAAATAAAATACAAGAAATCAAAATATGCAAAATTAAACACAAAAGATATAATTACAAATACTAAATGATTATTGCACTCTTTTAAAGTTAACCAAAGCAGATGGCAAGTATACTCACTGTAAATAAGAGGCGCTGGGAAGCATAGAGGCATCTTTGAGTTCGGAAAAACACGGTAGTAAATCCACTGAGTGGTTCCATCCTTTATTTTGCAAATATATCTGAAGCAACATATACACCTTTTCTGTCACATAACCTGATCCAGTATAGGGGGTGCCCATTTCTGTTTGGATACCTTTAGCAACAATGTTTTTCATCGTTTCAGTTATACCTAAGCCTAACTCCATGGCACTTGTAACAAATTGTACAATTCTTCGAAACGGAGAGTAACCACTCTCGGTGGAAAGTGAGAAACCGAAAAATATACACAACTTCAAATATATGACAACTACTCACACACTGTAGGAAACGCCTCCTGTAATTACAGCATAATTACGTCCCTCGGGGCACGAAGGTGGAAAAAAATGTGGCACACATAGCAAAATTTCGAAAACGAACGCCAGTCTTGTCGTCCGAAAGAAGGTAGTACCAATGTCAATTAAATATTCATTTTATTTAAAATCGATATCAATTCTTAATAATATAATGTGACGGGCGTCCAATCTTTTTCCAATAAGTTCGCCTCTTTTTGAAACCTAGCTATTTTCGTGAAACTGAATGATAACAAAATAATATTTTTGATTTTAATGATGAATATTAGTTGAATAATTTGAGGTGGAAAGGAAAAAACTGGAAAATTAAATGAAAGCGAGGCCGTTGGCGGCACTGTTAACTGCTGTAGGCATCTCCTGATTACATTTGAACTCTGAAAGTGTGATGGTAGTTGTAATTGTATTGTGACAACAGATTGTTCACTCAATATGAAACTAATATTACATTTTATACCCTTGCTGGTGTCTGTAGTTGGAGCAATTAAACCTGTTGTTCTGTGGCATGGAATGGGTGTGTTTTTAAAATTTTGTCTTTTTCGTAGATGGATTATAGTATTATATTTATGGATTTACTCCATAGTGGTTTTAATATATTTACTACAATAATTACGATACTAATTTCCACGAAATATCCTTACGATACCAGTTTCTTGTTTTGATTAAATAAATACTCCAGTAACTCTTTTTTTAGACTTTCAGTTAGATTTCTTTCTTTTGTGTTCTAGTTGTCAACCAAAGCCAGAGGTATAGAAATAATGAAACTAAATAGAAAGTGATTTTTTAAGTTCATTTATGGAATATGGTTCATGTTCTATTTGTTAAAAATTAACCAATGCATATCTTTTGAAATTAGTTGTTTTAAAGGTGTATTAAGGTGGTTCACTCAGATTTTATCATAGAACATTAAAAACAGTTTTATTTATTTACTTTACTATACATGGAGCAAATAAGTGATTCAACTGTTGATTTTCACAGTACATTTAAAATCTAATTGAATATTTTATTGAGGTATATTTATTGTCGATATGATTTGTTTTCTAGGTGATAGTTGTTGTAATCCACTAAGTCTGGGTGCATTGATTGATTTGATTGAAAAACATGTTCCTGGTATTTATGTAAAATCACTTCAGATTGGAAATAATTTCATTGAGGACACCACTAATGGTTTTTTCATGAATGTAAATGACCAGGTGAAAATGGCCTGTGACTTGATAGCTTCAGATCCAAAACTGAAAGATGGATACAATGCAATGGGTTTTTCTCAGGGTGGACAGTTCCTGTAAGTTATCATTTAAATTATTTTGGTATTAATTATATCTCACTCTGCTTATCATCTTCTCTTCTGCTCACAGATAATGGCTTAAAAATTCCAATAATTTTTTTTTAATTCTTGTATAATATATTTTTATTATATATATGGTATATTTTTTGTGTCTTTTTATAATAAATGTGTGCAGATTTTTATTATATTCTAAATTTTAAGGTGGGAATTATATGTTAGGACGATTAACTCTCCATTATAATATTAAAACAATTTATTATATGATTTATTTCGTGTGATAGAATTTCAAAGAGCTCAGCATTAATATATTATATATCTGTTATGTTTAATTTTAATTTTGTTTTCATGCTTAATTTTCATAATTTTAGTCGTGCAGTGGCTCAGAGGTGTCCCAATCCAAAGATGTTGAATTTGATCTCTTTTGGAGGTCAGCACCAAGGTGTATATGGACTTCCACATTGCTTTTATCCCCAGCACAAGTGGTGTGACTACTTGAGGATTTTGCTCAACAGGGGAGCATATTGGAGGTATTGTTGGACATTGTTTATATTTTTGTAGTGTATTTAGGTAAAGGTTTGAATTTATCCACTTTATTACTGTAAAACCATATCAATGATCATATTCTATTTTTTTGGTTGTCACTTTGGAGAAAGTAACCTTGAACTGATTTTGTTCTTGTTTTTTATTTCATTTTCTGAAACAGTTTTTCTGACATTTGGTTTTTGCGCATGATAACATAATGGCACATTAATAATGGCCACAAATATCCTTTATAATTATCTATAAGTTAAAAATATTTTTTTGAGTGATTTAAATAGTGGATTTTATATGACAAAAATGTGTTTTCTCCTACAAGATTGATTATTATTAATCAATCATGAATTGTAACATGACAATTATTCTATTTTCTGAATGAACTATTATATTACATTGAATAAATTTAATTTCCAAACAAACTTTCTTTTGTTTTTATGTATCTAAGAATTTTCTTAATGTTTGGTATAAATTATTATTTGAACAATATTCATGAAGTATATACAAAATATAGAAACATAGCTATCTTAATATATTCTGCCCTATAAGATTTCTGTTATTACTTCTGTTACAGAAGAGCTTTTTAGCATGCAATATTTAAATTAATAAGACTTAGCCATAAGCCCATTAGTATTATTTTTAATAATACCAATTATCATAAGTAAATATCTAAAATCCAGTAAATGTTTATTACTTTTACATACAAACCGTACAATGTATTTTATAATTTTATACTTTGCTTTTTAATTAAGTTAGTGTGCACTGCATATGACTCTTAAATGTTTATAAGTGTTATTGATTTTGTTTAATTTTAATTCTTTGTTTTTCAGTTGGGTCCAAAAGCAATTTGTACAAGCCGAATACTGGCATGATCCTCTAGATGAGGAAAAATATAAAGAGGGAAGTGTTTTCTTGGCTGATATTAACAATGAGCGATATTTGAATACTTCATATCGCGAAAATCTGTATGCACTGTCAAATTTAGTACTTGTAAAATTTGAAAATGACTCCATGGTATTGCCTGTAGAATCTGAATGGTTTGGTTTCTACACTCCAGGGCAGGCTATTAATATTACAAATCTTGAAGATTCCCACATTTACACTGAGGTAAATTCATCTATAAGTAATAAAATAAATACCTCACGTTTAACATTTTTATTTATGATTTTTGATTGGCAGACTGCTTGAATCCTTCAGAATTGTACTCAAATTTTTTTCATATTTTGTGTTTAAAGGGTCTCTTGTTCTTTGAGTGATTTTTTTGTGATTCAAAAATTAATTTAATTTAAAAATAATCTGATATCTCAAAATTGATTGCCAAAATTAGTTAGTGTTTGTAAATGACTCTTGAATTTTGAGTGTGTTTTATATTTTAATTTAGATAGTTATTTCTGTGTAAATGTTTACATTAACTATTCACTTTATTTTTAGGATTTATTGGGTTTGCAAGCGATGGATAAAGAAGAAAGACTGAAGTTTTTATCTGTGCCAGGTGACCACCTAGAATTTACAGATGAATGGTTTATCAATTCAATAGTGAAAGTTTACTTGATTTAGATAGTATAAAGTATGTGTGATACATGGAGTGTGGAGAATGTGATTCTAGTTACCAATGTGTACTTGAATAAATGTGCCTTCATTGTATAGATAATAATAATGTTATAATTTTAATAATAAATATTAAAACACCTATAATTAAATATATATTTATTCTGCATTAAAGTAAGAGTTATGTGATACTACTTTAATTGTTAATTACTGTTAAATTAACACTATACAAACAATATACAATATGATTGTATTAATTAAAATGACAATTTTGTTGTTCAATTTCTTGTAATTTTATCTCAAATTACAATTACTTATGAAGTGAGTGAAATGGGTTTCTCTTTTTTTAATTGAGTTTATTTGATTAACAAACATAAAAAATACATGTGTGGGATGTAGGGCATTCTTTGTAATAAATGATAAGCACTAAATGTTAAATGCACAATCATATATTAAATGGTGATAAATCTATAGATCTATAGACGATAAATCTGTCATAAAAAAGACATATCAGTGTTGTGCCTGTCATACCTGTTCTAATACTGCTTACCAGAAAAGAGTACTGCTTGCTTAGGATATTTAACAAGCACTGAAAATGTAACTTACATTGTTGTGGACCTTTAACTAAAAATAAAATCTTCATTTTCTGAAAAATAACTATTATTAATTCTGAGTGGATATTCCTGGTTGTTTCCCTTCAATACTGGATTTAATTAATGAGTTCAAGTATGCATTGGATTCTTTCTAAGTTTTCTGAGTAGCGTTGTATATTTTGTGCTACAAAATAAATATATAGAAACCACAGACGAAAAAAAGAAAGGTCAATTATTCAAAGAGGAATGCCCATTGATGCTTGACGAACGTTTCGAATCACATTCTATTATCACGCTTTTATAGCTGGCACAGCATAGATAACTGCACAGCTGGAACGTGAGCGATGAATTGTCATCGATCGACCGCAGGGGAACCTCTCGAGTACATCTCTCGAACGGACGGTAGGAAGTTTTCCTATCCTTCAACAGGTTTCAACTGAAGAAAATTGACTGGACTGCCTATGACGAAGTGTGGGGGCCACTGCCGCTCGGGCTGCAGGAGAGCTTCGTCAGTTCTTGATTGTGTTTTTGATTCCAATTCCACTCATTTTTTGGACCTGGTTGGGCCAAAAAACCATCGGGATTCAGTGCTAATATTGGATACTTCCTGAATATTTGAAATAAATTTCCTTCGTTAAAATAATAATTAGTAGACATAGCTGTTCGTGTTGCAATGACCAAAAGTTGGAATGCCCTTCGAAATGTTTACGATATGTAATACGACCTCGATTAAATAATTAAAAGAGTAATTTTATTAGATTGTTTAAAAATAATTATTGATGGGTCAAGAAACATATTATCATCCGTGTGATATTCCGCTAGCTGTCGTACTTGCGTCCACGTATTACTTCCGTGTAACACGCCTGACATCAAATAACCGAGTATAATCTCCCCCACAAGAAAATAGAAAAGAAAATAGGATGGGTGACGCAACCATAGCTTCTGGCACGCACTCTCCTTTACGATAATAAACTGTTGCTATAGATAATACATCCTTATCGATGACACATGTGTTGGCCTGGACCACAACAGCCTGCTCAATTACGCTATTCAATATGTATTTATTAACTCTATCGTTGTTATAATACATTTTAGTTATACTCGATATAATAATACGGGAGTAAATGTACCGTGTCGAATGTCGTCGAGGAGTGGACAGCTTTCGTCGGACTCCCTCTTACTTGCCAAGAGCCGCCTCCGCCAAGTGTCCCTAGGTTCGAAACTCGCAAAGAAGAAGTTGGCAAAGCCAATTTTGCGAACATCAAAAGGGCGGGGGGCCCCTCGCAAGTGGCTAAGTGGATTAATCGAGCAGGAGGGGTGGTGGGGGTGGGGTGGCACCTGTGCTGGGGCCCCTGATTAAAACACCACCCTCGTTCCTTCCTACCTAAACTTTATACCTCGGCTCCGAACAATACAGAAAAGAGAAGTTTGTCTTCGCCTCGACCCCGAGTGCTTTATGGGCTGGGTGGTGCTGTTGGGGGGGGGGGGGCGGCGAAGAGGGCAACTCCTAAGAACATTTAGGAAATGAATGAAATGAGAACAAAATCCGATCGGAGGAAGAGGAGAGGGAGGGGGCGCCTTTTGTGGAACTCCGCCGAGGTAAACTGTAATCTGAAATATTGAAAAATCCACTTTAGATGATTTGTTAAGAATCGGAGCTGCCCCCCAACCTACCGGGTCGGCTCCCTCGCCGATTCCTACATCTCACCACGGTGAAAAAACGATTGTGCTCCTCGCTTCTGGCCTGAACCAATCTCCTTTATATTCGAAATGATTATATTCCGGAAATAAACATAAAAGGAAAGTTATTTATTTATTTCACCGTAGATCTCGAAGAGTCTTATAAAAGGTAGCCGCCATATTTAGATCCCTGAATATTTTAACCTCTTTATTTATAGCTTAATGTGCTTATTAAAAGGTGGCCTTGATGATTTACGACCTCTCTGGACAATGGTGTAATTTACATCGGCCTCGTCTCCCACTCAAAATGTAAGTTTACTCGTGTGCTGTATGTTCAGTCGTTTATAAGTGTCTCAATTTTCCTGGTACGTGTGCAGCTTCCTTATTTTGTCGTCGACGAATTAGAGAGACTCAAATCTAGAAGTCAGGCCCCCTCCCCCTCCCCCTGCCGCAGAGGAGACAGAAAACGTATTACGACCGGAAATTATTTATCGGACAGAGAAACAATTATAGGCTTATTCGCAAGTGGTAGAAAATGATTTTCTAGTTTGAATGCGATGGGGCGCAGGATGAAGAGCGCCGGGGTGGGACAACGGCGGCCGGACAAACCAATCGTATAATTGTGAAGGCCCCGCGCGGCCTCCCCGCACCGCCCCGCACCACCCCCAGGCACCAACATCTGGCGTCTGCATTGTCTCTGGCCAGTGTCCCCCGCCCCCGGCTGATTTTAATCTAGTACACGGCCGCGCCAGAGCGCCCGCACACACGCACACACACTGAACACCCGCCCGCTCTTTCCCCTCAGGGACAATTACTGTGAGGTTTATACCGGGTACAACATATGGGACGCCGCTGTTTGACAAATTAATCCCCTTCTGCGTCCGCACCACTTTTTTTATTTCTCCGCCCTTTTCTGCCTCTCTCACTCTCTCTCTCTCTCTCTTTCTCCGCCCTCCGCTATTCTGTTCTCTTCTTCTATTATGATTATTATTATTCCGCTGTTCCAGTTCAATTCTAAAGTCCTCATTCGGTGATAACCCGATGCCGATTATTGTTCTTTTTTTTCATCAGCACCGGCCCAAAAGGGCCTCGTACAGATTTAATCGACTCCTACCGAAATTAATCTGGGTCTCCTAAAGCCTTGTTCGGAAGAGTGATTGCTTCTCACGTAAAATACTGTTGGCGGCCGGTGTTCGATAATAACATTTACGGTCGATTTATAACGGCCGTTACACCTAATTTATTTGGGAATTTATTCCAAGAATTTGAGACACTGAACAGGAAAAATACCAATGGTACTAGTACAATAGAGCGGGTAATATTACCGATATGTTAGGAGTTACAGAAATAGCAATCCGTTATATAGGGGCCTCCGGTATTTTCCCATTGGGGAACCGACGCAAGAGTGTGCCAACAATGAAGAGGAAATAAATTAATTCAGACCTTAATTACGAGAGGCCACCCTCCACTTGTCTACGGAATAGAAGAGAATTCTAAACAAACTCTTAGCCCCTGCTCTAGCACTGTTACTGCCTCAGGTTCATTGCACGGTAAACACTATTTATAATCACAGTACATTGTCAGTGCTAACACATTGCGTACTACTATGGACGATGGCTATAGCCAAAACTGATTTCGTGTAGGACCAAATCAATAAGTGGTGACAGGGATTCTCGAAAGTGATAATATATCCAAAACCTCGCGGAAGTGCGTTATCAATCGTTTGCGGCCTCTTTTTTGGCCTATTGTAATTAGATCTGACGCATTTGAACTTAGTATCGTATTGTTTGTTATAGAATGATCGTGGTTAATATTATGTAGACATGTACTACTAATAATAAATACATATAAATACTTGCAATACACGATGGTTTAAACATACTGTTACCGTTCGTACGTAATCATTATTATCTGTTCGGAGAAACAATAATCCGCTAGGTCGCGAAGGAGCGCATTTAATAAACCTAATTCTGCCGGCATTAGATATGTGATGCCGCTGTACAAACATATCTCTTTAAGGCCACTAAGCAGTTTAATGGGGCGTGCGGGGAGCCGAAGCGACAATCCCCATTGGAATCGCCCCTGGGTGACCCTGTTGGGGGGGACAAACTGTTTGGATAACACCGGCATCTGCAGTTAGGGGAGAGGCTCTGTTACCGGTATTTAGGAATCAATTATCGGCTGGCGGGTGGAAGTTTTTCTTTCCAGCCGACCGACAATGAGGCACCGACAACAATGTACCTGCTCCCCTTTCACAGATGCACACTTGTCCCTCCTGTACCCAGTACCGGTACCCTCACACCCACTCTTTTATTCCCCCCCGTCCGTCCCTTCAGAAATATACTGCCCGTGGAACAGATTATAATCTGCTTACTTATCCTACCCCTATACGCTCCCCTACGACGTCAATTGCCTTGTTGTTGTTAGCACCGCGCGAATATTCCATCTGTCCAAACAGTCATAATAGTGCCGGGTAGTGGATCCGGGACAAATTAACCCAACCGGGGTAATAATGAAAAGCTTGCGGATAATGAAGGCTCAATGAGAATAAATAAGATAGCGCGAACGATCCTGTCTTTTGTAAACCTGTCATCCAGAACAAGAATTTTAATAGTTTAATATACCTGTTTTGTGGTCTGCGAGGGGTTGGAATACCGTAGGTTCGTGGTGTTTCTGTCTCCTCTCTTTGGCTAAAGAAAAGACCAAACCAGCGAGAGGAGACAGAAACACCAAGAATTTTAATATTAATATTTACTTAATATCTATTATTTCAGCTTCATTCATTTATTTTGTGTGGTTGTATATAATTCATACTTTCCATTTCTGACAATATTACCCATAGGATTGGAGTCAATTAACTTTTTTCTTCCCACATTCAATTGGAGGGGCTTAAAAAGAGCATAATCGGGTATATTTTTTGGTAAAGGCTAAAAGATCGCTCTACCTAAGAGACACCTACCGTAACGTGTTTTCGGTACGCATGTTCAAACCTAACATGTTGACGTAGGAACATCTCCAACAAAAGTAAATGTTTCGTGGTAACATTCACAAGTAACAATGCGAAAAACTTCTTTAGGTCGATTATATTCTTCTATTTATTCGCATAATACGCATAATTTAACGACGAATACTATTTTATATTACTTTGGAAGCGGGGGAGATTTCATACAGCGTCCTTTGTTAGAGCAAACGGGAAAACGGTCCACATCGGTATTTCATATCTATCGGCAAATTTGAATTTCATGTATTTAATGCTAGCATTTAAACGGAGATAAAAATCGAAAATAAAGATATATACTGAACTCGAATAAGTTTTTACGTTATATTAAAATAAAATAATAGCTTTTTTTTCTATATAGTTTCACTTCTTTTGTATTCTTTCGAAAGCCTCTTTATTATTTTTTATTCGAATTTAAATAAAAGGATTCCGTTCCTTTACAAATACGATAATTTCAATCATCGGAACACCATCGGAGGCGGTCAGTGTGGCGTTCAAAATACTTTTGATCTCGCGAATAAAAGATCGGACTAAAATGGAGTCTAATTACTGGCCGAAAGCCGGACTGTACATGACGTTCCGCGGATTTAATTTTCGGGTTCCGGTCCATCGGGCGGGGGCCGCTTAAAGCGCCCGGAGCACACCGACAATAATTCGGCTCTAATTACGATTCTCGCAAAACCGGGCGTCGGCGGCCCAGTTTGTGTACGACGGGGTGGGGGGGGTGGGAGGGGTAGGGGGCCGCTTTGTGAAAAACATGTGAGGGCCCCGCAAAGCGCATTAGCCAGATTGGATATAGTGGAGCCTGCACGAGCGTTTGCGCACGCACACAAAGACAGGCACCACCGACCGGCCAGAATTAAAAAGAGAGCCACTGCTCCACCCTCCCAGCCCAACGCTCGCGGTTCAACACACCCCGCCTCCTCTCTCCTCTGATTACCGGTCAAAGGATGGAATTAATTAATGATCCGAGCCCCCGCCCCCCACTACCCGGCCGTCACCAGTTTTTGCCCCGACCAGCTTCAAAAGGGATAAGCGGCCATAGATAGGACCGCCCGTCCCCGAGCGGTGCCTCCTCGTTACGCGACTCCCGATTACAAACAACGTTTGTTTGGAAAACCCGGTAAATGACCGGTGAAATACCACAATGCGGGAAAATATTTTCGACTCTTTTATTCTACGTATTTAGAGTACATTGGCCGTACGCGCTAAATAGACGCTATCGTCTTTACATTCGTAAAGCCCGTAACCGGCAATAATGCAAATATACGGGTCGGCAATAGTGAAAGGCAGCGCCATTAAAGTCCAGGTATAATGCGGACTGTAGAAATCGGAAATTTTAAATGATAAAATATTCGGAAACCGGTCCCATTCACTACTAGCGGATAATGAATATCCGCGATTAGCGAACGGAAAGTTTGTGCCGGGAGAAGCTATAAATGAAATGGGCGAACTCCCGGATAACGCGGCAGTTTAACGCGGACGTAGTAATTAGGCCGGGACTTAATTAAGCGGAACGAATGGCCGGGTAAAGCCGGTTTTATAACAGTGCGTATTAAAGAAGTCAGTAGCGAGTAATTGTAAAGAAGAATATTTGTATCGCGTCAATAGGGATAAGAAACGGGCGGAGCCCGGGAGAGACAAAGGGGGCGCCACTCCCGAGGTGTGTCGCGCGAAACGCGGCCCGGAAAAATCGTACTCCGGGAAAAAAAACCGGCGACAATAGACGCCGAACGGAGACCGAGGAGTCCCCCTACAATTTCATTTGTTTATGGGTAAGATCCTTCCACCCAACCCCCACCGCCGCCCCCCGCCACCACCGCGTTTATTCCGGGCCCGCTCCTGGCGGTGAAAAGTGAGAGGATGAGCTGTCGTGGTGGTGGGAGTGGGGGAGCCGCTTCGAAATTATTTTAGGGCGTGGCTCCAAGATATTACAAAACATCCCCTAACCCCCAGCATCCCCGTCCTCTAAAGGGAGTACGTCGCAAAATGGAATCTCTCTTTAATTCATCTGTACGTGATTACTAGACTCAGGAGTTTTGTTCTGGGGGCCCCGCCAGCGATGAAAACCCGTGCAACGCCATAGCATCTAATTCCGCCCCCTCCCCTTCCCTCTGCCGCCACTCCCCCGCGGCATCCCTCCCGCTCAACAATGGGCCCCCAGTTTCCACATTCCTTACAGGAATTACGTCTCCTCTTTCTCCGCCCGTTTCCTCCCCGTCCTCCCATACTCCTTGTCCCTCTGTTCCTCTCGCTCTCTCTCCTCCTCCGGCGTGCCCCTTTTGTGCCGCATTAAAATATGTATTTCCCCGACCAACCCTTCCCCAACCCCCTCGGCCTTGTTTAATGAACCTCGTCGCGCTGCCGGGGCCGGGGGCGGGGGCGAACCTCGCAGAAAAAGGGAAAATACTTTGAGATGCGGGGACTCTCGCTTCCGACCCCCTCCCCCTGCCCTCCTACCCCCTTTCGTTTTCGCCCTGGGGGAACTTTTTTCAGTTCACCTTTGTCGTTTTCCGGCTACTTTCTGTCGTACCGCGAAACGAGTTTTGACTAATAACAAAAAGCAGTACTCGGGTTCCTTTTCTCTTTTATTCCTACACCTGTCCCGAGAAGACGGGCAATTCGTTTTAGGAAAATTGAAAAATTCCCCGCGAGTTTTACGTAATCGCTGTGGAAACCGGACAAAACGAGCGGCTCGTATTAATCACCCGTCCCGTTTTAATTTATCATTAGCCGTTGCATTTAAATACGCTACTGAAGAGGGATCCCTACGTCTGAAGTCAAAAGAAGGTATGGGATTGTAAGAGTAAGGCCCTAAAAATTCGAATCGGCTTCGTCCGACGTAGGCAGAAATGGTTTCTGTGTTCGGTTAAATAATCACCGCTTTAAATAGAACGACTTTTCTCTACTCGAGCATTATGACACCTACCGTTAAACTAAAGTAACTATTCTGAATAAAATAAATATATGTATTAAATACATTATCGGCGATAATTACTAATTAAATATAAATATAATACTAACTCAAACCCAATTGCCGTGTTCAAAAAGTGTAGGTTTTTTTAGAAAAATATAAATGTATGGGGGGGAACATTTCCCTTTATTCCGTCCGGGTGAAGGATAATTTTTCTTCCATGATATGACGAAAAGCGATTTGTATATAGAATTTATATGTTTAATTTATTACCTCAATTCAAGATTGGGGTCTTCCCTTTCCCCTCGTGAAAAGGTCCGATTGACCCTAAAAAGGGTCCCCGTCAAGATCTTTGAGCAAGACTGCCGAAAATTTCCGTTTAGGCCCAAGGGAGGGAAGGTTGTTTGAGTACCTGTTGAGTCACAGAGTCGGTTGGCTATCACTTGATAGTAAACGCCCTATGTTTTTAAAGTTTTGCATCAAAAGATTGATTTGTTCACAAGGATGATCCCTTAAATTAATTCCTCTTGTCTTAATATTTTGTCGTAACTCAATGTAATCGGATATAAAGTGTGTAATTGTAAAAGTATACATATCATTACGTTAATTAATTGTTTAGAATACCGTGCTTATTTCGTAACTGAACAAGAAACAAACGTCTGAAAGAAAATTTCAAGATCGACACTGTATTGTACCCATAAAATGTATTTTCTGTACACACAGAAGGAAAGTCCTTATTTCGATTAATAATAATATCCGCATTGTTTTTATTTGATGTTTGGGCGCATTATGGACCTTGCAGAACAATTCCGCTCATAATCGAGTATAGTAATTATTGCAATTAGCAACTAGGCCATTTACTTTTACCGAACATTGTGCAAATTAATTCACGGCATTAGTCCAATGACCTGTGTTATGCTAGATATTTTGAATTTTCGAGCCTCATTCTTTTATCTCAAACGAATACCTGCAATTAATTCTACGTTGCTTAACTTTCACCTCCCGAGCTATCCCGACTTAGCAACGACTTATAAAGAAAGTCGTCCACGACCACGATACCGTGACAGCGAACAACTTACCATTGCTGACTAAACTTGAGATTGCGGTAAAAATTAAAACAATGGATAATACATATGTTTCCCCGAATAATTAAATTAATTAATTAATTCCTATAGAATAATCTTCCTCGATTAGAATTCTATATCGGGGCTGAACCTCAGTCGTCTTATCGCCCACTTTTAATTACTCTGTAATTTCGGTCGACGGATTTAAATCATCGGCGATCCGCAAAAATAATACGCAATTTCCTCTCGTAAAAAAAAGTTGGGGCATCGAGGGCATATTCATACCCGCAATGGGAATTTCGCACGATAAAACGCGCACCTATTCCGAAACAGAGGAGGTCCCCCGCTCCCCCTCGAGGCTTTGTAATTATAGGTATGGAGACGGGGATAATGGGCGGGGGCAGAGGGAGCACCGCCGACAATAGCGGCCTTGCAAATGGGATGAGCTTAGTTGTTTTTGTAACGGGGACCTGGAGGGCGACGGCGGGCGGGGGCAGTGTTTTGTCCTCGGCTATATTGTCCGCCATGGCTCTAATTACCTGGGGGGTGGCGTCCCACCACGCCCCGCACAGCCCACCCCCCGGCTTTATGGAATATTAATTAAAAACCCGTTGTGGAGGAGTGGGGATTGGCGGAGCTGGGCGGGGGAGGGGCATTGTCGGGCGGCTGGCCCCTGCCGACAATATGGCGCCGGCCACGCCCGCGTTTGCACCCCTATATTATTTATACGATCTCCGTTTCCCGGCCAGGGCTCATTTTAATTCGAGAGAATTGTGCGCAGGGCCCCCTCACACTCTCTCTCTCCCTCTTGGTCATTGTGCCCCAATCACTTGTCCCAGGGCCGTGTGAGGTTAGCTCGCTGATTCCGGACACCAGGAATAATTTTAAAACGCTGTAAATTATTTGTAGAGGAGGAGTCAATATTATTAATTTTGTGATTTCCTGCCTTCCAGAAGTACAAACCTACTATGAGCGGTGGAAGCTCAATTGGGCAAATAGTAATAACATAACCTAAAAACTTTGGTTTTTACATCGGGTAAACTGGAAGAAAAATAGCGGAACATTTTAAAGAGGACATTATGACCATAAAATATAATACAGAGTCAAACCTCACTAACTATATTATCCTCTCCGGCCAGCTAAATGTGAAGTGACCGTGGTAATAGGATGGCCCAAAAGCATCCGAAACAGGTCTGAATGCTTAAAACATGGAATCACTGAACAGTAGTTTTACAAAGTATACTATATGACATAAATATATATTTACATGTATATTAAATTAATACACGTATGTAGAAGCATTAACTTTTGTTAGCTGTGCTACTTGTTGTAAATGTTATGCAATAATTCTATCCTAAACTAGTAGATCGCAATTGATACGTAAAAAAGTATTATTTATGTACAGAACTGTTTTAAAATGTATGTAATTGTGTAATCCTAACATAAAACACATTCTCCCGAGTCGCAGACAATCCCTACAAATCGGCTCCGAACTGCACCTTATGAGACTGTCAATTTACTTAAAGTTAACGAAGCCCTCCAATCGATTATAGGATAATTATAATTAGAGATGTAACAATAGTACAACGTGTTATTAGTAATTGGATATAGCGTACAATTGGAAATGAAACATATTTGTCTTATAATTAAAGGTATTAATGCATGAACGGATCGGTGAAAACGGATCGGAAATTCAACTTCCTGTTTTTGAAATGAATTTACACACAACCTCACCAAGAGGAGGAAATATCGGAACGGAGAGTAATAACAAAAAATATACCAGGTATAAACGTTTTCGCTGTTCCATAAAATTAACGAAACTCTAAAATAATTAACCATAGTTTGCACCTCAAACACTGTGGTTAAAATTAACTGAGATAACGTGCTATGAGAACTGTAAAGAGAAACGGAAAAGTTAGTTTACCGATCAGGCTTCTTGAAAACCATGACGGGAAGCGAAAACAACATACGTTATTTAAGAAAAGAACAAGACAACCTGATTTTACAAAAGTGGAATCATATAGCGAATAAAATGAACTGGAAAATTAAATATTGAGTTGGTATTTTGAAGGACCCAAAAGATTGTACAGGAACTTCCGGTAAGTGCCGATCGGGTATCCTTTTCCGAAATTTCCATCGAATTTTCAACTTTCGGTTTCTTGAAATGATTTTCGGAAAAAGGGGGAAGCCGGCTGATGGAGGGGAGTGGTGCGAGTGGGCTGATGTAGGAGGGGTTGCGGGGAATCATAATGCGTATATTTTCTTGCCTTCCGTAATTAAAATACCGATGTCTACTACTCTGGGTTCTCGCGGGGAGTGTTTATATCCGGTGCATGGGATATAATGTAATGAAAGAAACGGCTTTCCTAAATGAGTTCAGAGAGTCATTTCCTAAATTATGCTTCGCATTCAATCTTTTCTTGACGAGGTGACATCATCACCCCCATTGTTGGGAGCTCCCCGTGGGACTAATACATTTTAAAAGCCTGGGGCTTCGGTCATTTTCAGCTTCATTCTGTTATAATTTTACTTGGGGGCCCTATTCCCAGTTCTTCCGGTTCGAATCCTACGCGAATCATGGCGCCCACTCGCGCCCAGTTTCACAAATGAATTTCCTCCATTGAATGACGTCCCTTTTCAATCGTTTAGTTAAAATAGAAATTTTTTAAATCGTTACGATAAATGGAGAATTCGATGATTCTTGTTTTTCTATGTAATGCGAAATCATGCCAACTCAATCTAATAGAACAAGTTTTCAACTGTCCTGACAATTACTCAGCGGTCTGATAATTAAATTACCGTTTAAAAAATGCGATGGCAAATCATCGAAATATGAGGATATAAAGGAGCTGAAAGAGCTGAGGTTATAAATTCAATTAGGAATTAATCCTTACAATTTAATTAATTACTAGACACAAAAATAAATAAATATAATCAGATCGTTACCGCCAGGTCAATTCATGTTGCCAAATTCCTAGTACAGATTATAAGAAGTACAGAATGAGTTGCGTAATGCAATGCTTTCTCCAAAAGCTCTCTTCAACCTGTCAGAATTACCGCATAATTATGTAACAACTACTTACGTATGCACATATTATATGTGTACATATAGTATAGTACATAATAAATGCATAGATTTTTATTTTTGAGAATTATTTAGGCATTTAATAGTTAATAGGGTCTACATGGGATTTAATTTTCTCGATAAATGAAATTTTTGCAATTCTTATTATTTTATTTAATAATAAAATAACTTTTTTTGGGTGAAGGGCTTCCGCGTAAACGCACAATGTTATGAATCGACTAAAAATCTGTAAATTTTTGATCCAATTTTTTTTCTGATCTATCAATTATTATATTTATTTAATGTATTAATATAATTACTTAATGAAATATTATGTAGGAGAAATAAAATTAAACATTTTACTCGTTTTGAAAAGGAGGACTTCTAATACCGTGATTCTTTCAATCTTATTATTTCAATTATAAGTAAAACGGCGCCATGGGTAGGCAAGCCAGCACAACCCTTCTGTATGACTAGTTCAGTATCACAATTCGCCGTTCATAGTCATACCTTTTCAAAACGAGTACAGTGTGTAATTTTAATCTTATTTTATTATGAAGATCATATTTCATTAAGTAATTATAATAATAAATTAAGTAAATGTACTAATTGTTAAACGAGAAAAAAATTGGAACAAAAATTTTCATCTACTACGTTTTCGAATGAGGATATAAAACTTTAATTTTTCGTAGCAAAATTTCACCCTTGTGCCTCCACACGCTTATTTGGCTCTATGCTAGTTTCGGTTTCGGGTTTTTACCAACTTCAGTAGTGTTGCATCAGTATTATAGCGTAGTATTGGGTTGTAAAATTAATTAATGCCCATTTATTTAAAATTAAGGATGGATTACGATTCCACCTCTGGCCAATTTTTCGGAAACTGAAATTTTATTTCTCCGCGATCAGGTCCTGGATTAAATGCAGAACCCTCGATTTATTTTGACCGCGTGGAAAATGCGGGCACTAGCAATTCTCGTGTGTACGAACAGAAAGCAAGCCATAGAAATCGCAAGCTGAAATTTATTTTCCTTCGGAAACGGTTTGAAATTCATTTTAAGGTTACTATTTTATTTAAACCGGAAGGATATATTTCCGGTTATATGTCCAATTGTTCCGATGAACGAAAGGGTAGGATATTTCATCGTTCAGGCGATCTCCTCTCTCAACTCGCGTAGTTGGGTCTGTCTCTGTACTCCATGCCACTCATTGTACGCAAGTGACAATGGTGAAAACCCGCAACCTGTTCAATTTAGTCCAGATCCTAATTAATTCCCAGCCTAGTTTTAATAATTAATACTGCAACTGCAATATCGTCCGCTACATCGGCGGCGTCGTCGACACTTGTGGAATTTCGGGGGCCTGCGTTCGAACCGGATTATCCGGTGAACTTTGGATGTGGGTCGGGTGAGGGTTAGGGGAGAGGGGGAAATAATTGAGGACTTAATCAGGGGTATTGGGCGCAACAGGAGTGGGACGGTATACCGGTAGTAGGAGCGTGGGCGAGGGGGAAGAGGAGGAGGAGGAGGAGGAGGAAGTGCTCCTGTAATTAAACGGCTAAAAGAGAGGGGGCAATTAGCTTTAATGCATGGTAATGGCGATGATTACATTGGGAGGATGGGTGGGGCGTGTGTGCGCGTCTAGATAGCCGAAGTGTATTCGCGTTACCGGATTAGATAGGATATGACTGTCGGGGGCGGCAGGGGGGCGGGGCGGGTTTCCTCAAAGGGCTCTCTGCTGCTACCATCCCGGGCTACGAGTCTCTACTCCGAGTAGAACCTCTAATTATGGACGCTTCAGATCCTAAGTTAGATTTAAAGGGGGAAGGGGGAGGGAGGCTTGAAAAGGGAGGCCGATGGAAGGAAGGGCTGTGGGAGGGGGTGGTGGAGGGGTTGAATGAGGGGGTTGCGGCGGCCACCAACCAGGTTTTCATTAGCGCCATCTACACAGACACTCCCCCTTCCAACCCCCTCCAACTCACCCGTCCGACCATCTCTCATCTCCTTTCCTACAGCCCCCTCACTTAATTACACTGTCAGTGTTCTCCGCAGTGGCTCAGAACAGCTCACTGTATCAATCCAATACGCTATACTCAGCAGGCTGTATATATATATATATATATATATATATATATATATATATATATATATATATAGAATATAATGAAAAACATTATCATTTGGTTATCTAAACATTAAATACGTTCTGGAAGATAAATAACTACGTTTTCCTTTTATTTTCCACATACCCGACTCGAAAGAATCGACTTAAACCGAAAATTTGGACTTTTAAGACCGTTACTAAAACGGACATCAAAATTGACCTGAAGTAAGAAACTGACAATATACGAAGTGATACTTAAACCGACATGCGGTATAGAACTATGGGGTACCGTCCTCAATGCTGCCCGGTATGTTTCTAACCACACAATCCGCCATTACCTCAACATACCGACAGTCGACGAAGTCGACTTTTATTTACTTCAGCTTGTCGAAATAATGAATATCGCTACGTTAGTAATATAAAGAGGTAATTACGGTTATAGGATTCACAGTTATAGCGGAAGCTTCCTATATACTAAATAATGTAGGTTTTGCGTAGTTTTATTTCTGGCCGTTACCTGGCCAAGCGTATATATCTCTGTAACTACCGTGGTATTACCTGTTAATGAAACGGTTAGGCTCACTGAAGCCTTTATCGTCATTAATATGATTGTTTTTAAATGTCGTTAATATAATTATTTTTAATACCTTCATTTTGCAATCATCAACATTTCTGCCCGTTCTATCCATTGAACACGAATCAATAATTCTAGAATTAGGTGTTGTGTGGACAAGCATTACGCATTTTACATATAATGGAAGGGCAAGGACTTCCCGTGAAAAAAACCGTAGCACAATATGATATATATATATATATATATATATATATATATATATATATATCTACTGGCCTTATGTAGTTATCTCTTTAACCCGGTGGGGATACAGAACATATACCGTTCATACTACCGTTCTTGTAAACTGTTAGCATGGTTTGGATGACAAATTACTTGGATGACCACGAAGAAAAGTAATAATTTCGTGTAGCGCCAATAACAACTTGCAGTGTTTTACCTTTATTATACCATTCAACCCTCTTGTTATCAACCGTTTCTATATATCCGATTAATTTTTAAGGACCGTAAAATTATTCAATCAGCGGTTTTAGATTTCCCCCTTAGGTTAAAACTAAATAAGGACAATTAGTTAAAAAAAGAATCAAGAAAATATTATCTCGAAGCGAGTGTCCTCATGCGGTATTTAAAATATCGTGTAAATAAAATGTGGCGTAATAAAGATTCTTTTTTTCAGATTTGTAAAATAAACTCAGAAGGTAAGGATATACGGAAGCCTCAAAATAACTTCCAGGAACGTTAACAACTTGCGCCCATTCAACGGAAAGTAAAAAAAAGTGTTTGGCGAAGCATAAAATGTGGATTTTTCTGTTCGGCCTCAACTGTCGACGCCGAAAGGCTCAAGTCGGATATTCGAGTATGATTGAAATGAACGGAAAAAGGAAGGAGGGAACGATATAAAAAAGGGCAGGAGCAAAAGGGGGAGGGGGAGCGTTATAGATCGGCAAGAGATGGAGAAGGAGGAGGCACTCGTAACAATAATCCCGAGAGCCCGGTTATCACAATTAGGGTAATGCCGGGTAACCGTTTGATTCATTTCCGGTTTACCCGAGAGACAATGGGGCCCGCGTAATGAAGCCACCGCCCAGGAGAAACGGCCTAGGGAAAGAGAGAGATGGAGGGGGAGGGATAGGGAGAGAGAAAGAGAGAGAGAGAGAGAGAGCGGCTCCGGCTTCGCTCACTCATTTGGCTAAAACATACGCTGCCCCTCCCCCCCTCACCGTCACTCTCTTTCTCTCGGTCTCCCTCTTTCTCTATCCCTCTCCCTCTTCTTCGCTAATTGTCTATTGCGGAGCTGGTGAGGGGCGGTGCTGAGGGGTGGTGGGTGGGGGGATAGCGGGAAACAATCGACACTCATTTAGGTGGGCAACAATGGTTGGGGCTGGGTGGGGCGGGGTTTGGTCGTGGCGGTGGTGGCGGCCCCGGTTTGATCCTCCTCCCAGGCGGTAATGGACACGCGGGGAGATTGCTCCGATCGGGCAGGTGGCCTCTTTGTTCGATAAAACCACTGGTCGTCGGAGGTGGGTGGAGGGGATGATGGGGGAGGGGGTCGGTTGGGTCGGCCAAACTCTCTTATTAGACTAGGCCGGGTCCCGGCCCTCCCTTTAGTCTTCAGGTACCTGTCTTTCTTTTAAAAACATAACCTCCTCTTTTCACCACTTCGCAGTCCGCATTTCCACGAAATAAAACGCTGAAAAGAAAGAAAATTTAGTTAACTATTCAGTAGTTTTCTTGATCTTCTGTCTCTTCTCGCTGGCTTGGTCTTCTGCCAGATCGGTTTGTTTGGTCACCATCGTCAGTAGCCGGGGCACCATGTCATGCTTATGGGGCACCGTGTCGGCACAATCACTTCACTTATACAGTGGAGATTGTGTATGGAATTCGTTAAGCCGCTCATATCTTTTTTGGATTCTGTCGGGCCGAAAGGAACGTGTATTTACGATATAGTGTATGCGTGTGTGGGTTTAATATAAATATGGTCTCAAACTTGTATTGGTTACTGCAAAATAATTCGTTTTCCGTAATATTTGGAATAACGAATGATTGATTATCTATATGGACCACAAACTCTCCATTCCCATAACAAAACTTAGGTAGCCTATATCATAGATACGAAACTATTCACTGGATAATACAATGAATGATTTTATGACAATCGTAAATCCCAAATTCCCCGGAAATCGTAATAATCCGGAAATAATAGCTTGCTTCTGAAAGTGTGAACGGGCTCATCTTGACCGCAGAACACTCGTATATTCGCCTCTTTTCCAAGGATTTTGAATCAACTAGTTGAGCGAGCGGGATACATGATAAAGGGTAGCATATGTGGGTGTGTGGGGCGGGCGCAGGACACATAGGGAATAGAGGAGGGATAAGGAGGGAGGGAAAAGGAAAAGGGAGCGAGGGAGGGAGAGAGCGGAGCTAACGGAAATTGGCCGGTGTATTTGTCAAAGCGCTTTTCTGTCGGGTGTGTGACACACGGACGCGGCCCTCTCACACACGCGCCCATGAAAAGGGAAAAGCTTCAAAGGAAAGGGTTTTCCCCCTGAGCGTCCCTAAACTCGGCAGTAACCTGAGGCGTATGTGCCTGCCTCCATCCTATACTCCCCCCCTCCCTCCCTCCATCCCTCCCTCCCTGCCTCCCTCCATCACTCCTCGCCTCACTGCCTCTTCACTCTGGACAATGCTTTAATTTACCCTTTGTTCGGGACTCGTCGACTCCCGCTCACAGTAGCAGCGTCAAATCGTTGATAGTGATCTAAAAAGCTACTTTTTTGTCTGTAATCCCGGAGCTCGAGTTTTTCCTAGAGCGGCCAAAGGACGAGGGAGGTTAGCCGCCAACGTTTTTTATGCGGTAAAATAAGACCCAAGTTCATATATAAACGAAAAAATGAATTCCTTTAAAAATGTGCGACACGATCGCAATATTTCACTTCTTACAATTGAACGTAGTGAAAACTCCATCTCTCTGACTATCGTTTCAAAGAAGGGCGTTTGAACCAGCTCTGAAAATTTAACTCATCTCAACATTATAATTGAATTTCTTGTTTCCTTATATTGTGCACACAGCCTCCCACTTCTCGCCTTGGCTTGTAAAGTGCACTCTGAATTTAGGCAATTACGGGAAAGCAGGAGACAAAGAAATAAATTCAAAGTCGCTTATTTTGTTCGATACGTGAGGCCGAGAATAGAGATATAACCTCAACAAAATGCAGATAAAAGACCTTAATAACAATAGGTAGTAATACAGTGATTTAACTAAGTGTAGAAAACTTTAACAATGAATGACCGATGATTGCATTTAACTTAAAGCATATTTATTTCCTCAAAATCATTTTTATTTATTTTGCAGCAGGCGTTTATTTAACCCGCAAAGGGGTAGGCTGATGCTAAGCCCTCAATACACCCGTGTGTTCCACATTCTTATAACTGCGCCGTAATTGTTTGGCAACGAATAAGTGCTAATGTTATATATAATTTCTCGAACTGAATAATTACAGTAGATATTTCACACATGTAGGAATGTTCTTCTGTTGAAAAAAACAATTCGTTAACGAATTCTACGACAGTTATTGGACATGTGTACGACTGAACAAAATTTGAAGCTACAGATAAACACACATAATAAATACGATAGTGGTACAGATTTGTTTAGCCTTTAATAATTTATGCTAAATCTATTAAGTTACTCTAGGTTGAATACATTTTCGCCATAGTAGTTGATTTTCCGAAATCATTGCATACATCGAAGATCGTTGCATTACATGAATATGACACGGTAGAATGACTATTATTAACCGGGTATTCAGTTACTGTAACATTCTATTATAATTGACAAATAGGGATTAGTGCAAAACGTAACTCAACATTGTAAATATGAAAGGAGTAAATGTGTAGTAGTGATTATGAAATAGATAATTAACAATGTATTCCTTTAGATTCAATTTCGGATATGATAAACTGAAATACCCCTAGGTAAAGAAAAAACAGACTTCGTTTTTCAATTAATATTGTCTAATTACCGACGTCATAACAGTAACGACTCTAATTTTTGTAGGAATGCAGCAAACCAGTCGGATATTATTGGCCTACCGAATTCGTTAGTCTGTTACAATTTTGGAAAACGCCCGCCCATTTTTGAAATAATACAGTTGCCCGAGGCTATCTAGGATTCTCAAGAGGGCTGTAGGGGGAGGGGGAAGCGAGAGAGTATTAGAAGGAATCAGGGTGGGGCGGAAACAGAAAGAGAGAGAGAGAGAGAGAAAGAGAGAGGGAGAGAAGGGCCGAAATCAGTAGGCCAATTACTCCATATAGTTGCATTGTGCTCGCTCATTGTCCCGCGGAGAATGGAAAGGCTGTATAGTTTACCATTATATTCAGGTGTATTGTTCCGGATTGGCGAACAGGCATATACACCCGAACAGAGAGGGAGAGGAAGGAAAGGAGAGGAGTGAGGGCGGTAGCGAGAGGGGGTTGTTTCATTGTGGTCGGTAATGAGGAATCAAGCGGGGGTGTAATGCGGGGGTGGTGGTGGTGGTGGTAGGGGTGGAAGTTTAGGTTTTAAGTGGGCGGGGCGTGGGGGGCGGGGGCGGTGCCCGTTTAGGCCCCGCCCCCGCCTACACTATATAGGGGACCGCCGCCCAATCCACCCTCGCACTCCGACCCCCGTCACCCTCATGGCCGGACCTTTCTTGTCGCCCCTACCGGGGGATCTCCTCACGGAGTACATGTTCGGAAGAAGACGTCAGGTACGTTTTTGCCGTTATTTAAAGAAATAAATTGTCTTATAAATATTTTCCATATCCACAAGAAGGGGGAAACAATTATCACGTCCCGATTGACTAGATTCAACTAACTCACAACCAACTTAAATTCGGGATAATTATTGGTAAACATTATTATGTCTCAAAAAAAATCATAAATGAGAATTTGCCATTTTTATTGTACGTATTGTTCAATATAATAGATACCAAAGTAATAAAAATATTTATTCGTGACTAAAATCATTAGCTAAGTTATTAATTACTCCCATTGACGAATATTTTGACGAATTAATTATTGCTACTTTTATTGGAATAACATCCGGGATAACGTCCGATTGTTGTTAATGTTTTATTCGTACGAAGATTATTACAGTTAATCAACGATAATTTGATTTTTTCTTATCAATTTCACAATATTAACTCCCATGTGATCTTCTATCCCCTTATTCATTGCTATGAAGTTCACTCATGACCTAAAGTCTGGACGAATGACGGTTGACTGAAAATCGCACAGGCTACTAAGCTTAATATCACATTATATGCATGCGAGAGTTTATATCGTATGTCATTGATGGCCTTCAATGCATGTATTAAGTCCTGGCTTTGGGACTGGACGAATTTGATTCTGAAGCAGTATACTTGGGCCTGTGGGTGCGTTAAAATCTGTCAATGGTTTAGATTAATATTACTTAGCACGTTAAATTAATATTACGCGCTCTAGGATGAACGATAACAAATCAGATAATTAATTGTTTAGGAAAAGCTACGGATATTACAAGTGTTCATTCATAATTCATAATGAAGCAATGCCTTCATTTTCATCTACACAGAGCGAATGAAAATTCACAGCTCCTTTTAATAAAAGCAATGTAAATGTTCGGCCTTACAATAGGTTTTGTCAGAAGAACCACATATTAAAGTTATTCATTCACTTTCAATTGAATCTCCCCTTGGATATAGAATCGTTCTCCCCTATTCAATCGCTCGAAGGGAAGTGCTGTCCAACGCACAAGGGCCACCCTTTTTATTTTATTCCTCCTTTTACCGTCTTCTTAGCTCTTACTTATGGTCTTTAAACATTTTATGACTTGAACAATAGAAGAAACATCTTAAATTATATCCAGTAGATTATTTATACGCAGATTACCCGAAGAATGTATTAAGTATGTCAATTGTATTATTATCTGTACGAATTTCCTACGAATTCATTCCTATAATAGTCGGCGAAATATTGTTGGTCAAATTGTCTGCGCTTATTAGAATTATTAACGAATACATAATTAATGTTTTATTACTAAACAATAATTTTTCCATTAAAAAATAGTTTCACCATATTGTTTAGGAGGTTAAGAATGTGAAAATAATTTCCTGTTAATACTCATAATCTCAGGAAATAACCAACGCACAGAGTTTTAAATTATTCGCGGGAGCGTCTTTCCGGCTCTAATAACAGTAAAAAACATATCAACGTTGTTTGTTGATTTCCTAAATAAATTATTTTATTGACGACGCTATGGCGAGAAACCTAAACCCATATAATCGCCAAATGGGCAAATAATTGCCCATAATGAATATTTATCGATGACGATAAATGCACAATATAAAATTATAACGCAACCCAACAATTCGCTCGTTATGATATTGCAATCGTTTGAACTTTTACCCTGCGAATTTTCCAGAGGCGGAATAGGACCACGTTCAGCCCGCAGCAGCTGCAGGAATTGGAGTCGTTGTTCCAGAAGACCCACTATCCCGATGTATTTTTGAGAGAAGAAGTCGCGTTGAGGATCAGCCTCTCCGAGGCCAGGGTCCAGGTAAACCATAAATTAAAATACTCTCAATTCTTCAACCGATATTAGTCCATTATTCTTTCCCAGAATAAGACTGCAATACCGGCGCTAATATTATACTTATCAGAATATGGAGTAGTAGAAGATCTGTTACAGGCGCAAGTGTGGCACATTCTGCATTTGACTCCATAGGGCATATTTAAATTAGATGAAAATTTGTATATATCAAAAACATTTAAGGCTGGGAGTTTCGTTAGTAAAAACAACAAATTTCATATAAGTTAATATTTATGTGTAAAATTGTTAGCGATGTCGCCTTTACGTTAATGCGTTCTGCAGGTATGGTTCCAAAACAGAAGGGCGAAATGGAGGAAGCAGGCCAGACTTCAATTGCTCCAGGACGCTTGGAGGATACGCTGTTTAGGCTTGACGACACCACCCCTGCTAATAGGCAAGTTATTAAACACCGTCGTAAACATTATTATCGCTTAAGTCTTTACCAATTTCCACTTAATTTGATCACTCATAAGCCAATTATAGAAAGAAATAAAAAATTAATGTATAATGTTTTTAACAACAGGGCGAGGCGGTCCTTCGTTGCCGCACACTGGGGAAAGCGACAACAGTTCATTAAAATTGGGCCAAACTAACCCAAATGATCCCATCAGTTACCGCATGCTACCTTGGTGAGTTGCTTATTTCATTTGATAGCGAATGTTTACATATATTAAAATATATATGTGTCAACATTTTTATTTATAGCGTCTACGGTCCTTAACTATTGGACTTTTCGTCATGAAGTAGAATATATAAATATATATAGCGAATATTTCATATATTTAAAATATGAATTCTACTATGCCAGTGTTTTATTGTTGTTTTTGTTATTCGTTTAGTATGCCTCTCCCATCGGACAAGCCGCCGACTTCGATGCCTTACTCAGGGCAACCGCAGAGCGCTATGCCCACCGTCTGCCCTTGTAACGTACCCCCCGTACACCAGCGATCTATTCAAGGTCAGTCAACATTTATAAATCCACATCTATATATATATTATAAAGTTAGAGCCGATTCAATCGAGGAGGCAATATTATTGGGGTCAGTTGAGCTATGCAGTGTACGAGATGGATTATTTGGATCTGGTCCATTCTGCAGGCCGGGTTTCAACATTCAGATGTAGAGAGCGGGTCAATCGTTTCCCATATAAGCTATATACGGTATGGATGTCAACAAAATGTCTGTAATTATAAGCAAAATTTACATAAGATGAGAAAGGCCAAAAAATAAGCCAAAAGTGCATTCCTAAATGTTATTCTTATCCTACTTGTATGCAGTCGAAGTACTTGAACTCGAGTACAGCTCTGCGAATCAAAAAGTCAATAATTTCATAGAAACTATTTAGCCAATTACCGTCCATTGTATGGTATAATAATTGTGTGTTTCTCGTTGTGTTATAAATTTAATTTTTATGCCTTTATAGAGTGCGGCAGCGGGCCTTGCAAGACACCCCCGCCTACACCTTCGCCCTCGGATTTGACTAGCCAGGACCTGAGTATGAAGAAGGATCAAGCGACAAGCGGGTAAAATTTAGAATGGAAGTGATAACGAAAATAGTGATTATTAAAATACTCACATGTACGAATCTGGCGGGGATCGGTCAACAGAACTACTCACGCAAAATACAAAAGAATAGGCGGCGACATAATTTCGAAAAACCAAATACGCCTTTGACGTAACAACATTTTTCAAAATTTGAATTGAAAGAGCTCTATGGAACCAGATAAATAAGCTCTGACAGGCTACGTTTATATTATGTCATATAATATAAACTTGGAGTAAAATGAAAAAACTAATGTAAGTTTATGGAATAAATGAAACCATTTTTTAAAAAGAAATACTCATAGCAGAGGAATGCATCCAGAAGTAATGCCCTTGTGCATAATTATGAACATAAAAAGACCGATTCCCTCCAATACGAAAATGAAAATTTAATGCTACTTCTAATGGAGAGACTCTAATTTTCTGAGAAGAGTGAAGAATGTTAAAAAGAGACAGGCGATAAAACAGAATGGGAAAAAATGTTTAAATTCTGAATGTCTTACAGGCTAGTATGGTAATTTATTTTCACAGCTATTCATACAAACCGATGGTCGGCGCAAATACTCTGCTGTCGTTCGTTACTCTCCTCCGTCAACTATTCGTGAAATCAACTGTCTCCACATTTTGTTCGTGTCGCCAGATTAAAATGTTGTAATCTAATAAACTTGAACATGTATCGAATTCTAGTTCAAAACTCTAGTCAGATATGAATTGTTGTGTATCAATTATAAATGGACTCAATTAATAATTGTATCCAATGAAATACAAATAAATGGCTGTAGTTTAATTGAAAAATCTGTGATTCGCTGTAAATAACGGATCTGTTTTAATACTAGTGATTTTATTGTTCTTTGTGCCGATTCGGGAAAACAAAACATTTGTGACCATGATACGATATATTTTGTAAATAAATACGTATCGAGATGTGTCTGTAAATATATAAAATATAGTGAACTATAAAACGCGTGTACTATTTGCGGGACCCATGCACAGAATCAAATAAGTCTAAGTTCATTGCTGTATAAACGGTAAGATAAAACCCCAACGCTGTCAGTTTATATTAATTAGTCTAAGCAGTGGAGATTAGATAGCTTACTGTTTACAGTGCAATAGTTTAAATACGATGACGGAAAAGCGCGAAACGGTCGGACATTTTCTTCAAAACTCTTATCGTTACGACAACTGCATTACTCCGCACTTGCACATTGAGGGGTCGGTTTATACACACACAATATAGGCAAACTCAACAAATATTCAGAGGAAGGGTTGGTGTCGATTAAAAGAGAAATTAAAATAAAGTGGAGCCCAGGTTTACCTCTTGACAGTAGTGAACCCGACGGTTTATCTAAGCTCTAGATAATCTAGAGCAAGGATTCAACCGACTGTTGGGTTGGACTTGCGAAGCAAATTCCGACCGACCGCTAGCGGTTTAGCCGAAGCTGGAGTGCCGCCGACGCGAATTGCTTCAGTTTCGCGAAAATAATTGCTGCCCTCCGAACTGAGATTGGCTAGTGTCAGGAATGAAAACAGAGCCCGACCCGAGGGGACCTACCGAGCTATGTGAGGGCGCGAGGTCGGCCCGCTATCAGTAGGCCGATAGCGGAGGGCCCGTCACAGTGGCGCCATGCCCGAACAGTTGCTACGGCTGCTATCCAGAAAGCTCTGGCACTTTTGGATACTCGCCTGCGTTCCCAAACTAGACAGCGCCATTTGTTTCGTCATCCAGGTAGGCCTCTGTCTGTTACCTTTTTCTCTTTTGTCTGTTCACATTCGCGTACTTGTTGGGCGCGGGCCTATTTAAACCTTCAAGTTCCACTGTAACGTTCTCGCTTGGAATTAAAAATTCCAATTATATCACAAACGTATTCGTACCTTGTCTGAATCCAAGTAGGCAGGCGTCCTTTTTTCACATAACATAGCATCGTTCGCATTGTCTCCTCTATGCGAACATCACGCGTCAACGTTTCGAATGTCTCGAGAGTCATAGTGAAAAGTTGTGTACGCGGAAAATATATAAACGGCTGGCGCATCGTCTTTGCTCACTTTGTCAGCATTTCGCCAATACGTAGTGTTCTAATCACTGGTACACAATCGGTGGAAAATCCTGTCTGTGAGGGCCGCTATTAGACTGTAAACTCGCTAATTTAGAGAGACTGTTACACTGGTCCAAGTTGATTTAAGATAAACTGGTGGGGCACCGAGCCGGGAGATGTTATCGTGGACACTTTAGCGGAACTCCTCCCCAAGTCTATTCTGTAACCGAATTAAATAATCTGCCAAACGTCATAAACAACTGAACTAAACCGACGATTGGTATTATGAGACAGGGTCTCGCGCCTTGAATATAGGACGTTGTACCGCGAAATGTACACACACTAATGGGCGAGACGCCCGATATTAGATTATTTCAGTGATAATAATGTTCGTGATTTAACGACTGTTTTGAATCTTTCACGGTCGTCTCGAATTTCATTCGTATTGGGCGATTAAATTAATTTGCCGGATATAATATAACAGTCACGGTTAGCAGCCGTCCCTTCGGAAACAACGAAGAGGGAGGGTAAGAATGGTCACCTAACGGGCAGGAAGTTCAATGCCACTCCAAGGCAAAGCACAGTGAAAGTCAAAACACGAAAATAGGTTCGACATAGCGGTACAACTACTAACGTCACAGTGCGCAACAGTAACTTCCGCTCGTAGAGTGTTCAACTCGGAGATTGATATTTTGATCGCTCGTTACTCAGTTACGTCCTACTTTCATTACCTGAAGTTGCGTCATGGTAAGACTGAAAGGTCGTTAATTTTTATCGAACAATGCGAAATTAAACGGTTCACGTCATTTCACCGGCATGCAGGCAAGCGGCCGGTATTGTGGTATACCTTTCTCGAATCCTGAGCTGTTAAATGTCATCGGTCCGTACTGTACTGAAAAAATTGTGTTGTAAAACAGCGTTAATTGTACTACACTCGAATAGGTTCCTGGGCCGATGCTGTCAACCGGCCTCTCGCGGACGGAACTGGGCCACTTACAACCGGTGTAATAGAGAAGTGTTTCCTAATTTTTATCGGCCCCATTTAATTCTCTACTGCCATAAAAACGGAGAATAGGTCCGGGGGAAAGTGGCGACCGGTCGAAAACCTGTGTTTTCGACATGGTGGTGCGACCGTTGGGTACGCCCGCAATGATGATAAGATCGTATGTTCTTTCGTCACCGATTATGGACACGCATTATCTTTCAATCTAAAGAAGATGATCGATTCTATAGTAAAAACGATAATTTATTATATATCGTAGAATTGCAGTTAATGAAGAAGTGTGACAGAGATGGGAATCGAACTCAGGACGGTCCTGCCGGTACAGATTAATTTCTAATTTTGTTTGTATATCACGCAATATTAATAGAAATCGTAAAACAGATGCCAAGCTAGTGTGTCAATAAATATACTACTGCTTCAGGGCTGTTCAACTCCATTTAATTATTGAGATTTGACAATTGAGTCATCATGGAGAAGAAAAGAAGTTCGAAAAATTCGGCGGATAACCGTTCTCGGGCTGTCCTTGTCAGTTGATAAGGAATCGCTTCCACTGGTCACGGTGCCGCCAATACGTGTCACCTTTTCCCCTCTCCCTCTAGCTGGCCCTGGTTAACTGTTCGCCGGTCTGGAGGGGATGCGATCAGGGCGGCCCCGTCAGTGCGCTCTGCGCTGCCCACTTGGCCAATACACAGCCGGTGCCACGAGCCCTCCGTTCCAAGTGGCTGCTCACTACTTCCCACAAGGTATTTTCATTAATCTTTGACCCGACATTACTATAATCTGGACCTATACGTTATCAATGTACACCCCATAGATTATGTGAGTCCGGCTTCCGCTCTGAATTGATGTCGCTCTTTGACCACAAGATAATGTCAAATGAGTGTTATCTGTAGAGCCACAAAGCGAGAAACGTCCTTTCTTAGAAATAAATTACATCGATTTAAGTTGCCCCTTGGGTGGTCCGCTCAATCGGACTCGAAACAAAACCTCTTTACTCTCATTTATGATGTAATTAAATTTTAACACTTCCTGATGACAACGCCAGTTTTTGGATGACGAGGTCTGCAAGAAATTTGACTGCGGTAAATCTAGAACTTATCTATATCTACGACTCCCACCCGTCCGATATATTTGTTTTCGGACTGTGTACTCGTCCATGAGGGTGTCGGTTCTACGAGTAAGAGAGTAGTCGGTTAGCCTATGGGAGCTATTAGGAGCGATTTAGAGGAGGGCCAAGTGCATTCAACCCGAGGGGGGTAGGAGGGGGGCCTCTTATAGTGAGTGAGCAGTGTCTCCTCTATTATTAGTTAATGGATTCGTGTCCTTGTCCTAATCATAAAACGGAAGCGAGTGTCACTTGTATTTTCGAGGTATATGAATTTTTTTTAAATTCGATTCTCTCTTTCGGTTGGCATGTGAAGAGAATGCGTTTATTAAATGAACGTTTCTAGATTTTAATATTGTCACTTCTGACGTAAAAATAATTTTTCAGAATAATCGCCACTCAGTTTAGACATTCGTGATATCACGGAACAATGTTTGGAGCCAATGTATTAATCGCATTTTTTTTGTTATCCCTTTAAAAATTTCGTGAAGAAGTCAACTGACCCGACTTATCATCCGGTCTATAACCTAATGAAATAACAAGCGAGTCAGCCAATTGATCAAGTTGTGGAGTCAAACTGATTAGCTGTCAGTTCGATCTAGACATTGTCGCCTTGACGTTTCACATGAAAAACGTGGAATGTATTTCAAGGAATCCATAAATTGTACGAAATGCGTACAATTTCAGATCCGATTTCGATGAGATACACACGTTACCAGTTTTGTTTCATTATTTTCCACGTACCGAGTAACATTAGTGATTCCTCCCCACGTGTGACCGGGGAGTGGGATCAGGCACTTATAATATCGTAGGTGTAATTACTAATAAATAATATATATATATATATATATATATATATATATATATATATATATATGTGTGTGTGTGTGTGTGTGTGTGTGTGTGTGTGTGTGTGTTACTGGTACACGGTATTCATAATGTAGTAGTAACAACGTAAATCCGCCCGATTACTAAGGACGGTGAAAACCCAGTCATACTAGCCAGAGTTTTCTATTCTATCAAAATGACGAATAATGTAATCGGGATATTATTAATCTTATTTTTACATAAAGATATCAGCGCATCATTCGTTATTCGCGTTGAAAGGAAAACAGTCTAAAAACTGGCAGAAAAGTGGCGAAAGACCACCGATATGGTATAATAACCAATGAAGAAGTGTAAATAAAATTTAATTTATCACTAACTTCCGGTGGGATCGCGTAGTACTGTGGTAAGAACCTCAGTGAACAGTGGTTGATCCCTTGCTATTCCGGTTTTATCTTTGCTTGGAAACTACCTGAGCGAGCTCCGGTGGAAGGGTTTTTGCCATTTCCCCCTTTGCGCCCTGTCCCTTGCGCGTTCCAGGCAAGTGCAGGTCCGGAAAACTTCGCTCATTCAAAGTTGAATTTAACAATTTCCCTGAAAATATTTCTATAGCCTATATTAATGCGCTGCATTTAAAGGCCCCATTTATTTGAATTTGAAATTTGAAGTGTTCGACACGTCGGATGGACATAACTTCCCTCCGTTACGGGGAGTGAGTAACCCGCTAGTAGCGAACATTGTAGACTCGATTCAGGTTAGACCGGATATTAGATAACCGTCGTCTAATCCAGCGCTGGGCTCCTTATCGGCGGCGGGATTTACAATAGACAGTTTGGTTGGCCTTGGTCAGAGTTAAATGTTTGCCTTGGTAATGGCAGCCAGCTCGCTAATCGCCTGGAGCCGTTTTTCTCATTGAATGTCCCGAAAGAGGAAGTCCCGCGTCCCATGCGACGTCATCTGCTTTTGCGGCGGCTTCGGCACTAGTGACCATACCGGGATTGTTTCCATACCTCCGCATAACACGTTTCTTGAGTCCAATCTGACAGGAGCACAATCTACTCTGTGTGTGTTTCTTATAATGTAAGAAAAACTCCCAAGGACTCCTCCGCATAGCCAACTCGATAATTACTAAGCTAGTTTTCCGGCCGATCAACTTTAATTTTTCCAGTATGATAAAAAAAATCCGCCCGTTGGTTTCCCACTAATAATATGCATTTTCATTCTGTCTCCAAAGCAACGGTTTTCCGTCTTTCCCTTTCTGCAATTAACGTTCGAGCAAACGTCTTATTTCATCGAATCATAATAATCAACTACAATATTGCGGCTTGGCGTACCGAGACCATTTTATTGACCGACCGAAAAATTTAATTTCATTACGTCACGTCTGTGTTCATTAGGTACGAATAATGTTGAAGATAATTATTAAAAAATAAAATGCGTAAAGGATCTGCGAATAGTATTTAAATATTCCAAGAATAAAAAGAAAACAAAAAATAAAAAGTTCATTTCTTTTAAGATACGAGTTTCATATCGTTGTGTTTAGTCACTTATATCGTTTCCCCTTCTGTGGTCTCTGTGTTGTCTGCGGACCTTAAAGATCATTTTTTAAAACATTTAAAATCTTTCCTCCTTTTTCATTTTTCAAAATATCATACATTTCGTCTAGAATACTTGTTTTCTTGACTAGTTTTCGGAAAATATTGGAGATTTTGTAAGCGTTTTCAAAATCCAACTTTAGTAGTCAATAGTCAACTTTAGTTGAGTGCATCCATTCGCCATCGTCATGGGGGCGCTAGCGTTGCGGTGCTCGTGCGTCCAACGAACTTTATTTAAAAAAGATAATTTAAGTATATATCAACGCGATTTTTGGTCTTTATTGCTTCCTGGCCTTTTGTATAATCTTGTTCTTCGGCGTCTATAGCGTTTTTAATGGTTTATGAACGATTTTCTTCAATGAGCATCAACACATCCTTAAAATTAATACACCTAGGCAAGAAAGGCAAAGAGATGAATGTAATAGAGAACATAGAGATTTTCAAGAACAAACAAAGCAACATAATAAACGAAAACAATAACTTCCAAAGTGATACTATATTCGCCGCATTGATACTACTAAATAATGCCACCTCCCACACACACACACACACACACACACACACACACACACATATATATATATATATATATATATATATATATATATATATATATACGAAAACAGACAACCACCACAGTACAAGTGACAGTGACAGTGCAGTGAGGATGCCCAAAAAACATCCAAAGTGCCAAAGTGACTAACACCGCTAGTGAAACCGGCCTAGCAAAAAACCAGCGAGAGGAGACAGAAACACAAATTTTCGGTATTCCAACCCCTCGCAAACCACAAAGCGGGTATTCTAAAGATGAACAAATCGTTGTAAAAAACTCAGTAGAGAAATATATTGAACATTTCGAACAATATTTCTGTATCTCAATTCAGTATAAATCAGCAATTATTAAACTGTTGAACAATACTGACGAAAACGTTGTTGGGGCATCAACTGCGAGGTAAATCTCGTTTGCCGTTGGCTCGACTCATCAGATAAGGGGCTAATTATTGACATTGCGAAAGCAAGGGAACTAAGAAAGAAATTTCACTCTAAACAGACAGTTATCTCGCCCGTTGGGACAATTAAATCCGGGTACTAGAGGTTCTGCTTTCTCCGATGTTGCTCAAATCTGCGGCGTCTCGCCCGCACAACACGCCGGCGTCGTCTCTCAAAATGCTGATTGTGGACACAATTACACATACACACACACACACACACACACAGACTAGCCTGTGATAGCTTGTTCACTATCAATTCACGGTGTACTGTTGATCAGGCATTGCTCAAACATTTCACACCATTTAATTAAATAAGCTTTTGAACCATCCTTTTTTTCTATTTAAACTCAGGTATTTGGAATTTTAAAGGTAATAACGGAATAAAAAAATATAATAATTTGAATATTTAATGGTCTAAGAATTATTTAGTACGGACATTTAACACGTTAACCATCAGCTGATTCCAAATTGTAGAGAACCCATAAATTCCTCATTCGGTTTGATAATATTTCGGCATATCCGCATAATTTGAATCGTACCGTATTTAAAGTTGTTCCACTTTGTCGTTATCAAAATTTCGCGATGTTACTCGTTGAAAATGATTTGATTTATTTTCTCCATCCCTCAGAGAGATTAAAATACAGGAAGAGGGGGAAGGAATTTTTCGAATATGCTTTGGTCAACTTGAAAAGGGCGACTGAAAGACTGAAAACGGTGAAGGTATAATTAAAAAAAATAAGATCGTTAAACCCGAACAATATGATATAGAGTTAGGCGCACCGAAATTCAAAAGCAACCAGTCCTATATAAAAATTATTCGTATTTTCCATAAAAATAAATGTTGTAACTTTTCTCTCTTCTTAGCATTCTCGGATCCGCCGTAAAAGTGAACGCGTTATTTTCGCTCGGGAGTTATTCTTAGTTCTAATATTTTCATTCTCCGATCTCCCGGGCTTACAGAAATAACATCACTATACCGGCATCCCAGAGGTGTCGGTCCATGTATTAATTCAAGTGACAGCATGCCGATGCCGATGGCGAGGAAGTGAAATCTGTCTAGCGAACGATCTCCGGACTGAGAGAAGAGTGAAGCTCACACTATGATGATGTTTCTGATTCGCAACACTCAGACAACTCCCCATAAATTGCTTAAACTCATGCTCCGTCCCTAAATCCATTGCCCTCGTGTCTGCAGGTTAATGCTCCGCTACCTCCTCATCCGCCGACCAATTTATGATTAACAGATTGCAGTAATTTATTGCGCGGGCCAGATAATTTTTCGTCAAATTCTCAAATTAAAAGGAAATAAGGGAAAACAGTTTCTCCTCAGCTCTCACGAGTCTTATCGGAACGCCATCTAATCAGATTTCGGTACCAAATGGCAGAGTGGGGAAACGTCTACTATTGTAGACTTTTCTACAGGGGCTGGGAAAAAAACATCCATCTTTCGAGAAGACAATGTTGGGATCTTCACTTAGAAAGTTGGATTTTCCAGATCGTAGACGCGATCGCCTACATTTCCTGGGAGTGGCGTGAAATGGGTGAAACCTAAGTTTTAGGAAACAAGTTTAGGAACAACGGGGGGGATTCTCCTTTGGCGGTTGTCTTGTAACTATGTTTTGGACGTTGTTACCGACCAAATAGTTGAATGGAAACGGAAAACTATTTTATTTTACTCGCGTAATATTATTTTGTTGTTTCGAAACATTGATAGTTAGTTGGTGGCGCTGTGAACCCGGGCCCTCGGATGATGGCCGACCGTGACCAACGCCGGGGTCACGCTGTACCGATCGTGTCCTGCCAATCGTCCAATTAAGTTTTGCCCGTTGGCGAGACTGGTAAAAAAAATCTGACAATATACTTCAAAAATCAAAAGCGACCAGAGGATGCCGTATACAATTTATATCGGACAATTGACGTAGCAATGGAATTATATCGCATATGCCCTGGTTCTTCCCTCGTAATTATTACGAAAGCATTACGCGAGTATAAAAACTCTAACACGAATAAAATTTATCCACCTGTAAGTTTCCGACTCAGGTCCAAGGTGTATATTATTCTACGTAAATAAGATTTTTTAATTTTTCAATTAATTCCATCTTTTTCCGCATACATGTGGTTTTTTCTTCATGTTCGCTTAGCATAATTGTTTATCCTAACCAACGATTATCCTTACTCTCAAAGACTTGTATATAAATTTCGCCTTCCGCAAATTAATTTCTGCGGCACATTCGAAAGGTGAATTAACGTATAATTATGTATTAATTATCGTCACGCCACTGACAATTGTGAGAAAGCGAAATAGTTGGGAGCGATCAAGCGAGCGATTATTTGCCGAACAAGACCACCCAATAAAAGTTTCTAAAACCGATTTCGTCATTCGCTTCATCTAAAATCGTGTGAAAATTTCGTCTGACCGGCTCGAGGCAAATTGAAATCGAAAAATTGGAATAAAGACGATTTGTAGTCTAATCGCCGCCGGTGGATCGGGAGGGGGGGATCCCTTTCGTGAATAATGGTTCGTTACTTTAAAGGTCGGGGGGCCGGGACTTAGGAGACCCGGGATTACAGATGTGTCGCGGAGATATAAACGCGGGGGAAACGAGTTTTCTAAACAAAGCAGAAGCATAAAGAATCGGGCGGGCCACCCAGGCCGCTCCTCCCACGCTCCGGGCTCCGGGCTGGGCTAAGTCTGCGGCCTTTCCGTTATCTACCCGTCGTCATCGCCTGCCCCTTCTCCTCCTCCGACCCCACCGGGGTATTGGCCGTGGTGGGGCTTCGTCCTGAGCGGGATTTCTTTTTGCCCCGTGAAGGTGGGGGGGGGGTCGTCCGCTTGGCTTATGACTATCACCCCTCGTTCGACTTGCCGCCGGTTGTTACGGTGGTAATCACAGCGCCCAGTCGGTCCACTGCAGTAGACCTGAACAGCCTACCCGGTGCCAATCCTCCATCCGATATACGAATCTGTTCAACATTGAGGGTAATTAGAACAAATTTCTAAATATCTTTACTTCTATAGATACGTGCTGTGTATTGTTTATAAGAGGCATAAACATTGTACACGTTTCGGCTAGCTGATCTGCCTCTGCCTATACAATTTTTTTTTTCACTCGAATAGTCTGCACTTGTAAGCAACGTGTACATCGTTTAAACACTTGGCGTCCCCTTTTTTTCTCCTTTGTTACACTTAACACATTAACATTATCATACATAGAAAATCGTTTTCGAAACGTCACGCGTGGAATTAGTTGGCTATTATCGGACTGGAAATAATCTGCACACTGTTCGATAAATGCCCTCTTGAACTCAATACAATTTCACCGGTTCCGACCCAGCTTTTTCCAGTTGGCATTCATTCACTCGTATCACAAATTTGGGCTCTACAATCACGGGAAAATCAGGGAGAGCGACTGAACTCGAGAAAGATTGAAATCCGCAATCGTTAGAACCGATTTAAATTCTTCATAAATGATGGTTCTTTAGTTCCTCTCCGTCTTCGATTATTTCTGCCCTTTAATTGGGTCTAAGTGAAATATCTTATACAATTATTTTTCCTATTGTCCGCAATTTGGCGCCATTTTGCGCGTAGATAGTAGGTGGGTAGAAGGGTAATTACAGCGATAGCTCTTATCGGACTTAATCTAAGCTGTGACCTGGCTTATAAATTGTTACTAATGAACTTATTAAAATTGAACCGCTGCCGTCCCTCTGCTTTCTCCTAGTTTCGTTATTGGAATAAACATTTGCCGAGTTACAAATGTTAAGAAACCCCCCCGCCACCTTACTTGTACTTAAATTTAAATATTGCCCTCCATTCGCAGTTTCAGGGAGCATAAGTTTCTCATATTTCCCTCTTTTGATAAACATTTGTCGCCTACTTCTTATAAGATATTTGATCGTTAATATTTATGCGCATTTATTCAAATTTCAGGTTACAATGTGGTCGGCTGCGTTGATCCTTGTGTTGACTCTCAGGGAGATATACTCTTTGGATGGAACAGCTAGCGGGCAGACGTAATTATTTCAATTTAGATTTTTTTTAATTATTAAAACATGGGGTTAAATCGTGAAAAATATCGGTATTAAGGTCCCGCTATTAGAGGAGGATATAGGGACGCCCCAGTATAGTTATACCGAGGAATGCAGGTAATATAATCAAACTTTACGACATATATATTCTCACGGTGAAAAAATCGTAATAGTGACCGACCGAGGAAACTGAACGTTCAACAAAGGGCCGAGTCGAAACTCGAACTGAACGGCATGTATGCAAAACTGCGCAATAACCATTATCGACATCATCGTTTTTGGTATAATTGAAGTAGATAATTGGAAAATTGGGATTTTCCACTATATTAAGTTTAACTGCGTCGTTATAATAAAAAATAATCGACCTGTTTGACTGATGGCAATTCAAATTATCTAGCGATTTCAATTCAGGTGCGTTGGCGAGTGGTGTTGCGACAAGGGGAAATGCTTGCGTAACTACGACGTTACGGTTGGAGCGTACAACTCCACCCTGGAGGAGAAATATTTCGAAGTCTGCCGACTCACCTGCGGCAAATTCTCTACTGTATGGCCTAAACCAACTCGGAATCTAGTACTAAGGTATGTCGCCTTTTATTTGAAGTCGGGGACGGTCCCCTATCACAACTAAGCCAGCCGCCAGAGTTTAAATTGTGTCACTTATTTTCCTTCCCTTAATATTAGTAGAAAAAGTATTGGAATTGGAGCGAAGTAATACTTCGGATAACAGTTTTGAGATTCCGTATTAAAGCATCGCGTTTTGCCTATTTCGCAGCCACCAAGCGGTTGGGATAGACCCGACCAAGGTAAGTTTCGACTTGGAGGGGGTGGCCGGAGGCCAGGAAGCGAAGGACTTCGCCGCCAAGTGTGCCGACGTCTTTAAGGACAACCTGAAGAAGGAGTACGAGTCAGAGTGGCGCTCGACAGGGGCCAAGCCCGTCACAGTCTCCTTAAACACACTCACACCGGACACAGTTTTAGATTTGGACACCGACGAATTCTACCTCCTCGAAATCTCCACCGGTGGTAAACGGAAAGGCTACTACTTTCCTTCTTCAGAATACATTTCGATATATTAATATTTACGGAAATATTTATGAATTGAGGTCCACATTTGAATTTGTAGAAATAACAAATTTTCAAATATATTAGGATTTTCTCGAATATGGAAACTTTCATATGCATTAAGAGTCCGTAAATTTTGGTTGAATACTTACAGATAATATAAGCCACATATCGCAAAGTATATAAAAAATATTCTTGCGATTTCCTATATTCACATTGATCCTACGATAGACCAAATTTCGGGATCTTGCCATCGTCAGTAACTTACTGGGGAACCGTGTCGATGTCGCGAAACCGAAACCGGTCTATCGCAGGACCGAAGTGGAGACTCGATTGGTTCGGTATAATGGGATTTACTGAGATTTTTAACTCGGGGCTTCCGTATATTAGTCGACCCTTTAATCTTAACATGTCGATACTGCACGGTGCAAACATTTGAACATTTTGTTCGGAATGGCAGAGGACGCGGTTGTGGTGACGATAAAGTCGAGGACGTTGTACGGGGCCCGCCACGGCTTGGAGACTTTTAGCCAGCTTGTGGCCAGCTACTGGGAGGAGGATGGCCGCCATTGGGTCACGATGTCGGAGGCCAACATAAGCGACTCGCCGGTCTATAGGTACAGAGGCCTCATGATCGACACGGCCAGGAATTTTCTCACTTTGGAAGCGATCAGGAGGACTATAGACGGAATGGCCGCATCCAAACTCAATGTTCTCCACTGGCATGTCACTGACTCTCACAGTTTTCCTTTGGTTTCGCCTTCGGTCCCAGAACTCTCCAGGTAATTTATGGATTTGGCCCTCAGAATTACATCCTATACTTTAGCAGAAATACAGTTGTACTATACAGCAGAAAATCTCAAGAATGATGATAATCGTCAATATCTTCCAGAAGTTAAAATCTCAACGTTCTCCTCACAATATCTTGGTAACCAACACAGACTAATTCTTTGCTATCAGTAATATGATGAGTAAGATGATAAGCTACATCAGTTTCTGCAAGATGAAGTATAACAGTCATTTCAGACATTCAGACTGCACAGACATCCCAAATGATAAAACATTTCAATGTTCATTTTTTCAGACTAGTTTTTCAATGGTCAGACAAACCGAATAAAATAATTGCCTTGTTTCCCCTTATTTTTGCAACGCCACGACCCAGATAAAGGAATGCGGAAACATTTTGATAACGTACCCCATCCTAACTAAAGCGTTTGGAAACTAAGAATCTCGTAACAACTTATCTCGGCGACGCGGCCGAAAAAGCTCGACTCCGACATGCGATAACACTGCAAAACGAGGCAAGAAAATAATACGGCATAGAAAAATTAGTGGAGCGACTGAATTATAAAGAAAAATGACAAGAATCCTTTTCTCCCTTATAATAAAATGTAAAGTAATTTGTAAATAATAATTCAAGATAATTGAACAAATCTGTAGATCTGGGGTAAAGGGGAGGGGTCTGGAAAAGTTTTGACACGTGGGGAGGGAGTTAGCTGAGAATAGGACTGAAGGCTATTGTTGGCCCAATGTCGGTGGAGACAAAACCATGAGCACAAGAACAATGGTCACTGATGTACTAATCAAAGGGACCGATTCGGAACTTGAGGAAGGCTTTTATAGAGGAAACTGTGCATTAACCATTCTTGTAAAATAATCTTGTTGAGCATGCTCGCGTGTCAGGCTCTGTAAAAGAACTTAAGAAGAAACTGCGCCCAAATTACGTTGGCTATATTATTAGCTTTAAAGAAATTATGAAATAGAGTCAATCAACATTCATACATTTTCGGTTTTAGAGGACTCCAAATCTTTGAAGGACCAGGGAGTTTTACTGTCGTATAATATACTTCGTTGTAATGACTGAAAAATTTGGCTACTGCGATGTTGTTGTTCAAGCAATTATATTTGTATAAATGAATAAAACGAACTCCATTTTTTAATAATTTCAGGTACGGAGCGTATTCTCCCAAGGAAACCTATTCACCGCAGGACGTCAAAGATCTCATTGAGTATTCTAAATACAGAGGTGTGAGGATAATACTCGAAATCGACACTCCCTCTCATTCCGGTAAGTGGGGTCGGTCTAAATCATCCCAGGGCCATTGTACCATCAATAGGACTAACCGGTCTCGAATTGCAACTACGAATAAAACCGGGACGAACTGGTCTTGTCAACGAATAAACCTGGAATAAAATTTGTCTATAGCCTCCCGTTTAATTTAAATCCTATTATAAAAGATTTGCGTTCTGAATATACAGTGAATTACATTACTAGACACAATGACTAAGATAAAGCCAAACAAAGTCTTTATATTTAAATTATTCATACATTTATATTTAAAGAAACCTTTCGGGGGTCCCGCGTGGGATATTATAGCTTTTATGATCCTCTTTCTCCACTCCTATATTCCTAACCCCAATGAGATATTTTAAATATTTTTTTAACGTTTTGTCTAATAAACGTTGGATGTGTGGAGGGTACGGTTGGCAGTGGGGCGACAGGAAGGGTCTAGGGGATTTGGCCGTGTGCGTGAACCGCCAGCCTTTCAGGCAGTACTGCTACCAGGCGCCCTGCGGCCAACTCAACCCGGTCAACCAAAACGTCTACGCCATACTCCACAATCTCTATTTGGACATACAGAACATGTTTGACGACATAGAAATGTTCCACATGGGAGGCGACGAGGTGAGCCACTGATTTCTTCGTCGAAGATCAATTCGTATAATCCGAAAATAACACTTAACCGGAATAATGAAAGGACCTATGTACTAATATTAATATAATTTTGTAGGCTCGTGATCTTTCTGTCTCCTCTCGCTGGTTTGGTCTTTGGATGTTTTTTGGGCATCCTCACTGTACATGTGAAAGTGACAGTGCAGTGAGGATGCCCAAAAAACATCCAAAGTGCTGACAGTGACTAACGCCGCTACTGAAGATGGCGAGATGGTCTAGCAAAAGACCAAACCAGCGAGAGGAGACAAAAACATCACGAACCTACAATATTCCAACCCCTCGCAGACCACAAAACAGGTATATCAAATTAATATAATTTCGTTATGTTTTTGGTGCAGTAGGAGCGACAAAAAAAATGTAAAATATGCAATAATTTTACTCATTCGATTTCATAAAATTGTAATACCTCGACTCTATGAGCTTATAGGGAAGTTCAAGTACTTCTGGACCGGGCTGCACTTGTATTTGTCTGTTTGCCGTAATTAAAACGATTATTTTTACGAACAAAAACAATAGCGTTTTCAAAATATTATTTCAGTTGTAAAATTTGAGTCAACAGATTTCTATGTCGCCTGAAATCATGAAAATATTTAAGCCGGTAATAATATCATCAGACATCAAATATGTTAATACGAAGATTGCAAATGTCGAAATTTAATGTATTACAAATACAGCACAAGCGGCCGTAAGGTTAAAACTGTGTGTTTAACGCATTCAAATATTAATTCATAAATGGTAACAGATCATTATCAAATCATTATAATCAACCTACTGTTAGCACTGTCAATACGTCGAATGTTAATCCTAGCAGATGAAGACGAGCGAACCAAAACAAATTCACGATTACCAAATAAATACCGTTTTTATAAATGAATCTGGAGTCCTGTAAATTATACAGGAATAAAATTTGTTTAGGTTCTCGCGACGTTTCTAAAGCATAACAAAATAAACCGCTAATTTGTTTGTTCCTAAACTATATGTCTACTAGATAAATGTTTCTAACCGTTACCAATATATTTGAACTGTGATTTATTGTAAATTTTATAGAAAAATAACTGATATTATTATTAACGTAAAAGGTGAGCATTCCCTGCTGGAATACGAGCTCAGAAATAACTGCCTGGATGGAATCTAACAATCTGAACAGGGACAGCTTCGGGTTCGTGAAACTGTGGGCCAGGTTCCAGAAGAGGGCCCTCTCCGAGTGGGACGAGGCCGCCGGACACTCAAACACCAAAATCATACTCTGGTCCAGTCTACTCACAAGTAGCGATTTCATTAGCGAATTTCTCGACAACAAGAGGTAACCAAAAATTCGGAAAACGTCTAATCTCCCGATAATCATCAATAAGTATCAACGGATATCGTAATTCCCAACTTGTCGGGCATGTCGCTTAAATAATATAACAAGTGCGACCAGATGTCCTTGGACGTGTTGGGGTCGACAATAGCTGGTTAGTACACGGCTCGTATTCTGTAGAACTGTTAGTGCGTCACTGTTATAAGTTGTAGGGACAATACGCACACTCCAACTACCCACTGACGCGCCAACATTCCGAAAGAGCTACATCCTGGACCGACGATGGTCCTTCCGGGAATAATATAGCGCGTTTCAATCATTTTCAGGTATATAATAGAGACTTGGGTCGATCAGGACGACATCTTGCCGCACGTCCTTTTGAAAAAGGGCTACGAGTTAATAATGGTGACGAAGGACGCTTGGTACCTGGACCACGGATTCTGGGGCAAGACTGCCTACCATAACTGGATGGTGGCCTACGACAACAAATTACCACCGGGCAAAGGAGGTGAGCCTAATTGTAGAAAACGTCGTCTTAAATTAAGGCGTTATGTGTTTCGATATGTCGATATGTTTTGTGAAAGGATATTAGATTAAATATCCCTACGAAAACAAAGGGGAAGAAGACTGATTTAGTATTATACTTGCGATTTTATTGGAGCGACCGACTCGATATCTAAACAGGGAGTGTGTTAACCGAAATGAGTTTGAGACGGGTGTATGTGTGTGTTTTAGTGTTGGGAGGTGAGGCGGCCATGTGGGGCGAGCTTGTGGACGAGGGCGAGATTGACGGGCGTGTTTGGCCGCGCGGGGCCGCAGTCGCCGAGAGGCTCTGGGCGGACCCGCCGACCGCAGGACAAGCAGCCGAAGCCAGGCTCATCGACCACTCCCGCAGACTCCTCAGGAGGGGCATACGCTCATCCACCGTAGCCCCCAGGTGGTGCTACCAGAACGAAGCCCAGTGCGACTGAAATCTCTTCTCACCGTATTTCAAAGTAATGCTAAATAAAGGCTAAGCGTTTACGCACTTGTAATTTATTTACACCCTTACTTTTAATAATGTACGGTCGATACGCCATATTTTGTCACTATCGCTGTTAACTACGAACAATATTACCGCATCGTCTCGATTTTTAACCGCCTTAATTTCACGTTTATACACTATTATATAACGTTATCTTATGACCCAAAAAATAAATTGAAGTGGTTATAATGAAATTTAAATGTTTACCAAAAATATCTTCTTTCGTATTTAAATTAAATGCGTAAATGGAGTAATCGAGTGATCATTACTCAGCGGTAATTAGAAGTGCTATCGAGGGTTTCGATTTTGGGGTTTATTAAAAAGTCGATTACTGCCATTATCATTTTATTAAATGAAAATTGTAACAAAAATACTTACGCGTTTTACAATACTACACTTATACTTTCTTGAATTTCTTAATACTCTAAATAACATGGAGCTCTTAACGGCCAAAGTTGCCGATTGCGCGATATAAGCAAAGAGAAATAAGAACATCTTAATCATAATTGCAGATTCACTCGCAGATTATTCTAACTCACATTTTATATTCTTAAGGATCTATTTTTCCTTAATCGATAAATTGGTTTTTAAAGCAGTAACACGTAACTTTTCTTTTCATTCAAATCACGTAATACAACCTCAATTCAGCGTTAAAAGTAGATTAATTCTTAATTATAAATCGTACGCGAGTACTTATTAATAAAACTTAGTTTCAATTCGCTGACATTTGAAACTACACAGCGCTGCCAATAAATACCCATTTCTAAGAAAGACTATATTTAAAGCAATCTAATCTATAGCATGCATTTCATAATATAATATTCGTCATAGAATACGTCATTGGAATGCGTATCTTTCCTCTGTCAAGATAGGCCGACACCGAGACGCCACTGCAATTGAAGCGGCTTGCATCATACTATTATTGCTATGTTGCGAGTCGGAGGCGTTTAGAAACGGGACCGATTCCGAATTAGCTCTTGGAGATGGACAGAAGAATGCCACGATTGCAGGTAATAATCACGCCCGATAAAGAAGCTTCGTTTTGGGCGCCCGTCTGATAAGCCCATCCGAGAGTCGAAATGTGCCGATTTTTCACGACCGTCTGTAGTCTCGTCGCAGTCGAAGAAAAACTGTTTAGCTCCCGTTCTTCCCGTTGCATTTCTTGCAGCTGTTCAGCCCGTTGTTGTTGGGGTCGTGGTTGTTGTTATCGTGCAGTTTCCTGGCGTGTTTCTGAAGGGCCTTTCTCAGTACGGCCACTGTGAAATCGGCGTCGCTTTTGCTGATGCACATCGGCGGCTTGATTCTCAGCACCTGAATAAAACAAAGTTAATACTAAAATAATGGCGAATTTGAATGAAACGGCTTGGAGAAATCCATTAAAAAAAACTCGTACATTCCTCATCTATACTTTTTCGTTATATTCATATCGTGTTAAAGCATATATAAAATCTTATTTAGCAATGTAATATATAAATTATTGTTATATTTGGAAAATAGTGCCCTTACATTGCCGTGTAGGCCGCCTCTTCCCATGAGGACTCCCATGTCCTTGCAGTTCTCCCAAATGTCGGCGTACGGTTTGGCCGATAGCGGTTCGCGGGTCTCCCTGTCGGCGACCAGTTCGACCCCTATCATCAGCCCCTTGCCCCTCACATCGCCGACAACCTCGAACTCGTCCCTGAGCTTGGCCAGCTCCAGCAGGAGGTGGGTGCCAACCAGCCTCGAGTTCTCCTGGAGCCTCTCCTCCTCGATCACCTGGAGCGTGGCCAGTCCCACCGCACAGGCCACCGGGTTCCCTCCGAAGGTGTTGAAGTGGAGGGCGCTCTCCAGCGTTTTGGCTATCTTGGGCGTCGTGACGACGGCCGCTAATGGGAACCCGTTCCCTATTCCCTTGGCCATAGTGACCACGTCGGGTATGACACCGTGCATCTCGAAACCCCAGAAGTGTTCACCCGTTCTTCCGAAGCCTGTCTGAACCTGCGGGACGAATGCACGCTGTTAGAAAATCTTTTTTCGAGTTGTCACAAATAATTGGATATAAAACAACCAGAAAAGTAAAAAAAGGAGGAAATAATATTTGCTATGGATTATCTGTCGTATTTGGGAATAGAATTAATGGAAAAGATATTAAAAGTTTAGAATGACCTCTGGCATCCAGGGTAGCCATGACAACATTGGTATGGTTTGAAGTTATCCCTGTCTTAAATTTCAGAATGAAATATTTTATTATTACTACAGTTTATATAGATATATTTGCAAACATAATCTTACTTCATCTGCGACACATATTCCTCCATTTGTCCTAACCAACTCATAAGCTTTTTTCAAGAATCCTTTTGGAAACTGTACTGTACCACCAACACCCTGAAAAATATACAATGATTGTAATTACCACAAAAGTACATGTTGAATAAGTTTCAACGTAAGATAACAATTCACTAGCACTATATGATTGTAGTATATATAATAATATAAAAACACAACTTATCTACACAGTTTTATCTTTCTATTGATTATTAACAGATGGATATATAAGACAAATTTACAGTTGTTCATTCAATTTATGACATTTATAACTAAACTCAATAATTTGATGAATGAAATTATAGAAATGTTTGTATTTATGTGTGTAAGTTCAATCAACTCAAATATGTTCTCTATCAATAAATAGTTTTGTTTACTTTCCAAGTCAGCAAATTTCACTAAACAAAATTAATTGTTGTCATCATCCAACATCAATTTAAAATGAATATATGATATTTTTTATTATAAGTAAGTGTTAATTACAGTGGTAATTTAAATGAAATGTGAAGATTAAAATAGATATTGACATTGACTTTACCAGTATGAATATTACCTGTATTGATTCGGCGAAAAGTCCAGCTACATTGCCTCTTGGCAAAGAATACTTGAATATTTCTTGAAGTTGAGAATAATATTTGTCGGCAGCCATGCACTGATTTGTACAGTCACATGTTCTGTCTGTCTGCACTGGGCTATCTCTACATTTGGAACCTCCCCATATGCCTTTATAAACATCTGGATTCATTGCCTAGAGAATTAATTAATTTATTTTTTTAAGTATTTTATTTGTATGAAGTTTTACTTTTTCTTTTTTAAGGTTGTTTAAATGTTATTATTATTCTATTATTATTATTATTAAATTAAGGGTACAATTATGATAGTATAAATTAATTTCTTAAATTAACAGTTTAGCTAATAGTTCAAAAGTATTTTGATTCCTTTTTTGAAAATATTCATAAACTTTTTTAATTTATTAAATATTGACGCAATGAAAACATTGTGTAAATTTTTAATGAATAAATTAATCAAAGTATCATGTTATTTGTGTATAAATATAAGGATTACTCACATGATGGATTCCCTGATGAGAAGGGATATTAAATTTCCATGTTGAATGTGCAGTGATGCCCATAGCATAAGGGCTCATTCCATGGTATGCATTTCTAAATGAAATAATGTCATAATTTTTTGTGTATGCCCTTGCCAATAGCATAGCTAGATCATTTGCTTCAGATCCACTGTTCACAAAGTACACTACCTATAAATATGAATAAAGAATTAATATAATTTATGATAAACAATAAATAAAGTGATTAAAAAGCTGCACAAATTACAATGTGCCATGTCAGACCAATACAAATTATAAACTTATGATTCTATTTATCTATTTTTAAATAAGTATGTTATTCCATTAAAAAATAAATTGTTTTAAACATAACAGATATGGGTTCAAATTATACAATTCAAGTTCATTACTATATACTAAAAAGATCTCTGTGGGAATCAGTAATTTATCTTTAATTAGACATGAGAATTGTTTGAATGAAATATGAAAAATGTTAATTTTTAAAATGTTAATAATTAAAACATTAATTAAACTTATTAAATTTAAAAAATACCTTTAAATCACCAGGTAGTTTATCTGTAAGCTTCTCAGCATATTCATACAATTTGGGATGCATGTATATATTTGTAGTATGCCACAGGGATTTCATCTGTTCCATTGCTGCTGCATTCACTTTTCTGTTTCAATAATGTTTAATTTAGCAGTCATGTATGATTATAGCAAATTCATAGCATTAATTAATTTGCAAAATATTGAATTTAAAGTCAAATTCCATTAACTTACGGATGACAGTGACCGACACTGATGGTAACTATACCACTGAACATGTCTAAATATCTCTTGCCTGTATGGTCAAAAAGCCATTGCATATGGCCTTCATGAATAAGCAATGATTTCTTATAATATGGTTGAATACAAGGAACTACATGCTCTTCTTTTATTTGTAACACTTTAGAATATTCCGGGCCCTGCAACATTAAATAAGTGTAAACATTATTTATTATCATGAGAATTGAAATAAGCGGTACTATATTAGTTTCTATAATATTCAAAGGACACACATTATTTTTTAACATAAAATATATATTATTAGGCTAATGTTTTAAATAAAAGAAAAAACTTATACAAAACAGTAAACATTTTGTAAAGTATTTAGTTTATAATAACCAGTTATAAGTAACAGTTTGTATACAGTATAAAGTTAAATATGCTTTTCAGTTATTTATCATTAAGGACCTTAATGAAGCTACCAACTTATGTCATTACATAAAGTTATTACGTAACATTTCATACCAGAAAGATTAGTAAAGTATAATAAATTAAACATTACTAATTAGAAACCTTATGATCGCACTAACCCTATCTAGCGTAGGACAAAGGAACTACTTTCGTCATTCGTGGAAGAAGGTTACATTTAGGTTAGTAATAACCTGTATTAGTATCTTTTCCCCTACTAGTACGAGGATATTGCTACGTTCGTGATCATCAGTTATGTTGGAGAACATGATGGATGATGATGAATTTTATGAAGATGCTACTGTCGAGCCTATTATATTCCCCCCGGAAGTTCAACATGCTATAGAACAAGTGATACCAAGTAATGACCCTTTGGATCAACCAGATTTTAATGTCGTGGATCATATTAATTCTTTATTCCCTACCGAACAGTCTCTATCGAATCTGGACGACGAGGTGAGTAAAATGGAGTGCAAAATTAGAAAAATTGACGACGAAATCAGATCTGTCGTTAGGGGTCAGACGAACGTCGGTCAAGACGGTCGGGCCGCCTTAGAAGAAGCCCAGAGAGTCATCAGACAACTTTTCAATCAGATAACCGACATTAAGTGCAAAGCTGAACAGTCAGAAGAAACTGTGAGAGAGATTACTCGGGATATCAAACAGTTAGACTGCGCCAAAAGGAATCTTACAGCTGCGATAACGACACTTAACCATCTTCACATGCTAGTTGGTGGGGTAGATACATTGAAAGTTTTGACTTCAAAACGTCAATACGGTGAAATAGTGATGCCATTGCAGGCCATCACAGAGGTCATGAGACATTTTGATAATTACACTGACATCCCACAGATAAAACAACTTGCCGACCAAGTGAAGGAAATACAGTCTTCTCTTGCTGCACAAGTCACCACAGATTTTCACGACGCTTTTGCCGGCCCTAATGCTAAGAACTTTGTTCCCAACCGTCAATTGGCTGAAGCCTGTTTAGTAGTATCAATACTTGAACCAAAAGTTAAACGTGATTTGCTAAAGTGGTTTGTCAGTTTACAGTTGAACGAATATACAGTTTTATTTCACGAAACGGAAGATGCAGCTTGGTTGGATAAACTGGACCGTAGGTACGTGTGGTTCAAAAAACATCTTCTTCAATGTGAAGACAGATTTGGTGCAATGTTCCCACATAACTGGAATGTCTCCGAGAGAATTACTGTAGAGTTTTGTAATATAACAAAAGCTGAACTCTCAAAGATAATGTCGAAAAGAAAAAATGAAATAGATGTAAAACTTTTATTATATGCCATTCAGAAAACAGAGAATTTGGAGACCCTTCTAGCGAGACGCTTCAGTGGGACTACCCTCAATGAAGATATTTCTACTCCCGCTTCTAATAATAAACGCCCCCCAACAATTAGTGAACAACTTGATAACACTGATACAAAACTTGAAGATTCTGAAAAGAAAACTAAAGTCACAGATAAGAAATCAAAAAATTCTCCTTTCACTGGTATAATATCTGAATGCTTCCAGCCTTATTTGTACATTTATATTGACAGTTTAGATAGGAACCTATATGAACTCATGGAAAGATTCATTCAGGATGCTAGGAGTGATTTGAATAAAGAGCACGGTATGGCAGGGACTACTATTGGAGTTTTACCATCCTGTGCCGATCTATTTGTTTTTTATAAGAAATGTTTGGTACAGTGCACTCAGTTGAGTACTGGGAATCCAATGCTAGCTTTAGCAAGCACATTCCAGAAGTATTTAAGGGAATACGCGTCTAAAGTTCTTCAAAGCAACCTTCCAAAGCCTGGAGGTGGTGGAGCTTCACTTTCTGCTAGTGTCACAAACATAACTAGAGATCTTAGAGATCTTACTACAGCTGCAGGATTGATTCAGAATTTTTTGAAAGAAGGTGAATCAACAAGGTTCAACAGACAAGAGCAGGCAAGAATATGTTGCATTTTAACAACAGCCGAATATTGCTTGGAGACCACCCAACAGCTGGAGGAAAAATTAAAAGAGAAAATAGATTCGGGTTTATCAGACAAAATAAAACTCTCCCAGGAGCAAGATATTTTTCATAATGTTATATCTCACAGTATCCAGCTTTTGGTCCAAGACTTGGAAATGGCTTGTGAACCCGCTTTGACCGCAATGAGTAAAATACAGTGGCAAAATGTTGAATCTGTAGGTGACCAGAGTGCTTATGTGACAGCTATAACATCTCACTTGAAAGCAACTGTGCCTTTGGTTCGAGACAACCTTGCATCCTCCAGGAAATATTTTACCCAGTTTTGCATCAAATTTGCAAACTCATTCATCCCAAAATTTATACAGAGTATTTACAAATGCAAGCCATTGAGCACTGCCGGAGCAGAACAACTACTTCTGGACACTCATATGCTGAAAACAGTTTTGCTCGATCTCCCATCGATCGGTTCTCAAGTCAACCGTAAAGCTCCAGCAAGTTTCACCAAAGTGGTTGTGGAAAGTATGACCAGAGCGGAAATGATTCTCAAAGTTGTGATGAACCACACTGAACCGGATACGGCTTTCGTTGACCAGTTCCAGAAGCTCCTACCCAAGTCAGATACACAAGAATTCCAGAAGGTCCTGGACATGAAAGGTCTAAAAGCTGCTGACAAAAGTCGACTTGTAAACATGTTCAAGTCCAGACAGCCCCTTGGCCAGCCTGCATTAACCAGTCCAAAACATGACACCACAAATATACGCAAGCTCAACAGTCTTATTAAGAAAACATTCTAATTATATCTTAGTATTGCTTTTACCAGAATTATAGATTCCTTAAGGATAATCCAGTATCAAATGAACTACTCACTCATTCATAGTAAAACTAATTATTTTAAATTAATTATTAATGAATAACAGAAATATCTATTTATTATAATATTTGGATATAAGTAATTTTTCCAATTTTTAATATCAATTAAAATAAGATTAATTTTATGACATTCTTTGATATAATTTCTAACAACAGTCTAGTATGTGTGATTGTGAGTGTCTGTGTCTCCTCATAATCATGAGGAGCATCAATCAATTTAAAATGTGTACCAGTAGTCAGTATTGAGTATAAAGATATTCCTGAAATTTGTCAGTGTTTTATAATAAATATATAATAACTTGTAGGCATGTGTATAATAAAAGGAGTATATAAATTTATATTTTTCTATCATATGGTAGCCATAATATTATCAACATTGTCACAACTGGATAAAATAATCTTTCAATTAGATTTTATAATGCTTACATTATAATGATAAATCCCTAATGTTCTTTATATTTGGAACTTGTCAAATTGAGATGAGGGCTAGTAAGTTTAATCATATATGTAAGACAACTAGATCTGAAGTAGTGAATGGATAAGATTTCTTTTCAGATTATATTTTCTTACAGGAAAAATGTAATAACTTTTGGAATGCAAATGAAGTAGGTCGTGTTATCCAAAATACTTGGTTAATCCTAAATTGTAGTATATTGAGTAGAGGGTTTTTTATTTCCATGTAGAATATTAAATATTATAATTAAAAGTCAGAGGACCTTTCCAAAATTGGTATATTTTATTATACCAATAACTGAATGTATAATATTCATTATAAGTTTTAATAATTATTTAAATGAGCTATTCTTGTGTGTCCAAATACATCCCAATGTTATTTAAAAGGTGATAATAATTTATATTATTTGTAGTAAATAAATGTATACATTAATTATATTCATTCAAAAGTACTTCATTTAAATATTTTTGTACATTGTTATAAATTTTATTTATTTTAAATGTTTTTGATTGTTGTTCAATTGGCATATTCTAGCCATTAGGTTTATTAGTTTTAAAAGATTATAATATTTATTGTTGAACTTATTGAAACCAAAAATAATGTTTATATTTAAAGGAAAATGAAATGAAGTAATCAAGACCCCTATAAATGATTATTGTGTAATAATATTTATACTTCATTAACTTCAGTAATTGTTATAATTATTTAATATTAGCTTAAGTAGGGAAATGAATGCATTAATTTTGATTACATCTTTAAAAGAGAAAAGCAATTATTTTGATTGTGATGTACCACATTCCTATGAATTAATTTTAATTGTACATGTTCCACTGTAATAATGTATAACAGGTGTTGAAAAATGGTTTTTTTTATCTTGATCTGAAAATTTAGTATTTAACTGACTTCAGTGACCAGATGTAAATATGCTGTTGTTATACATAAAATATTATATAAGTTAACAAAACTTGTTTTATTTCCCAATTCTACCCCTGGTCAAGCAAAAGTATTGAGAATTAACAAAAATACAATCAACATATAGAATAGAAATTTGACAGTTTTACTTACATTGTAAAGTTTAGGTTGATGATTGCAAGGGGGCATAGTAGGATATTCCTGCTGGGTTGAGTAGCTCCTTATTGTTGATTCCAATTTCGTGAGCCCTGCAAAAATGTATCATATAGGCTTTAATATCGGATCATATATGAATCAAATGTTATAGTTTAACCACAAATAATTTTCTCTATTTTGAAAGTCATTACATTGTTCTTTAATAACAAAAAAATGTATCTGTATTTCCAGTGATATGTCTGTATCATTATAACAGAGGGTCAGAATATTATTTTATAACAAATTTACTTTATAGGGTTTTTTGCATATACAATATTCTTATAGTGAACTAGAATCTCTGACGTCAATCCCAAAATAACGTCTTTATCCTGTGAATTTTAAGAAGAAAAAACTGATGAGATTGTCGATTGACGTATCCACAGATAAGTATAGAGGTCGGAAAAAATCTACGCCAGCGATAATAAATAACCCGAGAATATCTTAATTAGAACGTTGGTATCGTCTTATATCACAAGCTTGGAGAGGTATTGTTGGAATAATGACTAACCGAGGACTCTACTTGTCTTTCAGCAGGGAACTTAAAACGGCAATTCACTTGTTGTAAGCAGTGATAAAGTGCATTCAAATATAAAATTAGAAGGAATATAACCCGATTTTTAATTGGTGTGTTCCCATGACTAGAAAAAAAATAAGAAGAGGACAAACAAAATTATTTCTTCCGATCTCACCGGACAATACCAATGGCGCGGGCAAACGAAAATTGCGCGTTAGATTGTAACCGCTACATACGCAGATTGGATAAATGTACGCAGATCGGAACTGATTTGTAATATGACCTCCATCGCTTCCAGCCTTCAGATTCCGTCCAATTGCGTTGATACATTCAGCGACAATCTTCCGGCTGCATTGATGTATCCAGGAAAAGTCAATTCAACACGAATAGGACTCGTCAACCTTATTAAAGTTAAAATTTAAGCTTACACAAGACCCGTTTCACACATAGGTAAACGCGACTCTGTGGAATACACCACTGTGGAAGTGGCATTGGAAAATATTGTATTTTGGTGGTAATGTTCTTTTGAAAATACTGCTGATTTAATGGCTGAGTGAACCTTCAAGGGACCCGATACGGCGTTAAAAATTCGCAGATTTCATAAACAGAATTTGGCTAAGTTCACCTTGTCCGATGTTGATCAGAGTTCCTTGGCCTTGAGGAGGCAGGAATTCCTCGCGCCGCATCGTAAAGCAAGAGGCCGGGTTGAGGACCCGTCGGCTTTCGCATGTGAGTGGCAAAAATAGACGAGTTCTTGTTTACTCGACAACCATTTCCAATTGTTCCGGTTGGATTAGTAATTCAAGAAGGGGCGTAAACAAAGTCAGAGAATTTTTTGAGCATATTGAAATGAAATCATTGAATCACATGAAATCATCATGAACAAGGTCCGTGTTCTTATGCAGGAGGGTGCTCATTACGACAAGACACTAACGTCCATGTTTAGTTACTGTTACAGAATAATGTAATGGTACAGAATATACCGCCGTGTTGATTAGACACCAAAAACACAATAACAAGACACGTATGTATACACACGACAAAGAGACAACCACCACAGTACAAGTGACAGTGACAGTGCAGTGAGAAGATGCCCAAAAAACATCCAAAGTGCCAATGTGACTTAAACCGCTACTGAAGATGGCGAGCAGCCGAAACCGGTCTAGCAAAAGACCAATCCAGCGAGGAGACAGAAACACACGAAATCTACGGTATTCATAATACACATAGCCGCTACATCTCAAGGCTGAGGTCGAACACCTGCCTTTTAAGAAGAAAGGATTTAATCGCTATTAGACAATATCCGATTGCGCCCTTTATTAAATTAACACTCACCGAGATTATAAACTGATATTTATAACGTAATTCCCTGTAATATACACAGAGTTTCGATGTAAGCCCTCAAGTAAAGATAAAATGGACAAAGAAACGGGTTTGGGGGTATCGACGTTTGGTTATAAGAAATCCTTCAGTGAAATTACACTGAATTTGGTGAGTTCTAGAAGGAATTTCATTTAATTTCTGCAAAACAATTGTTGCGTCCCGCTTTAGCCCAGAGGTAAATGGATCCAGCGACCTCATGGCCAATGCTCAAATTCACCAAGAAATATAAACTAAATAAAGCAACAAGCCTCACAAATACCGAGGCTCATTGAAGGCTTTCTAGATCTTAAATAAACTCGAAAATATATCGTACCAGAAGATTTACAGACTAGGCGGACCGAGTGCAGATGAACCGGCCGATATGAAAATACAACAGTGCTCCGCCGAAAGCAGTTAATCGCGTTTTAAATTAACCCCCCTCGCCGGCTAATCAGAAACGATGTTCCTAATTACGCACATTCAGCCGCTAACTCCTGATAGAGACGAAACTGTTTTCCCGATTTCGGTCGCGGCTTTATCTACAAGACAGAGATGGGCCAAACGCTGACGGCTGAGAATACGCGCTAGTCGGATTTATCGGTGCAGTGGGTCAAGCGGATAATTGTAATTTTGTCGTTTACTTTTTTTTGGCAATCGAAAATAAACGCTGGGAGTTCTCAATTAGCGAAACGCGATAGTAAGCAGATCTGGCAAATGACCCGACTGCTAATTATAGTCTCTTGCCATAGGAATTTCACTTTCCTCTTGTAGAAACAATACGAAGTGATCATAACTAGGAGCAAATAGGTTCGGATAGAACTGTAAATAATACTGACGATAAGACGGCGGGGCCTATTCTAGTAGAAAGATTTATGGTGACTGTAGGACAAACATTGAATCGTAATTAGAGGCGGAATCGGGGGTGGGGTGAAGCACTGCAGTGCCCTAAGCTTCCTGTTCAATAAGGTCAAGCCTTTCCGACTACCTTGGAAGTTAACAAGACTCTTTTATGACCCTACTTAAACATGGCAAAATGGAAGGCAAATTACTTTTAACAGGAACTGGACTAAATTAGGTTTAAATCAGACAGGAAGTAGTGCTCTCAATTTTAATTTTCAAGCGTCGCTGAACCATCGATTAAATTGAATGAATTAAATTAATAAGTATCATACTCGATTTACTGATATTATTCTAATATTAAATTTGCAATCGCTTATCGTTCACTCCGATAAATCGGTTAAAGGCCTTTTTTATATTAAACTCTTTCTGCTTCGTTGCCAGCTGTAGGATCGTGGCAAATTTCAAAACGTAAATAATGTTTAGAGGACAAATCAGTGTAGTCGAGATGTAGCGAATCGGAATTGATTGAACTGACGGGGTCAAGGGCTAATCATAGTAGAATTGAGTGGGGGACAGGAGGTCTGAACCGAGGGAGGGCTCATCCCGTGACACTACCAAACAACAGACATCCACCGACAACAGGAATCGTCTCACCTTCCATTACTATTTATTAATAACGTATAGGCTATAAGCCGGGAACGGAGTTATTAGGTTTTATTCCCGCCATGAGCAGACCTCTCCTTAAATTTCAAATTCGAAGGAATGAAATACTTCTTTCAATCGCCCCTGCCACTTTCAACATATTTAAATTTAAATTGCAATTAGTTCAATGAAATGAGCTCCTCACTTTCAACCAGAATTAAAATAAGTCTGCGAAAAATCCTTACCTATATTACCAATATCAATATTGTATTCATGTATTGAAATAAAGATTTCATATTCTGTAAATCTGAAATAGCTAAGTAGTTACTTGGCGGTGGGCCGATATTTCCTATAGTTTCATTGGAAAATAAAATTTATATTCTTATCGGGTTTTAACTGACAAAAAACAATCGCCGTTCGGGTTGAAGAACGATTGTCACCAACAACACTTCGGATCCTGATAACAGGAAAATTTCAATTGTCGGGCCAATATTTGTACTAACTCCGGATAAACAATACCCTATGTACACTATATTTTAACGCGATATTAAAAAAATCTGGCCCTACTTTAATAACATCCCATTTCATTTCACACATGACTTTGCGATAAGATAGCGTGTGAAAGCGCATGTGGGAATATTTACGGAACAGCATCCATTTTGCCCAGTTCTGTGGCCGGCCTGGGCCCGAATCTTCAATTAACATAGTTCGGAAATGGAGATGACGGCCACCGGTTGGTCAACAACCTTACGAAACGCCCTACGGGAGGCGGAGGGCCTACGCTCAACAGATCACGTGCGCACTCCCTTCTAACGTCGGGGGCAAAAACCCATCACAGGAATGTCGGCCACCAGTTAATACCCGATGGTCAACTAGCTGGCTATCCTGGCAGATCTCCGATCAAAAAGTTCACCAGAACTAAACAATGGAAGCTCCGTCCACACGGATTTTTCTCTCCGTTCTCACTAGTCAACAACTAACATTAATAAACCACCGAAGTCGTGCTTTCTGTAGCTCTAGCTCATCTAATTCAGGACCTATGATCCAGAGGCCATACCGTAGCAGATCGAATAACTTACCCGAGTACCCGACGAAAGAATTTATATAATGATTCTGTAATGTTACGATTTTACAGAATATGAAGTTAGAGATAACTCGATTATCACATTATTAGTCTATGACCGGTGGGTTCTGGCGATTGTATTTTCAGCGATAACACGAGGTTAAAGCATTAGTTTATATGTAATAAATATTGTTTTCCTGTTGCGGCCGGAAGATATCCAACCTCGCGCTACCGCGATTTTCGCATCTGTTACAAACGATTGCTTCTTCCTGTTGAACAAATAATTGTTCAACTGCGGCAAGATATTAGAGGTCCATCCAGCCTGCGGAGGCCGCGAGATTTTCAAAGCAGCACCGAAGGACTTGCCCGGTCAGATACATTGATACGAATTGCAGGAAATCAATTTACATGCGACCTCAATTTGCAGTTAGGCGGATGCAGTCCTTATAATTAAAATCGGAACTCGGGGCCTGCTCATTTATTTTTATGACAATTGTTCTTGCTCATTGTTGAAGACAAACGAATGTTTTCTCATTGGAGTGTAAATTTTTTTTAACTTTTGTTCTTAATACTACCAATTTTTAACAAAAGTACGAAGTAAAACCGAATATTAATAATAGTGAAAACAAACGCGTAAATGACTACTAAACACTATAGTCTAGAGTGCCTATTTGTTGTGTATATGTTGGTACGTCTATGTCTCGTTGTAGGCGCTACAATTTCTGATTGACCCGTCGATGTAAACAATTCCATTGAAACGCGCAGCAGAACCTGAAGGCCGTTAAATTTTACCTTGAAACAAGAGTATCGGCCTAAAAACCGGGTCGACGACTCCAAACAAATAAGCGCCGACGATAACTGAATCACGGTATAACTTTCGCCCGGCTTTCATCTTTGTCCAGGAAGGAGACTGACGAGTATCCCGCTAATTATTAATACCCCCATTTCGACCCACCTCTAATAAACAGGAACAGCGATATCGGCGATTGTTTGCACATAAAATCAAACAAATTGAGAGATAAGAACCTGATTTTTAAATTCCAAATATCGTCACTGTTTTGAAACCAGTTTAGTACCTCGACCAGCAAAACTAGACCTACTTATACCGCTAGGTACTATGTTTGTGCATAATTTTGGTGCACTTCCGGTCTGATGAACCGGTTTCAGAGATCAAGAAATTTACGACGGCACGTTAAAAAGATTTGACTTGCGAAAATAAAGAAATTATATTAGAACGGTATATAAGATAAATCGAAAGTTTATTGAACTTTGTATAATAACAAATTTGAACGTTTTGACCCGGTCATCCCTTTTTTTCGAAATGTAACCCCTTTTCAGTCCTTGACAAGTCCGTCCTTCATCGGCAAACAAGCGTTCGCGTAATATTCCTTGTTCAAGGCATTGCATATGTCTCCTGTTTAACTCCTGTCAACTGCCTAACGGGCAATAATGGCACGCAAAGTAGAAGAAGAAAAAAGCTTCAAATGACATTTTGTTTGTAACGTTGTTATGGCAACCATTATTCATGATGATATTAATTTGAATCCAGGCAGGAATCCGCGTGTAAATCCACTCTCGCCTACGAGCTAACAAACTGTAAAGCCCGCACTCGAATTTAGCAACTTCGAAATATTATAAGGAGCGTTAACGAAATTCCACTAAAAGGAGGCAGTATCCTCGCGATATTTACGGCGTGAAAACAAATGCTGCATTACAGAAACGCGGTAAAATATACGAAATTTTATGGATTGTATTTAGTTTCACAGTTTTTCAAAGTCTGTCATCTCCTATCGGAAACGTTTCGTGCCGATAAAATTTTACAAAATTGCACAACCTTAAAAATATTGCCTTAAATGTTCGGCTATGTTATTGAGTAGAGAATGTATGGAATCCTTCGCGGGTTGAAAAAAAACACTGTGGAAAACCCATCGCATTGTAAAAATCCGCAATTTCTTAATGCACTTTCAATCAATATTACCGACATTGACTTAAACTTGTTATAAAATAAGGTGGCGAGATAATGTGACAGTTCGAAGTTCTATACCTTATACTTTGTCGTTAATCACAATCGCGTCAATAGGATATGCTTTCTTACCTGAGAAAACGTGGCGAGTAGGTGGCTTCATGATAGGTTGAAGACGCAACACACGTATTTCAGGAATTAGCAGAGCAGTTTATGAAGCACTATGAGAGAGATTATATTTAGAGAGAGAGAGAGAGCTGTGCCGTTACCGATGCCCCTATGGCCGCCAACTAACGATGGTCTGAGCGTGGGGCTGCCTAGACCGCCGTTTTCATTCAGCTCTGGCTACCCCCACCATTCCCGCTCACCTCTTATCGCCTCCCTCCTTCCCGAACCCACCAATATTGTCATCCCAAACGAAACATTTCTACCTCGATATGAATAGACGGCAGGGTCAACCTCGGCGAGTACCTGCTTCACGTCAGGTAGCGTTGGAATATCGACTATCGCCCGTTGATGTCACTCCCGAGGCCCAATAGTTTTGTATAATATTAGTTAATGACAATAGTTAGTAATAAATAGCTCTTTAAGGAGGAACGCAGTTGAGGAGGGCTGTCCTTTTTCGCGACACATATTTTTTGCCACTCTTTTACCACTTGTTATTATTCACGGTTGACTGTAGTTTTATATTTAAAATTGTATCGTACTACTGTTGGTCTCATTTGGGGGGCCTAATCTCGGGCCGTTATCACGCTCGCGATAATAAAAAGTCTCCTCCAGCTTGTTTGTGCTGGAACTGGACAGTCGTGACTCATCGGCGGTGGATGCGTTATCGCACGAGTGGTGTTCTTCTTTCTCATGTGTCTTCGTGCCCTTCTGTACCCGGAACCCTCTTTTTAATCGTCTATAGAATCCTATCGTTCGTGATCCGGAGTCCTCCTTACCATCCCAAATTTCCCCTAATCTCTGAAATTCCCCTAAACCCGTACGCGAAGTCATCGGAATTCCCGGAAATCCTTAGTTCCTGAGTTTTCATTCATACCTTTGGTCAGATCCTAACGCCCATCACAATTCAACCCATTTTTTTTTATTTGAACGTGTTTATTTCAATAAATAAAATCTGTAGAAATTAGCGTGGACAAATTAGCGGTTACAAAATATTTTCTTACTGTCTTATTAGATATTAATTACTTCTAGAAAAGTGACGAGAGGAACTGTCTAAAAATAATTCACTCACTTCAGTAAACAAACTCATTGTTTACAACAAAACATTGTTTCTTTCGTTAAAATTTGAAGAGCTTGAGGAGATGTTTGTGTATAATTGTTTATCGCCCGCATTGAGTACTGTGAAGGGTTCTCATCGCCTAAAATATTATGTTTTTTCTTAAATGAATCGTGCCGATTGCTTCTCTTATGTATAGGACAACGCGAGTTGCCAGTACCAAACTTGTGAAAGTTGCCTCAACCGTCTTCCAACGAGGCCTTTTCGAGAAATGAGCGCGTGCAGATACCGTCGTAGACCATTAAGAACAATGCCACAGCAGAGTCTGGCAGGCCCATTACACAAAGTCAAATAGTCATAGGCCGAAGAGTGGGCAGAATTTTAAAAGACGAGATTATCGTAGCCGCTTCCTCCCACCGACGCTAATCGTTTCCTTATAGTAGTAGTAAATGAGAAAACGGCAAAAAAGGAAAAACAAGATTAACAGCCAGAAGATACAAGTGCGTTGTGTAACACCAGAACCCCAATCTCAGACTTATCTCTAATTGTATTTAAAGCTGTTTCAATTACGTCATTTCATTTAATTTATCGGCGGTTTGTTTTTCAAGTGAGAACAAAACTGAAAAACAGAGCGAGAGAGAGATATTGGTTTCCCCGACTTGAAATGTAATTATAATGTAAAAACAAATACAATTAATACAGATTAACAACTGTTAAATGTTGCTTGGGTGCCACTTCAACGACCTGGGAGGCACCGAGAGAGCCTGCCATCTGCTCCGTATTTCAAGTGGAAGGCCGGGAAGTGTGGTCGACACTATGTTCCTTGTAAGATATCAAATATCTCAATAACATCTGGTGTGTTTTGCAACAGCGACAGAATTTTCGATAAAGAAAATTGAAATGAATCTGAATTTCTGATATCGGGAAGGATAAATTCTATCGAAATCGAACTTACTTTCTACACACGAAAAAGTCGATTTCTGAAGGAGAAATATTGCGGTTGTCTTTGTTGATCAGAAATAGACTGCACTTTTTATTTTATTCCGTCCTCCCGAAATTTAAATCTTCCTCCTCTGACAGAAAAAATATTGTTCTAAATATTTGGTTCACGCGGGACAAAAAACCGGCTTTTCGCGTTCGACTTCCATTTTATCGGAAAGCCATTAATGGGCCATTGTAACGGAAAGCATTATTGCACTAGTATCAAACATTTGGAAATACTTTAGTAGATGAGTCACCTTCGTGAAGCGACTTAACTGCGGTCAACCGGTGCGAGGAGACGGGTTACGGGGGGTCTGGTTTTGCCGGCCACAAGGCTCGCATGACTCTGTCACGTGAACCCTGAATGCTCCTCCTCCTCCTCCTCCTCCCCCTCTTTCTCCTCCTTCACCCGACAAACATAGTCTCTTTGTTCGGTAAACAGTTCCGTTTGAAAGCTCAGCGTTAAAAAAGGAATAATCCGGAATCAATCGGCCAGAGGCGTTCGTCATATTTACGCTCTCGCGCTGTTAATTTTCGCGCCTGTTGTCGTTATCGAATTTGCCGCTGAGAGAGTGTCAAAGTTTGATCGACGAGCATCAACACCGCCAAGGACGCGTCGGATTCGTTCCTGTTTTCGAGTACTCTTGGCATTTTGAAATTCGCAGTAATTTTTTTTACCGCGTGCATTGACTCATTGAACCACATTTCGACGGAAGATAAATTTTCATTTCACCAAATTAGAGCCTATATCAACTTTTTAAAGTACAACTAACAAATATAATTCGAACACCGCTTACTCCGAAGAAAACGCGCTTCTTGTGTGAAAACTATCATCGGACAAGATATTATCCTGAAGAATATGCAAATAGAATATGATATTCGGCCATAGCAATTTGCTTTAATATAATTTGAAAGATGATCAAGTACCTAGTGTATTATGTATGATTTGTGCATTTTTTGGAGAATAATTTTGTGAATAGGTTTTTCTGTCTTTTATCTCCTATAAGGCTTATAAATATCGACGAAAAACGATACCCTCCCAACCCGATATAGGCACTACTTACAGAATAAAAAAACACTTACAAACTTGACCTGAACTTTCAATACAAGCCTGATAAAGGCTATAAAAATACAACACGATGTAGTAGACATAAAGAGCTCCTTAAGGTGAATCCACCCAGGTAGAAAAGGTAAGGAAATGGATATAATTGATAATATGGATTCAAAAACACGTATAAGAATATAATCAACGATAATGTATACTGACAAAGCGACTCTTTGTTCGCACCATTAATTCATTTTAACAAAAGGAAACGTATACCTGCGAACCAAGATAGACATTAGACGCTTACCCAAATCCCAAATGAGACCTGAAATTCCCAAATCCTAACAACAAGAAAGAACAAAGACAGTGAATGTGCAATGACAATATATATATATATATATATATATATATATATATATATATATATATATCACAGAATGTTTTCAACTCCCTTTTGAATTGACGTTTAGTTTCCACCTGACCTGTTTCCTGTATGGTTTTATTCTATTGTAAATCAATAGCAAAAATATTTTTCAATGAATATGCAGTGTCGCCTTCTTGTTTATCGTTAATAAAACATTTTTCTTCTTAATCGTTGAATTTCTTCTACCGAAATGCGTAATCGGTCAGGTCACTTGACCTGTCAGGTCAAGGCTCAATCGTCTTCGAGCCGAAATCGTTCAGAAGAATCGAGCCAACAAACAGAATCGTCGGTTCACCTTTTTTACGAAAAGAAATTCCAGAAGAAAGTGGAGAATAAGAGATAAACTATTTGACTTGACCTAGGGATAGGCCGGATTCGTCTCAGCCAGTAACGGTGTAGACAAATCAGCTTCGTGAGAAGCATAGTAAACTAAATTGCGAAAAACTTTAATTTGTTTTGTACACGAATTTCTCCTGTTTTTACCCTTTGACTCGAAACACAGTACGCTACACTCACCTGAAATTTACGAATATCTTTATTTCATTACGGGTAATTTTTTAGTTCATTCTCTTTCCTGGATGGTGTTTATTAAAGCTTCGTCGTCAATACTGCCTGGCGGCTGGTTCTCTAAACTTAAGTTTTGAACTAATTTGCTCTTCTCATCGTGGGATCATTCTTAGCGTTGGTTTCTGCCAGAGCCTCGGGCAGGTATGGCGCCCTCCCCTGATTATTAACTGTTCACCTTCGGATCACGTGACGGCTCATTGTAAACGTCAAATAATGCCCCTACACTTGTCGACAAGTCACTTCAATACGGGACAGTACGGGACCGATATTGAAAATATATGCGAGCAATTTTTAGTCGGGGATTTCTGCCTACGTTAATTAACGTTTTTGTACTTTTCAGATATCAATTTTAATTTCCTTTTTTCATTTAACCTTCAGCAGCTTCGACAAGCTAATGTCAGATTACAACAGAATAACTTTACAAAATTATTTAAGGTATTTGTTAGTACGGACTGTTACTATAATATATTCTGATTTCACTCGTTTATATAGTTATTGTTCAACATGGTTAAACATTCGTGTCATTTTACTGGCCTGAGACTAACGCTATTATATTGGTTGATAGCAAACGATCGCGTCCGATTTTCGTAGGTGGCAGAAGTATATACTTTTGACTGCTTATGATTCTTTTATAATCGTGTTATTATTATTAAGAGGAGGATCAGCAAATTTGAACAATATACGAATTAATATCGTAAAGAATTGTTTTTGGTTACACCAGGCGGATAGGAATGTGGTGCACGTTTCATTTCTAGACCGTGGCGTTAATTTGGTTATTTGTCATTACTATTAGTTCTATTAGTACTATTAGTTATTACTATTAGTTAGTATGCGTACTGCATTGCGACTTTTCTGTCCGCTACCCGATAAACATGAAGCATGCAAGCCATACGCGCACTGAATTTAAATTTCAGTTCCTGACAGTCATTCAGACCCGACCTTAGTCCAAGCTAATCGACGACTTCAAATGTCGATGAGAGCTTATTAGATAGATAAAATCGGGGAAATTAAATACATGTTTCTTTCCTTATTTAAATCGAGATTCTCCAATTTTAAATTCAAATTAGTTATTCATTGGACAGCTACACGGTGCTCAGTAGCAAGAGTCCTTAATGCTACGCCTGCCCTCTTTGATGAAAAAAAATTTTTTTCATTGTTGTATTGAATTTCTTTTAATCTTGTAGTTTTCTACAAAGAAATGTTAAGGAATTAATGTAAAATTAATCGTACTGTAAATTATCTTGACAAACGTGTAAAATTAACGTGTCATATGTACTTTAAAATGAAGTTGAGCTCCTCAAATCATCACACATGTCCCTGAACGTCTTCCTAATGAGATTAGATTAGATTTGAGCCAGCTAATGTGTCAGTGCTCTTATAAGCGTTTCACGCTCACAAACATATACATACATGTTGGATATTTACAATGCTTCAATCCAGTATCTCTTGTCCTTATTGTTTAGTTGGAGAACTCATCTACCTAAAAATAACTGACTGTAGTGAAACACTAATCAAACAGCTTGTTCTATATATGTTCTATATACTGTCGCAAAAACAGAATTAATCTACTTCTACGATTAATGAACTTCAAGTGATTGATTGAGGACTTAGTTTCGTTCATATATGACGTGGATACCTTTTACAATTTTATTTATGCTATAATGTTCTTACTCAATAAGAAATTCTGATCAGTGCAGAACCGGTTTAAAAAAACAACTCATCGTTCGATTAGACTCTGCCAATCCACGATAATTTATGATGAATATCAAACACTTTTTAATCCTATCTCGCACACTCTTCATTCAACAGAAATACAAAATATGATTCGATTTGTTAGAAGAGAACAAATCATTCGCCATAGCTGGTCTTTATTTTTGTGAATTATAAATACAATCACCTTAGCATCATTATTAATTTTACATAGACCTCTATTAAAAATTAACGGATTATCTTTATTTATAGTATTTTATAATAAATAAGTCATTTTAGGGTACGTTAAGACCATTGTTGGTAGAGAAACGATATTCAAGCTGTCTCACCAACAATTTTCAAACAGCCCGGAAAAGAAGCTGATACAGATTATATGCTCTAGACTATTATTTTATAGTATGCCTGCTGGACGTTTATGAGCTTGAAACATCGTTACATATTGGTAAAAAGTCGTTGAATATACAGATACTCAAAATTACTTGTTAGATATTTTGAGTACGTTATCCGCTTTTAATTAAATTTGTAAATAAACAAGTTTAAAAGGTTTAAAAAGAAGCAGAAACAATAAATATAATACGTTTATTCAAAAGGGGAGCACGTTTCTCCAGTCCGGTTCTATATATAGACGTTACAGTTACGATTGCAAAGGCAGTAGACCGTTGACACTGAGATCCGTTAGTAAACCTTTCGTCGTAACCTTAAGTTCAAAATTTATATTTTACGGGAGGTATTGTAATTTTTTGAATCGGATTTTTTTAAAAAGCTGGTTCATCAGCTTAAAAATGGATAAATTATTCGTGAATGAACACAGCGAGAGCGGAGAGAATCGTTAAGCCGAAACTCGAGGGGCCTAGTATCGATAACCTACCAATCGATTGGACTTGTCAAATACACTTTGGATCATGGCCGACGGGGAAAGAGAAGGCGAAGGGAATACTAATTATTTCGAGAAAAAGGCGAACAAGAAGGAAAACGAGAGCGACGAAACAGCGGAGGACAGCGAAGAGGCATCCCTTCAACTGGACATCGGTCTCGGGGAAGCCGCTGGCCCCCACAGGAATTCAACTCCGGAATGTTCTTCGATGGCAGGTTATTTTACTCCGTTATTGTAGCTTTCTCGGTGCTTTAATTTGTTTTAAAAGGCGCGACTGTGCCTCTCTTCAGTTTTCGCATATTTTCGAGCACGCCGTCCGCTAACCCGGTTAGACTAATTCTCAGTTTTCTGTGCCCTCCTGGTACGGTTCCAGGTGCCAGCGGTAGCGATGCCTCCCAACGCCGGGAGGACAATCCGTTTTCGTTCAAGCATTTCCTGAGCCGAGGCTCCTCTTTGGGTGGGGCACGGCCCAAAGTCTATCCGACGCCGACTCCTCCACCGTCGCCGGCTCCTAGGCTCATGTCCAACCCGGAGATGACTTCCGGACTCCCCGACTTCGTTCAGGACCATCTAGTTATAGAACAGTGTTACCTCAATTCTCCCGCATCTCCTCATTTAGCAGTCGATTTAGAAAACATACCGCCTCCCGGGTAAGTTCATTTTTTTGAATAGTGTTTTCAAATGAGACAACCTAAAAGTCTTATTATATTTTATTTATCAAATGTTTTTAAGTTTCCTTTGCCTTTATATTAAATAAATATTGCTTAAAATTTGTACAACTTTACTGAACAGTATTTTGTAAAATACAATTGTAAACTGTATTGATGGTATTAATGTGATTGGCAGGAGCCCAGAGAATGAATTTGGTCCAGTGAGAGGAGACATCCCTTTTGACTTGACGCGACGGGAAAGATGTAATGATCTGCCGTTGGACCTTCCTAACAGGATGCCTTTTGACCTGGCTCGGGCGAGGGATCCGCCTCAGCCGGGCGAAGTCGGTTCATCTAAAAGCCTGCCCGACTTTCTGTCCGATGGCCCCATTAGGAGCGAGCGCCGTCTAGACCAGATGCCCTCTGAACCTGCTAGTCCTTCTGTACCGCAGCCCGATCCCAGGCACTCCCCTAATCATAGGGTAACGTTACAGTATTTTCATTTCTTTCATACTTAAAGCTTAAAGCTTTTAGTAACAAATTTGTTGGTCAGATTCTTCATGGACCTTGGAGGATAAGCAGTTAAGCTCACTGATGCTGATACTGAATTAGTACTGCTTTTATTTTGTATAATTAGTTTTATTTACTTTTCTAAGACAGTATTTAAATATTTTTTAGTTAATTTTAATGTTACATAATGTATATATATATATATATATTTATTTTTTTATTTTACAGCTTCATGTAGAAAATGAAAGACTAAGAAGAGAAGTGGAATCTTTAAGGAGACTTTTAAGTGATCAAATTTCTAGGTAAAATTACTTTTTGGTTGAGCATATTATTAAATAGAAAATTCATTGTTTTAGCCTAAATTATAGAACATGTAAGATGACACACTACTAGTGTAAATTTTTCTTTTGAAGAATTTGATGTAAGGTTTTGATAATTACAATTCATCTCTAATAACCATAGTTTCTTAAATAATAATAATAACAATACTATATAATAACAGTAATAAGTTTTATGTAATTCCACAATTTCTTTACATTAAGGAATGAAGGATTAGAAGCAGAATTATGTGTATTAAGAAATCGTGATCATTCTGATGCTGCTGCTTTGGAGAAAGTTATTGAACAAGTTGAAGATAATCTTAAGCGCACTACGGTAACTTATGAATTGCTGATATTTTAATTTATGGCCTGGGTTAATCAGGCAGATTCCTGAGCTGAATTATTATGTTACTGAATTATTCAAATGTTTTATTGATTGCAATAACTCAAATTGTAGAGGCGAGCTATTACTGCTGAAAGTCAAGTTTCAAAATTGAAGGAAGAAGTACGGAGTTTAACAGTGAGTAACTAGTTGATTATTATTATTATTATATTTTATTAATATCTGAAGTAAGCATGGTGAATTTAATGTAGGACTCCAAAATGTTTTACTATTTATTTACAAATCAGGGGGTGATGAGTGCCAGTATTTTTACTAGCATATATTTGTAATTAGTGCTCTGGGTTTATGTAAGCTCCATTTACAATCAATTCAAATTTGCAATTGAAGTCTAAGTTTCGTATGTTGAGAAATATTTATTTATTTCTCAGAATTATCAATGTAATAAATAAAAAATATTAATTATTTAACAGCAAACAACTTTAATATTTAACTGACATATTTTCATGAACATTGAGAACTATTTTTTTCAGAGTGGTTACCATTATATTTGTTACAATTAATATATCACATATTCAACATTTGTTCTAATAATTTAGGAACACATGTTTTCTTATCCCAACACCTTTTTGCTCTATAATGAATACTCTGCTGAATATGTTCCTATGGATTTTTAATTCAAGAACAAATATGTTTCTTGAACCATTGTGTGTGTGTATATATATATATATATATATATATATATATATATATATATATATAAAGAGAAAAAATAATGTGTTATTATATATTACATAAGTATAGAAATCTCCTTACATATCAAGTGTTATTTACTTTTATTGGTTTCTCAGGATTGGGTCAAGAAATTTTAGATTTATTCAGTTCTAAATATCATGAAATATTAATTTTTTTATATCACTACTTGAAGCACCTGAGGTAAAAATAAAAGATTATATAGTATTTAATGTTAATAGGTAGCTAATATCTATATTTTTAAATATATATTTGTGTATGTTGCAATACTCTTTAAATTATTTATTGAATCTGTGTTCACAGAACCAGTTAAATAGTATTACCGGAGGAGCAAGGTGTAGAGATGGAGCTGCAGCTTCGTCATCAGCACAGCAGACAGATAGTGAAAGACTGGCAAGTCAGTTGAGGAATGCAGCTAATACTGCTGAATTATCTCTTAGGTATATATTTTTATTTTTTAAAAGCAGCATTTTATTAAATGAATAATAATAAAGAAATATTAAGGTTTAAAATAGGCTAGTGATTAGATAATACAAACAACAGAAATCATGAAATAATCAAGTTTGTGAGAGAGTGGAACAGAATCTTTCGTGGATGTTGCTTTTCTCAACCTCACTGTCTGGAAGAATTTGTCGCCAATGTTGCTTGGCCAAGAATGGCGCAGTCAATTATAAAATATTAAAATGTATGGACGGTTTTGTATTCCCTTTAAAATGTTAAAAGTAGATGTTTTTGTAATGTTATTTCTCATTATTGTTGTATGATTGCACAGGCACCTACTGCTTGGAGTGGACAACTTGAGGCAGTTAGCATCTTCCCTGGAACCCCAGACTGTGAGGCACCGTTTGTCTTCAAGTTCTGATGACAGCCAGGATGAAAATGAACCTGGACCTGCACTGTAGCAACAATGTAAGTATCACAATTGTGGAGATTATATTTTATTCTTATTTAATCTTCAGAAATAGAGTTGCATCACTTTTCTTAATCACACATTATTTAAATAGTGTGTGTAATGACTTATTATTCTTCTTTGAAAACATTTTCTATTATAATTTAGTGTCAAGGGGCTAAGTGGCATAAAACAGGCATCAAACCTGCAATAGGCAATCAACTGCCTATTATCTGAAATTTAGATATCCCATAACTCTAAATGTTCTATCAAGACTAGGTTTAGATTGAGCTTAATAATGCCCTCAGCTTTTTGTAGTCCACTAATCTCTAGGGAAAAACAGTAATAAATAATAAAGTGTCTAAAATACCAACCTAAATTAATAAATTAGTTCCTAAATATAGTTAAAAAAATGATCAGGTAGCATATTAACTTCAGATATTGCGCTTGAATATTAATGATGGTTAATTTAATTTTATAATTTACTCACTTTTCAATGCTGCAGTTTTATGTATTTACTGTAAATAATTTATAAAAATATATTTTAGACTTGTTTTCTGATTACCCAGTCTGATTCTACTGTTGCAGATGAGGATACTCTAACACAGCAGAAGGTTACCACTTAAGAATACCAGAAGTGAGACTGATGTACAGGACGAATATCTCACTAAATAAGACTAAATGGAAGTGTTTTTGGGAAAAATTGCAATTTTTTATGGAGGCCCCCTTTCAAAATTTTTATTTTGTAGGCAGCACTTTAGTGCAGTCATATTTAAGCGCATCATAACTACAGAAAACTATTATATACATAGTTTGTATTGTACTCCCCTCCCTCTCTCTGTAACACATGAAGCAGCACTATTTATATAGATAGGTAATTAAGAAAGATATTTTAAATATCTTTTTCTAGATATGACTGTAATTTATTGAAAATATTTATTTTATTGTAACATTTCTGTAATGTGTAATTTAAGGAAAAAGAAAATTGTATATATATAAATAAATATATATAAACTAAATGCAACTGTAAAATAGATAAACATAAAATGTTTTTAATTATACATGGTATGGCACCTTGGAATCTTAAAATTAAGAAACAATCATTTTCCACCAGGCTAGGAAGAAGGGTTCATGACAATGTAATAATGTATTTTTTTCTCATATTTCTTACATTTGTAAACCATTTTCAAAATAGTAACATTTCCCTTCAGGCTTAGGAAATAAACATGTTACTCAAATATCTGGTTTTGGTTTTGACATAATGGATTATTTCCAGTTATATACTTAAACATAAAATGCCTCAAAATATTCGGCCATATAAATATTATAAAATAAAAATATGTTGAATTAAAAAAGGTTATTTTATTATTAAATGAAAAGAATTTAAAAATTATTCACATCAGGCAAATGGTATATGCGAACTATATAAATATACATTTTGATGATACAAATGATTGATTTTAACCTTCTGCCCTATAGAAAACATGACCATAGAAGATAAAGGAGTAACTATACAGATCAGTTAATAAGAAATTTACATTCAAACAAATGAATGATGCAAATAACATGCCCCACATAATATACATGAAGAAAATGCTGTACAAATCTTGCACTGATTGTGCATTGAATGCATTTTTTGGAAGTACAGAATTATTACACAGGAATTCAGGAAAAAACAGATATCCTTCTTAATAAAATACAACATCGATATGTGTAAATATCCTGTACCTCCACAAAAAAATTGTGGTGTTCACCAAACAGCCAAATTTTATATATAACAACATAATTTATGTACAAATTTATAACTAGTTAATCTCAGAGAATTAATAACAATTTTTAATTCATAAAACCATCAGGACCGTCTTACTAGTTAAAAATATTTCATACAAACAAAATGTGGTTACCCTTAGTTGAAGGGTACATAATAGTGCCCTCTAACTATAGAATAAACCAAACCATTTTCCCAATTAAATAATTTTATCTACAACTAGAGAGGTAGATACAATAAAAGTATTTCTGCCTTCCCATATTTTTCACTTTTATCAGGTAATAGATGTGGGGCAGCACAATTGGGAAAGCAGACTAGAGTTAGAACCGATCTGTAGGTAAGATTGCCAACTTTAAGTAGAACATTCTAAAAGCATTTTTCAATGTTTCAGATTAGTAAACTAAAGAATATTTTAGACTGGATTGTAAGATAGATACTTTTCATTCTAAATTAAATGAATTAGGTTAATCAGTATTAAACATTGCATAGAACATAGCAGTTGACATTCCTATCCACAGAACATACAGTTGAACTCTTGCCGACTAGTGACAAACATATAAAATGTAACTATTTTGCTTTCTTCCAGGAGAATAAATGGAATGCAAAAAAAGGTAACATCTGACAGCTATTATTTTACATCAGACTCACAGCCTTTTCCAGATCAAACACAAATAGCAAAATTAATACCATGTAATAATAACATTATTATTACTTACAATTGACTTACTAGGCACAAAAATGATGCATATAACTATTCTAAATACAAATTTTTCAGAATAAGACATTAAATAACAAATATGCAGTAATAATGTAATGGTCTCATTGTGCAATGGAAATATTAACAAACATGAGTACGCATTGCAGGAAGGGTAGCATATGATAATTCTTTTCTTCATAAAATATTGAAGTGACTCTCATAAACAATGGAAATTAAAAAATTAAACCTGCTACAATAAAATCAGAACATTTAAGTAAATATTTAATTTTTTTCTTATATAGAAGGCAACATCCAAACCTTTTTTCCTTTTCTTTTGTATTACAATACACTTAAAACAGTTCTTACAAATACAATATATCCCAATAGCATTCCACAGCATTTTGTTTAAATAAGCCATCCAATATATAAAAACAATCTTAAATGTAAAAGATCTTTGATCCAGCTCAGATAGAACAGATTACAAATTTATAATTGAAACCCCTGTTTGAATAACAACCACATTCATTTATTTGGAAAGTTTTGGGTAAATGTAATTTTAATGATTCAAAGGGGGAATGGGTTATTTTTATAATTAAATCTTCTTATTTTGTTTACACAATGGCATTAACAACAAGTACATGTTATTCTTTTTCACAATTTGTGTCTACCACATCCAATATTTTAATATTATGACATATGAAAAAGGCTGCAAAATTCTGACCTACTTCCATCTGGACTTAAGAGACCTGCTTCCACATCTTTACAAATATACCATTTTATATTTCTTTGTATTCATTAAAAAACTTCACATATGTACACTAATTATTACTTGGCCAATGGTGCCAAATCCACTTAACTTCGCCATTGGATTGCTTATTCAAGCCACCAATGTGGGCAGAAGTCTAATTCAACTTCTAAATTATTTCCTATACATTTTTTTTCATTTTGTTGAAATTCCATAGGCAACACTAGAGTTTTGGTTGTTTCCTTTCTTCTACTTCTCGCTAATACTTTTTATCAGTGCCACCGATGCTGATTGCCCCTGTAATACCCATGGTGACCTCTTGATCTTTCATAGGTATATTGACGGTAAAAATTTTGACGGCTGCCACTGCCCCAAGCATTTTTGTGGTTCTGAAACTCCTGGAAACGGTTTCGCCTGTCTTCTTTATATGGGTGATATTTTTTCCGTTTCTTCACCTAAAAATGGAAAAAGAATGATTGAAAAACGTTGAACTAAAGTGTGATAGTAAGATACTTCCTTCACAACTAATGAATTTACCTTCCCACGATCTAGTTCATCATCATAACTATTGCTACGTGAACGTTTAGCCTGTAATCTTTCACTGTCTGCATCACGATCTAGTTCACTTCTTGTGCCATTCCATGAATTAACTGTAAAATATTTGTAAGAAATGAAAAGAAACTGCCATCTTGACAATTAAAACATAATTGATTTGTAAATATTTATAAATATACAATATATGTATACGTACATACATAACTGTCATAGCATTGATAATACACACTATCTATACTGAGGAAATTGCAAATTAATTGAAAATTAATGAATTACCATTTCCATTTCCATAACCACGGTGAGACATTTTCATTAGTTGTCCAACAGTAGAATTATGCCTGTTTCCATCCCACATTTTCTCAGGGCTTGAAGTTTCTGTTTTATTTGTTGACTGTCCCTTATCCGATGCTTTGTCTCTATCATTGCTACTATGACACAAGAACGAAATTTAAGAATACTTTGAAACCATACATTGCACACTCATTTAACATTTTAACTAACAATGAAATTAAACAACAATCAAATGTACAACTAAAACTGTAGTTGGGTACAATTTAATTAATAATTGTGGGCAGTTTCATACAAATTTTTCTATATATTTAGAACTAGTCAAATAGTTTGAAATTCATGCAGTGATGTGAAAACTACCTAGTGACGCTCCATCTTCCACTGCTGCTACCAACACTTCCTGTTGGAGAGGGTGCAGGCACCCTTGCCGGTGTCACTTCCCAGCCATGGAGAGTTGTGTCAACTTCTACCCTTGGACCAGAACCACTTTTATCTGACTGGCTCGAACAAGCTAGAGAACCATTGCTGCCCTTGGCGCTGTGAGATAACTTGTCTACAACCAAATAACTAATGATCATTTTCGGTTCATAATGTGCAAGTTTCTAAACAAAAATTTAAAAAAATCACTCATAAGCAGTCAGTTTCTTTATATAATAAAGCTTGTTGGGACTGAAATTTCATATCACATAGCATTTAACACCTTTAACTCAAGTCTTTGTGCTCACATTTATTACTACACGAACTTAAAAAATGGGTTGATTACATTTCAACAAAACAATTTATATTCTTCACCTTACAAATTGTAAGGTGTTGTTTCACATAACTTCAGAGTAACATATAGCACTGACAAACTACGTCTAAGAACAAAAATGTTACCGAGTAGAAGTAAATAACTCACTCAGTCTTGGAGAATTAGGTATAAGTGCAGCATGCTGTGATTCCTTTACTGGTGTCCTTTGAGAGCCATTAGACCTTCTAGGACTATTGGCAGGAGAAACTATTCTTTCTGGACTAGTCAAACTGCTTGCTTCACTTTCACTTTCACTTGACTCGGATAGGTACGGGACCAAACTCCTAGATGGACTCAACCTACTTGAATATTCATTCATAAATTTCTCCTTGGGTTTGTGATCTGACAATCTGGGTTGGCTTTTCCTGTATGATGTAAACAAATGTTGTTGAAATGTTGTTAAATAATAAACGTGTTCAATAGTTTAAATTACCATTAATAATTTTGGTGTTCTATTCTATTCAGATAATGTTTTAAGAATATATAATGAAATTTAAAATATCATTATTATTAAAATAAGCTATTTCCAAATAAATAGTCTTATAAACACAAATAACAATATTCTAAAGTAATTTCATAAATTGTTTTTAATATTATATTTTGATTTTCACCAAAATTTAGGATGATGAGAATGATAATTATGTCTAAAGTTATATTACACTGCCAATAATGTATGTCAAAATATCACTTTAAGGGTAATCGAATAGATAAATTGATAAAATTTCATTCAAGACCTCAATATGCCAGGAAAAATATTTATTATAATTAAATTGATTTAGACATAAACACTTAATAAATGATTACAAAAAGAATTCTAATAATAACAACATGTACCTTTCTGGGGTAGGCGAAGGAGTTATAGCCGATGAAGTTGCTGAAATTTTATCAGCAGATTGCGTTGTGCTACCATTAGGTACAATTTTTCCTTCAACACCTAAAAATGGAATGATTATTACATACAAATAGGCATTCACAAAAACAGAAATTTAATATGTTAATCTAACTGAAGAATACTTTAATAAAAAAATAAGCTTAATTTAAATATTACTATTTAAGTAACAGTGTCATAAAACTGTAATACATAAATGTTAGCACAATAATTTAACTAATAATTAAATTTTGGATAGTAATAAATAATAATTATTTCTATTTGGTTTATTTTTTTTTTATATTTTATGTCAGTATCCTCTTCATAATTACCTATTTACAACAGAAGGCATCACCTACAAATTATAAAGAATATTTGAAGGAAATAATGAAAAATGCAAATGTTATAGAATGCATTACCATTTAAATGGCCATTAAAGGAAATGGATTTTGTAGGGCTATCCTGTGGATGATGTTGCTGTTTATACTGCCCACTTTCTTGTTCATACATTATTATATAAGCATTTGTATTCAAGACATTATGTACGGACAATGGTCTCACCTAAAGGACAAATATAACAATAAACTTCAATTTATTACTGTTACAGTGCAAGAATAATTAACTGACTAATATATGCAATTAGAATAACATAAATAATATATATTTTATTTAAAATATTTGTATTTTATATGGGCATAACAAAATTCATGCAACAGCTTAATTGTTGAATACTGTTATAGAATATTATTTTTATAACAATGAACTATCTTCCAATGAATTTATTCTACAGAAGACTGTTTTCCGAGAACATTGAACTTTTACTGATAATGTTAAAAATTTCATATATGTTAGGTTAGTATAGAATTTAATAATTTTAATTAAATAATTGTATTTATGCCATTAGTTTTAAATATTTGCAAACTGTTTCATTTATACTAAGCTCACAATTTTATATAACACATTTCTCAATATTTACCACACTATCATCAAAGAGGTAGTAAGAGCCTACTGCAGACTGCCCTACAGCAGTGTAATGCCCACAACTGGAGGAAGGTCCTAAGTGAGTCACCATGGCAACCAATCTGTATCTTAGAGGTTCCACCTGGCTACCTTTTCCATGGCCCTTATACCTGTACCTACTAATATCCAGGTACTGCTTCAGGTTGATGTGTTTACTATTTTTACCTCCCATAGCTCCAAATCTGAAACGCAATTTTACAGAACTGATAACTCAATCCTTAATTAAAACAGTCATTACTAGACTTAAAATAATATATTACTGTCGTTAATGGCATATAAAACTCATAGCCTAGAGTGAAGCTCTAATTTTCAAGGGGAATGGTTTAAGTTTAAATACACATTCTGATCTGTAGGGCAATGGTATCAAAAACTGAGTTTTTAATTATTACATTTCACAGCCTACATATTAGTAAATTTTAATTTTGAATCATATAAGTCTTACAAGGAACACAATTACTAAATTAAACAAGTTTGATTACAAACTCACCTTTTCAACTGAATACAGAGGGCTTTAGGAGGGCGTTCAAGAGAAAACTTCTTAGTGGCAGCAACCCTTTTGTGACACTGTTCACACTTATATGCTTGTTCACCATCACCCAATCTCTCTCGACCAAAATAAGTTTCCAGTGCTTCTTCCACACTTCCCACCTGCCTTATATCCAACAACAGATCTTGGAAGTGCTGGAATGTTGTTGAAACATGATGGCATTCCAGGCATGTAACTGAAATTTAAATTAAATAGAATTAAATAACAAAACAAGCAATCCCGCCAGAAAAATTGTGTAGAAATCAAACCCAGTTTGAAATCCATGTAATTATAATGAAACATTAATAAATTTTGTCCTAGTTTATGAAATTCATTTTTGTTCAGGAAAAAGAACAAAATACCCAAGCCCATTCTGAATTCTGAAACCCACAGAAGACTTATAATCTATTTTAATATGAATCATGACTAAATAAACAAAACAAGATTTTTAAAAATACAATTCTATTTAAAATCCAAAACAATATATCACCAGTCTCTGAGAAGAAGTAAACATTCACAGATTATATTTGAATATTAAAATAAACAATCATTCATTTTTAATAATTTTTTTAAAAAAATATTGTAAAAGGCAAACAAACAATAATAATAAAGACATCATTGCATCAGATATTATGATCAAATTTACTATTATTCTGTTGCCTAAGAAGCCAGTCTTAGGAATATGAGTTGGACTAGTGATTAGAGAACCAAATATATGGCAACTCTATAATTGTGCTTTATTAATCTGTAATACAGATTTTATGAGACTGTACTGGCAGTATTCATTTGCCAATTTTCAATGTATCCCCTAAAAACACAATAATTTATTTATAATTGGGTTTCTTAATATTTTGCAGGATTAATGCACTGAGTATGTGTAGCCATACAAAACTCAAATTTCAAATGGATCAACTATAAATTTAAACAAAATTGAAATAATTGCCTGACATTAAAACTGAAATACTTATCAAAGGAACTGAATTAGCAATGATAAAAATATAGCTTCTTATCTTCAATAATCAGAGAAAACTCATAAGTACACAAGTACAATTCAGAAGTATGATTTGGGAATGAAGAAAAATTAAAAATGTCATCTATTTTTGCCCACAGCATAAACAAGGGAAAAAATTTGAGACCATTTTCAATAAAACTGCAACTATAAAATAATATCGAAGTTCAAAAAATATAAGTGCAAAAATATAAATATAAATTTCATCATATACATTAGAAACCTTATGAAGGAATTGTAAGTATTTCATTTTGTGAAAAGTAATCCCATTGCTGTCTATGACAGCTGTGGGCTGTAATGACTAGATGTTTAACACAAAATGTTAAAGATGATAAAATCTTGAATTAAAAAGTACATTGAATATATTAGAGCCTGATTAAATTCAGGAGAGAACTTCAATCTCCAGAGTTACTCTACTTTACTGTGTTAAACACCTGCAACTGAACTAAGTAAATGCCAAAATCCTACTAACAATTCAATGTGTGTATTCCAAATTCTGAACAAATTCATTAATGACATACTTGATAAAATATATTTTTTGGGTTCTTAACAATCTAAACATGATATATAAAGATTAAAATTTGCAGGAAATGAACAGAATTAAAAGACATTTAAAACAAGATATATCCAGGTACCTGGTTTTATTTATCAAAAACAACTAATTAACTAAGCTAATATTGTTTTTATAAAAAGGAAGGGTTAACAGTATTAATAAAACTGAGTAGAACAGCTGATTAACTATCAGTTAAAAATACCGAGGGGAAAATACCAACCAAAAACTATCACATTATAAATAAAGTATTAAATATGAGGGAAAAGTAATTAGTAATTTTCAACATTTTAATTATAGTTTTCTAAATTTTTCATAATTTTAGTGCCCAACAAATACCCAACAAACAAAAAAATGAGGGTAAGTGTACTCATATAATAATTATTTATTTAATATGTCCTGTCTTCATAAAACCTAATATTAATTTGCCAATTATCATACAAGTATTGCAACCTCAGACTCAGTTTCTTATAAACGCTTTGTTTTTAGGATAATAATGCATGAGATTAGATAAAAAGAAGCTTTCCTTTCATTATGCCTGATAAAATCAAATAGCATAAAATGGCAATTATTTAAAAAAATGAATCAGTGAAAATTAAAAATTATAACATTACAGTACGTTTCAAATATTAATATAATCACAAATCCATTTTTGCCAATACGCTTTTACAGAAATGCTCACATGAAATTTATTCTAGTTATCAATGTATAAACAACAGTATTACTTACGGTAAAAAAAATAAAAATTTCTTTTTGACGATATAAATACAATAAACTGTATTTGACTGAGTACTCCAGTAATATAATTAAAGTAGCCCTTTTAAGTTCTAAAACTAATATTAGTCTAAATGAAAGTCATAAAAATAGCCCTACTCATTGGGGTAAAAAATACTATGCCTTTCTTTCAGAGAAAAAATAGTAACATATTAGCATTCTGCACAGTACTTATGTACAACTAGTCAAAAGATGGCTCAGGAACTGAAATCCTAATTTAGGAAATTAGCACATAGCTGCCATAGTTCTTTAAACTTTGGCATATTTTGAGTTTAATAACAGTTAAATATAATTTTAGCTGACTTGACAGACAGATATCTTTAACACAACACATAAATGTTATAAATGAACATGAACCACAACTAAACCAAGGACTTGAGAAATTAGAACACCAGAATATTATAGTCAATGCCTCCCAAATTCTTCATTCTACAATAACAATAAGAATCTATTTAAATACTGTAACAACCAAAGGGAGTTGAACCATTAATTCTGAACAATGTTGCTATCAATCTAAAAAAAATCAAAGAAAAACAATTGTGAGGATCAATTGTTTTGCATTTTTGCTGAAAATGGAAATGCAAGTGTTTGACAAATCGTTCAACATTATCTAATCCACGATGTATTACCTAAAAAAACAAAGTTATAACCAATGAAATATAAATATTTCTATTCGAGTCATATGAATTAATATATCAGCCAACATCTGAAGTACAGATTTACAAACAGACAAATTCAATGTTTTTTCATCTTTTTTTTATTGCACAACGTGCAAAAAAAACCGCAGAACATGTACTTCAGCAACTATCCTAAAAACTTAATAAATAAAACAACATATTTCAATAATGAACATGTGAATATTCTAACTTAAAGAAAGCACCAAAATCATTGGTGCAATTTCTTCAGTTCAACTCATTCATGAACCTTTTTAAGAGGCTGACAACAAACTTAACCTTTAACTGCGCCTGTAACACAATCCCACAATTAAACCCAAGGTCATGTACTTTTGTTTTCACAAATGTCTGTCAACACACTTTTTTGAAGAAAGTAAAAGAATGTTTGGATTTTTCTCTATTTTGTCTTTTTTCTGAGCCCCCTGCCCATGATTTCTTTAAAGACTATACATACGTACTGTGCATTTCAGTGGCCAAACAGGACACGTGTGTTATGGTCGGTTGAAAACAGGCAGGTCTTGCCATTAACATTTTTAGGCAAGAAGGATTTGAAGGGTGAGTGTAATTTGTAAGATATATAAGAATTCGGATGGCCTCCACTTTTGTTGTGGTCTCATCCTTGTACAACAAACAATGGTCAGACGATCCAACTATGTGCATTCCCATCCAAACATCTTGCACCTTGACAAAAAACCAGACCGTTACAAGCTTTATAAAGACAATCCTTTTCAATATGTCTTTGAAATAACTGACACAAATTACAAATTTCTTGTAAGAATTTAAGTGACCTCTATACTCCTATATACCATTTAAATTAAAAAAACATGCATAAATTAATTGATTTATTAAGTTTAATTTTTATATTTACAGATATTTTCAAATATTTAATTTTAAATATCTAAAGTGACTTTAAAGCAGTTCTGAGGAATCTGTTTTATTTAGTTTGAATGGGAAAATGCTTAGCCCTAATAAATTATGACTACTGTAGAACATTCATTTATAAATAATATCATTATCCTGTTCACTGACCTTCTGTCCTGATGTAGCCACCAAATATTTGATTCAAGGGTGTGGTTTCTTTACTGTATGTATCCAACCTGAAAACAGATAGCATAATGCAGAGAAAATTAATTGTTGATTCATATATAATATTTTTTAAACTAAAACCCTCACAAAGTTGGCAAAATTATTTTTACAATATGCTAATTAAAAAAAGAAATGTTATTAGAAACTATTTTTATTTAACATTAACTAACAGAATGATATAAATAAATACTGAATAATATTACTATTAGTATTATAAGGGTTTTACACAAATTTTATACTCGATAAGATGATACTGACTTAAGACCATTGAATATATTCAAATATGAACGTTCCATTCCTTCGATGAGGTACCTAAGAAATTCATGGGCATCTTCTTGATGACCATGAACAAGGTGTTTGCATATAGCTGAAATAATGAAATAACAAAATTAGCACATAAAGGCATTAACTATTAACTAAGGCACATAACTATTAACATTACATACACTTTTACACACAGATATAATCATTAATTCCATACAAAATTCAAATAGAAAAATATATTTTACAACTTACATTTTAGTTTTGAATAAATCTGCAATGGCTTTATAGCAGATCCTGTACATTTCTGGGAGCACTGAAGAGTCTTGACCATGGCACATATGAGGCACTCACTGTGTGTCATACCATCTATGCACAAATAGGAATGTTAATGCATAAATAAATTCCATACTGAATTTAACAAGATTTATTTCTGATAAGGGTCTGTTATTTTTTCTCCTAATGTATTCAATCCAAAAATAACCTAAATCAATACATAACCTAGCAAAGGAATAGGAAAACAGTTTAATACAGGCTTCTATCAGATAATTATTTTTCTAGGGATCTACTCACTCATTATTATTTTGGTATTCTTATTAAAAAAAGCAGTCAATAACAGTAAAAAACAATATATAACAAAATTGACACGTATTTGTTTGAACATAATTGCAATGAATAGCACTTCAAAACCAATCAGACAAGAAATAAAAGTGCTATATGTAATAGAATCTAATACAATAAAAGAAAATATATCACAATCAGGAAAAATTATATACAATAAATGCTCACTGTAAAAATGTAATATTTAATTATAATTTTGTAATTAGAATCTGAAAATCATACAAAGAATATAATTAGAAATCCCCCACTATTTACCTAAGAGTTCAATTAGTACTATATGGTCATTATTTTCTAATGTAATATTTTTTCCAACTTTATGTTCTTATTAAAATAATTCCTTCTTTTAAAAACAACATGACTGCCATTTTTATTTCTATCAAAACTTTTTCACTTTCTATTTTTCATAGTAAATGAAGAATTAATAAGTGCTTAAGTCATTAATATCTGTACAATGAAAAAAGAAATAGATATTTAATAATATTTAACCAAACAATCTTCAATTATACACTGCTTATTAGTTCCAATTAATTGCACTAACTGGAATTTTTTTAAATTTCACACTACTTAATAATTAATAAAATTTCATAAATTAATATGATAATATAATGTATTTAATATAAATAATAATAGCACAAAAAACCTTGACACACTTTAAAAGCATAACCTTATTCTTATAATGATAAAATGAAACAGTGTTCTATTATGATATCCCAAGTATTACTCACTTAACTACAACTAGACAAATATTTTAATAACCATTACATGTTTCAATAAAACTTACTCATTAATTCACATTTGGCTATGTGAGCGGTATCATTTAAAAGCCAATTTACAAAAGCAGGAACATGAAATAGTGCCTGAAACAAACATCAAGTTTTATAAATGCCACATATTTGACTTATATATTATGAATATATTTGTTATATAACTTACTTGAAGTGTTGAATTCAGGTAACATGTATTTCCCAAATTAATAAAACCAGATCCAACTGGAGAAGAATCTTTCCAACCAAGTTGAACTGAATCTGGGGGGTAAAGAACCCTTTTTGGGATAGGCAAAGTCACAAGATCTTTGTCTTTTGTCACTTTTTTCACCATGATTTGACTTTCTTTTGAGCGCACTTCTTCACTTTTTACCACAGTACCGTTTGGACAGTTTGCACTGAGAACAATATACTTGGACTTCAAATTGCCAAGGATGGATAAATCATAACCACTTGATGGTTCATACTTGATTTCGGTGAACAATACTTGCTTTGCAGTCGTGAATACCATTGTGTCCAAGTCTTCTTTTTCTCTGGAACACTTTTTCACTGACATCAAGGACCTGTGGAGAGCCGCAGCAACAGGATCTCCACTTTGTGCTGGCATTTTGTAATGCACCTGAACAATTCATTTCACTGTATAATCAGTCATTCATTTGATCAATGAATGATTAACATCAGTAAATGCTATAAAATTAAAATTATAACACAAAAATCTTGTAGTTACTACAACACAATACGTCCTCTTTTACACCAATGTGAAAACATAAGTACATAGCAGTATTAATCTATTCTATTCTCATGATTAATATACATTAGTACTACTAAAATTAAGGAAGTTTTATGTAAATTAACATAATATTTAATTACATAATTATATAGGCATTACCTATGTTTTCACATAATCTTATAGTTCTCTATCTTATGTAAGTTGTTATCCACAGTGTTTGTAATAACAACTACTAACCATTTACATATTAATACAAGATAAAATAAAAATCAGCATAAAAAATACAAAAGCCAAAATTTAATTTAAATAGAGATGAATAAAGTTAAAATACTGCCATTGACATAAAATCCAGTTATTGTATCATGCAATGTAATATACCAACAGGTTTGTTCATACTCCACTCTTATCTTGTTTTTACCACTTCAATATTTTATACATGCAAAAATACAAAGCAAAAGCTTTATTTTATAAAGCTAAAAATACAGGCAATAAATCAATAAGCAAATTCAAAGAAATAATTCTAATTTCCAATAAATTCAATGGGATTTCTAAATTCGGGTCAATAGTCTTTACTCCATAAAAATATTAAATAATAGTTTATCAGATGAGGGTATTAAAGAAAATATTTTCAAATTAATAGCATTCACAAAGGCAACAATGGACACTGGATGACTGGAATATTTCACAATACAGATATAGGTTATAACTTGTTTTAGTTAATTTCTGTACATATGCTGAGTTTCTTACCAAAATATTCCTTCCTATATATGAGATGTAATAATATATAGTGGAAAATAACCGTTCAATTATTTTGTGAAGGGGCCGGGTATAATAGCTGGTGAGTTCTAACATAACTGCTCACTGATATTTTACATTGTAAACAACACATCTGCTTGATGCAATATATAAATGTTGTATATCAAATTCTTCCCCGTATCTCTAATTTCCTCACCCCACACTCATAAATCCATTGTTTTTCCACCACTTTCTTTAACCTAGTCCTTGAGAAGTAATATTGCAAAAACAAGGAAACCGTGTGGTAAAAACGCACGAGGGTGAATATTATCGATTAGCAAGGACGAAAACTCGAGTCTGTAGAAATATTTATAACCGTCGTAATGTTTTCCAATACTACCGAGCACTTGAACGATTACGCACTAGTAATAATGACACATCACGAGTGTACGTCCTTTAAAATTATGAAATCAATGGTGGCAAGAGCATGCTTCCACTTGTTAATCGGGTTGTTTATATTAACATATCATGCAGGCGTCGAAACAAAAACGAAGGAGTTGTGGTGTACCTGAAGGTTTTATCCGTTGAATAGAGCAGCTAGCGTGTAAATTAAAAGCCACATTTCCTAAAAATAACGCGAAACGGTATATTTTTCGGTCACACACCGGTGCAAAGTCTCACTTGCTACCTAGATCGGACCGCTGCGTGTGGCGACTATGCGCAGTCAACGTTGTACCATGAAATGATCATTATATTAAAAAAACAAACTTATATATAGTAAAATATATAAAGTTATCGATTAATATTTTTAATTAAAAAATCCGCATTATATTTGTTCTTATTGAACTATTAAGATCCACTTTAATATTTTATAGGTTATTCAATGAGAAACGATTAGTTCGATTTCAAAAGAATGTTTGAAAGGCTTTGGCGAGTGACGTAAATGGAAACTCTATCCTAAACTAAATGGTTATATGTGCTTATAATAAAGCCTTTTTACAATAATTAACAAACTGGGCATTTTTGTATCGGGAAACATTTGAACTTGTAATTTTAAATAAATCAGTTCTCATTAATACTAATTAAAGAACAACATGATGTAAGAAACATTAGTATTTACGTTAAACGGAACCACACTTATACAAAAGATATTGATATATAAAAGTATATACCTTGAATAAAATCATAAAAGTAAATATACTTTGTGAACTTTAAGAATTGGTACAAAAAATAATATGAACAGAAAATTAAGTATTTCCATTTCATTGCACGTAATGGAAATTAATTAAATCAACGGAACAACGTTATAGTTTAACATATTTTTAAATAATATAGAGGTACTGCATATAGCATCATTTATAACCATTTCTGTAACGGTACGTTGTTTTCGCGCGTTCTGTACTAACAACAATATGGCGAACCGCGGGCGTTTGTTTTTTTTTATAGCATTTGTTGAGCGCAATCGCATAGGGAGTACTATGCACGTTCGAATTATTCATGTACCTTTCTTCAATCTGAATTAAGTCATTTTTAGCAAAAATTATAATGAGAGTGCTACATTTCCAAAGTATAACATGAAAACTTTATTAATATAAATATATTTGAAAGAAAAATTAAACATATTAATCAAATGATTTAATTATATCAAGGAATGTAACAATTATATATTGGAATATATGGGGAGATTATAAGTACATTTTAACATCTCATATGTACTAACAATGTATGTCTGTGATTGTTCAAATAAGAAAATTTATTATTCCATAAATAAAAGGAAAATTCAAAATGATGTTTCTTAAACATATATTAAAAATTGGAAGGTAAGACAAATCAATTAATAAATAAATGATATACTTGTTCATTCTTGGATCTTGGAGTGTTTATACCTTGGGAACACGGTTCAAATAATTTCAAAAATTTGTATTTTATAGCACAATGAAATATGTAAGAAATTATTCAAAAGAAGACTGTGTAAAAGAAAAAATTTTATTGGACGCTAGGCGCATACAAGAAGCAAATAAACTAGAACTGAAGGTTGAATTGGGAAAATCACGTACAAGACCTGATGAAAAAATATGTTTGGAAGATTATGTTTGTAGTTTTACTATATTTACATGCATTTAATTTGTATTAGCACATATACATAATTTTAAGAAATTATAGTTATATGATTGTGTAATATCATGTATAATTGTAATGCCTTAAACACAAAATTATTTTTTGATATATTAATTTTTTTGTATTTTTTTTTATTTAATTAATTATTTATTGATATATATATATATATATATATATATATATATGTTATCAATTAAAATTAGGGAAATAATTAAAATAAGAGTTTAATAACATTTTCTGTAATTTAAGTTACCTTCATATACATTAACTTTACTTTATGTTACTTTCAAAATATACAATAAGGGTTAAAAAGGTTACCCATATTCTATGAGCACCTTTGCAGGTATTAATGTTATATCTACTATAATATTTTGTTAATATTAAGTAACATGTAAGATTATAAACATCTTGGAAATTAATTTTTTCTTTCAGAAAAATAATTAAAACAAGAAAACCTAAGAAATAGGTTCTAGGAAATGAGTAGGTGCTAAAAAATATATTTTCAATTCAGAATAAGTCTAAAAACATATATTTAAAATATTAACTAATTAAAAAAAACTATAACTTTATATATATGCACATAATTTACAAATAATATGTATATAATAATGTGTGGCCAGTTTGCTGTTCCTGAATATATAGCTTTTATGATCCCATTATTGCATGATGAACTGGCTGTGAAGTTTATTTAAATGTTATTTGGAAGTATGAATTTGTAATTTATTTCAGCCCACTATATATTTAATAAATTATAGATAATAAGATTTAAAAAAATATGATACATTTATTACTGAAGAATTATATAATATTATTACTATTTGATTATTTTATTGTTCATGATTTGGAGAAATAAAAAATATACATTTTGTTATTAATTTTCATATTAGGAAACTATCACTCCAGTGACAGGAGTACCATTGGAATATTACTGCAGGAAATTATACATTGTTGAAAGAGGAAAACATGTCATGCAACAAGGAACAAACAATACAAAAACATGGGAGCTGAAGTTTGATCACCAGGAGAAATGGGCAAACCCTCTTATAGGATATGCATCAACGTAAGAGAACAGCACAGATTTGTCTTTATTTAAATAAGATTAAAAATTTCCTCAAGTAATTTTAGCACAACTGTTATATTTCTAGAGGAGATGGACACTCGGCATTTAGTTTGTACTTTCATACCAAAGAAGAAGCTATTGAGTATGCTGAAAGACAGGGTTATTGCAGTTGGACTACTGTTGGAAAAGAAAGCAGTAGGGCAAAATTCAAACCTAAGTCATACAGACAAAATTTTGTTAATAGGCGTACTAGAATTTCCACAAAATAAACTTAATGAAATATAGAATATCGGTAATTTTTTTCGTGAAACTTTTTAAACATAAACCATACCATACTACATATATGTATCATAGACATTGAAAAATGTCTCCTGTAAGATCAGTCAGGACAAATCAGGCAGAAAATCGCACGAACGATGGACAATGTTCTAAACTTCGTGGGACCTACCATTAATACATTGAATTTAACTTTCCTGTCTAACAATAAATCGTATTAATCAATCAAATAACGTCGTTTCTAAAGGAAGCCTGGTTCTTTGTGATTGTGCGAAACGAGCACTAGTTCAGTTCGATACGAGTAATGAGATAATGACGGAATATTATTTAGGTATTTGTCCATATATCTTTATTTATTTAAAGATAAGAACAACATTCGTATGGTCCCGTACGGATAATAAAATAGGGATCGTGCGAACCACCGGCATCTAGAAAGCTAGCGGCTCTCAACTTCGACCCACTGACGAATAGCTGGAAGAATTTTCAAATCTCCCGAAGAAGGGGGCGGGACGTCTGACAAATGTGCCCGGATTTCTCCGTAGTCTGGCCCCATTTAATTGTCGTTGGGAGGAGAGGGAATTGTGTTGAGATTGACGTAACGGGTTGACAGGCCGGGACAGGTGGGAAGAGCCGCCGACTCCCAATTAGCCCGAGGGACCATGTTGTTTTCACGCCGTTACTTCTACCTTCGCCCTCCCTACACCGCCACCCTCCCTTTCCCCTTCAGTCCCTTTTCTGGCTCTACTCGGGCCCCTCCGCCACCCTCAAATGTCATACGGTTTTCCTCTTTTTTTTTTCTTAACCGCGGTTTTTCCCTCCGATTTTTTAATAACCTTTTTTTTCACCCCCACGGTAATATGTTTTGGTCACACACAATTTGTGAACTTTCGAACCGGTACAAAAAAGTATATCCGGGACGGCCGAGCGTGCCGATCCCCAAACAGACAAAGGTACAGAGTGGGGCCATTCGCGTAATACTCCTGTAACGCGTCTGCATTTGCACTAGCGGCTGCAGTCATCTATCGCCAAATAATTCTCATAATTCAGCTACTTGAAACAAGGACCGTTCTGGGTATTAAAATATCGCATCTTGTTCATATTATTTTAGGACCTTACTTATGTCGGCTGCCGATGGAGCAGTTTGTTGTCGAGCAACTATTGATAAATAATTAAAACTTGACTTAGCTTAATTTTTGCGAATAGCTTATACAAATTTTGCGCCGACAGTAAAAAAAAATTTAGGTTACCCGAGTTAATCGTCGGCCAAGAATAAATTTTCATGGCCCCGACTGGGATGGCCGTTTCCTGTTCTGCTTTCGAAAGCAATATCCCGGACAGGATGCCGGGGCTTCCTCTATTTGTTGATCCAAGAAGGCCTGTTTTCTGAGCTATTGCCCGAGCAGCCTCGGCCCGAACTCGTTGAAATTACGACCGATGACTGACTAATTTTGTCGACAAAACTCTCTTCCCGCCGCCCCAACTCCGTCCGCACAAGTCGCTGCAATTCTGTGTCAAACCTACTGTTCCATGATCTCATACCCGATGTTCGACAAATGAGTAAAAGCGACACCGCAAATCCTAAATACACATTCTGAACTCTTTAATGTATGTAAACTGCTACTAACTGTCCTATAAGAAGCAATAATCTTGTGTTTATCAGCTTCTCTCTCTAACTGGTTAGATAGGTTTCGGTCCGTCGCTATCGTCAGAGACATTCCGTCAGTAAATATAATAATATAGTCAGGTACTTACGGAACTGGGTAGCGTTAGTTAGTGACTTCGGTAAGAAACTGAAACCGGTGTAGACCACAACAAAAATGCGAGAGGTTGAGAATATTTAAGCATCAATAGTCGCTTTGATTCGAACTGCATATCCTGAAACCCGAAAGGACACATTATTTTAGTTTATCGGTGCAACAAGAAGATTTCAAAACATTTTATCGATATCTTATTGAAGTTTCTGGTAACGGCAGGAAAGTGAGTTTCGTTTTTGTACCAGGATAGTCGTAGGTCTACCGGTGGTTGAGAGAGTGTGTACTCTAAACGGACAAATGAAAACATCTTGGGGAGATGATGATGATTGTGGGAGCGGGTGTGTGTGTGGTCGAGGAGAGGGGGCCTTTACACTGGGTGGTGTCGGTGGCCGCTTCTGTTCGGTCACGTCGATTTGCATAGCCGAGTGGGCAATCCGTTATCTGGCTATTGAAAAGGCGGGCGCGGAGCCCAGACCGCCCGGCCTCTTTGATCCTGGATCGCGATCCTCAAAGCGGAGGCGGAGTTCTTGCATCACCCCAGTCACAACACGCCGGTGTACACACCCACTTTCCTCGAGTATTTCTCTCTCTCTCGCCTCGGAGCTTCCTCGGGAAGTCGAGTGCCATTGTCCGAGCGCCGACACACTCAAGACGAATATGGACACCGTAGTGTTGTACGCGTTGATCCACGGCCGACCCCCGGAGCCGGATGATCTCAGCCGCTCTATTCAACGCCCACTTCACGATTTCACCTCAAATTTCTTCATTATCGAAGGATTACCCGCGAGGGCGACCCTCAGTGGGGCGCTAGCGTCGCGGTCAACGTGCACCCAACGAACTTTAGGTGAGAGTTGGGTGCATCCCCGCGCCACCCTCAGTGAGACGCTAGCGTCGTTGTGCTCATGCATTTTCAAGCCTATATAAGGAGGTTTTTTGGGCTTTTGTAGGTTTTAATAGAGTTTATAATAGTGTTTTAGGCGTTTTCAATGGTTTATAACGACTTTATTCGATGAGCACCAACGAATCCTTAAAGTTAATTCACCCAGTCAACAAAGGCAAAGGAGATGTAATAGAGAACGTGGAGATTTTCAAGAACAAACACAGCAGCATAATAAACGAAAAATATAAATTCCCAAAGTGATGCTATATTCGCCCCAGGGATACTACCAAAAACGTGACACTCCCCCCCCCCTTGACCGATAATCCCACAAAGACTTAATCCGATTAACAAAATCCCTCCCAACCCAAAGAAGACAAACGCGAAACATCCCGAAAAACACAACAAGACACATATACACATGACAAACAGTCAATCACCACAGTACAAGTGGCAGTGACAGTGCAGTGAGGGTGCCCAAAAAACATCCAAAGTGCCAAAGTGGCTAACACCGCACTGAAGATGGCGAGTAGCCGAAACCGGTCTAGCAAAAGACCAAACTAGCGAGGGGAGACAGAAACACACGAAATCTACGGTAAATTTTTGACATTCCAGAAGTATTTTGGGGAATGTAGAACGCTTTATTCCGAATTAAACGTACAAAGCAGCGGAAATTCAAAGTAAGAGATAGCCGCGTCTGTTGGCGCGGACCGAGGCTGAAAAATGGGATACTGGAGTTGTGGTGATGGGGGGGGGGGATGAAGTGGGGCGGGTTTTTCACCGTTAATTAGGCAGAGACTCGTCTTTTTGACACATCATGGTTGTGTGACAAAACGATACAAAACGGCAATTAGGGCCGCGGCAGAGGGGGTCTTGCCATCCGGCCCGTTTTATATAGAGGCACTCACTCTCACAACTCACTTTATCACTCCACTCCCCCTCCCTCCATTCCTTCATCTCCTCAACTCCCCCTCTCTCTCTCTCTCTTACTCACTCTCTATCTCTCTCGCTCTCGCTCTCATTTTCTGGTACCGGACATCCACTGGTACCGTCCGGTTCTCTTCGTTGGTCGAAACTACTTCCCGGCTTTTCGGGCTCTCTACCGACTAATTCGAATTAATTTCTTTTTTTGAGGAATTTCTTGTTTATCAATTTTCCCTTTAATTAGCCATTGCGGTGAGCAAAGTCATTATCCACGAAGTACGGACTGGTCCGAGTTCTATTTTTAAGGAATACATTATACATTCTGTTCAAAGACTAAATAAAAATGTGAGGCTTTCAATGGTCAAAGTTGAAGCTCAATCCAATTTTCCCGATTATTTAATCCAATTTGGTACATATCTTAAATTAGCCAGGAGTATTAACGTGCACAGACGTAGCACGGTATCGAATCGGTATATGTGTCCTACTCTTGTATATTATGACGAATATATTGTATATATATGGATAAATAAGTAAATTTCTAAATCTTAATAGCTTCGTGTTACGAGAAGTGCGGTGGCTGAAGGAAGTAAATAGGGAAATTCGTAACCTAAATATAGACAGTGAAGTTAACGATTAACGTTATTTATTTTACCAACTGAGCCAATCTAGATGTTATGTAGAATATTTTAAAGTTAAAATAACGAGATGTTTGCCGGTGCCTAGAAATGCTCTGGAGACTAACCGTTGGTCCCGATATAGCGGGCGTTGGTGAGGAGGCGGTTGAGCCGCAAGGCGTTACCATTTAATACGGTCACCCACCGACTAGTGGAGCTCGATAGCGATCTAAGCTAGGGCCCGGCCAATATTTCACTGACCCGATACTCATCTAAACCAGTGGTTAAGTATAGCGACTCCTACAAAGGCTTCCTTTGAACGCGTGACGTCACCGAGCAGTCTTAATGGTATTAATGAAACGGTGATTTTCTGACACCATCCATTTCGTCCACGGTGTATTAAACGTCGGAAATCTTTTTTTTACCCCCCTCTCCCCCCGCCCGTCTTTTCAGTTTTTCTACCAATTACATTCGAAGCCCGTTTAGAAAATAAATCTCTATACGATCCGCGATGAGTTATCATCCCGAGCGACGGGGAGACGGGATTCGATATTCATTAAGAATAAGGCTTACCGACGTTAATTAGATTACTTTACCAGATAATAAACGGGCCTTGATTTATGGCCGACCGGGCCACCTCAACTGTGGGGTCGATGGATCCAAGCCTCTAGGCACGCAACAAATACAAACAAACTAGAAAATACGTTTCACATGTGATTGCATTTATTTGTACATTCCTCAAACTAGAATCGATTTAGGAATTAAGTAATTTAATTAATCTAATAAACCCTTAAATGGTTCCTGCCGATTTTATTAATTTAATTAAATCATATTAATTCAATTCAGACCACCAAGTGGGAATAAAACATATATCATAATACCGATATAGCCAGAATTTTCGGTGTTTTTTTCCCTAAATATTTCCTATCTTTCGAATAAATGTCTTTCGACTATTTCCACCCTTAATGTGTACAGGTGTCGTTCGCAACTGGCTAAGATGCAACTGGGAAGATATGAGAACACGAATTAACCGATTGGGTATAATAAACGCCGATTGGGCCGAGTAATTTTTTTACCAAGACCGAAATGCGTGTGCCCAGAGTGGAGGAGATAAGAGGCGGGGGAGTACCAGGAATTCAAGATAGGGTTTGCGGGCAAAGGAAAAAAATAACTTCCCCGTGTAGCAAGCAAATTGATTTCTCAGGGCGGCTTAGTAAGCGGAAATGTTACGCTTCAGCATTAGTAAAAATAAAAATAAATAAATGTTCCTCGGACATATTTTATTTTAAGTTACTTTGCTCTTAACCTGACGTAGAAATTAGTCTAGGAACAAACATCAGTATCTGTTTTAATAGGATTCCTGATCAATTATTGGGGTTGTAAACAAACAAGTTTTAAGACCGGTATTGTTAAAAGCGATAAATGTGTGTGAAAAATGTGAGTATCGTTGTCGCGTATAAGAAATAAACATAAAAACACATTAGCTATCAAGGAACGAGTAGAAACATGTGTTACGTAGAAGAAACTGCATCCCCATTCATGGCAAGTTTAACTTATCAAAGACAAATTCCCCATTTTGTTGAGTACTATTTTGAGTATCATTGTGAGTACTATTCCGATGACTGCCTTGAATCTTGAAACGCCTTCTCTCTGGATGTTCTCGTGCAGAACTATACCTTTAGAAGCCCCGACTATGATGTTCTTTACCGGGCGTTTTTCGATTAAACGCTACTGTAGTAAAAATCCTACGGGGAAGATCCATTCGCGTCGGATGTCCGTATTGAGAACTAATATTTTGTGCCGAGGCCAGAAATGAAGGCTGTTCGAAACCAGGAAGGAGTTAGTTGAGGGGGCGCCTGGGCCGGTCTTTTTGCTGCAGCCAAACAGTGGCGCTGAAAACGCGAGGAATACTCGCCGTCCGGATTCGACAGAATTATACCGGTCTATAATTAAACGCCGGATCGGTCTAAGTTTAAACGGCCGACGATTTCATGAAACATATAACGTTAATTAATGTTTTCAACTTTGTACTGGCGGTTGAAATATCGCCTGGTCTAGAGCCAGAAAGCCGGCCCGAGAGTACCCCACCTCCTTCTCGCTCTCGCTCTCCTCTCCGGTCCTATTCTCTCCGCTTCTCTTCCTTCTGGCCGCACACCGTCTCCTCCTTTACTCCCTTTGTGAGCGCTTCATTAACCATCAACTTGGCGTGATGCGGAATTTTATGAAATTATATTTGATTTAACTTGGACCCTTATTTACTTCTTAATTAGACGACCTCGCCGATTTGTTTGTTGGGACTTCATTTGCGGCGATGATGTTCGGCCGGGGGTTGAGGGGGGCGGGGAGCTGTCGTCGGAGTGTCGGGCTTTACTGGTGCCGCCTAACTAGAGCACCACCCGTTTCTAGGAACTACGGAGGAATCGTACAGCGCTGCCAAACGAGACTCAGGCTCCCAACCTAATTAACTTATCATTGCGTTATATGGATAATTTATGTACTACGGCGGCATACTCTAACCAGTACCGACCTCTCTTATATAATTCCCTTATGACGTTTATTCGTTTTCTTCTTAAGAGGAAACTGTTCTGCGGATGGTGATTCAATTCACATCTTCAAAATTCACATGGTGAATTGTTACATAACATCTTCCCACTCTACTGACCGATAAGAACTTGAGAATGTTATAAATTACTTTTTTTATAATTTTTATAGGATTTAATTTCCAATTTAGGGTAGAAAATCTAAAATTGTTCGAATTGGTGTCTTCACTGGATCGTTTCATCATAAGCTGGACCGAATTTTGCTCCTTAGTCACTAGGACAAATTTCTCAAAAACCAACCGCAAACAATAATAAAAGAAAGCTTCGAGGAAAATCGTGTGTGAGAGAGTGAGAGGGGGCGAGGGAGGGAGAGGGGGAGAGAGTGATGAGGATGAGGAGGGAGTCAGACGATGACACGGGCGGCTAATGTGGCGTACAGGAATCTTGGGGAAACACGCCAACCGTCATTAGACCAGCACACTAACTCCCCCTCTCCCTCTCCCTCTCTCTCTCTCTCTCTCTCCTTCCCTCTCGCTCTTCCTTCTACATCCCTCCCTCACTAACCCACAAGCACCTTCACGCACTCGTGCAAGCGTTTACCCTTATCATCCACCCTTAGTCAGATCACTCTGAACTGAAATTAACCTATAAATAATATCGCAATACAATATAAAGGACGTTTCATTTCCTCTCACGATCTCTCGTCTGATACCTGCTTAGTAGAATTTATTTAATAAATGCCCAAGCGCCAATTAAATTCCTTATTAAATGCATGGCTGAGTTTGCGCTAAAATCTGCCAAATGCTATGTTCTTTAGCGGCCCAAGTCCTTTCTGATTTGAGCCAAACATCTAATTTCCTCATTTAATTATCCTCTCGTCCACGTAAATTATTCCATCGCTTACTTATCATTTCATTCTCTTCTTTATTTATTTTTAAGGGAAATCTATCCCCTCCTTCTCACTTGTCAGTCTTTGTACGTTGTTGTTAATTACTATTCTTCCTTTATGTGACTGTCCGCTTATTCACTACCCAGAAAATTTAGTATTTAAATGTTGAGCCACCCAGAGTCAAGTTATTTATTTCGCATTCATAACTCATAATGTATTTTTAATAGCTAAAGATACTCAGACGATTTTACATTAACTGAATACACTGACTCCTTAATAATCCTTCATTATTAATGAATAAAACATTTTTAATTTTTAATGCAACTCAATACTTTTATAACGAGTGTGCCCTTTCTTATAAGCCAAATAAAAATTTATATTACTATTTTTATTTTTTGAGAGTAAAATTAATTTGTATTAATTGTATAAATTATGTTTATGTATTCATATAATACATATACACTGTCAGTTATATATAAGTTAATCTCGTCGCGAATGAAAAATCATTTTTTTAAGAAGAATCTATTTTGAAAAATCCAATAATAATTCAATAAATCAGATCATACAACAATACTCAAAGAAATATAAGACGACAGATTCGAATGTAAAACAACGCAACAATCAGACTGAACTCTAAGACTCGAATGCCGTGCACCTGACCGGCTCACAATATATACAAGTTAGAAAAGGGCTTTGTCGAATCTTATCTGTCTATTATTATTGAGTCCTATTCCTCTGGGGACTATCTCCGTCGACCCATGACTTATATATATATGTAATTAAAAAAAATCTTTCAGTTTCTCTCTCGTTTCTGCTTCGGCGTGTCTCTCTAGTTGTACGGTTTAACCTTTCCGACTAATAATACATACGCTCAGCACAGGTATTGCACTCCCTAATTCCTAATTGATCCTCCTCTATTTATAAAATTCCGTCCTGGTTTAGCTCATGACTAGTTTAGAAGGTCGGCGGCAACCCCCGTGCCAAAATGCGAGCGGTTACAGGTAAGGTTCGTAAAATACACGTTTTAAATAACTGCAATAGTTCTTTCGCCGACGGTCTTAATAAACGACCTCGTTAAGCCCTAGATAAGTACAATTTCCGACACATGCCAGGATAACGTAAAGTGTACAGGTAAGTGTACAGTATTTTCCAATAATATAATAGAATCTACAGATGGGATTTGGATTGAAATATAAACAAAATCAAATTTGTAGTTAACGGAAAAGGACAGGGATCATGAGGCGAGAACAGTGGGGACTGCTTCTAATCGGTATACTACTTGAATTCAGTTGCCTATTATGTTGTTGAGTAGTCTATGGTGTATTTAGACTTATGATAGTAAATATATTACAAAGAAAAAAGTTATTAACATACAGCCCAAAGGCCGAATATATGTTACGGTCGGTTTAAATAAATAATTTTTAGAATCATTAAGTTCGAGAATTCAATTTATGTTCTACTAAGTGCTTTGAATAACATTTGGACCAATGTACTCTTTAATTAGATTAGGAAGGAAAATATCGGCCCACTCGAGACACTGTCTTGAAAGTACCGTTTCAGAGTACTTCATACCCCCATTGGAATTTCGGAATCCCCTCTTTGAGTTTCACTGTTTTTCTTAACGTTAACCGATTAACAGAAGGAGTTGGCTCTTATTTGCGGCGTTTTAAACATTGTGTTAGGCTACAAAGATTAACTCATTTTAGAAGTAAATAAAATAGGTTATTGTATTACGTCCGAGTACTACGGTCGTTGGCCCGTTCCAAGGTTTTAATGTCATTTCCCAGCATTGATTAAATTCAACATGGACGTCGCTAATAGATATTAATTTGTTGGATAATTTGTTAGTCAAAGGAGTTTTAAGTTCTTTGATTTTCGGCACAGGTTGAGGTATTTAGAACGTAACCCTTCAACACAAATGAACGTCTGTCATAATGGCGTTGTACTTTAAATCGGAAATAATTGATAAAAATTCCGGGGTAAGGGTATAATTTGGGGGCGGGCGGGTTGGAGGTACGGGGTGTATCCCCATGCCATGGGGAGCCGACTGGGTTGGAGCCAGTTCTCATGGCCCCGGCCACCGGTTGACAAACAACATCTTCCCGAGGACGTGTTTCCCTCCTGTCAGACGCCCTTTCAAAAATAATATTCGGGACCCTCTCGAGGGGGCGGTCCCCGCATAAGATACCCCAGTCACGAACTGGCACTACTTGGAGATGACGGGCAACAAGAAGGAAACTAGTGTAATATTAAAAAAAAACTAACCCCGCTACTAAATAACAACGACTCCTAGTACGGAAAACTTGATAGGGATGTTTCACCTTTCGTCGTCATGTCCCATATCTGTGAAGAAAGTTCAAAGTTGTATTCTGTATACATTCTTAGTACTATATGTATCATAATATTTATAAATATAGTTAAATGTTGGCCGTAATATAAAGTAAATTATACAACAATAAAAGGCTGATGTGGATCAATAAGAACCTGGCATTTACACTAAAGAACACTAAAACTTGTATAATATTCAACAGACGAATGGTGATAGTTGGATGATAGACAATCGTAATAGTCACTCGTTGCGCAATTCAGACCCTTATTTCGATACTGGGGTAAAATGTTTATTGCTTTAGGCGAGCTTGTTGTTCGATTGTTTAATAAAATATTCCATTTTAATATTGCCACGGAAATAATTATGAGTAATCTCGCTCACTGTATGAATCATTGGGACGATGCTCCCTGTTCGAATAGGGCTGCCGTTAATAGGTCTGTCGAGCGCGGTTCACTGAGACGGTATCAAATTGATATCACGTGCTCTTTCATCAGTGTCAGATGTAGGAGTCGCCCGGGTGTAGGAGGAGAGAGAAATCGCTCTGCCGATAATAAACTACGACAGATGGACTCGGCTCAAGCGGCCCCAGCGACGGCCGATTTACATTTTATGCTCCGCTAGATCTAGAAACTTCTTAGGTTCAACATTAAAAACCTCCAGTGCCTAATTACACGATATATACACGATGATAAGCAACAAATGAAATGAAATATTTAAATTCGTAAAATTATCCCTACCTATAACAGCAAAGTCGATCTGAATGTTGTTATAGGTACAGATAGTGTGACGACTAGGCGTTATTGAGAATGTAATCTCGTAATTTATTCCGTTAACAATCGCATCCTTTATTTAGTCCTTTAGTAAAATAAGAACATAAAAGATATTTGATCAGGACATTCCAACCCCACTTGTACCAAGAGGATAAAGCTGGCGTAAAACCCTAAACCGACCATCTTAAGCAAGGTAGGGCAGCGATACTGTCGCTGCACTGTTTTCTCTTTGTAGATTAACATAGAGTGGAGATGGAGGATCGCAAGAGCGACGATATTCCAAACCTACGAGAAACCCCCACCATTATAGAATAACTAGTGCAATTCATTTGTCGGCTGATAATCTACACGAAGTTATTAGTTTGTTCAAAATCTGAGAATAGAGAAAAATTAAAAGAAAAAATACCCACACCCGGGAGAAATTTTATGGTTTCCACGACGGCTCATAAATTTGATTGATTTTGTATAATGTTGCTCATAAAGATTCTGATGTAACAGGAGGTTCGTTGTAGCCTTGTAATATTGATTATCGGGCGGGAAATTATAAGGTAAGACTATTCAGAGTCGATTGTGAAGGTGGTGAGCGCAGGGTGGTCCCCGCCAGACCGGTTTTGCCTAACTATCGTGCCGTTGGTTGAGTTTTGCACGTGTTCTAGGCCACCGCCGCCTCCTCTATCTCCGGCTTTAATTGCCTTCATATTTGGCGTTGCTACTTCCCCCCCCTTGGCGCGCTCCCTTTGATGTCTCGGGAGGGTAAGGCCAGGGCCCTCGGGCCGACTTCCTACTACGCTTCCAGGGCGGGCCGCCCCTCTGTCGCGCACCGGCGGATTTATCGCTTTCCCTAATTACGCCCGACAATTAAAACTATTTCCGCCAAAGTTCGTTCCGGTAATAAATATATTACTCATTTATTGATTCTAAATCACGGCATATATGAAACCACTCGTTCAAGTCCGACTTCAAGTGAGACTAATCAAAACGTTTCCACGATAGTTAATCCCGCTCACCGTTCGTGCAATTTTTCATCTGTCATGCGAATATGACGGAACACTAATGTAGCCGCTCTATATAGGACGATCTCGGGGGAAGAGAAATTTTAACAAGTGGGAAAGGTTAGTGACATTTTTTCGGTCGGTCGATTGGAGGCCGGGTATCGAAGAGAGATAAGGTGGGATGGGTCCAGACGGTGGATAAACAGTTGATATCAACCCCCTGTTGTCTAAGGGTGTGTGCCCTTACGTGATAACGCCGCCCAGACCTGTCCTACCTTAAACCTTGGGTCGGCTTTCCATTTCTGACCCTCTCTAGAAAAGATCACACTGACTGTGTGGGAAACCGTATAAACTCGGTTTTAATATATCGTGTTTATAATGGATAGCACCTAATTCAATTGTATTATATATTTGTATAAGGTTATTCACATTTAATAAAATATACCATTTAAGGTAATATTTTCTTTTATATTTTACTCGTTCGGCACCCTACACGATGCAAATTTTCTGCTGACTAATAGCTGGGATCTCTAATATAAAGCCTTGACTTCTTTTTTCTAATATTATTTATAGTACAAATTTCAAATCGCTGCCTTCATCAAGGACGTCTGTCAGGTTTTGTGGACTTTACGTCTCGTTCAAAGCAATATTAAAAAACTTCAAGATCCAGTTAAATCTGTTTACAGCCGCTAATGAGCTACAGGAATAGAATAGACGAATAGACGAAGTAGTTCCAAATTGGCGTCTCACATTAGACGGAATTAGATTCGGCTCTTGTTGAAGCCGTTCGATTAATAACGCCGGCTGAAGTACAGCGCTAATTAAGAGTACGCCGTCCCATCGCTGTCCGTTCTGCCGGGTTCTTTGAAGACTGTGAGGGTGGCCACTGTCGCGTGTCACAGAAAAAGTCAATTTAATTTGAGCAATGGAAACGATCGACAGACATCAAAATTACCCTTGCCTTTAAGATGAAACCAGATATCGAAATAATAAGTGTGAGGTTGAGTCGCATAAAATATAAAACAAATATATTCAAATAGATAAAGTAAATTTAAAGAATAGCGCACGGCGGGGTGCCGGATATTCGGAATATTATTGACAATTTCTTTGTGAGGAGTTTAGAATATTCTATACCAATGTATAGACTATTAAAGGTTGAAGCGTATACCTTACTAGCTACTTTAAGGTTTCTAGGTTACTAAAGATTTATCGGCCCAATTTTCCCATCTTTTTTTTCCCAAAAATTCAGCTAATGGGCCTGGCCTATCTTGCACAAGTTTAGAAGTGGCGGCCGGTCGATAATTTGCGTGGTGGGGTCCTATAGATGCGGGAGGACGTCGCATTTAAGAGGCCGAGTGGTGACCCGATTCGCTCGGAGAAGTGTGAATATTGGGTGAGTCACTTGAGAATGGAGATTGAGAGGGACAATCTCTCGACTGGCAGAGGAGGCGATAAGCGGCCGTGTATCTTAGCCGGGCCGATACCGGGTGATGCCACCTATCCTATCCAAGTGTCGATTGACATACGGGACATCCGATGCGCAATTGGCCAGCGGAAGAGCCCTTCTCAAGATACACTCCAGATAGCACGTCTTGCACATTAAACGGATGACTAAGACGTATGAGCGAAATTGTACTCTCGTCTCTTGTATAGTATTCCTTACAAAGAAACAGATTAAATGGAGAGACCGTACTTAAAACATTTGACAGTAAGGGGGAAAGGGGATGAGCGAAAGACTATACAGGGTGACGCCGTTATGTAAATAAGGATTTTATACAAAGTGCCTACAAAAGTGTGAGACCTAAAATGAGCTATAGCTCCAAACCCAAAAAGCGTATTGAGTGAGTCGTTGATTAAAAATTTGTTATTTTTGTTAATTAATAAATAAAGGAAGGGTACATTAATAGTGCGATAATGTTTTTATTTCTGATTCGTCGTAATTTATTTATAAAAGATATTAGTTTGCCGTACTCGGTTTACTATGATAGTGATGAACGTAAAACAATGTTTGTCGCATAGTTAGAAATATGATTCTTCTTTCTCGGCATATAGCAGTATATTTCATTCACGTATTCCGGATTACGCTGTTTGGATTTCTTAAAACTGTTCTTATATTTTGCAATTTGAATACCAACTGGCAATAGGTATAGAATCCAAGTATTGAAGCATTGCATTGCACTTGCATTGATATTTTAGGATATGTTGTAACAAAAACACTGGTATTAAATTTGAGGAACATCAGTTGTACTTATCTATGTTCTAAACTCGATATCAAATGTTCTTCAATGTTGATCGTATTCTCCGAACTGGAGGAAGAGCGTGTCACTATCCGAAAATATGAATGAATGCTGTGCTCAGCTGAATTGATAATAATTAAAAAAAGAGGAGAATTATGGGGATCGATTAATTGGCCGAGTGGGTGCAGATAAGAGCCGCACTGCGTTTCATTCCAACGGGTGAATGAGAATCGGCGGGTTGAATTTCTTTTCTATAAACTGGGCGCACCAATACACTTAACTTATTCTACTCCATGGAGATGTTCAAATTTCAATAATTAAGACCAACCATTTTCAGAAGTAACTTACAAGTACGAGTATGGGGTAGTATGTTTGCTTACAATCGACTTTATAGCATAGTAGCCCTCGGACCATTGACACAAACGTCCTGGAAGATTTAGATGCTGTTGCAGAGAATTTCTAGTGTAGGGATGGCAGGATGTAAAATCATAGAATTGAGAATATATTTTAAACCTTACCTAGACATTCTTAATAATGTATTCAAAGGATTGCCAAAGTGGTGTAGTTATTATTGCCATTAGAAGCCCTAAGGGCAAATCACTCAACTATCCTCCGTTAACTTTTCCGCGAATTCTTAAAATAAAATTAGTCTAATGGCTGGGCAGTGCTAGAATTTATCAGCATGGCGAGTGGGGGATTCGACTGAGTCCTGTGACAAATTAACCGCCCTGGATCTCATGCCCGAGGAATACTCCTTACGCAGTGGGGCAAAACTGGACGGCAGGGTTCTAATTAAGCGGTTTGAATTTCTCTGGAACAGGACAGGGAGATGGATGCACCGGAAACCGGCGGAGGTAGGGAGGGAGGAGGAATAAAGAATTAATAAGATTAAAAAAAAATGAAACGGAGAGCGGAGAGAAGAAAATGAAAAAAAACCCAGACGTTCCGTCTCGGTGGGGCTCTATCCCCCTCCACTGACAGCTATCTCTTTTCATTCGAGAGAAGATCCCCCAGTACGGTTTAATTTATGCGAGTGTCACGTGACCAGTGGCGAGGGCCAATGGGAAAACGGAGCGCGCTCTGATTGGCCGGATCAAAAAGTCGTTTCAGCTCGAGGTAAACTCCACTGGCGCTCGCAAGTTTTATCCGTCGCTTTGTCCTCCCCATTTTCAATTATACGTTATCCTTTTTTACAAAAACAACGAGATTAATACTCTTTTTGTACACTCGCAAACTATTTTTCCTCATGTCACATTTCCGAGCCTCTTACGCCTCTTTGCTCCGCCCTACAACCTCCTTACTGTTTACTCACGACTAGTATCTACATTATTGACAGAGCTTTTTTATAAATAAAGCGTATTATATTTTTATAAAATATTTAAATACCCTCCGTAAATTATGAAGAATCATAAAAAGAAAAAGATATTTGCTATTGGGTTGGAATATACCTTTTTCATGTACTTCGCATATTAATGACGGACCAGCGGGAAACTGGAACCACTCTAGCTTATGATTAGACTAGGCATGGGAAGAGAATTGAGAGGGAGATGTTATTCCAAAATTTCTGTATTAGTAGTATGAGGTTATTTTATTAGAGCCCTCTTAACAAATTCTATTAACTCCATTCGGAATCTGTACATTTAACCAACTTAAGCCATTCTATAGCCAAAGCAGGTTTAGATTCTATAAATCAAATTTTCAAACTGATAAAGAATTCCACCAGTCTGCGTTCACCCGTTTTCCGGATTTCCTGTGGGCTAAAATTCCGGTTGACAAAGGAAATGAAACTTAAAAATAACTTAATATATACATTATATATATTATTATATTATATATATAATAAATTTTTTAATAAAGATGACAAATGTTGAACCCGTTGTTGAAACGAATGGAACAGAATATTTTATTTTAATCTTAATTAGTAATTTTTTTAAAGGTATAATTAGGTTGATGTCTATTCAATATTTCAATTTAGGTTCGCAGTAGGGGCCTGAAAATATGAAATATATTACTTAATTTCATCACCCTTTTCATTCGACACCTCGCCATATGTCATATGTAGCTCTTTACAGATAACATGACACTCCTTGGTTATTTAAAACAATGTAGGTACCACATTACCACGCGTATGTTGCTGACCTACACTGGTACCAACATTAATAGACCTGCGTAAATACCATCCCACGGTAATACTGACACACGGCGAAAATACGCGGCTGTAGAATGTTAAAATATAAACTAGCCTATAAATAAAATATAAACGGCAAACATTAATTTGAAGCTAATCCGACTGCAATTGAGGAAATATAGTTCAGTAAAGCGAACATATCGTAGACGTGGAGTCACGCACGTGTTCGATTGAGAACACTGGGCTCTCATAAATATTCCTATATCACCAAAGAAAAGAATATGACTCATAAAGGGTACAAATATATTATTTGTACGCCCTTATTAAAAACTACACGTAATCAATAATTATTATTCAAATATTTTGATTCTTCGACAAATAGTGCCGGTCGTTTTCAGGTTTTATCGAGTTATTTATTTGCAACGGTTTACCGCAATATTTAAAATGAAATCCGTCTAGTTTAAAATAAATATTTATTTGGAAGTTCTCGCCGGTCAGGACTTTTACTGGATTCTTTTCGGCTGTTCACCATCTAGAGGAAGGCGGGTCGTAAGAACGATGGTACAGTAGACGTGCAGTGGCAGAGGAACATTACGAATAAAATTAGTTTTATATTTTCTTTCGTAGTTTAACTTGAACCTAGGCTTAACCTCTGTCGCCTAAACATGCAGGGTTAGAATTTTACAACTTCCAATGTCTCAACGGGGTATCTCAACGGTTCGAAGGGTACTCATTTACAGTAAGATATTTTCAACATCATATCCATGTTTTTATTTTATACAACGTCTTTAGTCAATTCGTATTGAAATTCGAATGTTATTACATTATTTATTGTACCGAAGGGTGTTCTTCATGGAGGCGTTCCGTATATGCAAGCGCCTCGGTGCCTAAGTGAAATCTTACTGACGGTAGTAGCGACGCACGCATCTCGACTGTTAGAAGGATGGTCCGGTGGGGGGAGGAGCGGAGTGAGTTCAGTCGGCGGCCAACAGCCACCACCTTCCCCACCATCATAACTGCTGCCGGCAGCCTCTCAGTGTGCGTCCGACTCTCGCGTCCATACGTACCTCTCGCGTACCGTTCACAGCCCTTAGTATTTTATCATTTTTCATCGCCCCGGCCCCTTCCCCATTATTTCTTTATCATTTTCGCTTGGGTGTGAGTGTTGGGCGATGCTGGAAGGTGGGGGAGACTCGGGTGTTGTGAGCGTGAGCGGTGGCGGAGTGCTGGGGGTGGGCACTGGGGGCGGCCCGTGGTCAGCATCACGGCCAGCGCCGCCGCCAGCGTCGCCGCCGCCGCTAAGGCCGCCATCGCCAGGCCCCCGCATCTAGACAACCCGCACATCAACGAGGCCGTCAGCAAGGTACTCCAGGGCTACGACTGGACCATCGTACCCGTCGTCACCAAGTAAGCCTCCCTGACAGTATTATACCTCCCGCTTTATTTAGTCTATGTAGAATCGCGCCCCGTTGCTCTTATTACAGCGGCGACGGGGAAACGTTGTCAAAGTCCTGGCCGATATTGTAGAGAAGTCATACACTTGTCCACTTCCAGTAACCGAAATCCGAGACATACCCTGTCCAAACAGGGGGGAGGAGACAGAAAACATACTCGGGTTATATTCCGGACCATCACTGATCCGCCTGTTCCTTTTTAGGTAAAGACATTTAACAAAGTATCCGTTAAATTAGCCTCCCCCGCCAGCTCTTCGCATCACATTTATGTTAGTTGGAAATGTATATAACACTGAGATCTGAATAGTGGAGGCATTTTTCATGTCCAATGAATAAGTCAAACCGCAATGAAAGCCCCGAATCCGGAGAATCTCTCCAGTGTTCTACCGAAGGATAGTAAAAGAAAAATGTTATTCGGTTGTCAAAGAAGATCCCTTCGCCAGAAGTATATTGGCGTTGCATGTTTCGTCTCTCCGATCCCAATGACGTAAACTGCCACTTTTTTCTCCCCGGAGGAAATTGCATCTAGATAGTATGACGCCGGCTTCTCGCCTCCAATTATAATTCGTCCGATATCGCAATCGCTTTGGATATTTTTTATTAAATGGCTCATTAGGGTGATAACTAACTCGGAAGAAGGAATCCTCGAATTTCCTTCATGTAAGTAGGAAATTGCGGTTAATTACAGTAGTGAATGGAGCCTAATCTGAATTGCATTGTACCGGGTACAACCTAGCCAACGGCCTTCAGGCTCGCCATCGAAGCCCGCAAACAAATATCTAGATGTAAATAATGTAGGTGTAGAATCGCACAGGTTTAAATAATTGTACGGGATTCCATATATCTTCCGCGTATGGAAGAGAATACTGGAGATTTAATCGAGCAGTGAAACTATTGCACTTGTTATTTAATTGAGCATGTTGTTGAATAAAGCAAATGGGTATTACTTGAAACGGGTATGATTTATTTCGATGCGCGCAGTATAAATGAATTATAGGAACGTCTGTAGACGCCATTCGTGACGGGTCGTTATGTTTTTATGGGCTATAAATAATTAAGTCCTTTGAATAGGAAACTAATGGTCGACACGGTTATCTTAATTAACGAGCAGTCCTACACTTCTATCAGATTATATTGTTGAAACTCTATTACATCTTTACATTAAGGAAATGATATACATATAGTATAAATTAAGCGCGATTGTTTGTTCGAAATGACTATCTGCAACCTTTCATCAATGGAATAGAATGAAAATAAAAGCGTTCTTATCAACTGTATTACACGCTGTAGTGGATGTATTTTTGGTGTAGTAGTATGTCCCGAAGTACGCAATAGGCGTGACATGATCCCGCCTTTCGATCCCGCCGATCAATGATTCTCTTGCACCTGTATGAATCACCTATATAAATTTTACCGGCCTATTCTCAGAACGATAGTATAATCATCAGATGGCTTATAGCGTTCCGAATGTTCGGGTCTGCCTCCCTGAAGGCGTTCTGGAATATATGTTGTTCGATCGAATTTTTAAATTCGTTTATAGAGGATATATTGACACCTTGCATTGTCTTGTGTTCTAAGCATGTACATTTCGTCGGGTTTAAGCTGGTCCACTATCCAGGCGGTTTTTTTTTGGTAAAGAACACGACCGGAGAAAAAACAAAACTAAGATAAGCATCGATATCCATTAATCTTCCATTTTCGTCCTTGGACACGCCTGTTTTCAAATCTCAGAACGGATAATTATTATAGTTGCGTAATTGAGCGATAAACCGACAGCGTTACTTTCTTACCAAACAGCCGGTATAGACAGTAAATTAATCTCGTTACAATATCTCAGGTCGGAATGAATGACAGGTACCATTCGGAGTTGGAATGAGCGCGGAATGATATCGGGGGGAGCCGCAGTATGCGGAAATGGGGCCCAAGGTTGGCGGGGGACGGGGGGCGGCCAAGCCTCTCCAGACCAAAGCGTTAATAGCTCCTCCTGTACAACTCTTACAAACGGATAAAACTACTTTTGTAAATACAAATACAGTAAGTTTCAACCCATAATTAAGATACATTCCATTTTATTATTCTAACCGAATGAAAGCACAAATAAATATAAAATATGAATTCTGAATACACTCTCAAGAGTGCAACTCTGGAAAGGAAGAGTTCTATCTCATAGCATATGCTAAAGTCTTGCAAAACCACAAATAATAAAAAAAATTATAGAATAATGAAGGATAGGGCGTGAAATGGCGAATATAAATATATTTCGAAATTGTGTTAACATACTGCCGATAGTATACAAATTAATCGTACAACAAAAGATTAGTTCGGACATTATTTTCAACCCGAGATAGAGAATAGAATCTCAATTGCCCGCCGTCCGCCAGTTCTGTGTCGCGTCGTCAGATCGTTCGATTTAATTCAACATCAAAATTTAAATGGGTTTCGAAAGGAAAATATACAAGTTGAAAAAAAAGACAAACTCCCGGGTACGGGTATTCTGGCGGTAAATGGTCCGTGTTAAAATATTGTGGTTACCAGGGTGATGGGGGGAGGGGGGGTGGGGTTATAACAAGTCGCCGCCACTACCAACCAAAATAGAATTCTTCAAGTCTATATTTGGATTAGAATGAATGATTCATGACCGGGACAGGTGCTTTTTACGCTAGCTTCGGTCCCAAACGATATTAAAACCGCGTCTTCGGATCCAATAATTTTACATTGTACAAATGATTCACAGTCTCCAATTTCTTTCCGCCGTTAGCTACTTTCGGTCCGACGGAATTTAAAATGCGAATTCCTTCGATTGGTGAAATTCTTTGGCTGCGGTTTAATTTCTTTGAATTAATTAAAATCCATTGATTTATGTTTTCACGAACAAATATTTCTATTTAGCACTTTCGATGGCGGAAGTTACGGATTATTGGAACGATTGAATTCGACCGATATCTATTTGGGTTTCTTATAGCGATACATTTCCACATCGATAGAATCCAAATACCTTGAAAGGGTTTAGCATGCTTCGCTTGTTCGAGGGAGCACGAACGGACCTGAAGGGTATAAACCGGGCCAACATCCCGACTTCGACCGAAGATTATTATTTTGGAAAACGAACAAGGTTTTTTTTATGATTTAGGCACTCGGAGTTTATTTATAGGCCGCGAGATCCGGTAAACAGAACGGGCTCCGATGTCCTACTCGGACCCACCCCTCTCCCATACTCCTACGGGCTTCGTAAACACTTCGCTCGAATATTTTTCAAAACACTCGAGTTACGACAGGAAATTGAGATCTAACGGTATCACCTAGGTCGGCGGGAAGAGCACTACAAACAAACAGTGGTAGCGCTGGCACTCGTACCCGGGGGATCTGTTGATATTGGTCATCGGTTTTAAGGAGAAAAACCGGGCCCTAAAATTTTAGGTCTGGGAGGTCTTAAGATCAGAATCATTACAAACTTTAATCATCTAACACTTAAATATAAATTAATAAAGTTCGTCAAATATATAGCTAGCTTCAAAGAACCCTTGATTTATATATATATATATATATATATATATATATATATATATATATATTTATATATTCGGCTACTATTGTAATATTATCTATTACAAGGCTACGTGACACATATTCCCAGGGTGATAACACCGGCTCCTTGTTATTTTACAGATAGCCAGAATGCGTCCCCTATCGCTCGATAACCGCAGAATCGTTACGACGGCCGCTAAAACAATCGTTACCTTACAATTGCCCAATTCAACGCGCTGTCGATTTATAATGACCGGTCGACCATTCTTCCCTCCGTCCGAGATAAAGGTCCTTTCTGCCCGTATCGCCAAAGCTGGAATGCGGTCTAGCCCAAGATAACTCGACTTGGGGGTGAGAATATCGACAGGGAATTGTAAGGCGCGCTATCTTGGGCAAAATGAAAGCCCAATTTCGGCCAGCAGGAGTATCTCGCCTAGAGATTAAAAACATAAGAGTAATTAACACGAAATGAGTAGTGAGTTCCACTGATCAGTTGAAAGTTTTAATTAGGATTACAAGTTGGTCCGCCGTCGGAGAATTGAAGGAAAATTCCGATGTCGCCGGCGATAGAGGTCCTCAGTGGCTAGATTTTTTACTCTTCCCATATGGTGTGTCATAGGCGATCTCTTGTTAATCTTCTCGGAAAATCTAGACCATACATTCAAACTCTCAATAATTTTTAAATGCCGACATTTTGAGTGCGGCTTCCGCATTCTGAACGAGACAGTTCTGGGAGGCGTATCAATGAGTAGTTTATTTATTATATATGTTTATATATACAATGCATATATATACAATTGACAAATCACGATTTACGCTTATAGTAGGATGTACTAATAACGTAGTAAGTGTAACTGTAATTAGTAGATGTGTAATGCCGGGTTGAAATGGACTCGGGGATTCTCAGAAGTGATAAGATCTCACTTCTCAGAATTTATTCCGCTCTGTTCATCCATCCGCTCTGGACCCCCTTACATTTATGTTTAATACGATTTCCTAATTTATCAGCAGTCATTTCCATTTTTTTACTGTACCAATGACGACTCACAGGAATTATTTATTCCCATTGATCTCCCGACAAGTGGACTTAGGTTTCCCACTGGAAGGTTACCCTCATCGCCAGTATCCCTAAAGAAGAATCGCGAGTTCAAACGACTAGAATGTGCCCCACGATGAAGGGGATATACATTAGTCCGGACTTTAATTTTAAAGCACCGGTCACCAGGCAGTTTGATAGAAAAACGTTCACTGATGCCAACCAGACGGGAGAATGGACTAAAAAAAAGTATGGACTGTTTTCCGTATTTTAAAATTTATTGCAGCATTCAAATTAACCGACTGGTATTCAAATACCGGCGACGGCGAGAAGCCAAAACCGGCCTAGACAAAATAGACGAGCGGAGCCAGAGAATCACAAGTATTCCAAACCCAAACAGGGTTCCAACCAAATTTCTTAACTGTCTAATTTATGTTTTTCTTTCATCTTTGTTCTTCTGATTTAAATAAATATACACGTTCAAATTTCTCTGACAAGAAATACGAATGATTAGGAAACTACAGCATTTTTAAAATTTTAATTTTATGCACGAACAGAAGTCAGGTCTTTTAATTGGCAAAATCGTTGATATTTGAAATTGTTGATGTTGCCATTCAGTCTTTTGAAAATGAATGAAACTCCAAACTATATTGTTGTTTGTAGGCCAAATGTTTTATTTACAATGCCCGGTTCGTGTATACACGAACACTGTCTGTTTGTTTACAGACAGTGTGAGATTCGATACTAAGCCGAATGGTGAAATGAATGTTGCCCTCATAAGAGACGCCCATTCAGCCGGAATAAATTATGAACGAGGCTACCAGTTAATTCGGTAATCTTAAGTCGACATAATGTTTATTTTGTTTAATCATTTATCACAACTAAGTTATATTCGACTTCAACATGTCGGTGAAAACCAGGGCGAGCACCGCCGAACTATACGCATTCATTGTTCTTCTACACAAACCTAATCAACCTGAAACCCACTTCCATTCGAACGGACGCAAATCATTATTATTGGTCCTTTTTTGACATTGTCCATTATTTTAATTAGCATTATTTATCACCGTAGAACTATAATTATAAACTTATCGAAGCTGTATGTTATTCATTCCAAGGAGTATAGACAATTTTACAATATTCTAAAATAAAATCTATAAGGAACATTCACATTGTTCAAAGTTTTTAGGGCTAGATTCAATCCGCGCCACGTAGAATATCCTTTTTTGACAAATGAACATTATTGACCCTGTCCAAGTGACGAGTGGGGCTTCTATATTTGATAGGGAGGAATCCCGGCCCTCCCCTATAATCATCCGTCCAGAACACGACACCCTGTCCCATCGCATAGGTTATGCACATGCGTTACATGCACTTTTACGTTATGATAAAAATCTTCCAGTCGACGCGATTTATTATTATCCTTCAGAGGCCATAAAATAAAAACAATCCGGCCGAAGCAATATCCGCTTCAGGAAACGTACAGTAGGACCTTGTTAATCTGAAAATTTAAAACGCCGAACAAGGTGAATGATAAACAGGGAAAAATGGAAAGTTGACAAAAAAAAGCTTTATTTATATATTTCGCAATCTTTTTTAAAAACAACGGTCCAACGGCAGTTATTCAACGGTCCAAGAGTAACCCAACTTGTCAAGTTTTTAATCTGTCGGGGGGTCCTATTATAGGCCAGTACCAATCAAAAACCGAATGAGGCGCCATGGCCTCGTGGAAAGTCGGCCTTCCCGCTACCGGAAGTTGTAGCGGAGTTGGTGTACTGGAAGGGTTCCTAATTGGCTTGGAAATATTTGTTGGGCGACCGTTTTTGTGTGTTTGCCGAAGTCGGGAGAGCGGCGGACCACTCTAATTGAGTTTCGCACCTGCCCCAAGGACCACCGGGCCCTGGTCCCGGAGGAGTACGTGCCCGGCATGCCTGAGACTACCCACCACTTAGCGTAATACCTCCCCCTCCGCTAATAACCTTATCAAACACAGGTTCGCCAAAACCCCCCAGGCTATCACGCCGGGTTTTAAACGTTCGCATATTAAATAGGTGCCCGCTACCATCTTCTCCAGATTCATTAGACAAATTAAAATGAGTGTTAGCTACCATCTTTTAATTGAATCGAATTTCAAATATGAAACACTACCAAATATGTACAGTATATTTTTTACGTAGGGTTGAAAGTAATATTGAGACTACTGCTAACATAATACATAAAAATTAGATCGAATTATGGGAAAAATTACAACGCTGTGAAAAAGCACTAGGACTATGGGAATATACATTCCCATAATAGTAATATATTTATACACTTAAATAATAGTTAAGTAGATTTATGGAAATGTAAAAATTGGTTGACGCATTGTTGGCCTTTATATAATTGTTAAGACGTATGATCTTGCTGGCAAGCTGGAACCAAAATACTATGTCCAATAAGTGATAATATTTGAAATATGTGGTAGTGTAATAAATCATAATAATATTTTAATGCATTTTAACAACATATTTACGTAACGAAATTAAATTTGGCACATTTCACTAGTATTATTACGCGATCTAATAAATCCTCGTGACGAACGGGTCGAATGTTTCAAAACTACCATTACGGTACAATAATTCGTAGAAACTGTCAGTTTTCAAATTTACTCCATTAATTTTCAACCGTTTCGATATTTCAGACGGATAACCCAGTTATCTTGACCGATAACCCCTCCCGGTAAGATAGGTTCGGTGGAGTTACGCCTAAGTAATTGGTGGTGAACTCAACTCAGCCTTCAATACATCCTGACACCAATTTTTTTTCTCCAGCATCGTCAATATAAAATTAGCGAATCGCGCATTCGATTAACAAATGACCGACTAAATGAATCAATATATATGTATATATATAATATAAATCTTACAAATGTTTAGTTAGATATTAAACCGTTGTGTTAAAACGACGTGCGATATTAATTTTTAGAGGAAAAATAAGATAATAAAATGTCTGATGGTCAGTGTATATTTTAAACGTAGTTAACTAATCATGTTTTATTATGTCCGTTTCTTGAGCATGGGTAAAGTTCAATTGAAAAAATTCAATTGATGAAAAACTGTAGCAAATGTTCAAAATGCGATTGTGCGATTGGTACTCCCTTCTTTGGTAAACGCGGCTTCCGGCAGTTAATCAATTCAAGAAAATAATTTTTGTATGAAAGCATGTTCCGTTTCCTTTCAATCATTTTCTTTAGAAAAAAAGCGTTTCCGAAGTATTTGAGCTGAATGTGTGTAAGAGCTATCCTTCTTAAGACAAGCGTGTCGTAGGCATTTAGGGATTCACTTTGAATCAGATTCAATTATTTAAAGGAGTGACCTTTCCTAAATGCGGCGACCCGTTGAGAAATTGTCGAAGGAATACGAAATTAGCATATTTCAAACTCATTACTGAAACCATCCACTCGACATTTTGGCTTGGAGGACTTCAACCGTAAAATAAACGAAAACAGCAAACAGTAAACCAAAAACTGAGTTTTGGAACCCCCCAATGGGGTCGAGGGCCCAATGGTTAAACAACCGTCTGAAAGTAGCTACACCCAACCAATTAGCGATGTGGAGCTAATTCCGGCCCGTTGATTGGCGAAGAATTTCGTCAGCGCGTACTTTGATAGGCAGAACGAGTGAAATTTCGACTCCTCGGGTGAAAACGAGTTGAGTTGACTCTTCGAATTTGGATCTTTCCAAAAAATCGAAATCACCGGCGCCAAAAATGCCGTTTCCCTTGAACAAATATTTCTTCGCCCTTTTAATTTTTGACGGTCCGGCACTCGACCCGGTTTTGGTGGATCGCGTGGTACCTCATGCATGAATAGGTCCCGTTCAAGCCAAAATTGTTTGTAAGGCTGCTAAGTTCAGCAATGTTCAGCTGACGAAAGATTTCCAGGACAAAAATTTGCCCGGGGGCCTGCGAGAATCTGGAGCGGCAACTGTAATATTGTGCACGGTCTAGCAGGTTTGGCCATGCACTAGACCGGTTTCGGCTTCGCCGGCAGCATTCCTTCTCCATTTCGTCTTTACTATGCTAACACGTCCTAGCGTCCTATAACGGCATGAGTCAGCTCCCGACCCCCATCCAGTCCGCGACCGTTTCTTTGGGAGACTAAAAACTGTAGCTGTGGATTCAGGCTTCAAAATTTTAGAGTTCAACTGAATCTTTTCCTATCGTTAATCTGCTATATTAGTCAGTGTTGATCTACGGCAAATTACGGTGATGGCGTTATTTCATGTTTCAACCTTACTTCGCTAGACCCCTTTCTTAAGTGACCAACAATATTTCGGACATCATAATTATCCTACTAAAGATAGCGAGCCGGCCTAGCATGGTACCAAACAAGTGAAAAGAGACAATCATACGAACCAACATCAAAAATACTTAAGGAGTCCCATTGCAGCAGAGTCGTTCTTCAAAATGAAGTGGCCGCTCTCAACTATGTTTTTACAAGACGGAAAATGTAACCAATTTTCGACACAATGTTTCAAAGGGGGAGATTTCCCGTTGATGGACGATTAGATCCATTTAACGGTGCCGTTTGGGGGAGAATTTATTGGAACTTTGGTCGGGCCACTTGAGGCCCTCGAGGCGTCGCCACAAGTGTGGGAGCCCAAAGAGAAAAACTACCCCCGTTGAGAGCCGCGTTATTAATGAGGGTGTCGCCTCCCATTACTGGCACAGACCTTGTACAAACAAATATCGCTCATTTACTAACGTTCTTAGCAATTTTATATCCAAAAATGACCCGGCGTCCCCATACTCCCAGGTCACTAAGGATCCAATCTCAGGAAATCAGCTCGGTGTTTCCTACTTCCGTTTTAATCAGTACCTTATACGTCCACAGTCTCCTTAAACACCAAAGTGATTAAATCATAAAGAAAAAGACAATATATAATAATCGCTTGGAATTCCTATCCCGCTAAAATCGGTTGTCTGTTTTCCAGGACGTCTTCGGACAAGAAGAAAATGCACGTGAAGAGGCCGATGAACGCGTTTATGGTGTGGGCCCAGGCGGCGAGGAGGAAGCTGGCCGACCAGTACCCCCAACTGCATAACGCTGAGCTCAGCAAAACCCTAGGCAAGCTATGGAGGTGAGACTTCTTAACTATTTTCCATCGCTCAGCTCGTTTCTCCATCTAGGAACCACCGCCTATACACTGGAGCACAGTTATCATGCCGCTTTATGTAAACGTTCCGTCGGTTTCGGCCATTAACTTCTTCTTTGGAAGAGGTTTCGGACCGCCGATGTCAGGATGTTTCTAGTCTGATATTTGAACGATAGGAGACAGTATATCCCATGGACGATACTAAGAAATAATTTATTAACTTAACATCCGTAATTATTTTTTTGTCGTGCTACTTTTTCCTAATTAATTGTTATAGATTTTGTATGCTGCAAATTGCTGTTTATGCAAATGATTGCAAATTATGCAAAATATTAATAGTATAGTATATTTTCCTTTGTAAATCAATATACTCAATTAGAAACTGGGTATAAGGATTTATTTCTTTTATTGATCTCATAATTCCCGGACATTATCCAAATTTTTCATGCTCGACATCCAGTTTCTTACATTCTTTTGGGTGTATAATTTATTACTATTGCCCCGGAATGTTGTTTTGAACCTCGCAGAGCCCCATCTAACCCTTTAAAATATTTCTCACTTTTTTTTTATTTCTTCCCAAAATAACATGTTTATTTCCTTGAAAACAGAATATTAGGACGTCGTTAATGACTGTCACGCTTTCGTGTTACCTCTCTGACTTGATTTTTCACACGTGTACTTGTTATGGATATTAAATTGGTTCTTTACACAAAGGTGAGGTCGGGCCACTGAGGCCGAGGCCTGCGCGAGACAAAATGATTAATTTCGCTGAACCTGTTTAACAGGGAAAGGGCGTTTTCTGGCAACATTCAGCCTGCCAGAAATCCTGATTAATTCAATATTCCCTGTCTTCGCGTCCGCATTGTACCGAGCTAACTAGAATAGACACCGGTATTAATCTAGGCCTTCGGTTTCACGGTCCAGTTGCATACCAGATCCTCGTTTGTATCCGTCGATTTTCAACAGAATTACAGACTTGCCACTTCCGCAGAAGCCCCGACCGATTAATCCTCGAGAGCGCAAAGAGAAATGTTAAGAGCACGAATTTTATGACTATGAGATGATGACTAAATCGTTCAGACATCTCGTCGTTCGCAGAGAGGAAAGGGAACTCGCCGGGTGAATCATATTCATTCATACGATATACAGTTATCATATCGCTGCTGCGTTATTTTTGAATATCGTTGCCTTTATAATGCTTCCAAAGGCGAAAAAGGAAATACGTTTATAACTAAAAAGGAAAATCTGTTGAAATTCTAATTGAAAGAAAATTCGGTCGGACACCGGGTTTCCCACCTGAGATCCCGCCTGAGCGCCTCCCGCTTTATACCGGTTAACAAACGCTTTAATTTACTTTGAATATACATATTAAATCGTAGACAATATACAAATTTTGTTTGAACATGCACGCCGGCCCGCAGTGGTCCCTTGTAAAATTGCATAAAACACCGAATTTAATGATTCTTAAAATACGTTAGGTTTAAAAATTATTTATATAAATTATTCATTTTTGGTACAGCTCAAAGTACAACATTGAAGCCGGTTTCACCGTACCTTGCGAAACACAAGATCACTTTTCAAATGCCCACCGAAACTAGGCTGTCTATTCTCGCTTTTCGGAATAAAAAGTATGTCCGCCTCGGGTTTCTATAATGAAAGCTGTCGATCTGTATCCCCGTTTCGAGCGTTAAATCGAAAACGGCCCGGCGATAATGGGCCGGCCGTTATCGTATTTCGGTCCGTTTGATTAATTTTTATTTCTTTCACTGTCTCTCTCACTCGCTCTCTCTTCCTCACCCTCTCTCTCTTTCCGCTTAACCTTTTATCCGGCAGACTCTGAACCGTCGGGCTTCCTTTCCGTCGGCCAGGAGTCAAAGGGGCCACGGATCCCTTCTAGCTCCCGGAATCCAATGCGGCCGCTAGAAAAAAATAGAAATAAAAGAAATTGGCGGGGATCCCGTCAGCGCTCATGGATTTGGACGCGTGACTCACCGACATCCGCTGCCGGCTTATGTAACTGCCTCTCCCTAATAATAATAAGATGCTCCCTCCCCTGATAAGGCGGCGCCCCCTGATGTGTCGTTGCCTCTCATCTGAAACTCTCTATTTATTAATTGTCACCGATTAAATTTCAATCGGTCCCAGCCGTTTATATCTGATACTGGTTTGACTCAACAATATTACTACCACATCGGCGTCGGGTAATGCCGGTTAATTTCTTACCGATATTGACTCGAGCTCATGTGAAGCCTTTCCAGGAATAATAGATTTGAGGAATAAATTCAACTTGTTTTAAAAATTCATCTTCCCACCCCATTCGCCTAATAAGCGAGTGAAGATAATCAATTATTCCTTTCGGTAAAATATCTACAACTATTTTCGAAATACATTTTATAGTTAGTGTAATATACAAAAACAAAATCGAAAATCCCGTCTCGAAGCTCTGGATTTGATGGTTTTGGCCCGTGGGGAACCCGAGATTATAAAACATTTTAATAAGGTCGTCCGAAATTCGTTGGGAGTTTTTGATGCAATCAAAAGAAAATTAAGAAGTACCGAAAGCATGGGCCGTTTAACGGGCCGAGTGAGTGGCGGGGGCTCGCTTCCAAAATTTTAATCGTTCGTACGTTTATTTATGTTTTATACCCTGGTGAGGCGCGGTGCGTGTGCGTGCCCTCGTGCGTGTGCGTGTGGGTGCGGGCGGGGCCACTCTCCGCTGGTCCCGGCCAGTGTGGACCACGGGACTTATTTATACTCGTATACAAAACGCGCCCTAGGATCATTCCTCTGGCATGTCCGATATACCGGCACCGTATCGGCCCTTTCTACCGGCCCAATTATAAAAATAATGGCACCTCGTATTCAATATTTTATTGAAATAAAAAAATTCCTTACGCTGTATAATCCCGCAATCGATTCCTACGCTTAATAATAATATATTGTCGCACAACTAGAAAATAGATGATATTCTCCCTCATAGTTTCCTCAGTAAATACTTAATTCTACTCAGTAAATTATTAATTCTTTTATAATCTGTAAAAATATGTTTATATCTCAATATTGAGTTAATTGGTATCGATGGAATAATTGAAAATAAAATATTTAATCGCAAAATATACGAATTGAGATCTTAATATATTAATAATTACTAGAAAATTACAACCAGCCTGGAGGTTTGCCGGGCACAATGTACGTTGTAAAGGTATGTAGGTCAGCCTGTATCTAGATCACTGGCATGGCCAGCTAAAATAAAACAAATCATAAATGAAAGACAAAGAACGAATATAATGTTAATCATACTATGTAATTTTACTACGATGGATTATAATATCGCACGAGTTGCCGTGTAAATAACGCAGGGAAAAACGAGAGCGTTATAAACAATGAAAGGTGAGTAAATTAAAGAATGTTTCGAAGAACATAATTGTCCTTAGAACTTGGTGAAAGGCTGCAGCTCGTAATTAATTCCTGTAATTTGGACCTGGCTGATATTTTCTAACAATACAAAACCGGTCAAAGGGGGACACGGCTCAACTGCGAGATCCAAAAGCTGGAAATCAATTCCTACGGCTTTTTACGAAATTGATCTGTGCGCTTGATAAATTGAGAAAATGACCAGTCAAATTTATTTTAGGAGGAATGTTATTATAGAGGTGGCCAAATCATTTTTATCTTTATTATTATACTCTGATTAATAATGTTGACAACACCTGGGTTACAAAAATAAATCGGGTTCACTCTGCAACCCGGAGCTCTCCGCCCCTCCATTATTAATGCTTATGTCTAATTTCACGGCCTATAAGACAGCCCACACCGTAAAATATCATCGCGTATTAATTTCGTACGGATTTAATTCGCGATATCATCAGTTTGTATCGCAGTGCGTTCTAATAAAGTTATTTTGTTAATCTGGGATGACAATAGATCCAGTCGCCGAGGAACAGCAGACCCAGGTCTTCTGTTCAACTTGTAATTTTATCTCTTCCGGAACGTTTTGTATGAAGAAGAAATAAAGCACAATTACTCTTGTGAACTTCTGTATCCGCTCGCTGATTTGGCGTGGTGCTAGTGTGGTTTCGGCCCCTCCCCATCTTTGGTAGCCCTCCGTCAGTAGGCAGAACTCCCCACCGTCATTCATCATGCTCAAGTTTATAACTAATATGCCGGAACAATGCTTAAAACCAAATCAGCAAGAATTGTTTTCTACTTGTATGGATAGGCGACAATGTATACTACAATACGGGCGCTAACTTTTCCTTTGAACAGTCGATGACGAAGTGCCGAAGCGTGATCTATTACAAGGCTCTTAACGGGCCACTTTCGAATCTAGTCGAACTTTCGTTGACGAAGATGATGACGACGATTATGGAGTTGGAGGTGGTGGTGGTGGCGGTGATGATGATGATGACGGCAAGTCCCGTCCGCTGTTAAGGAGGGCCACTTCACGGGTGGTCCGCCTTCAGGAAAGTATGTAGTCACCTTTGCCCATTATGCAGCGCCGTTTAATTAATAAGGGGCCCTGGGGGCCTTCTTCGCGGGAGGCTGCAGCCCGGGCCCATTCAAACCCCTGCGCGCATGGGGCTCCTAGCCGTTCCGTCCTAGGCTGAATTCCACACCCCCTAAAGGGTTAACTTGGAAAAGCAATAACATTTCCCGAGCCAAAACATTCACTTGTATACTGAATCATTACGGCCCCTTGTTCTGTACGTTACAACGAAGAATTCCCCATTAAAAAAATAATAAAATGGTAAAAAATCAGATAAAACGAATAATGAAAGTCTCAGAAATTTATTTTACACATCTAATCAATCTATCTATACGATATTTTGTGTAAATAAATTACAAAGCGTTCTCATTTATATGTTAATTCCATTTGTCTTACTAAATAGGTCGCTGCCGCCCCTTTAGAGCGTTATCGTTGGGGAATGGGGCGGTACTTGGTAGTCGAGCAAATCATCTCAGGATTATCTATCGTATATCGCTTTTTTCATTATAGTGCTTGAAAAGGGGAAAAGTGGTAATGTACCAGTGATGTGTGCACACGTGCGACGATATCGGTTTAGTCGACCAGCTGTGTTCTCACTTTAAGCCGGGAGAGATGCCCAAGTGGATTTTATCGGTGTGGGCTTTGGGCGGGGCCTGACTGAATGCTCACGCTCCTTCCTCTTTAAGTTTAAGGAAACACACACAAAGGCCACGAGCCACCCATTCAAACACCTCTGCCGCTTATCTCGGACGCGAATCCCGGTTTTATTTATCTAGAGATACGGGTCCGCTTCTTCCCGCCTCCTCCACTGCCACCGTTGCTCCTCCTGTTTTACCTTCTTTTGACTTCCTGCCTGCCCCTAACCGCCTCACCCCTCAGTGGGGGCTACAACACCCCCGTCTGATTTCGATTATTTAACGGATGATTAGCCTCGCTAGATAGGTTTATTGCATTGATTGCGACGCGGATACAGGGAGAGATGGGACGTTCGCGAAATATTTTTTGCGCTCCCTTTCACCGGTGGGACGTCTTCTTTGAAATGATAACTCCTGTAGATCATGCGGAGTGGAAGGGAAATACAAATAAATGGAAGAAGAATGGGCATAAGAAAAAGAGAGACGAAGCATCAGAGGAATATCACTGATTCACTGGTTTGGATCGAGAAAAGTTTGGTTATGAGCTCGTTAACAGATGTACTACCATTACACTCCTGCGTGACAGCAGCAATCAGAAAACAGCTGCACTACTGACTGTGTGTGTCAGAAATTATTATCAAATTAAATTTAACGCAAAACTAAGAATATGGCCTTATCGTAGCGTTAATGCGCCTCGCAAATCCGATTGAAAAATAAAAAACTATACCTCTTATATTTGTATATGTTCTACTCGTAGATTAATATGTAACTACTTCTTTCGGGAGTTTTTAATCCATCTTCCTCGTTATTCTAGCACGGGGTTCTATCGATCATTTTATATAGCAATCAGTACCGACCGACAGCCATGTCTTATTTCGATTTCCGTTGGGCGTTGACGAAACGCTGGATGAATTATTTGCATTGGGGCCGGGTAGTAAGCGTACCTACGCTGCCCCCCACCTCCACCCACCATCCAGAATCGGATGGCCTCATCGTCGCCACCTGTGTTTACATCCTTCTCCGATATTCCGTTACATCCTCTGAAACGCTTAGATTACGGCAGTAGCAGGGCACGCGTTACACGTTACACCTACCGACAGATATATGTTGAAGTTGAATTTAAAAAAATCATCGATTTTCTAATTCTATCGGATTAATCCAGCTCCCGAACATGCGTTCCAGTACTTTCCAATGACATCTAACAGCCGCCAATTAAATTCGATAAACACGATATAAAGGGTCAAATCATATTTGTGTTGAAAAATTAAATAAATGCATTCTAGAGAATGGACGGTACATCTATTCTTTGGGTGTTTGGACCGGAGAGGAATTCCGATTGAGACCGAGTGGGACGTGATTATTTTTCTTGAGAGATAACACCCATTGAGGAACGGGAAAGAAACGAAAATAAACAATGGAACGGTAGTCCATAATCAGAACGTCTGGCTTGTGTCGTGTTTTGACTACCGTCCCAAAGGCCGCGACGCCGCACCGATATTCCCACGAATCTGACCGACTGATTAGTAATCTAGTAGTAATTAATTAAACGAATCTATCGGGCAATGTAAATTTACAAGAATCGACCGGCCTCGAGAGTGGAACATTCTCAAATGCCGACCAGATAAGAGAATCAAATAATAAAAATAAAATATAAGAATCGACCGCGAGACAGACGGGACAGTACAGCTGGCTGAATCGGTACCGATACGTAGGCATTTCACTAATTTAATGACGCCAAGATTCATAATAAACCCACGCCCTTGCGGACCCGCAACATTGCGGACAGTTTAGATTAACGAAAGAGATTCCCAACCATCACAAAAATTTAATAAGGAGTCGTATGTGTCGTGTAAAACATTTGAATGTGAATTACAAGTGACAGACAACCGACTCATTGTCGCAGTGGCTGGCGTTAACTCGTCGACTCCGGGAAGACGAGAATGAGGGCTGGGAAAAAAGTAGGTGTGTGGGCGATAGAGGGGAGGACGAGGCGCTATGTTGATGAAAGGGAGGCCGCAAGTGCTGACCGAGGCAGAGGGCCCCGGGGCCAATATCTCCCGCCCGATAAGGTAGAACTGAGCCACCCCCCGCCGCCGCCTCTCTAGTCAACCCCGCCCCTCACCGTTTCCCGTCGGCATTTCATCCAAAGCTTTCACCCAACTTTCCTGTCAGCACAATCCCCACCACCGCTGAGGGGAATAAAAATAAATCCTCCCGCGTGCAATTCCACCGACAAGCACTTCCCATCATCACCGGCCACTTACCACGCTTGTATTCCTTGAACTGCGGTGTCGAACATCGAACCGTGTACCCACTACAATTTGCAATTGGACTAAAATTCCCGGACTATCGAACTCCGATTCCAACCAGTTATTCTAACCACGAAATTATGCAAATTTTAATTATCTTCATTCCGTTAAATGTGTACAGTAGAGGCACGGCGTGACGAGTATACTGGTTATGCCGGAATTCAATGTTTCGATTCGAGCAGCACACGATTATACAATACGTTAAGTATCAAATAAAATACTACTCTCCTATTCGGATATATTGTGTATACCATAATGAACTGAAATTAATTGAAATGAATGCGGTAGACCGTTGTGTGCTGACACTGGTCTGTCTCCGAAAATTCGACGTCTCGAGGTAGGGCGGAGTGTTTGGCAGAGAGCGCCGCCAGGTGGGAGGTCGACGGCGCGAAGACAGGAACAAGAAACTCTTCTCCCACCCGGCTAAACGCTCGCATGAAGATCTGTGTCACCATTCATTTCGGTCCTGGCAATAATCAATTTGTACCGCTTGTTTAACACCCCGAGAGAGAGAGAGAGAGAGAGAGAGAGAGAGAGAGAGAGAGAGAGAGCGAGAGTGAGGGGGGGCGTGGAGGGGATGTTTTGAAGGTGTTGCCTTGTTGTTGCCGGGGTCGGCAGGGCTCCACTGGCACCCAACACTGGCTATAAAAACTTTTTGAGAGGGATCTCGTAGATCTTGTAAGGTATCCTCAGAGATCGGCCAGATTTTCATTGTGTCAACTTTGCAGTTACCTAAATAGCTGCAGATCCATTTTTTCTATTGCGGAGTAAAGAGACGGTTTATTGGTTGGACGATTTTACAAATGAAAAATTTTAATGCTTGCATGGCGGGCACCCATTGAAATCTTATCCCACACCTACAAGAAACAGATCTGTCCGTATCGCCTCCAAATCAGTTACGCGAATTATATTAATATTATCGCGTTAAAACGGTAAACCGGACTTCCGTAGGCTCAAGTTAGACGAATATACTTTGACCAAGTTGATTTGAGCGAGAGCTATGGTTTTACCGTTGATGCGTCCTAATATTAATGTGACTGATAAGGCCAAAGGAGGCGATACGGATAGACGTAACTGAGTTTCCGTAGACAGTTAAAAATAAACAGATAAAAACGTGTAAAGTTATATAATAACATAGTACTAAAACCTAAATACTACCGCAGTAATAATTTAGTTACTTTACTGACAGAATGATGTGCTGACGGATAAGAAAGGGTTTTTTTTTAAATTGTTAGTATTGATTTCTTTTCAATACTTATTTTTAAATTAACCCTACTGGTTTCTATTTCGAGTCTTTAATTTACAGTAAAATTAAACGCGTATATAATTTTCAAAAAATGGAGTGGAACAAAAACACGCACGAGCAATTAAGTACTCGTGAGAGCATTTTTTACCGGTAATCAGCGCGAAAGGGGATGCTTTTAAAATTTTTTGTTAATAATCTGGGATTATTTTCCCCGTTGACGAGGACAGATAGCACACGTTTCTACCTGGGGACTTCCAAAGTTTTATTTATATTCGAAAGTTATTCGGCCAAGAATTCTGTCCCCGGACTTATTTCCTACTAAATTGGCAACCGGGTTTGGATTTTAGCCATATTCAATATGTCACTTTTCAAGACGTCCTCCCCTCCCCCTCTGCCGACCGTTGAGTCTGCCATTGAACCATCGTCGGGTCTTCACGCTAAGCCCAGCGGGTATAAATATTCGCCGACCTAAACCCACACAACTTCCCGACTGCCGAAACTTAAAAGTTCTGAGTATAAAATCCGTGCATTTATTTAAACTGTCGCTTGGATCGTTTGTATTTTGTTTACCAGATCGTGTCAGGTCTGATGTTGAACGCTAATTAGTAAACAAGTTAGTTAATAGCTTGTACTCTCCGCTGAAAAATTAATCGAAATTGTTATAAAGTGTTTTTAGTTTTCAGTTGTGCGTAATAGTTTACCATTTTATTTATAAACAGTGATCAGTTTTTTTTTACTGTGAACGATATTAAACAGTGTTGAATGTCATTACAGAACACCGTTCCCACGATTTCATTAATTAAAAATGATTTCAAAAAGTCCCTACCTAATATTACCGATTTAGTTCATCGGTAATTTATTGTTAAATTCCCATTGACACATCAACGGAGTATTTCCCTGCCGAGCAAATAAAATTATTTTTTATTCATAAATTAATATAACGTAAATACATATATATTACTTCTTATATGAAGGTTTAGCGCATTAAGAAGTACTATGTATTGTCTGGATGAGATCCGTAGTGAATTGTAAACCATTTATTCTTATTGAAGGAAAATATGTAATGTCTCTTAGGTGGCAGACATATCTTCCACGCTTGTTATTAAGCTAATGCTACTGGCGGCGGCGAGAAGCCTATAATGGCTGAGGTAGGACATAATAGGCGAGTGGAGACGGCAGCTTGTAGAACATTTTTTTCTGAAGCGCCGGATTTTTTATATTTAAAAAAATTTAAACTTTCACGTGGCTCTCAATCCGCTACCGCGGATGTCTTAAACCTCAAAGAAGTGCACCAATACTTGCGGAGTTGCTAATGGATTTACGACACGCGATTATTGCCGGCAGAGAGGTTTTACCGATAAATAAGATAGACTCGCCCAAACAAGAACATAAACTGTTATAAGTGCTGTATGCCTCGCTCGGAGTGTTTATCTCGGCAACATAAACATCTGATTCTGGTTGTGCCTTCCCCAATAGTGTTTGGAGGGGTCGACGCGTGCGGTTCTGGTGTAGCGATTAATGGACAGCAAGGCCACCTGTCTGTCGGCCTCCCTCGCCCCCACCGTTGGCGACTGACGAAGTCCACATGTCGCTCTGCGAAAGGTCAAGTCACATGTTTAACATCTATGAATTATTACCAGGCCGGGTTATCTCATAGACCAGTGGAGATAACCCCGCGGAGAAGTGTCGTGCGCGACATAGTACAACCCGGCTACTCCGAAGGAATTATTTATTTAGATTTTTTTTAATTCATCTTCGTTCCAGTTTCATTCATCGGGAGATTCGGATTGGCGTGACGTCGAACCTCTATCGTGAACATTTTCATGAAATCCGTTCATATATTCTAGCCTTTCTTATAAATAAAAAGTATCTAAAATACGAATAAAAGGAATGGCGTTCTTAAATATTATAATGTAAAACTTTTAATTATTATAAAAAGTAAAAGAAAGAATGATGTTTACTTAAAAGAATCCGGTTTCCCTTTGATGTTTCTTACGGTTTAGTATTATATTTCAAGGGAAAATGACGTGGGGCTTTCACACATCATATTTCAATTTGCCTTGGCCAAATTGATTGAATTAATTATAAACTGATGATTTCACAATCCCCCCTCCCTTCCCAAAGATATCGTCAACCACAATCCAGTATGATAATACGGGGGTCATTCAACATGTGAAGATATAAACGGAAGCTTTAACACGGTTTATTATCTGATAAAACGAACAATTTATTCATTTTCTACTTAATATTATGTCGCATTTATAACAAGTCGATGTATTGGAATACTTTTTGCGGAAATCTACGTTCCCTTTTCGATCTTCTCTCTCCTCTCGCCGGTTTGGCCTTTCGCTAGAACCATTTCAGCAGATCGCCATCTTCAGTAGCTAAAAGATGGAGAGCAGCGGAAACCTATGTGACGAAAGACAAAACCAGGGAAAGAAGACAAAAGATCGAAAAACTGCTATATTCCAAACCCTCGAAGAACACAAAATTTTGCTTTAAGTTTCTAAGGAAATAAAGTACTCCCTCCAAAGATAATACCGTTGTATTATACAGTTCACGAGAAATAATCTATCGAATGTAACCAGATGCTCCAATTACCGTTCTGAAAATCCAGATTCGCTTTGGTGTGGTCCTGAATCTTGACTGACCTGAACTTGACTGTTTACAGACTGTTGGATGCCAATGACAAGAGGCCGTTCATAGAGGAGGCAGAGCGGCTGAGGGTGATCCACAAGAGGGAGTACCCGGACTACAAGTATCAGCCGAGGAGGCGCAAGAACGGGTCTACCGGAGGCGGTGGCGGCGGCGGGGTGGGGCGGCGGTGGCGCCGGGGGCGGGAACGGCGCCGGGGGTAAACAGCAGCACCACAGAGGACAGATGAGTGCCGCATCCGCCACAAACGCCCCTCCACACCACCACCACACAACGACCACCACGGGCATCGTATTCAGGTAACAATCCCTCTATATTTTGCACCTTCTTCAGAACTCAATGGTACATTAAATAATCGCAGTCCTAGATTCTGAGGACTGATTCCTGTTAAATGACCGAAGGAACAGCAAATGCCTATACCCGATATGATGAAGATTTGTGTCATGTCTGTTATGTTCCTTCTATTGAGTTAATTGAGTTAATAACCTTCTCTCGCGATAGCCTTCAGGAGAGGCCACTATATTTGTGCTGTTGACGCGTGTTGCAGAAATGTTTTAAAACAAGAAGAATGCAGCAGCGACGGGGGCGGCTCACCGGGCAGCATGCTCGGTTCGCCCCCGGGACCGCCAACGCCCCCCACAACCCCCAACAGGGGCCCGGCCAGGCTCCCCAGTCTAAGACAAGTCCACAACCAGTATCAAGGTAATTCGCAAACTAATGAATACATTTTTGCCGTAAAACAAAACAAATTAATCGGTTAACATGGTCAGAGTCCGTACGGCACATTATAGTTTCTAAAATATCGGTTTACTGGAACCTGATATTGAATGAACTATAATATAAGTAAACTAGTAAGTCAAATCCTCAGAAATATAGAGAAGAGGGATCCCTCCTTGGAGTACTACTTGCTTCTGAGTGTAAGGGCAGAGAAAAAGATTACGGTTAAAAATAGTTACAGAGGGGCTCTGCTCCTCTTTGTCTACTCCGGCATCAACACTACCGAGTACATCATTACTGCCTCCGTCAAACCGACTTAGGACCCGTTTAAACGGGTTCGCAGTACCCAATTTTTACATCACTAGAAGAAAGGAGAAAAGGACATTCCTAACTCCAGGATAATCACCCTCGCAAAATTCTCTCTTCACCAATCCGCCTGTACTATATTGAAGTAGTTATCGTGAAGGCTTGTACCCGGTTAGTGTGAAACAGCGTCCGGTTGTCTACTTGCAGGCCTGGGAGGGATGCTGGGCGGTGGGGAAGGCCTGGGCGAGGGAGGGCTTGAGCTCGGCAGGCTGGAGGAGCTCGGTGCCGGGGCGATGGACGCCCTCGAGGACTACGGCGAGCTGGAACAGTACCTGTCCCCGGCCCACTCCCACTGGCACCACCAACAGCAACCCACCAACGAAGACTACTACGCTCATTCAGCCGATCTCATGAGGTACTCTTCTATCTAAGTAGTTTTACCAGTAAACAAACCATGGCAATGATCAGATTCGCGTTAGATATCAAAACATTTATATCTTACGCTAATGTGTAATTTATTTATACGTCAGTGTAATGCTTCAATAGCTTTTCTCCGCCTGTCTTAAGTAAATCAGGATAACAGACACTGTTAGTATTCGGGTTTAGTCTACCTTCGGGTTAATGAACCTAAGACTGAGCGTCTTATAACGAGGACAGAATTACGGGACAACTGCCGACCGGCAGTCGAGTCCAACGTCACTTCCAATTTCATGCTAGGGAATACAGAAATGATTTAAGCGTTTTTGATTGCGTTATTGTTTTCTTTGGTCGGGGGAGCTGGCGCGGTGACAGGCCGGTGCCCGAGAAGAGGAGGGGGCCGGCCCGCCGGGCTTGGCAGCCTCCTCTCCTCCCCTTGTGACCGGTCCAAGCCTCAAAACCGAATTCATATAATAAAGCGGCCGAGATGGAGGTGTCGTTTGTACCGGAGCCAGCACCTACAACCGCAAAGGGGGGGAGCAGTGGAGCACCGCCCCCGAACTAAGGGGTCAAACGATCCCGCTAAGGGTCCTCACCGAGACCTTATTTATATTCTACCTTCAGATGGCTGTTAATTTTTCGTTTTTGGCGAAGTCGATTGTTCGGTACTTGGTTCAGGCGCAACAACTCTAAATTGGGCTAATGGAAAATGTCTCCCGTCACCTTTTAGGTCTATTCACACATATGAAAGTTAATATGATCACTCGGTAAACTAAGTAGTAAGAAAGAATAACTATAATATAGAAGCAGTTATAGACTATTTCTGGCCGACAGGAATTAAAATTCGGGACAGGAAAAAGTAGAAAACTAGTTTGCGGGGATTATATTTTGAACCTGATTCGAATCGAAAACACCCGGCTGGCGCTCAACGAACCCAATTTACGCGAGTCACGGACTGATTCCCGACAGGTCGAAATAGTGTGGGGGGGTGGACGTTTAGGGAGGGGAGTGAAAGGAGAATCCGACAAAAAATTGTTTCCGCCCTAAGACGCAATGTTGGCCGATAAATCCATTTAATTAGCTGCAAAAGACAGTGTTTATCTTTGAGCGCTCCGAAAGTCCTATTTTCGTCCTGATGGAGCGGGACCTCCGTTGATAAGGCGTAGCCAAAAGACCAAGGCGGTCGCGCACCCATTTCAGCCTAATTGACTGGTCAGATTTTTAATCCGGCGCTATTCGTGAGCCCAGCTTCAATAAATATCATAAAAAAACGGTTTCATGAAAGCAATAGGAGAGTTAAAAATAATTAAAACGGCGAACACTATTCGGCAGATGCCCACATTTCTATTCGAATATTTCTCTAGGGGAATACCGCTGGAAGTGATAATTGGAAGTGAATGTCCGTTATTTTCGCATAACTCGTCAAATTTACAAGTCCCGCACGTCTGTTTCCCTCGAGCCGGTGAACATTCCGCAATGTCCGCTGATTTTACTGGTCGCCGCTCGACAATGTTTAATAGTAAACAAAAAAAACATTGATTTCACGCTAACGACTCTTTATTGCCGGTGTACTATGCGTACACTACCCGAGCATACTATAGCAGGCCACAGTACAGGAGTCGCACCTGCGTAAATTTGACCTGCCAGTAAACTGGTACCTTCTTTGACCGCATCTAAATACGCGGGTCGGCCGCCCGATAAAAAATAGGTCCCGATTGAAATCGTAATGTCGTTGAAGCTACGTTCTGCACCATCATCGTGTTAGCACATTCGTAAAGAGCATGGCGTCCAATTCACAACATACTTCGTGCGCGCGACGCTCCCGTGCTTGGATGCGTGCGCAAACGGGTGTAGATTTTCTATAATCATCAACTAACGGCTAGCCCATTTCAATTCTACTATCTGCAAGTTGTAGTCCTACGCTCCAACCTGACGGCTCAATCAGAACTGAGCCTACTCCGCTTTTTGTCTAGTACAATCCGAATGATATAAAATTCAAACATTAGAGTATAAACCGTATATTAATGTACTTGTAAATATGCGCCACAATCCTACGTCAATATATCCCTACAGCTCACTTATTAGTTATTGATTATTAGATTATTGCGGTCGAATTCTCGACCACTAGACGAAGGGGTTAACGTAAATTGTAAATCCACTGTTTGCTCAGGTACCACGAACTGCAGCCAAGCAAGGAAGGTCAGGTGAGCCGCGGGTACTGCCATCACGTGCATGGCATGCAGGGTACTCCGCAGATTGGCCAAGGCCAGGGACAAGCGCAGGGACAAGCGCAGGGCCAAGCGCAGGGACAAGCGCAGGGACAAGCGCAGGGACAGGGACAGGCCTCGAGCTCCCAGCAGTACCAGGCCGGCGGGGGCTGGTACCAGGCCCAGTACCACCAGGTACCCGTGGTACAGCCCAGCGCCACGGTGGCCGCCGTCGCCGCCTACCAGTACTTCCAGGTACAGCGGCCCCACGACGCCCCTTGGACCAACTACTCTTGAATCTCAATCCCTCTCTCTCTCTCTCTCTCTCTCTCTCTCTCTCTCTCTCTCTCTCTATATATATATATATATATATATATATATATATATATATATATATACGTAGATCTATCTCTTTCTACAGCTGTGAATACATAATTCGGTGTCCGGCCGTCAAATCACACAAATAAAGTAAAATACCTCGGATGAATTACACCAAATTCTAAATTCACCCTGAGCAATCGTCACATCTCATAAGGGGAATTCAGTTAACTAAATTATATATTCTGCGAGCACGTTTCAACTCGTAACATCCGCTCGCATACGGTAGCACACGTGGTGTAGGCGGTTTGGGCGATTACTGCGCGTTCGCAGTATTATATGAGGTACACGAAACTTTTAATAATAATCCTTATCCCGTTGTTTCAGCAATCATTTTAATCTTTCACCGTACAATTTCACGGTTAACTGGGTGAGCGAAAATGTCATTAAATACAACAGACCAGATATAATGGCGGGACCTTGTAACTCGATTTAATGTTTTAAATGCTATTAAAGTTAAGGGGGCGATGAATTCCCTTTGAGTGCAGCCCCATCACTTATTAACGTAACATATAAATTCCTCTAGGTGGCCTGTACATTATTCGGGCCGGACGTTGTTATTATCCGTGTGAAGTATAGAATATGGAGATTCCTCAAGGAAACAAATCGTGTTCGCAACCAGTTTAACGAGAACTGCAAACATTGTTAAAATACTACTGCTCTTTAAACTGGACGTATTTCGTGCCTTGCATTAAGCGCCTTATTGAAATTCATTTCATGAACGTCGACACTTTCCTATACTTTTCGCTTACCTTCTGTACGACCATCTCAATAAAATCGTTACCTTCCTTTTATAAAAAAAAAAGGAATTAACTATATGATTGTAATATTGTATTGACGCTCGACTAGTGTAACAAAAATATTCTGTACAGATAGTGGTTCCATTATGATCCTTTCTTACCGAGGATCCCGGGTCTTTTTAAATAAATGTTCCTGAAGCCGATTGAGATATATAACTTTTCGAAATACTCGATCCCGGCCTCCTGTTTTCGCGCAATGGTCTGCCTTGTATATCGTAGCTGATATATATGTGCATATATATATATATATATATATATATATATATATATATATCTTTTATATTGAATGTATACACTTCGTTCTTTGTTTTTGATAGTTTTTTTGTCTATTAGGGTATATCATTATTCGTTACCATTGACTCTTCTTGTTAACAAATTGCTGTATGAAAGCACAAGTTCGCGGTGATATACGAGTGCCTTACTTCAAAGTCCGTTGGACATAAAAAGAAGGTAATATTTTCTCACATGTTAGATGTAAATATTTTTTCTTAATACGATAGCAATAATTTCCCTCCTAGTGTAACTGGTAATTGTAATATCAAACAAAAGAAACCCGTTCCACTAGATATGGGAACATTGTATTATGTTAGGGTTTTAATTGTAATTAAATTTAGCGATGGAAAATTTAGATGTATTTATTATTTCGTGCGGGGGAGACCCTGTCTGTTTGTAACTGTAAATATGTTCAACTTTATATTTGTAAGTTATAATTTTGATTATGTATTTTGATGTAAAAGTACACATAAAAACGCCTTGTATCTAGCCTACAATTAATAAATTTACTACTTGCGAGATTTATTTTCATTATCCTTCCTTTTTATTTAAGCCACGCAATAAGGGAGTACGGTATCTAATAGGTATTATACAATATATAACTTGTTGGAAGTCCTTGTATTTAACAATATTAATTAAGAGTTTATTCAGTTTAAACTTTGTTGAGACTAATTTCTAATGAATTTTTTTGCAATTACTGACAGAATTCTAAAATAAATTTGTCGTGTTTCATATAAGACCGGCACACGAACGATAATTGAGCCATTATAAAAATTTCTGCCGAACCTAGGTAGACAATCTTCACGAAAAAATGTTTTCATTTTTCATTCAAAGACGCGAGACTTTGATTATTGACAGAGTATACCGTAGAGAAACTAACGGCCGATAACTCACTGCTCACGCCAAATTGCCAGAAACGTGCTAAAACGCCTAAACTTCCCTAGGAGAATTTTTGTTTAGCCTTAATTAGAATAAGTTTCTAAAACAAAATTTCACAAGCCCCGTTCCTCACGGGAACTTGAGTTACAGTTAGGCAGCATACATTCCTCGGCCAATCGACACTTTTTCTAGTTTCTCACCTGGCGATTCTCTACAAAATTCCGGATAAGGTAGGTAGGAATCATTCATCGACTATTTCTAAATTTCATAATGTCAGCATAGCTTAGGTAGACGCAAATTCCTTTGGCCATAACTTCGGATATAGTGGAAATGTTATTGGAAACTAAGGTAGAATCGTTAAGATAACGTGTCCTTCATTCAGAGCTGTCAGAATGATAGATTTAATTACAAAAATTGTTTTTAGTACTGTTAGGAGTCAATAAATATCATGTTATTCGTACTAGTAGTGTATTTTTATTTTACATTTACCTATTGACTCAATGACTGAATAACTCAGCATATGTGAAAGTAATTCCCTGAGTACTGCTATCGGCCAATACACACTCGGTGGGTGTACGAGAATATTTATCAGCGATAATCCGGGCGCGTATACTTTTGCATCGGGCATCACGTGCGACGATAACTTCGAGGGAAGGATAACGAAAATGTCGCACGATCTCCGTACCAGTGTACGATACCAAAGTCTACAGAAGTATCGTGCCCAATGTAGTCTACCAAAGCATGAAATCGGAGTGGACGACAGTAGGCCGAGTACGCGCAGGGTATTTTCGTGATTGGAGGGAGGTCCGATTATATAAAAAAGTCCTTAAACGAGCCACGGGCAGCTATTAATGAAATGCCGTGAGAGATTAGCATCGCCGAGAGCCAATGCGTCCCTGTCAACTCATCGCCTCGCCTTCACTCTCTGAACCGGGGCCAAAACACACGATCCAGCCAACCAGATAGCGAACACTCACCGAGAAGAAATATGCCGGCTTCTGTCTTAATTAATTGGCAAAGCGCTACTGCCGACAGAGAGAGAGAGAGAGAGAGAGAGAGAGAGAGAGAGAGAGAGAGAGAGAGAGAGAGTGGGTGGGAGGTTGGTGGGAGGGAGATGGCGGATCGGATGTAAGAAAGAGAGCGGGGGGTGAGAGAGTGTGCATGAGGATGTGAGGTGGAGGGAGCGTGCGCGTCAGGGCGAGGCGGAGCTGGTAAAGCAATTACAGAGGGAAGAGAGGACAAAATGGCCGTCTGGGAGCGTTGCGTCATTCCGCGGCGAGAGGGAGGAGAGGCTCGCCGCCACGATTATTATCTGGGACGTGCGCGAATCTGAGGCAAAGAGAGAGACTGATGAGAGTGTAGCTGGCCGTGATAGCAAGAGATAACCAGAGACGGGAGAAGTGAGGATTCATCAGAACGATAGAGCAAATCGCGCAGAAGGTGATAGAGGCTAATTGACCACCATCTCCGCTCTTATAAAATTCTATCTTCTGAATCTTCAAATTATTTCAGTGCGCCTCGGGACCCAAAGGTCTGCGGTTCGCATTTCGGCCTAGGTACTTCACATGATTTAAAAAAGTTGCCTCTAAGTTATACATGACGGACTTAGTAAACAGTGAAATTCCAATCGTGCGGAGAACATTTTCCTATATCTGAAATATATTTTCTCGCTCTTGGGACTGAAAATCTCCAGGGATATGAGAACTACTATAATATTATTTATGAACTTTTTTAGTGTTATTTGGCCCGGCTGAGATGGTGATCGCCCCCAAATAGGCGCAGTCCTATAATGATCTTTCCGGCGGCTTTTCGCCCCGCCCAAAAAAGCTGTCGCCGCTTTTATTACCCTCACGACTGACCGGCCACCGTTTACGACCCTTCGGCGTTAACGACTCACTTTTTTCTCGCCCCCCTTCCCCGTTTTACTTCGTGGAAGAATTATTTTTCGAAACGATTAAGATTATTTACAGCCCCAGATAGCGCCCGAAACTGCTCCCGGACAAATTTCGTCGGTTTTAAATGTCGCCTGCGCCGCGGGAGAATATTTATAATCGTCTGGAGAATTTAGGTAGTTTACACGCATTCACAATATACGTTTCTTATATATATGTAATTTACTACTGTTTTCCTTATCCCAACGAATTTCCTTATTCCTTATACCAGATTTTTAGTCGATACCACTAAGGCTGTAGTTAAATCATCGATACTTTTGAAACGGTACTCGTTTGACGGTGTGCATGAATTTTACCGATAATATAATACATACGGCAGGCTACGTGACTTCACTTGGGGAATATAAATTTAGTTAGTTTAATATAATTTTAGGTTTGATTGGTGTCACAGTCATTGAACTAACCCCCGGCCCGTACATTTACCTAGATAATTTCCAGTTAAGCTGGAAACCTGCATACAGTGCCAGATTCCTAATAGCGTTCTATTGGTATATAAACCTTTATAGCACGTTTAAAAACACTACAACGCAGCCAATTTCCCCTCCAGGCTGCTAATTTTTTTCCGACAAAAATGGCATTTCTTCGGGGGTCTACAGGAAGTGGAAAACCGATTGTCAATTCCCGGAACCAAATGTGGAAAGCTCCATATTCAGCAAACACTCGGTCCTTTCCGCTTTCGTTGTCTAACGAGGAAATGAGGTCAAGTTTCCAGAGGGAAAGATATACATGTCCGCGATTTTCCGGAATATAACATGGCGAAGTCGATAAAAAAAATAGATTGTCATCTGAAGGACGAGGAAGAAAGTTTTTTCCCACTGAAAATACTGAGTTATAACCTCTATTCCTTTGCATTGATATAACATATTCTGGTGTCATTCTCTGAATATTTTTACATCATTCCGATATTTCTTCTGTCGGAGTAATATATATATATATATATATATATATATATATATATATATATATATATCGGTTATTTTTACCTGTATTTTATCAACTCTCGACTAGTCTCATGATAGACCGGTTGTGGCTTCTAGCCATCGTTATTAATACAATGTGGTACTTGCAGTAGTAACCAAATCAAATGTCTTAAATCAAGTTGTTCTACCATTAACTTGGCTCCACGCTATTAAATATGAAAAACTGGTCAACTGTGATACTGTAACTAGATCTTGCTCATGCCCACATATGGGGTAAAGTTTTTTTAGTCCATCTTCTCGGTCTGGTTCAGTGAAAGTTTGCCCAATTCCGGATACTAGCGGCTCGTAAAGTACCAAGTAAGAAAAATGCCACAAATCGAGTAATTACTCGGTTAAAACTGAATGTAATAGCCGACCGTCCCGAGGGTAAACTCGAGCAGAGGTCAGAAGATGCTTAATGAATTCATTTTTTTCTTCGGACGGGTGGTCCCCCCTTGAAGCGGGCCCGTTTCCGGCGCTGGTGGAGGGCCGGTTGAAGATCAGAGGGTCGGCAGTAGCCAGTCAAGGGGCCCGGGGCCCGTATGGGATAATCCCTGGACCAACTCTGCTCTTCGTCCGTCTCGCGGCGCCCATTGTTACACGATACGCCTACTACAAACACCATTAACGGCTGCTACACTTTACACCGGCTAAACGGCCCGCTTGTGTTTACAGGGCCCCGGCCCCCGACACTAGCCAGCATGCGCCACCACCCTACTCCTACTCAAACATCCACCTGATCCCCATCGACGGACAGGTCAGCTAACCGCGACCCTCCCCGTATCACTTAGACCCAGATCAACAAGTACACAGTTTACCCTCAACGCTTAGAAGCCATAAGCATATTGTTTAAGTAATAGACAAAAAATTGTTATACATGTGGCCATTTATTATTCTTACGTACGACAATATCACCACTCCGCCTCTTTTCGATTCTTCGGTTTTATTCTAAACCAGTCACGTCTCCCTACGATACACTGTTTGCTACTCCAATTAATAGCCGTTAACACCATCTATAGTGTCCAATTCGGATTACAAAGTCTTGCGACGGCGTGAGATTTGTCCCAAAACAGATTTAATCGATCCTGTCGATTCACTCCAGTCGGCACTTGCCCGATTGCCAAATTATCGAATTTCATTCTATTGAAGTGGGTTCCATTCAGATTGTACCTTTCTCTGTATATAGAAGTGATGGGTCAAGGAAAATACCGAAATACTTGTTTCACCCATTCCAGACGCCTAAGCTCAATCCAACTGTGAAAATGGATTCTTTAGGGATTGAAGAAGTTGTAAGTCGAAGTTTTCCCTAATCGTTTAAATCGCCGCCGACAGGTTTTTAAAATCGGGCCCACTATTGGAGGAGCAACAGGTATGGGTATGGTGAAAAAGGGGTGTTGCAGGAGGTCCTCATATCTGGCGGCTGTTTGCTCCTGTAACACCGCCACAACAATGTACCCGTTTGATGCGGTCATAACACACGGCCACCGCCGGGCCCTGATACAGATTGAGTTTCACACGGGAAGTTTCACTTGTGGCTCATCGCTGCTCTCACAGACCGCCCTTTGTCCGTCCTCGAACTTTCCCTCAGATAAGACCGAAAAACGATCGCGGATTCTGTTCCGTTTAAAGACGCGCGGACCGGAGGTGGGAGGTTTTAACGCCCGTGCTCTATTCGGGTATTTAAAGGAAATTAAATCTGCGTTATTAAAGGGACTGAACTTAGTTATAGGAGCCTACTGGAGTAGTAGGAAATTGGAATTAAAACGCTAGCTTATTTTTTTGTCTGTATGTAATTTAAATAAGCGCAATTTACTTTAGCGTTTAAGACGCTAGCTTATTTAAAGACCGCTAAATCGCTTTATGGATTGCTCGATTGAAAACATAAGAAGGGTTATTTTCGATTAAGTGTCGAGAATAACTAGATCTCTGTAGAGTTACCGACAACGAGAGTGTCAATTCGAGCTAAATTTTAGCTCCAAATAACCCAATTCAAAAGATCTAAAGAGTAAAAGTTTCTAACCGAAATTCCAACAGTTGCCGCACGCAAATGGATGCGCTCCGATACTTCGATTTGATGATGATGAAATAAAACATGGTTAAAATAGAATATCCAAACATAAACATTAAATCATGTCACCGACACCACCCCGCCGAATTTTTAATGTAAATCTCAATTGTGAAGTACTATTTTGTCGCCTCGTAAGGGCTACAAGTCCCGTAATAAAGTGATGAATATCACGGAAAACGTATTAAACATAAATATTAGAGGTATATTTTTTAATGTAATATTTCCACAGTAAGAGAGCGCGATAAGCCCCGTGCCACGTGATGTTCTGAGTCCGCCCTTTCCGACTGTGTTTATACAGTCCCGCACAAAAAAAAAGTTATCGCGTTTGAAGTGTTTAAACAAACAATAGAACAGCCCAATTAGATATCCCGGTTGGGCATCTAGCGCCTCCCATCCCCAAACGGTCGATTCACATAAAACCGCCCGATAGTCAATAAACAAGCCCAACACAAATCGAAAGCCAAATAAGTGGAATACTCAAGAAAGTAGTTATCCTTCAGTCGCTAGTTCGGGGCGTTCCTTAAATGCAATTAGTTTTTGATTTTATGTATTAACCGGTTGTTAACGGCATGAACAGATTTTAAAATTGGGATCTCATTACAACTGAAAACGCATTGGTACGTGTGCAATTCTTGCACATCATGTTGAGTAACAATGTTCATCGCCCAACAGGGTATGAACATTTGTCTAGTTCATTCTCTCGACTGGGTAGCATGGGTGGACGTTTCGCTTGTAATGCTGCCAGGTGAATGGTTCTTCAACACCAACTTCTGAACTAAGTTATTCTTCTTCCTTCTTTGGTTCGTCCCCGCGAACCTACGTTAGGGTTGCTTCCGAGCAAAGTACCCTTTTCCTGTCCAATCAGTTTTGGTGGAAGCGAGATCGGCCCACCACCACTTGGCGGTAGTGAACTGACGATATGTCTACTAATAATGGGCGCAGGCATTTATTGAGGGTCGCGCTGCGGGGGACAGCCCTCTCGGAGAGAGAGGGACCATCGGTGTCATTCCCATGACACGTGGGCCCGCCTGACTGATGTTTCGACCCTTTGTTACCCAACCCTCCCTAATGAATGGAGACACCGTCCCTTTTTTTTGTGGGCCGTAATGGTCCCGAGGGACTGTTTAATTGACTACAATAACAAGTTTACCTTACCGAATTGTTCTGATACGAACCGACTAGAAAACGTTCAACTCACTTTCTGTATTATGGTTGGCGCGTTGGAAAATTAGGCCGGCCGCGTTGTGGCGAGGCGCCCCAAGCCGGTCTAAATCTAGACCACTCCGCCCGGTGAAGGTAGGAAATCGCACGAACGAGAAAAACAATGAGTCAATTTATTGTCCGTGTTAACAATTTCTGAATCAGAAAGTCGGAAAAACTCGTTTTATTTTATTTTATTTATTTTTTCTTCAGAGGTCAACAGCGTGCCGGGTCACTCAGGCTGGTGGTAATAATTGGAGAGTGTGATGGTGATGATGACGACGACGGGGAAGAGAGGACGGATTATTATTCCTGGAAATGTGATAGTGAGCGTGATATAAACTTGAGACACGTCTTAATAAACTGATACCGATTTCCTGTCTGATTAGTTCGGTCCGAGGGGCGGGCCGGCCGTTCGCTATCTTGGCCAATTCCCGACCGCCGCCTCCTCTACAGATTTGTTAACTCGGTCACCGACCCAAAATAAAGATGGAGAGTCAATTTTCGGTGAGTTACTAACGCAACTGGACTCCTGTTTTATAGTATCGAAATACATAGTCGGGAAAACATAATGATATTCTAAATACTAGCAGATAATTCTTTATATATATATATACATATGTATTGTTGATTTGGTCGTATGCTAGGCCGGTTTCGGCCTCCCAACAACTTCAGTCCCGTTGATTAGTGAAGCGAGACGTACTGGCCGAAGGTGGCAATGGAATAAACCAATGAGCTAGTGGAGACACAATATTGCAAGAATAAAGATGCAGAATATCATTATGTTTTTGACATTCAAGTCAAAAATATTCCGTCGCGTTGTCAAGTTGTCAATTGATTCCTGAGATATATTGAGTATCTGTAGATATATGACAATTTTGTGTGTGTGTGTGTGTATATAATACCCGTTTTGGTGGTCCGCAATAAATTTGGAATACCACCACTCTTGCCTAGAAATAGGCATTTCCTATTTCTATTATTATTGTTACTCTATTTGGTCTTCTCATGCTCCAGAAATGGTAACTGCTAATTTGTTAGTGATAAGTATGGTTATATTGCCATAATTTATATATTGTGTTAGGAAGTTACGGACAATGGCGACTTGTTGAAATTCTATTAGAATTATTAAAAACATTAGTAGTTAATATAATTTATATATTCTATATCTGCCCGCCATTCTAGCGTACTTCAACAAGTTAGCCTACAAATATTTAATGCTCCGAAAGGTCAATACACGTGTTGATTTACATTAGCGGCTTATCTCCGGGCGGAACGAATACAGCTGTCGACTCTCTGAAATCCCCTTTATCCTTCCTACCAATCTTTTTTTTTCTCCGACAAAACGGAGCCCATGCACCCAATGAAAACTTTATTCACTTAATTCAGCCCGCTGAACCACTTATACTCCCGTCACTTTCTGCACCGTTCGATTCCGTGAGCAGGATGGCCAGGGAGCTTTCAGAGCCCCCAGGTGTGAATGCAGGGCTTTTAAATAACCTTGTTTGCGGCTCAAATTGAGCGAAACACAAAATGTATTTGTGAGCGGAGGATAGTAGCACAGTGTGTATATCCAGAGTGTATATTTTTGTAGGTAATTCTTCTACCGGGACTGAGGTAAGGAGGAGTAAGTGGTGCTACTGTATTGGGCGAGTGTATTTAATTGTCGGTCGGGGGGTTTGTGTGTGTGTGTGTGTGTGTGTGTGTGTGTGTGTGTGTGTGTGTGTGTGTGCGCGCGTGCGTGGGCTGGCCCCTGTCCCCGGGCCTCCACGGCCCATTGCCCCTCGGGACCAAGATGTCTCCCTGTTACGGGGGCCCTGTTACGTATTGAATGGCCTCAGTCAACGAGCAGACCAATAAAAATGAACCGTTTCCGTTCTACGAAAGATAATAATTTTGTCGAATAAATTGGTTTGGGGTGTCTCTCGGGTGATGAGAGATTTTGCGGCGGGAGGAGGAGCGCCACTGGAAAAAAAGAGAGGAAACGAAATCTCCCAACGAGATTCCATCATCGCTTTAAATTACAAGATGCGGGATGTTGATTCCAATTCAATTTTTACTACAGCTCCATTCAATTTTACAAGACGGCTTCGATATATGAATCGAATCCTCAATATCCTACTTCGCTTCTTTTAATACTGTTCAACGTTACAGAAATAATCAGTGAATTGTCCCCGTTTGGGGACCTAATGCCATCACGATGGAGGTTTATTAACTAATGGTAAATAAACGCATTTAAATTTAGTACAGTTCGATTAATGAATTAATGAGCTGCGATCCGAGTACAAGCTAAATCTAGACATGATGCAGACAAATCCTAATGACTAATTCACTTGGTGGGTCGACATAATGTAAATAACGCGATGTAATTGCCTATTTATAGCAATTGGTTCACGCGAGCTAATGGAGATACCAAGATTTAGATTTTACTTCTTTATTTAACGGCTTCACAGATATTATATTACTGATAATGTATTCGGAAATAAAATATTCCGTACTTATATATATATATATATATATATATATATATATATATATATATATATATATAAAGAATTATCTGCTAGTATTTAGAATATCATTCTGTATTTCAAGTGGAAACGCTGGGGTGCAGTGGCAGAGCGATCTGAAGCCCTCTGAATAAGTGAGATGAAATAAATATCTCTTCAGATGTGAGCTGTGATTTCGAGATAATTAATATCATTTTAAACTGCGCCCGAGGGGGGAAGCCTAAATGAAAAAAGCCTAAATGTGGGCGCGGCGTCGGGCGGGTGCCCCTCATAATTGGGCGGATGAAAGCGTCCCTTATCGAAATCGAGGGAGAAAAAAAGGCGTCCCCTCGCGCAAAAGAAAAAACCTTCTTCCTATTTGAAATGTATTTTTTGTTTGTAGCGGTCTTCCCTAAACAAGCGCGTCCGGAGAGTGGGGCGGGTGGTTGCGAGGACAACCCTTCCGGTCTGTATCGGGGCTCATCTCATCAGGCTAACCGAAGGGGCAGCCCCGTCAGGAAGCGGCACTAATGAGCCGAGCCGCCTCCTCCGGGGCTGCGCCCGCCCTCCTAACAACCTTTTTATTAACAAATTATTTGAAAAGTAGGATCTTATAAAGATCCATCAGCACTAATCGAGTCGATTCTCCTCCGAAAAGCATGTAATTCTCAGACCCGATTTAAATTGGCTTCAAGTAAAGCAGATGAAGAAGAAAAACAACAAGTATTCGGTCTTAACTCCCAACTAACTGAAGGAGAAAAGAAATAGGGAAACCTCTTGTGAACATCAATTCGGTACGATATTAACGATTCTTACGATTTCCAAGCCCGACAAAAGAGCGCCGGATCTGTGGCCCCGTCCATAGCGGGGTCGTTAAGAGGTCGTAACTCTACGACAGGAGTCGTAGCTCGAATGTTGGCGGTGTTGAGTTATGAGCGTTTCCGTACAACTTTTATGCTCCACTTCTTTCTTCTCGTTCCGCGTCCTGAATGACCGCCCTTCCGAGCCCTCTGTCCGTACAATGGTGTCGGTGTTAGGACCCATGGACAGGTTACGGCTAGATAACAGAAATACATATTCTCTAGTATAATTTACGCGTTTAATGAAACTTATAATAATACTAGGAAGAATCTTTATTTCTACAAGAAAATAATCTTGTAGATATAAAAAAGAAAGGACACTGCAATTGTTATGACATAATTCTCGATTGAAACATCACCAAGATACATAAACAATTTATTTTGTTGAACTTAATAAAATGAATTATACAACTACCTATCGTATTAACTAACATGAATTTCAATTATGCTCACATAGCTTTACGTACCTGGCATCATATTTATTAATGGAATAGCAGTTATGGTTTTAAGTTTTTCTGTTTAACGATGTTCCACTCGATTGATTAGTACAAATTGTAATTAGGCGGACCGAATTCACTTCACACTGCGCCAATACGGAAATTTTCAATCGTTTACTAACGTTTATTCTTACGTTCGGTTTAAAGCGAAGGTTTATTTCGGGAACTAGGATCTTTCCAGTGGATAACTGAGATCAAACGGGTGTCGGGCGAGCGGCGAACAAGGAATAGTCTCGTTCCATTCTTATTCGTTGTTCCATAAACTGGTTGGGACGCCGAAAAGGGGGCTCGGGACCAGCTGTAAAATTCTCCTTTCTCGACGAGCCCAGTATTTTATACTTCTGGTCCCATTTTAACGGCCGCTGCGAGGTCAGTCACGGGTCAGACGACCGCGCATTAAGCGAACGTTAAGGAAATGGGAAAAATTGTAACCCCAGAAAATTTCGGAAAAACCGAGTAGCGTCGTGAGGATTTATTACAAGAAAATTAAACGATGGAGAACGATTTCGAATTCCAGAAAATATTCATTGAGATTTTATCCCACATAATTTTTTTCTGTCGAAAAATCTTTTTCGAAAATTTTTTCTGCCAAGAAAGAAGTACACATATTATCATATACATATTTTCATCCTGTACCAGTTAAAAAAATATATATAACATGTATTATGAATCAATAATCACATTAACAAATGAAAGAAAGAATTGTATAACATTGTGGATCCTAGGCAATGAGAAAATGGAATTCAGAATTAGTTTATTTCACTTTATATGTAATGTGTTATACACATTGCATTTAAAAATTATTCTTTGAATACAGAATATATTTCTTAAATCGATAATTATGCAATAGTTTAGTTTAAATATAGGATTATATATGTATTCCTAATTAATCAAACGTTATGTCTCATTTCTTTTATTCTTATTCACGAACGCCTTTGGAAAATACGGCGCTTCGGGGATATAAACCCGCACGACACATCTGTATTGCGGGCGTACAATTAGGTTCCTGGAAGACATTTCAGAATTGAGAAGGAGAGGAAAATTTCGCTTTCTGTTCTTTTCTCCCTAAATAGTATAATGAAGTATGCACTTGATAGTAGGTCTGGCCCTAAAACCATCGAAGATTTACTCTAGTCTCTTAAAGTTTCTCTAGTTTCTTAGAATACCGTTTAGACAGCCTTACAAACGGATGGGAGAGTGCTGGATTGGTAATCCAAAGGACACAGGAAAAACAAAATCAAATGTCTTCACGACAAAGTTATCCATCTAAACATGAGAAACTGATCGACTCATATTGTGTTTCTTTGTTAATACGCTGGTATACACAAACCGTTAAAAGTGGAGGGTGGGAGGGTTTATCAAATTACTGTGAACATTTTCCGAAAAAAATCTGTAATGAAATGCAATCCAAGTCTGTTTTCTTAGCTATTAACCCTTTCCTATATTCTAACCGGAAACATGTTATTCCGGTTACTTCCCTTTAATTCTTGTTACTTCCTTCTACTTCCTGTAATTTCCAGCTATTTCCTTTATATACCAATAATCCGGGCTTTTAACCGGTTTTGTCCAGTTATATCAGTATTTTCCGGTAATTTTCGTTTACTTCTGGTTATTTTCTATTATTTCCGATTATATGGGGTTTTGTCCGGTTACATAGGTTTGCTCGGTTATTCCGGAAATTTCCGCTTGCTTCAGGTTACTCCGGTAATTTCCGGATATATCGGGTTTCTTCCGGTTATATCGGGTTTTTTCCAGTTATATCGGTTTTTCTGGATATTTCGGGTATTTCCGTTAACTTCCGGTTATTCCGGTAATTTCCGTTTACTTCCGGTTATTCCGGTAATTTCCGTTTACTTCCGGTTATTCCGGTAATTTCAGTTTACTTCCGGTAATTTTCGTTTACTTCTGATTATTTTCTGTTATATCTGGCAATTTCCGGGTATATTGTTTTTTCCGGTTATATCGGTTTTTCCGGGTATTCCGGTAATTTCGGTTTACTTCCGGGTATTTAATATTATGTCCGGTTACTTCCGGTTATTTTCTGTTATTTCTGGTAATTTCCCGTTTTTACTGATATTTCTGGTAATATCCGGTTATTTACTATTAAATCGGTTTTTCGGGTTGTTTCGTTTTTTTCAGGTAATGCCCGGTTATATCGGTTTTTCTGTTATATCTGTTTTTTCCGGTAATTTCCGTTTACATCCGGTTATTCAATAACTGTCGGAGAAGGGCACAATCTGGCCTACAAAATGCCTAAGTTTCTAACAATACAAAAATATTTAATTTAATGTAAGGTCCACAGCTGCACTACAAAAAAGTTTGGTTAGCAGAACCCTATTGTTCATACAACACACATTTTGAAATGCAGTTAACAATGTAATGTTATTATCTAATCCACAATTGACCAAAGCTCAACTTAAGTAACTTGAAGTTACTACTTCATTCAGTTGTTTGTTCGTTTGTGGTTAATTTTGAAATCATATCAAACTTTGGTTAACTCTTATAATAAATATTATAGTTTATTTGTTTACAAGCACATTACAGTTCACAAAGTTGTTGACACGATATTTTAAACATTTAAGTTCACAATTCAAATCAAATGTATTATAAATAATTAAATTTACATGACATTGCTCAAATGATAATACGACCAATACTATTGAAGGAGTTTCAATTTAAAATAGCAAACTTCTGAAAAAAGTATCTTTATCATAATTACTATATAATAAACATATAATATTTACAAGGAATGTCAACAAAATCATAATTTCTCAATTCAAATAATTAACAAGTTTTTTAGTTAATTTAGGTATAAATAAAAATTCTAATATATACAGAACGAAACGTTACATCACATTCCTATCTCAATAACAGACCATGATGAATAGCAAGCCAACATTATGAACACAAACATCTATGAAATTGTGTTGAAAGTACACTTATGTGAGAAATATGTCAAAAAGTATAAAAATGTTTTTTTACATTCAAATACTTTAATAATTTTCTTTCAGTAAAATCATAGTGCCATTTACACTGACAGTTTCAGCTATACAATGTTTGTTTGTGCATTCGGGTTATTTGTTGATTGATTTGAGGTCCCTGGTTGAGACATCATTGATGTCATCTGAAACAAAGTAACATAAACAAAAATGTATAAAAATATCATAAATCAATTTACGTCATTATTACAACACAATGAGGTTTCAAATATTTATCACAGAAAATGTTGTGAAACATAGAATACTGTTTCTGATAAAGCACTAAATTTATTAGAATTTATTTAAATTTAAATAACTTAAAAAGAAAATACATTTTGCAATAAAATGAGTAATCCATGATTTTGACATATCACATTAATTTATGCACATATTGCATGTTAAATAATTTCAAATAATACAAGCTGTGTGTAAGAGTTACACTTACATTTTCAATAAGCTGTTTCCTGAAGAAACCAGATGTAGCAGACGATAGGGTACTGCCTAAGCCTTCTTTACCTTGACCAAATTTGCATTTCAGATAACCATAAAGGTTTGCTCCATTAAATGCCAATGCAATGCACACTAATAACTAGAAGCACAAATAAATCAGTGAAAATACTTTACACACATTTTACATAATAATAATAAACATATTTTTTCAATTACAGACATCAAGAATAATTTTAAAGATAAAACAGCACATATGTACATATAAGTTTGTGTAGTTCCAGGATCGAAGGATTCTTATAGTGAATTACATACAGAGCAAAAATGTTCTATAAATTCAGCATTAACAGTAAATAAAACTAAGAAATACTGTAATTATAAGAACACCATAAAATATCACTGGAATATTCCTAACTGAAAGTAGTTGTTTCAACATATTCTTACTTTCAGTTTCATGAAAAATTTTGTTGTAAAATACTTTCAACAAACACAAATAATTTCAAGACATAATTACTATTATTTATAAATTGTTCATCTGAAAATTACTCACAAGCCATTTGAATCTAAAGCTGAGGAATGCAACAAGGAAGAAGACAACCCACAGTATCGGGGAAATAAATAATGCTGCCCAGAATATCCTGGCTTCTGAAGGGTGTATCCGATTCTGCGAATTCCCCTAGACAGGGTAAGACCTCAGAACATAAACTCTACAAGAAAGCAACAGCACAGCAACCAATACAAACAGTCAGTACTATAAACTCAAACAACTGAACTAACCTTTCTTGATTCAAAAACCCAATGCGATATCCCATTGTCATCAATGTAGTTCCACCATCTGAGGCCCACCATTAAACGTCCTGAAACATTTGTTATATTTTATATATATATATATATATATATATATATATATATATATATATATACTTTTTAAATGTTCTGACCAATGATTGATGAATTGAACTTACCAGTTATATTTTTAACAGTCCAGAAATCCATAGATAACAAAAGTATTATCACAACAAAGGTTGTTATGAAACTTTCACTAAACCAGCTGCATAACATATAAGACAGAATTGCTGCACCTCTAAATGCTATGTGGAATAATGTGACATATGGATGCCTGAAACATTCATAAAGTTTAATTTTTATATGAATAAAGTAGAGCTGAGTGCCTAGAAATACATCTAACATCAGAAAACGTTTTTTTTGTAAAAAGAATTGTCAGACAAATGTGACAAAATAATTTCAAGTAAAAACAAGTTTGGTTTCCCTGTATTTAAAAAAACTCCCTTTAAAAAACCAATTTATGTGCCATATCACCTACATAACAATATTAAAAACAAATAAAGGTAGGAATTAAGAATTGATATCATAATTACTAATTATGCTTATAATGAAAATAAGTAATGGTAGAATTCCTGTCTCAAAAACCATACTTTACTAATTTAAATCAAAATTTAAACAATACAATTCAAATTATTCTTTGGGGAAAAATTTTCTATATCCACTTTTAATCTCTTAGATTTCAAAAGTAGAATAATTAAATTCTGTTACTTCATAAAAGGATAAATAATAATAATGATATCACTACAATACTATTTTTAAAACTGTAAACTTTGCTGTTTAATTTTTAAAACAAGTAGGATCAAAAGTGAGCCTAATTTTGTTTATCCAAAATCTTTTGTTTTCTTTAAGTGGTCCATTTATCACAATAAAAATGTAGAAATAAGCAAATGTATTGGTTGCAAGTGAAATGAATAATCAACAACTACATAATCTTAAATAGAAATTCATCGAATGTACTTATCTGATGGAAGAAATAATATGTGGTAAATTATTGAATAGAACTGATAATACACTAAGTAGATTAATACCTCCTGGAAAATAAATAAATTGATAAATTATAATGAAACATGCACAGAATTTTATGGAATAATGATTACCTGAAAATGAAGGTAATATACATACATAAAATAGCATGTAAGATTGATATGAAGTAAATCCAATACATTGTATGACACAGGGAATAAAACACATCAGATGATTAACAGCTCATTCAGAAAAAATGAACAAGTATTTGAAAGACACTTACTTAAGTTTGTTTTTGTCTTGTTCTTCTTCACCAAAAGGAATTGTATCGTCATCCAAAAGAGGAGCCTAAAATATTTAACTTTCATTAATTTGTATTAACATTAAATTGTAACTCATTTTTATGTCAATCATACTTGCACATAAATACAATAAAATACAATGAATATCATAGAATTCATGACCACTGGAGTGTGAAGGGTGGGTGAATGAATTAATTAAGTGTGGGAGATTAATGGATCAAAAATTAAAACCATATGAATAGTTGTTTTACTTATGCCCATTAGAAGAATGGTAAATAGAAGCAGCAGTACCGTGTTCAAATATTCAATATAAAACATTTTTAAATGCAAATACTCGTACTACTGAACTAATAATTATTTATTGTTATTATTATTTCTAGTTTAATTATTTATTTTAATTAATATCAATTATTCATGAATTATCCAAAATAGGCTACCTTATATTGATCCCATATTATTGTTCTTATATTGAATATCAAATAAAAGTAACTTAATATATGAACTGAATTATATTATTATTTGATTAGGTAATGATAAAATTCGTAGAATTGATTTCTTCATAATTTACTATTTTGTCTACAATAGTAAAAATATGGTGATAGAATACCTGTAATTTTAGCTGTAAAAATGGTATTAACAAGGTTAATAATATCACGCATGATTTATAACAAATGTTTAATTATAATAACAGCCTTGTGATTCATATGTAACATGAATAAAAATGATAAAGCCCATAATAAAATAAAAATAAAATAAAACTTCTACTTAAATAACTGCTATAAACTTTATCTAATAAATAATATATTAGATACCCAATGAAAAGAAGCTGAATTCAAGAAAACAAAGACAATTATAAATCATAATATTAATTAAATGGAACAGACTTTAATATAATTGAATGCAAGTTCTCAAAATCATATATCTTGTCATAAAATGTAATAATTTATATAATAAAAAACATTGTTACATTATTGTTTTCATGACTGCAGTCATGTGAGAGGATGCAACTACAAGCCAAGGAATGTAATTCTAAGTTATGGATAAAGTAAGAAAAGCAAAAAAGACAATAAAAACAAACAACCTAAAATAAATGAAACAAAACATGAAGCCGTGACAGTTTCCCTTATAGAAGATTACTATATGTATTCGTATAGAGAAAATACAAGTGTGTGCTCCCAACCACCTGAATTCAAGACATTTATACAAACCATTTTTAATGCCTAATACTGCGTTTGTACAGGCCTTTCTCAAGAAGGTGTTCAGCAACGGATTACACTTTAAAGGTCGATGAATTGGCCCTAGGTGGAAACAGAAAATCCTATTTTTAATCCTACAAACACTGTAAATAAATCACTAATACATATAATTAACATTTTTTATAAACCAAAGGCTGGGTGAAAGAAAGATTTCTTTCTTTTTTAGAACAGGGAAATATGCAGTATAACTGAAAGTTCTAACTTGTCTGAAACATTTATGCAATAAATATTTTTCAAAAATCATTTTATCATTCAATGTGTTCTTTTTGATAATGCTGATATCATGAAAATATGAATTATTATCTGACACTTTAAATACAACTACAAACATTCGGTTTTCTTTTCACTGTATTTTAACAAATGTATGATATATTGTTCCATTAACTTTATTAGATTGCTTACTTTGGCCTAACTTTTAAAATGATGATAGTCTGAAAATTTGTGTTAACTTATCATGACGTGTTCTCGTTTAATAACACCAATCCTACACATCTAACAACAAATCAACATTGACCAAATTTATAAATGTCTCGTCGTATGTTCGATTAATCAAGCCTGATTTGGATAATCAAAGAGTAACGAAATTACACCACCTGACGCCTCCTGACATTCGGAACAGATGTCTCACTATCCTTTCGTCGCCCCATTAACTATATACTAGTAAATAAAACAGAAATTCTGTACAAATAGGTTATAAAAAAATAAAAACAGGGGATACACTAATGAGTATATTTAATACAAAATGTCAGTAAAATATTGAATGACAACAGGCCGAGGCCGGAGGCGTTAGAATATAAGCTACGATTTCAATACTCATCGAACTAACACTAGAAGCTTCCATCATTTTCAATAGCGGTCAATATAAACTTATAAATGGCCGTACTTAATATTCCTAACACAACTAGGAGAAGAAGGTTATGAAACACGTTAACACTAACAACAAGGCAGACATTACTGACCGAGTGTTCCAGCTGGCCTAACATGCTCAGTAGAGCCAACTTTGGAAATGAACAACCTTTCTGGGGAAAATTTACTTTCATTCGTGCAAAAATGTGATTTCATTCGTGCATGGATCATAAAATAGCACTCATTTGGTAAAACTAGTTACTAGTTAATTTTAGACTGTGAATAGGTAACCGACAATAAATATTTTGATCAAATGGGGAACCTAATTGAGATAATCAAGTAACAAAAAATGGAAACGTTTCTGACATTGCAGAACATTAAGAAAGTCGGCACTTCTCTCTTTGAGTTTGTGCGATGGAGGAAATCTAAGAATATTTAATTGATCAAGACCATTGCAGTACTGTATCGTTATACGCTATTAACAAATATATACTATGTGGCTCCTTTCTTAGCGCGGGAAAATTGTCTCTGGGGTATACCCATTTGGTAAAACAAAGAAGTGCTATCCAAATTTTCGAAAGAATTTCAAACAATATTTCAAACCCCCACCGGCCACCAAACAGGTTTTCTGTAGACCAGATATTTTTTTCCTTTATTTTCAAGTAAACGACAATATATATTACACGAAGAAAAATAAAGTGAGTTGGCTTAATAGATCAGTGGCCTAATATCAGGTCAATGTATGGAGTACTACAAAGAGAAGTAGGGTTCCAAAAAATCAAACTTCAGCAATCCGAGCAATCGACAATGTCTGAATAGTGCGATTTCCCTACATCCCAAATTAAGCGATGGGAGTCAATGCGATGCTGAATCACATTTTAAACCGAATCCAAAATTCAGTTCGTACGTCCGAGATAGTGCCTTGAACAAGAAATAGCAGAAAAAATCTTATCATGATAGATTATCGTTAATAAATATAAGTACCATTAACGTTTTTTTAGGACATTGAACTCTAAGGACAATGAAATGCAATGGTAACAATCAATTTTTTTTAGGAGGATATTGAACTTTGAGAACAATGTAATGCAATGGTAACAACCACTCGTTTTTTGTCTAAATTCATCTGCGAAGTTATCTTCGAGTTTTTATGTGAACTGCAATTTTTATATTTACATGTCCATTTAGATACACGATAATTCTAGGATGATCTGAGATAACGTAGCTGTCGGGAAGGTGAACTATCCTACACAAATATAATAACGGTAAAAAAAACCCCGTCTGATCCGGGGCAAGACCATCTTTATTATAATTGAGTATTATATTTGATCATACAAAATCCCGGCCTGTTCCCCGTTTAAGACGTTTTTCCTATTACCAATAGACGCCCTGATTTCGTGCTGCGTATACCGCTTAGACCAAGAAATGTTATCGAGTCAGCTAGAATTGAAGTCGGTTAGTTTTGTCTTCGGGAAAATTCAAATTATAGCGACGATAGAATCGAACTGACGTGCACTCAATATCGTCGACAGAATTATTAAAGACTAATTAAGGCGATGTCAAGTGGTCCGCTGCGCTGGGTCGTGATGTGTCACAGCGAATATGGTCTCCCAATTTTTAGCGACAGTATTTTTCAGATCAAGTTAGTGTTGTCGGAAATTTTCATGTACAGAAGCTTAGAGAACACCGATAGGCCGATAGGCTCTATGTAAAGTAATTAAAAAGTTCCTCATTCCGATAACATTTTACACACATTTTAATGCACAACGGTTCAGCGTCTTGCTTCAAGTAATGTTGAGTAAAAATTCATGTTATCGTTTGATAGACTCTATATTAAACGGGTTAATATTAAAAAATAAAATAGTATGGTTCGCTTTGTTTTATAGCAGTTTTACAAAGTCAGTATTAGGTTAATTGAAGTTGAAATCGGCAGTATCAACTATGCATCAACCAACGTATGAACTCATTTTTACAAGGTGTTTTGTCTAGTAAATATAATTTCTTTATTTTTTATAGTAGTTATCAGTGTAAAATCAGTATGTTTATCTGTACATTTGGCCAGATAGCCATTCAATTAGAAGACTGTAAATTTGTTTATACAGAAAATATAGTACAGTAATCAATTAAAGTAATCAGCGGTTTTTTGTACACTGGAATACTCTCGAATGGCTTTGCCGATCAGCAAATTTTATTAATAGACGGCTAACAGCGTTCGGGCAGTTAGCCGGTTGTGTTGCAGAAATGGAAGAAAGAATTGTAAATCAAAATGTCCAATTGTACAATTGTAAACATTTTGTGAATGGACAGTCCGTTGGGAAATCGAATATTTGTGTTTAACGTGAATACAAACATGATGTTGATTTGTACTAGAAAAACTAATTTTGAAACAGCCAAATGATGGCCATTCCCTTGAATATTTATAGTCCATACATATAAGAAGTAGCTTTACAGATTTATAGGGTTTTTTAATCAAAATTGCGATTATGCCGATAATTATTAGAATCACCATAATTTCCATTCATTCTTCACTATCATTAGGAATCATTAGGAAATATTAAGAATATTCTCGTTACTTTGTCGCACACATCAAAATATTTTTAATTTCCTTGTGTAATTCAATAATAGTTGTACATTATATATGAATTATTTAGTACAGACTTTGCCAATTACGTAATATACCAACTCTAGACCGCACTAACAAATTTCAATTTCATTTATACCTACTTCTAAAATATCCAGTAAGTGTACATTGTACCTTAGTTTTTCGAAATTTCTATTCAGAATGGAAATGTACTTTTAAAAGCCACATGTCCCCCATTCTGGTCGATAACTTATCTCCATTAGTTGTGCACGCGTTTGTGGTTCTTTGCTCCCCATATTTTATAGAACGAAATTTCATTCCGTGTTTCGAGGTGTGTGTTTACTCTTTCACTAATATTGATCAGAAGGCACACTACCTGTATTAGGCTCATAGTCAAAGCCGGATACGGTAACTATGCGAGAAAAAGCTAAAAAGTTGACTCAATTTTAAATGTTTATTCATTTAGCCTTTTAGCATTTTATTCTACATATCCATTTGTTGTAATTCGTGAAAGTTCTACAAGAAAAATTAAGAATTAAAGAAACCATTTATGAAAATTTAATTGTGGCACAGAGATAAACCGTAGCCGTTTAAAATCAACCTAAAACCGTAATTATGTGTAGCGCGTCTCTAAGATGATACTGGTAGTCAGTGATTTACATTTATTACATATGAACATTTATTACCACAACTAAGTCAGCGATAATGTATTTCTTATTATGTCATTTTAATTACTGTAAGGTCAGAACAATTGTCTCTGTTCTCGACTAGGAAGCGGCTCCTTGCCAAAGAGGCGTCCTTTGTTCGTCTATTGAAATTTACAGTTTTAAACATTTATTATATAAAGCCGAGTTGAAGCTAACGTTTTAGAGTCACTTATTTTATATGAAGTTAGTCATTTCTTCAGACTTTTAAGTCAACCAAAAAAATATTACTGTTATTTATATTAAAAACTCTTCTGAAATCTGAATTTTTAAAGCGAGGAACCTATTTTACTGAAGTGAGAGAACAATAGTAAAAATTGATAGAATAGGGACGTTCAAACTGCACCATAATAGCTGGTTGGTTGTAAAACTTTGCAGCGAACATTATTTATAGCCTGTTAACCTTAATAATAAGATTTATTAATCTGGGAATTAGACAACAGATAAACGAATAAACAAGCATTGCATAAAATGTCTCGAGATTTTAAGCTTTTTAGCTTTGTAGCTTTGCCTCCTCATTTAACGAAGAACAGGATTTATTTGTACTCCTCATGCAATTTGAAAAAGTTGGTTTTGAACCTTAAATGGTTTTAGACATTTGTGGAATGAACAGAGATTAACAAATGACGCCTTTTAATGGAATTGAAGTTTAAGTTTAGAGTTTCTGAGGACTATAATTTATGCTCAGTTCATCTGCCGCTACCTTCCAGGAAGCAGTGACTCCATTCATGCAACTTACAACCGCAGAATGAACTTGCTCTATTCATAGAGAAAATTGAAGCGATAAAAAATTACTCCCTCGTTCATTGTTCTTTTATCTCTTTTCACTTATACAACTTTGCTTTCTTATATATCACAAAACTGTTAAAAAGCGGATATTTAGCCTTAACTTCGAGCGTAGTAAATCTTGCGTTAATTACATTTCAGCTGATATTTATTACAAGAAGTTATTTGTGCTCAAAAATTCTAGACTGGATAAATTCAACTTCCTCTTCCTGCGCACTTTCTCTTATGTAAACACGTTTGTGTAAAATTTCTCTCACTTTCATAATAATGAGATAATTGAGGCGGATAAAAGACCGGTCGATGTTCGAGCTTAGGGGCACTCACGTCATTGAACTCATTAGCAGTGACTAAAAGAACTTCAAGTGCTTTAATTGAAATTTGAACTTTAATTAGTAATTAAAAATTACTTTTTTACACTAATATTTTTTTAGTAATATTAAGAAAAGATTAAAACAATTTTAAATGTATTAATTTAAATATAAGTATTAACGGGTGAGGAGGGGTTAATATGAAACCTAACTATTTGTGTTTGTATCAATTGGATATTTGTCGACAATATTCCAAAGTTCTTTGCTCGATTAAACTGACAATAAATATTATGGTTGAATATCATGCATTTACGAAAAATAAGAATATCATTGTTCGATTTTTTATAATACGCTAACAAATAACTTTTAATAAAGTCGTAACAGTTGTCATGCCACTGAATATTAGTTGAACAAGTTAAAATATTGTTTTATCAATGCATATTAACTGTATTTCTGACCTTGAAACACTTCCCACCAGAGAGGAAACGTTTCAGACCGTGGCTCCCCAGTAATACACTACTTTTAAATTAGTCACGTACTTGTTATCGATTATCTTTTTTTATCTGATCAGTTCGGATTTTAACTGGGTAATGAAGTATCATTGAGTTGGCACTCCTGGCGTCCAGTGTTTCTCCTTCACTCGAGCGTTGACGGGTCGTTACGACTGTCGAATATGTGATTGTTTTCTTTTATCGAATTCACTTAAAACTTCGGTCCGACCGCCGGCCCTTCGACAGCTTCCAAACGACGAGTTATGCCCGACAGTTCACCGCTCCGAACTTGAATCCGCGGTCAGTTCTCACGAAGAAAACAATTCACGAAAGGGAAGTTGGAAAAAGGAAGGTAACGCGGCGCCGTGTTTCTCAAGCCTGGCATTCTGAAATAGTTTTCGTTTTGTACCGCGCGATGTGTTCGACATTTTGCTGATTCGCAGACTCGGCCGTTTACTAGAAACGACAACGACGTCCTCAGTTCCTAACTCTGTTCGTTCCTTGACCGCGTCCAGTCATGTTGTCAGATTGTCATCCGATAAGTCAAGCACTCCTGGGCACTTTGTTCACATGGGCTCTCACTGCTGCAGGAGCCGTTATGGTCGTGTTTTTTCACGGCACTCAGGTAAATATTTGAATCAAACAAATAGTTGAGTGAACATTTGATACATGGTTATATGTTGCAAATTATAGTATAGTGTCAGTGATATTTACATTTGTCATTTCATATAAATACATTTCAAAAATTCACTTAATAATCTGCACCTAATACCTGTCTGGGATGATTAATTGGGATATCAACATTTTATGAATACTTGTTCATCCATATTTTTATGTGACTAGTTAATTGTAGCAGCAACAAGATATATTTTGTTTATCATAGAATGAATCATACAAGATTCATGCTTTATTCCATGCAGAATTTGTCACTTACTCCTATAGTTCATATATTCAGTTCCACAATTAATATTGAAGGCAAAATATTGGTTAGTGAATATAATATTGGTTCTGTATATTTATACATTTCTTAATTTAAAATACAATGGGAAGTTATGTCATTACTGAATTATGTTAAAAGTTAGTTTAATGTAATAAAAAATAATATTCGATTGAATATTTTTATATTCCTTATTGAGTAATGCTTTTATCAGCATTTCTTCAATGGTCATATTACTTGTGTCTTTTAATAAAAATATTAGCTGAACAATGAACAGTTGATGTTTAAATATTTTTTAAATTGTGAACTATAACAAATAGCTTAATTGCAAGCCCAGTGGTTTTCAATAATTAGTACATTTTTTTCAACTCATAATTTAATACCTTTTGAACTCTTTAGTTATTATCATGGGGAGCATTGTTTCTTCTTTATTAAGTGAGAAATGAATCCAAGGTCACACTTTGATCTTAGAGATTATTAAACATTCATCTTCTGTCTTCTCTTACATTTTTTTCTTGAATGCTTGTATTACTTAATAAGTATTCTAATTATGATGCTACATTTAAATAAACATAAAACACATCTGCATTAAAGAAAAGAGAATTAAACATTACTGTAAAATAATGTTGATCACTAAATTGCTCCTTAAAAAAAATCTCGTAATATAATAACTTATCCTATTTCAAAGTATTGTTTTTCTTTTCTATCAGTAATATCATTTACTACACATGCAGTAATATCACTAAAAGAGTGATTTTTATATGTGGCTTAAGAAGGGGTATTTGAAAATGTAAAGAAAATATCAAAATTTGAACTATGAATACATTTTTTGAGTACTACTTTAGTTAATTTATTATTTAGCATTATGATGATTTGAGGTGTGTTTGTTGAGTGTCTGTTCTTGCATTACATTCATTCTTGGTGGTTACATAGGAGTTAAACCCTGACATGATTTATGTCACTTGAGTTTTTAACTTTCGTATCTTATGTTTTGAGAATCCCTTATCTGACTGTTGGTTCTGATAATATTGATTAAATTGTATGAAATGATTGCTCATATTCTGATATAATAGACTCTTGAGAAAATATTGCAGTGAAAAATGGTACTTGTACTTCAACTTTAATGGATAATTTGGTATATTTAAAAATAATAAGCAAAAAAATATAAGCTGAATACCTGAGATTAAATTATTTAATAGATAAATTAAATTAACTAATTTTGTCTCCGCAAATATCAAATATATGTTTGCATTAAATACTCTTTTTTTAATTTGGCCATTATTATGAGTTTTACCTTTTGTCAGTTAGCCAGTTAAAAATTTACCAAGTACATTTTTAGTGCACTGTAAACGAGACTTGTTTGCCTCCTTCCATCACAAGTAAGAAAATGTATGTTAATGAGAATATTGGAGTTAAATTCTTCTCCTTTAATCAGTTTAATTTTGCAATTGAAGGAAAAATCATTTCAGAGTTGCAATCCACTTCTGATGAATTCATCAGTTTAACTGACTTTGTATGCCATTTCCATAAGGTGCTTTATATATAATATACATTATATGCTTTTTTCAGGCAAAATTATTGGATACAAGTTTGGGTTTTGCTGCTGGGGTAATGACAGCTGCATCATATTGGTCGCTGTTAGCACCTGCTATAGAGATGGCTGAAGAATCCCAGCTCTATGGAAAAGAGGGTCAATATGCATTCATTCCTGCAGGGGTTGGATTCCTATTAGGGGCACTGTTTACTTTTGCAGCTGATATCATGATCTCAAGATTTGGTGTGGAAACTCCCAGTGTCCTATTAGGTATGGTACACTTCCAGTATGTGCTTTTACTTTTACAGGTTATTATTCCATAAAGAAAACCATATGAAAAGGTTAGGCAAGAGAGACAATATTACTCAGACAGGTGTTTTCTTGAGAATTATATTAAATATTAATATGGGCTAATTACCTGTTTATTAGACACTAAAATAATATAGCAGTTAATTTATCCTGCTTGTTTAGCAATAATGATGAAATTAACATAGTTAACATTTTCTTTTGTCTGATCTACTAACTAGCATGTTTAACCTGAGGTGATAAAAGGAATACAATCTGCATCTTTTGTAATTGGGTAATAAATATAGAAGTATTCTTAGCTTTTTATTTTTGTTGGATAAAAAATTTAATTTTTTGTAATATAATTGGTATTTATTATATTCAACTTATTAATCTTGTATTTAAGCTAACTCATAACTCCATATAAATTAGACTAAATTTAGAATGTACATTAAATATGGTCATCAGGAACTTCATCTATTATTCAACATATCTACTTCATTATATCTACTAAATGGTAGGTATGATTTGGTTTCTTGCCCTGGTGTTTACCTGTCCTGAAATTAATTCTATTATTATGGCTGAAGAAAATTAATAATTGCTCACTGTAATTCATCAGTACTACTGAGTATTAAGCATGAACCTTCATTGGAGTCATTTATAATTCTGTTTAATTTTAGAAATGTTTACATCTCTTTTTAATTTAAATTTCTTCCAACATTTTTCAAATCAGTTTTTTCAAAAATTTGAGAAAAGTTAATGGGTGTCATTATGTGGGGACTAGTATTTCCTGTATTTTTACAGAATTTCTTTGTTACTTTCTTAAATAGAAGATGAAAGATAAATTAAAAATATTGTCTACATATTTACCCTCCTTTCAGCTTACCATAATAAGGATGGGACAGATTTCAAAAAGACTGATGGGTTCTACACTGAGAGTTACTCCATTGAATCATACCGATTTGAAGGTAATAAATACTTCGTGTTACATTTTGCTGTTAAATTTTTAATATTTTTGTTATTTGCTGTTGCATTTATGACTGTAATAAAATGCTTTTGGGGAAGATGCTTTCAAATCCTTTATGTATACCTTTTACTAGCTTTTATATATATAGAGGGTAACTGTGTAATTGTCTCTCTTTCCTAAATCCTTTTTAGCTGTAAATGTTATGGAAAAGGATATGATGGTGAAAGGGTAAAGACTATGTGAAATGTTTGTGCTTATATGTTTTAATATATAAATATCTAATCAGTTTGTTATATTTTATACTGATAATATACAACACCATTACTGCCTTACTGATTGGTTTCTGATATTTTTGACTGTTTTTAGGTGGAATTCTTTTTGTTATATTTTTCTTATCTTGTCCACATGTTAGGAGGAGTTTATTATTAATCCGTAGAAATAGAACAAGTTAAAGGAATGAAATTCTTTACATTAAAATAAAAGAAGGCAATTGATATTATATATTTTCATTTCTACCATTAACCAATTCTTGTTTCTATTTCATCTTAATATATACTTGGGTATTTTTTATACTCTTGGTATGAATTTTTTATTCATTTATGGATGAATGTGTAATATGGAGGCATTTGATGTTATAAACAGGAATTTCAAAATGCATTATAAATATTGCTTAAAGCTTACATGTTCAATATTTTAGCTTCTCATTTTAATGCTGGTTTCAGAATTAATAAATTCAATGAAAAACTGACCTATCAAGCAAAGCCATATTAGCATTTTGTGTGGAACGTAATTTTCATATCCATAAAAATAATTTATTGCCTGATAGTTTTGTTCAAATTTTTTTTTCATTTTACTATTCAATTTTAATTAAATTGTATTCAACAAGAATATAATAAATACACAGCTATCACTCACAATAAATCAGTCATTTTCTGTATGACTGATTTATTAAATGTTATTAAATACAATAATATAAGTAAATTTAATGATTATTAAAAGTTAAGAATGTTGAGCATAAATAATGTCAATAATAAATAAGAATATTTATATTCTCAGCTTTATTTTTATAACCTAAAATTAAATATTATTAGCCTACTATATAATAATTTATATTTATCAAACTATTTTTCTAAACTCCAGTTTGTTCAGTTTTTTAATAAGTTATTGACTTTTAGGGGTTGTGATCAATATCATATACATTTTTATTGGCAAATTATAGGAGGAAATAGGTTAGGGTTCTGTGGCCCAATTTTGCGCGCACACACACACACACACACATACACATGCATGTATGCATGTTTTATAATTTAACCTTTTAAAAGGCTTTGATATTTATATGCAGGTATATATATATATATATATATATATATATATATATATATATATATATATATATGCAATGTATTCTTATATTTTTTATTATTTTTTCATAATATTTTGTATTTATAATTTTTCTTGGCTATATAGTAAGTAAAATGTAATTGAGCAAGTTGATTTACATTAATTATATTTAAATTAAATATTGTTAGGTATTATTGATAAACTCATTTTAAGGTTAATCTACATTAATTTTTCCTATCCAGAATTCTTTATCTGATAAATTTAAGAAATGGTAAAATTTTCAGTAATGAACTTATGGGTAATAAATGTAATAAGGAAAGTACTATAGCTATAATTGGAGTTATAATTGTAAATTAATGTATTGTAGTTATCAAGCTACGATAGATAAAATACTTTGAATAATATGGTGGGACTTGTTTTGTATTATTTGTACTTTCAGTGTTTCTAAGACCTGCTGCTATTTTATTAATGATAAAATGGGTATAAGGACCAAATTGTGTAACTTATATAAAAAAGTTATAAAATAACTGACCCACTAACCATAATAATTTAAATGTGTTGCATTTATTGCAGAATTCTAAACTCTTAAAACAAGAGTGTTCATTGTGCTCATATTAATATGACTGGAAAGCAAGTCACTAATTGTTGGTAGCAAAATCTGCGTGTATTGCAATGTGTAACTAAAAAAAATTATTTAACATATGAACAAAATGAATCTTTGTTATTTGTAATGATAACCTTCTTTCATGTTGTACAGAATACAATGACAACAATGCCGGTCTTCCTAGACGAAGAAACCCTACCCAATCCAGGCACCCAAGACCTACCTTACCCAGTCAGGACAAGAAACAACAGTGGAAAAGAATTCTCCTACTTATCATTGCCATAACTGTACATAATATTCCAGAAGGTCTGGCAGTGGGAGTCGGATTTGGAGCTGTTAGGTCTACTCCTTCAAATAGCTTCAACAAGGCCAGGTAGTTACATTTAAATATTTTTATAAGCATATATACTTTTTAAATCACTGTGAGTATATTAATAAGCTGATATCATTAAACATTCCCTTATCAAACTTGGTGGATATTATTTTTTTTGATACACTTAATATTAGATAAAGATCAGAACCCAACATAGTATAGAAAATTATACATTAACCCCATATAATATTACTTCATAAAATCCTATTACCTAATACTGCAGGGCCCATTTATTATTACTAACATCATTTTTATGAAAATTTTATCTGAAATTCCAGAATAGTTGTGCCAGTTGATAAATGTATATCATACATTATAAGTTATGCTTTGAATTATAAGTTATCAAACAGATTAAAAAAACAACAAATATGATGTATTTGTTTATAAATGCTGTCCTTTAATTTCATAAAGTTTACAGCATTTTCAGCTTTCATTATGTAGTTGTTCAGTCATAACTTGTATAGACATGACAAAAAGTTGAAGGCAAATATCTAGCAATAAGTGAAATAAATAACATATCTCTTGGTTTGTAGCTAGATAAACTTACATTGCATGAAGACTAAGTATAAGCTATATAAAAATTTAAAAACTCTTTAGTTTATGATTTACCACAAGCATTACCATGAAGGGAATGTTATAGTTATATGTTTTAACAGTATATTCTGTATTGAAGAATTTAGTTTTAATATAGTATTTAACTTATGAAAATTATGTTTGATTTTTAATTTTAGATAACATTTGACAAGCTTATGAATTGATATATAATTTTATTTACTGTATATTACTTCTTCCATATCTCCAAGTATGCACACTAATATTCAATTAAGAAGGCTCCTTTCATTTGGATTATAATCTCAACTTATACTGGTTGGTAGTATTTGTCCTCTTAGAACAGAAATCATTCTGTAATAACTATATTATTTGTCAGTATAGCTATTCCCTTTAAAAGTATTTAAGTGGTATTTGGTTCTTCTGGCAGTTCATTGTAGAAGAATAGAATGTACAATTTTATTTGCTACATAAGTTCCTGGCAAGAATAGTGTTCATTTTTGCAATTCATTTTAAGCTAGGATGTTGTAACAAGGAATAGGATAGGTATTAACTCATTGGAGTTTTCAAGAGGAACTGTATAGCTTATACAGCTTATATACCTTCTCTGTGTCCAGCAGAAATCATATAAGGGTTACATTAGTATTTGTTTTCATCCTCATTGTGGAAAGGTGAATAGTCAGCTAGACTGTTGAGCTGTCAGAAAGACTGTTCAGCATAGCATGGGTTGATTACTAGTTATAAAGTTATATTTCAGAAGAAAATTATGAGCCCCTTGTAATTGTTATCAGGGCACCTTACTGCCCAGGAAGCAGTGTCTTTAATGCTTTTAGGAAAGACTTCATCTTGAAGGTGTCGGTAGTTGAATTTGTGCCTACTAGGTTGCGCGAGGTTGGTCTTGGCCGGTAATATCATGGTATAGGAGATGTGTGGTAGGGGTGGTGGCAGCGGAGAAAGGTCTGTGGGAGGCGCCCGGCTCCTACCTGATAGAGTGTGGCACCGTGGAGTTGTGCAATGCGAGGAGCGTGGAATGCGCCCAGTGGGGGCCTCGAGGCGCCGCCGCCGCCGCCGCCGCCCCGCCCTCGCCCTCGCCCCCGCCCCGGCCCCCGCCCCTGTCCCGCCTCCGCCTCCGCGCCCCCAACTCAACCCAAATAAAACCAGACGCCCCGCGCCACCACAACTCGTTAACATTCCTAAACTTAATAATTCTCCCCGTTACCTTCCCTCTCCCCTTGGGCCAACCCTTTCTTTCTCCCTGCCGCCGCTCTCTTTGTCGCCTCTCTCACGCCCTCTTCTATACGGGCCCGGACGATTTAAGAGGTCCTTTTAAATATAAATCATGTATTTTTCTCAGACCTTGCGGAGCTTCTCTTTTTTACCTGGAAAATGTTCAAATTTCACTTATTTCTGTTGAAAATATGTTAAACGTACCTACAAATCCGGTATTTAATTTTCACATTCTGAAAGTATTTCGTCTTCTTAGAGTTGAAGGGAAACATACCTCATATCGTATATCTTAAAAAACAACAAAAACAGTTTCGGTATTTTATTTTATTTTGAATTGTGTTTTTTAAATTAAATATTCGGAAAGGAAATTACTGCATTCAGTTGAAAGTATAATTTTTCAATCTCCTCGTTCATTTGGTTTTATGCTACACCTGTTTCGGCATCTCCCTCATCTTCTCTTATCCTGTGAAGTATTCACGTTTGTCAGCTAAGAAACCGACACGCTGTGAATGAAGTGTTACCATACGATTATCGGAATGCTACTGGCAATGGTGAAAAAAAGAAACCTGCCTAGCATACGACTAAAAAAACTAGAGTTTGAGCGTTCGTAAACCCATTCATAAATAGAGATTATTAAAAATATTAATAAATTTGTGAAATATGTGAACTAGGCATTATATTGTTATACATTTTTTCAGTGAGGTATAAATTATTACAGTTCGTTCTTATAAACTGAAACTGTTCACATATAATCTTTCGATATACGATTCTGGAAAATTTTAGAGAAATTACACACTATGAAATTAAAAGCTGCTTGACGTTTTAACTTTCGTAGAATTATACCGATGGATCTTATAGACAGCTTTTACATTCTAATTTGTTTACTCATTTGGTTCATGTTAATACGACCCATTTATTTTGATTTGTAAGTAAAAATTTGAATCTATATAGCTGTCTTTCAAATTACATTTCTAGGTCGTGTGACGTGGTTGATACGTGAAGTGTCGTATTTCTCATGTTAGCGTCATTACAATACATATTACTACTATTTTTTTAAAAATATATCCCTTTGATGAAGTATCCAAAAATATCCAGTAAGGTATAATAATTTAATTATTATTAATTTAAATAATTCGGGATTGTTTTTGCATATCTTACTTGTGCTATTTTCGTGAGATTGCGTGTGATATTTAAAAATTACTTTAAAAAGAGGTGAAATCCTTCTTTCATCTTCGATATGTAATTTGCAAGGATATTGAGTTAGTTTTTGGAGTGTTTATCATATTGGTTGGATGTTATTTTATAATAATCTGATTATAATTGCAAAAGATCGTACGACGTAATACATATGTTTACGTTTGTTTAGCTTCAATATTCTCTTTAGTCGTTCTTTTATTTAAACACCTAATAATCTAGATATATTACCTATACACAGTCCGTAATTTTTATTTATTTAATTTAGGCCAAGTTTGAGCTCCGAGTCAGCTTATCAGTTTGAACCAGATTATGCATATTTACAATATCCGATATTCAGTGACTGATAGGAATTTTTTATTACGCCGATAGGCGCCGGAATTCAAGGGAGAGTCTATGTATTTGTTGGAGGGTAATATAATTTAATTATAATAAGTATAAATAGTTATAATGGTTTATTATATTAATTATTATAGTTGATTATTAATGCCATACGCACTTAGATCAAGTGATTTCGCAGTATGATATCTAAAGTTTATCAATAACAAGACTTGATTTTTTTAAACAAAAACGCTAATAGAATATTCGACAAATTCTGTTACCGCCGTTTTCCCAGTCAGACCAACGATCATTGCAAACATTATCGAATGGTGGGTATTGGAAGTCTTTTGTATGTTTAAAATTCACTAGCTATATTTTGTACAAATTAGTTCAAACCTACTGAACTTCATATGGAAAGACTTTACAAACAATGTTTATCGAAAATGCTAATATTTTTTTATAATTTTATAATGATTAGCACTGCACTAGGCCCTCCATAGGCGAGAAACTTAAAGCTTATCAAGTATTTTGGGAGGATGATATTGTTAGTCCTTGGGGATCTCAGCAGGTATTTGGAACTAATTGTGCAATTATGTCTGATAATTTGTATTTGTATATTTAAGAAGTCGCGGGAAATTAGTTGAAAATAGAAATGGGGGTGTTTTCTAAATGGTTTAATGAATGAATGGGTGGATGGCGGTGAGTTAGGGTCTGTTGTAGATAGATAGACTGTTTGTCTGGTCCTGCGGTTGGGCCTTAGGTACGTTGCACCTAGCACAGCAGCTGCTCTCTATCTTATCCCCCTTCTCTCTTCTTTTCATCCTGCTCTTCCTCTCCTCCTCCTTTCTCCTTCTCTTTCCCTCTTCCCCATCCCACGGACCCTATCACTGTTTCACTCCCTCTCTATCTCATTGTTGAACACAGGGCGGCGACTATAAAGGTTCGTATGAGATATGACGGCCTCACTGCTTCACCAGTTGTTATATAAAAGAGAACACGTTATTTCTGAGAATTTCTCTCTCCAGACCAGCCCCGGCATTCTTTCTGACTACCGTTCGCCGACTGCGTTATCTGGAACGACGCGAGGACGATACAGGTGTTCTAAATCTTGGACAATTATTTCTCGGATTTTGTGTCCTTTTTTTTTAAGTCGCACTTTGAGCCTATCGAAAGTCGCACCGGACTGGACGCGCTAACGTTACCGCCGAAAACGTGCGGTGTTTCATTTTTTTATTATATTCCTTATTGTCGCACGTACCAAGCGTCTCTTGTACCCGGGGAACAAAAGAACTTACCGCCAAAACGAAGCCAAGAACAAAAACGTATTCATCATAATTTCGGGCATTAGAACACAGTTTATTCACGCAGTACAAGTTCCTTATTATTTAGAATGAAATAATAATTAAATAGATACCGGTTAGAAACTGTTATCCTATCTTTCTCGGGAATTCTGGAGGTATCGGAATTCTTAAAACGTTTTAAAGATACAGGATTGGAAAAAAACGGAAAATTTATTTCCACAAAATATCCAATCCCACGTTGCGGTATAGGTAGAGCGAGTGTGCGGAATTGCAGTTATCCGGAATCACCCAGTTTCTCTTCGTAGAGCGTTTTATGGTACCCACCCCTATGCATTTACTCATATCCTCACTTAAATCTGAAATCTGGTTTTTATCGGCTCTTTTCTTTTATTCCGATATTTTTATAGTTCCGCTCCCCCGATGCAACTTTCAGTACCTCTTACTCATTGGGGTAGCGCCCCGAGTAGTGAAGGAATAGAAGACGGTAAGATACAGGAAAACAAGTGCGGATATGAGCGAGAGCTCGGGAGCCGCCAGAAAGAAAAGAATGAATAAAAAAAATTTCTCTTTCTCTCCTTCTCTCCCTCCGGCTCTCTCTCTTTCTCCTTCTCACTCTAGCCGGTGGGCTGCACTTGTGAAGAATGCTGTTCCTCCACGGTGTAACACGCTCAGGTATGTGGCCGCCCCTCTATCGCTCTCCCTCTCTCGGTCTGTACCGTTACTCGGTCTCCTCGACCCTGTTGTGTGCCGCAGTCGACGACTGCGCCGGCTTTTCCAGGAAAAAGACCGCCTTACTTTCGGTACCGCCATTTCCTCCGCCACCTCGCCCTCCCCGTCTCGGTCGAACCCCCCCTCTGGTCGAAAAAGACGGAGAAGGTTGGAAGGCGCCCCGAAATAAATATCGCCAAAAAAAAGGAAGACGCGATGCCTCTACGTTTGTTCGTGGTCTGACGACCACAGAAATATTGTATTTCACGGAATCTACGATACAGGCTAAATTTCGTATTCCGTTTTATACGCGGCCAAATATTAATTTAGCTCCAGTATTCAATCACTGGAAAGTTCAAAGAACCGTTTTCTTATCGAATTATAATGAAAACTTGTCCTTTTAGACAAACAAAGGATCACTGAGGAGAAAAGGAATCATAATTTATCGACTGTATCAAAATAATAATCCTACTTGTGCTTCGATACTTACAGTTGTCCATTACTGCGTTTTTTGTTTCCTAGTAATAGATTACTTCGAAATTTTGAACTACTAAGGTCACAGGCGTAGGCATTTGGACATGTAGAAAAAGTTTCGCTTCAACGAAGCCGTCTTAAGTTGAAGTTGTACTTGAATGAATCAAAAATGTTTAAATTCCCTGTACCAAAGTCTAGAGAAACGTCTTCAGCGATTGGTCACACTTGTCTTTTGAAATTTACATATTAAACCTGCGGCGTGTTTAGGGAATAGGAGATTTTGTTCTCGGATCGCGTTTGAAGAGGAGCGGTTTTGAGGAATTTGCAGTGTAAGGACTCGAAATGACGAGGCGCCGATCCGCAGGCGCCTGGTTTTATGATGGGGGAGGAACCCGCTCAAGACAGATGATTCTCATTATAACGCTGCGGCCGTGGTTTCCTCACATTATTTAAGCCCTTCCTGCCGACTGCGTTATTTTTGGTTAAACATTTATATTTTTTGCCCTTTCATGTGTTGAATCTTGCAGTTTTAACATCTTTCTGTAGACATCTTGTTTTGACTTCTTATAGCGACGACAAGAATAAAAGATGGCCATTTGTTTCGATTTTACGTTAGCGCTTTTTATTGAATGAGATAAAATGCATGGTAGGTATTACCATTCGGATATTTGTAACGCTCAAATGATAATACATCAAATAATATTTCTTCGAGGCGTAAAAAAAGATCCGCAGGTAACATCCGTAATGTTTCCCTGATTATTATATGACTTCTCTACTTTTAATTTTTCCTCAACTCCTGATATGATTGCCGGTATATTAGGATAGTTCCGAACGGATCTTTTCGAGTTTGCAGTTTTATCAGAGACTAATACATTCTTAAGATATCAAGATGTTAAAACGATCTGTTACTGTCGTTCAAATTGTCGATCTGCTTTTATTTGTGAAAGATTTGTTTCCATATTCCGTACAGTTATTTAATATTACACTTATTACTGTTGAATTTGCGTCCATAATTTAAACGATACTGCATTAGTTCTCGCGGTTAAGTACAGTGTGATGATGCCGGTAACGCTTATTCCTAATTACTAGGCAGGGTTAGGTGTAGGGCGGGGGCCGGGGAGTTGGGAAAGACCTAAGGAGAGCCCCGGTGAAGAGGGTGGTGAGGACGGTAACTCATCCATTGTAATGGGTTGGAAAGGACTAGGGGGCGGTGGGGGCGGTTGCCCTAAAGGTACTAATGCACTAACATTATACCTCGGCCCAACTCGTAAAAACACACGAGTCCTAACCGGCTGCAGGTGTCGACCTCGTAAAACTGAATCCATTGAAAGTAAACGAACCACGGTTAGTCTATTTTGTTGCTGGCGTTAAAGTAAATTAGTACAAAATTGATATGAAAAATGAATTAGTACAAAACTCTAGATGTTGGGTTGCGGAATTAAATTTTCACAGAGCCAGAGAAGTATCAAAGCGATTTCCTAATCTTCTATTTATAAAATACTGTTCTAAACAATTTTGTCGTACTGCAAAACAAGGATCTAGATTTGTTTAATTTAAACCACAACGTTGCAGTTATTTTTGTTTGACAATCCACGACAGGCAATAATTATGACTGTTGAAATATGAATAATATGTTTTCATCACGCATTCATTCCATTGGAAGTTGGCTCCTCGACAATTTGCCCCCATTCCTCCTATTTTTAACGTTTTAACCTCCCGTTGGCTAATCATTGTACTTGTTGTCCTCTACCTTCATCTACAGGACCAAATATTCTCTTAAGGTATCCTCCTGTCCTGGGTCCTCGAAATTTTCATTTTCTTCTAGAATCTATGACATCGATACTTACATCATCGACACCCAGCCGATAGATATACCAAATCAGTATGCTTGCTATGAAAATGATTATTAGTTTTTACTGCTGAAAAAGCGTCGGTGGATTGTACTTACTACTCCTTGGTAGTTGTATATGTACTAATTAAATATTAGAATGGTAATTTCGACCAACTAGCGTCGGGTTTGGTTTTTATCCTGTCGGAAGCATTCTACAGGAGGCCGCTACTTCAGATCCTTAATTCATTATTTAACCAACTAGGGGCGCTAACAGCCTACCATGCTAGCGCCTGAGAGCATTTCGTTAATTTATTATAGTTTCCATTATGTTAGAGTTATTTATTATTCAGTCCTTTCTGCCCCCTCTCTCTGCCTTCTGGCTCTTACACCACAAATTTATTTTCCTCCGTTGATTCTCATAGTTTTGAACGTTTTCAAAAAATAAAATTCTTGCTTATATGGCCAACGTTGTGGCGATGTTAATTACATTATGTAATACGGCGTTCATATATGAATTACTAGTTTTTAAATATGTGTATCAATAATGTTTTCTAAACTTGAGATGTAAAACAGTCTTAGTACATTAGTTACGTATTAGTTAAGTCAAATACCTGCATTGTATGCCAACCCCGAATTTCAATTTATACATACTGATAATTGTTGTTGGATTCATTTTAATTAAATTACTTGTCTTGAGCTAACAAAAGCTTAGTAAGCATCGGCGTGATGTAATCTTGTTAAAGTTAACATCGAGTTTTGCTGTCTGTTCTACAAAAATGTGGGTCCCGCGCTTAATAACTGAAATATCGCGCGGAAATATTTATAATACCAAGAAAACATAAATACCGCTGAAACTACGCTGCAGACACTTCCTTCATTTCTTCCAAAACCGTGTTCTATTCCTGACTGAAAATATTGAGCCGGCGACTGTACGTTACAATGTTACATAAGAGGTATCGTGTTGGTAAGAATATACGGTTCCTTGATCTACATATATTCTCCTTTTACTTGCGTGCAGCATTTGGTAAAGATAGGCACGAGTAAATCGGAATTTATACAGGGTTTCAGAAGTCAGTCGCATTTCTTTGCGCCATGAGCCATGGGAAGGAGATCGCAGAATAACTCGAGCTTTTATTCTCTTATACATTACAAATCTATTATCATAGAAAATTAATTTATGCTTTGTGTTTAACACTTCCGAAGTTACAATTATTACTATTACATAATTCTTTCATTTATATTAGATCTGGTGATGAATAAAATCGGATGATAAAAACATCCTCGTTAGAAGGCGGCAAGTAATACAAAGTTATTTATTTATATATAAATAAATAATACAAATTATTTATAATTACTGTTTTTTAATATTGTCTTTTAACTCGGACTTCGCTTACATTCCTTGAATGGTATGATTCATCTTCGCTATTTTTAAACGGCGATCAACTAGCGCATTTCAAAGATGATATCATGGCTAAGATTGTTACATGGGCCCACTCCATTTGAGATCCCACCCACATTGTCTATTTCAGTTGTTAGTCGTTCGCTCGAAATTCGCATTTGGTAATTATGTCAAGGTTGTATCATTCGTCACGGAACAGTTGGTTAGCATTCCAGATTATTATTTGATGATTTTCGTTGGTCGTGAGTTAGTTTAATGTTAGTGGAGGAATATCATAATTTGAGGGACGAATAATAACAATCATTATGATAAATTAATCTTATCAAAATAAAATTTTGATCGTCGATATTATTGAAATTAATTAATATAATTAATATAAAATGAATGAATAAGTACTGCCCTAGATGGTGTAATTTGATCCTGGGACTCGGGACGATATTTTTTATCTACCAACAAATTTATTAAAGGTTTACAAATATTCATAGAAAACTTTATTATCGCGTATGTAACTACGAGTCTACTTTAATTAAATACTAAATAATTTACTAAAATGTATTAAATACAGCAGTAGGAATAGCATTTAGGGGGCGGTAGGAGCGGGGCGCTTCCGTTTATAGCGTGCCAGGAGTTGAAACCCTCAGTGGGGATTCGGGTCCTGGAGGAGCACAATAGGATGTAAAATTAAATGGCTCATTCGGTCGTCGGGCGCCCGGGCCTTTTAAAATAAAAACACACTCGTCGTCGGCCGTGTTTGTGACGGTACACCTGTCCAAACCTGACGGCTTCATTCCCTCACTAGGCAGTGAAAGGGGACGGGGCACGTGACAGGAAGCGATTTGGAACGGGGGCCGGTTGAACGTTTTTCCGGTGCCTCCTACTCATCTTTGTAAATTTCATACGGGAATTAAATTTGGGAGCTGAGGGTTGACACCTTTTAACCGATGGAAAAAGTTCGCAATGTAGTCGCCGTTGTGTTGTTCGATAACTGCCTAATACGTCATAGCCACTCGTGAAGGTTGAGTTTATATTTTGGTACATGATTTTCTTCCCTAATTGTTCTGTGTGTGGAGAGCAGTTAATGTGAGCTGGGGCCGAGGCGTCGCTGGACCCGTACACTAGTAAACATCGTATACTCAAGTCAAGAGAGATATATTCTCTTTTTCGCAATTTCACCTTCCTACAAATTATTTTAGAGCCGATATAGGAACATGTTTGAATTTCTTTTTTGACATGATTAGAATCGTATTAGTACGTTTCCTTTAGTCCTCTCTAAAATTAATAAAGTACTCTAAAATTATGGTAAGAATGATTACCCTATTTGACGTGTTTATTATTTGAACTAATGTGTGTACATGATTTATGGTGGCGGTTCATCGCATTAGTATCTGTCCTAATTTCCTGAAAGGAAATAATATATGTATTCGGGGGAGTTAAGAAAAGTGGCCGCGATGCCCGCAGGCTAGAAATAAAAAGAGGACATTAGCGCAACAGTTGATTCCATTCTTGGGAGGGGTTTACTCCGGGCTTCGCGTATTGTCAGGGACCGCCGATTGTTCTGACCGAACAAAAGGTGCTAGTTAGCTGTTATTGTTTTGAACGGCGCTTATACACGGTTTGTTCGGTTAATTTGACTTGGTCGTTTCATAAAGAAGAATTTGAATGCGCGTTGGGAGCCAGCAGTGCCCCCCTATCCGCTGTGTTCACGGACGGCATACGTGTGTTTGCACACATCACTGCACCCACGATCTCCTTGTGGGTTCCCATATAGATAGCTCTTCGAGCGGTTTAAATCAGTTTGCTTTATTCTCTTACCCGGACCACATTTTATTAACTCGCGATTAAGTTGATTTCAGTACATTTCAGTGTTGCATTATTTTTAAAATCGTAGGGAGTATTCAAAACGTGGCCCAGGTATTCAAAAACCAGTCTATTCAGCATAAATTAACTGTCCAAGTTATTTTACCTGATTACTAATAACTATAGTATTAGTTATTAATCTGATGAACTCTTATTTTCAGTAATCAAATGTGCACTGCATTTTTATAACGAGTGGTACGTAGGGCAATATTTATTGTTCGAAAGGAGATATTTTAGCCGTAATATTTTTCTTATGAGGTTAAACTATATGGTAACTATTTGGTTTCACCACTGTTCTTTTTTCTTTTCACAGTTTAAATTGATTCTGTGTCCGATGTGTTCTTAATGGAATCTGCAGAATGTTGGAACTAGTTCGGGCGTGCGTGGGCGGCTGATCGTTAAATGACTTTAGTCGGAATTAACAGAATTGGCTGTTAGTGTGCTTAATTAATCGATTACTTTCGTCGGGTGGGCACCATTTAATTAACTGTAAATCCCGTCTAATCGCATTGAGAAATGCAAGTCGCCGGAATCAATAAGGTTGCGGTGACTGGTAATAGCAATAATCAATTTAGTGGTATGTTTATCCAGACTCAATAGGTAATTAATTGAATAGGATTTCACTTATTAGTACTCAGAAAACAGTGATTAAGCTTTTGTACCTTTTTGAATAACCTTTGTAGTACTTACATTATTCAAAATCTGACAAGTAAATCAGTATGGCATTGTTGTCTGGTAACGCGGCAAAGTATTTCAATTTTTCAAAATATAATTTCTATTAAGAATTATGAACCAAATTGAATGAAGTTAATGATTTTGAACATCGTATAGAACAGTTATGTCTCTACATGAAGCAGAGAGTAATCTAGATTGTTTTAGCTGTATTCTTCAATAATTCATGGTGTGGTCACGCAGTAATCATTAAATTACTCAGTGTAGTGTTCGCAGCCATTTTTCTTAAATTTTTTTATAAATACTATAGTGTTTTGTAGTTATTAACTTACAACTATCATAGTAACTTAAAGATGCAGTTGAGTATACTTCCCAGGGGATTAAAAAGGCTTGTTCCGAAGTAATTTTATTGTCGATTGCGAAAGGCTTAGCCTGGACTAGCTTAGGATGAAATAGGCGAGTGAAAATGGTAATTCGCAACAGTGGTGGTTATATTTCCCTAATCGTATTATTGTCGACTGTTTAATAGTTCCTTTTATTACAAACCGACAGTGTTAGCTATCGAAAACTGGAGCCGGCCGATTTTCGATGTTGTGAGAACGTTTTGTAGGGCGTGCGCTGGCAATTTGTAGGGTGGGGGAGAAGGGCGTGTGCCCGTGGGGGAGGGAGGACCTTGTTAAAAGGCCCCCGGGACCCTACAGGTACACAATCTGGTACTTAACAGGCCCCTCTAATGTTCTCGCGCCGATATTACCTCTCACACCGCCCCCCCGTCTTCTCTCTGTATCACTCTGTCTGAAAGAAAGGATCTCAAAATAATTTAACACCTTCAACAGATTTGAATGAGATAATCAGTATCGAATATATTATGTCAAGAATTCGGATTATTAATACAAGAAGTATCTTGTCATAATTTCAAATTAAAGAATTTCCGTAGTGTTTTATTTTCTATTTAAATGTTAATCACTTAAATTTAGGGCTCAGAATAACTAGCCCTAATTTATTTATGCTTAGTTCGCATAAAAGGTTTTAATCCAATTCGGAATTAAGTATTGAATTATCTATTATTTTTCAATGAAAACCAGCAGAGTTGTCCAGACGATAAATAAAGCGTAAACACCTTCGGTATTGTCAGTTACAATTCATCGACCGAATGTTATCGGACTAATTGTTCCTTATATAGATTTAAATATCTGTAGGTATCAATTTGTTCGTCTGAAAATACGTCGGTCGCGGCAGCCTTCGGCTAATGGGAGCGGGTAAATTTAATAGGCTGTCTGGCGGGGTAGGGACCTGGCCAACTGGTAGATATTTGGAATGGGCTGGGCTGGGCTGTGAGCGATAGGGGATAGGGGCCCCGGCAGAGGGTGCTAAGGGGAAGAGAGATAGGATGGATGGAGGCGAGATAAGGTAGAAGGTCCCCGGGGTTTGCAAAACAGGGGTTATCGGGACAAGATTACCGGAAGGGCGAAAGTCCATTCATCAACTCTGCCATCTTTTCTCGAACATCGCTACGTCCCACGCATTCGTCCATTTTCCTCTTTTATTCTCCCTCCTTCTTGTTTACAGTTCGAAAAGCTGAAATTGTCCACGAATGATATTCCCATTTTTTTGTTTTTAATTTTGAAAATTATACTATACCTTGAAGGATTCATGAAGTCCAGGTACTACTATCATTGACTTTGATTACACTTGTCTAATATCCCCAGTTTTTTAATAGGAATTGTTTCTAGCTCAATAAAAAAGCAGGACCGTACTTTTAGATATTTCATTGTCCGATTCTCCGATTCAACAATTTGTATGTATGCTTGAAATTTGTGTGAGCTCATTTATCGTAATAAATGAAACAAGGAAAATATATTAGTTAACATGACTCTAATGAAACTGTTTATATTTATCTTCATAAATTATTATTTATCTTCGTAATTTGTCACGAAACAATGGGGGTTACAAACCGATGTTCCTCACAGCGGTGGTACATCTGCTCTCGTTTACACTTGTTCACTCGCAGCTGCATAATGGACAGCGACACGGATTTTAATGTAAATGGACTAGTTAGTAGTGTTTCGACTGGGCGATAAGGTTTCTTTTTCATTAATAATCTGATTTCTCGCCGCTTGTTTGTTATAAATAACAAGGATATATTTTAGATTAAGATTTTGATAGATCGATGTATTAGTTTAATAATGGCTTATCGGTGGTTGGGGTTTTTTTGTTCGGTTTGAACTCCTTTTAATTCCTGTACGTCAATGGAGGAATGCCTGTGGAGGAAGTACGTCAGATAGAGTTTATAACGGACCGATAATGCGACCTTTATCAAAGAGCTAACCACGACGGCCACTGTCTGGGAGACCGCGACGAGAGTTCATTTCCTCCGTCGAGTGCTTTAGTTCCATTCATATCGGGGTTTATTTATATCGTACTCGGAGAGATATGGTAGGGTCCCATGTTTCCTGTCGCCTTTACGATTTCGATTTTCCCTAAATGTTGGTATTAAACTCGAATCATAATTCATTACAATTTGCCTCCAATATCTCCATAAAACCGTGTCGTACAACGGAGAGAAAATGTTTAACGTCTTGCTGTATTATGAGCACAGACGCATTTCAGGTGGCAACGGAGGTGATGTCTCTAGTGGAGAAAATAGTGATGCTAGTGAAAATATAGTAGGCACTAGTAGAACTATCAATATATTAGGCGTCAAAGCGCCGGAAATTGACACATCCGCTGCAGGGGACCTTTGTCAGTTTCTGATTAGGGAAGCTCATAAAAGGATGGATGAGGACCTCGATAGGAAATGGGAAGATAGATGGAGGTACTCGGGGCACGGGCGGTTAACCTACCATTTCGTGCCGACGCCATCCTCCCTCGGAGTAATCCAATCGCCAGAGTTGAGCAAGAGGTTTTTCCTGTGATACGGGGTAAGGCTCGCACTATGCTCGTCTGTTCATATGAGGTATGTAGGACCTTTCGGAAGTGCGCCGGCAAGTATGAGCCGGCGGTGAAGAGGAATATGTTAAACAAACAAGCTCAGTTGCCAGGTTTTGAGAGGAAAACCTTCACACTTGCCTTCAACGTAGAGTATGTACCCAATTTTTTCGTATTTCAAGCTTTACTGCAGCATTCCTATAAAGCTAGTTTTATTTTGTATGGGTACAGAGGAAGGTAATTCAGTCAATCAGTCAATTCCCGATTTATTGTGTTTAACCTGAACAATTAAGCCGGAACGAGGCGGTGTTGTAGTGAGCCCTTTTTGGTGGGGGGGCACATGTGCGCATCCTCTGTCCTATCCCCCCCTCAGTCCCCGGCCCGGAGGGTTCCCCATCGTCCGGGTCGTGTCACCGGTCCGTGAATGAGCCTTTTTTTATACGCAGTTAAAAAAAACATTATTATTATCTAGGCAGCGTTAAATCCGTGATTCCCCGCGTTGGGGGACGCCGGCGATCGACGTGTGCCGGCGGAAATTCACCGCGAGCTTCCGTTCCCACAGGCCCCTTTCCCTCCGCCTCCCCTCCCACCTAGTCGTGGAAGGGCACCCCATTATCAATAAACATGGTAACTCTCCATTCAGTGGTGGAATTTTATTCCCGACAGAACTTATGAATGGAAGTATAATTGTGTTATGCCTTTGGAGGAGGATTGTTTCACCCATTTTTAATTATTTGAACATTCTTCTCGATAATAATACTGGTTAGAATGAAATTTAAGGTGTTGAAATCTCTGGTAGGCTTTCTGAGGTTAATTAGTTTCCTCTCATTATCACTTTAAATTACAGTTGATTATTATTTATTTTATTGTCAGTTAAATTATATTAGCCAGAGGTGCCCAGAGTGGTGGTTCTTGTGGGTTCTCTTCGCGGAGTTTACAAATGAACAAAATTAAGATATATATCATGAAGTCTGGTAAAATAAGCGGAATACTGATAGGAACTCAAAAAAAAATCGTCGGTACTACCCGCAGTGGTGATTTGTCATCTCATTGTGCTGATAGCGATGATACAACTAACCCAGCTGGAAATCCTGTTGTATTCATTCGTTGCATTCAGTTTGTATTTATCATTAATAGCTTATATGCAAGTTACAATAAAATTATAATATGAAATGTAAAGATAGTCTCAATTTAAATATTAAAAACTTCGTGTTAGTGTTGATAATCTGAAACACAGGAAATTGGGGACAATTTATTATTTTTACAACCGGGGTTTGCGAGAGTCGCCACTAGGGCAACTTCTCGCCTGTTACTACATCATCGGTAGTAGCATTCCGTTAATACTAGAGTGGGGTTACTGTCGCAGCCCTGTATTACTTCGCCAGTTTGTTAACAAAGCGCTGAAACTAACGACCTCAATAAACTGGACTAGAGTAGGAGAGGTATTTGTGTGTATGAAGTTTTGGTTTCAGCAGAAAAGTCGTGCCGCGATAAGCGACTTCGCGTGTCGTAAAATTTGCCTTAGTCGTCACCGTCCAAGGTAGTGACAGATTTAATTGATTTATAGGACGTTAATGGTAAACCGCGAACGGCAACAGGTGTGGTGGGGGCGGTGGGCGAGCAACAGGTTCCCCTGGTCCCGGGAGACCAAATATTGGGCAATGCCGTTTGGGAGCGGCCCATTCACAGTTCCGACTGGCCATTTAATCCGCTCTTATGGCCTTTACTTCCCCTTTACGTCCCCCTCTATTTTTCACGGCGACTCCGGCGTTATTTCTTACTTTGTCTCGGCCACTTATCTTGAAGTGGGCGGATTTCAGTGGCAACGTTTTCTCTCAGAGTTATTCGCAGCTGTTGTTTGTTTTAGAATAACGACGTATTGTTGGCTTGTATTTATTCCTATTATTCTGTGCAACTTATTTCAACTTTATATTATCCAAAAAGGTAGATTGGGCGTAGGTTTACTAAGACTTATTACAGTCCTGCTTTGTTACGGTTTAGATTAAATCATTTGGCAGTTTCATAAAAGTCTTTTTTAATACAACTGTAGCTTTTGCCTTTTTCTTCAACTATTTGTATTTTTATTTACTGATCTTAGGGTAGATAAGGGTTCTCGATTATAAAGTTTCAAAATTCTTCTAATAGCGGAGTATAAATTGTTTAAAACTGATTACCCGTTAATATCGAGTTGAATAAATCCAGAAATACTCTTTCCTTTGTACTGGAATACATTATATCAGTAAACTTTCATTCTTTATGAGTTCATGTTTGATATTGTGAATGTAAAACACATTCTTCTTATAAAACTGTTTAAGAAATAGAATTATTGTAGTGCTCTTATATCTCAAGAGTTTTATGAGTACATGAATGCATATTGTAAGGTTACTTTAGTTGCTCTTAAATAATTTCGACGCCACTTAAATTTTAACTAAGACCTACTCTTAGACTGCTTATATATATAGCGATCTGTAGTATTCACCGGTTGTCTTGTTATATCTGAGTTATTAAATTGAATCCTGCCTTGCCGCCGTTTTCCGGACAACCGGTTTGTTAAATGCGCCTATCATTGTCAGGCGCTCACTTTGTAAATACTCAGGAACTTAGGGTTTTCCCTCAGCTTACATTTGCATGTATTGTTTATTTTCAGTGATATTACTAATTGGAATTGTAATGCAAATTTTTATCTAGAAGCAGTGTCTGCTATAGCGAATTCGTTTACGATCATCAAAACCAATATCTTGAAAAGAATTCTATCGCGGCAGTTTATGAAAAAAGTCAGTATTTTGTATTGTTACTGTAATTCATTAGTATTACGATGTTCATTTTATGTTCCCTGTGTCTCCATCTATATCAATTTCTCCATTCCTTTATAATATATGAAAATTAGATAAAGTAGTTATTAGTATATGAATATGATGGAGGTGGAAATTTCAGTAGTTCTTTCGACTTACATCAAATTCAGACCCATTTACCTCAGATTCTTTGAAACACAAGTACGGCGGTTTAAGTGTAGACATATTTCAGTTAATAAAACAGTCTTGGAGGGCGTTCAAATTTGTATATTAGTATTTGGTTGTACGTGGTGTTGAATATTGGATTGTGTCGATGGGTCTAACTGTGTGTGACCGAGTTGTGAGTCCCCTCTCTGTTATCAGCCGCAGCGATGATTTGCAGCTTCCGTCCTCACTTATCGGCCTCACCGGAGACTTAGACGGAGAAGGGAGTGGGAGGTGGCCTTTCTGTTCCGCTGTGAGAAAGAAATACACACATGTGTATATATTAATAAGGTTATAAAAGTATTAAATGCGTATTCAGCCATACGGACTTCATCAGTGCTCTTTGAAATAATCTAAAATAGACATATCCTGAAGATGTTTTGAATTCAGAGTTTATACTTATTGTGAATATGATTTTAAATCACTTACTTTAAACCATATTGAGAACGTAATAACTTATTTGAATACGTGTACCTTATAAATTTATCTGTATAGCTTAGCTTTATAAAGTTAAACGCGAGTAGAGGCAGAAATTAGTATAAATAATGTTGAATTATAGCCCGTTACAGGCCTAGCCTTAGTTTCATGCTTTTCTAACATTTAAAATGATAGTGTGAATAAGGTATACATAAGCCGAACGGAGCCAAGGTATATTTAACCGTTGCACTATCGTTCGTGTTTTTTTTTAACGCGCGGAAAAGAACATTACTTTAATGCTTCCTGGAGTTACGATAACTGTGAAAACGGTACGATTAGTGTGCTATCTCACTTTCTTCCCACCTCACTACCTGGTCAGTGCCTGTTTTAAAATATTCTCAACAAGAAGCTTCTTATATTATCGTCACTGGAAATAATCGTTTGAAATGACGTGTTACTGTCTTCTTGGAAATTATTAAATTCTGCCTTTTAAGTATTTCTGTTACTTCTCCTGGTTAGATTATTTTCCTACCCATCGTTTGTTCTTTTCCGAACTATTGCTGAGTAGAATTATTACCCGAAAGTAATCGTATCTGAGGCATAATATTTTGAAATTCTCTCCCGCTTTTTGCCTAAAGGAATTCTAGTGTTAACCTATTTCATAGTGATTCATTTCGTCAGTTATTGCTGTCAGGAATGTTATTGTGGTTTTAGTCCAGATGGAAATCAGCGGTTTTCGTTTATGAATGCGACTTTAATTAGTTTTAATTTTAGTTAGTCTGTGTAAGAAATAAAACGTAAGTAATGAAATGTCAGAAGTACTAGTTTGCCAAGCTTCATTTTAGAGTTAGTTATTCCATTTTACATTTCTGTTTCTACTTTAAAAGTTCCCTATTCCCGGAACCTCTGCTGTAGACCATTGAAACCAAAAGGAACAGTCTTACAACCGGGTGACCCTGACGTTCCTAGATGAATCCTCACGCCTCCTTATGTGATTATTGCTAATAGAATTGACTGATTTAAATGGCGGGTCCGGCCTTGAACAGGTCACTGTGAAGAGATCATTCTAGACGTTTGCACTATAGGAGATTGTAAGATTTTCTTGAATTTACTTTCTAAGGGAAAGATTGCTAACACTTTCTTGCTGCTGTATTAATTTTAAATATTGAAAAAAATTATATATATAAACTGTAATATAGATGAGGTTCTATATTATTTCGCTGAGATCTATGAAGTTTAAACTAATGTAACAAGAATGTAACTCCAGAGAGCGGGAGTAATATTTTAAATCCATGTGTTCTTAATGTCTGTGTTACTGTGATTCCCTATCCGCTAACAGTTTGAGGAACCCCCATGTAGAATTTTCCAAAAATTACTGTCCCTATGTTTCTGCTTTTAATATTTTTTAGTGAGAGAGAGGGGGGGATAGAGAAAATGGAGGCTTCCTCAGGAATGGAGGCGGCACCAATGTAAAACCGGGGAGCAAACATAGGTAGGGGTTAACAGCCTGGGACCAATTAACATGGTGTGCCGGATAGGTGGCGAGGTAGGAAGAGAGATGAATGTGCGGGGAAGCGGGGAATAGATGATGGGAAGAGGAGAAGGATAGCTGGAGGAAGCAGAACGAGAGAGAGAGAGAGAGAGAGAGAGAGAGAGAGAGAGAGAGAGAGAGAGAGAGAGAGAGAGAGAGAGAGAGAGAGAGAGAGAGAGAGAGAGAGAGAGAGAGAGAGAGAGAGAGAGAGAGAGGGAGGGAGAGAGAGAGAGAGAGAGAGAGAGAGAGAGAGAGAGAGAGAGAGAGAGAGCGAGAGAGAGCGAGGCTGTGTGGCAGACTGTTTAGTCTATCACTAGACCAAACATGCAGCCAGGAGCGATGACCTCACTGGCTGCACCGCTCCTCCTAGAACCCGCAATAATTACATCTACATCTTCTGAAATTAAACAGCTTTCCCATATTTAAACAGTTTTTATGATTCAGAGTAATAATTACTTGTTGCTTCGGAATCGATAATAATTTTGTATATCACATTTAGAATATGAGTTTATCATATGTTATTCACATCATACATTTAAGTTCCTGCACTAAATGCGATTACGGGGGTTCTTTTTATCTATGATCACAAATCTTCAATCTTCAATTTGCTAATATTCTTGTCATAATAATGTATTTAAAAATGATAGACGCATACATTCCATAAATTCGTGCAATTCATAATTCACGATGTGATGAAATTCCTTTATCTTAAGGCCTACTTAGATCCAGAAGGTTTTCCTTAATTGGCTTAATATAACCCGAAATAGTATTTTATTATTAAGTTCTGTTTCTCTTAGTAACTAGTTGTAATAAGAGATGAAGGTTTTTGTAAGAGCGTTTTGTTCAGTAGTGTGTACTTCTAATTAAAATTTCTTATTAGCATTCCGTTTGAAGTTGAAGCACACGTGTTTAACACAGTTTCTTCGTAGTCTTTGAGCTAGGCCATTCATAAATTCCTTACATCCCGCAGGGCATACCTGAGGCCACTCGGGGCTCCCGACACCCAGTCCAAGCCTCCGAACACACCTTATGCCGTTTTGTTGTTACATTATTCTACCTTTTGCATCACCTGTTCCTTTTAGTGTAAGCAGTTATGTTCGAATATTTGTCGAACCGATTCAGCGTACGTTAAATATTTAATTAAGCTCTTTATGAGCTAATTTTAGTTTTATTAATTCAGGTAAACATATTTTACGGGCACCAAAAATGCAAATGGTTATATTTGATTAAAGCTAAGTTTTATTGCTAATGTTTAATCTGAATTCGTTAGAATTCTATTTTCGGCTGTTAATATTGGTATTTAAAAAACAGAAATTATATATATGTCGTGATTGATAATTAAAATTGAACCGCTTGTTTAAAAGGCAGTATAATCATCTGTATTAATCCACAATCCATTTTTGCTCATGATAACAGTTTGTAGCTATTTAATAAGATCGTTTACTTCATTCACTGGCAAGACAAAGGAAGGGAGCGCCATCGGTCGGCAGGGTCTTGAAGCACCCAATCGTGCTAAGAACTCTTGCTAAGAACATTAGTCGGTGATAACGTTTAGTTATACCTCTTGGAGCCATTATCTCATTAAATTCCCTCTACACTCTGCGTAAGTCTACATTAGGGAAGTCATTATAATAGTTTTCTAAACTTTTTTATCGATTTTCTCACGTGTGGTTAAAAGTTACTACTGGATACCCCTAAGAAACAGTATTGACCATCAAATTATACAGACTGTAGTAAATAACAGTATAGAATTTTTCCTTTTTCGCGTTTTTTAATATCGTTCGTTTGATTCATGAAAGAAACGGGTTGTAATTTTTTCCAATATTTTTTAACGCCTTTAATGAGTTTCAAGTCCCTGGAAAGGATTGTTGATTTCCTGGTTTCCCTTAATTTAATTAAAGATTTTTGTTTCTAGTTTGGTGGTAGTGGGCCAGTGAGCGGTGCGGTATGAAATGTCAGGAATTCAAGTAGGGTCGCCACCGGTGCGCGTCTGTTTGTGTGTAACGGATCGGTTTTTATAAAACAAACAGGAACTCGGGAGAGAGCAGGTAGTGGAGCCTCCTCCAGTTCGTGGAAGGATAGGACTGGGCCGGCGGCCTCCCTTCCCGAGCCGGGCCCTTCTCGGAACTGCCCTTTCGGTGTGGGCCACAGGTAGTTCTTTTTGGGGGCCCTCTGCTTCATCCCTTAATTGCTTCCCCTTGTCCAATATCTCTCTCTCGTCCCCTCGTTCTTCTGTGAAAAACAAGGCTCCTTGCCACCGCGTCACGCCGTCTTAAAACTACACATATTTCGCCTCTTAATCGTTTCATTTACGCGATAGATAAATATTTAAAATGTAGCAATTTCCTATATCTTGTGTACTATTAACAACTTGTGTCCTATTCCAGTTAAATATTGGATGTTTAATTTAGCAGGGCAATGAAAAACAAAAAGCGTTCAAGCTCAAAATTAATACGGCATTGCGCTTGAAGTAGCTGGGGTTTAATGTCTGGTTTAATTGTCTGCATGCCCGTTATTATGATGCACTGTCTTTGGCTACATTTCTGGGGTCCCAAAATTATTTGTGCTTTTACTCTGAAATTTTACTTGAAACTATCTTCTCTATCTAGAGAACTCAAAAATATCTTAATTTTAAGTTTTATTGAATTAATTGACATACATTGAAGACATTCTTTCCGCTCCCCCAATTTTCATTGTTATTCTTTAACAGTGGCTATGTCTTTACATTACTAACGTACAGTACAGAAGAGAAAGCACGTGCGGTTTGTTCGAAGAAGATATTAAAATAAGTGTTCCAGCTAAATGAGGAAGTCACGAACACGATACAGTAAGTCGTGTGTAGATCACCCAAGCAATATTCAATTCGGTGAGGACCTCTTTTCCTTGTTACCGTAGTTAGGCGAAAGATGTTTCGAAGAGGGTAGAACGGAGAAATATTTTATACCGAGGGTGGTTTTTTTTCACGTTGTAAATAAGCAAAACAGTTTCAGACATATATGAACGGGGTAGAATGTCGTTACCTCTATTAACGAAAGAGCCCGGAGCGGCATTCTCCGTTCTTGAGAAGCGGCTTAAACATAAATTATTACCACTGTTACCGGTACAACCTCCGCGGACTGTCAACTCTATCGATAATCATTCTCGAATAAGTAACGAGCCTTGGAGACAGGAAGGACAAGTATTTAATAAGCCCACCGGCAATCTAGTTTTCTCATGTTGGATAAAACGGGCTAATGGTACCTCGAAGTAGACATCGGTCGGACCAGCAGATGCGGACGAATGCTATGTATGGACAAATAATTGGAGGAAATATTTAATTGTGGAAGCTATTTTACTTCAGTCCACCGAGAAGTGCTTATTTGTATGAGTTGACGAACGCTAATAGATGGCGTATTTATAAATAAAAGCCGCCTAAAGTTGGAAAATCTTAGATGTAGATCAACATACCTAACTATTAGCCCCGGGATCAATTCTCGAGTGGCCTTTCAAACTTTGGCGATAGAGATTAATTTTCTCGAAAGACGTTTTAAAACAGTAATTCCGTGAAAATAAACTCGGAGTAATGAGGATGAAGGATGCTGACAATTATTTGACGATGTTTTGTTTTCTCGCGGCGGACTAATAATAATAGTAATATATCCACCGTCCTGGATACCGACAAAGAAAGGACTTGGGTCCGTTCCCGGGGGGACGGGCTCATCGCGGAACTCGCGGACGGGGAAAAAGAGAAAAGTGTAGAGGAGAGAGAGAGAGAGAGCGAGGGAGAGAAGGAGAAAGGGGGATTGACTGGAAACAATCGGGAGAGGGAGAATGAGAGGGAACCGAGAACTGCATTCCTGCGTCGGGTGACGTCAGCAGAATGCAACTCAGGAGTGCATCGGGCTAGAAATAGACACAAAGGTTCCCACGACTGACTGCTAGCGGCCCACCACCTTTGCCCGCGCCACTCCGCCAACCATCCACCCAATTATTGCGAGCCCAGATATACACCCAACCACCGGTTCCCAATCCTCAGCTTCATCACCGCCTACACAACCCACTCGTTCGGACTATCCCTGAGGTTTTTTAGTATTATTGGACGAGCTTTATTCTGTTTTGTTTCTATTCTCTTCAGAAACAGTAGGTCCAGAATTTGGCCTATGGCCGCTCGTGCAGTAAGGAGAGCGTGAAACTAAGAATATATCGGCAGATTATTCTTATAAAGGAATTGCTTTTGTGATAGTATTATTCTTGTATTCGCAGTATTCTTGTATATCGTGTGCATACTTCATATTGCTTTTTTTTATTGGAGTTGACTGGCAAACACAAACTTAAAACAATTTAAACCATACTTTTAATTTTGTAAACACTAGTCTTCAGTGATTTATCATTAATTGATATTAATTATCGTGTGTAATTCGTGTTATTAAAAGGTTTATGGCAATATTAAATTGCTCTGGATTCGTCTTTAAGAATTAGTGGTAGACCCAGAATAGAATCATAAATCTGCCAGGTTACTAAAAATAAAACTCGCCTTAAGCGTTTGGATGAATGGAGTAATTATCCTGGCATGCTAAAGGATGTGTGACCAATTTTTTTATTTGTTTTCTTCTTTGTTTCTTTTAGTGGAAGAAGTTCTCATGGGTGTTACATTATTGTTGTACAACGTAATGAATAATTTCTGTTTGTTCGTTAAGAAGGTCTGACTTAATTCGCCGGAGGGCAATGTCTCGTCTGTACAGTTAACGTCCGGTGGTTAAAGGATGCGTGAACCGCTAAAAGTAATTGCTGCGTGCGCGGCAGTCGTTTATTTTTTGTCAATGTCTTAATTTCTCAAACAACTAAGGTCCCATCTGTTCAATAAAAAATAGGAACTTAATTTAATTGTTGCCTGACGTTTTAAACATGGTTGGGTCCCTGCAGCCGACCTTCTTGTTTTCCACTGCAAAACAATAAATACATTTACAGGCCGTCAACCTGTAATTCGTGGTTCGAATCCCGATGGTGAACCAAATGTTCATTCAATATGTATCAAAGGAGTTTTATTACCTACAATCATGTTCAATCAGTTTTTCAGTGTGGCTGAAAGTGAGAACATGTTGAAATTACTTGAATACTTGGTTTTATGGATAAATGTAAATCCTTTTGACAATTTTTGTTAACTTAGTGTTCACAATACCAATAGGATATGGGGACAGATTCAAATTAACAGGATATCAGGCAAATGGGCGTGGCCAAGATAGCTATTCTCTTTAAGAGCGAATGGGAAAGGCGTTCGGGTTTGTTACGAGTCGAGATCTTAATAGAAGTTCTATTCGGGAGCCAATGGGAATGAATTAGCGTGTACATCTGAAATTAATAGGTCTCTTTCTTATGATACCTCCATAATATTACTAATTATTTAACTGACGGTTAATTACTACTCTTTTTTAATTAAATTTAATCTAAGTAAGTGCATACTCACGGATTAGAACGTATACGATGAAACAAATTAAACTCGAAAAATTTTAACGATGAATTAATTAATCAATGATAAGGTGTATTAATAACTTATTCCGTACGCTAGAAAAAATAAATTGAATTCAGTTATTAACCGTTGTCTGTATTTTGTTCGATGATGAAGGAAAGAATGTAACGCATTCGCTATAATCTAACTTGGCCATAAAAATAAGAAATAAAATTTTTGTACGTGCCCTACAAACAACCTTATGTTTCCGATTCTTCTGTTTTAAGCCATTAATTACGGTTTCGGACAAGTCATGCTCCAACGGTGGGCACTCCCTCGCGTGTTCGAACAGCAGTCGGACAATTACGACGTCCCTTTCGCGCCGCTCTTAATTGCTTTAAGTGCATAATAATAATTTGACGGCTGCATTTAGCGGACGGCCTTTCGGGTCTTTTGTCTTTGTTGCCGTTGCGGCTAATTTGTCGACGTCATGATGCAATTCCTCACCTCCCAGGGGGAACGAACCGAGACCGCCGTTCTCCTGTTTGTTCTTTGATGAGCAAACCCCCGTTTGACAATCTTCCTTGCGAAACGGTGATTTTAGAACCTCATTTATTGAAGAGTCATAAGGATCATTACCATTAGGTTAACTTTACTGCAATAATTGTGCGAGTGCTCTTGAGCTTCTTCTGTCCATGCCTTTGAGGAATAAGTTCTTCTTGTTTGTCTGCAACAAGTTAAACTTGCGTTTGACACATTGAGTTAAACACAAATAGTTAATAAGTTGACGTGGATTTCGGTTATAATCTTAGGGCTTTCGAGATAACTAGTTAAATAACTGAAGAATTATGGTTTTTTAAGGATACATTATTGACTCCAGAAAGAATATTGAAACGCTAGTAAAAATTGACATAATCGTTGGTCGACTATATCGTTCCTGATTGGTAAGACCGGGAGGGAGAGAGAAAGAGCTATAGAGAGCACATCGCTAACACTGTCGACCGGATGCAGAGTAATAGCATTTCCGCCGGTTCTTTCATTAATAGGAAACGTTTCGCTCCTTTCATTTAACAGACTCACGGCCATCAAGATATTCGCCTTCTCTACGAAACAGTAGGGAAACTCCGTATCTATGGAAAACACGTCGGACCGACGGCTGATATTTTAAGGCTTCTCTTAACAACGTTCCATTGTGAAATGTCAACAGAACTCGCAGACGCAGTTAGGGTTAGGAATTATGTATTCACACCTTCCGAATTTTTATACTTCAGATTTCTGGTCCGCTAATGCGTTTTCCTTGAAATTAAACTAAAACATCTGTGGGTGACATACTGGATTTTCTGTAGCATTCTTTAAAATAAATTAAAATAAATGCAATTTATTTTCGTTAACTTGATCTGTAGAATTACGACAGTTCGGCGAAGAATTGAACAAACAGGATTATTTTATTCCTTGAGAATGCTAACAAATCGATTTAAACTGCATTCCAAATTGTTAACAAGGATTTTATTATTTTATTATATATATTCCCGAGATTTAATTCCTTTTAAACGGATTATGTAATGAAAAACAAAGAATTATTGCACCTAATTAGTTATCGAAGTTTTATTATTTAAATCCGACTAGAGTTCAGTGGGGAACATTGAATATAAAAGTTGTGCTCTTCCAAGGTTCTTAAAACTGGGAAGGTCCCCGCGGTCAGCTGGGGTCTGTGTGTGTGCGAGCTGCCGGGATATAAATAGCCGTTACTTCAGTTTATGCTAATCGTCTTTATTAAGGGGCTTATTGTTTGTTTATTTCGGTGTCCGTGACGTGATGAAATGTGTGACCCGTCTTTCCAACCGCTACCGAACGTCGGCCGGGTCCACAACCGACGTCCATTTAATTTCTTCTGCGGCACGGAGCTTAAGGTTTGAATGAGGAGTGCTTGAACAAGCGTGGGAGCAACTATCACTCTGTCTGTGTGTGGCACACTTGTAAATTAATGGTAAATTTGAATTCGTAATATGAATTCGATGAGTCAGAAGCCGTGAGACATTAAAGCGTCAAATAAAGGCGTCTATGAAAATAAGAACAGGCCTGTGAAAACTTTGGGCTTCACACGCGGAATGAGATACATTTAGTATTTACTTGCTGGATATCGGTAATTTCAGTTTTATGATTAATCTGTCTTGAAATAGTTTTCATTGATTTGTCTTGCTGCCGGGTTAATGAATGGTTTCAGTTGCACTGGGTGGGTACATGTGGAGGCAGCGTGTGCTTTGAATTTAACCTTGTTCAGTTTCCTACCTATTGTGGATATCCCAGCCATCAGTAGGTGCACTGGCTCATGCAGGCGCACAAAAACATCCACGCATGCCAGTTTCGATCTGGGAGAATATCGTGGGCCGAAACCGGTATATAATAACATATTTCAATCGTGTTACTCGATGGGAGGCGATTCGCTGCATTCATTTCGGGTAAAACTTCCTAATGACATCGAAAGTTAGAAAATTGGACTTTTATGATAGTTTTTGTAAATGTGAGGATTACTTTGAAATCATTCTAAGTTACGAGAATATACTTGTTATCATTCCAAATTACTTATTTGTTCATTACATATATCCTTATTTTACTTAGCAGATGAAATTGATTATATCATTCTTTGTGAATTTTTGCCGTCGTTTTGTGCATTCCTTTTTGTTTTAATGATATTTAATATTAACGAGAACATACACACACAAACACTCACTAAATAGTGCAATATTAATTTAAAATGGTGTTTTATTTAGTTTACAATACCTTTTATTTAGTTTTTGTTTGCTTTCTCGTTTATAATGGTGTATGTCTTTTGTTTTAGGTAAGTCCCCCATGCGTTCTGCTCACCTCTTTCCATGACGTAAGTACGTTTTACACTCTCTTCTCGAGCTTTCAGTTCTCTAGAAAATGGTTGAAAAAATACAAACGTTAATATCTTGTATTACAAATGCAATACACCGATCGATTTTGCTGGGGAGGTCAATTAGAAAAATCGAACCTGGATGTTCAAAAATTTAGGCTCCCCAGGAGCGAGGTTGTTTCAAAAATGAGACGCAATAGATTCGGCGGCCGAAGCGGTGACGCACCACGTTTTGAAATGCAGCGCGCAATATCTACGGCTATTTAAATTCATTAACTATCCGATTTATTACAGCGGTATAATAACTTGCACAAAGAAACGATCATTTGAAATTCCGATAGGCGAAATGACAATTTAGCTATTGATCAAACAAGGTGTTCATTCTTAATAAATGCTCTATGATTCGGATGAAATTCCTACATTGCAATCGGGATTAGGTTATGATCCCTTGGCTTCGTCGTCAGACCTATTGCAAGGAATATTTGGTATGTTAAATCTAGATGTGATACAGTTTCGATATAATTGTCCTATTGATTTCTATTTTTCTAATGTTCTGCCATATGGATCCGTTATTTTTATTTGTTTGAAAAATAGTAATCATTTAAAACAATACAGGGACGGACGACTCATGGAGTCCTCTTGCAATTTTCATTAAGAGCGTTATGAAAATAATTCAAGTTATTTTATTTCACTTAATATTATTGTCATTATAACTATCTTATTATATCAGTATATATTTGGGAAGTCTGAAATCTTAAATTACGAATGCCTACTAGTTTTTCCTTTTGAGGAATTGTTAAAATCCTGGACGCATTAACACCGATTTGTTCGTTATGTCAGAGCTATTTTTAAGCGTGCGTACTTGTCTAGGCCGTTTCTGCCCCGATGGTTTCTGGATTCAATTTTGGCCGTGACCTTAAAAATCAGTACCATATTTGTTGTGGTCATTGTCATTGTCTCCTCTGACTCATTGGCCATTTTTGAACGTGTCGTAATGTTTTAACCCCGTAACGAATCACTGACTTAATTGGAAATTCGACGGTGGACGCCGTTATTTTGAGGTTTTACGCGCTTTACAAGCCGTATCGTGAATTCCAACTGTCTACAATACAGTTTTCGTTTCTCGGAGTGCTTCTGTGTTGTGAAGGTAGACATTTCAGTCGAACAATTCCATTTCTATCAAAAATTAGGGGAATAACTTGTTTTATATAGTATATAAGTGTTAAACGTAAGGATGTGCCTGTGCTTCTGCTATTCCACCTTTAGTATTTAAAAATTAGCCGTTAAGTAACCGTTCTGTGTCCTCTTGTAGTAATAAAGGGAAGATTAGTGAATCGTTGCCGGGGGCGGTGGCGGGAGCGGGGGCGTTTGGTACATACCTAACAGTACTGCCGTGAGGCGGAAGAAGGATCGGCCCCCGACACATAAGGATTCAGCCCGGCTTCCACAGAAGTACAGTCACTCCTGGAGGATTTCCTCCTCGGCGGTACAGTCAGCGTCATTGGAAGTTGAAATACGCGAGAAGAGATTCCAGTTTTAAGTGTCTCCGCGCCCCTTCTCTCGCCCCAATACCGTACTATCCCTTGATCTATAGCGTAAAACAGCGGTTACTTCAAATAGGACAATATAGGACTCGGAATAGATAAAATCGGGCACTCTTTCGACTACTGAGAACTGTAAATTCTATTTTTGTACTGAGCGTTGCCACTGAAAGAACTTAATCTTCTTGATGTGTCGTTCTAAAAAACCTTTTATGTGTAAAGGTCGCTACCATAGGAGATACTCATAATTGTAATCTACGGTGATATGCTTCGTTTGTCGAAAAGAAAACCTGAGGAATAATTCCATAAATGAGACACTGTACTTATAAACAGTCGCTCTCAGTGTTCTTCCTCAATCTGGCGCATAAAAGTTGATAAATTGTCATGGACCGTTTTGGCAGAATGGAAATTGTTTTCCGGCTTTGATGAAGTGTTGCTGAATATGACTGCTGAAAGTATAAAATGTGACATTCCGTTATGCAATCCTTGTCGAAACTGTACTTTTTGTGTTACACATTGCTCGCAGGAATTTCTTCAATACGAAATAAGACGAAGGTATTTTCTGTTGATATTAAAATGCTTTCGCGAAATGAAACTTTCCTACTTGTTAAATTTGTTTGCGATCGCCCTCGTCTTGTTATATTAGGAGGAGAAATCGACATTGAAAATGAGAATTCATTGTAGGAGGATCCACGGGGTTACTCTTTGAGGGATTTATTTCTCAGGGCGGTTTTCCTTCTTTTGACTTTTTCCCGTGGGGTAATTTGAAACCCCCGCTTCGACGGGGAGCTAATTTAGAAGTGAAAGATAGATAAGGGGTAGAGGGCGGCGGCGGCCAGGTAATGAGGCTCCGATGATAATGAGACAGTTAAACGTAAGAAATGCTCCCGGCTGGCTATACTCACCGCATATAAATAAGTCAAGAATCCGTCCCGGTTTTGAATAAAGATATTGTCTATTCGACTGAAACTCTTGAGTCTACCGGGTGAAAACCGGTTTCGGTACGATTTAGACTATAAAAGACCGTATACGGAACCGTCCGTAGAAATAGGATATTAAATGTAACCTGGGGGGAAGCTCTTCGGGTGTTTTCGGAAAGGCTGTAAAAAAAATAAATATGATAGTGGCTCTAAGTAAATAAGTTATAAAATATAATTAAGCCAGGGAAGATCCAGTCATAAACTGTGAACCATTTAAAACAACGAATGTAGGCGTTGGCAATTTGAAAAAGGGAATTTCAAGAAATGATTATTGGATATATATATATATATATATATATATATATATATATATATATATATATATATAATATCTTCTCCAGCAGAATCTACAACGTTTCAACACCCCTGATTGCATGTTTTGAGCACGGTTTTTATAAGTTTTGCTCATTTAGCCAACAAGTTGAATTAGTGCGGGCTCATCCTGTTGTGGTAATTAATATTAATTTAAAAAGTACGAGCTATTGGAAAAGGTATTAATCAGTCTTGTCTAAATTCATTTCCTTTTTGTATAGCGTTGATGTGATCTATGTTAATGAGAGGTATTTAAAGATATACACGTGTCTTTATTCTAAACATTGTTTATGAAATGGCACAATTCATTCAATGTCAGCAGCGCTCTAAAGGTCTCGTATTTATGGCCTGCCAACAAAGGATTCCGAACTTATTCTGAACTGCAACATTTATGTTGTGTTTTCTGTTTAATACCCCATAAATAATTCTTTAACCCGCTTCGAAAAGGGTTAATCATGAAAATAAGAGTTTCCTCATTCCGGAAGGCCGGTCTTGTTTATTACTGTAATAGCAGTCAATTGCCTATTATGGGAATCATTGATATCCTTCCAATCTTACTCGCTTCGGTGTCGCTGATATAATGTATAATTTGAAATGTTTCTCGCTCTGGTTTTGTTTCTGATGAAATATTTTGTTTACTTTCTAATCGTGCAATCGAAAGAAATGTATGCCTTACAGGATATTTCCCAAGGAAACTTCCCAGTTAGAATCGAAGCATTTGTCATACTTATGGATATTTTAAATGTAAACTCGCACTGTATGTAAAAATCATAACAAGGCCCAATTTCTGTCCCTTTTCCGTATTATGAAGGATTTCATTGTCATTACAAAAATTGAGCATTTGTATTATATAATGATGCATACAAAACTTAAGCATGTTTAAGACAAAAACGGTGAAAATTGGATTATTTTAAATACCAATCCAAATTCATTTTATGAATTTTACAGATCTCATAATTTCTCAATTCTTGCAATATCTACTTAATGATGCTTGTAAGAGAACAGACATTCCAGTTTGGTATGCAGTAGTTCTCATTTGTAGTTCTCATATTTATATTAGCGATTCTAAGAGTCGATTATGAGTCGCGAGCTATGATGTATACGGCTCGAAGATGTCATTTATATATTGAGTCAGTTAATTTGCACATATTTAATACGACAGGTACTATCGTGCCTGGTTTTAAACCCAGTTGAGTGTATTCGTATAACATCTTCTTTATTGGTTGAGGGGTTAATAATATCATAACGATTTATCGTAAATACGTATCGCTGCTTGCCATATATGAACCGATGTCGAGTTTATTTTCCCGATTTACATATTACATTAAATCGTAACTAATCAATTTGAAGTATGCGTTCATTAAACGAGAATTCAGTTATGAATTGCGTTAATAAAACCAAATTTATTTCGTCAGTCCCCCCTTTTTTAATGAGGTTTTTTAGTTACAGTTAGATATCCAAACATTGCCTTCAGTTTGCTAATTCAAATATGTAATGCTATTAATGTTATTAATTTACATTTAGTAACGTGAAAAAATTACGTCATGAGCGGTATGGATTATTTTAAACTTATTCTGGAAATCTACTACTACATTATTATTGTAGATTCTACGCATCTTTCAAAGCTTCGCCACTCTTTTACCATATCGTTGTTACAACTGCGTGGGGGCCAATTAAACTGCTCCCATTATCAATTCGCACTCATTATCACAGACTTTATAGCTCATCATTAGCTCAACGGCTATTTTGGATAATTATCTTTATAAGGTCACAAGTATAATCGATATTACTTCTGCCTTCCGTTTCGGCGGCCCCATTGTCATTGCCACTCGGTACTTCACGGTTACTTTTTCTTTGCACAAGAGGAAGGTATCGAAATGGTTTAATATTTCTATTTATAAACGAGGTATTTCTGCCTCTTGGATATATTTTCTAATTGAAATTAGAGCGTCAAATCGCACTGGCAAAACAGAATGGCAAAATTTAGTCTGTTATTATGTTATAGTGGAGTACTCGAAGGATGGGTGTGAGGCCTATTAGGTACTATTATAAGACCACGAACTGTTGTACAGCATGCTTAAGGTTTCTGTCAGAACATTTTGGCTCTACCTTCTGGCGTTTCCAATTAATCGAAGCCTTCTAGTTTTTTCATCCGTTCGCACCCCCAGCTTCATTTAAAACTTCCAAACTGGAGTCTATTGTTGCAATAGTTGCTGTTATTTTTACTACGCCGCCATATGCGCGAAATATTTCGCCAGAGACTCTCGGCTCTGGAAGAGGTGTAATGGGTTAGCTTCACTCGTTCTAAGAGGAGACACGTCAATGTTAACTGCGAAGATGGAGGAAATCGGAGTGGATGGCCGACAATATGGTAGAAGTTAGCCGAGGAGTATTGTATCGGTTGAGGCGGGCTGCGATAGGTGGTCCCGGGCTCTGGACCACCCTTCAGAAGCCCCACGCGGGGGCCCCGGGGTGGGGGTTCTCTTGACGTCAGACGATGACCCACAATCTTGGGGTCCCCGGACCGGCCGCCAGGCCGCGCCAGACCCCCCGACAACAGAGCCTGGCTATTTAAATCTTTAAATGGCAGAATGGATTTAAGCCTCCCACCAGGCGGTTTAAACTGGCGTCTATTTTGCTCGCGTTTATTTACTTACAGCCGGCGACATCCGCCGGTCGTTTGCGTCACCTGCCGCCTCCCTATTGTTCCCTCCTCGATTACTATTTATTATGTATTTTAAACGTAAATTTGACTCTATACACGGGCGGTAGCTCTAATCTCGTTTTCTCTTGCACAACCGTAAATCAGTTTCGGGTTCCCGCCTGCCAACTGTACTCCGCCAACTCCCGGTGGGGATTCGAGATGTTCATTAGCCCCGCGGTCCAGGCACATATTGACTGCAGTCGACATAACGAACAATCACAAACATATTAACAGTACGTACCTTAGAGCCACATTTGTTTAAGGTTCTGATGAAAGCCTAGAGCCAACAAAAGAATGAATGAAGTTATGTATTTCTAACTGAACGTTACTCTCGGTGGCGGGGGTGGGAAGACCATTCGGGCAACGGACTAAACTAAGGAGGGTGAAGAAAAACTTTACAAGTTTCAATAATTCGACACTTAACATATGAATTGAGATTACAGAAAAAATAGAAAACCGTAGGAAAAATGCGAGGATGCATTATGGAAAGGGTATTATTTAAAGTAACAAGCCAGTTTTGATACACGCCCCTTTTACGTTTCAGAGCATTTCATTTTTCGGAAGATCCAGCTTGCCAGCTTCTAAGCATGAAATGTTGTTCTGGTATAACAAATGCAATTCTTGGTTGTGTGGTGGCTATGAATTTTAAATTCATTCTGTCTGTGTCCTTTCAGTTGTTCGGTTTCAGTGTCGCGATTTGAAAAGGAATGGATATTGTTTGGTAATAGCAAAAATAGGAGTAGAAATGGTCTGTTATATGTTCTTTTGTAAGATAAATGGATGGGTTTAGTTTCTCTTTGTCGACATGAAACAAAACGTATGTAAACTTACATTTCCTCCCTCTTTGGCCTATAATATATCATTATAGAATTCGTCGTATATATATATATATATATATATATATATATATATATATATATATATATACAACGTAAGCGGAAGGCGGAAGTTTGAAAGTTAGAATCAGAGATCGAAGGTTCCCAAAATCCCAGTTTGTGTTTTTATTTTGTTGGGAGGCCAATAAGCTCATTTTGAAGTGCGAGAGGTGCAAGGTCAGTATTGACATCAGAGCGTCGAGTCCAACAATATCAGGCATTTAAAAAAATAGGAAATTAGCTTTATTTATCTGATTACAAAAAAATTTGATTTCTCATTTGATCGGAAACCTTTTTTTGAGTTGTCTGGAACATATTATTGAATTTCGGATTAAACCATTCTAAAGGGAAGTAGTAATTATTCTGTTTGAATTTTGTGATAATTGGTGAGATCGCTGTGTTATTTAGTCTAATAATATAACTGAAATTGTTAGTAAAATTATTTTGATCCAAAAATATCATGCATTGATGCCATTTCATTTACGTAAATCTTTTACGTGTTCTGGAAAGTGAACCAATCTTTTGATGAAATTGTCTTTCTATTACGAATCTTTCGATGGTGAATATATCCAAATGTGTAAAACTATTAAGGAAGTTATATGATACATGTTTGAATGTGACGATGGTTTTCTTCGCACACTTTTGAGATGTCTGCATTTAGAAGTGAGTTCCTTCACCAGAATTTGTTTTTAAATATCTCAAACTGCCACAAATGCGTTATAGACGAAGCAGACCATTAATGCATGAACGCCAGAAGTTACATATTGTATTGATTAATGATGTGATGCAATATTTCTATTGTTGCCCCTCAGCCAACTTGGTGTACGTAATTCCCGGATTACCGATGCGCTCATGTTTATCTCAAAATGAGGACAGTCTGAAAATATTCTTTCATTTATCGAATATAAAGCCAAACGAATTTTACAAATGGGACGACTAAAAAAATTTTAATTGGTTTTTCAGTGCATACGCGTTATTAATGCACTTCTCATCCAGTACTCGGCTCCCTAATAAAATGGGAGTATCACCTGCAGTGATCATATAAATTTTATCTATAGAAACCGGGGCTTGCTTTCGCAAGTTCTAAATTAAATGTTGGATAATGTAACCGATAATTTCGTGTAATAAAAAATTAATATTTTGTCTATCGTTATTAACAAATTCTGTGTTTTCGGAACTTAAAATTGATAGTAATTTCAATTTTTTAAACATTTGTTCTCACTTATTTCACTCATTATTAATTTAATCAGTATTTCTACTTTTTATTATAAAATCGAATAATGATTTCTCCTTGTTTCCTGTATAGGCTTTGGTCGGGGAGTACTCGCTACTTGTAGCTGCATTACTTCCCGTGACCTTGCCTGCTACCTGCAGTAAATCCAAAAATAGATTTAATTGCACAGATTACGATTAGCGTTTCTCTAGAAGAAACATAGTAGACGCCGCCATTGTAGGCTGTTTCGTACCTGCTTTGTCACTGGAACTCCATCTATTCCTCTATTCGCTTCCCTTCTCTTCCCTGATATCTCTGTCTCCCACCTTCTGTCGTCTCCTCGCTGTCCTGCTTCTCCGCTCGCTCGCTGCCTCCCTCCCTCACTTCCTCATGCCCTCACTCCCTACCTCATACCCTCACTCCCTCCTTCCTACTCTCCCTCATTCCCTCATTCCCTCTCTCCCTCGCTCATTCCCTCCCCCCCTCTCTCTCTCTCATTCCGTTCTCCCCTTATCGCTCTCTTTATCCCCTCGCAAGAGAGGAATGCCGATATGGAAAGGCGAGTCGGGCCCTGAACCAAATTCCTTCACCTCGTGGCCCCAAAAATACTTTTTCCTCTGCACAGGCGCTTTCATTCCAAGTTTTTGATTCGTACGCCCGGGGATTTAGTGACCCCTCTTTTATCTTTTAATACATAGTCAATATAACAGATGTTTAGGGTGGAATTTCTCAGAGAGAGCATAATTCATCGAGAGATTATAATTATCCTCCTGGTAATAGGACAGGGGGCGTTTGTTACTATTATTTATCTATATTTGGTTTAGGATTTCAAACCTGATTACCCTTATATTTTCACTTTCAATACACTTTACCTGTTGCTCTTCTGAGCATTATTGCTTTGTTGTCTTCGATACGACGATATTTACCTAATATATTGCAGGCAGTTGAGAATGTTGATTAGCATGGTCTGAGATATAATTGATGGTATATCCCTGGTTATTTCCTTGTTTGAAATTTACCAATTTACATAGTGTACACAGGATATTTCTTCGTTATCCTACGTACGAAAATCTCGCGTGGTACTTTGTTTTATGTATCTAATTTTGAGTAATTCTCTCAGTGTATTTAGTTGCCTCAGAATCAGCACTGTACCACGATTCCTTGCCGAGATGATGATCGATCGTGTAACCCACTTCTTTAATCGACGGATAGCCCTCAGAGACTTACACTCGAGGTCAATCCAGACGACTATCATGGGTTAAGAAGAGGTTTGGCGCGAACTTACTTTCCCCTCTGTTTCTTTCCTTTGCCACTTGTTAGAAACAGTGTTTCGAAACTGTACAAACTCATTCTTGAGTGAGCTTTTGTCACAGGCTTCTGTATGTTTGATAGGGGTGAAGCTGAAGAAGACGTATTTGCTGCTTTTGAACATGTGAAAATTTGGAAATTTCGATGGGTGTATTCCCTGCATTGTATAAATATTTTGGTATGTAAAATACGGGATTATAGAACGTAACTCCCAAGGATCGTAAATTTTTAACCTGGAAATACAAGTACGTCACACTCAATTGTTTCAAAATAGTATCATGAGCAACTTGACAAGAATTACTTGACACCTTTACACTGTGATGTCTCTCGAATGAGTTATCTCTCAAATATCCGTTTAGGACGTTATTACGTAAAAACTGTTCATCGTGTGAAAAAAACTTATTTCTGCATCCTCAACGTCTAACTGTTCCAATGTGCAAACATACAGACAATTTTCTCACATCATGACGTTTCTTGTTTTGTATCTTTAATTAATTTGTTGGTAATAAAATGATTCCGAACCCTGATGGAACTACCCATAAATCCGATAGGGTTACTTGTCTATTAAGATAGCGGTTGGCAAGTTTCTCTTTGGCAATGAGAGTGGGGAAACAATATAGAATATAGAGAATATAATCAGGGAGAGGACAACAGAAAGAGCGAGAAAAAGGAGTGAGGGTGAGAGATAGATTGGGAGGGAGAGCTAACGACATTTCGAGCAGTTAAAGATTTCCAGCCGGCTCTCTAGTCACGGAGTGTTGAACCCTGGAAACCACAATAATAGGAGGGCAATTTTGCGATCGGAGTCTCAGTCTTCCCTCGGTTTGCGACTCATGATCCTGGTTCGGATGCAAATTGGTCGGGCTCAATGAGGAACCCATGAATGAGAACCAAACAGCCCTTATCTAACCCCCAGAGCTATCCGATTCTAGCTCTAACGTAACATGATCGTCTTATCTACCGACGATGACTCCCCCTGGCGATCGGATTAATGCCCAGTTATAACAGCTAGTTATATATCTATTCGTGTTTAATCTTATTTAGAAGGTTCAGGAGTTTATTGATCATTCCTAATTTACATTTTATATCGAGGGAAAATTACACCTTGACACTGTACAGATGGAAAGAACAACATTGGGGGGCATTGTCCATTAGGATTATAAACTCAGATAAATTTCATTAAATTTGAAATATGTGTTATAAAGTTTTATAGACGCATTTCTCAAGGTTTGAACACATAAGCACTCATATATTTCAAACTATGGATTTAGCCCTAATAGTTATTTTTCATAAACAGTAGAGTTTAGTCATAATAAATCGGACCGTTACTTAGTTCCGCTTAGCTAAAAGAAGTTAGTGGACATTTGTAAATATTAAATAAATCAATAATCGTAAGCATCTGATTTTTCATAGCACTCACTATATTTATTCAATACATTTTAGTAATTTAAAGAAAATTTATGTTGCGAAGAGTGTTTCGTTTTTAATATCCGAAGTGCGGAATTATTTTCGATGTAAAATCATTCTACTTTTCTTCAATTCTCAAATATCTTCAGCACATGGAGGTGCCGATCGGTCGCAATTGGCGAAGAATAAGATGACTCCCATTCCTAAAGCGCGCGATAGTGGTTCCAGCTCTTCCCATTGGTCGAACAAGGCCGAGTTTCAAACATGGCTGCCGGCACTGTACTGTTTTTATTTAACGGACATGTTATTAGTTAACCATATATAAAGTTCAATACTATACATACTGCCGCGAAGTGAATGCAGAAAAGATGAAAAACTCTTCCCTCCGTTATTTTGTGCTTCTTGAGATCCTCCAAGTTCTTCCTCTTGTCCACACTAGTGCTCCTGACTCCCTTATATCATTTTACTATTTCATAAGCACGAAATTTTCTCAATGCCAATTATCTGTCTAAATACAATTTGTGTCTTCCATCAACTGATTAATTCAGTGAATATTCGGAAATATAAAATAAAATTGCTGAAATTTTCAGTTATCTATTGGTTTATGGTATCAACGAAGTTTTGATAAATAAGAAAAATCTTGTAGCCTAAAAAGTCATTGTAAATTCAATTCTACCGAGAGACGGTCTTGTTTAATACGACTGAATAATTGTTATTTAACTGTTTTTATTACCCATTTAAATTTTTTTTCCGAATGTAATAAAAATTCCACTCGTGTACAGGTGTACACTTCTACTAAGTAACGTTACTGTCTTTTAGTCTTTAAATTTTAACACTTGCGTAGTTGGGCTAAGAATTCCCGAACTTTCATGGGCACCTGGAAATTACGTTGCCTCTTCAAATCTCCTTTGGTGAGCCCTCATTCGTCATGTTGAGCCTGACATGTTTCGTCATCTTACTCATTAGTTTCGCACCTTTGGCCGAGAGGTAAACGCTAACCGGTCGGTAGCCCGTCTCGGGGAGACATATTTTCGGCAACAAGTGAACGAACGCTGCTCCTCTCACTCCGTCTCCCCCGGCCCGAGGTCGATGACTCTCTCCAGCCAAGTCGTCAACGCTCCTCCGCATTATTCCTCCGAATGTTTCGAAATTCGGCAGCTTTTTATTAATACTGTGGACGATGCGGGACACTGATTAGGCTCCCTGTCGCGAGCGAACCTGCAAAAGGTCCCTGATGAATGACAGTCCTCCTAGCATTTCCAGTCGATGAATGTGATTAAACGATCACCTCTGTCCTGTAAAAAATAAAGTTTTGTATTAATTTAAGTTACACAAAATGTATGGCCGCTTCGTTTAAACACCAAGTTAACGATATGTTAGGCTTTCTATTTTCAGCGTGTGATACGACCCGAACGAGCGGTCATATCTCATTATCGAGTTTCCCCCCCAGCTTCCAATCGGCTCCTCACGATCGTATGTTCTCATTTGGTCGAACCCGGCCTGTATAATTATATGGAATAATTCTCGTCCTAATTGAAGGCGCCTCACCAAACCCTAGACTCGTAACGTACGGGTTACATTGCCTCTCTGACACCTCTTAGAGCCGTGATACACACACTCAATCAAATGATAAAAGGCATTTTGGAGAGCGGTCGCTTATTAAGTCTTGTGGGGCTGGCTCGTGTCTGCGCGATAGTAGTGCCGATGGAATTGATTATTGGCTACCCATAAATTAAGATCATTACATATTCGTAAAACAGATTTTTCACAATCATCATCTGATTTATATTTCAGGGTATTTAGTTTACTTATTGTACCGTATATTGGTAAAGAAATTTCTTTTAATTTTCTTGTCACTCATTCTTTAATGTATTAAACGTACATGTTTGTTTAACATTTTTATTGGTCTCTAGTACTCGTTATCATTTTTTATCATTTAATTACTGCTATTAAAGGATTTCAGTATTTCTTAATGGGATTAATTGGTTCCTTACCCAGTATGCTACTCCTTTAATAATTATAATATTAATTATTAGTTCAATTCATGGTTACATAAAGGGAAAAGATAACTGGATCGTGAGTATAGAATGTATTTGGAACAAACGATGAACTTACAAACATCCGGGAAGAAAGTGATCTCACTTTCACTTTTGTATCACAGAATGCTGACAGAGATTGGTCGTTAGCCTTCTTTGATTTGGCAGTGTGGATTGTCAACCAACGTCTTGCCATATATACAGTGTTGCTATCCGATATCTCATATCTGTGCCCTGAAAGGCAACACTATAAAGTCAACTCGGTGTAATTGCTGTGTATCCTCTGCTTATGGGGTCTCTATAAGATTTAGAGACAGAAAGAGGCCAATGAGTAGTGTTATCTAGTATGAATTCAGATAATTCAAAAAGGTAGCCCTTCGGTAATGGATATGCATCCGTAACCGAAGATAGAAAATCACCAAAAAGGGACAAAAACCTCCATATGTAGTTTTTGTTCTAATAATCGTGGTGTGTCGACGATCATTCTGCCTTCTGGATTATTTTATTCCGATCACTCTGCCATGTCTCATTTCACAATTAATTCATTACAAAACATCGAAATATTTATTCGGCCACGAGACATCATATTTTTTTAGTTAATGCGAGTTTGTAGGTTTTTTGGGTAGCCATATGAAGTCCATCGGATGTATTCAGATTACGAAAATAATATTTATGAAATATTCATATCCGTTATCGAATTACTGTGAATGTAGGGATACACACATTAGGTCAGAAATAGGAAATGGGGAAATACACTTTTAAACGCGTTCCTAAGGCCTGGTTATTAGGAAGAGATATAAACTGTGTGCTTTGGAATGCAGCAGAGAAAAGGAGAGAGAGAGGGGGAAGGCGAGGAGAGAAAGGGGGCGGGAGAGAGAAATAGGGAGAGAGCGAGGATGTGAATGACCAGTGAAGGAAATGAGGGGGGTGGGGTTAGGGCGAAACCCGGATTCCCGCCGGGTGGTGGGGTCGCCCGACGGGAGGGCCCCCGACCCCCTTTACCAGATATATGTATTTTTATGAATGGGGGATCCTCTCATTATCGGGTAATGCCCCCTAGCTCTTCCCAGACTACAAGGTTTAGGCCGACCTCCCGGCCTCTCCCGGACGACGTCCCTCGGGGGTTCCCGTGGGATTTGTACCCCGTACTGGAATAGGAGGCAGCGGCCCGAGGCAAGGGCAATCGTGTGACCTTGAATAAGAGGGGTAGTAGTAACCGATAGATGGAGAGAGTACGAAGGAGGGAGTCGGGGAGTGAGGAAGGAATGCACACGAGACTCGCGGACGCCAGTCCCCCCTTCCATCTGTCCTCTCTCCTACTCTTTCTCTGTCTTTTTCTTCCCTTCACTAACAGGGTATCCCCTTTCTCTCTTCTTCCCTTTCTAATTCGAACCTAATTCTACTGTATCCCTCCCCGTATACGTACTTTTTTTTCTGCGAGTGGAGCGTTCACAAATAATTGAGTGTCCTCGTTATGATGACCTGCCCGGACCCGAGTTCCTTTTCGCATCCTATGAATATATGTCAGTTGAAACAGTTTCATTGTTCAGAGTTTGAGCTCATTCGTGTGTGTTTGTTACAGTCATCAAACTAATTCATCATACAAGTGTTTATAGACAGAGATAAAGCCTGAATTAATAACACCTCTGCCTGAAATTAATTAAAGTTACTTTTAATAGACACTGGGGTACAATCGTTAAGTAGACTGATACAAACGACTACTGGGTTCATTAATGAACCTAATAATTTCCCTACTTTTGTCTCAATCCTCTGTAATCCTGAAGTGTGTAATGTAGGTGATTCAGTAAGAAGGGGTGGGTTGTTCTGTGTTGTCTATAGTTTTTATATGATCGGGCGAAGCAAGTCATAAATATCCTAAGGTATGGATCGAATACGAATATCTTAGTTTATTATTGAATTATTTAAAGATTATGGAGATGTGTGTGTGTGTGTGTGTGTGTGTGTGTGTGTGTGTGTGTGTGTAGATGCAAACTAATACATATTGCAAAATTCATTAATAATTTATATTATTTACATTTATTGTATTCCATGTTCAGTTCTGCCACCAATTCTTCTTCTAACTTAAAGAATATACAAATAGAAAGATTATTCAATTTATTGATTAATTTTTACGAGGAAATTATGAAGTTACTCCTACGGGACTTATTATGCACAAAGGAATTCACTCTGTATTTCCTTTGTATCGTCGTGTTTATCTACATTAAAATATACAGAAGGTATCGATAAATGTTTCCTCTAATTTTAAACACGATGAAATAGGTATGTGCAGAATTTCCTCCTGGTTGGGATTATGAATGTCGGTGGAGCCGGGTAAGTGGCTCTGAGTTCTTTTCCATTCCACATTCCACCAATGACCCTGCTGCTCAATGGCTAGAACCCGGTCTCGCAGTCTCTCTCGTCCTTCTTTTAATTCCAGTGTCGTCCTCTTGTCTAGTACTAGTTTTTTCGAAAATTTCTCTATTTTGGAGTCATCCCTCCCCGTGAAGATGGCTCCGTTTTATGTATTATTGAGTTGTCTGGTTTTTGAGACGTGAGGGCATTAGTAAACGCGCAATAATACGCCCGGTACATACCGACTCGGAATGCTACCAGTGGAAACTAAATACGGTTATAGGCTAAGTTACGAATCCAAAATTGAATTTAATCTTTACATTGTTTATATAGTTTGTACATGAAATTTAAAGAATACGATACCTGATTCTATTCAAAATCGTCCGTACGTTTCAACAAAAACCTACGATGCCGATATTTCACATTTGCATAGGGTTAATCGGTATGAATATTTGGAGACTTTCGTTTATCTCTTCGAGATAATTATGTTAGCATAATACTTATTTGAGTACTGGAACAGTTACCATACTGGGCTGTTGCAACCTTTGTTGAATCGTGTTGTTCATTATCAAGTCGTTGTCGTGGATTTGAATTTGTATCCGCGCGGATTGGCGGGGGTGGTGGAGGGAGGGAGATTATCGTGTTTTTTGTATTGGGCACAAAAATGCAGGGCATGCGGTCCTGTTTGTAATCTGGATGCGGTCATCAGTCATTCCGGTTCACCCGGGGCCCCACTCTCCCGTCTCGGGGGCCGCCCTTCTCTGCCCTCTTTCTACGGATAGGCCATCGATCGGAATGTTCGGTATTCGCGAAAATAGTTTTCCTATATTATAAACCTAACCGATTGCTGTATTATAATATTTTTGTATTCACTCTTTCGCCTAAACGCAATATTTCCGTTAGTCTTGGCGTTAACGGAGATCTATTCAATTCCTAATGCCAATCGAGTAATGGGAAAGAGCGGAGAATGGAACGCGTTCGTTGATCTTATATTTTATTCCCTGTGGCTTTAATACGGTCGAAGTCTACTATGAAAATAGAAAAAAATATTAATTTCAAGGGTCAAACATTTTTCAATCGAATTAAACCAATCGACAACTATTTATGTATATTGTACAGTTGTAGTAAAGTGTATTAAGGTTTCTAGCGTTTTTAGGTTGTACTCTACAGCTCGTTTAATTCTAGGTGTTTCTATTTACGACAATTAACGTCATAGTCGTTTCTTATTACCTTTATTCTCCATTCGGACCGCAATATTGAAATGAATACCGTGGAATTCAGGAGGGGTGAGGCGGAGGGTGAAGGTCATGGGTGCAGACTGGGTATATTTGGGTCACGGACAGTGTAGCGACGGAATGAGGGAGAGGCAGGCGAGAGAATGCGTAAAGGAAACTTTCTCCGTGGCGCGCGGGGTTAACCGGCCGAATGTCGGGTGGTGGTAGCCCGGGTCGTCGCTCGTCGAAGCCTCTGAGGCCGGCTCATGCCTGTCTCCTGGCCCGCCTGCCGGTGGTGGTGGCGGCGGCGGTGGTGGTGGTGGTGGTGGCGGTGGCGTCAAGGTGGCTGGAATGCGGTCTGAACCGCGCGCACTAACACACACACACACACCTTCTTCCTCCGTCGACACACACCACCTCGGCCCAAAGAGCAATCCCATGCCTGTAGTGCACTATACCGAGGTGCTTCCCGCTTTTGTCGTTTTCGATTCGAATTGGATTATAGTATGTTGATATGTTTTTGCTTCTTCTATCGGATAAAATCATTCCTGCGCCGCAATAACGATATTCTATGACACAATTATATTCCAGACAGCATTTTCTAGACATATCTTTTGTGATTCGCCCCCGACACGATTCTGTAAACTTAGAACTATATATCTTTAATTTGTGTTTATTATATATAACAATTTGCGCTTGGTAATGCAATGATACGTTTTTTATTTCAAACGTTTGGCTACCATTGGACATTGTTACTTATACGAAGATCAAACCAAATGAAGTTGTTCACGTTAAAAAAGAACTAAAGGAAACAGAAATAAAAGGAATACTGTTAAAACTGCTTTAAGTTTTGTAACCGTTACGAATATTTGTTGTACCGTTCCCTCAAGAAACTGTCTGACGTGATGGTCACAATAAAGGGGACTCTGTTCTTTCTAGTTTTCCCTGCGGGGTGTGAAAGCTAAAACGAAAGCGTACCATTAAGACCTAATGGAAAACCTTTCACTTCATTTTCTCACGCTAGTTTCGCCTTATGACACAGACTCTCCAGTTTGATGGGTCGATAAATCGATTTAATTCCAGTTTGGCTTTTGCCTCACCTGTAAACTCCATTGGGTTGGATCAATAATCGTTTTTCACTTTAAAATAACGTACTCTAAAACAAAAATAGTTACATTTTAAACGAAATAATTTTGACTAATGATCGGACTCCAATTTCAGCCTGAACAAATAGGGAACCAACAATTAGTGCAAAGGTTTATAAGTTTAAATAATATTTTCGTTTTAATTTTGCGAACTATTCCGTATTTTATTCTTCAGTATTTGTTTTTCATACATCACTATAGAGGGGCTCAGTTAATTTTAAATGGTTGGTTCTTGGTATAAATCTTTTTTTAATTCATCAACCCGAGTCGGGCCGTGCTCCCAATGGTGGCGGGCGGCCTGTAAAAGGAAAGTCTGTAATCCATTCATAAGTCCTTCGGCGGCCTGTGTGTTAATAAGCCGACGCCGGATGAGTAATTTAGTCGCTTCCAAGTGCTCTTACTTGTAAGGCAGCCTCCCTCCACTCCTGGCTCCTATGCAACCAGTCAGATACCGATGTATTTTAATATGTAAAATTTGTTTCACAGTTGTACAATTCATTCAGTTTATTTATATAATTTCAGAATGGTTGATTAGATTATTGTAATAAATATTTTTATGGATATGTAACATCCGATTTGATAATAAGCCATTTTATTCTTCCTGTTTAACTCTTCTGGCATATTGATGATCCTTAATTTTTGTAATGTATGTTCGAAATGTACGTACTATTGTTCTTTACGCGCTTAGATTATTTATTGCAAACATTTCAAATGTGATGTATGTATAGTATACAACTAGGGTACCTGTTTTTCCCGCAATAACCAAGGATTCCATGTTCTATAAGAATGGTTTTCTATCCGAGCACGTACTTTCCCTCGGTATTTCTTCAGACGTCTTCTGTCTCGTAACCCGCAACTTATATAGAAATATTAAGAAACGGAATTTTCTATTAAATGAGAATGTCTTAAAGAGTTCGTGAAGGAATGTCTTTCTGGAGTCGATCTGGCTTTTCATAGCAGAACATTGGGAGAGAGAGATAGGGGGGGGAATTCAGTCGTTTAATTTCACGCAGAATTTCTGTTCGCCAACCGAGCCGACTTTTAATACGGGTGTGTGTACAAATTTCGTGGACAGGCGGTTCTCGGGAAAATTGTCGTCGCCGCAGTTGTCGGGACAGGAATTTTCTCGAGGCGTGGGAGAGGTTCGCCATTGTATTCTGCCCTCGTTGGGACGCGGCCTCCGCTTTCGTCATCTGGTCCGACTGCCGTTCCTGTGAGAAAACTCGAAGTGCACAGATCTCGTCCTCCGTTCACCCCCCCCCCGCTATTGTTTTATCTTTTCGGTTCATAATCCAGCGGTGGTACAATATTAACCCGTCCTTTTTTGGTTGTTCTTATCCTTCGAGTCTATACCATTTGGATACATTCCTGGTCTTACGCATCGGATCTGTTTTCGATAAAATTTATCGGTTTATCCGTTTCAAATTCGTAGACGCTTTATGGCCGTAACCTGTGGATTCAGCGACGTTCAGTCGATAGGATAGTAGGATCATAGTCTGTTTACAATGAATAAGCCGGTGGGAGCTAGAACCGAATGATTATCATAGGGGGTCCCTGTGGAGTTGTCGGGCGGAGGTAGAGGGGGAAGCTCGGTGTGGAATGCTCCCACGGCTTCCCCTTCTCCCGGAGCCGGCCACTTCTTGGGGAGTGGGGGCCGCTTCCAGGAAAACCGTCTCTCGTCTTCCCCTCACGCTCTGTCTCTCTCTCTCTCTCTCTCTCTCTTTTCTCTATCTCTTACACTCTTGTGTCCCGTATGTGTGTAGAGCCGACACGCACACGAGGGACGGCACCCCCTCCTGTAGGACCCACCGCGGTGGTGGCGGGGGCAAGAATCTCGCCCGACCACACGCACACGCTGGCACATAGACGCGCACACTTACGCTGTCCTGCTCGCACGCACCTCATCAATATTCCGGGGCCCCGGCGCTTCCTCTTTGTTCTAGAACCCCTCCTCGCGCTCTCTTTCTCCTCTTTCCCCTTGATCCTGAATCCTAGTCGGGTACGTGACTCCCCGCCCGAGTTTTTACGATCGCGGCAGTTTTGTTGTTTGTGAATTACGACTACCGAGCGGAGAGGCCGCCGAACCGCAGACGTGGTCAAACGACGAGACACACCGTTAGGTCTAAAATTACTTTCATGTTCGCAGGGCCGTCTAAGAAAAATACCGCTCCAACATCCTCCAAGTCCGGCCTTTAAACTACATTTAAGACGTTTAATTAACTTACTACATCTCAACTTGTGAAAAATAAATAGATATTTAGTTCGTAATTAATAATTAATTTATGTTAGGCCAACCAGATATCGTGGCTCCCGATTGAAGGTAGTCATAGTAAAAATACAGAACTTAAACCGCTGTGGGATCACTACAGGATTGTTTTCCAGGATTTCTGTATATATATATATATATATATATATACGTTTGAAGGTATTTTTGGCCCGTAAGACTTCGAAATGTCCTACGACATTATGTATATCTACAGTATCGGTTGAAGCCTTCTAATAATATTGTGAAATCTGGTTGTCTCACTGGGTGTTGTGACTGTGCGGGTAACGGCGTGTGAACTCTGTCTGGCCAGATTGCTTCGGTATTTCATTAAACAAACTGTTCGAGAGAGGGCGTTGTTACAATGGCGCCTATTCCTTTTACTAGTGAGATTTCCGTCTTATCTGCCATTTATCACACTTGCTTTTATCTTATCTTAATTTTGTCTCCTGGTCAACTACCTTTTGTTTTAAACATCATCGAACCTGCCAGTATTACACTATTCAAAACTATTTAGAATCTAGAAGCTGACTGTGTTACTGAAACCACGGCGATGTTAAAGACGATATTCGATGCGGCAACGGATATTATAGTTTGTTACTTTACCGCAGATTATTGAAACATTATATTTAATGTTTAATTGCGGACTATAGGATACACAAAATTTCTTCCGGCGGCACCTACTGCGTTTGGGGTCTGTACGCCAATTCCACCACCATTTGGTCTGCACTCACCGTTCGGAATGTTTTTAAAAACCCATTCCCGTTATAAAATATTCTTTTGCACAGTTGAGGCAATAGAGAAGTGAGTACAGGGGGGGGGGGAGTGCCTTATTCCACAGATAATCCGTTCTGTTTGTTGGTCTCCGTGGAGGGGAGTCCGGCTTCCTTGTTGGTGATTCCCATTGTTGCGCACATTGTACGTATTACAAAGTGCTGCCGGACGTGGTACGACTGCTACTCGGCATTTCATCCGCCCCACTTTAAATAAGCCAAATTGTACTCGTGAACTCATATTAAGATTCTGGTTCTATTTCTACAATAGTCTGATGCAGAACAAAATTAAGTTTTACGCCGTTTGTCTACAATTTTTTTTGCAGAAATATTGCAATCCCCGATAAAATTGAATACAGATCTCGATATACATAGGAGACAGGATCGAAACCCGTCAACGGCGAATGTCATTATTTTATGCAAATGTGTTATGACTTATTGTTTGAATACATTGATTGTAGTTGTTGGTTCACGCCCCAGTTGCTCCTCTTTTATTTAAGGAGAGCGTTCATGTGACCGACCGTAAACGGAATTTGAATTTATTCGCGTTAGTTGACGATACCAGAACGAATAATGGACATTTAAAGCTGGGCTTTAACAAACAGCTGCCGTCCTAATGATTAGCGTCCAGCAGTAATCACCTCCTTACATCACCGCCGACTTTAAAATCGGTGCAAATTATCAGCGATAATCGGATTGACGCTTGTGCTCACCGAGATATTGAGCCCGTCTCCGGTTTTAAGTTCAATAGCCTTAAATGGCTGCCCATTGTTAAAACAGCGCTGTAGTAATCTGTTGCAATTTCGTCGTTTTGTAATAAGCTAAATGACAATTTATCACCTTCAATATTCTGTTACACGTGATTCTCATCTATATTTTGTTAACTGGCTATAAAATCAATTAAACATTCTTCCTATAACTTCATACTTTTCCAAGGCGAACATCGTGGTTTTTCTTTCGATTTTACAACGGAGAAATAATCCAGTTTCGATGAAATGTATGGAATTACAACGATGCCTGTAAATGTTTTTTCGTTACCCGAAATAACTTTGGAGGGACAATAATTCGATCTGGAGAAAACCAGAAAAATATTGTTATATTTCTCGAATAAGTTTCACAATTTTATCAGCGCTAGTAACATTTGTCCTGCTATCAACCTGATTTAGAATCCACTGTTTGTCTAGAACGTACATCCATGCCTGAATAAGAGCCAGATAAGTCGACAGTGTGAGACATTAATTTAGCCTACCGTCTGGTTAGCTGTGAGGGGGTTCTCGGATGGAAGGCAGGAAGCGTTGGGTCATCGGCCCTGGGAGCGGAGATGCGCGCCGAAGACGATGCCGAGTGGAGGCCCAAATATGGCCCCTTCCGACCACCGGATAGGGCCTGCCTGCTCCTCCCAGTCCCCCGGAAATCAAAACGATACCCACCCCGACAATTGCTTCCTCAGCCTCAGCACAGGCCTGTACTTCCCTCCACCAATCTTGGATCAAGCCTTGACCTGAGTTGGGACCGTGAGGGTATGATCCGTACGGATCGGCCCTCTATTGCTTTCGTGACCGCGCTCAAACACCGTAACTGCGGGGAATGATAAATAACATGCGGGATTGTGAAAAATTAAGAGTACTTCATTTATTGTGAAGAAAGACTGTATGAAGATGGCGGGAAATCAAAACGCCATCCCATACGATACTAATTCGGAGGAAATTCGCCGATCTCTCATCCCAACACACCCCCTTCGCATTTTAATTGTGCGCATTTTAAATTGTTTCATTCGCTTTCGCTTCACGTTTTACCAGTAATTCAGGATAGAGCTTATCATGGCATATTTTATTAATTTGGTAGGGTTTTTTCATTGGAAAAAATTCGGTAGGTTAATAATGGTATTGGACAATAATGCTGAAATTATATGAATTGACTTGTACATGAAATCAGAGTACCCGAAAATGTAATTTAGATCCAGTATTTTACATTGCTTTATAATTTGAAAACCACTTGTGTTTAAACTGGATCGAAAATCTGGTTTCGTGCTTCCCGTGGACGCAATTTCTTTGAAATAAATTCTGATGTAATGTGTTAGTAGGGGTAACGGTCATGAAAATAATGTTGCCAGAAAATGAAAGACGTCGAGGGATGGGGAGCAGTAAAATTACATTCTTATGGGTTTCCTGCGCAAAGCCAACAACCGGGGAGAGGAACAACCGGTTGTTCACACCAAACTTTGTAATAAATTAAAGTATCTTAAAACGAGCCCTCCAAATGTTTTGTAAAAAAAAGGGGGAAGTCACCACTTTCCTGTTTACATTAAACGGCGCTCTGTGAATGAAGGAATGGGGAGGTTCAACATCCTTCGCTTCCGCCCCTGTTTATGTTTCTGTAGAAATTTTCCATGAACTTTTCTAATGCTATTGCCTGAGTTTCTGCGTTTCCTCATTCATTATAAAATCCAGCGATAATGATTTAGTATAAATTTCGACACTGTCTGCTGTTCTAAAAATTCATATAACAACAATCTTAGATATTATGATCTAATTTAGTGAGTTACCATTATTCCGGACCAAATGCCGGAAATACATCTCCGAAGCAGTGCGATATGAAACGTTTTAACGTTTAATATTTAGATTAGAAAAATATAGAAATAAATGGAAGATGAGGCATCTTTCTAGAAAATAGAAACGAAGCGGAAGTTTAAATGGTTAACTGCATAAGGTCTCATTCCTTGTAGAATCAGTAAGGATACTTCATTTCATAAGTTATGTTTTATCTCCAGTCTGAAAAATATGAGTTTATGTATATTAGGCACTTATATTAGAATGGAAAATGGTCAGTAAAATAATCAGTTTTGTTTTAGGTTCTATGTTTATTCAGTTATTGCTCATACATAAAAATATATTAATAGATACGGCAAGTCTTGTGTTTGTATTTAGTTACTATAGAACCTATAATATGAAGTTGTTACCTTTATCTATGCATAGTATCCCTTTCTAATAATTCCGCATTATATCGGTCATTATTTTAATAGCAGTTTACTGCGACGCTCGAAATAATAGCATCCTGCCGTTAAAAGAATCCGGCCTTAGAACGTTGTCTATGGGGCTGACTTCAGGCCCTATTTTGGTTAAAGCAGTACCGGACGTTATTTAAAATAAATCGAGCATCAAATCGACAATTGGGGTGGTTGTGAGACAGAAGGCTGGGGATAGATGGTGCAATGGCTCATGAGAGTGATCCGCCGGCGCCGGTGGGGCCGCTTTTGCGGTCTGATAACCACCAATATCCGGCCGACCCGAGACACTCCTATTGTAACATCTGGGTAAATACGCTTTAATGAGGACTTACGCCACACTACATGCAGCACAGTTGTTTTTTATTTTTTACTGTTCAATCTCACGACTGCCTCTTATCTGTTGCTTTTATCGTTATATTTTACATCGACATTTTTTGCTGACGTATTTATGGATGCATCTACTCCATTCAGCTCATTTTTTTATGGTCGTAATTTAAATATCACAATATGTGCCTTTTACAACGTGTCTTTTATCAGCTCGAATATAATCTGGGCAATAAGTCATAAAATTGTAAATATTTAAGCTTTTCCATACTTTATTTTTTAGAAAAACCGGATCCGTGAGGAAGAAAGAAAGTGAAAACCGCAAAGATATTAGAAATGAAAAACATTTTGATTGATGTTAGGAGGTTGGTTGCCGGGAGAAAGATGAAAACGAATCAGAACCTCTATCTATGCTGTGCTGCCCTCTCCTAGGCGGGTACTTAGACCCCACACATTCCTGGCTGCTGTGCCCCACCGCCGTCCTACACTCTATAACTTTATAATCTGCAGTTTACTCCCGTTCTTCTCTATCGTGTATTTTTTTCCATACTTCAACTTTTATTTTCCACGTACGAAACACTACAGAGCCTTACATATTTTGAATTGCCAATTAACATAAAGAACAATTTCGTAATTTTCTTCCCTTATATTTGTTGCGTTAATTTTTCTGTAACTCGATTTCGAAGGAATTATTTTCGGTTCTCAGTGCTTTCGTACAGGCAGAGAGGAATTTTCTTTGACCTGCCTATTTGTAGTATAGGATTATTGTCCATATGTCTTTTATATAAAAGTGAACGAATCTGTTATGCTATCATACTCATACCAACTCGAAATTACAGTTCAGAAATTACCCATACCTGTCCACGTACGTATTATATTATTTTTTAATATTAGTATATAATTTTTTATTGACCCTTTTTTCCTGTCGTTTATTTGAAATATATCTCCAGGCAACGTTTGAAAGCTCTGGCCACTGAAAGGCTACTCCCCCGACCTCCCCTTTCTTCTTAGTTCAGTTAGCAGAACCTAAATTCCAACGAGGGTATTTTTAAATAAACGTAGTTTCTCCGGTGATGGAGTTACTCGGTGTCCACGTGTCCTAACATAAGTGTAAAAAAAAACAATAACCACTGGCCTTATTCGGCAATCCTTCTGCGCCGTTGAAGTCAGCGGCGTCATCTTATATATAAGAACCATTCCATTCGAATACTTGACCTACATACGTTAAGAATCTAGTGTAGTCCGGCCACAAGGTTCAGGAATACTCCCGCTCTATTTCAACATTCGCTCTGGGCTCCTTTTCAAACGGAACCGGACTTTATGCTCACCTTGGCTTTCTCACGAATGGACTAGGAAGTCAACAACCGTTGACGCGTCGCATTCAGAATCTGTGGATTCATTTTTTTTAGGTTCCGCATCATACGAATGCTTTCATTTTTTGCTTTCTTGATGCGCATCCGTCCAGTATGATCAAAATGTCTAAAGCCCGTGTCTCCTTTTTTCCCCCGTTATTCGCAGACGTTTTGACGATGTGTACGGGTTATAAATTTATATTTATTGAACAGCAATTTTAACAACCCTGGAATGAGGACTTCATCACTAGCGCATTACAATTATTGTTATGTGTAAACCGGTGTTGTAAAGCACTTGATCAACATATATTGTAATATGGCGGTAACGATCAAGCTTTGCGTATTTCATATTATATTTGTTTTTGCGCATGAATGATGGATTAATTAACTGCCGATGTGTACATAGGATCGTTCGAAGGAGTTAATTGTGTAGGAGGCCCCGGGTCCGTTTCTATTGTTTGTATGGGGGGGGGGGGGATTCACACCAGAATACTGCGGGGCCTGTCTGCCTCCGTTTTTATCAGTCCGTGGGAGTCCGCGTAGAAAGAGGGTAGAGGGTTATGGAGGGGCACCGTGGAGGGTCCCCATTCAGGTCTGTGTGCGGGCTGACGTCAGAGGAAGTGCGTGGGCGCGCGTGAGCGTCCGCGCCTCCCTCCGTCTGGGAAACATATCTACCCCTCTCTCCTAGAGCTCCTCTCTTATCTCTGATAGTACAGTACGGGCACCGGCACCCAGATACACTGGGTGTCATTCCCCGCCCCTCCCCCTTTCCCGACCGACTACTCGGTGTCTTGTTTACATTTTACTTCAACACGCCGGATTTAGCGGATGAATGCTTCCACTTCATAACGGGGTCCTGCGGTACAGACTTTCAATCCTGTTACACCTTGTTATCAAAAGGCGAAATGTGTTAAATGTAACTTGAATACCAACATCTTATGCTTATTTAGACCTTAAGCACAAAATTAGTCAAGAAGAATCTGGTATTTTAATAGATTTATATATAGCTTAATAATTGTTTTGAAATTCCATCATATGATTGCCGACTGGGCTTAGTTTCGTTTACGTTTTTCCCCAGAAGACGGAATTAACAGCCGTCAATGGCCGAACCGCTGATTGGGTTCTTTTTCTATTTTTCATTGTTTGCAGCTTTCCTTTATAATCAGTGCGGTAAATAGGCCGTGTTAAATTTACAGCTTTAATTCGTAGGAATTTGAGTACACTGTTAAAATATTTAAGTTTATAAAAACTCTTAGAGAGCTAAGAAACTGCATTACTATTTATTCGTGTTTTCTAAAGTCCTACTCCGTGAATTATTAAATTACTTATATATCCCGCATTCTTTTATGTTTGATTATACGCTATGTATTATGCAAGCTACGCGTATTAATATCGAGTAATTAATTAATTATAATAAAATAATAATTTCTTCCGGTAGCATATCTTAAATTAGGTGTTCGATGTTTATCCAGGATACAATGTAATCTATCGCTGAAGACCAAAGTCATTGTGCTACTGTCGTCAACATCCCTTTGCTGCTCGTAGGCTTTTGCTTTCATTTAGTTAATGATATTAATACTGGGAAAAAATCTACAGAAAACTCAAGTTCACCTGATAATCATCGCGTAGTGTTTTGATTCAGAGGGTGATCCGAATCCGGTCTTCCTACTATGGACAAACGCGTAGGGAGTAGCCTTAATTACGAAATGGATTAGTGAGTGAGTACTCGAGTTAGTAGAGGCGTCGAAGAGGCGTGTCGGTGAATTGTGGACCGACTTGACTATAGACGGAGGTAGAGACCAACTACTACCACTACTTCACCCTTCCTGCTTTTCTCTCCTTCCCCTTCTTCATCTATCGTTTCTCTCCTCCTCCTATCCTCGTCCCATTCTCTTTCTCCGGCTCTCTCCCTCTCTTTCTCTCTCATGAGCTCTACCCATATATAGTTCAGATTCTATAATTGAGAGAGAGAGAGGGAGAGAGGCGGCTAGGGGTGGCTGGGGCGTGGGCCGCCGGCTAACCTTAACACATACTGTAATTGGGTCTGAAACCGTGTGGCGCCCCCCTCGGCTCTTGCACACGCGCCCCCCCTCTCTCCCCCCGCTTCCCATCGCGCTTTCCCACGCCCATCACCAGCCCGCGCGCACACCACACCACACACCACGCCGACCGACCAACCTACAAATAAGTCCACATATGTATTTCTTTAGAGATCCCCCGGATAAACTTAGCTCCATATTTCATAATGGTTATCATGGAAAACATTGACATAGTTTTCCGACTGTGTATTACATTGGTCGACCTCCTGGAAACACTAAAAAAATTTCCTTATGGGGTTGCATTGTAATTAGAATTTTCAGTCGGATGGAAAACCTGGTTGTGGACACTGATTCCTATTAGAATATCGAACACCACCTATTGGGCGTGTCGCGAATTCTTGGGTGATTTTGCTCTCGTATTCATGGAACTAATTCAGCTGAGTGTTCGACTCATTGTTGAAAGCTTATATCATAGCTTTCGGGAAATTTGCAAAATGGTTTTCAGTTACGATCACGGTTCTGAATAGAATCACCTTGTAAGACGAATGGAATGGTTCCGCTGTCGTATTCTTAGCATGAAATTGCTTACGGAGAATTGCTTGTTACGATTTCTAAGTGACTGTAGTACGCGTTGTATGTAAAGCAGGCAAACTTATTATAATGATGGTGATAGGTTTTTAATATTAATTATGCTTCTGGTATTAATACATTCCGAATCCATTTCGTTCGTTAATTTAAATTGCTGTGTTGTATGTTTTAATGAAATATTTATTCGAAATTACGTTTAATTGATTACAAACATTGATGGTGGTGCTCTATTCACCAGGTTGAGGCTATCACTTTTATCATAAGGTGCAATAAACTGCAACGCATTCAGGTGATTGAACAAAACGTTTAACCGAAATAACTCTTACTTTTTATATCGAATTTGATGGCAAAAATGTTCTTTACTGAATGGACACGAATAATTGTTGATTTGTAAACATGCCATGTCAGTTGATTTCAATTTAATTCGATAGTTTTCTCTGGTTATGTAAAATAATAGATTCCTTACGCAAGTTACTAATCCGAACATTTTTCTGGAATTTGTAAACAGCACCGGGCGCGAGCACCAACTGCCGTTAGCGTGCTTCCCCAGCATCGTCCGTTAAAACGCAATGGTTCGAACAGTTGTAAAAGCGTTATATGGAAATAAAATTTGCATAGACTATTGGGTATGTCCGGTGATATAAATAATTTATTGGCGGGGCCGAGGGCAAACGCGTGTGTGCGTGTCGGTGGCCGCGGATCGGAGTTGCCGGCCGGCTATAAGTCGCCGTGACTGTGGGAAGAAGTTTTTTGAATATATTAATAAATAATACACCCGTTTATTGTATGTGAACAAGTCGTATCTTTGCCATTTGTAATATTGTGACGTCCTCGCTTGGGTTTCGTTATTGAGACGAGGCTCACTGCCCAATGTACTACCCTTAATTGGTCTGCGAAAATATTTTTGCACCTCCCAATCCCATCTACCGTAGTTTAATGGCCAGTCTCCATTTTTACACCGAGAACTGCCAATTAGGAACTTTATGATATTGCTATTCCTAGAAATGGGTGATTCTGGGTGATTTCTAGATTGGTTTTCCTTATTCTTGTAATATTTAAGAGGAATAAGTATATATAAAGATTATATGGAACGGTATTATTAAATTATTTCTTCACTGTATTTGTTTTTCATCTAATATTTTTTGAATTATTTAGACAAGCATTGCAACTTAACAGGAATAAGAGGTGATTCAATGGACGGTCATTTAATATTTAATATAACAATGAGCAACATAGTAATAAACAATTGCGGGGTATTTACAGTATACTACTTATTCCAGCCCTTCAGCAAATCGGCGTTTGATACTCTGCCTTCAATAGCCGGGTGTATTGCAGTCCACTCAAAATGTCATTCAACCCCTTAAAATACAGAGCACAAACCTCTATCATTATGTTTCCTTGTAGATATGCAATTACTATTTTTTTTATTCACTTTTTTACTTAAGAGAACTTACACGGTAGATTTCTATAATATTGTTATAGTGACGAATAAATATTGTGTTTTGATGAGGATTTGCAAACACGCTGTAGATTGTTCAGATTGAAATACTGAATAAGAATATAGTCATTCAATCCAGTGAACCAGACACCACAATATAGTAGTGATAACGCATCATCGACAGCTTATATTACTAAGAATACCGAGAAACAGAGACTCATTAATGCCGGAACTTCCAGAGCTCCTTGTACGTAATTATTTGAAAATTATTGACACTAATATCGGAGGTTAATGGTATTATTATTAGTAGACCCGATCTTTTACGCCGGTTTATTAATTGAATATCGTTTGCTGAGGTTATTATAAGTTGAGATTGTTCCGAATTCTGAGAAGTTGAGCTATCTTCAATGTTGGAAAATGTCGCAACTTCATTGAGAAGTAGTTAAAGAGCGGGCGACCGCGAGCCGAGTCACGCGAAAACCTCGCCAAGGTTGAAGACAGAAAAGGTGCTCATGGTAATATACTGGGAACATTTTGCAGCCGCTGTCAGGTGGGCTCATTCCATGGTTCCGCGAACACAACGGCTCTCCTCCCAACAGTCGCAGCTATCGTTTGTTCGCGCCCATCGGCGTTCTTCCTCGATGAAATCACCTGTCCGTCGGTCTTCTCCTAGTTTTTTTTAACTCGCCAAAATTAGATTATATCCGGGTATTATTTGCCGGACGTGTCCGTTTTAAATCCCCGGCATTCTGCGCTGGAAGATTGGTACATTCATGAGTTTAGGCAGATCTACAAACGTTTGGACATTTTGTACGTACACGACTTGATTTTTGAAATAGTTCTGATATTGTATATCCGGAGTGAAAACAAATAATTCTCAAATTTCAGTTACGAAGCTTAAGTTGGAAGTGTTATAAATCGACCGTTTTCTAATCGTTATTGTGGAGCTAAAAGTTGAATATGCATCAATGCAAATGGCTTTTTCTGCAAAACCATTAAACAATTTAAATTAATAATTAATTTATGGTGGTACCACAATTTAGGCTGCTGATTTTTCCTTAACAAGAACTTAACAGTATAGAGTTTGAGAGTTCTATAGACAGACTATTTCAAGTCGTCTAGGCGAAACATGTCGATTGGCAGAGGTGTCCTTAAGGCGTTTTACGAAAGGAAGGACTGACGCCTCTGCAGGCGTGATGAGTGAACATTCGGCCGTACACGTCATCTATTGTTTAGATTCTAGTCGTGATATCCCTGTATCGTGTACCTTTAATGTTTAAATCGTGGATGTCCCTATTATACTGTCGGACGTCATTTGCTATACGTCATCCCGGAGGGGCGTGTGTCAACAACGGACGCGCGCGTCCGCTCGCACTCGCCATCGCGCTCATTCTATTACTCTTCGTATTTCTTCTTCTAATGCTTCCTCTTTATTAGGAAGTCTCCATTGTCTGTGACCCTCCGCCAGCTGATACGAGGATCTTTTGTCCCTTCTCCCGTTATGTTGTCGTTTGAATTATAAATCTTTACTTTTAGTCGAAGGCAGGTACGTTTGCTTTCATCGTGGACAGGAAGCTGAACGATTGAAATATTGCAGGCGATTGTTGAGTGGCCTAATTTAAAAAATTATCTAATTAAATAAATTCTTATATCATGAACTCATCAATTTGTATTATTTTAAATACAGAGTATTATATTCTTCATCGAGATCTTTATGAACCTCGAAAATATTCCTCGTCGATGACTCGGAGCCTCTCAATCTGTCTCCCTTGTGAGGGGGAGGACGTGAACTGTGTCTCTCCTATTCATCGTTTTACATTATCCATGTGAATGAACCCCGAGTGTTAAGTCTGAATGAAAAAGGTCATAATAACAGTATATTTCCTTTATGGGCTTCCGTGGGAAGCTTTCTCTATCGCTCCTTCTCACTTCGAGTGAACCGTAGGAAAGGAATACCTATCGGGTCGGAGGAACTCATCATCTAATTCGCAGTAAATTTTCTTGATCAATTAGCTCCTCACGCGTTATTTTATTTTCATGTATTATAACTAAAAATGTATGTATTTTCATTAGGGAAGTAATTTTTAAATGTGATAATCATTTATACTCCCGACTCAGAACAGTTTGGGGTAGCAAATAATATTTTTCACTGCGAAGATGCAAATAGGCAAGGGAAAAAAATTAACTATATATTTTAAGTATCTATTTCAATGGCCGGTGTACATATTGTCATCATCTTTAGTACTTTTACATTCTTATTCACAGTCCTCCTCCCAACCGAAATGACTATAGTACGATAACCGATCCCCCATAAAAAAATAAACCGGTAAATCGGTTTTTTTAATGGTATCACTACGTCCTTCTGACTATAAGGGATTAAAATTCTCGACGCTACGAGTTATAGGTCATAATTTAGAAAAGGTGTATTTATGAAATGAGAAAACTAACGAACTAATGACGATAAGATAAAACTTGATAATGCAGCTCGCGCCTCTCAAGCCAGTATGTCGTCTTCCTCAAGATATAATTCTTTTTTTCTTAGTAATAATATTTTTTCTGCTACAATCTTTACGCATTCTTCTTGGCGAATGTTCGTCCTGTATTGTATAAACACTCATTTATGATAAATTCAGTTCACATCGGGAATGATCCGTTTATCGAAATTTCATCATTTAAATGGCCGGACAGTCAACATTCCGGCAGTTCCTGTTAGCGGAGATTTCGAAAACGAGTAACAGTCAAAACAAGGCGGAGTGACGAAGCGGGGTCGTGCCCTTAGCCGACCAGACTGTAGGCCCCGCGCTCAAGGGCTCCCCCTCCCAAAACAGGATTCTAACCCGGGAACCTTTTTTTTTTAATTAATGACAACCCGACGTTTTTATGAATGAACGAAAGATGGAGAGTGAGAGGCGACGGAACAAAAGAGTTTTAGAGGACATTCGGGATCCGCGGATAGGGTGGGAGAGGATGGGGAGGACCGGGAGGGGAATGCCGAAGGTGGGGGTGGGAATGCGACCTTGGTGGACGATGCTCTCTCCGGTGTTGTTGGGTCTCGGGGCCTGGGGTCGGGCGGCGGGACACACATGTTGGTGTGGGCATCGACCCTGGGCGGTGGCGGGGGCGGCGGCAGTGGCGGCGGCGGCGGTCCCCGGTCCCCGGCCCCCGGGTCAACTACCATCTGCCAATTATTGGGTCAAGGTCAGGCGGAGATTACTCCCCGGCCAGCGCACCGGCTCCCTCCCTAGACCTTTGCTGTTCGCCACCGGTCTACCGCCCGCCCACTTACCTCTCTACTCCGAATAGCTAAATGTCACCCGGACGGATAACTAAAATGCGCCTCTACACAGATTAAATACAATTTAAAGAGCCGTTTTGTCTCCTTAAAATTATTTCATACAATAGCGATTACATTCATTTAACTTAGGGTTTCCTACAGGCCACAGAATATTGTGGCCCTTGGTAAACAGTCCCTACGAGAATAGCGATTTTTGTAATATTTCCCTATACATTTTATTTTGTATGCCATTCAGCGATAGGCCAGCAGCAATATGATGCTTATTGGTTGCTAAAGAAAATACTTTTCTACAGCCTCTACTGTTATTGTTCCATCACGAATTCTGGATAATGGTTCAGTGGATAATTTGTTGGAGGAAACGAAAATTTTGCTATCTCGAAGTGGTAGCGCTCGTTTTTCGGCCGGGAGCCCGGGATAATTGCGCGACGCTTTCCGCACCACTTTCTCGGGCCGGGCGGAAATCGGAAGGGCGATAACTCGTGGTGGAACAATTGAACCCTTGTTAGGGACCCGGGAGGAGTCGTGTTTTTTGCCTTTATCTACGCCCGAGTATCAGTTTTCTTGTTGCTTCGTCGGATGATTGACAAGCGGGCCCGCGGGGAAGGAGAGAGGGGCGGTCGTCTCTGGGGCGGCCGGCGTACGACGAGCAACGAGTTCGTTGCACCGTTCTCGTTCTCATGATATTCGTATCGCGTAGATCGAGACAAACGTAACTCGCAAATTGTGTTCCCTAGTTTTTCAACATCAATAATCACGTGATATATTTAGTTGGAATTGAAACATCGCGTAACATTTAAAAGGGTGAATTGTAGTCTCACTGTATTTTTTGTGTGATCGGTTACTAACCTCCTGGAATGCGACCACTCATTTTAACGGTAATCGAACATTTAGGATATTTAGAAGATCTTCGACGGTTGGAATGCCGTGCGACTGTTCTGCCATTGTTTTTTGGGTCATTTTTTCGACTTCTGACTATTGTCTCTATCAGTTCGTTAGTCGCAATTAGCCAATATAACTAAACAGTGGCAAAATACTTGACAGTGACAACACGTATTTTTTGTGAAATCGAACTGGAAAATTTCTTTTTACATTTATTTTATTTGATATGGGAAATAAATTCAGGATGTTATATTAAACAACAGAGCATTCTATATGATTGCAACACTATTTTCAATATTTAAACTGGGATTATTCATTTCCACAAGGAATTAATTTTTCAGTGGTAAACTCAACGGTAAACGGTAATAAGTAACATGGAGTGTACAGCCACTAGGTAGTAAATCGTAAGAAGTTATTCGAACGTGAGGACAAAAAGACAATAACACTATTGGGCATTCAAAATCGATTAAACGAAACGGCTCAGATCGGCGCGGTAGGTTTCAGCGTTTTAGAATTGTTTTGTCCTAAATTCTCTCCGGATCTTATTCAAAACTTTCTATTTTCGAAACACTCCCTTTTCACGTCGGGTTAAATTCCTGGCGCATCCGGGTGGTTATGAGCCCACGAATTGCAAGCTGAAATTATGTCATTCGTCCTTGTGTCTTCGTTCAGTTAAATTCCACTTAAATTCGGTGTTGGACATTTAAATTACGTCTTATATCAGCCGGGGATCTTATGCAAAGTCCGTTAGAACCTTTATAAATATTTATATGTTTTTTTATGTATATTATACTGTTTTAATGATTTCTTCATTAAAAATACTTGGAGACAACGGATAATGCCAAAACGCCCAATGAAAATAATTTATTTTAAAGTATTTATACCGCTCCGAATTTGGGAATCTTAATGGGATCAAGAAGTTTCCATAGTCATTCAATTCAGTACTATACCCAAACCACCATAGAATCCCCATAGGTAGGCGAATGAATACCTTGGTTCTTCTATGTATGAATGACCGTGACATACATTAAATAAAATATAACTTAATCAAAGTCAATGTGGGTCAGCTCAACATTATTTAAGGGTTTCTACATATTTCGTCTGTTCCTGTTGCGTCCGGAGAGCGGTTAGATTCTCCGCAACGTGGCTTCACGGAAGTAGGTCATCATCGTACAGCTGTTTGAATCGACAACCGTTCAAATAATTAAAAAAATTTCAGTTGTCATTTTGTTTAGTTTGCAGATGCCAAATTTGATTAATAAATGGTTGGAACGGTTGATATTTCAGTGGAGAACATGGCCGTGTACAAATCGGTATTTAGACGTTTCAGAAACGAATACGGAACGTTTGTATTGAACATAATATATTTAATATATAAATATTTTTGATTTTTTTTCGTAAAGTGATAACAGGAAGTTTTATGATAAATTTGGGCATGGGCATGTTGACGGAAGGCGAATTCCAGATGGCCCAATGGGGATTCGCCCTACGTTTCGGGCCATCCGAATTCTTCCGACGCTTGAATTTCAAACAGCATATTTCCTGTCGCTATCGCGGCTACATATCGGGCGTGTTGCAATGTTCTCTGAATCATGGCCGTTCAGATTACATGGGCATACACAGTACGCTTCCTGAATTGGAAACTTCGTAACTGAACGAATTCACGGAACGGGCGGGCAAACCGGTACGCAGAGTGAATGATTTCTGTGGCAACCGTTAACAACTATAACCATAAACGGGGTACCGTCCGTTATTGTCTTTTTCAAAGTAGGTCTGCATAAGAAATTTAAGTGACTGTGTAACGACTGTGTTAGATTATTGGAGAAACTAGCTAAACGATTTTGCCACTATTAAAACATGCTTTGGTTCATTTTTGCCTTTATAAACGAGTTATATAATAACCAGAGTTTCTCTCTAAACATTTTCACGTTTACATTGAACTTAAAGTTTACTGTGTAAACTTTAAGTTAAATTTAAGCTACTTAGTTTATCATTAGCATTAAATGTCTCTCTCTCGTTAATCGTCGCTTTAGGCGTGTTATTAAAATATTGTGTGTGTGTGTGTGTGTGTGTTTGTGACACAAGGTCCCTATTGCGGGAGGAGGCCGCCCCATTCGCGGCCGGTTTTGCGGGGCAGGCGGAACTGTTCATGCCCCGTGAAAGGTCTCAAACATAAAAATATTTCGAGGATGTAGGGCGAGCGTAAAACGATCCCGACCCGTAATGGGGACATGGAGAGAAGGAGACTCGCATTGGCTGTCGTGGCGGCGCAATGTGGAACGCCTGGTATGTAACGGTTACAAGCGATCCTGCCATTCATACTTACCTTTCTTACCTGCACTATCCGCAAGGACATACACACACTCATCACCACATTTCCTGCCCTACCTCCGTTTTTACTGCCCCTCCTGTCTATTATTACGAATCTAAGGCATCTGAAATATGTAGCACGTTCCTTATAAACGATTGCAATAATAAATAAACGCGCGATATTACTGCTTGAGAACGATATTCTGGCATTTACAGCTTCATTAGTGCAGTCTCGCTGTAAAAATGTCACAAAGAAAACTTTAAGTTTATTATTTTTGTTCGAAAATTAAACAAAACATCGATTTGTCTGGCAAGCCGATCGATTGTCTGTGCGGGTGAACCAAGTAATGATTTAATAAAAATCACTTTTCTTCTTTGTTCCCCAGAAATTATTTAGCTTTCGACCGCCTTTTGGTTAAACCTTCAATCTTATTACAAATAAAATACATTTCTCTCCCACTAGGTAAAGTTGAAGGCCAAATTCCAGTTATGAGTGACGTAAAGAACTATCAAAAATTGAATATTATAATATATTATATATTATATTTATAATGTTAACAAATTTTTTAGTGTTGTCATAATTATTTATTAGGGTTTTAAGGAGTAACCGTAACGTAAAATAAATCTTGACGAAAATATTTGAAGGAATTTCAGAAAAATCGGATGAATCGAGACAATTTTCCTACCAGTATATTAATTCAGAAAAACAGGAACGGTAAAATATACAACCCCCGGTTTTTGTTCCGATGTTTCCAGAAAACAATAAAACAACTTCGTGACTAAATTTCCTGGGCTGATGGCTTTCTAGAGGCTGATTTACATACCTCGGAGGCAGGCACATACCGTCCTCATGACGGAACTCGGTAATCCCGAAACCTTCTTTGCCTCGGTTGTTTTCACAACCTCAAAACCTCTGCTTTGACACTTCCCGTAATATTTGTTATCCGTATTATGTACGGACTCCACAGAGGTGTGACTTGCTAGCCAGGCTAGATGTTATTATTCAGTATACTTTGGCATGAAATCAATTTGAAATTGCTCTTTACTGCCGGTTAAAAATAGAATTGGGAATAGGCCAGAAATAAATTTGTTACTTATTTTAGATATTTTGTATTTTACATTTTTACATATTTTATACATGTTTTTCGTATAATTCATTGTTTCGACATTGAGCTATCCTAATATAATTCTAGTTTACCCTGCTCTAGTGGTGGGTCCATGCTACTTACAATGGCTAAATAATTATAGTTATTTATTTGGAAAAGGACATATATAAATTTAGGTTTTTCAGACAGTTCATGTCGAATTTATACCTTCAACAACTTAGATTTAACAAAGTATTTTTTTGTAAATTGGACAATATTGGTGATTGCGATTTCTTTTTTCATGCTTATATGAAATTATATAGTTAATATATATCAGAGTCACGATACCTATTTCGGTATTATCGCGGTGAACTAATATGTTGGGCATTCGGAGTGCTTCTTATGCCAATTTACACACATCATTCATAGCGTGATCACTACAAGTGATCATCACAGAAAGAATAGACGCGGTCAACACAGAAATTGACACAGGGTATTAGAGCCAGTGGTGTTTAAGAAGGGAGACGGGGCCACAATTCAAACCGGAGTCAAAACACATCTGTTTTAATGACTTGGGAAGAAGAGCCCACATAAATTTCCATTAGGGGAGGGTGTCGGACGACGTGACTCCTAAAGACCGATGTTAGTTAGGAAACTTTTTAGATATTCAGAAAGCGGTTATGCTTAATATTCTGACGCCTGTGTACTCGTCACTTCACCACAAATTGAATTGGGACGGCCGAATAGCCTGTGTTTTGGCCCCTCCTTACTTCCTGTAAAAATATTTGTGATTTTTCGTTTAAAGTGTACATATCCAACAATTCTGTTCAGCTTGTCTCCTACTCGCAATTAAATATAGCAAATACCTTGGTGATGTAATTAACTACGCTGGAAGCCCAGAGTCCACCCAATATGTTTCCGTTTAAGTCAATAGCCCAGATACTTCATGAAGTTTAGGAAATATCTTATGTTACATTAACTTGCCCATCGATTTCTTCAACTTACTTACTACAGTTAAAATTATTGCTTTTGTTTGAGCTCTTAAAAAAACTCAGTTTATAAATAATTGTTCATTCAGATTGAAGCAGCAGCGATGTCGGCGGACATTTAATAAATTACGAGGTGAATATCAGTTAACGTCGTAGCGCGGACTGTCAGAATGGAATACCACGGCATTTAATTTTTTCGTGCCCGGAATATGAAATAAGGCTGTGTTGCAATTTCTAATGAAGGAATTTAAACGGTCAGTCTCATCTCGGAAGGAATGCGCCTGGTTGCGGCCTCTATTTGAATAGAAAACCTACCCGATGAGTTGGAATTATGCTTTAAAATATTTCCGAAGATTCGAGCCTGCGTTCGGTACTCGGAAATTTGCTTGAAACACTGAATTTTGATTAAACTCTATTCGATATAACGTTTAACAATAACTCATTTATCTATAATATCCACAACGATAAGTCCCGGCAAGTAAGCACCTACTGCAGTACGCTGATTGTCATAGATAGTTCATGAATCAACGTTCAATTAATTAAAAAGTCTATTTACATGCAGATTTCACTCCATTCGTTTCCTGGACTCACAAAAGTTTCAGTTTACTGTATCATATGGTTGCGTTCCACTGAAATAACTGAGAAATCTATATTTCTCTATTTTGAAATGATACCGTTCTCATTTATCAAGGTTGATTACGAGCTTAACATAGCCTCTCAGTGAAATTAACTTAGGAATTTATTCTATTATCTTGCGGTTTAGTTGTTACGTTGTGTTATGCCTGTACTGTGGCCATATTTTTGGGTTCGGGAGTCGTATGTCTCGGTCAATTGCCATTGATAGTGCAAATCATAGAGAAACTGTTATTGCAGTAAGAGCTGAATCTATTATTGCCAACGCTTCCTCAATTCGTTGTTGGCATCTTAGGTGTGATATTGTTGTTAGCTGATTACTCTTCGTCCCAGTACGAAGTCTGAAGTGCCGTATGGTGTCTGTATTTTAATGTTTTATATTTTGATATCTTATTCCTTATCATTATTTTAACATTTATATCTGTCTGTTTCAGAAATTTGGCAATTGGGATAGGAATACAAAATTTTCCTGAAGGACTGGCCGTAAGCCTTCCACTGAAAGCTGCTGGGTTTTCAACACTAACCAGCTTCTGGTAAGATATACTTACATTTAAAATCAGAGTTACCAATTTAATCAAATAAGAATGGTGGAAATAATTTAATTTGTCGTCATTATTATTGATTTAATTCGTTAAGAACGACGAGTGACGTGTAATTCGTATCTCATCGATTGGTCTGGTTGCTATGGTTTTCACACAAGCGTGTTGCGCTTGACAGCGTTTTCCCCCAGTACACACTGAAAGCCTGGTGATCTAAAAAATTCTGTCATATTTGTACCTCAACGTCTGAATAGTACTGATTAACATTAACGAATGAAAATGCGACTGTATTCATGTTTGAAATTTAAACACGGGTTTTCCTTAATTATTTTATCCCTATTTTTAGTCTAGGGATGATCTGGGGGAACGTAACTTCGCGTCTCATATCCGCGTAACAGATTTTGCGTTCTCGCCGACTGGGTGTGGTCCCCCCGCGTTATCAAAACGATGTTCGACACTGTTTTCTTTGTTCTCTGTTTATATATCTGATCTGTTGTTTCAGTTGTAACGTTAGTATCGTCAGGTTCTTAAGAATCCTGATATCTCTTCAGGTTCACGCCGACCAATGTTAGTCTTGTACTAACACTAGTAATTAGTATCAAATTATATTACTGATGTGACCAAATATACGATTGGGAACATAAATCGCTTGAACATTCAAAACTCTCGATTACCCTCACTCCAGTACCTTAAATTCGTCTTCAGCCATCTCAACATCAGGTACTTTAGATAGTCACTAGTAATGCGGTGGGATGAAAACGCCTTTTTAAATGTTAATTAGAGGTTACTTTACCGAAGCAATAATTTCCGTTAGTTTTTTTTTAGAACTGTATTGCTTCAAGTCGAGAAGTTCAAGGAAAAGTTGCTTTGGACGATTGAAGTAGTCGCTTGTATATTCTACAGCCACCACTTATGTATAGATAAAGTATCTACTTTTACTGCCAGTTTTTATGCTGAACGTGAGTGACATTTACGTTGTAGAATTGTGAGTAACGTTCGCGTAGGATGGGACGTGAAATAAGGAAAGTTTAAAAACCTTTTAGGGGGTCGTTAAATGTTAATAGAAGGTCTTTTTTCGTAGTTTCCGAAATATTTGTGTAACTCGGTTGTTAGTACGCATTTATTTTGTCATCACAACACTTCATTGGTACTGAACTAGATCTGTTTCTCTCTATCGTCAGTAGCATAACACTAGGGTGTGTTACTGCATAGGTACTGCAATGCCTGACTATTGTGTAAAACTGAAAGCGAAGTGAGAGAAATGAAAAATTGCACTCCGGATTACGTTATTATGCTATTGCCCCTATAAATAGTTTACAGATTACGTTATGATAATTGAAATTACGCTGTTCAGGCGATGACTTTATGACGTTTATATTCATGTTTACAGAAACCGCACGATATATATTTTTAAAAATGTAATGTCTTTCTCAACATTTTAAATGAAATTCTCTGCCCGGCAAGACAGTAGAGGCTAAGAATACTGTCCCGGGATTGCCCCCTAATTGGGGCGAGGACTTATTTTCGAAACTTTCATCGTACCAGGGGTACGCCCCGTCAACCGTATTCTAAAAATTTATTTAGGGTAATTTATCTTTTCGGGTCGATTTAACAAAAATTCCTTCCCGTCTGTCCTTCGCTCGACTCCGCTGCACTGATTCCGACGACACCGTCTTACAACTTTGCTCATTACGGAAGTTAAATTGGCGCGTCAAACTGGGAGTAAAAGATTTTAGTTAAGCCGAAGCTAAATTGAAACTTAACGCACTCGAAAGAGGATTTATTAAAAGGCGAGACCTGATAGAAGGGTGAAGGCCCTTAACTCTGCACGGAATTATGATAATACCTCTAGAAGTAGGTAAACTCAATCAAATGCGAGGTAAATTTGACGAATTTTATTGCGCGTTCATCTTCCTTGAATCGCTCTTATTAACATTTTTAAAAACTAATCCGCGAAAGGTTTGTGCATAAATGTCTCCGTATTGTATTAAATCTTCCCATATAAATTTAAAATCCGCACTACTCGTCTTTTAATATAATTACTTCACAATTTTCTTGTACACATTTATTTGCAATTTAAGCTTAATGCAGCGCGAAACGCGTAGCTCTTTAAACCCTAATAAATACGTCTTGCAAGCATAATCATACATTTTGCATATGGGTATTTGTTGTATTTATGTGTATAACTATTGGGGCCGCTGATTTTTGTTTGCATTGCGTGCCTGTGCTGGAAGGGACTCGGCAGTTATTTATCCACTTCAGAGAATACCAGGAGCGTTAATTTATTCCTGAAAAACGTCCAGCCTGAGTTGGGCGGGGGTCGGTTCGGCCATTGTTTCAAACGAGAGGGTTGGCCCCCACCGTGGAAGCAGCACCCCGGTCATGGCGGCAATTTCCATAGCAATTATTTCATTAGCAGTAATAACGAATTTCCAGCCGAGGGGAGTAGATACCATCGTTAGTCCAACTAGCGTCTAGCGGAACCGACGCGGCAGGATAAGACTCTAGCTCAGGATCCCACTGCGTTTAACCTCTTTGCCTGGACAAGCCGCGGTATCTCACTTCCAACATAATGCAACCTCTTGTTAACCAACGCGAAATTTCCAATGCAACCTCCTTCTCCAAATACCCATGTATTCTGCGTCGGCGATACATTATTAATGATAGAGGGAGGTATTCGCGAATGGAGTGCATATGTTTCATTCGCTTGCGTTATACATTGTAAGGTGGATTAAATGCACTCCAACAGAAAACTGGAAGTTCATCGAGTTACAACAGTCGTCGTTGTTTCTCTTTCTCCTTCTAAACATGTTCTTTATCTGTGGAACTGCACACTTCTTTGCCACAGAGACAATAAGAACGAAACACAAGTTAAAACGTAAAGTTATAGAGTATGTAGTCGGAATGAAATAATTCTACTGCGACTTGAGTTTTAATGTCACTGTGAGAAGAACGATTCTGACAGCAAATATTTGGTTGGATAGGTATTTTCATTTGGTCAATGAATATGCCGTTGTATGAAACTTTGTGTATTACTTTTTAATACGAATGATTACTTTATACAACGGGATGTTTAACCCAATGAACGCATTCGGCGTCAGTTCTTTTGTATCGTATAATGTGGTACGTAGTGAATTTTTATTGTGTATTTCGCTAACGTTATGCGTCTACTTGAGTCGGCTACACATAAATTGTATTTTCAGGTATGGTCAGCTGAGCGGTATGGTAGAGCCGGTGTTTGGGCTGTTGGGCGCCGTCCTGGTAACCGCTGCCACGCCCATCTTGCCCTACGCCCTAGCCTTCGCCGCGGGCGCCATGATATACGTCGTCGTCGACGACATCATTCCTGAAGCCAACACAAAGTAAGTTATCATTATTCATTTCTTTTGGATCGCAGGCGCTCAAGAACCCTGTTAGAAACCACGGATGAAGTGTCAATATTTTTTAAAATTTCGCTTCATTGACAACTGCCCTTACGTGGAATGAACGCGGAAAAATTGTTTTTAAGTGATCAGTCCTTAATTTGACTATTTATACAAACCCTAACGGTCATTTAAACTAGTTTTTAAAATATTATACGATCAAGAAATACCAATATAATGATTAGAAGACTAAAGGTGGGCGTCGTCAATTTCTTCAATTTTCATAAATGAGCCGTGTTAACTAGCGCGGAAAATGTCAGTCTGGTTTTTGTTTTTTACACATTAAAAGATTATTATTTTAGATTATTTTTGGTTGGGTATTCAAGTTTAGGTCCAGTGAAGGAGCGGGGAAATTTATAACCTTAATTTTAGGTAGTGTTAGGTACGATAAGTTAAAACGGAGGTATAAAACTATAATGCTTGCCTCCACATGAAACGTTTTATCATGGAGTGATGGGTGCCTATATTGCTGATACAGAACGACGGAATACTTTACAAAATTGCTATTTCGAGAGAGCAATGGCGAATATACGACTAGTTTAATACTACGCATTCAAGGTGTTCGGAGGTTTTGTACAGATCCTTCCTTTCGGTTAACACTAATTGTGCCCACGAACTATGCAAAATGTACGTCTCGAAATGTCCTTCTTGTTGTTAGTATCCATTCTTTTAAATACCCTGTATTTAATATCAAGAAAATACTCAATTAAAAGAACTAGTATTAACATCGATAACAATATTAGTAGTAGCGCAAACAGCATCGGTAATTTTGGTACCGCATAAATATTCATCCATTAGAGTCACTTGGGCTTTATATCGATTCTTCATCATTACTATTCTGATTTTATAAAATTTATGCGCAGCCCAGAATTCTTAAGCGTCGAGCTCTGTATTTAATTATTCATTAGAATTAGTTATAAGTTCTGTCTGATTGTTTGAGATGCAGTTCTCGAATCTGGTGATCCATTATTAATACTTGTTATTGTTTAATTGACTAGTTGATCTGTTAAATAATTTCTTTGGTAGATCAGCAGTCATAACTGTAATGAATACTAATGTTCTAAAATCATATAACTTTTTGTAATCTATTTCAACAAGAAATGGACTTAGTTTTCATGTCCCCATTTGATTTTGATTTTTCTGCAAAATAATTTTTGTTAGGGCCCTAATTTTATTATGGCAATAGAATGGTAGATTATTTAATGAAATTTCTATTTCGGTGTCGTACTATATCTTTCGGTTTGTCCCTTCTGCGTTCATACTATGTTTTTCTTCGGCATTATAAGTTACAGTACCTATGAAAGAGATTTAATGTTAAGTCCGAGGATCACGTTTTGTAGTGGAGGCTAATTAAAATCAATTAATTAGCGTGGATTAATAAAAAGGACGAGTACTCTCGAAAAATAAAAATGGCCTTTTAACGCAATATTTAATTGCTGCATTAGGTCAGGCAACGACCTAACTGTAAAAGTTTTAATTTCATTATGTTCTGCTTCAGAACCTTCGTATCCATTAGCTTTCCAATGCGAATAGCTGCAGCTATGGGCCGTACTATACTTTTTACATTCTGTAAACGCTCTATTCATATTATACTTGAAAGTATAGCTTATATTGAAAGTAAGCACGGATTACTAAAATACGTACGGGTTAATAAAATATAGTTTTATTACATCATTTTACCGATTGCCTTTTTGTATTTCAGTTTTGTTTTTCCCTTTCCAGTTATTCGTTGAATTGGAGTTAATATATCAAAAATCGAATATGATGCGTCCTTCCATAAAGAAAAACCCAAACTTCTTTATATAAAAGTCACGGAATTTTGTCACGTTTACGAATCCGCAAACGGTTTTTGGGTATCTGGCGACCACGTTGAAAAAAATACTAAAAACCTTTTTTCCTGTAATCAGATATTACAAAAAATAAATTCTGTTCGGCATTGTTGGCTCGGTAGCACTGTTGAATGAAACATTGTTGAATCCGTTACCCATCGTGACGGTATTGTTTTGTGTTTTCGGAATATTGTAAAATGTCGACATTGACTCTTGTATAAGACTGGTTTATTTTGTTAGTTCTTTTGACAACACCATAATTCTTGGTGCTACCCTTCACGTGAAGGTTGGGGGCGAGTTATTCAAAATGTCACCATCAGAAGCAAATGTATATTTTGATTATGCCTATATTTCCTTTCCGTTGTTATTCGCCCTTCATCCCACATCGGAAGTAATGAGTAGTAGTGAGAAAGAGTGATAGGGGGAGAGGGGCGGTAAGGAGTCCTGTAACAATTGGGGAAATTGATTGTTAAAAGAGGGATTGACAACGTCTGTGGCCCATTAGGCCGCCTCCCCTCATCCAAACGCCGATCATCTCGTTCCCTCCGACCTGATTGATCGTCCTACTCCCTTCTATCGGTTTGTTACACTCCTCGCTAATGATTTCGTTCCTCCCTGTGTATTCCTTTATTTTTCGCCGTCTTCTGATTTCCCCTTTGTTAAATTGCGCGGCCGGACGGCATCGAAAAAGGAGACGCGTAAGAAAACGGGCGGAGATTTCTTACTAATTCAGAGAAGTTCCGAGTTTTCGAATAGGTAGTTAGAATATTATGCTTCATTTATGTGGTTGGACAAATCATTGAGTTATATCGCGCCAATCACTTCGCCTTCCGCGAGCGGCGCCGGCAATTGGAAATTTTCTTCGAATTAATACATCAGTACACCATTGGATATTATAATTCAAAATGTAATCATAATGGTGAGACTTATTTACATTTATCATCATTGTGCAATAATTTTTTGATGTTTAAAATATCATAATTTAACGGATACTGACCGTCATTTGAACTGTAGAGGAAATATTTACATATGTTTGCTGGAAGTGCATTAGTATTGAACAAACTGGAGTGAATTTTGACCGAGTTTAAAAAACTTTCCCCTAATTTTCGTATTTCCATAATTCCTCTCACCATTATGTTTGTTATGTTATCTGTGCGTCTGCTATCGGCCTAATTGAAGGGGTAGAAAGTAATTAAACGTGTCTGCTCACTTATTTGCTCCGGTCGTTTATTTAAATCAAGAATGGACAGAAATAGTCAGAAAAAATTGAGGAATACGTAATCACTTCATTTACATTGATTTCCATTATTATTTTCTTTAGACCTTTATTGGTAATCGTACTTGTTTTCGGCGGCTTATCCTTCAGTGACGCTAACTAGTCGAAAAACGCATGAAATTCAAGTATAATGATCCTGGTATATTGTGGCGAAAATTTGAGCGTTGTTTCGATCGGCGTTTCGCTGATTGATTTTTAATGACTATCCCTGAACTCCCCCTTTCTCCCTCAATCCTATCCCTCCCTCCCTCCCTCCCTGTGCTGCTTGTGAACGGTGATATATCGCTTATCAGTAGGGACGGGCCGCGAGGGGGCTGCAAACATTTGGCTATCGTCACGCCCGCCCCCGACTGTCCCCTCATTACTCGAGCTACACCTCCAGCTACTTCTGGCACACCGAGGCCCACGTATGAATTGTATTATTAATTGTTTCCCGGTTTACACCATTTATCGATATTATTTGCGGCAGTAGAGTCCTTCTGTTCGATTTGTAAAGCCAACTCTGAGATTTAAAATGTTTTAATTGGCCCAAAATAAATGTCCCCACCCAGCGTTTAATCTCCCATTATTCACCAAACAAATAGCCACTTATTTAAAAAAACTGAATATAAGTAAACTTGATAACAGATTAATTGTTAGATTGTCTAACACCATTAGCCCACTAATAGAATGAATAGACCATTAAACTATGAAAGCTGTCTACAGATATATTCATGAACCCACCATTACTACTATTTCTGCATAAGTTCCATACGCATATAATTCGATTTATCATGCCCTGTCTTTGTTCTCCCAGTGCCTATTCCATAGTTTGGTCCTACTCAGTTTCGGAATTTTCTTCTTCGCAATTGCTTGTTTAAACGAAGGATTTAAACATTACATTACGTTACTGCTGAGAAACATGTCTCTGTAGGACGTATTTTCCTGTATTGTATGTCCGTATGATGAAGATGGATCAATTAAAAAATGGCCGCTAAAGATAGTCAACAAAATCGAATACTGCTGAACACTATCTGTAATCCAATTAAGGATCGTGTTACTTATAATTGTCACTGATACGTAAATTGTTCTCGGAATTCTATATCTTTCGATTTCTTTTCAGTTCATAAATTTATCCTTATGACGAGCTTAATTAACTGACTCCGCCTGTTATTCTAGCAATTAAAATAGTGTTAGATCTAAACACCGTTGGAGGGTTTCTTTGTGAATTTCATGACTATGGATCCTTCAGGAACACTCAAATACCGTGGCATCTCTTTTATCCTTAGGGTTTGCTTTCAGAATCTATAGACAGATTGGAATTTCAGTATCCTCTAGAAAACGTGGTATACAGATGTTGTTTGTAAGGTCGTTTGATTAATGTCAACAATTCATTCTTTCGTTCTTAATAAAAAATTAAAAAACATATGGGGATTGGTTAGAGGCTTTATTGTCGTACAAATGCATTATCTAAAAGTATTCTTGTTTGTTTCTTTTAATCTTAATTTATCTGCGTATTAAAAATATTTCCTGTCATATTATCACTTCTCTTACATGATTCTCACATAAGATTCTCACTTTTGCTTATAAAGTAGCTGATACATTTCAGATCGTTGTTCATTTGGTTCCAAATTGGGAATGTGAACAAATTTATTATTTTATTAATGTATATTTCGTTCGTTAAATGATTGTCGTTGCATTTTAACTATCGTAATTGATGTATTACAAAAGGCTTTAAAGAAGGTCAATGGAATCCTGGTCGGTTTCGTACCGGGAGAAGAGTGTTATGCACTCTTCTACTAAGCTACTGCTCCGAAGAATTTAGCCTTGAACTCTCGTCTCAATCGTGTGGTGAGAAATTTCTCTTCTTCCCCATGCACACTAGTATGTTTTTAGCATCTTAAAACTCTTTTTGGTGTTTCCTTGCCTACGATTTTCGCCTTAGTTACAGGTATGTATAACAATACGACTATCGGTGCCAGTTTTTCGTTCAAATTCTGTGAATAATTGAACTATTTCTGTTTTGGTTTTTTCCACCTATAATTTGGGAGTTTACATTGTATAATTTATTTTTCGTTTTTCTATTGTTAACATCATGCTGTTCATGATATAAATAAGATACATATATTTAATAACGAGTTATATAAATAATCAGATATTTTTACATTATGGCACGTGTATTATCTGGTACACATGTTAAAAGGTGAAAGAAAAAATGTTCTATTGTCATTGCATCGGAAGAACTGAAATATATATAAAATTGTATTTTAAATTAAATTTTTGTCGTTTACTCAGAAATTTAATTTATCGTAGTATTTATTACAATTAAGAGAGACCTCGCATCCCTCATCCCTACATTTTGGGCCTCGGTAAAATCGGCAAATAACCTCAGTTTCGTTTTTACATCTTTACGCACTCAATTTCTCCGGGTAAAGGCATGTTTAGCTATCAAAGTTGTTTATTATCGGTCCTCAGTAAATATTTATAAGGAAAGCGGCCTCACCCATACAGACCGTGCAATATCAATTGGATTGCATTAATCTGAATCTTTACGGTTGTCTTCCAAAGAAAGTTTGTAAGTAAAGTAAATTTCGTGAACTTTCAAATTTTCTCCAGGTATTTTTCATGGCCCTGAAACGTAAATTAGTAACACTCAGACGAATCTGTCTGATTTTAAATTATGGAAAATATAAACCTCATTCCGGTTCATTTAGTTGACTGCTGCTTTATAGTTTGAAATGATTTACAGTAGTTATTACTTCAAAATATCCTTTGTTTTTATTGTTTTAAATTAGCAGGTACGTTTCCATAGACATTCCCAAAATTCTAGTGCCCAGCTGGATGAAAAGCTAAATTATGTATTACATGTTTCAATATTAAAATAATTTTTCGACATTTTTGTTAATATGGGAGTTAATTTAGTTGATATTCAGAATAATTTATAAATTATTCGGATTTCTTAATCTCATTTTTAATTTGTGCATTGTCGATTACTGATGGATTAATTAACTTTAATAAATAAATACAAATATCTCTTATTTTCTATTAAAATTATTTACAAGCTTGTATTTATGGGGGTGTCTATTTTGTATTTACTGGGGGTGAAGTATAAGCTCGAAGCGCTGAGGGGGGCCCTGGCCTCTGGTATGAAGTCGGTGGTGGCCTCTGCTAAGGGCCATTGCACTCTCTTTCTCTCTCGCTCCTCCCTCTCTACTTCTCTCTCTCTCTCTCTCTCTCTCTCTCTCTCTCTCTCTCTCTCTCTCTCTCTCTCTCTCTCTCTCTCTCTCTCTCTCTCTCTCTCTCTCTCTCTCTCTCTCTCTCTCTCTCTCTCTCTCTCTCTCTCTCTCTCTCTCTCTCTCTCTCTCTCTCTCTCTCTCTCTCTCTCTCTCTCTCTCTCTCTCTCTCTCTCTCTCTCTCTCTCTCTCTCTCTCTCTCTCTCTCTCTCTCTCTCTCTCTCTCTCTCTCTCTCTCTCTCTCTCTCTCTCTCTCCTGCCCGACGGTCTCTCCCTCGGTACCTCGAGGGGTTCACCATGCTCCATTCTTCAGTTCGGTGCAAACGAGATGTCGAAATTTATTCACAGTTTATCCTCGCAGTTGGTCTCCAATTCGGTAATTGCCGGTGCCACATTGCGTTGTTTTCAGTACAGCCATGAGATTATCGAATCGCTTAATTCGAATCGAATAAATTCCTGTGATGATTTCCTCTATTGAGCAATTTAGTAATTTTTAAGTACCTTATTTTATATTTCAGTTTATAATTTTGTTAATTTAATAGTTAAACAAGAAAACAACGTCTCATTAAATAACGAGGCTAAAGGAAATATTTATTATTACGGGCGAGCGTTTGACACGAGAAATTAATAATCGCCATGGAGTGAATAGCATCTCCATGTTTGGATGATAGTGTCAATAACTAGTTGCAATTTTAACTCAGAGACATAATTAAAAGTACATTTAATCTGCGTACTCAGTGTAGCCGGGGCCATCAGTAGCGCTCTGTTTGCCGGTGCTAATGAACAGTGCCCCTCAGGGGGAGTTGGGATTCTGTTATTTGGTATAACCACTATTAATTGAGTTTGTGGCGCTGGGTTTTCGAAATGTAATTGAAACTTCGATGCTAATGATCTCAGCGAAGCGGGGCGTAATGTATCTTCATTAGTAATGCAAATAAAAGCCATTCTTCAATATGTATGAAAAAAGCGCTGCAGAATTTTAAGCATCGGCGATAAGGTATTTGTAGGATATATGTATAAAAGGAAGAATACTGGAATTGTAAACTGATTTCTAAACCATCCCATCGCAATGGCAGTGAGGTAAACTCCGATCAACTGCCGATAAAATATCCTGCGTAGTTCCATTTTCTGCCTTGGTCGTATACTGACACAAACATTAGTGGGATTCCATTAGTAATACACCGCGACCATACTCATGTGTAAAGGTAGTTCGACGATAGTTCAGACTAAGGGTACATAGGTGATCGAGAGGCCTAAGTATCTCACCGCATTACTGACGGAGCTCTTCCGATTACGATAATAGAATACAAGGCAGACGACTGCACGAATGATTCAGATAATTACACATATATAAATAAATAAATTTCTAGCAATGTAACAATTGTTATACCTAAGATCTCTCTAGTAGTATTTTGATTTTGGAAGATCCATTGACTGCAGTCCCGCGCTTGGCCTCAATTTTGCACTATTTTATTAGGCTCCGTAATTTCTCTTCGATTCTTTCCTAATCGTTATCAAGAAATATAATTACCGATCGAGGATCTGCCGTCGTCGTGTAGACGATTGAACGGTGAGAGCACTCTGCGGGTAGGTTTATATATGGTTTAATTTAGCCGAGCTGTTGTGACCTTTTGTGCCGGGCGCATTCTTGTCCCCCTATCTGATTGTGATCGCTGTCCGATCTGAGGCTGGCGAAGGGGTGGGGGAGGGTGACGGTGACGGCGGCCCAACCCCCTTCTATCGCTCGCTCACTAACCTAGACTCTCTCTCCTGTTTAAAACCGACCAACAAATATTCCGCCCGCTACCCAATATTACTTATACAGGGGGGTTCGGATTTAATTGGCATTCACTTGCATGAAATTTGAGTCTAGAGTGAATGAAACTGTGCCACAGGCGTGAATCGAACCCGGAACCGACTCTCTTTGAGGATAGACAATCATTGTTTTTCCGAACGATCTAAAGAATTTACTTATAATGGTGGTTTATGTTTCGTGATACATCGACTGAGGTTAATTATCAAATATTCCAAGAGTTATGATCCACGTGTAATTTTCCTAATTTTTTATTACGCTCTCGGTTCAGATCGCGATTACCAGTAGGTGAAGTTAGAAACGAAGAACGTGCACCAACTAGATAGGGATTTGTAGTAGAAATTTTCAAATCGATTATCGGAAATAATTTTGTCGCTTAAAATAAATTATGCGGTGTCCCAGAATCGCAATTCATCTGTTTCGGCCGCTTTAACGGCGCGTGACGTTCACGCGATAATTTTCCGCCCGTCGCTCGCCGTTGAACGTTAATGGAATTTCAAGAAGGGGAATTGATCCATCGTGTCGCGTCTGCGTTATGGGCAGCCGTGTTTCTAACATCGGCCGAAATGAATCGTGGCAGAGGGGCGTCGGGTTTTATCAAGTTTATTGACTTGGAAGCTGATATAGTCGTAGTATAGTGGAACCGGGGTGTCATTGAGTGGTGGTGGGCCGGGGGCTCGGAGACCTGAATGGGAAAGGTCACTATGTAGGAAGATGTATTCGATAAGGTTCCCTCTTCCAGGAAGGTTGTTGTTGGAACGCGTGATGTTTGAATTAACGTTCGTCCTCCTCCAAATAACGCCTTCGACGCCGCTCATTCTAACTCAGTCCGGAGCTTTTACTCAGTCAGTAGTTATCGTGCCGTAAATCTAAGTAGTTTTCTCTTTTCTTATATCACGCTATTCCAATCATCTCGCATTTAGTATCTAAGTATTTGAAGGATACATAATCCAATTCAATAATCCTTAACAATTCCTGATTATAAATTAGGCATCCGATTCCAGATCTTGAAATATATCATCGGACCGAATAAAACAGGGAAATTTGTTAACCGCTACAATGTCGTTTAGCGTGTTTTTCTTCGGGTATTAAGGTTGAAACAAAGTCAGACAAAATGATATGCAGCACATTAAAAAATAATTAAGGCAGAAGTAACGTTTTCAGTTCAAATTAGCAGTTGGTTTCATTTAATATAACTCGAGAAGACCAGTTAGAATTAAGAACGTTTTCAATTCCAAAAGAGGATACGCCCGACGGTTTGTTCTGATGTAGTACGGTGTTGAGTCTGTGAGCGGTATAATATGTACACTGATATTCATCATTTCAGATAACACGCAGAACACAATCAACGCCCAGGTTTATGATTAGTGTGTATGCCTGCTAAACAAACAGTTCACCGGCTTTATCGGGGCCGTCACTTCCGGGCCCCGTCAGTTCCTACACCTATTAATCGTGCCGTCGAATTAATTTCTTTAGCGTAAATAAATTATTTCCTGCAATTTTAAAGATAGGTCTGTGTTTCTCTTCTGCAAGCCGGCTGCCTCTTTTCGAATGCTAAGTGCGAGCCTGCTCGTAGTATCTCTAACCGGACAGAAACACTGGATAATTTTATATAGTTTATTCCCTACTTCGTGTCATGAGAAGGAGTAACATTTTACTGATGATATGACTAATAATTTATTTAACACCAAATAAATATGTACAAAACTAATGTGGAGCGGAACAGTGAATGGAGCGGAGTATGGGGTTGAGTCTACGTTTTTGAAATTCCTTCACTTACGAAATACTCTGATAGTTTATTTAGCATTCATTTCAGTTACGAAACAATTTTCGTGACATGGTCAATGTCGTGATATTTAAAAGGTTATCACGTGGATATTGGTATGTTACCGAGACCTGTCTGTGGTGGTTTCTTTTGTTTCCTTGAATGAAAATATGAAGCTATGGCAACCAAAAGCACGACTCTCTCCTGTTTATGAACAGAACAGTCCTGAGTCTCTTATATGGATTCATACACTTCAAGTTCACTTGTTCAGCTCGAAATTCATGATACCTATGCAGGCTATAGTGTCATACTTACGAATGCAGTATTAACATGTAAATAACTTGAGCCCTGAGTACCTTCCATTGAAAATTATTTAAACTGCATTTTAAATAGGAATATGATCCTAGGGTGATTATTAATCCGTAATGAAATAGTTAGGCTCATTAGGAAAAATGATTCTATAGAGTTTATTTTTTTATCTTTAGTATATTGTGTTACTACTCATTATGGAATTGTAAGACATTTTGCATTTGTCGAAAATCCTGACTATTTTTGCGTATTGCTAATTGGTGTACTATTATTGAGGTATAAGACAATTGAAAACATTCCAGCTTTTTTTTGTATCAAGTTCGATTAGAGCGAATAATATTTTCTGTGCGCTGATAGAGCCAGCTGTTCTTTTCTAATTTGTGAATGGGACTTGAAATACGTACAGAAAAGTGAAGTTATGTCAGAACTCGTCGGTTTTTTCGTTATTGAATAGAAGTAGTGAATAGATTATTCTAGAAACTTGGTGGTGGATGTTGTGTGTAAAATATCTTTTTTCCTTTCTGTGTTCCAGGGGTAACGGGCGGCTTGCAACCTGGGGCGCCATTTCCGGTTTCCTGGTCATGATGCTGTTAGAACTCGGTCTGGGATAACACACCACTCCGCTTGCCTATAGTTTTTAAGACGTTTGTAACAAAGATTACGTAACAAAGATGACAGAAAATATACTAAAACAATTAAAAAAAAATGGAAAAACAATTTTGTAACAGATTGACACTATTTATTGTATTAAGAAGAGAAAAAACCACGACTGCAATGAGTGAAGAGTCAATTAGATCTGGAGGACGATTTCTTCCGATTAGGATTTCATTACTGGTTTTTGTCAAGAAACTTAACAGAGTATTGACTCAGGTCCGAACGATGATAAGAGGTACATATCTTGATGTTCTCTTAAATTATTTTTACCAGAGGGTTGATTAGAGAAATGTTTTGTTTTTTCTCAATTATTCGTTTCTTTAAATTTTGTTCTTCCTACAATCGTATCTAAAATACGATATCATATTAAAATGAAACCTCGAGCTTAGGTTTGATCCTTTCCTATGTTATTTATGTCCATCGAAAAGTATTGTTTGTTTTGAGTTAATTTAGGAAACATCTATCGAAATTACGGTAGAATTGATGTACTTAGAAATGCTACGTCACAATACTTGTTTTGTAGCTAGTCGGATGATAGTTTCCTCTATGTAAAACAGGGGCACATTCCTTGGTAACGATTCAGACGAATAAATTTTTGAAGCTTTGAACGTGTTATTTCTTTCTTTATTTGCTTAAGACTAAAACTCTTGTTTCCCTAAATCCTGTTCCAGTATCCAGTATCTATCTTCTAAACACCTGTCGAAATTTATCAACGTACGTATGGACTGAAATTGTATCAACCAATATATTTGTTTTCGTGGCTGTATTACTTAGTTACATTAGTAGCGTTCTTATAACTGTATACCTATACTTAATGAATTGCAGTAAATGGGATAGAGAAAATGTATATTTTATATAATAGAATATAAGGAAAAAGAAAATTATCTTCGTGCGGAATGAGATAAATTTACGGTAGAGTCTTTTATTTGGACCCGCAGTCCTGAACATTAATGGCGCGGATAATCAACCCCTACTATTGGTCTTAAGAGTTAAGCTAGAAACAGTCAGTGTGGTTGTTTATGTCTGCAGGTATTGGTTTGGGGAGGAAGCCCGAATGAGGTCGTTTAATTCCATATTAAACTGGGAACGTTTGAAAGCGGGGGGAGACGTGCGAACGGGCGACCTGGGAAATTGCGGTACCCGCTTGGGAAAACTCGTCCTTCTGATGAAACCCAGACTAATTCTTTGTAATAGGTTACGCTATTCTTCTTTGCTAGAAAAAAGGAGAGCTATTATTATTGTACCGTTCCTGACTATACATACAAAGACGCGACTCACTTCTTATTGCGATATCATGCGAGCATCATTTCAGCAGCCGCGTGAGAGCGTTGTCATTGCCGTTTGAGTAATCAGATCCTAGTTATCCAAGTCGGTGTACGTTTCCTTCAGTTTTTCCCTCGGAGGAATACATTTTCAGCTAACCTCATATACAGTATACAATAAAGTAGTATTTGTCAAAAATCATTTATCCATTTCATCTATTTGACTGATAAGTTTCACTTTGATTTCTAACACAGTTTCTATCCGTTACCCAAGTATATTTAACTTGATACTAAAATACTAAAACAGGAATGAGGGCACAGGGAGGAAAATATATATTTCGTTGATTTTAAATACAGCTAATAACCAAAACTGGGAGAGTTCCGAAAAAATATTGATGTAATGACAATAGGCGAAGCAGTATTGGAATGTCTCGATTCGAAACCTGTGGGACAAAATCAATCTATGATTAATATGCCCGCTTGATGCACCGTTTCTTCGAATACTGTAGATATTTATATAATATTGTGGTATTGCGGTAGAAATAAAAACGATTAGGGGCAGTAAGGGTTGTCGGGAGGGAGTTATTTGGTGTGAGGTGTTAGGGACGCGAGGTTACCTGAGCAACAGTGCAGGGGTTGAGGGAGGTCGAAAAGGGGTTTCGGAGCGGGTTGCTGGGTCGGGGCGCTAGGGGCGCCAGTGGGCCGCCGCCGCCGGCCCGCCTCAGTCGCCCACGCCACCCCGTCAACCAGCACTTGTTGATATACCCCTGTTTTCTGCCCCAGCCGCAACCTTTACCGACGTGAGTAGAACCTTTGTGTTTAATTCGTGGCGGCGTCGCCGGTTGACGGCGGCCCCCAGAAGCGCTGGTCCCGGCCGACGCGGTCACGCCCCACCATTCAACCCGCTCTCACCCTGCCACGCGATCCATAAACCGGCCTTCCTATTGGGCCCGTCCGATACACTTTATGATTTTATCTCCGGCTCTTTACAGTGCAGCGTCCATAATTCGTAGCATTATTCTTACAGTATTAATTCAAATACTAAGCCCCAAAGTTTCCGGAAGTATATGCGTAAAGACTTCAGCGAGTGTGTGTGTTGTGTGTTTACATGCGGGTATCGAATGTCTCAGTAAAGCCTCCGGGGGGCAAGCGTGATGTCATTGTCACCAGTATGAAAGAATATTCGCTTATATTTGCGTTATCGATTTCACTTGTCCGCCATAAAGAGATGCAGTATTTATTACTGGCGTATTAGTATTAGTGTTATAACTAACCAACCAGCTCAACATCTAATTCTTTAGTTTTTGCGTAACATTCCACTTTGAGCGTTGCGTAACCAATATCTTACTAGTTATGTGTATACTCGGTTTTTATAAGTCTATTGATTTTCAGCTTTACTGATGTATGTTAAGATCATTGCAATTCATCATTAATCATAGAATATATAATAAATTTCCATAGTGGAAGACTCACATTCATTAATTTCTCTCTTACTTCCATTCTTATATATTCAATATTATTTGTAACAACCAGGAACATGGACTAGTGAATTTTGTAAGATTTATGTTGTACTTCCAAACAAATTTCTATATTATATGTTGTTATTTTATTTTGCATTTTGATAGGCGTATTTCATCAATTAAAAAACGGAGGGTAAATAATAATTCACGTAAGATTCTCATATTTAATATAAAACTCTCAACAAATTGATGTATTTTTGATTCGGTATTGCCTTGAAAGTTGAATATTATCACTAATATGAAGTTCATCTCTAATCTAAAGTATATTTCTGTAACCCTAGAACTGGGTCGACAGCTATCTATCGCAATATCAGTTTTACATATTTCTTCGACCTCCCAGTCAGTAAAAAATATAGTCCGATATGCCGAAGTTATTAATAAACTCTTCGGATTGATTCGGAGCTATCGGGCCCGTTATATATTGGGTCTCGGCCGAAGCTGATATTGGGATCGGATAAAGTCGACTGAAAAGCACTTAAGAGGGTTTTCGAATTATTAACTCGACTCGCTCTCCAATCGAATTGAATTACAGTGAGCCCTTAGGCCTCTTTATTCGTAATTTCTGTTTTGGGGAGGGGGCGTTCTCCAATAGCTCTTGGCTGTTGACAGCTCAAGCGGGACTATGATCAACACTCGGCATCGATATAATTCGTAAGAATTTGGTGGAGAAAACTTGGCGGATAAAGCACCAAATGTAACCATTCGCTTCGAAGTATATAATTCCATTCATTTTTTATGGCTCTATAATTTTCACAATTTTCTTATATCTTTATTCTAACTGAAAGAAGCTAACTTCTATCTCTCTCTCGAGAGAGAGAGAGAATGCCGATTTCTATGATTCGACATTAGCCGAACCGTGTTAGATTTCCAACTGCGGTTCAGTTGACGTTCGAGCCGCAGGTGAAAGTAGAAATTCGTCCGAAAGGAGGATGCGATTTCCCGGCATTCTCTGACTGAAAAGCTCCCCCTAATCGCTTCTGTTTTCCAAACGAGCGGCCACGGGAAATCCGGAATGCGAGAAAGCCATTACCTTGAAGACATTTCCTGGAAATAGATTTCCTCGTTATTGCGGTTTGGCGCTTTGTCTATTTTTAGAAATTTTCTACACCTGTTCTAGCGCAGAACGACTCTGTGAAGTATTATAGCAAGCCGTATTGTTTAAGTAAATGTCCGAATTATTTGCTGAATCTCAGTTGTCATAGGGATCGGTGCGGTAGAGTTAAATTTACCAACATTATTCAAAAATTCATTAAGAAGCCGTTGTAGTCGTGCTACACCCTGAAAAAATCAAATCCGGATTGTAGGGATCCGATGTCAACTCGAAGAATTCAAAAATTACGATTGTCAATAACACCATGCAGAGAATCTATCCTCGCCGTTTCACCAGAATTTATTTCTTAACACCCTCAAAACCGTGTTGCGACTATATTCAAAACTTTTGTAACATATATACTAACGTGTAACATATATATTAGCGTTTTGTTCTAACATTTCCACACTCACGACGTCTACAACAGATGTTCGTTTAAAGATGGGTCTAATTATTTTATAAATGTGTGTGTATAAAATGTATTTTCAGAGATTTTCATCCGCTTTTGAGGTTGAACACGCTGTCTTTATCATGAGAAAATGAAGCATAATTTTAGACATTTTCTTGAAAAAATTTTTTTTTAAAAACGATATTAAATGACTGCAATTTTTGTTATTTACGGTATGAAAGTTTTCCCACTTGCGTCTATATGGTTAAAAGTATAGCTTGAAATGACGTCAATACATGAATATAAATGGTGCCGTGCAGTTTTCCTTATTAATTTTTAGTTCTTTATTGCAAGACTTGGAAAATTTACATCGCCGCCTAATTGAAATTTCATAACAATAATTGCGGAATTCTAGTAATTGGTTTGTGGGTTCTTTCCCCGGTGGGGATTCATTTCCACGCTTCCAATTTCATAAACAATGTTCTTTTTCGACGACACAAACATTGTATCTTTCATTAATTTATTATTCTTCCCGGCTGTTTTAAATGCTTACAATAAGTCGAAGGTAAACTGAATAATGCATTCCCGCATTGATTTATATATCTATACAGTACATATCATTACATTTTACAAAAATACTATACAAGCCGTAAATCAACATCTGCCAGTTTCCGCTGTGTTGCTCCTGAATTGCTCTTGCAGATTAAAACTGAACTGGAGTTAAACTGGTTTTGTTCTTATAATGAGAACAAAAGTATTTATAAGAAACGAAATTTTTTATAGTACGATCAAAGTATTTCTAAATATTAATTCGCTTTATTTCCAGAAAAGATTTTTGGTTAATATTTCAGCCATTCTATTGTATAATTTACATAAAGCACATAATTGGCACAATTACCAATTTTCAATATTGATTCTTTCTAATTATTTTCGGTGGAAGAAAATATTAGGACCGGCGAGGCAAAGTTTTGACTGACCACCCGTTAGATTGTCGACAGTAGAACCTGATGTTCATCTTATTTGTTCCGTAATAGTGGGAAAGTATTTGGCGTAAATTAAGCCCGGATTAATGGGGCGGCTATTGTAGAAGCGTAAAGCGGGCGGATGGAGATATAGAGGAGGAGAACCAGAAAGGCAGGCGGGTAGGTAGGTAGGTAGGTGGGTAGTTAGGTAGTGTTGCGGGGGTTCTGTGGGCTCAGGGCGGCATTTCTCTGTTTGTGGCTGGTTGTGGCCGGGTTCCTAGAACCGGGTCACCGGTCTCGGCCCTATTTAGACCAGTCTACCAGTCTGGTTCAATAGTCGGCCGGGTCGCCACCCCTCCCCCATCCCCATCACCATTCCCATCGTCTACCCCTCCACTCCTATCCGCTCCCCTCCCAACGCTTTCCTAGTATTACCGACTGCTCCTCTGCCAATTAATTAATGCCGCTAGTTGGAAACGACGTCCCGGATTATGAACGCCCGGTTACCGGATGTTCTTAGCCAATTTCCTCTTAGTAACCTTACAGGGGCACTTATGTGTCGGCCGTCGATGCGTTTGAACGTGCCACTAATTAATGATCCTGAAAATTTTGTCTGTATCTGTAACATTTAATTGTTTAATTCTGTTTAATTCATTGAAATCGACTCGTTTATAATTCAACTTCGCATTTAACAGAAAGCTTACCTCATACAAACTGAGTGTTACTCTAATTTCCCTAGAAAGGACCCTGCAAGCGTTGGTCTAGCTGACTGCACCCTACGTTCAGAATATTGACCCTCCTCCCGCCTAAATATAAGACTAAACAACTACTTTTAGTTCATTCCAAGATTTAGTGTAAATGTGAGATATGATGCTTCACTATTTACTCCACTGCTAGGCGCCAATATGGCGTGACGAAATACGAGAGCAGATAATCTGGACGATGACTTGTCCGTCATTTTTTTTAATAATTCTCGTTATTAAAATTTAATTTGCCCGTTTTTTCACACTATCTTAGTTCGTCTAATCGTTGAAATAAACGTACCTTTTTTGTTAATACCGCGTCTTATCAATTGACCATCATTTCTGTTTCCTGCCGTTATCTCAATTCTGATATAACCTTAGGAATATTTCAGTACAGCGATAACCGGTCACATTTATAACTTTTTAACATTTATGACTGATCGTTCTTCCATAGAATATTCCAAGTCCCCAGAAATATCGCTTAGTCCAATTCTCTTCTCTTTGAACAACTAGATTAAGTTCTATAAGCTTTACGATTTCAATTGTAGATAATTAAATGTATTTATTTAACGCTTGAACTGGTTTTTGCCCTGTTAGTTCCGCGCATAAATAATTAGATTCGATAGCAAATTATGGTGAATGTATGGCAATATGGCGGATAGGTAATATCAAATGGAGAAAATATCAGTAGTGCGTTGTAGGAAACATCGCAGAGTTGCTCAAACTATTTATTTAAACGCAGTTAATGGATTGCAGTATATATTATGGTAACCGTGGCCCGCGAGGGGTTTCGAACACGATCGATTCGAGCACTCGGTGATTCGGTGTTCTCGCCATTTTCAGTAGTGTTCCGCCCGTTAATCATGTCGGTCGCCTCCACCGGCTACTCGACTGTTTAATGACAGACAGCGGGCATAGTCGACCTAATCTTCGGCGGACGTTAATGGGGTGGGTGGAGAATGGTGGACGCTTGAATCACGGAGAGGGGCGTCTCGTTTAATCATTACTGTTTATTACAGCGTATTACTCGTAAATTCCTCAGGGCCAGCCACCCCGCCGGCCCTTAACGTTTATACAGGCTCCGTCCAGGGGGTCTCGATTTGCAGAGTGCCACCCTTCGGTTTTACGATCGTCCGGGCGTCAAATTAATCCGAGCCAGACGGCGGGGCCACCTCGTTCCGATTTTAATTAACTTAACATAGCCGGCCTCCTCACTCCTATTGGAGCCTCTCTCTCTCTCTCTCTCTCTCTCTCTCTCTCTCTCTCTCTCTCCCTCTCTCTCTTGGGGCATTATGGCTCAGTCGATTTTCCTACCCCGAATAGAATTTGTCCCCCGGAGGGGGAAGAGCGGCGACGAAAAAAAGAATAAAAAAATTAAAGAAACGTCGGGACTTTTAGGAATAATGGGGCCGGTGCTGGGTGGTGGTGGGGTGTGGGGGCTGCATTAGAAGGGTCGCGTCTTAAGTGGCCGGGGGAAAGGAGCACTTAGAGAATTGAGCCCCGGGTTTGGACCGCGCGCTGCTTTCCGCCCGGATCGCTACCAATTGCCCTCCTCCATTCTAATAGCTCGACAACGATTTGTTCCTGGCAGTCGCAAAACATTTAGGTTTCCGGTTATGACGACTTTTCTTCTCTAGTCGGACCAATTCACAAAGGCGGTACCCTCCTCCTGCCAGCTTGGACAGTGTCGCGGGCGCGATTTTATGATTTCTTACCGAATTTATTGTTATTAACCTTTAAAAAATATAAAAAAATTGTTCGAATCATATTTCGTTCACAACACTCCTCTTGAAACTCGCTTGAAAATGTAGTTTATATTTTAACAATCATTCCAATAGATCAATCGGACTACTATTTATAATGGTAATGACTCGATTGGTCGGGTAAGATTAATTTCCAAAAACCGACGCTGGACCGTGTCAAATAGAATGAAATGAAGTAACTTGAAGTCATGGGTTTGGAGCAAGAAATAGAACTGATGTTTATTATAGCCGAAGGTTTCTTTGCCAGCTTCGAGGACTGACTATTCTCCCTGGATGTTGGGCGAATCAAATTGAAATAGATATAAAATAAGGGTTCTTTGTTTTTTTTTTACAGTTTCATAGTTTCGTCGCGTTACTTAAGACGCCCCTCCGTCCGCCAGAGGGCGCGGCCATTTGCAGAAAAAGTTCCTGGGAGTTAGTATTTCTGGGCTAGTGCGCACAGCACGCTATCCCCGCCGGAGGATTTAATTACTCGCAATAATTTTGTATTTGATCCTAAAGTTTTTTCATACTTCGCCAACTTGTCCAAAAGCAGTCCGGGTCAATTGAAATTTAATAACGTATATAGCATTGTTGACGGTACGATTGCCTCGTTGGTTAAAGCAATGATTTACCTGCATGTTGTGTTCTTCAACAGTCTCCTTCCTGGAGAAGGATGCCGGCCTAAGAAGTCTCGCCCACTCGGCCCCTCAGATTCCCATACCGGGCGGTCGGGATTTGCGAGATATTTATATATTCTCGTTAGTGATAGACAGTTTATAATAAATTGGATTGTGCGGGATATAGTGCCGGGGCGTGGGCGCGCAATTACCAGGGGCCTGCACTTGCAGAAACGCCGCTTCCCGAGACAGAGAGAGAGAGAGAGAGAGAGAGAGAGAGAGAGAGAGAGAGAGAGAGAGAGAGAGAGAGAGAGAGAGAGAGAGAGAGAGAGAGAGAGAGAGAGAGAGAGAGAGAGAGAGAGAGAGAGAGAGAGAGCGAGAGAGAAAGAGAGATACTCTATATTAGGCCTCGTAATTTATAACTGAAAACAGTGATTTATCGCGCATTGTTAACTGTTTACATATTTACCCATTTCGCGTGACCCCGGCGCCGTCCCTCGCCTAAGTATTCCGGTACGGCGGTGTGATCTATCGGTACTTGTCCAATCGTTATCCGCCCTCTTATATTATGTATATTATACCATATGGGGTAACCAGGTGGGAGAAAAATGGATTTCTTCTCGAAAGTCCGTTAGAACAAGTCTTTATAAGATAAGAGAGAGGATTAATATAATTGAGAGAAATGGCGGATCGAGATCATGAAGGACTCCGATTTATATTCTGGATCTAAGAGATTTTACACTCCTGGAACATTAGGGTGGATATTCAAGTGTATGACGTCAGGAAATACTGAGGCAATTCCCATCATACTATCAAATTTGTTTACCATTCAAGCGTCAAGTTTCTTGCTGATCAATTGTTACTCAGATAATTCGATATATATTGGTAGATTAGCCCATAACTAAATAGGAATCAGATAATATCAACCGTGCGTTGTAGGTGTTGGGACGGAACCGACTGTGTTTTATTTTCAGCGACACACTTTTCCGCCTGGAAGACCTTCTAGTTGTCCCGTTATTTGAGTTAAAAATAGTTAAATCGTGGTTTATTAGCCGGCAATCAAGATGTGCAATCTTAGACAAGTTTCAGGAATTCGCTAGTTTGTTATTCACTCTTTTAGCTTGTTATTTAATGGAAGTAATGTTTAAGGCTTATGTTTTTGTTCTTTATCAAACAAAAATAAGGCTCCGAATTGTTTTGGTAGTAAGTAGATTTCTCAATAGCTGGACGCGTAACTGGTTCTGCACTAACCTGGTTTCTGCCCTTTCGGTAGTGTACTACGATGACCAGGAGCCAAGATAATAAGGTGCATTACATTCACTTCCTCCACGAATTAAATATCCCCTCTCACGTATTATAATGTAGGTACCGTAGGAGCATAACGGGGAAATCGTAATTCCGCCGCAAAACATATAGGGGGAAAAAAGCAGGTACCGTCATGTACAAGTGAGATAGAAATTAAAATTAAACGTGGATATAAATGTGGAAAAACGCCGTGTAGCGGTAACAAGTTTAATAGCATCCACTCGGTTGGTTTCTCCGATTCAAACCAGGAGGGTCCGTTTGTAGAGGGGGTTGGTGTATATTGTGGGTGAAATCTGTGACAGTACCCCCTCCGAGTTGAACCGCCCCAATTAGGAAGCGGGCCGCTAATTAACGTGCCCCCCGTCGCCCATTAATGGGCCCCGATTAGGGGGTGTCCGTTTACAGGCTCCCCCTACGCAGATTCCGTTACCCGAGGTCGTTCGGGCTGCCGGCTCGGTATTGAAAATGGAGGCTATAAAAAGTAAGAGGATAGCCGTGGAGGATGTAACTCCAGAAGTAGGATATCCCTCTCGGCCGGCCGCCTCCAGTGAAAACTCCCCTCTCACCACTCCTCATGCACCCATCACCCAGTCGCGCTTACACTTTCGTTCGATAACTGAATATTTCCTTTTACACACTTTTCCTCTTAAAATTATCGCCCGGTCTCCGTTCCTTTCCTGTTCTCACGAAATGCACTTCCCTCCTCTTGTTTCCCCCATGTTCCTTCGATCGTACGGTGTTTCTTGTTTATGCAAACGCTTTAGTTCTACGAGTTTATTTCCCAATTTTCAGTCGTTGGCGAATTCCCGTCCATGTGGTAGAAAATATATAAGGTATATAAACACTTTTATCGACGAGATATCATACCTGATAATAATTATAATTTGTAAAAATATTTCCAACAGTCGGAAGCCGGTATCGACCAATTTTGACAAATTATTGAACTGCGATAAATTCTAGTTGTGTATTTGTTCCGTTGCTGCTTAGTGTTGTATTCTGGTGTGTAATTTTTCTGTATGTAGAATGGAGAAGTGAGCTGGGGCCGTTGGGTTACTTGGACTCGTAGGCCAGTACTCTTACGTTGTCCTCTGCGAGGGCCCGTACTTAGTTGTACTAGGTTATGTTAAGACGCTATTGGAGAAAGATTTGGACGACATAGTTCCAAATTGATTTGTCTCGAGAATTGTATCAGGGATCGCTTGATATTCGGACCGGTATCTATTTTTGGCCGGGAGATTAATTTCCCCCAGGTCTGTGAAAAAGCGTTGCCCGCAGTTTACGGGGGCGTCTCCCGCCTTTTTCCCTGGCCCTTTCGGAATCAATCTCCGCTGGGCCGGGATTGTTCTTCCAGAAACCGGTGGGAGGGGGCCTTGGGGCTGTTTAAGTATACAAAAGGGCCGAAGGGTGGGAACAAAGCGAGTTGGTGGGTAGGCGGGAGGGCGGGCCCGGTTGAATGGGGCGGGAATGAGGGCACCGTGCCTCCGACATTCACCCAACGGCCCACGATTGCCGGTAGAAGAACATCCCCCCTGGCCTTACCGCCCGAATGAAAACCACCTGCCCCCGAGGGAAAAGTACTGGAATTGACTTACATTGGCTCAACCCCCGACCATTTTGAATATTCCGGGCATTATGCCTGTCTGCTTGTAATGAGGGTGAATTGCGATACTTGCATAACTGTCTGAAACTACTATTTTGACTGTATTCCATCGATTTTGGCGCATCCTCCCAACGTGTGCTATGCCCGTATGCGCTGCATTGATGTTGCATAAACTGAGATTGCAAAATTGAACTTAATCCATAATGGGCGTAAAAGAATAAGAATGTTCAGTACGGTAGTTTGGAAGATGACAGGTGTTCAAAGCGATAGCGTCGTAGTTGGCTGCCTGTTGATGGGTATTGTGTAATATCCGCTTGCGTCTCTCCGAATTTTGTCGTGTGGGAGAATATCGTTTCAAAGGATGAATTCCGTTATAAAAAGCCGATAATTAGGACGATATTTAGTGAAATAACCCCGACCGGACATTCGTACCGTAGGCGAGACTTCCGGCCGTTAAACAGTTAACGGGACCCACCTGACCCGGCCGGGCTATTTATTCAAGCCCATTCTAGGAATCTATGAATTATTTTTCCCTTTCGTGACGGACGTTAATATTATTTTTTAAAGGCGATCGCGCCTTCACCTGTCCTAGAGACATTTTAATTGTCCAGACTCCTGGCACTGCCTGCCTTCTGGATTTCACGTGCGGGAAAAGTTCGGTTGTTGTCGGGTATTTCCATTTTATTTCTCACGGCGTCACAGAGTTGTTAGAAAGTAATCATTCTTTGTTCGCTCCAATTTCCTGTGTTTCGTTATTTTCCTAACTCGCTTTATTTCTCCTACACTGCTTAATAGGTGTCTATTTGCCATTCTGATAATCGGTGGCCGGGGAGGCGCGACCGTTTTTGTCGGCCTTATTACCGACCCAAGTAGCTTGCTCGATTCCAGTAGACAGCATTTACTGAACTTAGCTCGAGATTTTATAGATGGATCAGCGGCTTCTGTTATAATTGTAGTATTATTATTTCTTCTATTGCATTTATATTATTTCTGTTATTTGTGATCTGCGGCGTTCACCACACAGTCAAGCGGTGAACTTAATGCCGCAGTTGCAACTAAAATTAAAAAGGAGCGAAAGAAAACGAACAATTATACGAATGATGATATTTACTCTCAAAATCGTTGAAGATGTGTCGTCCGCGTTAGCTTACCATTCGGTAATTATTAATTTACGAAATACACTTAGAATGTCCGCCATATTTTGGCGCAACATTTCGTACATTGTACAATCATTGTAAATGTCCCGTATAAAACGTTGAGTGTTTTCTGGAGTGCATATAGTTAACACTAGGGTTGGGAAAATATAGCTGGCAGGAATGTTTAAATCCTTCACGTGGTAGCGCGGACAGAATTACCCCGGTTCTCGATCCACATTTCGCCCCTACTCGATAAGACGCCTTATCTGGCCCTATACCATTCGGCGGGTATACCGGTGGCCTACCGAAGGCCTCCAGTCACGCCCCTCCACAGTCAATGACCCCGTTTCTCCTTTGTTATTATTATATTTTCAATATTAAGATATAAAACGGAAAACAAGTTGAACAGTTTCTTATATGTATTCTATCAGAATGAATTGGCATTGACTCCGAGCCAATTTCATCAATTAGAAAACAACTCCGGCCAATTAAAAACAACAATTGGTGGAAAGTTCCAATTGAAGCGGGTTAATTAATCGGTAAATATATTGGGCCACTTATGTCCAAATGGTTTTTGAAAATGATTCCTATCTGCCGTTAGTTGAGCTGTATAACTTTAGTTTTTAATATTCTGTACAGTTGAAGCATGACCATCGTATAGTATGAATTTACTCGGTATAACCAAAAATTCAAGCGATATTACATTAGAATTTTTTTAGTGTTAATAAAAATAAATACTTTTGACAGTGTTGTCAAAGCCGAGGATTTGGTTATGTTATAGTTACAATTAGAGACAGGATGGTTCTAAATTTAGAAAAATATCTGACCTAACAGGGGGACCGAAAGCGCATCGAAGGCTTCCAATTAAAAAGTATTATAAATGTTATTATAAAAACAATATTTTCCAATTAAGAAAATTTCCAACTCAATCATTTGACTACTTAAGAAACGGTTCGTCTCGTTTCTAAATTATTTATTATTTCCTCAATTAACATATTTTTTGGTCCCTGCATCCACTGATGGAGGTAATGTCGTAATTTATTTTCGACAGTTTAACACCGCAAGATCAAATGCCGGGAAGCGAACATTTCGTACCCCCGGGGAAAGGAAAGTTTTCTCTTTTCGGTCATTACCGCCGCGATCAAAAAACATTGGAACCAATCAATGGGCCCATTCAATGGCAGTACGTGCTCCCAACTATCACCCGTCTTCCAGAGATCGTGAGAAGTAAGAGACTCGGGGAAATTAAAAGCGACGATTCTATAAGAGCGAGCCCAGCTGTTACCAAGCTACCTGGTTTGGCTGTTTGCTGTTCGCTGTACGGCTGGGAAACCCAGGAAAAATATTGAACTTTTTGAAACTTTTTGAAAAATAAAACCCGAATCCTGTATAAAATATCAACAATTTTTAATAATTTATTATAGGAACTCAATCTCGGCGCTTCTTTTATTACACATAAGGTTTTAGTGAGTTCGTTTTTCAATAACAGCCGATTGTTGTTTCACATAAACCTGGGGTTTCCTGCGGAGAAAGTCGGTGGAGGTATAATATAATTAAATGTATTCATTACATCGTCTCCCACCTATAATTATTCGACATATTTTTAATATTAATCCGGCATTTATTATCCACGAATACAGTTGGTGTTCCATTACCATAAGGTCGGCCAAACTGTTTTAGGAAACCTCGTTTTCTCGCTGACTTCAGTATTTCCTCTACAAGTATAGTAGCTCTCGATATAATCGAGAGATATCCGGTTTAAATTAGTGAATCCCAACCTGTTCAGTCGTTTCTGAGATATTACTGAATAAAATATATATCTCTGGCGATTCATCGCAACTCCAATTTCGTTTTCGGTCCGGCGCCCGGTCCAACTTGCGCGCCGGTAAAGCTTATTCGAGTAGGAAGTAGGTATTTGGTGTTGACAGGGGATGTTGTAAGATTGTGCGACGGAGGAGAAGCGAGGGCGGGGGTTTCGGGGTGGCGTGGGCAGATGTGGGGGCAGGTGGTGCCCAGATGTGGCGGCGGGGCCGTGTGCAGCTCCCCCAGGTGCTACGCCGCGTCTTCCCTCAAGACCTGTCACACTCCATCCAATCTCGTCTCCTCCTCTTCTGCCGTCGGCTTTTCTTTTTTTCTTATTTTCATTTCTCTTTTCCTCCCGTCGACGCACCGCTCCAGCGCCTTAATTTCCCAAGCGCTTCGCTGTAATACGATTCCCAACATATCCACTACCTTGTGAAGGATGAAGAAAACGATATTCTGTTAATAAAGAGGAATATCGCGCTGCTTGATATTACGCGAATAATATGTAATGCTGTCGTCAATATAGTCACGATATCGAAATCAACTTTTTGTCAGAGATTTAAGCGTGGGCTTAGAATAATCAATACTGATTGGCTAGCGGAGTTAAGTTCGCAAGGGTTAGTGAAATTGGGTCAGTGCCATATTCTTAATCATCTTTATAATTTACGGTTTTCCTTATATTTAACTTTAGTTTCACAGTATCGAAATAAATAGTACATTTAACGAGCCCATTACTTCTCGGTTTTCCTGTTGTTCGGCCTGACTCGCAGGACTAAGTTATTATTTGTATTTAGAACCGTTATAGCGCAGCACTGTACGATCACCACCCGAATGTTATTCATAGTAATTAATCAAACGGGTTTCTATTTATTGTATTGTATTTGCAAATTTCTGTACTAACTGAGGGAAACGAGGATACTAATATGGTGAAGCAATATAGGAAGACATCGATATCTTAAATTCTACTAATTGCGCATAATACATGGCGATTAATATCGCGTCGTGAAATAAATACAACCCCCTGTTTTTAAATCTAGATCCCGACCTCGACACCGGGGGGAATCGATCAGTTAGCTGAGACGTCGTTAGCCGGGGGGCGTCCCACTATTTACCCGGAGTCTATAAATACGACAAATACATTAGAAGGGGCGGAGGTGTATTATTCAAAGTAAGGAAGAGGAAGGTTTTTAATTACGGAAGGAGCCCGGGGGACGGCATCTGTTGCTGAGGATATTTGGGCTTGTGTGTGTGTGGGGGGCAGGTGTTGGGGGAGGCGGCACGTGCCAGCTGTCTCCCCGGCCCACCCTTTAACAACACACCACTCTCACCTGCCCTACCCCAGGTTCGGCTCTTCTTCCGCCGTCCACATCCAGTAGCTCCTTTGAAACGTGCTCCTCCTTACTGTCGCCTCCGAACATCTGCCCCTTCGCCCATTTTTCTCTCCTGTACTAAATCTGGAAAGCTGGTATTAGTTTCCGGGTAGCGTACAGGCGCGCCCGAGGCGACCGTTCTGCTTGACTCGCATTTAGATCTTCCCCGAACAACAAAGAGGCATAAGATTCGTTAGTTCCGTGCTATCCTGTCGCGTGTATTTTGCTAGATGAACAATAAATTGTTATTCGGCGAACACTGCTTACACTGGATATCTTAAAGCAGTTATAAGATCTGCCGATGCGGACCCGTATCCTAATTCGTTTGAGGGATGGGATGAACGTGATTCTACGGTGGAGAATTCGCTTGCCGGGCGGTAGGGTGGCAGGGGCCTCCCCGGTAGGTGGTGGCACCTGGCCGTGCTATTATATCTCCGACGGCCGGTCGATGACCCAGTTGACCACCTGGGCGGGTCCAGTATCCGAAAATTGTACCGCACCCGATATTCAAATGCTGACGACGCTGCGGCTGCACCACTTTTTTATTGTTCGCGGCGGAGGGAGAATCTTGATAGATTGAAGGTTGGCGAGATGCGCGAATGTAATTTAATAGCCGCTGGCGGCGTCCGACCGTCGAAACGATCTATTAAAACGAGTTACGGGGACTACCCACGAGGACAGTTGGAAGGGGAAACGTTTGGTGTTTAATAGTCCCGTCTCTCAATGACGATTATCGCGACTTCGTTGAGAAGAAAAAATCACTTAAGCGAAACCGCGACCGGTTATTTATATTTTCTTTTTACGGCCCGAGCTGCATGGGAATTGTGTGCAGTGGCCGTAAATGTAAATAGGATTTTAAACGCACCCTTGGAAATCTGCAAGTTAATTACGGAATTATATATTTCGTAAAAATTACGATTAAAATAAATAATATGCGAGGAATCCATTAAAATAATAATCGCTTCTGTTTTGAATACGTCATTATAAATTTAATAAATTTCACCGAGCCCCGACAGTACTCCGGTGAAACGTTTTAGGCAAGGCGTTTGATACTAAGCCCGACCGGCACCTTTCGATCCGACTTAGAGTTCACTTTCTTCTCCGCTATACACAAAGGTACATTGGGCGCATAAATTGCAACATTATTGTTGTTTTTGAATTTCACTCAAATTAGCGATGTGTAATTAATTTTTGACTCATTAATGATGAATCTGTAAAGTGTAATGTGGATTACTTGACCTGGTACGGACAACTGGTATATTACAAGTAATATAAGTGGATTTGCACTCTACACACGCAAAGATCACAAAAACCGCGTTCGGAAGGTACAAGGCTGTGGACTAAAAGCTTGTTCAATTCAATTAAGGAACGTTTAACATCCTTCCGGAGTCATTTTAGTTGAAACAAAGGAGAGCCATGAGTCTCCTCGGCGTTGAGTAATATAAGGCAGGCATATAGACTAATTGGCATATAATTCTCGGTTTCGGACATTAATTTTAGGTGGCGTTAATTATGCAGATCGACGTCACATCGCGCGCGAGGTCGTTAATTCCAGAGCTACGCGCCCCAACTTGGCGGCAATCAACCTACACAACTCGTGTTTTTTGCTCACCTAATTATTAAAGTTTAACAAAATAAAGCGCATACAATTTTATTGATAATGGGCATATCGGTAAGATCTATACTAAATGAATGATGATTTCATGTTCATAATTGTTACCTTTTTCGAAAATATCTTTAACCACTCAGCATTGGTATATAGACAAGTTAGATTCTTGAAACATATCACCATTTAACTACTTCAATTTTAATAGGTTTCATAGGCTAAAAATTTGGTTTCATAGGTAGTAACGTTGCGTTCATAGGTAGTAATAATAAGTGGGCAAGAAGAAGAAGGAGAAGAAGAGTGGAATAAAGAGGGCCTTCTGTGAAATGGTTGGTCCCGAGGCCAGCCCGTTGCTCTCTCTCTATCTTCTTCTCTCTCTTTTCTTCTGTCTGGTTCTCCCTCTCTCTCTGTCAATCGCCCGTTGCGCCCCTCCTTCTCTCATTCCCTCTCTCTCGCTCTCCTTGCCGGATGAGCAGTGGAGCATAAACAGCGAGGGGAAGAGAGAGGCCCGCTAGTCAAGGGATAGGTCAGCATTCTTACAGGCCCCGGCTTCGGGCCGCCTTTTAAAACACTTTTGTCGGCTCAGGCTCACTTCTCGGCCGAGAGTTCACAGCACCCAATTCGGGATTATACCTACTTAAAATACGTGCCCATCTCACCCGCTCTGAATCACACATGATAATTCAAGATATTCTCCTGAAATTTCGGTCAACATTGCCACCGCCTGGTCCCATGCCCACTTGTATGTCTCTCCTTTAAAACCTTGGCCACCCGTTTTGAAATAAAACGATGTACTCATTTTGCTACCATAAATGCGGTCGTATTGAGTAGGAGCGAAGCATTTTAATCCAGTAGCGGTACAATACTTTGAACCCATTCCTGGTCAGAAATTAATTTTTAATGAAAGGAAGAACGACAGCGTTTTTTTATTTCAATTTCTGCGGGACGAATGACCGATAAATCCGATCAAATGTCACTTTAATTAATTTAGCTAAAATAAAATCAGAGCCTAATACGCTACGTGAATTCAGTATGCCCAATGATTTAACTTACCAGAGTATTTTTTTATTTTTTTAATTGCCGGAAAGGAGAAAGAAACGATATTATTCATGGCTCTTAAACAATCCGCGGTCGATGTCCTTTCAAGGGGGTATGCTTTTTAAGAGCAGGGCAAAATTTATCCCTTTCTTTTATAATTTCTTCTTTAGGCAGAAACAGAATATGCTGTAAATGTGTTTCATAGATTTCAATAAACTTCAATTGTTGGATTCTACTGAAGCTTCTTTGTCTCAAGTGTGAGGCCTTATTCGGTGGACTATTAGTGGTAGCGGTGTGATGAGGGCAGTTAGAAGTGGGGCCGGGGTGGCTCTGTCACAGGCAGGCCCCGTTTAAATAACTCCGGCTCATCCTCGCGGTTTTATAACTGTTTCGGTCAAACTGGCCCTGTCCGCTCTCAGCTTTACTTTCATTTCCTCCGCTTCCGGCCCCTCCTCAGGGAGGAAGGAGGGTTTCCCATTCCATTATCCCGCCGCCCCCGCACTCCCAGTCTATCTGTTCCTATTCGCCCGCTATCCTGGCAAACTAAATTGCCCGCACCCGTGTGAGTGGGTAAATTGAAAATGTAAATTCTTGATAATTTTTTTTACCTCTTTTCTGCCGGACTTGTTCTTTATCGATCAGTTCTGTTCAACATTTTAAAAATCATAATTTTTAGCCGGCGCGTTGCAATTTCAAAGATACGTCTATTTCCCGTTGGTTTTCTGTTGGACAATAGGCACTACTTCATGTCAAAGCCATATTTGTGGCCGGAATCGGAACAAAACTGTTATCTAACTAATTAAAAATATTAGCCAACTCTGTGTTGTATATCTATTCTACAGCCTTCAAAAGATGTAATCGTATTAACTAACTGAGTTTGTCTTAGCGATTTCACAATCATACTGTGAAATTGATAGAAGAGGCATACATTTTTGAAATATGAAAACGTCGATTACAATAGAATAAATTGGGCAGTACCTCGATAGTGGATAACAACTCATTATTTTGATAAAGGTATTTCCTTTTCTGAAACCGTTTGCGTCGTACAAATTTCCAAAAGATCGTTCTGTCAGTCCTCTAATACTAATAATGTATGAGTCTGAACGCAGAATATACGAAATACATAGGTTTTGTTTCGACTATTTAAGTTGATTTTAATGTTGGTAAACCCGCCGGGGCCGCAGGCGGGACATACGCCGGGACATGTCCAAAATTGGAATCAAATTCAAATTGGACAAAACGGTTTGTCCTTTTTTGGCGAAACTCGGAGCCACCAGAATGACTCACGTCGCGGGGGTCCTCCTTTGTGGAGCCGACTGGTCGCCAATAGTGTATTCGTTTCAGATGTTCATTTGGTAGAAAATTACTAATAAGATTGTCGCGGTACGAATGTTGTATTGGGAATTAGGAAGATATTAACGGTGTCCAAGATTCGAATGTCATGGATAAAACATGGATATGTTTTAATGTAAACGTTGATTTCCACTTAGCTTTTTAACGAAAAGCCGCAGTCTTTACAAATGCCAGGTTGAAATTCGGCCATCTACAAAACTACTGATCCATTCAACGTTTTCTGCAGTTCTCGACGCTCGGCCATCTTAGAAAAATACACCCGTCCGCTGCTCAAGGCGCTGGCCAGGCTATCGCTGTATCTCTCGAAGATGATGTTTTCATCACAGCAATTTTTTTTTAATTGCTTGTATCTTAGCATCATCATTTTTACTACAGTATTTCAGCGTTGTTGAGTTCTCAACATTCTTTGGGTAGAGTTGTAGTGTTTAAATTCGGCTTATCCCGAGCGCGCTCTCCGCGTTTCCCTAGAGGTTTTCTCTAGTAATATGTGTTTGAAATTTCCTTAATGTTTCTAACATTAATTATTGGACGGTTAAACCAATTTGCGATTGAGCACCGTGGCGGACAGTTGGGTGTATTGGTCGGTCGGCTGGTGGTGCGGTAGGTGCAGTGGGTAGGTAGGTACCTCGGGCGGGGTCGAGGCTGGGTTGTGCAACGCACGATTCCCATTGTCGTGTCGCACCGTTGTTTTTAACGACATCCGGGTATTCTGTCGGCGTCTCGCTCGCTCGCACTCTTTCTGTCTTTCCCTCGGTCCGTCCGTTCGTCCGTCCCTCCGTCCGTCTACATATTTTTTCCTTTCCCCAGCCTTGCCGGCCGGCGCGGTCCGTTCGATGCTCCGTTTCCTGCGCTCCATCGTGGGGGGTTGAAATACGGCGGGAGGACCGGAACGGAAACGGAATACACGTGCGTGAAATTCCCTCGGACGAGCATATCCGGTACGGGAAACCCGTCGGGTGACCGCATTACAAGGGTCAATATTCCATGCATTCATTTTTTTTACTAACTGCAAAATTTTGTCACAGGGCAAACATTAAATACAACCTAAAAACTCCTTCAACTTAATTCGCCCTGCGTGAAAGACAGATTTCCAGACGTCAAAAACATTATTGGCCTTTAAAAAGTTAAACGGACTCCGTATTTAACCCCCAATATCAACAGACGACCGAAAACGGAAACAGACAACACGAAACCGAAGGACGACGAAAACAGACAAGGATCACATATAAAGGCCTACAGCCGAAAAAATCCCACAGTTCTAGTGACAATGCATACAGGGCGCTCCCCAAGCAACCAACATACTTCGGTGATGGTACTAAATTAAACTGTAAAAATATGTTCATGTAACCTGTCTTTTATGTCGTACATCGAATCAGATTGTAAAACAAAGTAAAATGGAAAGAAATACAAATAATTATGAATTATGAAATTTTTAATCGCTTGAAAGATTACTAGTTGGAGTCGAATGATATCCTGCTTTTATTATCTGCGCCAATATGGTTGGTCCCGCTTTTGAATCACGGCGGCTTCATTTTCAGTCAATCGCAAATTTTAATTTATACTTCTCACATTTGTCAAGTCCTTGCTATTAGAGAGGAACAACTAATTGTATTTATACGGCACAGTCAGAATTAGTAATGTAGGATAGGTATAGTACTTCTTTGTTGCTATTCAGAATTGCAACCGCATTTTAGACAGCGTTCTGCGCTCCATTTTAAATGTGCACTCCAACTCCCAGTTCCTAAATCCCTTGCGAAATGCCGAGGTTTCGGTGAAATCGATAACCTGTTTATAAAACGGATCCCTTACTAACTCTATTGCGCGATAACCGATTTATTCTGGGGCCGAATATCGACGGAGGAGGCCGGTTAAGGGCGGATTTCCTTTCTTTTTCTAACCCGTTTATGCCGCCCCTCTCTCTCTCTCTCCCCGCTTGTTTTATGATGGAAGGGAAGTGGAAGGGGAAGGCTAGGACAATGCAAAATACTGTTATGGAGCCTGGCCCCCGGCTGAGAGTCGTCTCGGAGCATGAGGCCAAAAAATTGGCGAATAACGCTCTCCGGCACTTACGACGTTTTAATGTTTTCGTCCCCTTCCACCCCCCGCTCCTGTTCCTATCCGACGCTCTGTGGGAATATTTTATTTCGGCGAGTCCTTGTTTTCTTTCGGACGGGTTCAACAACCGAGATTTACGGCCCGACGGAATTCCCCTCTGCTCCACCAAAGAGATTCCCAAAAACACGAACGTTTTATCCTTTAATCTCTTTGGTTCTCCAATTTAATTTGGGCTTGGAAAATATCTACTCTGAAAATAACGGATACACTATGAAAAAATACAGTCTGTGTGCATTATTCACTTTGCATTTTTGGGTTATGAAGCGAGTGAAATCATTATTGCAATATGCAAAGGAACGATAATCGTGTTCCTAATTTGTGGTTTTCATCTAATCTTGGTGGTTAATATCTATCTATCTGTCTATCTACATATATATATATATATATATATATATATATATATATATATATATATATATATATGTGTAGATATTACATATATTGTAATGATAACCACTGTCGCAAAAATCCAAATACGGAAAAAAATCTTAATTGCTATTAAAACATTTAATGTTGCCTTCTTCTTGAATATTGCCTGTAATCGACTATTTATGAAAAACAACCCGAGAATTTCGTATTGACTCGGCAGGTAGTTTAGTATTAAGGCAGAAGTGCGTCCAAAAGTCTATTGGCAGAAGTATTATGTTTAAAATATGTGAGTTTTCATCGCTTCGATGCTAATATAAATATTGATATTACACATATGGATTTGTTGAATATGCAAAATACCATACGTCTGGCGTCAGTCGCTAACCGAGAGAAATTATCAGTTCATCGGTTCTAGACCCGAATCGTTCTCCAGTGTGTCTAATCTGTTTCATTGATTGTGAAACAGATATCTCACGTTTATCGCAAATTGTTGGCGCATTTTTGCTTGGAAATAACTCTCCCAACTCGAGTGTAAGGGGAAATTGAAGTACTTGGAATAACTTGTTACTTTCCAATCGCTTCACTAAATAACTGGACCATTTTTTCTGCGTTGGTTATCGTATTATCGCAAATTTCCAATGTGGGGACATGAGCAAAAGTCTCAGCGAAAGTTCAACGTTTCGCATAAACTTGGTAACCCTTATTTTTATGTATACATGTAAATTATACTACTTTTTTGGCATTGTCCTTGGCAATTATGAAGGTATTAGTTCAGGGATCCCGCAACCGGCTGTTACGGCAGTTTCAGTAAAAATTGATGTATTTTTATTATTATAGTCTAAGGAGGCAGGATTTCTACATCGGACAAAAGTCACACTGTTTAGAGTACCTGTAAAGTGTTATGATTTCCTAGTTTTGGCACTTTTTCATTAAATCGTATTCTTCCTACTGACGAAGCCCTTATGTGAGCCTAAAGTGGAAGCGATGGCGTTGGCTGGACATATTTTTTTCGGTTGGGGAGCCGATGCAAATTACGGAAATTGGTAGAGGCGTCTGTTTGGCAGAGTGGTGTGGGCGGGCGCCTCCGTCTTGACGCTGGCTGGCCCCCTTTTAGCCCCCTGGTGCGCCGCGACGCCACACTCTGCTGCCAGCGTGAGCGCCTGTTGGCCCTCAATCAATAACCAATCAGTCTTAGGGCCGCTCCCTCTTTCTCGCTCTCTCTCTCTCTCTCTCTCTCTCTCTCTCTCTCTCTCTCTCTCTCTCTCTCTCTCTCTCTCTCTCTCTCTCTCTCTCTCTCTCTCTCTCTCTCTCTCTCTCTCTCTCTCTCTCTCTCTCTCTCTCTCTCTCTCTCTCTCTCTCGCTCTACAAGCGTCACGTACTGCGATCATTTCCAGCTCAGCGTTATGTCCTCTAGGGGAAGAAAAAAATTGTAAGAAGGGTGAAAACATTTTTTTATTCCCGTAAACCTCCCCTCTAAACGCGTTACTCATTCTGGTCCCGTCATGAACCTAATCGAATCCCCCATCCACCGGAGTTAGCGCTGATTTCGGTGGGTGGATCGATTTTTGTGAACTTGTGAAAGGATTAGTGAACAAGACACAAATTGGCATTAATTTTATTTTATCGACGTTAATTGTATAATTAATATTTTTTCAATTAATCCTTTCTGTTTTTATGTTTGGGAAATTCACATACACGCCCACTTGCGCTCGCACTACCCTTTCAACAGTAATAACTTTGACGTATTTAATTATTTAATTAATGCGAGATCTATATGGCTGAAAACAGAAAGCCAATATGATACCATTACTGGGTGAATTACATTAATGAGGACATAAATGAGCTCCACCTAGAAAATATGATTTAGTCCGGTTACTGACGATGCAGACATATGCCCCGATTCCGCCAGAAATCTAGTTGTGGGCTTGGGCGAGCCCCGGGCTGAGAATGATTTATGTGGCCCTACGTTATTTTCCACCGTAAAGAGGTAGATTAATTTTTTCGCAGGGGCCCACGCCCCAGGTGTGCTGCTACAGGAGAGTGGACATGTGTCCAGCCTCAGATATGGGGCGGCACCTACACACAGCTTAGACTCATCCCGTTTTCCTGTCCACTAGGTCATAATTAGCGTTATAATATAATTCTTACTCAAGGTTCAATCACGTTATAATAAATTTAAACTTTAACAAAATAAATGCTGCGAGATATTGAATACAGTTTTCTGTTTTAAATATCATTTCGTATTTGTGATAGCTTAAGAACACCGGTATTTAGTTTTGATAACTCCATTTTTGATAGTTTCATTCAACTGCACATTTATACACTATTTTACTGCTTCTGTAAATATAGAAGGTTTGATGTTGCAATTTCATCATATTTGTTTATGAATTCATAATTCGTCATTTTCGTTAGTTCGCAATTAGGGACAATACTGGCGGCATTTTCAATTCCCGACATGGCTTTTTGTATAACATTTTGGAAAACTCTTTTCAAAAAAACTTTTTTGTAAGTCCTGTCCCGTTCCAATTAATCAATAATGGACCCGCCCACGCTTGCCGCCCTGCCGTCTCAGGCCATCGTGCGATGTTTCCCATTTGTTGATCCGTTTCCGTAATGTGTATAATTTATTATGTTTGTTGAGTAGAACCGGTACGTTATTGAACGAGTATAACGCTTCAGTTCGCGGACAACCCAAAACGAAAAAGAAATTCTGTCTAAGATTGTAATCAGATCGCATAATTGATCCTTCATTAGCAAGCTCACCAATTTACCCAAAGCCGAAATTCAGAGAGTGGAAGCAAAAGATCGCAGGCCGTTTTGTACAAACGCGAATGAAAAATGTAAAATGTAAAATTACAATACATATTGCGGACAAGCAGTTGAAGTCTTTTAAAATAAGCTTCGCTGGAAGGTGAAATTACCGCCTCAGTCTTTTTACCGTTCCCAAGTGCATATGGGCTGTTTATCTGGCCGAGAGAGGAGGTTTTTTAAAGGTATTATTTATCCTTCCGGAGGGCTTAACGATAAGAAAGGGGCCGGCTACAGTTAAGGGGGTGTAATTTATGAGTGCCGGTCACTAAAAAGCCGGACGCCCTCAGAGCCCCGCCAGCCCCAATTACACCCATTAGTGAGGGGGCCCCCATCCTAGTTAATGCAAATCGTCCCTCCGCTCTGGGGGCCTTCAAAAACGCTCACTTTCCGAGACAATTTTTTTCTCCTTTTCCCGCGCTTAATTGTGTTTTTCGTGGGGATGGCGCGGGGGAGGGCAGGGCAGGAGGCGGAAGGTTTCCCTTTTAAGTACCCACGAAGCGGACTCAAAACGCCGATCTCAGTGTACTTCGTTTCAAAAGGGACCCTCGCCTTTAGACGTTTCGGATATTGTAGAAGACGCAACCCTGTCGATTGTAAAGCTTAATTTTCTTGAATAAGGAAGGTATTCTTCTTTGATACATCGAAATGTCTGCGACGGTACGTACGATTGATGTTACGAACATTACCTGGCGAGAGTTTAATTATTTTACATTTGGTCTCTGATGTAATTAACTTATTTCTATAACCTTCGCTCGACTGTATATAGGGGCTCCTTTTCCGACAATAGTATAAAAGGATATAGCTATTTGGAGAGGACACTGGTGGCGGAGGTAACGGTCACAGGTCGGCGGGGGTCATTGGAACACGTGCACTGTTTCCGGCCCACCAACCCTTTACCGCGCTCTCTACCCATTCACCGAACAGCCAACAGATACCGGTTTTTAGTTACTACACAATTCATTATTCCAATAAAGCGGTAAATTTAAGTACGTAAGACGCGCACATTTTAAACACTTGCTTCCAGAAAATTGGAAAATCCAGTCCTAATACTATTTTGTATTTACTTAACTTAAAGCTCCAAGAGGAAGTGCCGAAAATATAAACGTTTTTTTATTTTCTAACGTATTATATCTACTGCTATTGTTAGGAATAATTAATAATTGAACTAGAATTGGCTCGTTTGAAAAATAAGGGAGAATCCTTTTTGTTGAATCGGAAATAAATAATTATATCTTTCTTTAAGTCCGTTAAGACATCTAGCCAACCGAACCCGCAGGACACGACTGGATAAGAAAGAACCTGAACGGTGTGCACGTGCAGGCGGGAGTTTTGCCTTTTCCGGGCCGTTACGATAAAAGCATATAAAAACGGAAATGACTTCTTTAAGATTAGTACCCCCATATCACCCTGTGCTCGCTCTACGGTCACCCGGCACGAGCATTACACCCAGAACCTCCATAAAAAGCATCCAAAACCTTTTATAAAATTGCATTCCTGTAAGAAGAGCTGCTCTCGAAGTATTATGGATAGAAATGTTCCTAGTAGTATGGAATCAATAGAATAGATTATAGGGGTAGAGCGTTTAATGTTTTACGTTCAGCATTCAATCTTTATTTAAGACAACAGGCCATATAATCATGTTGCAATATTCTGCTTCGATTTTGATTTGATCAATAACAATTTAATGTCCATTAATTCAACATAAAAAGCCGTAAAGTAAAATTATTTCCGTATAGTACTTTCTATGATATATTCTGCCGAAAATGAAAAAATATGATGACTTTGTGTACAGGCTTTGTGTGTCCGCGCAAAATCTCGGAACAAATTTGCATCTCGAGGCGCGTTGTGAGGGCGTAAGGGCTGGCAATAAAACCAGTTCGCCGTACGTACCAATGGTTATGAGCGCGAGTCGTGTTTCGGAAGTGTATTTTTGATGGGGGTCCCGGGACGGTTCATTCTTCGGCCGACAATGGCGGCAGCGGGCGTCGTTCGAAAGGGCCCAGTTTTAATGGCCATAAATCTACGTTAACCCCCAGCCCCAGTAGACCAGTTCCACGCGATTAGGACTCGGGACGTTTCCGGAAACGTGTTTTCCTCAGCGCTTAACTATTTTGGAATTTGCTGTCGCTGTTACCTCCCGTCGACAAAGACGGAGACCGGAGCAGTCAAAATAGGGTCTGAAGACGTCAAAGGGTCTGAACGAGCCGCCCCCTAAGTCTAAACACGCAGCAACCTTACACTAGCATAATGAAGAGGGAACCACAATACATGACGAATGAACTGAACAATTTCGTCGACCCGAAAACAATCTTTGGGACTGATAAAATCGAACGGATATGGGAAAGCGCCAGTTATGGAGTTTTGATTTATTTGCGAGATGAATGGTCGCTGTCTGTACTTCCACAGTTCCAACAAACCTCGTTGTTCCATTCTTCGAGTTTAACTCCAGGTCGGAAATTGTTGGGGAACACAAGTCGGAACAGCTTGTCGTTAAAAGGTTAAAGTTTAAGGTCGACTCGTGGCAAGCACAGACGGGCGGAAAATTAATCTAGGATACGAATTATTCCACTTTAGACAAACTCTAATTGGGACGTGGACGTGAAAATTGTACGGTGTAACTCGATATGCGGCAATTTACACAATTAATCGTATAATGGGCATCCGGAGAGTCAACTGGAAGATCCGGCTTCGGTGGGGAGCCGTAGTGGAGGGCAGCCCGCATTTTATGTTCAGGCGATACTTCTAGTCTTCTCTAAATAGCCCTTAATATAGCACCATGCGGGACTACAGAATTAAAACGGAGCTGCGGCTCTGTCGACTGTGAAATCCATTACAGTGTCTGCAGTTCAGTCGGATGGCGCAACGACGGACCGACTGCATTGAGAGAACCTGAGCCAGAAGGCTCCCTCCATGCTGGTACAAGTATTGGCTCTCGCCAACTATGACAATTATCTCTTACTATAGCTTTAAAATTGCATTATATCACAGTACCAACCTTCCTTCAGCAGGGAATAGACTTCTTCGACATTTCAGTAACACTCATTACAGTGCTTGAGACAGACTGAGCGGTGCACCATCATAAACATTTTGTATTCTAAGTTTCCCGAGTATCCAGTGCTATTTTTACTGCCTTCACTTCCCTGTTCGTGTCCTGTTATGTAAGTGAGGGACAGAATTCGCATCCTTTATTATAAAACGTCGCGGGACTGCCGGCGACCATTTTTTCGTTCTCCCACCTCAGGCGGCTTCGTCCAGAGTTTTTGTTTTTGAGAATTCGGTCCTGAATTTAAATACACTTCAGGAATGCCGGCTTTTAGAGTGCGGATAGAGAATGAGAAAGGGAATGATAAATAGAGGCAGAGGCAGGGACGTGTTTAGAAGAGAGCGAGACGTAGGGGAAGAGGGAGATGGAGTATGCGAGGGAATGAGGGAGTGAGAGTGAGAGAGAGAGATAGAGAGAGACAGAGAACTGAGACTACGCAGTAACTGTAAGAGGCCTCGTTTGGGTTGTGTGTCTGCTCACATTCGCCAATGGCTCCCATAGAAAGATAAACTCGCCTTGGAAGGACGTTAAGTCGTATAAGCGAAATATCCCCCGGAACAAACTTCCCCACTAGTCAGACACAATTGGTTTTCCCGTCAACATTAAATTTTAGTTGGTAATCGCGATATTTCATAAAATTCCCGCAATTATATAACACGAGACAGAATGGGAGGAGATCAGTTTGTATTGTGATAATGTTCGTTTTTAAATGTCTCGATTTTATAACTATAGAGCACTAGCAAAATGTTAATTTCTATAAGACCTTTGTTTGCCATACTTCTTTGTTACGCAAGACTTTATGGTACACGCGGTTCAACTACGTCAAATTTGTGGTTGTTTCCGTTAGCAATAACGTAATAGACGCTGAAGTGTTTAAGAGAGGACAAGTTACAATCGATGACTGAACATTTCTGCCATAATTGATACATGCGAATGTAGACTTAACTGAGGTAGCTAATTTTCGGGCTTAATAAGGATCACGCCAACCAATTTTTAAGTTTTGCAAATTCCAAATGTACCGTTTACAAAAAGCGCTCATGTCCATATATTTAGGGGATAAAGCATTTATTCTGTACCTTATAATACTGCTCCGTCAAGAGTATGCAAGATTTTTTACATTTGTTCGCAGATTATGTGCATAAGTTGAGAGATTTAGTGGAACTGATAGTGTTGGGCCCCAGAAATAGATTTCTAAAAGGGCTAACTTTAACGCGCGGTCGAAGTAATTGATGTGACCTATCCAGGTAACGTTCATTCAACGTCAGCCTGTCGCGGAGTTGATCCCGATTCCTGTGGACATAGTTGAAATACATCTAGCGCTGTAACAGTTTTATGTTTACATATATAAATTCATTAATTAAAAGCCACTGCCCGTTATAAACTTGATATGAGAGGATTGTCTGAAACAAAACAAAGGTTAAGTGTGTAATGGACAAAATTAATAAGGGAGCGTACCGACTAATTGAGCCAGCAGTAATGAAGGCTTTGGTAAATTGATGGGAACGGTTGTTAACTGTCGAGGCATTACTCCGCCGGACCAGATTACTAAGCGGGAGACTCCTCGGTATCTCCCCGACGAGGACCAAGAATACTGGCAGGTGCAGTAGCATTCGCTCCTATGAGAGACCTGATTCCGTATCTTCCGGGAGGCTAATTTTTCGGGTGAAAATGACAATTATTAAACGACTTTTATAAAAACAAATTCACTCTTAACGCGAATTATGAATTACTTATATTCTTACTGAGTAAAATTGCCAGTATCTGTGTCCTCACATTGCGACTGGTTATTACAGTGACCTAATTCGGCCTCTTTTGATGTCTGAAACTGCTGGATCGCGTTTTAAGTGTAAGATACTACTCAGGAAGTCTGATTGCCGGATGACTGTATCCTTCCTGCCCGGCTCGTTGAGCCATCTTCTAAATTAGCATTTTACTTATCGGCGATATTTTTCATCCACAGCTTCTTTTGTGAAGGGCTGAAATAGTCCCTATAAGGAGTCCCTAAAGAATGCTCCGAGTGTAAAATATCGAAAACGTTCGGAGAGGTCGCCCAACTGGGCAATGTCCGAAAACCCCGTAATATTAAACCATATAATGATAATAAATCCTATAAAAGAAACACAAATAATCTTCTTCCATTTAGGATTACCGAAATTACCGGCGGGATCCAATTCGCCGGCGGAAGGAGAAGAAACTGTCCTTACCTCGTAAATAGAGGTAATTGTAGCGGAAATTCCCAATTACCAGTAATACCTATAATAAGCTGTAATTGTTAACGGGTTTTTAATTTATCGAACTCGGGCTTAATACCTTGTAAAAAGATTCGCCGAAGATGTTCGGGGTCCTCCTTAATTGCAGCCCTATTTCAGGAAATAACTCCGGCCACTGGTTCTCCTCCCTCGGTGTAATAAAATAAAAAAAAGATCTTGTAATGTCGTTTTTGAGACGGCAATTATTCGAATTCTTCGCGACAGTAAATTTTTTTCACGTTCGGATCGATTTTTTTTAACACCGTGATCGCATATCCTGGAGTAACGCGCTGTCCTGCTGGCCAGTAGCAACCCTCGCCACCCCCGTGATTGTGAAAAAAGCCACTGCTCACGTTTAGATTATATATTCTCAATACAGGCATTCACAAGTGCCACCCAGAGAATTAACTAACAAAAAACTGTATTCTCCATAATTTGTGTGATACCTAGTTACGACAATTCAGCAATGTACGCACTTGAAAGAAATATTAATACTTCAAATTCGGTTTGCGGTTCTTAATTATATTCTCTTACACCATATGGGTACAAACAATTAGAGAAATAGGTGTCTTTATTCATTCCTCAACATTTCTCTTCATTGACTTCTATTTCGAATTGAAACAGTGGCAGAAGATTCGTCAGAACTTGTTAGTTTAGTGGTTTTTTCCAGCGTGTTGTCATTTTTCAAAGAGCTTAGCTGAAATATCACGTTATCGCTGAAAAAGCTTTGTCATGTCCACGATCTGTAGCTGATGACGTAACATTGTGTGTTTATACTGGGAATTTCTTAAAAAAATATATATAGGGAAGAAACAGAAGCCGTGCAAGTCCTCGTATAGTCGAGGAAGCTAATATAGAGCGCAAGATATCAACCTCTTGCCGAATTTACGTAAGCTAACTCTTTCCAAAACATAGCTATCGGTCGATCCAATACTCCTAATCAGATTTAGATAGGCGATGAAATTCCGTTGTCCTATTCCCAGAATAATTGATACCCGGGGTGAAAATTCATAAGTTCGACTAAATAGGAAACCATAAATTCATTACGGTCTCTTATTTGGGGCTGGAATTTTCTGTGTTATTCGGTGGTTGATGAACTGGAGGCGAAGTGTACTTAGTGCGGAGGGTACCGGCCGGGTGGTACCGTTAGCGGCGGAGTCCGCTCCTCTGAACAAAGCCAATGGGTTAGATCGGATGCGCGGGGCTTCCAATTACTTTTAATTGCCGTAATTAAATATTTCCCGTGGACTGTTTCTATCTTTAGCGTTCGTCTTCCTCGGACGGCCTGGAGTCCCAACAATCCCAGGAGTCCCGCACTTATTTTAATTTTCAACTGTTCAGATTACCCTACTTTTACCAGTCTAACTTTCATCGATTTTCCAAACTGCCCGTATTGGTTCTGGTGTTTTCTTGTGCTTTTCCCTTAAACAATTTAGGGTTATTAATATTATTCCAGTTATCTCATGCATAACATTTATCTCATTTTATTGATTGCAATTATTTTGAAATTATAACTTGTGTTCTAATGTTACGTGGACCTCAATAAATAAACATTTCTTTAAGTTTAACAGAAATGTATCCCAGTGAGCAAAGCATCTCCTACCGGCTAAATAAATTGCCTCCAGAGAATATCGTACGAATACGTAACAGTTGAGAACTCTGTTTTGTCCTAAGCTAGACCTATTTCGGCTTCTCGGCGCAGTCACTAGTCTCCCGTTAGTAATAAATTTACTAATACACACCGTGATAAAGTTGGTAATAAACCAACTGTCGAGTCCTGTCGAATAACCTTAGTGAATAAGCGATATTCCAGTGATATACCACCAGGAAATACACACTCGCAAATATCCTGACTTATTGCGATAGCACCATATCGGATAGTAAAAGACACAAATCGACTTAATAGCGGGAGCCATTATGTAGGCTCATAAATTAACCCCTGGTGGCGATAAAAAAAACAATTCGTTGGGCGTTGTTTTCGGAAAAGTGTCGTGCCGAGTGACGAAATCGGATCAAGGTAATGGCATAGAACTTGATCTTTACATATCTGTTTCTAAGGTCAGTAGGTTAAGGTGGCACCTTGTCCCACGCTCAGGGCGCGCTCCCACTGGTCTCGGCCGCTGTTTTTTCCTTCCTTCTCCGCTTCCAATTCCACCGCACACGGATTCTCCCGGCTGGGATATTCGACCGAAACGGGAGGAGAAGGAGGAGGGCCGGACGGAGGGTGGGTGGAGGGAGAGAGGGAGGAGGGAGGCATGGCGCGGCTCGATTAAAATCATGACGTAAAACTCCGTCTCTTCCCACATTTTCGGGCCGCTCCCCGGATTAAATCCAACAGTGCCTCAGACTGTTAACAAATTGAATTAGCCTTTGCGCGGATATATTTAATTGGTGTTCGATCGTGTTGTTACCAAATGTAAGAAGGTCTGTAATATATGCAAACCGAAGAATGAAGCATATGGCGTCTTAAATATATGGATGAAGTGCTTCTCTATAGTTAAGTCCTATTTACGGGCCGAATATGGAGTCACTGTTTTTTTCGTCAATTATATTGTTTCTTTTTTTGACGATGTCCATGTATTCAATCAAAATATCCACGTCTCTTGTATCATGCCTAACTGGGCGGACTAACTTTAGGCATCTATTTACGTCTTGTTTGTTACGGATTATGTGAAATCGCATTATTTGATTCCTTGTTGCATTCAATTCCTTTTACGTGTTCATTTCTGACATTTTCCTACTTGTTTGTTCGACGTAAATTGTCGTGTATTTGCATGGTAAAATGAAGTTATCCTAAAAGCCCAAAAAGGGCATGAATAGTTCTGGTATAAAAATAAAATATATAATGTTTATGTCTGTACGATCATAATTTACTGTGGGATCATATCCCGTTTGTTGGGAACAGGCCTCTAACATTAGTCACTGGCCGTATTCCATAACCCCTTCACCCCTGACGAACTCACCCCCGAGAACATCCCAGGTATTTCGAACCGGAGGAATTGAAGTTTGAGTGGAAAAAAACCCTATGATGACCTACAAATCGAGAAAGTCATATGCGGTCACATCGTATTTTCTTTCACGTATAGTAGAAAGGGGGGAGATTCCGCCCCGCGCTTTCGAAATTGGCCGTCCGGAATCTTTCAAAAGAATGTAGGTAAGTGTGTTATAGGAATAATAAGGCCTGGGCTCTCCACCTGGGCTCCCCCATACCTTGTTGGCCCTCCTACTCCCCCCACCCCTCAGAGTCCCGGTGTTCCCGATGGGCGGTGTCCTTCCCCGGCGGATGGATCCTATCCTGTCAGCGAAGTCGTTTCCAACAAGACTAAGACAGACAACCTCGAGTCCCAGGCTGCTACAATACAAAACTGTGCTGAAAGATGACTTTTCCTGACAGAAATCAACTGAAAATCAATTAAAGGAATCAGAAAAGAAAACAAATAGCTTGTTGTAGGTTAGTTTTCGCTAGGAAGAACTGAAAACCTGGTGAAACAAGAGGAATCTTGCGAAATATAATCGCTGTCGTCGAAAAAGAACCTCGAGAAATCATACCTGTTAATATTGATTTAAAGTTAATGTTACGACGTGTCGGTCGTAAACCCTAAATCAGTGCATTCCTTTTATAGTCCCCGCTAGCGTTTTTGGTTTTACGCTAGACAGGATTCGGATTCTCGCCAACGTCAATAAAGTAGTGAGGTTGTATGTCGGCGTATTATCCGTCTGACATTGACGATGCGGAGCCGAAACCAGACTAGCGTAAGACGAAATATTCGCTGGAGAAACAGAATGGAAAAAATAAAATGGCAGCTTTAATTAATATTGCTAAAATTGTAGTCTCGTGATTAATGATTAATGAATGACTGCCTCATTTGGAAATAGAAACTTGATGATATAGGAAAATAATTAGGCTATACATTTTAACGTTATATTTCTGATTGGATGGGCGTCTCCGCGGGAGTGTCTGTGCACAGCCGGCGAGATCTAGAATAGTCGTAGGTCGGGAGAAAAAAGAGCTGATCTCATCGGTCAGATCTTTTTCGGTGAGACCCATTTTGTGCGGCTCCAGTCTGAGAGGAATAGGTCATAGAGGAACCAAGTCCCGGTCGTAGGACATTTAACCCCGAGCTGTATGTGGGCTAATGACGGGGCGGCGGGGGACGTGGGGTCGTCGTCGTCGTCGTCGGTGGCGGCGGCGGCGGCGGCGGCGGTATTGCGGCCGCCCCCAACCAGGGCCCCCAGGGTTCACCAACCTCCAGACGCCAACTATTTGCCAAACCGACGTTGCCAACCCAACAACTCCAAATATACCCGGGCCTCGTTTTTCCGATACGGGGGGTCCGCCGAGGGGACCCCCCTCACGGCTTTTTTAAACATCTCCAAGATTCTATTAAACGACTGTCGCTCCGACCGACCGGCCAGTCGCTCGTCCTTCGCTAAAGGATGGGGGTTGTACAATTTAAAAGAATAAATAAGTAAACGGCAAAATATATAGACGACGTATGTTGGACGTAAGTAGCTGTTATATGTTAAACATACCCGACACCGAAATAGCGATGAACAATGAATCAGTGACATTGACCTACATATCCTCCGACTACGAAACCCTCTTTTTTCTGTGCTATTGACACTCGAATTGAACCCGGAGATTCTCGTACAAAACGCCTACCCATCCCTGATATTAATTTTTTGGCAATTGGTGGATATCAAATTACAACAATGGCGTCAGTGTTGTAGAAAGGAAAATCATGTAGCTGGTTCCTTTTTGTTGTGTACTTTATTTAAAAATTAAATAAATTATTTACTCCAAAATTTACCACCAAATCATACTTCTTATATTATGAAGTAATGATCAACTAACTTCAGGACTCGAGTGTATCTCAATTTAGGCCAGACTCCAATCGTCGACTGCAGAAATGCAGCACCGTTTATCTGGAAGTCCAATACTTTTCTTGGGAACAGAAGTGTTTGTTATATCACATGGCGTTAAATATTTGTGGGGGTATGAAAGTACCAATTCGAGCTTTAAATAATTAAGATTACACCTAATGTCTTAAGCTGTATGAAATTAAAATCGTATTTATCACCCATTGATACATTTTATACGATATATTCGTATTTACACTTTCTTTAAACGGCAAGATTAATACCTGCATTATTTCTATTAAAAAATTGGCCAAAAATATTGAAAAATTCATTCAGACTTTACAGTCTTACTTATATATACCGTATCAATTCCAGAAAGAAGAGTTTATTATATTATTACTGAAATATACTACGATCTTTTAGGTATTTCAGGTTTTGATAGAATTTGAGAAATTAAGCCGTGGCGGAGCAAAGCGTGATGACGTGGCCATCGCCATCTATCGACTGGTTTCAGATACTTGTCGATGAATTTTGGTACCCCTCAGCGTATTTTGAAGACAGTTCTAATAGGAATAATCAACCAGAATGTCAATTAATATCGTGAAGGGAGCTTACCGTGTTGCACAGTTGCCTTGACTATTAAACTAATAAGTATTCCTTATCACGAGATCATACGCCAATAGTACTGTATCATTTCGTCATTAATTTATGGCCAATATTATTATTTGGTTAGAGTAACAATTGTAAGGCTATGACATTGTTTCTAATCCGCATTATATAAAAGAAACAGGTTATAGCCAAGAGTATTTTTATTTATAGCTATTAATATCAGTTCCTTCGGTGACGTATCGAATCCATGCATTACGAACATTTTGTCTACTAGAACTAAACCGCAGATTTGTCTTTGGCTGAATCTCAACTGCCTTGGTTCGTTCATTAGAAGAGAGAACGATCTATTAAAAATTGACATATTTTCGTTTAATATAAACAGAAAAAACCTTGGATGTGGATGGATACATCGTGGCAGCGTCGGTTGCCAGCAAAGCGACAGAGTCAGACAGTGCAACTGTCAGTATTGGCATAATCTGATCGAACATCCGACTAATATCATTGGAATGCTACTGACTGAGATGAAACATACCTGTGGAGGGAGGGAAATGACAAACTTATTGTCCCTGAGCATGAATGATTCTTGGCAAATGTCAACGCGGAATTAGAATAGAATAGAGCGATCGGGCAGACGTAACACTGGTACCGATTAAAAGTATTAGCTCTTAAAACGTTGTCATAAATTGAGACCGGTGGCTGTCCTCACATTTCTGGGTTTTGCTTTTCGACCTAGACACGGGCTAGAGGAAATACCGCCGAAAATTGAAACCGAACGAATGCAACTCGCTGGGAAATACTTTCGTCCCACCTTGATCAGAAGCAAATAGAAGTGCGGTGGATTTTCTGGGGAACGAAACCTCATTTAGTTTCCTTCCATTTTATTTTATATTTACACAATTACAATTAATACCTACAATTTGCATCCGTAGGTTGGGGTGAGGCTCGCAGCCCGAGTAGGACAATTTAATGCTCAACGGCCAACACCCGGACAATCTGCAATCTATACTATTGTCAAGTTTCTTGTTTATGCTAATTCCCGTTTGGCATTTGGGTTGCAGGTTGACAGTTTTACAGTCTTATCGCAGTTCCATCGTGTTACGTATTCATGAGCCTATTGCATTGAATCATTTCACGTTTCACTTATTACATTAACTCGTTCAGCTCTCTCTGGCTGCAGGCAATGTATCGCCGAAAGCGTACAATTAAAATTATCTGATTTTGCACGCACATACGGTATGCGCGGCACCAAGTGCAGTACCCCGCCGAACGGCCTGTAACGATTAGGTCATATTCGGCTGAGGCTTATGGACCGCAGTAATTTATAGAAAAACAGTTCCTTCTGTTCGCTCCGTCCACTCCGGAACTGTTCGATCACTGGAATAATGGTCGGACTGATTTCAGTTTGCTTTCCCCGATAAAATATTTACCGGACATTCGGTGGGGAGAAATCGCTCGTGCTTCGGACATTTTTCTCGTTGCCAATCGTTAACCGCAGAACAATTCTGATTGCTCTTATCGGAACTGAATTGTCGCCGACTGAAGAAAAGGAAAACGGTCCAACTAATTGAGTTAACCCGATAATGGTTGTTATTTCCCTTTCGGATATTTCCCCATTCCCATTCCCCATTATGTCCTCTTTTATTTGTCTTTTCCTCTGGTTTACATCCCACCACTAATGCAACGGGCGACGTGGGGCCCGTTATCGTATTATTATCTGTAATTATTATTTACTCCATTTATTTATTCCCTCCGTATATTTGACCAGACTAGTGGATATTCCGTCCTTTAATTTATATATTTAATATAAAGAAAGCTATTGTAAAATAAAGAAGTTAAGAATAGAGAATTAAAATATGTTTTTAAACTGTTTTAAAATTAAATTCGGTATGTTATTTTTAAAAACTAGATCAGGAGACTAAATATTGAAGATAAAAAGCTAATGAGTTAATCCTGACAGCATTATTCTTCCTAATCATCGAATTATATTTAAGCATTGTTAAAAACCAAAAGAAGACCGGATATGATTTACCACTGGTCTTAGTCTTTGCAAGAAATGTGTCATACAATTATAAGAAACCTCCGCACATGTTCCTGATCCAAGAGATATTCATTTTGCGCTAGGTGACCTTCGCCTACTGCATGCAGTTCCGTTGAAACACTGATGTAATATACTACAATGGGAATGGGATTGTTAATTCCATTCATTTGCTTCGGAAGCGGAGAAAATTATTTCAACGGCCCGGAGCGGTATCTCGTAAAATCTAGAGCTGGTTGTGAAACAGAGACAGTCATCTTAAACGTTCCGAGAATCCCCTAGACATCGGCTCCGGGAAGCAGGATGACCGGATGTATCCCTTGATTCGAAACTATTCCAGTACGTGTTATCTACTGTTTTCTAGGAAGTCCGACCGAAGATATATCTTCCACCTCTCTTGATAGTACAGCCTTCTTCCCGATAACGCAGACATACATGCTAGAATCGTGAAATCCATATTTCGAAAATACTGATAACGTATTATCCTATAACTAATTATTATTCTAATAATTAGTATACCCAAACTTTAAGACTTTTACTTCAATGACTTCGTGTAGTATCTGTTTAAACCGAAAAAAACAAGAGATTGCAGTAATAAAAAACCCAGATTACAAGGGGTATATATTGTGAAACGTGTCTTTTAATAAGACCAATTGAGACTTGCATAATACTCTAAATAAATTGTCCTCATGCTTCATGAACTTTCGTACGAAACGATTACATTTTATTGGTGATCATAGGCAACAGTGCCGGCCTTAGTATTGTGCTAAACAGGAGGCTAATGGTTATTTATAATAGTATGTCCACTACAGTGGGATGGTAACGATAATTCGTTCTGTATTTATTAACATCCCACCACACGAGGGCGAGGACAGCGCCCCCTCTGTTCCGCCCCTTGGTTCCAATTAAGCGTTTATTTCTTAACTAATCCTGATAGGGGATGATTGTCGTCTAAATGATGTTTCATCGCTCGCCAATAACAGTCATAAAGGGGTACCACACCCCACGGGCCCACCAATCACCATTAGTTTTTCCAATTACACGACAATAAAAGGGGGCAGCTGTATTTGTCCGCCCCCGATTGTGTATTATCTGTCCTCCGATTACGTTCCCACTTACCTTAAATTATCTTAAAATTACATTGTCGAAAAAATCCTAATTTCGGTGTTGCGATATGCATGGAAAATTGTAAAAAATTTTAAAAAACGAAGCAATATCCGAACCGATGGCATCGGTTGACTATGCATTTCTGCGGTATTTAAGTTCAGAATTTTCTTGTAACTAGTTTGTTTTTATACTAGACCGATACGATGGCGAAAATCCAATAAATCCCTGCCGTTTTAATATCAATTTACATATCTTATAATTTACTTATAATTCATTTATAAGTGTCTCTAATAGCGCCAGTGGGACGTTGAATTTGAGAGGACGGAAACGAATGTTAGTTGGAAAACTAATACCGAACCGGTTTATCAGCTAGCGGATTCCTCGGTCGGATGCAGATATGAGTTGTATAAGAAGGTGTCCGGGCGGTGGAGCTATCGGGCTCTGGAGCCGGTGGATTCTCATTAGGTTACCGGACGTAGTAAATAACCGGGCCAGACAATTTGACTCCTCCGTGGGTCGGGGGAGCCAGGGTGGCCCTGGAGAGAGCCGGCCCGTTGTTTTACGGGTGCCCCTACCGGCTGCACTTTCTACAGTAATTACTGTACATTAATTGAGCCGTATGGTCCTCAACGCCGCAAGGGCGATAACCCTTTTCCTCTCTCTCTCTCTCGTGGCTTTGTACGCCCCCGGCCCGCCCTCCTGGTTGTTGCGCCGATTATTCATGAGTTATTCGGCCTGGAACGAGTTGATTTAGGCGTTTTTATTACGAGGCCTAACGGCCGTAATATTCCATTAAATGTACTCCACGTGTCGGACGCTGGGGGTATTCTCCACTGAAGAATCATTTCATCCGCGCCTCTACAAGAATATTGGTTCTATGCAATTCCGTTATGTGTTACGGAGGTTCACAATATCATCCGTTATTTTTTTGTCTCCTGTGCTAGACTGCTAGCCGTCGATTACAATCCTTTCACTACCTTGAGGTTGTGCTCGATAGACTGGATTACTGATTACACCTTTAATACCAGCGTGTGTTGCCCGTTGACTCGACGATGATACCAGAAGAATCCTTGTGATTGCAGTAGGCGTCGAAGCGGCAACACTTTCCAAAGCTCAGACAATTCGCTCGAAGGAGTTTTCCCAGCGATCCGCTGTCTCCGGACAAGTGGATTAGGGTTTTTCTCCCACCGTCGTGACAGAATGGGGATAGGGTGCTTTGCTCGGAAAAGGAGGAAAACTACCTCTAACGATGGTTCGCGGAATATAACACCGACGAGGAAATAAATTAAAAAATAATCCAAAAGATCCAAGAAACACCGGCCACCGTCGTGGTGCTGCATGCCCTCACACTACTCTCACCCCATAATTACAGTCATGAAGGCCACCGCAGTAGAAGTGGCCAACACATGGATAGACAAATTGAGCACTATATTAAACGACAAATGTCCCTCGAGTATGGCGAGAGGCCGAAACCGGTCTATCATAATATCCAATCGGACGACAGGAGACCGACGAATGCTGCTACTACTTGTTCTTTACCGCTATCGAATTACAATAACTGGATCTTGGCCCCGGCGGGAATTCAGATGCGGCGTCGAACGACCCCCTCCCCCGCTCCCCTTTCCCTCACATCTCGGCGACAATCGCGAGAGGAAACGACAAAAATATGAATCACATTTCCATCGACGCGTTTCATAATCTTATTATGACTCATTTGGCGCAAATATCTGGACGATTGCGGACCGCTGATTGCTTCATAATAAAAAAAAATAATTAAACATAAGCGAGTCCGCGATAAAACGAATAAGAACAAAACGTGCGAGTATGTCGTTTAGGGTTTTTTTAGTCTACGCTACTAGGGTTTCGGGTTACGTCATTTATTCGGGGATTGCGCATAATTTAATTCAGCTGTTTAAACTCCCAGTTAAATGGTATTAAAGCATGCACTCGTGATGCATACGCATTGTAAAGTTTGGCGAAGCGTGTCCTTGCTAGTCTTTCGAAGCCTTTGTAGGAAATGGCAATAATATTATGTTTTCATATCGACTCATTTTCTGTCACTTTTTTAATGATTGTTTTTTCTTGTTTTTCAAAATTAAAAATAAATTATCCGATCTCATAGCTAGGGCGACTGGTGATGTTGATATGTTAATATCTGTTTTTTTTAAATCGCAGCTGTGGTGCTGTATTGTGTAGCAATTTTTGCCATGTTTGACCCTAGTTATATATTGAGCTGTATATGGTGTACCGAGTGATATTTCACGTGACGCATTTTCTGTTCCAGTACAGCAAGATTCTCGGGCGGACGAACCAAGTCGATGGGATAACGAGCGATGACGACCGGAAAACGTCGAAAGGTAAAAATGAAAGTTTCGTATTTTCAGTTGGTGTCGGTTGCAGGTTGTTGCGGGGTGGTTATTGAGTGCGCCGGGAGCAGAGGACAAAGTGATTGAGTGGCTGACTAACCGACTGACGTGTGTACCGACCGAGCTCTTTCGAATGATGCAACCGAAGGTCCGTGGGAGGAGTTTTATTGATAATAGTATCCAACCGACTTTCGACCCGGGGCCCCATCGTGCATATTTTATTGGGCCATTGCAACAAGTAAATGCCGCCTTTGTAAAGGCGAGCCGATTTATAAAATTGTATTCGGTGTCGTCTCGCAATCGCTGCATGATTTGCGTTGAAGGTGCAGAAGACCAAAGCATAAAAACGATAGGGCCTTGCAGTTTTGAATGTATCAACATGTTTAAAAAGTCCCAGCCAGTCATAATTGTGATTCATCGTGTTTTCCCGCTTTGGGAAATTTCGACTCATTTGTAACCTTTACTTTTGCCTTATGCCTATGCCTTTGGTCATTTCTGGGTCAGTAACAATGCATGGACCGTTTTCGCTTATTTCGTTTTTTATTCGTACCCCGTATAACGTGGAGGTTGATTACTCATTTCGAAAGCCGTCAGTAGGAATACATTTTAAATCCGAAATATCTGTATTTGGTTTTATTTTTAGTTTAAATCAGTTTTTCAGGAGTTTTTCCACTCCTGACACTGTTTAGGGTGCTCATATTCCACTATTCCATCAACAGACTAGAACATGACGTTAGACTGTACTGAGGGAATTCCAATCACATATATCTAGTTTATTTAGTCAATAAATGTTTAAATTTTGGTTTCATTTTGAAATCGGATTGATGTATGTTATCCTCTATTCGTCGTTTCTTACCGTATTTCCAATGTTGGAAAAAACATTCCAAAAGTAACCACCCAAACGACCGACAGTGTTTCTTGTTCTCGAAAGTTATTCGAGTCGGTCTTCTAATGATCGGACGCGGTAATCGATATTGAATAATATTTGAGCCTAAACTAGACAGACTAGACAAAAGTTTTTGACGATGGGAACCGTGATTTAGACCGTGGACGTCGGTCGTGGTAAGCCATTTTTCAAAGCCCGTTTCCATGCCGGGATGCTAACATGTAAATTAACGGCTGTGAATTTCCGGTGTTGTGAACACGTTAGACGCTCCGGTAGATGCCCGGTTCAAGATTGCCCTCGTCCACACTTCTTTCGCTCTACAACTTGTAGCTTACTGTACTCGGCCTTTATTTCCAGTCCAGGACTAATCCAGGACATTTTTGTAAATATCGTTTTAAATAACTAATTGTATTTATCTATTATAATAAAATAGTTATAGTTTATAGAAAATATCCTGGGCTGGACACTTTCTATAAATAAGGCCGCCGAATAAGCTTAATGTCTATTATTCTCAAACTGATTTCGTACCGTAAATGAGATATTTCGTAACTAGCAAGACCCAATTCTCCATAGACTGGAAAGTTTTACTGGGCTGACTGTAATTGCGTAGTCCAGGAACTTATGGAGTTCGGGTTGTAGATAACTTTGTTAACTTCATGTTTATTCTTTTCTTATAATTCATTGAAATAATTAATCTTAATTGATTGAAATAATGTCGAAAGCCGCAAAGTTGAACTAATTGAAAAGGCTCTACAATAAATGCTTACCGGGTTCCAAAAATATTTAACACCATAAGATACACACCGAACGCCTGCAATTTGATTTGCGCTAAATTTCTTTTTCATTGTATTAGATTAAATTGTTCAGACAGAAACAGTTTTAAAGATAATTTAAGAAAATAATTGAACCAACTTAAGACGCGTAGCATATATATTCGCTGTTTATTAATGAGCCCAATCTCGGCTCAATGAAGCTAAAAGGCCTGTATCTCGCTCTATTTTTAGTTCTGTTCTCAGGATTTGTACTCCTTTTTTTTATTTCTCCCTCAAGAAAAGTTTCCGGAATTTCTGAGTCACGTCCCAAATCGGTTCGCTCGGTCTCCCAGTCGAAAAACGTTACCCCAAAAGCTGTTCGGATTTGAAGAACCTTTACAGGATAGCTGTTGTCTTATTGTGATAAGCCGCATATAGAGTTAGGAAATCATCCCAAAGGATATATTTTTCTTAATTCAATAAATCTGAAAAGGAAGGTTTCTTTTTCAAAATAAAAAAGGAATCAAAATTGAAAAACGTTGATTAACCGGCCTCTCGACTTGACATGATCATGCGATAATAATACTCTGTACACGGTCTTTATATAGTTCCAAGTGACATTTTACGCGCGATAGCATCTGTTTTGTGCGAGGACTATGTAAAGCTAAAATATGCTTTTCGCTTTGGCCTTTATGGCCAACCTGTTTAACGTCAATGGGTTATGTCGCCTTGCTTATAACTGTAACCCCGCCGTTGGCACCTGTATCGTGTAAAAGGCTCCATTTCGAATATTCCTCACTCTTACTACTATAGTAGTCGTTTCTTGATCGTATTAATTAATTATCGATACAGAGTTCGTGCTTACAAATTGTAACCACTTTCGGCGAACTTTTGAAACTCCCTAAGTAGATACTAAAATACACGATTTAATAAATATGATATTTAACTAGAATACACCTTAGGGCTGACTAGTTGGTGTCCGAACAGGTCTGATATGGGTCTAGAGATCGGTACGCGAGAGCGGTTATGAAGTATATAAATATGTTTGTGAGTAATTTGCTAGGAGGGATTCTCATTTTAATTCGTTGGCTTGCGGCCCAGTCCGCGTTATATTAATAAATTTGGCTAATGTTTGGTTTTTTCTTGTCAATTTACATGTGTTTCTAGAAGGCGTTATTCATATTCTTAATTTAAATAATAAAAAATGAAAATCGTGGGTTCAAGAGCGGTTTCTCCGAAACGATAATATAATAGAATAATCAGAAGGAAGTAATACGTTTAACTTCTAAATTTAAACGGAGCATCCTACAAAAGAATATCCGATTACAATCGAGCGTGGAGTTTTTATCTCCATCGAGTTTAATCCTTCATTTAATTGCGTTTAAGTATTATGAAATGCCAACTCAATGTGTAAATTACAGGCAGGTACGATTTAGTTGTCTATTCAATACATTTTTTAATGGCGTCGAAGAATTATCATAAAAATTATTATAGAATTATTTATAACTCGGGTACAAAATGCTGTTCTGTAGGGCGTATATGCTTATATATTGATATAAATAGCTTACAGTCATTTCTTCTTAAGCATTTTACAATCAATTTTCACGATTTCAAATCTCATACGCTGACGATGCAGGATTGTTCCCTTTAATTTGGCTTTTTTCACTGGCATGATAACATATACGATATGAGGCACCCGACTGTGCCTGCACATTGCTGCGGCCTGAAAATAAATACGAGTATACGTTACAAAATAATGTGAAATCAATATAAGCGATTAAATGAAAATTTGGTCTTCCACCCGAGAATTTGGTCAGTCCATCAACATAGGTCTGAATTTACCACCACACTACAGAATCCAGACATTCGGATAGTTCGGATGCTGTTCAAGTCAGTTTAAACTGTACAATATTACACTTGTTACCGTCCAACTATTGTGGTTACAGGTCGGGTGTTCGCTCGGGAGGGGCTGAAAAGAAACTGTAAAAAGGGATATCGCCTTCTGACTGGAGATTGGGAAAATTGTTAAGAACGGTTGTCGGGCGGCTGAAAAATATGTAGCGTCCGGAGGGAGGGCCCGGCTGTGCGAGGTGGCCCCATTGTTTACTCGGCGGCGACAACCGACGGACAACCTATTTAAATGCAAAGTCAGGCCTCTCCGCCGGGGCTTCTCTCGTTTAAATGAGTCCCACCCCGCCCCCGCCCCCCTACCCCACCCTTGACGAGGAGCGCCGCCACAAAATAGTGCACGTACAAGGAAATAACGAAAGATAAAACACGCCTCTCGGTGGCCCCTTACGTAATAAAATATCCGATGTAACCCGAGCGTTAACAATTTTTCACTTCGCCTTACACTCCCCACTCTCCCCCCCCCCCACAATTTTCATTTGCTTGGGGCACCTTTTTGTCTGTAATCATAGTGTGCTTCAAGTTGTCGAAATGAATTTGGATTCAGGATTAAATTGATGATCGTTTTTTCTTCCACTCGCAATGGAGACCCGGAGATTTCCGTACGTAATCACTGCAGGGATGATGACAAATATTTTTGAACTTCTTTAAGAAGAAAGATAACGTCGTATTCAACTTGAATTACGAAAACCTGTAGCTTGACATTTTTTTGTAAAGTAGTTAAGCCCCATGCTCGGACTCGATTGGTAATGCCCGTATATGAATTGTTCATTTCTTGCAGTGATATTGCAGTAGTGCACTAATAGAATGAAAAAAAATTAATGTTTAGCTAAATAAGAAGATTACAAGAAATGTATAGCTAAATAATATAAATATGTATTTGACAAAAACGTTTTCGATAACTAACGTTTTATTGTTTATTTAGTGTTGAAATAGACAAAATATAATAGTTCACAAATTCCGAGTGCAATGAAATAAAGATACTTTATCAATTAGGGTACTGTCAAGGCACCCCATTCTGTACAGTGATATTAATGTTCTCAGGCATTGTTGTTGATCCTTACAAGTCAATTGCATAGCGAGTGCAGGTCATTGATTTCTCGTAAGATTGATTACAACCCCTGGGGCGAGGTACTGTCGGTTCTGTCCATTTAATCTCTCCATTATGACAAGAAACATTTGTTCCGGTCTTGCCAACGTTTTTGGCTTAAACGAGTGTTTCGGAGGTAGTCAAAAACAATTGGGAAAGAAAATGTTTTGCTTCCGCGATTTAACCACAATAAAATTTACTTAGGGAAATGAATTAGAGGGAATTTACCTAGACACCAGAAAAACTTAAAAATACGATTTCTTAATTTCCTACTTTCCGTTTCAATCTAGACCGCATTTCCACAAGCCAGATCCTGGCGCTTGATTTGATCAAATTGCCTGCTGGAGATATTCTTGTCGGAGGCCATACTTTATTTGTTTAAGAGTATAATTGATTGCTCTAGAGCTTTATTTTCGTTCCTAACCGGCGTATTTACTCTTTTAACCCACGCAGTCTTATTTTAGAGAATATAATAGAGAGGCACAGGTCCTTCTCCCAACCGAGGTTTAGTCGTTAGGAGAACAAGCCGTGGTTGGACATTTCAACCTGTTATCTATTTGCGGGAATGAATGTGCATCATTAGTACAACACAATATATAACAGGATAATCTTTTATTTGAAGGGTTTTTACCCTTCCCCAATTGGAATATGCATAAAACAGTCACAATTCGTCCAGTTTTCGTGCTGAATGAAGTAAAATTTAACTGGAGAATAAATTAAAGCAGTATAAAAAAATAACCGAGTTGTGCGGTTTATAATAAATATTGTTGTTTCACGTATCAGAACAAATTCAGAATTAACTTCAAAATTTAATATCTCTCTTTTCTCAGAACGTAAATATCGTGCGGTTTAAACGCTCCCGAGCTACTCGTCAAGTGATACGTAATATTAATTAATTAATTTCCTCGAGTATCCAAACCACAGAATTCATTTGAGCGAGTTTGGTTTGATCGTAGGTTCACTGTACTGCGCTGAATTTCCTCCCTTTTCGAAATTTCCTGTATATGGTGTGCCCGGATTTAAAACCGGTGTATAAACGTGGGTTTAACTGGCGGATTTCAGCCTACGGGGTTATCTGGATTTCCACCGAATGAAATTAATTGTAACGATAACAAAATCACCGCAATTCGTTCTTCTGTTTAGCACTTTCTTTTTTCTTCCGTGATTAATTTAATTTTTCCGTATAGTCGCTGTCCCCTAACGTCGTCTGAAATGAGATGTCGGTCTTCATAATAGACAGCGCAGCAACGTGATTTCTTCACCCCTTAAGCTGTCTGCCTCTTATTTATACGCGTTTATATGTTTTTAATTTAATTATTCGCACACCATTAATTTATACGATTTATATTGAATTTAAGAATCCTCTCTTTAAAAAACCATGTTGAATTCAATGTTTTAAATATGAACGAGCGTATTTTCATGATGTTTGACAAGTAGAACGAAACTGACAAATTAAACGGGGAACGAACATTTTCCTCGTGAGGAAGGATAAATCTCGACCTTGTCATGTTTACTCGGAGGTTTTGCTTGTCACCGGAGTATATTGGCGAAAGGCATTCATTGAATGTAATATTCCGAATGTTCTTGACAGTGGCTGATTGTATATGAAGGGCTGAAGCCTGCCTTATTATTGCGGAGAGTCTTCAAGCAAAAGAGTTTTACTTCACGGACGGAAAGCCGATATCCTTTCTTGTTTTGCTTTAGTCCACAACGATAGTTTTTATCGTAATCACCAGTGTGTCCGGGAATACGAAATGTCCAATATTTCTCGATTAAGGGGTCTCGGTACACTGTAGTAGGGTCGAGAGTTCCTAATGACAGAGTCTAACGCGGATCCTCGCCTGTTCTACGAGCGATATTGAAATTCCGAGACGGTATTATAACCCGATAACTGGTAGCCCAAATACGGTTAACCGGTTGCGGTCCGGCGAATTTTTGAGTCCGTCTGTAATTCTGTCAACAATATGATTATTTGGGGGGTGATAACGATCGTAAATCGGGGCCGACAGTGGCAAGCTCTAATTGTCTGGTTAGAGCCTCTCCGCCCGTCTGGCTATCGGGACTCTCATTTGAATTTCTCCTCCCCACCGTCGCGATATTGGGAGAAAACAAGCATTAATGGCTAGCCCCGTATCGCCAGTTAACACGGTGTGAAAAATCCAGCCAATTAACACAGGGCATAACGTCCTTCTGGTCAGTGTTTTCCAATCCGGGCCGAATGGCGGCTACAAGTTGGCTGCATCAGCTGCATCCAGAAAAATTACCTACCCACCGACGTAGCTCCAAACAACACCCCTCACTGGTACTAAAATATTAACAGTGGACACCTCTGCAGTACTGTTCCTGCAATAGGCATTGTGCTCAAGGTGGAATTCCCATTTTGAATCCATTTATTCTTATGCATGGTCTCGCGACGCTGAAAAAACTGGATTAGTGTTGATTATAACTGAGCATTTAAGAATGTTTCTTAAACACTAATGGGGTGTCTCTTACCTTTCAATATGGCAATATTGAATATACGGCGAATCTTAGGTCGCTCTAAACAAAATGGGATAAGACGAATTTTGGTCTAAATAAAAGAATCCTGAAGTCCGGGGGTTTCTATAAACTTGAGTGTCGGGGAGAAGGGGGCGCTGTGACGTCCTCGGGCACTCCGCTTATTGCCATTTTATGAATCGTAAAAGTTGGCGGGAAATTTATGTTTGGGAATGTAATGAGTTAGCCCCTACTAGGTGGAGGCCCCTTTCGGCTGCCGCTTGGTAAAGGCTTTAGGGCACTCTTCATTGTTTAAAGCCAATGATTAGGCTTTCTTTACGTTTCCTATTTACTTTTAACTGGCGTTTTAATGCCGGATAGTTATTACCGGGACGGAATGGAATGAAAAGACCGTATTTGAATTATTAGACTCGGATATTACGAACTGCGTCCACGCTCGAGATTAAACGAATACGGTGGTTTATGTAAAACAATATGAGAAATTGGACTAGTTTTTAATTATCGATGCTTATGGCTTCAGAAGTGATGTGAAATTGTATTACATGTTTTAGTAAAATAATTTAGTAAGTTTATTTATCGTACTGAATTCGTTTTCAATTTTTAAATAAGAAATCATTTTGTACCATAACGCGCCATACCCACTCAGACGATGATGGAATGGTAACCAAATAATACTTGTTCTCTATCGGTCAAAATGTCGGAAAATTCGGTCGGAAAATGACTTCAAAGCGTAATCCTCGGTCAATTCCAGACAGCATTGGGTCATCAGAGAAATTGTGACAGAAAAGAATTGATAATGGGGGGTTTAACGGTTGGCGGGCGAGTGCTAGATTCCTGAACGGAAAGTGAAGGCGGGATGGGGGGCGGGGCGGGCCACCGGGTAACCGGGTCAGGGACGACACTAAACCATGGGCCCACTATAGACTGGCACCCACCTCTACCAATGCCCAAATATTAAATGTCCCGGAAGGATAGCCCCGTTTGTTTCCGTTTTCCGCTCTCACAGCCAACCGGGGGACAACAGAAGTGCCCAGTTGCGTCGGCCAACAGAGAGACACCAACTCAAATTAACCCCCCTAACTACCTACAGAAGAATTGTGCACCAACAAACGCCCTTCACGCGTATTAAGGTATTAACAGTATACACTTGGGGGGTACCTAAGAAAGGTGCTGTCCACAATGTGGTAACTACGCGAAGAATCTGTTCTGTTAGGACAGGCCAAACTGAGTGGAATTAATAAACAGAAACTTACAGTTAGTCCTCCTTATAATTAGGCTGCCCGTTATTTATTTCAATTTTCAGTTCGTTCTTTGTTAAGTTATGTTGAAAGGATTTATTTTAAGATCCTCGGGCAGCGAACCACGTCCATTGTGCAATGCTGCTTATGAAAAAGGATATCTGTCGAAGACGCATCAACTTGAACAGCTGAAATGAGGGATTCGACAGTTTCGCTTAAGGACGCTACACACATTTACCATTAATTATTATTATTAAATTATATTATACCTAAAAAAGAAATTTGACGTGCTTGTTAGAAAGAACCATGATTATCTTCGTTTACTGAAACGGATAAAATTGACATTTATAAGGGAGGAAGGGTGTACTGGTGGGTAGAATGCTTATATATTCTTTTTATTTCTAATACAAGAAAATTCAAATTATTGGAGGCGTAGCATGTAAGACGATTTTACTGAATTATGGAGATCGTTGTTCGCTGAGTTGAGATGCTTCTGTATGAAGCCATATATGATATATTGAATTGTCGTTTCAATTGCCTGCGCCAGATATTTACTTCTCCTTCGGTGGAACATCCCTAAATTAAAACCGCACGAAAATTAAAACCCTCTGTCGTACCTCCATTTGAACTGTTCGAAGAACAATTTCCGCTTTTTTTTACATCGAATCAGCGGAAATAAACATAATCGCCCGCAGGAAGAGACCCATTGTGAATTCTACCTACCGCTACTTCCGATTTACAGAAGTGAACAGCCGTCGAATGTCACATTTCTCGATTCTGGCGCATTAATATCCGAGCAAACGACAGATGAAATATAGTTTGATATAGTTTCCTTCTTTGTATTGATAAAGGTCGAATATCCTATCTACATGTTTCTACACGGCAAACAAAAAAATGAAGAATCAAATCTTATGAGGATAGGTTCGTAGGACATTGTACTACTCATCAATGATCTAATTGGCATGTATGAATAACAGGATAATAAAAAGTCTACATATCGAATTTGTTCTCCAGTCGGTTCAACTTTTGTTTTCTTAAAATGGACAAATGAATTTGTTTCTTTACGTAATTAAACTCCGTTCCCGAATGTATTCCCAAGGGTGGATATTGGACCGACACTGTCAATATCGCTTTGCCCCCGTCAACGCAATCAGCTATCTTTTGTTCCATTTATTCGTCCCGAATTTCTGGTTTCCAGGTCAACCGGATGCGGCGGAACATATTTCAGCCGGCCGTGCCAGACCAAATCGGTTTTATCGTGTTGATAACGGCGAATCGCTCTCCGCCTCATTCCCGGCCCCCAAACACTATCCTATTGCCGACCAGTAATAGCTCCGTTTTTTCTTAGTCGGGAATTGCAGAAGCGACGATCACAATGGAAAAAATCGAGTAGCACGCTACGCGAGATTCGTCTGTTCAATATGGGCGACACGCTCTCCGATGCGCAATAGACGACGGGACGTTCGATTGGTCCCGGTCGGTATTTAAGCAGCTAAAAAATATAATTGAGTGTTGCCTCGATTCCGATTACAGAGCGGTTACGCGGAAGTTCAAAAACCTTTTTTGTTAACATAAAACGTGGTTTATTAACGGATATATAACTAGTCAGTAGCCGGTAGATGAGTAGGCCTAGGATTAATCTCTGACATGTTTTTCTTCTCTGTCTGTAGAGTAAGTCTGTCGAACGACAGATGATGTTGAAAAGGGAAAAGATTACTTTATTACGAACGCGACTGGGATCCGATTGGGACAAACGCCAAGCGATTTCTTTACTCCGCTTTCGTTCCGTTTTGGAATTTCAACCGGAAAGCGCTCATCGCCAAGTATTCTTTCCTGCGGGGGTCTGAGGGGGCGCAGTTCTTCATACTAGCGGGTGGGGCGTCTTCGATTCCCGGTATTCCGTAATTGGCCGATCGTTAACTCTGGGACGGAAATAAAATGGAGCCCGGTCGCCCTCTTCGGTAGAAACAACGCGAATAACATGTTCCCCGTTCGTATACCGGTAGTGTTCGTTTGTCATTGGAGCGCTGGTATGGATCGCTCCGTCCTCCATTTTAAAGCGGACTTGGCAGTCTCCTACCGTCGGTGTGATTTGTTGCGCAGTATCGTGTAACACAATCGTCCGGCATTATCGGGCGCCTTGAATATAAAAAATCGAACTTTCCGAATGCTATTTTATTAACTTAATATAACTATACAGAAAAACACTTATATATTTAAAATTGTATTTCACTATTAGAGTGTCTCGAGTCTAACAGGCGATCTAACAGGTGCCACCAATGACTGTGACACCATAGAGTCACTGAGGTGCGAAGAAACCGATACAGATTTAGTTCGGGATCGAATTCCAGATAAAAGTCCTTCAAAAAAGGCTTAGTAGGCACAGAATTCAAATAGTAACAAGCTCACACAACCATTATGTTAGTTGCACCGAAATATTTTTTTTACACAATGCAAACCTCTATTGATGTTCATCCTAAGCATAACTGCGTTTAATTACGACAGCATTTATTCATTCATTTATGAACAGAAAAATAGGCGCGATATTATATTCCCGAATTAATGTATTTTGAACTACACGAATGTGTACTCGGATGTGAAACAGGTATCCTACAATGGAAAAATGAAACGAAGTTCGATTTAAAAAATATTGTTTAATCTTATTTATAGGGTGGCAATAATGTAGGAATTTCTGTGAAAAAATTGTTGTAAACAGACGGAGTGACTTGCGTCGCGGGATTTAAAGGGACGGCAGCCCGACCCTGGGGACTGAGGCTTGTAAATTCTGGCTTCCTAACGGGAGCCCCCAACGCATGTATCCGGGATTGGTGGCTCGACGGGCTAAGGTCAGCCAGCCCCTTTTCGGCCGTCTCCCTCGGCTTTTTCAATATTTATCGAACGCTCCTTGGTCCCGGCGGCCCTCGCCGTCCAGGACCCGGGGTAATCACCGCATCCCAGAAATGAACTCTCGTCTGTACCAATTTCGGATTGTGGCCGACGCCCACAGTAAACGCCGTGAGTTACTTTAATGTCAAGCCTAATGCCATTATTCCAACGAAGTACTGATGCTTGATTGAGAGTGCTAAAGTTTATCTTTAAAGAGTGTCTTTCCCTAAGGGGGAAGAATGCCACATACCGTCGGACGGTGTCGTTAGCTGGTGTTGCGCTACTGAAGACAGGTGTAAAGCGTTTCACTGCATGCGCGCATTAGATTTTTTTCCTTTCGCCCAGAGAACGCAACCTTCACAACCTTCTCCCGTTCCTTTCTTTTTTGGCCGTCGAATATTCCATTTGTTTGGTATTAAATGTCATTAAATCGCGAGCATTTAATACTCTTTTAAAGCCCGCCAACAAAATTAACCGGGATTACACCCTGTTTGAATTATTATTTTAATTAATTTAACCAAAAACAGCGTGTTCCTATTCGAATGTATTTCTTAATAGGCCTTTGACGAATTATTCCCAATTTTTAAATGTAATAATTTCCAACTTATCTTACTGACATGTGCCAGGTTATACGTTGTGACTAAGGCGAGATTATGCAACGGCGTTATTTTTAAATACCTTAACGACGTTATGTAGGCGAAGAAATATAATTTGCAATCGGTCATCTCATCTTTTGCTCAAGGTTTGCAGAGAAACTCGAATTCAATATTTTTATTGTTATTTCTATTAATTCGCCATAACCTAAGATTTTCTGATGGACGTACGTCTGCTTTTGCTTGTCAATATCGAAATTTGTAAGTAGTAATTGTTTCCTACGATTATTTCAATGGTCTTCGCTGAAATAATTATTTAATTTTTTTAAATGTCGACAGTTTATGCGGTTTATATTGATTATCTTTCCGAATATATGGCTGCAATATCTAGCCTATAGTAGTATTTAATTCGTACTATTTATTGTTGAACAAAGATTTTATCGAGGCTATCGCTAGTTCATATCGATGCCTATGTGCCCAATGCGTAATGTTTTTCACTTTTCATTTGATTCTCCATTCTGGTCGGCATTTGCGAGAGATTTGCTCTCAATATTGCCTGGCTCGTCAATATTTTTCAATGAGCAAAAAATTTAGTATCTTAATAATATTTATTCCGGTTCTTTGGTTAATAAACTAGAACAATCCCATAAAACCCCTTCCAAGCCGGGGTATGTTCTCCGAATCGGTTCCTCCCGACTTATCCATAGATGTTCATCGAGGCGGGCGATTTTCTCGCTGATTTCTCCCGAGCGTAGAATTTTAATTAGTTTTCATCGCTTATTTGAAATGCCACTTTTCGCTTTCGTAAACTCGCCGACAGTGCAAGCCTCGTTGGGGCCAATCGGCGCGGATGGAAACTTGGCGCGTCCGATTTTCCCCGTATTTTTCCGTTATCCGGGCGATTTGGCGAAGTTGGAGGTCGGAGGGGCGCCGGACCCGAGGCGCGCTGGGCCGAGCCGCCGGCCATTTTGTCGGCCATGTTGGTCGGGCCCGTGACGTGACACGCTCTGCCCTCGTGCCCCATCCCACTAATATTACATACACATTCATACGCAACACACACACACACACACACACACAGGCAGGCACGGACACTTCAGAACACCCGATTACAAGTACGCATCCGATACTCCGCCGCATTTTACATCCCGATAGAACTCGTCCCAAATCGAACAGGGACCACTTCTTCCTGGAAGTAGATTTCAAAAAATGTTGGAAGGAGAAAGCTAATGATTCGATTTCATGATTATTAAATTTATAAACTGCTTCAAACTGTAAACCGTTTTTCCGTAGGGCGTTTATACTATTCTTTCGACGGTAATTATCCATGTTCAATTTTTGGGTACCCATCATGAGTTAGGCGAATTTTTTTTTTTTTATAAAACATTACAAATTGCTAATATTAAATTATCCAACTAGAATATTTACGGTATTCGCGAATTAAGACAGATTGAGCAACATAAAAACCCCTGCTATTTAATTGAAGGCTGAACTCAAGCCGTTATTTCAGCTAACGAATTTGGAATTTAACCTTTTTTTCATCGCATTAATGAATATGCCGTTCGAAGAGGAAATCTAAATACCTGAACATAAAAATATAATAAAAAAGTTGACTTGTAGTAATCATAACGAAACATTACTTATTTCGCAATTCCTAGATGCTTTATGAATCCCGTCATGATGAGAATATGACGCCAGTAATAAACCCTGTTACATAATCGCGTAAGGATCCATCCAAAAATGTATAGATATTTTATTTACGTCCTGAATTCGTATGTTTTTGGAAACAAAAATCAAATAATATATTACTTTTTATTTATATACGTTGAACATAAGTCGCATTAAATTAACATGTCGACATCCTTTGTAATATTACTTCAAATTCGTTTTTCTTTAATTAAAATTAATGCGCTGGGCATAGTTAGTCAATTTTGTTCTTGTGTGATCTCTAATTGTATGACAATAAATGTAGTAGATGTATTTTAAACTATGTTTTACTAGTCGGTTCTCCACGATGTAACCGCCATATTGTGTTCGCCATTTTGAAATTTTGTTGGTTGCGATTTTTCATGATTGCGTCGTAACCCTTTATTTCTGTCCATAGTTTCTTTGTGTATACTACTTTTTATTTATTTTATTCTTTGTTCTTGTGTGAAATTTTATTTTATTTTCTCCAGAATAATCAATATGTAATCAATGATGTTGTGGAACATTTTATCATTTTATGTTTAAATAACTCTGCCGGAACCAATAACAAGTTGTGTATCTTTCTTAATTCAATTTAAAATTAAGAGAGAAGAACATGCTGGTTTATAATCTTGTGTTTTCCTTTGGGTGAAACTGCGCTCATCGATTCAGTCTGCCTTTAACAAATCGCCAAAATATTTCGGATAAATGTTCGGGATAACTACACCAGATTTTCTTATTGTTATCCTTGATACTGCATGGCCTTTTTTCCTTTGGTCTGATAGCCCTCAATTTTTCAGCTCTTGAAGTGTATGTGTTTAAAGTACTGCACGAACCACTAGGTCGTGGTTATAATGTGTGGGCAATAAAATAAATGGTGTACGATAAAATCTTCGTTATTGACGTACTTTCCTAGTTCAAAATGCAATCTCGGCGCTAAAAAATCTAGCTAAAGCAAAAATGTGAATGGAGAAAGATAATGCAAGGATGTTAACACAACCCAGGGTAGCCCTGAAAGTAATAAATTGAACTTGATTTGCATAAACGGCACTTTTTTCCTACGCCTTAAACTGTTGTAATGTTGATTTCATAATGTGATTCCGGTGCGCGCCCGTCTCCCTTGACGCCATATTGTAATTCCTTTGTGGGCCCCACCGCTTCGAAGAAATTTAAACCTCATCCGCGCTTTTCAGAATAGCTGTCATTAGCTCAGATGGAACCGGAAAATTGCTCAAATAGTTTCCAGGACCTGAGTTACCAGTTTATGCGATTTAAATCTGATTTAGTCACAAGTGACGAAAGCGAGGCACCGGTTTCGTAATAGGACTCAACAGACGTTGGGTTGACCCAGGACGCTGGCAGATCGAGCCACTCTTGCTTGTCCCCTCTGTAAGAACGCAAATTCGATTTAACCTCCGTGCTATAAATTTATATTATTCTTTTCATTTATTATTAAGTATGTATTGACGCGGGTTGAACTTATTTTAACGAAAGGAATATTTATTATACTGTCGGCGATTAAAAAACTATTTCATAACGCGAAAATACCAGAATCTCGCTCTATCGTGGAGTCTATCTCTGTACCATCACAAATGCTGCCTGAATATTGAAGAGCAGAATTTTCTTAGGTCCTTTAAACAGTTATTTCCTAGAAGTGGAGAGTAGTGTATTCAACTTATTATGGGGTTAATTAAAGTGGCTAGATTTTTTGATGCCTTATATTCACCAAGTTAATGAACTTTAAATAGGGACCCAGAACCAATTCGCCCGAATTTCTTACGAAATGAATGAACTTTCGACTAACCGACCGGAATTCCTGGCAGATTCCGGATGATCGATTTCGGGAAGGCTTATGAAGTTTCCTTTGGGGGGTTGGCACCCAGTGCCACACCTTCTGCCTTCGTCCGAATTCAAGTTTTCCTCGACACCGCTCTTTTCCAGTTCAACTTCGGCTAATAATTTTTTGTTGAGTCTTCTGCCGACCTTATTGTCAAACCTTTTCCCTTAAACCTAAGCAAAAATGCTTCTATTTTTGTCTTATATTAAAAAATGCGAATGATCATTGAAAAGGGTACTGTGGTTTCCGAAAGCCATCGGCTAATGTGCTGCGGTTCCTAACAACGATTATTAAATTATTGTCTGTTGTGAACATTTTGTCCTCTTAAATCGTACTCACAGATAAAAATTAATTCATATATAAATATATATAAGGATAAGACATGTATCCTGAGTATATACTATCGGAGTAATTATTTTCGTCGAACATTGGGAAACTCGCAGGAATACCCAAAATTGTGTTCGGAAAATAGAGGACTGGTAAGGCTTATGGAGGTAGTGTAATTAAAGGCATCTAAGTGTCCTACACATCTGTATCTGGGGTGTTAAGGCCAAATCCCCGACTTCATAATCATCCAGGCTGCGGGCTCTCGAATGTTTAGTCTGCGCCCAACAAGGTTTCCTCACCATCGGTCGATTAGAGAAGTGGAATTTAGTGGATATTAATAGAGTTCATTTCATCGCTTTAATTCGGGCAATGTCCAAGGCCGGAACAGCTTCTGTTTTATAAGAACGTTCTTTTACTGCGCGCGGTCGTCGGTGGAAATGCGGTACGCGCTGTGCCCGATTTTTAAGAATTTTAATAGTGAGTTTGTCCAGGTCTAGCCGACTTACACGGTCCTGCAAAGCCTGTCTCATAGAACTGCAGTAAGAAAGAACGATTGGGAAAGGACTGCGACACGAGCCGTCGTGAGTTCTAAAGAACAACTCCCTACTCCCGCCCAGTGATAACCGGGGTATTGGCACACCGTCCGTCCATCACCAACCGGTTTTAGGTCTACCGCTTAAAGCTGTACCTCATAAATGGGGAAACCCAATTGGAAAACGATAACTTATGAAACACCGGAGTCTGTTGCCCGACCGAGGAGAGAGAAAACGATTTATTCATAAGGGACCCAGACTAAATGCCCACCGTCAATTATTGATTCGGAAGAATTGAAGTTTTATAGTCTGACTGAAAAAGAAAGAAAACAAGCGCGGGATTGTTCCAAATTTGTTTATTCATCTGCAAGTTTTGTAATACAGAGCTCTATAGCATCAATTGCGTTTGCGCTATAGATTAATAATTATAGAATTGGATACTTCGTATGTTCTATTCGCCACACTGTTTATCGCGATTATTACAGTTCTCCCAGAAACTGTTGCTAAGAATATCACTCGGTTCTTGCCAACTGAGACAATAACCCCTTTTGAGGGAGGAAGCGATACAATCTTGAATCCGGCTTTGTCTATCGGAAATATGAAAGGAAATCAGAGATTGGGCGCATCTCCGGGTCGCGCGACCCTTCAGAGTTCAACCCGTTGAGCCCCGTCCTTCTAACATTCTAAACTATCTTTGAATACAATAATCTTAAAGGATTACGATCTCTCTCTCTCTCTCTCTCTCTCTCTCTCTCTCTCTCTCTCTCTCTCTCTCTCTCTCTCTCTCAAATTATTTATTTACTGGATTTTTTATTCACTTCATTTCTACAATATGTAAAACAATGACATAAATTATTTTGGTACTTCTACGATATTGTTTAAAGGCCTAGTAATATAAGTCATCATATTTCGGCGTGCTGTATTCTATACACAAAGATAGTGCGATTTGTTGGTGGTGGTACAAAGATAGCTGAATGTTTTCCAATACTGTCAATAGCCATTGGCAACAGGAGATAATGGAAACGATAATATAAAAACGGGCCTACTTTTTGTTACAACTTCAACATTCCCATGCTTTGTAATTTGTTCCAAAGTCTGTAGAATTATTCTTATCTTTTTGTATTTAAATACGTTATATTTTTCGTTTCGTATTTTAACCTTTATTTGAATAAAAATCTCTTTGGTCGTCCGGTCCAGTTCGATGCTGCACGATTAGAATTTCTGACTAATGTTATCAAAAGATTTAATACTTCCGGCCGAGACTTCATCCACTTACTATCTGCGCCATGTAATAATTTTTCCTTGTTTTCGTCTTTAATTGGCTGCGTATCTAATGGGATAAAAATGGAGGAATGAAACAAGTTTCAACCAGTGATAACCGGAAAAAATAAACTAACGGGGATTATATTAATTTTTGAGTTTGTTATGATTTTAGGTATATTTTAGTGTGAAAATCCTGTTAAAAACAACACAGTTCGTTAACATTTAAGAATAATAGAACTTGGTGTTTTTATTTAGAGTGTAAAAATGTAGTAACTGTTCTGATATGCTGCTATCTTATATATTATTGATTCTTCACTATTGGTGTTATTGGGGATACCTTTGAATTCCTACATCACATAAAACGTGTGTCGGAAGCTTTTAAAATCAGGGGCAGGGGGCTAGGGCAAATCCGAACTTATTTGAAGGCAAAATGATGGAATCCACAGCCGTAATTGTCAATCGACTGGTTTCCACTTGTTCTTTTAGAAAACGTTTTTATAAAATTGACTGCAAAATAAATCGGCAACTACTGTTTAAAATACCTGGCGGGAGAAGATTTTCCGAAATGCCGAGTTGAATGAGTCATGGAATTTCTGTCGATGTCGTTTGAAGGTCTTTGGATTAAATAAAGAAAAATGCGGTTTCCTTGTTGGCAGCGACCAGGCCCGGCCCGACCCGACACCGCTTTAAATAAGTTTTACCCTTCACTTAATCCAAGCTCCTTTTCAACTTCTTCTGCGCTCCCTTCCTTATTGACCTCGGTAAGTGTATTGAGGAAAGTCGTTATTTTTTTTGGACCTCTCAGTCTCATTTTTATGTCTTGAAATAGGAAATTCCTGTCGGATTTAATTTACTTTGCTTTAGACCGTTTTTGTTATGTCAATTTTGTTTATTTTTTCATCCTTATTAGTTATGGCTTTATTGCAATCTGTTGTTTACGTATTTACCGGAAGCACTTTTAATTTTTGTGCTGATGGATGCATCTTAATTGATGCAGTTTTATGGCTACGTTATTTGACAGCGTTACTTGATCCGTTTATAGTGGATTAACATTCTAACTGCTTATAATTATTGAAATAGAGAAAGTAAAATATGCGGGCGTTTCCGTAACCGTAAGCGTTAAACGCTCGAGGAACGCGACACCGCATTTCAACCGAGGACGTTTGAAGGTCTGACAGACCTATAAAGAAGTATGCAGTTTTCCTTTGCTTCCCCTACTTTTGTATCGAAATACTTTTGCACATTCTTCGCGAGGTATACGGAATTCCCCTATATTTATCGGTTCTGGTTTATTACCCGTCTTCACCTATATTCTAGTAATTGTTCTAATTTTGTTGTCTCTAAAATTTTGTGAATCGTCCCTCGTGTTTCATCAGCTGAGGTCGGGTTATAGTATTTGAACATTTTTTCGGGATCATTGAGTATCTACTGAAGGAATAAAAAGGGTAGTCATGACTGACAGAATGAGTTGTTTTTCACTTTTTTTACTTCCCTACAAAAAAGTGCCTTCTTTTAATAAATCCGTACTTTTCTCTATCGGTGACCATTAGTGTCTAACTAGTAAGTAATAGCTAGTAATATTTAACGGAAAATAGCCTCTCCGAGAAATTCTTAATTTGCGTTACTCGATCGTTTCGAGGAAAATGAATAACATTGATTATTAAGAAAATTATGCTATCCAAATTGCCTCTGGGAATGGATTGCCCCAGAGACCCCTCATACCTTCTGATTGTGGCAAACGTTTTGCAATGAAAAGCCGCTGACAGAATAACTCGGGACGTTCGATTCAGGATTCAGTATCTCCACCATCGGATCGACTGAAGAATGGGATCCAATTTTGAGTTGATTTACTAAGTCGACGTCTGACAAGTGATCTCTCGCGGGCGCCGGCCTGTGTAATTACAAGCCGTAAGTTTTTCCTACAAGCGTTTTAATCTTGTCTAACATCCGCCTTTAGTCCCAGGTATCAAGAGGTCATACCAGATTCCCGGCGATGGATCGTGGGTTCTAACTTTTATCCTGGAATATTGTCGGTACTCTCCGTCAATTTATAGTTTTCTTATCCGAAAATGCTCTTCTCCGGTGATTATTCGTGTTGTTTGTTTTTCCACTCTGAGCCAATAGTTTATTCCTTGGAAGAAACTAACCTTAAGGTATCGATTTCGTTCCCCTATCATTGTTACTTGTTAATCACTCCTTGTAAAATAATAAAAAAATGTAAAATAATAAAAAGGTGGTTCCTAATCGTTGTATACTACGAAATATGTATTTTAAATGATATAATTGTATCTAGAGCAACCTGCTTACCTGCTCAAATGTATTTCCGAAAGGCCTACTCGTCGGCGTTGTGTACTTCGTTGACAGATAGGCTTTGAATTCTTATTAATTTTATTAATGGCCATTTCTGTACAGGCGTGGAGTGTAAAATTATCCTTAGCATTATCAGAATGTACGTAGGTGGTTCTGATTAGATTTTACGTTCTTATCTGGCAGGACGGAAGGCTCGGTCTGTCTCGTAGGACGGATTCGGCTTTCCACCCCATCGTTTCGGCCTAACCTCACTGCCAGATATTGCGCAGAAAATGTGGAACAATTATAATACTTTTATTGAATTTATGTTTACAGTTGTAAATATAAGAGTGCCTCGTTTTCGGTTAATACGGGTAAATGGAAATATTATTGTTCATTATAAACCTAAATTTTTTGTTGATAGAGTATATGAAAATCATCATAATATACTTACTACTGTCTAATAATTCTACTCAGATCTAATTACGGTTAAAGTAAAAACGATACGAGTTTTTTTAAACAAGAATTTTAATTTATTTTTGAGAGGTGATTGGTGAGTTTGGTTGCTTTATATATTTTTATATTTTGTATATTAGTACGCGTCTTCATCATTATTAAGAGAATAACAATCAATTGCACAATAAGAATGAAAGAAAAATATTTTCCATAATTCCAAATGACTAGAATTGAATTAGTGAATGTTCAACGAAAATATAATATACAAACGGATAACACTGGCTGCGCAAAACAGTTTTAATTAGCACATGGGAAGTTTCCTGCATACCTTCTACAATTGGATTAGCGAATGCACCCATATAACTACAGGACGTACTAAATATATAATAAACAAAGTAAGTTGGGCCAGTGGATTCCAGTTTGTCATCTCAAAATGTATTACCCGTGGTTGTCCCATTTTCTGAAGACAGGAATTATGCTGCGGAGTATGCACAATGGAAATTGAGAATAATTTACAAATATGGAGGACTGGGTTTCTTCAAATGCATTCCGATTTATTATTTGGATCGAGCGTTTTCCACTATTGAAACAGTTTAGAACGCTTATATGTGCAAGATATTCAAGTGTATGTCAGGTAGTAACGATAGTATTCCTCACATATGACTACAAATTCAGTGAGGGAACAAACATTTTCGCAATTATGCATGAACGAAGAAACCATAAAATCCTTTGAATAGTGGATGGATGAAGTTCGCCAACCAGGCCTTTGAAATGGAGGGGACATGACTCGACCGCCTGCCCATCGCCCCGGCCGCGTATACCTCCATATTACTTCAGTTTTCCATTTTTACTTCTGCGTTGCCAAGCGGACGAAGAGTGGGAAGGAGGACGAGGAAAAGAGGAGGCGGGGCGGGTTGGACAGAGACGAAGCCAGCCGGTGCGGATCGTTACGGAGGCAGGTTGCCAGAGGTGGGCCCAGTCGGGTGTCGGACGCTAGGACGTCAACTCTGTGTGTCCGCCCTACACACTTTCCAACTTACCCCAACGTGATCCTCACTTCTGTGGTCAAAGGTGAGCCCTCCACGCCCCCAATAGGCCCGCTCCCGCCCCCGCATCCCCGTCAAGCGACGGCGGAGAGCGTACCCGCCCGACCTTGGCCCACTCGCGGCGTCGCTCTTGTTTACAAGCTGCGCAGCGGCTCCCCTCCCCCCTACCTCTTGCCCCAGTCTGGTTTTGAACGGCCCTTGGCAGGGCCACCGTCCCTCCGCCGGCTCCTAGGCGCTTGTTTCATCCTAAAGAACAGAAACCGCCGCGTTGCGACAACGCCCGCACCCCGGGAGGTCCTTCCCATTATGGAACTGCGACGTTTGATAAACGTTCAGCGGTTCCGATTCTGTCCTCCATAACATTTCCTGCATTTCTTTTCAATTTGACGAAAGAAACCATATGAATTACTAATTAAAATGATAATTGCCGCTTCTGAAAAGCCATTTCGCAAACGCTGTTCTAACCCAAAAGAAATGCAACATATTTCCAGTTGATATGTAGACGCCTATTCTGCCGCCAGTTCATATAATACCGATTTTGTCATAGTTTATTGGGTAATAGCGCGAAATAATGCGACCTATGATTAATTTGAATGTAGTGTTAGGATAGAAAACCCAGAGAATGTTCCAACGCAGTTGTCAGTAGTTCAACGAAACTACCTTATGATCGAAACATTCCTAATTCAGGGGGAAACCCAAAACTGTTGCAGGAAAGGACGAAACTAGAGAGCAGATATTCCGAACTCCGGCAGAACTCCACCCAAATAACTGAAATAGTTCTCTAAATATAGTAGTTAAGAATGATAGTAAATAAGTTACTATCGACTTGTTGTAAATTATGCGATAGAGGCTTCGGTTAAAACGCTATAGTCGGTATCGGGTGAAAAAGTATGATTGGGACGGTGGTGTCGCGGGTGGTGGGTATGGGAGAGGGCGGGGGCGGGGGACATGTGTTGTTGTTCGGCCATGAATTAGTTGTGGGACGTGTTTATTGGGGCCTGGCGGGGGCGTCAATACCGGATGCGTCTCTCAGCCCATTCAATCCGTCGCCCCCACCGCCCCCGCACCCGCACCCAAGCACCCGTACACCGCCCCCTCTGTACCCAGACAAAGCCGTCACACAAATGGAAAGCTTTTCCACAATCGGCCGTGCCCAGCCTCTCCCGGCCTCAGCCCTTTTTTACTACAGTTTCGCATCGGTTCGTGCCCTTTTTTTCAGCCACTCTACATTTTTCGACAGACTACCAGTTGGTCTCGTCAACTCCTACGCTAGACCGGTTTCGCCTTCTTTATTTTATCCACACTATCGTATTTCCACCGTGCGATTCCCAATCTTTATACCCAAGTAAACCGTATCGTTCGGAGTGGGGGTGGAGGGGCGAATATCATCATATCGACTGCCTGCATGCTATGATTAATCTTATTGAGAGCCCAAAACTGAGATGTTGAATTGTTTATCAATGTCGTTATTATCTTGCCTCATTGCATCTTCAAAGCTTCAGCCCTACGCATGCCAGCAGAAGTTGGACGCAACTTACAATTTCCCAAGTCAAATAGTTGTTACACAAAAGTAAACACTGACCATGATTGGTATTGTACGATATTACCTCATTTTATTAGTAAATTCCGATATATTTACATATAATCATAATGATTTAATGATAATGTCATGACCAAATTTGTGGGTCTCTCTAACAAACGCCAGCCGAGCACGAAAGAGCATTCATCGATGAGTGCATGTTTCAGAAATGTAACGCATGCCCCGGTATTATAGAGCCAGTTATAGTTACTCTTGTAGACAGGAGGTAAAAATAGAAACTTGGCAGCATTGAAACAAAGGCGCGGCGTTTTGGACAAACAAATTAAAAGGGAACTGAATGCTCGGGCAAAAACAATAACGGTGTCCGGAGATCAATATGTGCATAATAGACACAATGGGACCTCTCAGTCTGTACGATCCAGATATTATCGACACGCCTGGCGGCTAATTAATTCGCATAAAGTTCGATGGCGACTGATACCATTGAGTCCGAGCGTTGAATTTCCAAACGTTGACTGGATGAGTACAGTAGGTAGTGGAGTTTTAAGAATAAAAGGAAGTTACAGCTCTACACAGGTCGCTCTGGATAATCTATTCCGTGTTTGCATTTTGGAATTAAAAAACATGTAACTGTCGAAATTTCCATTCGGCGTTGTAGACCTGATTATTTTTGGCATTTCTGGGTTTAATTTCGAGATGTTGACTGAAATGGGCTTTGTACAGTACAGGTCTTTTCGACATAACTAGACTTTCAACATTCGCTTGTTTGACTAGGAAATATTCTGTACCTAAGAACAGGTATTATTATTTAAATCTATCATGTAATAATCACATACATAGATACATACATCCTATATATCTACAAATATTTGTGTATTTTGAAGATCGAGAAGCACCTCTTGCCTCTGGACAAATTGACAATTATTAAGAAGGGGTCGTCTTTCTGATCCCATTACTGTAGATGTTATTGAAACTGAATACCAGTGCGGAGGGTGGAGGAGCGGCCTCCTCCCTTTGACTTCATTTAAAATCAGGCTGTGACGAGTGGCCGCCCCCGCCATTGCGACCCCGGCCTCCCACTTGAACTAATTTATTTTCCAATAAATCAACCCTCCCCCTCCTCCCCTCCTCCTCCTCCTCCTTATACCCGCACCCACGAAGGCAACGATCCTACGCATCTCCTTTCCCTCCGCCCCCTTTCGGGGGTTCCGCATTTGATCCGCCGAGAAAATCACTGCTGGCCCGGTTTTCCTCAATACTTTTCCTTTACACTCGGTGGAACTTACTGGTTCGAAAATAACTCTCGGGGCTTTTTAATATCCCTCCGCCACCGATGATATCCGAGATCTATTGTGTTCCTGTTATCGGGCGGCGGTCTACTCTTCAAAACAAGCCCTGCGCGGAAAAATTAGAAATTCCCATCCCCGACTGCAGAGAGGGAGAGAGAGATACGTTCTATCCTACCAAGGCAACATAATACATTTGGAATTTCCCCAATTGGATATAATATAATTGATTTTAACTACGTGACGTTTTCACTGGCCGGTCCAATCTTGTCTGGTCGGTGGCTGGAGCAAATTGTGGCATAAAACGGTGGTAGCATAAAACTTTTCCCGGCAGTAAACTGAGGATACGGAGCTCGTAATGGCCGACGTTAATACTCGACATTTAACTGGGCCGGCCGGATGAAAGGAAATAGTCGGCGGTGGTCTGCAGCCGGCGGGGGCGGCAGCTCAAAACTTTAATTTAGCACGCTTCAATTAGAGCGCCCCGAACGGTTCGCCCGGACAAAAGGTCGTTAAAGAAGGAGATTGTGAAGAAGGCGAAGAATTAGGAGGAGACGAGGAAGATGTAAAAATATAATAATTAACAGTACAAAATAATTGGGCGCATCTAATTAAGCCCCGTCCGCGCTCCGGTTATGACTATGACTTATACCGATTGTATGAGAAGTGTGCGTTTCTTTGCCGTTATGACAACAGACGTGCCCGGTTAAACCCGAATCGGACCTTTCTTAATCCGTTGTGTACATAAGTCTTCAAATAAATTTGGGGCAGGTTAGCGCTAGGATTCATTCCCTGCTACGATGAATTTGAGTCCTCGTCAAAACGTCTCTGAGTCTTCTTTACCGGGACCGAAAATTAAGTTATGGAAGTTCTGATTTCGATGAAGTTAACTTAACGGTAATACTGACCGTTACGATTCAACGGTTTAATAACCGTTCGTGCATATCTAAATCAATGCTTTTTTTTTATTGAATCAGTGTGAAACCTTTGGATACGCTCAGGTACGTTCCCCCATATAAATCAGACACAGGGAGTGCGTGTTTTGAATATATCCCTCTGTACGAACGCTATCCATGATTTCGATACTTCCTTTAATTAAAACAGTTGTAAAGTACTGCAGTCTAATTTCAAACTAGCTGTAGTCGCGGCTTCGTTATAATTACTAAATTAGATAGTGGTCGCGGGATGGTTAGAGAGCATCCTCTACAGACAGAGGCAGACCTCGCCCTGAAATGTCGCCATTAAAAGTGCCGGGGCGTAATTATTTTTTATTTGCACTGCAACAAATTGGAAAGGTCGCGGGGCCGCCAGAGAAAAACCCTTTACTCCTTTTAATTGGTTTGGGACGGTTCTTTTTTTTATATTCCCGTCTTTCTAAGGGAGCAATTTTAATAGTATTTTGGGTGGCGAGAACCAGATTATTATGAGATAGCGGTGTGTCAGAAATTGGCTTAGTTGAGAGTCAACCAGACTAATTTCAGGAGGCAGTGGACCGGATAACGCGATTAATTTTGTGGCCCGTCCCTTGTACTTTGGGCAGGTTACTTAGGTCGATGCCTATCCCTCCCCGCCTTATTGTCCTCTTAGGCCTTCATTCTCAATTCGGAATATGAATATTTGTTTGTATCACAAATAGGTCAGAACACTAATGTAGGATACATAAATAGTTCGGAATTCAACAATAAAATAACAGAAATACATAAAAAAAATCATATATTTGGATGGTACATTGAAGCGAATGCTCTACTTCCAACTTCTAATAGAAGTTTGTGCTCGACTTCAAATAGAACACGAAAACATCATAAACGCTGCTTGGTAACATTAAATAACATTTTATTGCCAGAAATGGTATACATTTTGAAATGTGCCATTTAATTTGGGACGTACGTGTTTTTTTTAATGACCCAATTAAAATTATTAACACAATTTTGGCTCTCGTATCGTTTTGGTCAAATTAGACTGTTATATTCATGGGGCTCGGTGATTAGTAATTAATTGTAAAAAAGGGTCAGTTTAATGGAGGGAGCATTTACTGCAGTGTTCATTACGTTTAACGCACTGGGCGTTTGTTTCAGAACCGGTTCTCGGAGGCCCGGCGCAAGCTAAGGGTGAGTACACATCAAATTAATTTCCAGCTCGGAATTTCGATTTGAAATTCAAGCATTTTCGAGCCTTACACACTAAGTGCGTCATATTACTATACTCTCGCTATATTAATTAGTCCGACTCTTAGAACCTTTGGGCAAATGGTGCATAATTCAAGGAGATTATGAAAATACAGTACGTATTTTCGTCGGTTTGTACAATAAGACGTGAGGAGAACATTTTTTAATTGACCTTCATTTTGAATTTAAACTATGATCGAATGCTCGTGTTAAAGAATATTTGTGTGCTTATTATCACCTCTGGCGATCAATCAGATGTTATATCAATGCGGATCATATTGAACGGGCCAAGAAGTTATCAGTGCCCCCTCGAGTGAGTACTAATGTTAGGCGATTTTAAGTCGCCGTACAGTCGTTATTGATTTCCAATCAATGCATTTGTCGGTTTATAAAAGTGGGTCACTTACCAACCAGAGTAGAATTGTATGTCCCGCTATTGAAAACCCGGGTGTAACATTTAATTGACACGGTTCACTTTGTGTCTTGTCTATTTAACAGAGCCACATCAAATTGATTAAACCTTATCGTATAATATATACGACCAGTGGCGCAGATCCCGATCAAAGTGTTCTAGATAGTTCCGAAAATGATTAATTCCATGATCATTGGTTGGTCGCTGTGTGCTGTTGCATTAAGAGAACAAATGGTCCTCAATAATATTGAAGATAACGGTTGTTCCACGAGCCGCACTTCTCGAGCTTCCGGCATTAAACGGTAATGCTTGTGCATTGTCTAAAAGCAATATGACCGGGAGGCCGGCCAGCATTTACTGTCTGGTTAGGTCCACTTCAAACCAGTACCACTACTAACCTCCCAGTCGGTCTAAGTGCTTCCTAGTAACACAAGATCTCGTGATTTAATGTTGCATTCACATTGCGTCACTATCATTTGTTTTGTCTTTTAATAATATTTTTCCTACATTCCGCATATTATATTACGTGGTAAGAAAAAATAAATCAGAATTAAATTGACGTAGACTGAATATATTTTAGGCCTTTAGGACTATAATATAAAATGGAAAGTTTAAGCACTTTCGAAGCCTTTGGTTAGTTCGGCATCCCTGTTAACAGATCGAGTTCTCCCTTATTATAGACCGGGCCGATTCGATATCATCTTGGCCGTGTTGCCAGGTTCCTTTTAATAGTATTTCTTTGTCGGCGGGTCGGTCGGAGGTTACGTTCTTTTTTTTTTCTAATGGCCGGTTTACGCAATACTCTTTCTGAGCCAGTTGAGTGAGAAAGGTTGTTGTTGTACTAGAGAAAAAAGAAGCCCGACCATTCCGGTCTAATAAACCAGTTTATTGTGCGAAGGGTGCTGCGCCCCCCTATTCACCGGACCCATTCCCACCGGCCATAAAACAAATGATTAGTTATTTTGTGAAATTTCCTGCCTCCCCCTCGTTACTCGGCGTCCACGTCGGCCCCTTGCCAGGCCGGCGTTTTGAGAATCACGGTCAAATCTCTTGCTTGACAATGGCCTTATATTCACTCCGGTTAGATATTTAACAACCCTAACAAAAGTATAGTGAATGTTATATATGATATAATTCTTGTATCAGTCCGTTAGTGTGACTTCCATTCTGGTAGAAAATTAAAGTATATCAACCTAGAACATAATGAAATTAACCCGAGAAAACAAAATAATGGCATGAAAGCCGTATTACAGTCTAATTCTTGTGAAAGGTGGTTTCATTGAATTATTCGGGTTCGTTTGATATATAATATAACACTTGGAAAATGCAGTTCGATAGTCAAAAATAGGCTTTGATTTCGTCGTTTGCGAACGCCTTGCGATTGGAGTGTACCGAACGCTCCAATTGTTCTGAAACTGAGGGAGGTCTGAGTGACCCGGTTTGTGAGGGCCGTGTAAGGGCGAGGGTCCCTAAGGGGGCAGTGTGGCCACCTGTCTACCTTTGTCCCTATGAGAAAATCTCCGTGTGCCGCACGTCCCCCCCGTCCCCATAGGAGGTAGACGCGAGAGCGAGCCGCTCGTTTTTTGAACACTGGACCGTATTTTTACTGACCGACCGCGTCCCACCTCTCCATTTCACCTTTCGCCGGCGCTCCTTTCTCATACACCAACTCACTGTCCGGACTATCGATATATCTGAACTGGAACTAATATTTATTTCAGATAACTTTAAGGGGCCCGCGACAAAGCGCTATATCACTGTTGAGTATCATCGTTCCCTTAGTCCGGGCTACTGAACATCCCAAATCGGATAGTAGGGGCAGAAAATCGCTAGAACTCTTACAATGCTCACAACAATGTGAGAAATGTTTTTCAGAAATCAGCAAAAAGTACGATGATGAATACGCATAATAAATTAAGATTACATTCACAGCATCTAACGGTATCCTAATTAAGATATGTTGTAAGAGAAATTCCGAATGGACATATAATAATGAAAGATAAAGAACGATACAATTTATTGTGACAATACAATGAGTGTTGCAGCTTTTGATTGTATGCTGTCAAATATAAAAAAAATAATGGGTTCGAAGTCCAAAGAATATTCGGATGTTAGTACCCCGTAATGCCCATTTGTGGAAGTAATAGCGATTTCCGAATCTATTGACGAATCTATATGGTACACGATTTCTTGCCAAGAATTTATATATTTAATTTATTTTACAATTTTTTTAAATTTAAAATCAAACGTAGCTCTTGGTTTCAATGTTGGATGTTTCCAGCGTATCGGATGGCTATGTCCTTGTATTTTCAAGTGGAAACAACGGTCGGTCACGTTCGGGGAAAAGACCGACGTATAAAGTTGCGAAGGGGTACAGAGAGGAATTGATTTATCGAATAACTGGATGGTTATTGGGCAGTGGTGCAGTGCGGATGGGGAGTGGTAAGACGTTTATACGTTAGTAAATGTTCTCCGACAGTCAATTTAAGTTTATATTCCTGAGAAAAATTCTTCTCTGTTGAAACACCTTATTTCCTTTTCGCTTTATTGTTCTCGGCATTTCGCCATTACCGCAACGGTGGGATACGCGGTTATTTTAGCAAATCCTGGATCTTTCAACGCCCTTTGACCTTAGACCTACGATCTTTTGCCATGCGTCGGTTTACGAAGCTCGTTAATCTTGTTCTGGCTCCTTTGGTGCTCATCAACGCTCCTCGGTATATAGTAGACGTTTATAAACAACGCAGTTGTAAACTGATTCGAAAATACCGACGTGTCTCAAATTACTTTCCTTGCAATGTATTATCCTGTTGTTGAAGAAGGCGCATCCCTACAAAAACATCCCGACAACATTCATAGTTCGAATGTTTAGTATGTTTGCTGTGTATGTGTGAAGCGCATGTACCGTCATTTCATATCATATTAATTGATATTTGTATGCGAATAATTTACAAAGTCTTTCTCAAAAGATTTTCTCCACTATTTTGACGAGAACAGACAAAATATTTTATTGGTGCGCTTAGTTGCCGTTCTATTTTACTGGGGATGATGGCGAGAAAACGAAACCGGTCTAGGATAGGACCAGGGGAGTGATTCCAAACCGTAGCGGATCACAAAATTATTTTTTCAATATGTTTTATCCGGCTCCGCAATTGTCCCAAACTGTCTGTTATTTTGTCTCCGCGGAAAAAGCCACACCACACGGCGCTTATAGATAAATATCGGTTACTTACTTTAGTAGTCAGGCTACAGAAATCGGTAACCGATTTAAGCGGACATGTCTAAACGTGCTGGGACTGCACTGCACAACAGCCCCTGAAGACCTCTTTTTGAATCCTCGGAAACGGTGTTGTTCGCTGAAAGGAGCTTGTTGGGATTGTTTTTCCCGGAAAAGCGTGCGGGTCCGGGGCGGCGGGCCCCTGTTTTGTGAAGGGTGGAAGGGAAAAAGGGCGGGAGGGGCCCCAGTTCACCTGTGTGGCGCACGCAGTGGCCGCTCCACCAGCCAGCCCCCTTTGTGTCTCTCTGTGAGAAACCCAAGGGTGTAGATATTCACATGGCAGCCCCCCTTCTCCATCCCTCTCTCCCTCAACTCTCTCTCTCTCTCTCGCACTCGACGCTAGTTACATGCTCACTTTCTCATTCTCCCGTCTCTCTTCTGCCGCCGTCGTCCTTCCCCAGATCCCCACAACGCCCTGTGGGAAACTCCTCGGGATCCCCGTTCTTTCTTTTTTTTTTTGGAGAGGATCTCCGCGTTCTCGCGTTTCCACGATTCAGTTTACCTGTTTGAGCAGAAATATTAGAGAAAGATATTGCATTAAACCAAATTCACACGCCATGCTATAGCCGTTAAGTTATAAGAGGATTAATTACTCTTATATCCCATGTCATCGAGTGGCCACCGCAACTGCGGTGATACAGCGCCATTTACTACATTTGCAATAAGCACGGTGCGACAATCCCTTCTAAAATAAGACCTTTTATTATAAAAATGTTATATCTACGAGTGATCGGTGACTGAGAACGCTAAGGCGAAACTACGCCGCAGTTCCCTTCCCGGCGAACGGTAGATTGCGGGAAACCACCGTGGGTATTTTCGCCTTGTTTCTTGAGACGTTTTGAGGAAAACTGAGAGCCTTCGGACGTACCAAAATGAACGTCCACGTGTAGTGAATGAAATGAATCGCTATGCTAATGATATATCGTTTACAGCAGTTCAATTTGTGAGAAACGCTCAGACGTAAGACCGTCAAGACACGCCCTTAGGCAAACAAGGAACAAGATAAACACTATCAATTAGGTACCCAACCCTCTACATTAGATATAGGCATTTAATGCACATTAAATGTACTTATTCGTCTGTACAGTATTTACACGGGTTTCTCTTAAAAAATATTCTCTTGTGGGAAAAAACTCGTTCGAAGTTTGACAATCAATTGAGACCGATAAAACGTCTTTTTCGTGTTTAATTAACGCACAACGTCAGTCGTTTTGCTTTACTTATCAGTGGATTATAGATTTTATTTATGAATTCGGATGTTATCGATCCGATTATCTAATACCCGTTACCAGATTAAAAATAGTCAGTTTTAACCGGGCCCTGGATATTTCTCGGCCCTCGTTAGTATAACAGCCAGTTGACTATAAGTATGAAACCCGGCATCGGGCCATAAGTAATGTTCCATCTCGAGGAATGTGGATGATGAACGCGAGATGGAAAACAATATAAACTTGTGCAGTTAAGCGTTTTATTATGTTCTTATCACTACCTCCCTTCAATATGTCTCCATTTAATGTTCTGCCTTGAGGTTCAGTTAAATGGTTTCTACTTCACTTCCATAACAAGCGTGTAAACCTATTCCCCTCGAAGGATCATTAAATACATATGGTGAACTTGCCAACTGGAAATGAAATTCCATTGCTAATAGAAATCCGATGTGAAAATACGCTAATGAAACTGAGAGCCATACTATCCATCTTAGTATTATGTAACTATCGCTTTATTTTGATTTATAGATATTTTCGAATTCATATTTTGTAAAAATATAGCAACTAGTGATATATTTCACTCACTCTTCCCAAAAATTTAATTTTATCCTCAAGGTGTTCAGTTTTTCGCACATTGTACTGAATTTTTGGGGCACCTGGCAATGGAAATCGGGGCGATATTACCTGTTATTGACCCAAGCAGGTAAGACTGTGGCCATGAATGAGGACAATTTTGCACCTAGGTCCTTCTTAATCGTGTCGAAAGCGCTGTGATCGTGCGTGCGGGGAGTTAGATTTTTCGGGAAATTCACTCCTCATTGGCGATTGGCCCGAATGGTCTATACATTCTAATCAATACACTTTGGCTAAGTGTCTTCCTGACCGATACACCCCAAGTGAAATACTGCCCCAGTTCTCATCCCATTTCACTTCTTACGATGAAATCCTTACGAGGATGAAGACAAATTCGAGGAATAGATCTTAAGGCCCTTCTTCTTCACCTCTGTTCCATTACGATTTACATTTTCGATCGAGGATTTTATCAACACCTGAAACCGCTCCTTTCCGGATGATATCGAAATCGGATGGTATTCGGGCAGTACTGAGTGTGGTCCGGATATATATAATATATGCCAAGCTATGGGGTCAATAAATAAATGAGATATATTTTGTGTGTCAGCTATTTCAACATGGATTGGGCTCTTAATTCAAGTAGCCAGAAATATATAAAAGCGGAGAGTGATAATAACGCTGCACGTGCCCCCATGTCGCGGTCCCGCATTGTCGGTACGCCGGCCACCTGTCCGACCTAGACAACAGGTAGACCCCCAATTAGCCCTGTGTCCCTGCGGTACTGCCCTCCAGTACATACCGCCACCTTATTTACTAGAGCCATTTAACGCTGGACGCCCCGTAAGTTTGAAAGTAAGGCAAGTAAGCGGAGGAATCGTGTTCTCTTCTTCTACGTACTTTTTTTTTTAATTTGGATGTTTTATATATGCGTCAATCGAATATTTTCTACTTTTCACTGTTCCACGACCAGATTCCTTGTTGAAGGACGTCAGTTGTGTGCAGTTTAAAAAATGTATTGGGGGAATAAATTTTGTATCCGTTGTTGGAGGGAGATGTCCGAGGTGGAGCCGGACGCGAGAGTGACTGGGTTGCCACGTCAAACTTAGCAGGTTGCGCCCAACTGTAAACGCTCTACTACGTCACTTATCGTCACTTACGTTAAATCTGCCCGAGTTATGTAACCGGCCTTTCTGTCCCCGCCTGTCGTCCAAGTCTGCCGCCGACCTCCCAGCGTCCGAACCTACAAAAACGAACGAATGGTTTCTGTACTAGGTATTAAATTTAACGAATTCTATGTTCAGTTATTGAATGAAACTGACAATTTATTGTTAACGCTAACAAAATTATAATAGTAAACGTAAAAAATCCTGTTTAGTCGGGTTTTTGTAGTGTTGCGTATTTAATTAAAATATTGTACTTATCTGTTGACATTATAAATTGTTGTTACACATAGATGCATAACAGTTTTCATTAATTTAAGTACATAACTACTAAAGTACCTGATTAGGCCCCCCTGTAATAGTTTAGTTCCTTGTTTGATCTGAGGCCAATTTCGGCTTCCCATCGTCGACAGTTGTGGATAGGTAGGGCTCATTATAATTTTGATAGCATCTTAACTCGTGGTATTTGATATCTGATTCCTTTATTAAGCAAGCTGACATGACGGTAATGTATGCGTTTCAATCGGTTACAGGTTAGAAAAATGTCTAATGAAGGATATAGTCTGACGTTAGGTAGTTGACTGTGTCCGTTTCATTTAATACCAGCGTGAGGGGCATTTGCCGATCTGGCGGATAGACTAGCCTTGGCTATGATGAATTCGTTCCTTGGGGCACGGTAAATGATGATGACGGGGAGGGTGCGAAATTAAATTCTCCGAATTCCTCCAGTTCCTCCTCACCCAGCGGAAAAATGGAGTAGAGCCGCTCCTCTCGGCCCGGTTTCGAATGCAAAAGGGGCGGCTTTCACTCGAGAGAGAGAGAGAGAGGTGGCTTGAAAAAACGTTTATTGAATTTTTGAACAAACCCACCCCCACCCCCGTTCCCTAATCGTCGATGTCGCTCTGTTCATTGATCCGCCCGGAGCCTCCTCCGACCCAACTTCTGGCGGCCGGGCATCAGAGAACACGGATCGTTCTCAGCGCAGTGTTATTTGTGCAGCAAAAAAGTTGTTGGGCTAGCAAAAATGTCAGCTCATACAATTATCGGTTTATTTATTTAAACTGTAAATTAGAACCGGGCGGCCCGAATAGGAAATACTGCTGACAAATAGGGCCGGAATCCAGCGTGGCCTGTAGCTAGATTAGAGAGGCGGCGGTACAGAGGCGGTACAGAGATAGGGCGACGGGTGCGGCGCCGGGTGGGCTTGCGAAGATAAAGAAGAAAAAAACTCCGGAAGTTGCGAAATCGGAGTATGAATGGGCATTCCACTGGGGACTTATCGGTCGGGAAACCTAGCCTAAATAAAAACATGGCCAACAGAAGGCCCTTGTTGCGCCCTCCCATTGAAACTGAAACCCCTACCCCCTAACACGGTGGTTTGCGTCGTCAGCGTCCCTGCCGGCGATTATTGCCCTCATCAACCCCCATCGATATTACCGAATCTCAAGTCTTATTCCACAAACTTATTTCGTGGTAGAAACTAAAACGTTTATAACTAAAAGTGTAAATTTTTCATTATTAGGTTCATATAAAAACATCGTTGGAAATCGAAAAACTAAAAATATAAAATTTCAAGTAAAACTGGTACTACGTCAAGTACTCTTTATACTGGACATAGGTCACGAATTATACTGAACCGTCTCTTCGGATGTCCGTGACAACGTTATTGTACAAAATAACATGATTTATGCTAGTTAGTTCAATGGTTTAATCTCCTCCAGGAAAATAAAATAATAAACTTTGTATTTAACCTTCTCGTTAGTCCACTATCTCAATGTTCAACCTTTGGCATTTTAATGACGTGCAGCGTGACCATTGCTGTTAACCGAATGTGTTTAATGTACTCTCTGTTCCTTTGATTCTAATTTACCGAAATATCGGTGGTAAATTAACGGTTTCCCGTTAACTCCCAACCGATAAGTTGAAGTCATCAGCGATACTGAAACTGAATAACCGTTCTTTTAATTATAATTTAGTATTGAAATGTCGAAAAGATTGCGAAAATACAAATAATAAATATAAACTTTGTTTTCAAAATACTGCCGACGCCTCGAACATGGCATCGTCTTACGGCTTTCATAGTGTCGAAGTTTCTGTGACGCCGTCAGTTAGTAATTTACATTTTTGATTAAGCAGGGCGTGACACATTCAGGGCCCCCTCTTATCAGACCAACCGTGAAATGTTTATCGACCCCGTATCACACCTCTCCGTCGATAATGTCTCGCGGCGCCCCGATCTCGAGGTCTTCCTTCCTCTCGGTCCTTATCTGGCTGTAGTCTTAGCCGGCCTTTACAGCCTCAAATCCTCTTTAAATTACAGCACCTATTGTGTTCGTAACGACGTAATCGGACGATATCGAACAGTATACATTGCGTCATACCTGACGTTTTGTAAAAATATTTAAATATCAACGTACTGAATTACCCCATCCGGTGAATACAAGTCCTGTAGATATTTACCTTATAATTTAATCATTCCAGCAACAAAATTTGTATCTCCAGGATTGCATCCCGAATGCTTACTGAAGATTTCGCGAAATGATGAAATATTTGCGTGGGCGGAGTAACCTGGTTCTGTACGTGTGTCATCACTGCCACTCAGTCATATGCAAATAGTTGTCTATATATATATATATATATATATATATATATATATATATATATTGAGATTGAATCAGCACCAGAGACATCTCCCCCATCTTACATCTAGTTACTAAAGAATCGTGGCATTCTGTTAACTCATTAGGTATTTCAACTTCCGTAACAACGGTTCAAATGTTGACCTTCTTTGGCTTTTATGTAATCTCCGTACTGGCGTAGGGTATTCTTCGTTGTCTTAGTTTTTGGATACTTATAAACCTAAAATATGGTAATAATGCTAGGCCATTTCTAGACTAATCATTATGAATATTTAAGATACGTTAGAATAGAATCGAGGTCAAATTTTAATATTTGAATATTTATTGAAAATTTAGTACGGAAAGGCAGTTTCGGTTAAATTCTTAATCACTTATTTTGGAACGAAACGCGATCCTGTCTGGAAATACACCATATCGACGTAGAGTGGGAAATGGAAGTATCCATTTCAGACAGAAGGATTGACACTTTAAGCAGGTGCAGTTCTTTGTCCCAGTACCACGTGGCGAGCGTTGTGCAGTTGGAGTTCACGGTCGGAAAAAATGTGTTCTTAACGACATCCCTCGCTCAGTGAATGCAGTGTATCTACAGTACATGCTGGGCAGGACTTTCGCAAAATCTGTCAGATTCACTGTTTCAGAGGAACTGCAGTACAATGGACATGACGCGATGTAGGAATGCGAGCTAAAAATAGACATTTCTCATGGGTTAGTCTGACTCGTCAGTTTAGAAGAAATTTTGTAAACGTTACTATCCCTCGCCTTTTTCTCCTCGTATCGATAATGTACATAAATTGTCAACAGGTCTGCTGTTGGCCAACGTACGGGAACATTCATAGATAGAAACTGCAGAATTCATTACATACGAATAGATTATTAGCAGCCCGGCGTTGAAAATACATTTTAGATCCTTTTCAAACCAACAAAACTCAGGAGAGTTATTCTGCAGCATGGGAGGCCGTACGTAGTTGCCAAATTTAGCACATGTTAGGCGGGGTATTTCGGGAAGAATTGTCGGTACTGAAGTAGGCCGAAGTCATGTACTCAATGCTAAACACTGCCAACTGCACTGTTATTCGTTCTAAGTCGTCTGTAATTTGCCGGATGAACAACGCATTCGTTCGCATATTTACAGCTCTCACTCCGGTAACGATCAGAAGGCTGGAATTTTTCACCCATTGAAAATTAAACAACTGCAAAACAAAGGAGAATATGTCCTTACGGGGATATTTTTTATTATTTTTATAGAGAAATTTAAAATCTGTCATGGTTCCGAGAGCGACATATGTTTTTTCGTCCTTAGCTCTAAGCAGAAATGATGTAGGCAGAGCATGAGTTGTTATGAAACAGCACCTCAGTAATAGTCAAATTACTGTTCAATATTTGCTATCCCTGTATACAGTATGTATATTTTCCAGTGTAGTCGTGTAGACTGCAGTTAAAGTGGGTAGGGGTCGCTGGACCCATACATCAGTTTTCCTCTGGTGCACCACCCTCCGCCCTGTCGTGGACGGTGACAATTCCAGATACTTCCCTTTCCCTACCAATTTCCTAAAAATGTCCTTATGCGTCACACGGTAGCGCATTGTTGCATGCATAATCGTCGTTGCAGACTGTTCGGATTATTCACCGAAGTAAGTATTACGAAGGTATATTTAACTTGAGCAGTATGAAATGAAAGTCATCTGGTTTTTGTATGGGAGGCGACATATTTAGGAAGACATTTTTGCCTTCCCCCGGGCCGTAACTACTTTGTTATCGCCGGCGGATGGGAGCTATTAAAAGAGGACCCCGCCCCCCGCCCCCCAGGGAAATTGCTCGGGACATTAGTAGACAAAATACATTTGTAGTCGCGTTTTCTCGTGACTTTCCGCGGTGGCGAAGGGGGATTCTCGTGTTTATTGTTCTTGTTCTGTGGGAGTCTCTCATTAGTAGAGCCGGGGTCGGCTTGTTCCTGCTCTCGGTCGGATTCCATGTTAGCTCTCTATTTTCGCCACCCACCCGGCCTTATCTCAGCTCCGCTATTATAAAAGAAAGTACACCCCCCACCCCCAATCAGTTTATTTTACCATTAAAATCTTAATTAATTTACTTACGACCTTGTCCTCCGTAACTGGTCGGTGGCCTGTCTTTTGTGAACTGGTAAGACGTTAATTTTGTGCCCCGCTAAACCCGTTTATCAAATTTCGTTCGTGATGTCGCATACTTCTCTCTGTAATCCGAATTTAATTGATACGAGATGTAATATTATTCTGAAATAAACAGCGCCCAGGAACGTCCTCGTCCTCGTGTAGGCTTAAGACCATGTAAGCTACAGAAAATTGAGAGAGAAAATGGCAGAGAGAAATGCAATGTCCTGATTTTCCAAATTTCAACTCTTTTGTTCAATACACAATTAAAACGGGTAGAATTACAACGCGTTAATACTATGCCTTGTTTAGTATCTTTGCATAACTCAAATGATGGTCCACAAAAGGAGAAGTGAGACCGTCGTGATGCAATCGAAACTTTTATTTGACTGCTGTTATTATCTCCTTCGGGGAAGAGGCCTAACGTGGGGTAAATGATTACGTACCAGCAATGGCCGTAAATTCCGTCCTAGATTTTGTTCTGTTGACTCCTCTAACTTTACGGTCATTTTTGAAATGAAAAAGGATGGTTTACCACATCAAACTCGTTCGATTCCATTTTACATTGATCATTCTTCACATGTTTGGTGTTCCTGATTGTCAAAAGGGCTACAGCGGTTGCTAATGGCGGCTGTCTCAACTACCGCCTACTAAAATCATAGCAAGCGGCTTTAAAAGTAATAGGATTTCCTTATTCCCATACTGTGCCACTGTTTGCTGTACACTTATCCTCACTTATCTGTTTTTCACGTTTCTGCGAACTAATCGGGGCAGGAAAAAGCTCCGGGACTCTAACCAATAGTAACATACATAACGTTAGATACATAACGTTCACTTTTACTTCGAACATGTCACACCGTGCTTCTATTCCGGATAGTGATTTATCAGCTGCCCGGTGACACCACTCTCCGGTAATAATTCTGTTCCGATTGTAATATCTCTATTACGAAATATAAGTCTCCTCCGAACATATTTTCGTATGCTCGCCCGAAAGACACCGGTGCGTAGATTAAGAGTACGCTTCATGCGTTCTGTGACGCTTCGGTCCGATTTAAGTGGGTATTTATCGTTGTGCAGCGGGCGACCTAGGCCACGGAGGTGTCGCCAACGGGATTTATACCTCTAGGCACTAAACTCACTCCGTTTGGCCACCTTACAGACCTAGTTATGCGGCAATATTATTATGAGGAAATATTTATTCCCAACTTCACAACTTTACTTTAAGGCTCATTTGGGGCTGGCGTGTTTCTTAGCAAGTTGGAATTTAGTTACTAATCCGGCGGTGATAGGCATTTCATTCTTACATAGTTTTATCTCCAACCAGGGGGAATATCTGTACAAATGTATGTATATATTATAACTCACTGAAATAATTGAAAATACCACTGCATTTATGCCTTCATACTCTAAATTCAGTTTAGAATCCAATCGGGATATATAGTAACGCTTAGTAGTATACCGTAGGTTTCTGTTAGTAGGTATTCTGTACGTACGCTTTTTACTAATCATAATGAGTCGGCTTGGAAGCATGTGACGTTAAGTACACAGTCTGTCGCCCCACGGAGTCTAATGAAATGATTCTAGAAAACTGGTGGTTCGATACGAAAATTTCTAATTCAAATTTGCATTTGTGAATCGGGTGGGAAATTGAATCTGGCTCGGCATTTAGAACGGGGATTACAACATAAGGGAGAGAAGAGAGAGAAAGAGAGAGAGGGTCGGGGGTGGGAAAGAGAGAGGTAGGGAGAGGGACTGTATTAGTTTACTTAGAGCGATAAAAACCTGCCCCCCGATGGCATTCCACGCGTCGCGCCCAATCTCATTCTCCTTATAGCGCTTCCCCTAAACGTCTTATTTCTCTTTATAACCCCCTCCCTACCCGTGTTCTTCTTTTTTCGGATTGAACGTCACCGGCCACCGTTCCGTGGCCATAACTATGTGATTTTGTTTTGACGAAAAACAAATTCGCCTATAAAGTTCCCTAAAAATTAGTTATTCATATACATAGGTAGGCTCTTATTGGCCTTATGTCGGTACTGAAATCTTCGGTGTTCCGGAGTTATTTGAGGCCACTCTAAATAGGTTTCCGCTCATTTCAATCAGTTACAAATTACTTCTGGTCTCAGATAGCTTCAGAATACTCTGTAGGACGCGGTTTTTTTTGTAGTGGACAATTTGGCGATATAAGTATAGGGTCTGAGGTATTGAAACTTTAATCTAAAATCGTGTTAAATAACCTAGGAGCTCGGTGTGGGATACATTTTCTGCCTATTGGGCTTAGGACCGGTCGGTGTGACCGAATTTCTGTTTTTGATTTGTGTTGTGCAAGTAGGGGCCGGATATAGACCGGGGGTGTTGGCAGTGGGCGAGACGCCCTGGCTCCCTGTGGCCGCCACAGCCCTAGCCCCAGCCACAGCCGCCACTCGCTACGGCCGCCGCCGCCGCCACAGCCTCCGCCCGTCTATTTCTAGACCGCCCGCCCGCCGCTCTATTTCAGTTGTTGCCCACCCGGTCTACTGCCAACCTCCGCAGGGGTCCTGTCCTAGGTTAGGTTTATCACCGCTTACGTTTAAATTGCGTATTTTTACCGGCCCCCTACCTCACACATTACCCTCTCATTGGCGCTACGTTAGAATCACGACATCGTCCAGAATTTCGATCATAGACACGATCAGCGGAAGTGCAAAAACCTCTGAAACCCTCTCGTTAGCATTATCGATATTTTGTTGGCAGTTGTTTCAACATGGCGAAGAGCTGCGGTAATGATGTACGCTTCCCAGACTTACAGTCATACCCAACGTCCAAGATTTCAAGATATATTTCGAGTACAACACTAATGTCTAAAATGACGGTCGTAAGGCCGAATCGTAAAACACCGAACCGTAAGGCTCCAATGCGGGAATTTATCAATAGGCATTTGGTCTTTGGGGATTGGGATTCGATATTCAAACATCTTCATTTCTATTTTGTCAATTTTCTCGACTCTATTTCCCTCTTTTAAGTTTCTGACGTTAATTGTCTGCTTCGAAAGGTACTTATTATCTATCGGATACACCTGTACAGCCAAGAATATATATATAGAACCTGACGTATAATCGATATTTTGAACATAGGGATTGTTACTTACTCGAGTGCAACAACGTAATTTTATATTCTAGGCACTTCGCGTCTGAGATTGAACAGATCATAAGATGCCACTGTTCAAACTTTCTGACTCCCTTACATTTCTTACGTTTCTTCAGGTACAAATTATACAGGTTAGTGAGATCGAGCCTAGTTGATGCCATCATATTTTATATTCGTCCTACTCGGGTAATTTGGTTTATTTACTGCAAAAATTAGTTTTATATTATCGTTTATTATTAGTATTTTGTAGTCAATAAGTTATTTGACAGGGATGCGTGTAGCTATTGCAATTGCAATGATATTTTTAATATGGGCCGTAGTGGTTATTGAAAGCTGAACATAGTGTATTTATCATTCTTGACGTGAAAAATCCTTACTGAGTTAGTAGATAAGGGATGCGCGACTCATAAAACCCTGGGGTGGAAAATATATTAAGTGAGGGAAATTATTTCGAATTTGGAGGTGGTACTCGACAGCTAATTTGACTGCTACACTTAACTATTATTTTTTGCGACGGCTCAGAACTGTACTGCAGTAAAGTGTGAAACGTGGGCAGTAACACTTGGAACGATACGGTTACAGCGGCGATTGAATTTAGCGTCGGCCGTTTGGCCGGGGTCTCGATATGCTGAAGTTCAAACACGTCGGCGGGAAATTCCTGTGTGCACTAGACATTATAAATAGAAGGACGTCTGATGTAAATAAACAGGCGGAATTAAATGTGGGGGAATTGTGCGGCGGGGACGTCTGGGCTGGCACAAATTTGGAGCGTCTCCGTCTATTTTTGAAACCGAGTCCGGGATCTATGATTTCATAATGAAGAGAGAGTGAGAAAGGGGTGGGAGGGAGAGAGGGCAGAGAGAGAGAGAGACAGCGAGAGAGAGGGATGGAGGGAGGGTGAGAGGGAGGTCGCGTGTTCCGCACGCTCTATCACCGCTGTTTGAACCGTCGACAAAATTATTGCCGTTTGAAATATGAATTGATTACTTTGCCTGCTCTCTACTATTCATTTTTACAGGGCGTGATTTATTTCCCCGTTTAATATTCAAAGAGCTCAATGAGGGTTGTTTGGTTCCGACGGGCATACGTCATTCATTCCGAATACAATTATTCTGGCGAACAAAGTTCTTATTCCGGGAACAATGTTTAGAAAAAATAATAAAATAAAACAAACGGCATACCGTATCTGTGCATAATATATATACAATACAATACAATATATTTATTTCTATATATTTTATTGGAATTCTTTTTATTTCTCTGTTTTCACCTCGTGTGTTTATTATTATGGTTTATTGTAACTTACAGTCCTGAATATTTATGGAATCGGTTGTCTAGATATGAATCTGTAGAAAGCAATAAAATAATTTTATTTTATAGAATGCCCCAAGTTTCTACAAATAAATACTATAAATCTTGCCATCTTTTACCTCCGCTCGCTTATCAGTTCCCAATCTAGCTTTTCAAATCCGTCGGTAACATACTGAGGTAATGACGACGTCAGCATTAGCAGTGGCTTAGCTGGCAGCCGATATGTACATCACTGTATAGTAAGAATTGTGATATGGATAACCCTCGCCAACTCTACAACATATATCTTAAATGAATACAGTTTAATTAATAAAAATTTATTTCTGTATTTGTCCAGCAAGTGTTATAGGCATGTTTGTACTATACCCAATCGGCTGTAATGCATGTACGTTTTGTCGTATTTTCTATTCTGCAATATTTCTTTGTTTTCGTTTGATAATTGAAATGTGTGCAATAGTTTTGTATATACGTACAAAATAAATTATAACTACCTACCATGGTGGCTCACTACGATCGTATTTTCAGTTTTTCAGTGGACCATAGTTTATGCCGGCCGTACGAATACATTTTGACTCCACCCTGCTTCAAAGAAATCTCTTGCCCACCGATTTGGAGACAGCCTCCATCGATTTTGGCTTTGGCTACGTCGCGCATTTTCTTAATGGCCATCCACTTACAGCCGGATTATTTTCAAGTTCCCAACCGGATTCGAAACTCTAGCTACGCAGCCTGTCTAGAGAAATGTTCGAGATACGATTTTCCGACTATCACATTATGATTATTAATCTATCTTAGTAACATAAGGATGGCTACTGTCGGTCCAGCTCAAAATCAGTAAGTTTACAATATTTACCATCGGAAAGTATCAACGGGCACAATTTTTCCTAGTCTCATTTCCTTAATGAAGGCGTAAAACCGTTAATAATGACGGTGATAAAACCGTAAAAAATTAATAGTTAGTCTAAGTTGAAAACGTTTTTATAGCCTCGAGATTGTCTGCGTATGTCCGTCCCTTTTCCCGGCAAAACCAATAACAGAATCAGATTTTGAAATAGATCCTGCAGGATTAACCATTGGAGTTCGATATTTAGTCTATTTATTTCCTCCTGGTCTGTAAATAACCCGGACAGTGAAAATAATTAGCTGGTCGTGAGGGCGGTACAGCGCGAGTGGGAGTCTCTCGGGAGTTTCCAGCCCCCGACCCCGGCCCCTCTGGCCCGCTCCAATTAAACACTTCTCATTTCTTTTTTTGTCCCACTTGAACTATTTTTAAACCGGCACTGAATTTAGCCGTTACTCGGGTTTACTTGCCGGTATTGAGGCGGGTACTACTTTCGCTCAAAATCTGTGACCTAGACCCACTTTTCGGATCGACCTAACCGCATATTCGGTTTCTCTTCGGGGACGTCCTTTCCCACATCCGACTGAGGATGAATAATTTACGGTCATTTAGCATTTCTGCCGCACTTGTCCCGATAGAATGATTTTGAACGCAGTTAATTCGTACTGCGGTGTTGTTACGACAATTGGGATTCTCGTAATTTTGTTCCTTTAAAAAGAAATCAAAAACACGCAAAGGCTGCATTCCATTAAAAGGTGAATATAAAGTGAGGTCCTCTTTTATACTACTTTTAAAACCTGGGGGATTTAAAAACGTATTTTAGCTCAAATACCGGAGACATTATTTCCCTAAAAAATCCCCTGGGAAGGAAAAACTTAAGCGAGCTTTTAATTGCCCGAAACAATTCCTGTTATTTTTTTAACTCCTCGGTGAATTATAGATAAATACAATTTTTAGGCCGCTAGTTGTTTTGCAGCATATATAGTAATCAGTTACTTCTAGTTTTTTTTATTTCTTTTGGCTTACTGCAAGGGAACATTATTTTTTGAAATTACTAAATCTATGCCTGGTCGATTTAACAATTTTTGTTGAAATTACATGGGGAGGCCGTAGTTTGAGATTCACCCAGACATTTTTGATGGAAATAATATATGAAGACGATACAACGATCTCCCTATGTATTTTATTTAAAACATAGTCATATATTTTGTTGAATTTTTAAGGCTCATATTTATTCGTGATCGTCACTTTTACTTATCTAATTGAAAATTATTTGTTTTGGCCGTATATCAAATAATTCTAGAGTTTGAAGAAAATCTATGTGCTGAAATTATGACTGGAAATGATTCAAGGACGGAATTGTATTGTTACTTTCTATTATTTGCTAACTTTTCGCGTGGGAGTAGATATTGGCGTGCATTTATTATCCAGCGTTATAGTAGCGTCGTGTTCCCTTATTTGTAGTTCGCGGCCGCTATTGGTTCACTGGAAAATTTCACATTCATTCAGATTCGGTCGTCTCTGTCATATCGTTTATTTAAATAATAGGTTACATATTTACTAACAACACTACACTGATGTAATTACAGTAATTGGGAATGCATTTTCCTGTGTACATTTTTATCGTATTTGTAGCGGTAATCAGTAAATAATGACGTTTTTATCTAGCTGACAGCGGAGATCGTCACGGTAAACCCCCGTCTGAGTAATGTGCACGTGTTGCAACTTGCAATGGCTGTTCCGTTCGAAAGAAAATTGGGTGGGGATGGGAGTTGTGAGCGGAGGAAACGCCGACTAATTGGATGTCGGTAGGCCGCTTAGCTAATTGCGATTCACGTGACACGGAGCGAAGCACACGCGTTCACATAATTAATACGGTCATCGCGTGTACCGGGCCCAGTCACCGTTCGGGGAACGATTGGGTTCGCTAACTCCGCCACAACCCCACCACCCACCCAACCAAGACGCGACTACTGAAGATCTCGGCCTGTTAATCTACCGTGTATTTTTACCGCTCGGTTCTCGCACCGGGATTCAAGAAATATCTTATCTTGCCAAAACGTTTGGCTCCCTTCCCATATTATCCAGGTATCGGGTGACTGCAGCCGCCGATATTTCCAGTTATATCAGCGATGGAGTACAGTTTTTGCTATTAGAATCATCCGAATTTTACAATTTATATTCTTCGGTTTTGTACTACACCTGGCGAGCCTACAGTGTGTATTGCCTTCCATAATAAATACATAGGCTAAATCATCGGTTGTCCGGGTATTCGGTACTGACCTAAATGTATTTCAAATTCTCGCCAAATTCAGTTGCATTCCGTTAGTGTTATAGTGATAGTTACGTACGCATGTTGGGTTCCGATTAAATATAGCCCTTTACATTTTTAGAATAAATACCTTGAACCGAAATAATACTCATAAATTATTATCCACACGGTTGCCAGTACTTACCAGTGTATCCCACAAATATCTTAATGTATGCACAAATTTGTTTTGTGTAAAATATATCTTACACAATACACGGTTGTATCAGAATAGAGAATAATGTATGGAGTACAATACTGCAGTATTTGGTTAGTGTAGAATGAGTGCACGTGAAGATTTTATGTCCGGACACCTCTTCCTGTAGAGTTCCACGAATCAAAGGTGGTTGTTCTTTATTGTCGACTGCGCTTTGTCGCGCCGATCACAAATTATTTTATATTCTCCGTATTTAGTCATAACCTGACGGTCATCTTAAATACATATCTGTCGGTATGATGACCGGGGCCCCGATGCGGGCACCTGGGCCGTATGAAAGGGGGAGCACTGTCCGATAAAGGGTCGACTAGCGGATATCCTTTCGTTGTGAGCGAGCGTCTCCTTTGAGGGCGGTGCCGGTCTCGTGGGCGTTTTTCACCTTTTACGACGATCTGAAACAGGACGGCCAATAAATAGGATGATGTAGGGTAGGGGTGGGGCCCGTTATTCTGGCCGGGAGCGAACGGCGGCCGGGCCGTGTGAACTGGCGGGCGTTAACGCCTTTAAATGACTTTTAAACGCTTCCTTTTCGGGGTTCGAGCCATTTAAATGTGTGATGTGACCGAGTGGACAACTGGTCTGGGAGGTCCCCGCCGGCCCAACTAGCGACAATCAGCCCACAATAGAGAGCACCCTTTTGCCGTCAATGGAAACGTTTTAAAGGTTTCCTGTATAAATTTCGATAATTTCCTCGGTAAGCCGCCCCTTCCTGACAGTCAATTTCGGCGAGGAGCCAGCCCACCCGCCAATAATGAACCTCCACAAATCTTATCCTTCCTTTTCCCGCTTCTTTGTGTCCGTCTTCCTTATGTATTTCTTGACCTAGTTTAATTCGTATCTTTCGTTCTTTTGAAAATTGATAATCGTAACGAAATTAATAATAATATATAGGATAACTAATGAACGGAACCCTGTTCGTTGGAACTAGTGAATGGTATCTTCGCTAAAACGTAGCCTTTTTCGTTTTTTTTCAGGTTATCTAATTAGGTTGCTTTGTTTCATTTAAATTTCTCCGGAACTATTTAAGAATTTATGGATTATTCCGCTTTCGTTCATTATTTCATGATACATATTGGTTTGTGGGATGATACATTTTGTATTGGTCAGCCCAATATATTTCGGAGGCTTACTGCGTTTCTCTTCCTTATCTTAATGCATTCATATGCTAGCTGATATAATACACTTCAACAAAAGTTCAAGGTCTTGTTACAAGTTCTGAGAACTCAATTTTCTGACAATGATTTGAAATGGGTTCGTAACATATTTAAAGCGGATCGCTCTGCATTATCAATCAGTACAGTGACTTTATGAGAAACGTTAGAGCTGTAAAAGTCGAACGTAAACCAATCACACATGGATGACTTGACAGTTTTCGCAGCGAGATCCAGGTTGCCAGGTTGATAATTATTTCAGGTATATATATATATATATATATATATATATATATATATATATATAAGTTATAGATATCAATGTCACCTTTCCTGCTTATAAAATTCATATTAAAATCAATAAACGTTTAGTAAGGCAATTCTGTACAAGTTTACGTCACTTCTAATTAGTCAGACAAAATAGTCTACTAACATCATTTATGAAGCCGCCCTAAATGTTTTAACGATTTAACATATAGTAGAAGCGGGCTATAAGCTGGGACACATACATTGGCAGTGAAAAGCGGATGGCTATCAGCGTGTGTTATCAAGACTCTCCTATCATCAACATTTATTATATCTGTTTCCTTTAGATAATTGTGGCTGACCGACTTTCATTCTCAACGACGATTATTCATTAGCTAATCATCGGAACATCCTCCGAAGCTTTAAGAGTTCAAATTTCAACATTTGAAGTAGCCCCATGAACCGGAACTTTAATTACGATTCTCAAAGGATGTGAAGGGCCATTTTATATTTATTTTATGATATTTTAAAAAGAGGTAATTGTTAATATCTGTTGCATCTTATTACATTGCACCCAGGCGCTCATTTCGTTAGTATCCAACGGGGCTAACTTTATTATTATGTTTGGTTGAGAGATAGATTTAGGCTAGAGTTAGATCGTAATGCTCATGTATGAGTTTGAGTTTTATAAATACTAGTATAAAAAGTATGTTTCTTTAATCTTTCTCAATATAGCAATTTCTCTTGGTTTACATGTTTGACTAAATTCTCGAATTAAATATAAATTATTATACTGTATACCCACCTGACGACAACAGACGTAAATTTGAGTTTTGCCAAGGATCGTTAGAGCGTTTAAGCAGTGAATTCTTATATATTATCCAATTTATTAGTCTTGCAACGATCCTTTAATTATCCGGCGTGCATTTTCTTTTTTTCATAACTCGAGACCGTTGTTTTAATTAATTAAAACCGTCTCATCGACAGTTTGACCATTAAAAACTAGTAAACCGTATCGCCTAATCTCGCCACACTTGATATAGTGCGTTGTATATGTTCTTTTTAAGAACACTGAAATCCTTAATTGCTATACGAGCTAATTAATTGTATATAAATTGTTGAATTTAACTTCTAAAATGATCTTTGCCTCTTTACTAATTGTCTAATTTGTTCCTAGGGTCTTAACTGTTTTTTTTACTCCAAAGAATCTAGATTGACTTTTCGTTTTAATAACCTTAATTTTGCACACATATCCTTTTAAAATATACTTTCGGTTTGAAAATTCGTTCTGATTATGGAAACATCACATATATGCGTGTTAAATTGCTGTAATATCTATCTTTGCGGTCTGCTTTTGTCGAACGTGGTCAGATATAGGAAAAATGTATCGAGAATATTCTACGAAACTTTTAACTTGCATGTGGCAACTTACTTAACGTTAACGTTAAGCATATGGCTAAACAATTTCCCGGATATGAGTAGCTGAGTAGGGACTGCGACCCGCATCTTGGCGGACCTGTTAGAATAAATAATAAACAGGCGACAACTCAGTTGCAGGAACAGATCAGGTGATAACCTGACAAGCATACTAAGTGTTGCAGTTCCAAACTTGCTGAAATTCAACGTGAAGGAACGCGAAAGAACGGATCCGGATCTCCATCTTTGCAAGCTTTGGATATAATAAAAATCAAAGGACTGACTGATCAAATAAAAATGTAATGTCGTAGTTATTCTTCATTATCGAGAGATTAACAGATCTTAATTAATTCCGGTTAGTGGTTAATAAGGAGTCATTTTTTTCAGCCGCGTTCTCATTCCTGACGTTATATTTTTTCTAGAATTGGATGACTGTGAAGTCCTTGGGGCCTGAATTAGCAGAAGTGTTCGTACACGTGTTATCATCTATTTTATTAAAAGGTTGGATCATAAAAATGAGTGGCCGATGAATGCGTTTATTTCGAAGGTGATGTACCTTAATGACGCGGCTCGTTCAAGGTGAGCTAGATAATTGTTCCGTATTTGGCCGTTACTCGCATATAAAAGCGATTATGCTGACATTTCGTTTGTAATATTTGCCGTCGGTTCGATAACACGAAGTTTTTAGAAGAATGTGGACGGTGAGGGACAAATGAAAGGGTTCGAACATGTTCGAAGAGTGAGCGTTTCAGCCGGCGGTTCTGGGTTGGTGGCCTGTGCTCTTTGACGCTGTTATCTGCCGGGGACCCCTTGGCTCATTCCCCGCTTATTTAAACTAACATCGAACACATCTCTCTCGGTCTCAGTGCCCCAATATTCGCGTATATAAATAGTATTTCCAGTCATACGTACATGACCCTTAAATATTTTCCATTCCTCATTGGGCAAGGTGTGTGCTTCAGTGCACTACTGTATAATATCGAGCAAAAGAATCGTCTGTTCTTTTTGTAATAAACTCCTGCTAAGTTATTAACGTACTACTAATTAAATTGAGTTACAGTATACATGAATGCATAACATACTAAAATGATTGCTACAATGTGAAAGGACAATTTCCTGCTTAAGAGCGTCACTGGGGCCATAGAACTCCTGACGTCGTCTCGTAAATCGGTGGCGTTTTAATCCGTCCAAGGATATTTAGATGTATATAAACGTTGTATATACATAGAGCGGGTGTTTTTTTGTGCTGTTGTGTTGGCGGTCTAACGTCTGGAAGGCAGATGTGTGCCGAATAGTAGGGCGCACCTTGCCCGCTTCCTGTCCAGAAGGTCGGCCGAGCAGAGCCGCGCGGTGCGCGCATTAATATTGCACCTGCCCAACTCTTTATCGCACCCAGTTTTCCCGTTCAACCGATCCTTTCTCCGAAAAAGAAATTCATCGCTTTCTAGAAGAACGCCGGCCCGCTCCGCCGGCTCCTACCCATTATCTCTCTCTTTCTCTCTCTCTTTCTCCTGCTGGCCCCCGAGAGAGAGGCCCTGAAGGTGGGGGCAACCAGCCTAATAAATGTTCGGCTTGTTATTTAAAAACGCTTCGCTCACCTATGACGCATTCGGAGGCCGGCGCAATGTCCGAAACGGATCACGCTTAAATTGTATCCCGTTTCTGAAAAAGAGAATGTTTCATCGCATTATTCCGAGAATGGGCAACGCTGTGAATGAATAATTTTAACGTATTTACTATCCAGTGCTCGTCTTAGTAACGTTTGACTGTGTAAGCGGAAATAATTGATATATTTTTTGATAAATAATCAATTTTTTGTTTACAACAAACTGGTTTCTGTCAAAGTTTCCTGAAGTGGCCGTATTATAAATAGAATTTTAAATAAATATTTTAAATAGAAGCCGGAGTGAGCCAACAACATTTAAGTAACGTTAAAATGGGACAATCCGATACTATAAAGATAAAGACGGAAAACGTATAGTTTATTCATGCATGATTTACTAATTGTTTAAGTAATTAAACAAATATTTTTTGTACCTGTTTCGCTATCTGTACACCCATCTAATTGACAGATGTGTAGTTGCGCCGTTTCAGCGCCTTAAGGCCGTTCGTTTCAAAGGTATACGCCAGGTGTACCCCACGTATCGGAAGGAAGCTGGAAGTTATTCCACCCCGTCCCAGCTCCTGAAACCGGGCTGTTCGTAATTAATTTGAATGCGCGCTTCAATAAAACGCGCGGCCTCAGTTTAGGAGGCGTGCAGATGACCCACTTCGATAGCGTATTTATTCAGTTTGGAGCTTGCTCTGTTCGTCGTTTGGGTATAATGGCTCATCTTGCCTGCAGTTGGCGACTGCAGTTGGCAAGTTCCCGAATTCGAAATGAGTATACTCACGCACCGGAACCAAAGAAGACGACGTATAGACTAATATGCAACATGCGTGTAGTAACAATGGTCTCTGTCGGTTGGTCTTTCTCCGCATTCTGATTGGTCTTCGGAGCCTCAGATTGTATGCTGATTTATTATTTAATAATTAATGGTAATTATTGCATAACTTGGATATACATATATTCTGATAACATAGCGTTATCTCTTATTATTAACCGTCTTATACTTTCCGATATAAGTTAGAATTGTTCAAGTAAGTCTACTTAGGATGCACCCATGCGATGTTGCCTCTCCTTCTCCTAGCTCCTTTGTCCCCGGTCGGGTTCCCGTCATCGTCTCTAGCGCTCCGCCTATCAATTTATTACACATAGTTTCAAATAGCAGTTAGATCTTTCTGGTTAATAGTTAGTTCAGAATACTTGATATGCGGTTTGCACTGTACACGCCTTTCTTGGCGGGCCTTGGTATTAGTTTTGCATTTCTGCTCTTTGTAGAGGTCCGTTCAAGAGTCGTGTTGACGTCTCGACTCGGGCTTTAATAATTTAAAAGGCCTCGCCGTTTCTTCAGCGTGGCGGGGTCCTGGTGTGGGGGTCCTGCTCGTGGCCTCCTCCTCCTCCTCTTCCTCCCTCCCTACCTTTCTCCGGTCTTTTTCTTCTTCCCTCGGTTGCTCCATATAAAAACAGTGTCGCTCTCCGATATTCCCACGACAATCACTGCTGCGTAGCTGCTGGCAGTTGGCGTGCCCATGCCTGCCTCCCTAGTTTAATTGCCACCGATCGCGGAATAGCGATCCTGGCTTTCAGGCTCGCGGACCTCTCGCGGAATTTCTTAGACACTGGCTCTCCCCCTTCCCTGCCCTCGGGTAACCGCGTACTACTAGTAATAATACTAGTACTAACCGGCTGTGGGCAGTGGCGTGCCACGGGGCAGTTCCGGAATGGTTCAGATCCATATTGATCCCGAGTAGAAAGGATGAGCTCGTTCCAGTATGATGTTATGTAATAGCTCACTGCGCACTGATGTCTTGTGTCAATTGAAGTAAAATCTAAATATGGAGCTATACGACATTTCAGTGATGCTTGCATATGTAGTATTACCAATATGAACAACGGTGTCAATGCCTTTTATTTTAATTTCGATGATGAATTTATTTTGAAATTTCTGAAAAATTGTTCACCTCATTTCGGAATAGACAGTTAGGTATAACTTTCTATTGTGTGCAGTATAACGAATGTTTGAAACGCACCACCCAGAGCTATGTTATAATTGCCTGTCGGAATCCTCGAATGTACGCAGTAATGATGCTGCACGGTGTACTGTCCTTTAATAATCAAGTAGATAAATATTAATAGATAATGAAGTCGCGTATAGTACTTTTGCAAATAAAACCCAATTATAATTGGTTTAACAAACTCACAGATTTACATTGTCGACTTCGATCAATGGTGCCCTCAGGACTCAAGAACAAAAAAATTGTGCAGCGCCAATAGAATGTCCCGCTTCATTTTTCGTTTCCTTCGGACTATAGGTCTAAACGGTTTTAAAAGTCAGTTGTAAATGCCACTGGATGATCTATTCCAGCTGATAAATACGTTGTACGTTAATTAATTGCCCTGGTTCGTACATAAATAGCACACGTGCTTGTAGTCGCAGGCGGCCTTTCGAAAAATTGATTCCTTTGTTTGTGCTGAGTAGTACGTTACAAAGTTGGGGGATGGTAGAAAAAATTAAACCCCAGCCCTCGGAGCTTGACGTCATTGGACGTTTATGGGTCAATATTTGAGGCAAGAGAGTGACCGACCCACGGGTCTGCGGAGGCCGACCCCAACTGAAAATTTCTTCCAGTCTGGACGGATTATTTGAGACATTACCATCTCTAAATGCAAATTATACCTTTAAAACTTTTAATGCCATAGTCTCTACTGTCCTCTCCTTTAATACCGCGATGGTCAAAATGTAACAGAATAGAAAACCGTTCAAATAAATACAGACATAAATGGGTTCCAGTTAAATTTCGATAATTGATTTCACAACAGCTCGTATCATGAGCAGTTGTAGCGACCCCTGCCAGATGTTTGTGAACATGTCGTTTTGATATTCACTAGATTGCATATAACCCTCTATGTTTCTGTACACAATAGGTCCAAAAGCCAATATACTTTCGTAGAACTTATTCATATGGATAACGTAAATTAAGCTTATCGCAATAGCCGCAGTTGTGAAACGTGTATCGGGAGGATCGTGCGCATTTTTATTTTGAACCAATGGAGAGAGACCAAAGTATCATATTCGCGTATATTTGGCGGCTGGAGTGGTTGTGGTTGTGCTGGAACTATTGTGGGGCCGGTCGTCTGCCCCCATTAGTATTGATCCCCACCCACCCACCCACCAGGGTGCCGAGTCTCGCACAGTCGGTCATATACGCCTTAGCTTTGAAAGTGTTCGAGCATTCTTCTATCTCTTTTTTTTATTATCAACTCCGGCCAATACAGTTTCTCTTCGACGTGCGTTTATCGGGGTGCGGGACAGACAGGATCTCAAAGCCTGTGCAGGCCGGATGTTTCTGTAGAAGAAGGGCCCCCGATCGCCCGCTATATCAACTTGGTTGCCGTTAACGATATCTGTTGTGTTCCCATTGTTATAAAGCTTAAATGCCGTTCCCAGAATCGGAGTTAACTGGCCCAAAGGTCAGAACTGTGCGGCGGTTGCCCCGCTCCGGCGGCGTCTAGTGGGTGCTTCGTTAGCGAAAGCTCGGAGGCGTGAAGTTTTTAAGGGATTCACAGTCCGTAATAACTTTTTAAAATGCTTTATTAAGGAATGAACAATTAATAAACTGGTAATACTAGTCTAGTAAGATTATTACTATCATTAATACAATACGTACAAATAAAACGATGTTTCAATTTACATTAGTCTTAAGTAATTATTTATTCATATATTATGAAATATTGTTTACTTATTTCCGTTGACACGGACTTTTTCTCCATCTAAATATTTTCCTTCACCAGCTACTGATATCTGAATTCTGACATCCTAGCTCTGTAATTTGCTAAACTTAGAATGTCCTTTAAATATTGATAATGGGACAAATTGATTACCTTTACCGATATTTCAATCCTAATTTCACGAGTAAATTGTAGAAGACAGGAGTCGGAACCGTTTTAGACGTAGGCCAGACATGGGTGTGGTCTAGTGCCCTAGACTGTGGGAATAGTGTTCGGATTAGAGTGTTTCTTCAAAGAGTCACGGAGAATGGATTATAGGATTGTTTATTATATAGAAGCACCTGGTAATCTAACTACTTTTAAATAATCCAAAACAAAGGGATTTTCGCAATATTTTGGCAATGTTTTTTCGTATTATGAGGACAAATGAAATCTATTATATTTATATTACGCACTATATCTCTCGAACGAAAAGTTTCCACTGGTTTGGCATAATGAAAAATTGTTTTTCATGGCATTTCCTATTTACGGTTGGGTAGAATTAGTTTGAATCTTGTGAATTGTTTACCAGCCTAAAGCGGAATCTAGTATAAAAGACAGAGGTTGTAATCTTCGTGTATGCCTCACAGCAGTAGAGCCCGATATAAAAACGCTTGTTTCTGGCACAAGTACAAAGAACAAGAATAGAAGAATATCTTATATAATCCCATCAAGAAAAAAAACCACAGCACTGAACCGCGAGGAGTTATATTGAAATTCGTTTATTTTAATAGTAACCTTTAAATGCGCCCCTTTTTTAGACGAACAACCCTGAAAATAACCTCCGCACTATTTTCAGCTTGTTGACAAATGTGTGAAGACAAAGAGAGTCTACTCGTATCGTTTATCATATCGTAACCTCGCATCATTCAATTAAAAACTGTATTGGCCGATTTTTACAATAATATCGAATGGTTTCGTGCGTGTGTCATTGAACTTTATTGCTTAACTTAGGAAGAATAGTCGTTTGGGATATTTTTGTTTAAATGGGAATCAGTGCATGGGAAAATGGCGAATTATGCCCTGCACAGCTCACTTCAACCCGAACAGATCGCGGGTTTTTAATTTAGATACTTTTTCGATCAATTAATTTGAGTATTTGGGACGATATATTGTGTATTTTATCTAGCAGTTATCTAGGAAGCCAGCTTCGCAGCTTTGTGCGCTGTGCTCTTCTAGAAACGTGGCGACTGTTATTGCGGTGGGCCGGTAATGGGAGGCAGTGCGAGCGCGTTACATAACTATTTAAAAAGCCCCGGGGCCCCACTCGGGCCTTGAACCTCCGGCAGTTTGTCTCCCGAGAGTCGCCTGAATTTTAAACAACGTCTCCTCTCGTCTCCTATTTTGCCAAATTATCGTCCCTCCTTAACAACAAATTTTCACTCATCGGTTCTCTGTTGGACGTAAATCGAAAGAAATTATGATAATGACGATACGTACGTTCCACCTACCGCCAGTGTCAGTAAGATACGTAATACAACTTCGGCCAATGTTTTAATAACAGACAGCGAGACATGGCCCATAGTTCGGATATAGAGCCGTTACAATCGAAGATCTATATTAAAAAGAAAACTTTGTCGCATAGTTCCTTAGCGAATAATTGTTGAATGATCTCCAGAGTTTAAAGAAGAGGAGTGTACTGTCGTAAATAAAGCGTACGCGCATCGGCAGGATGTAGGGCTATATAGTGACCTCTGAATAAGTATATTGAATTTTTCTCTCAAGAATTCATTTATTTTAAATCCCTCTCGTATTTAGTGCTGTATTTGTTATTACTGTATTGTTAGAATATATTGATACGAGTTACAGGTGAAGACTCTCTACATTATTCATACTACTAGCTCCAATATCCATAGCTCCATTATCCATACTACTAGCTTTAATTAAATTGTGCAATTATAATTTTGTTACCTGTTACGCGCTCTAAACAATATCCGGAAATTATAATATTTATATCGTATTTTCCATTCGTCTTGCCTGTTTTATTTGGCTCTGTCGACGTTTCCCTCGAATACAGGACGGTTGGTTATCTCTTCTTCGATCCCATTCACAAGTAATAACGGCGAACTCATTGTATTTTCGGAAAGTGAGTTGTAATAAACCCGAAGTTTAAAAATAATTCCCGACGTCCGGCGCTTCATTCACGGCTCATGTCCCGTTTTTGGTTGGGGGAGGGGCGCTAAAGGCCGACGATGTCTCTTCTTCTCCCTCTCACTCACGGTTTCCAACCATCTTTTATCTTTGTTCAAAACATCCCGTCCCAGGAAATAGAGCTCGTGCGGATAAGAGAGCTTGGGAGATATCAGAATTGTAAACCGACCAACAGTTGTTTTAAGAGTCGGGAGAATCGGGTCATAGAACTGTACAATATCTCGGTCCCTCAGCCCCTTCCCACCCTCCTGTCCATTCAACGATACAATTAATTCGAACTGGTGTTGTATTCCGCCCATTGTTCAATTAGACCGTCCAGATCTGTTGTTCCACAAAATGTTCCCCTTCGTTTAGAGCTCAACGCTTTTGTTCCATCTCCACATCGCTCATAAATAACTCCAAATACTTCATATTACAATGTTCCGAAAATTGAATTCGCCCCAATTTGTCACATAAATCCGTACTTTACACGTCAAGTTAGAGGATGGATCCGTGTAAGGGGTCCAGGCACTGGTGTAACTGCGGGGCTGTTTCGGTTCGATTCACTCCCTTTCGCGGTCCTTCTTTCTGTACGACGGGCCAGTTCCGCATTCCAAATTAGAATGGGGGAGAGCCGGCGCCCAACTGGAAGGAAGACGTTGTCCCGAGGGGGGCACGTCGTAAAACGAAGTTTTACTCGTAAAAGTAGAAGTTCTTCCGTGGGCCGGGGTTCCACTAATTCCGCCGGCTCTCCAGAAATAAACGCTATTTAAGCGCTATTTTTAAACGCTGCCGCTTCTGTTGTCCCCTTGCCGCTCCCCGTACCTTAGGGTCATAACGTTACGGGAGCGCCCAGTTTTTCCCCTTATAGTCTAATTATAAACACTACCTTCATTCCGGGACAGACCACCTTCTCAGCTGTGTCATTCGATGCACTGATAATTAAACATAAGACAAAATAAAGCCCCAACTGGACCAAGTGAAAGTCGATGGATGAGTTGGGGATGGTTACTCGCCACCACCCTCTCTCATACGATATTCCATTATTTTATTATAAATTCGTTCTGTGGTAGCTGCCCAGTCACTTTAGTCGGGCCAAAGGCGCTGAAGACATCGTTTACACGACGATAAATTCAATTCGATCACGTTAGGCAGAAATCTCACCCATAAAACGGCACCCGGAGACACCTCATAAATTCGATGCCTCTAGTATCGGCCCCTGCGTAATAATTTGGAATTTCAAACACGTAACTCGTTTGAGGGCGTTGAGTGATTTACTAGAATAAAATGTAATTCATCTCGTAATGTATGTCGTTGTATATTGGCTATAAATACATAGTGAGGTTTGGTTTAGGTAATGTATTATAGGGGTCGTATTTCATAGTTAGGGCGTGATATATTACGGGCGTGACTGACAGTAAGTCTTCTCGACACTTTTAATTCGATCGAGGCAACTTTATTTTTTGTCCCGTGGTATCGTATTAAGGTCGGACTTCTCGTGGCTTTATCGGCCGATTAATTTATGTATTAAATTCCCGGTTTCGTGCAGTCCAAGTGGCGCCGAGGGATCGGGTTTCGACAACTCTCCGTAGCCTTCCCTTTTGATTTCTCGAATGTCGATTGCTTTACCCGGTACTTAGTATCCATTTCTGGATTGTGAAATACAGTAAGAGCAAGTTTTCGAAGTCGATTCTGATAAAGTTTCACTTTCTCCGAGAACTTTCAACTGGTCTAGATGTTCGATACCGTGTAAGGACCCCGGCATTGTGCAGTGCGGTGCACTGGAGTTATTTATATAAAGCGGGCAGAACGAGAGCATTTCAATCGACCGGCATCATTATCCTCGTGTGAATCACTGGACAGATATTTTTCCTCGTACTCGGGCATGAATCATCCTCGCATTTATTCCACTATCGCCTTCTCCGGGTTTCGCGATGGATGCCAAATGGAATAATCTTCTGGGCGAGGTTAGGGCTTATGTCATTGCTAATGTTGACCCGAACTCGGAGTGAAAAAGAGCGTAACAGCGCGTCCCGCTCTTTGTTGGAACGTTTTGAAACGGCTATTCTCTCGCCGTTAATCTACGTCCAGACCGGTTCCTTTGTTCGGCGGATGTGGCATAGAGCAGAATGCATACGCCATGAAAAACACCAGTCGTTTTACGCGGCTTTTAAGTATCACCACCGGTGCTCCTTTGGCTCTCCTTCGAGCCGACCTCTTTCCGTCTACCTGCGGTGCCTTCTCATCGCCGCTAGTCATTCGCAGAATAACTTAAATTAGAATCGCAAGCACGAATTTATAACTTTTTATTGCTTTCATGTATTTATTAGTCAGTGTGTCTCCGATATTTAACAACGGTTCAAAGTGGTAATATTTTAAGCGTGGTACTATCACTCAGAACAATGAATTCTACTGGATAAATTAGTACTCATATTAGACAATTCATGTAGGCAAAGCTTCTGCTTTCCGCTAATGTCGTGGAATCTGGAAGTAATAGTATCAATCTCATATGGCGAAGCTATATATTCGCACAACTCTGTTAATACTATACAGGATTCAAATAATTGAATTCCGAATAGAAGGCTGTGGTTGGTAGCAGTTCTGCAGGCCTGCTGTGGTCGTTCATTCCGATTTTAGAGTCCAGACAACCGTATTGTGAATGTAGTCGTTGCGCTCGCCTAGCTTCCCATCCTCCTCGAATCCGGTAATACAAGGTCGTTATCAAAACTTTAGCCGCGTTCCGCTTATTTCCATTCGTGGGCCGTGCAGCCCTCTTTGTTTCACTTGTTGCTACGTATACATTTTACTTTAGGTTTCCCTGAAGGCGGAAAGTTCTCGCGGAAGGGACAGGAGACAGGCACGTGCGACCAACGTGCCACGCCGATTTACCAGCTGAACGCTGCGGGCGATGGCGAGAAGACGAAACCAATCTCATATTAGACCGAATGAACAAGTGGGGGCACAAGATGTGAAGAACATAACTTTAATAATGTCATCATTTCCGCTTAAATTTTGGCACTAACCTAGACCGGTTGCGTCGTCCCGCCGTAACTTGAAATTAAATCAGCGAGTGGAGACGCAAATGCTATTCGTTTGAGCAGGCTGTTGCAAAGAGTCGGTTGGAGACAAAAGATGGCAAAAATTGTGAATTTTTTAAAGTCCTTTCGTTGACGGTAGCTGGATGGATGGATCTGTGTTTCTAATGTGTCTGTGGTGGTTGGCTATAGGGAGCTGGTGATGGTTATGGTGGTGATGGTGGTGGTGGTGGTGGGAGCTGTGGGGCCTGTACCTGGGGCCGCGGCCGTGGGACCCCCTGCCTCTGCCCGCTCTCAGACAGACTCTCACACATCGCCCACACGCTCCCTCTCCGTTCCTATTATAAAATTAGCTCGGAATTAATCCATTACATCATCGGCGGGACGTACCGAAAATCTCGCCCGCCGGAGGCCCCCGTCAAATCTGCATTTCTCTTGTCTTCGGCGGTGTCCCCAGCGTGACGGTGTCTTTATATTAACTGTGTTTTAGATATGCGCGATGACACCGGGACGTTATACGGACCGGTAACTCTCAGAATCAGTCCGCTATGTCCCTTATCTCTAGTGAGACCGAAAGCCGATTAATCTTCACGTTTTAATATATTAATGAGCCCCTCAGTCGGCCACTGCGTGGCCAGGATTTCGAGATGACATAAGGATATGGTTTGATTATGGTAGTACTGTTAGGAAGTGTTCCTCTTTATAAGGGGATTTTAAAACAATCCAAGGATGAGAAGCGCATCTAAATGAAATTCCGTCCGCGCTCACAGTTCTATTCACCACATCCATGTCCGTACGTGTCTTATTTACCAACCGTATCCTCGCGACACACATATACTACATTTGTTTTCCCAATAATGGAGCCTAATCTAAGGACAAGGTTATGTCTGTGGATTCCTAAGTGTATTTGATATTTTGTGGTACACCAAAAAAATGTAGAGTAACTACTTTAGGATACTAGTTGACGCTATCAGAAAATCTCTGCAGTATGACATATAATTTTAATTTAATGATAAGTTTCACCGTGTATACACAAAAAATAGACAGACCTGTCGATTTCTGTAAAAGTACCGAGTATGCTTACATGTCATTTTCACTTTTGACTTGTCTAAACCTTGACCTTAAAAACTTAAAGTATAAGACGCAAATTTTCTCGCTCAATAGATAGAATAATAGGATACTTCCTATTGAACTTGGGTCGAGAAATAGGATGTCGAACCACCTTTGATCACTGATCTCTATTAAGGACGAGGTATCTCAATAGACAACTTCGTTCCCAACATATCAATGCTTTTCTCCGTTTAAATGTATTTTACTGAAAGAATCTTTTCTGAAAAACTCTCTTTGTTCTAGGACGAGGAGAGGCCCATTAAATAGAGCAAGTCGGCCGTTCACCCTTGAAGCCACCTGCATCTGTTAAAGGTAAGAAGGATTCAAGTTTTCAATTAGTCCGACATCTCGGCGGGGAAATAATCTTTGGATTATTCCTATTATTAAGTTCGTTACAAGAACTTATAGTGCTTTTTTGATTGTTATAACATTCCTTTCCTATTTCTACTTGAGTTTCCCTGCTGTTAGCTCCTTAAATAGCACCTGGAATAGACTTTTCTTTTCTTAATTATTGTTTACGATTTCTGTATCTAACATTGCATCTTGATAAGTATATATAATTCGTTCACACGACAATTATGTATTCAGAAAGTAATATATCGTACGTGTACATTAAATTGAATACCGCGAATATCGAATTTCGGATATTTAACAAACCAAGACAGCAGTTAGACTGATATTCATTGGTGAACACCTCGTACGTTGTGGAAATGAAATAGTATATTACTTCTTATTTCTTCTATGGCAAGGTTAACCAGGGCATTTTTCGTTTTTTCATTTTACATTTATTATACATCATTACGTACGTCCCAAATTTTTCAATCTTGTGCCTCCGGGTTCTGGTAAGACCAGTTTTGGCGTTTTATTAAATTAATAGGAATTGTTCATTTTAATTTCCGTTATCTACCTACCGTTCGGAAACCTCCGTCTCACAATATAATAAACAAATCGTATACTGCAGTTCGACCTATATGATAGGAAATAATGCATTAATAAGATACACGATTTATTATTTGCGTGTTAGAATGTGGAAAGTGCGGTCGGGTAAGATGGGGGGGAAGTGCGAGGGAGCTACCTTAACTGGGTTAAGGTTGAAGTCTGAGGGTACCGTTTTTTCCTGTGCCGCCGCCGCCGCTAACCCAACCCGGTCCCACGGGCCCTCTGACTCACGCCCAACGCCGCGCAGATCAACTTCCAAATTTGGCAATCCAGAGGTTCATCCGCGTTAATGCCGGGCCATTTGTTGCGCCCAATCGCCTAGGTTCGGGTGTACTTGATCCAGGTAGAGGGAAAGTGGCTCGCTACAGGATCTAAGCTCAACAAGCCCCTCTCCTCTACGCTCTTAATTAAAAACCCACGAAACTTGTTTTAGCAATAAACTGTTTTCAGATTATGACGCATGTGCGAAAGGTTGAAGCTTTCCGAGAAGAAAAACTCTTTTGTAAGGGACCGATTTCTTGGAAATTTTCCTGAGTCGTCTATTTAATTTATTTCCTTTGTGTTTCCTTCACATCTTTATGCGTTATAAGTAACGTGATATTAAGACACGATAATTTGAACTATGAAGATGTTTTAAGACCGTGTTACACGATTCTCCCCCATATTAATCAGTTAAAATATTAATCGGACGGACTAGAGAAATGAGAAATAATCGTATGCCAGGACAAAAAAATTACAACAGTTATTACTGTAAGATATTGTCCACCTTTCCCTTAATATCGCATTACTTTTGATAACTGTTCAAATATAACACTAGTACTTAAAAGTCTAATTGCGATGAATTAATTTACTCCCGAAATAGGAATTAAAATTTTTAAATTGGGTTCTTACTATGAAAAGAAGGAGAATGAAAGTCATTTAATGGGGTAATCGTATGAGCTTTAGGATGAAGGAGGTGAACTAAAGGTTTTTGGGGACGGTAAGCGGTGGGCGAATTCAGAACCCCTGCGGTGCACTGTCTCGGTCCGTTGGTACAAAGAAAAGAGAATATAAAGAACAAAAAATAAAAAGTAAAAACCGTACGTTATTAACGAGGCCTAGCGGACGTTGGCCAATTAACTGGTTCCTGACTAATTATTGTAAACATTCTGCTGCGCCCACTTAAGGTCTCGCTCCCGCTTTAGTTGAAAACCCGCAGCAGCCCCTTAGCCACCCCCAGACGGCCCCCATTTCTCAGGCCCATTCCTGGTGGTATTCAACCCGGTATTCCCCTCCGCCCACCCGGGTTATCGCCCTTTGGATTCTGTTTTAATTAACCCTTCTCTCAACTATTGCAGATCCTATATACCCATCCGTTGCTTGTCAATCATATTATTCTGCTATAGGTAGCCAAATCGGCACCAGCATTTGTATTCTTCACCTGAAATGGAGAGAATCGATTTGGATTGTACATTTTACATTACTGCTTGATTACGTGCCTATATTGAGTTTATATTTATGAATGTGAAGGGTGGGAAAACAGATGATTTTCTTCATTATTTCAAAATATAAATTTATGTAGAAAATCGATTCTTTCTGAATGATGAATAATCGAAACACTACTGATCAATTTGACACTGGAGATATAATTAGAAATAAATTGAAGGAATATTCGTTCCTAGACCTCAATGACCCTATTTATTTCACAATATTTATCGTTATACACATTCTTTGTATTCATTACACAATAGTTATTGTGCTATTAACGTAAAAGGTATACGGGTTGTGGCTACGTTGGGTTTCTCTATTTTGTAGCAAGATTTCTTCAAGAGGTGAACTCGTCGATGATCGGTTATGTTTATATTCCTTTGAATTATACATTGCACTTTCTACATTCGTGCATGAGTGAAAATTTAAAGATAACTGCGTTAGATTTGAACTTTAAATTTCCCCAGGTGTAATTAATAAGCCCCATTAACGGATTTGATCTGGTTTATCTGTCGGTGGGTACAGTATATTATAGAGGAAAGGCGTGATATCCAATTCCAATTACTAACCCGGCCCGAGATTCCGATAAACATTCATAAATTACTATGGTATAGCGACCGGTTTATTACCGGCCCCACCGAGATTACTTTCCGGAGGATTATTATGAACTCTATATCCCTTTTTTGTCGGATGCAAGTCGAGAGTACAGCGCAAACGTAGGCGTTTATTTTGAAATTCTGTTTCCTCCAAAAATGGCTAAAATGTAATCGGATCGTTTAGTAAAATAACACATACAACCTAATATAAGATAAATAGAAACATTGTAATATTCCTCGAGGCTCTATTACCTTACATTTATCCAACCGTTTTGCAAATAAATGGCTGTATTTAGCCAACTAAAATAACACGTCTCAGGCGAAACGCCACCTGTCTTTGATTGGATCGGCGTCGAAGTTATTGTATTGAAACCTGGACATTGATGTGATTCAAGCAATCCCTGTACCGTCCTCCCTGTCTTCTTCTTTATTTGTTTTCCTGAGTGCTTATATATCTTATGATAGAACCCGCAAATTATTTATCTTTTGAATTCAGAAGTTGTGCACATTGTATGGAATAATATAAAGGACGTTGGAATATCATCTGTCGGTAAACAATCCGATAATGGTATCAAAATTAAATTCGTACCCTTTATGGCGTGAAGAGGAGGGCATGTTAAGTGGACAGACCGTTTTGCAACTAGTCATAAGTTAAAGTAGGATAGGGTTGGGGGCCCCTATATTTTTTCCACAAGAGGATCGAATTGAAATGTTTGTAATTAACAGGGGTATTTAATTAATTATATATCGCGAACGTATAATCTGCATTTCAAGCGTATAATCTTTCTTCGTTAATGTTAAATGGGCAATTTCAACACTCCAGAAAGAATAGCAGCCGTTTGGGAATAGCGACATCCGTTTGGGAATAAGGTGATTATACACATTTTAGGACTGATAGATCTCGGCCCATACAATTTAAATATTACGAAAGTGCAGAATAGATGTGGATAGTTGAATGAAAATGTGTTATAGAAGTTACATTACTGTTTATGGTAATCTCTGTTATCCTCAGTTATAATGCATATACAGTATTATATATGGTCTGGTCGACAAAGAAATTTAGATGTATGACGTAGTGTACAAAAACAGAATCTCCTATGGCTCCGGGTTAACAGAACTGTTGGGGGCTCCAGAAATCCGGAAACGGATTCCGGTGCGGGGCCACTGCCGCGTTTCGGAGGCTCCTATAAATAGGAGCCGCTCTGACCTCCGGGCCGCCGCTTCCAAGAATGGTCAAGGTGGGCTCGCCCGCCCTTCCGAGCGGTGTTTTTGTTTTGCCCGGGCCCCGCAGCCTGACTCAGTATATAGCGCGTCACGCGCCCCCGCCCCCGCACCCGCCGAATTTTCTCAGCTGTGCGCCTTGAGCGCCACCAACAAGTGACGTATATGCTAAGCGAACGCCCGTCCAGCCTCCCCCCTTTCCTCCGATCTCCGACGCTTCCCTGATCCGGGTTTTTTAAGGTCCCTTTTGTGTGACGTCACCGGTGCGATCCGTATTTAAAACAGTGTAGCCCTTAAAACTGAATGAATGATAGTTGGGCGTTCATGAATGAACCAACTCTAAGATAATTCATTTGTACCTGCCGCACTCTGGTAAGTTTATTATATATTATTCGAAATATTGATTTCTTCTTCTTGATTAGTAAAAGGGAGTTTGCGAAGGTGTTTAATATATATATAGGATGTAAATTTTTCAGCGTAATTTGCTATCGCGAGACCCGGTTTTGAATTACTTTCATAAATAAATCGCCTGATCTACGTACGTAATCATCCTCAGATTAGCCACGTCATACGGCTTTCCGTTGTACAATCATTCGTGATTCTTACATATCCATTACATTGCAACACCGGTCAGTAAAACCGATGTATCACTTCCCTCGTTGAAGTATATTGTTCTGAGCTCTTATAGATTCTTCTTTACCTCATCACACGATTCCACTCATTCTAAAAGTATTGCGAGGTATGATATTCTAATAGAAAATATGATGAGTGGACAAAAAACTCACTCATCTCGTAAACTCTTTAACATCGCTTCATTGTCCTAATGTTTCTTATGTTGATTGTCCATATAAGCAAACAAACATTGTTGCATAGATTATCGGATGATTTTCGGATTATCGGTCGGATTATTTTCGGATTATCGGTCGGATGATTTTCTTTACTTTATACTTTACTTGTATCGCCCAAATAAGTATCTTAAATAATTCCAACAAATATTTAAGTTGTCCGTCACAAATCGGCAATTCAATCTGATACAACACAAATATCGACTGATACCCGTAACAAATATTTATTGTACAATATATTCGAACTCCTTCCAAAAAATCTTATTTTATTGCTCCAAACATTGTTTTCCGATCAAAATAAATTTTTCGTGTGGTATTTGAAAATTGTAGGCTGCACATGACATCTGGGTTTTGATTTAAAACAGTCAATTTTCGAATGTCTAAATGTTTAAATGACTGCTGCAGAACATAGTGTTTTAGAGGCGAACAATATACAGACGCAAGAAATCGGAAATATGTCAGAGTTTAAAATATTTATAAATTGAATATTGAAATTTCACTTTCGTTTTGTTTACATTGTTATTGTATTAAAACCGACTTTAAACAAAGGAGAAAACGGAGAGCTTTTAACTATCCAACTTGCTAAACTGACTATTTGGAAGGAAGGGTTAAATATTGAATATTCCTTTTAATTCAACTAGTTATTAATTTTCAAGTAAGCTGCCGATGTACCCTCAACAGAAAATTATTATTTATTATTACCTGCAAAGTAATGGTACAAAATTTGTTACCTGGCCTCCTATTGGCAATTTATAATGACTTGCAGGCAATTTAATGGAACCCCCCTGTGTACTGTCAGTACACTGTTTATACATATATTAGATAGGACCAATTGTAGTTTATATGCAGTTTATGGAATTAATACCACTACTTGTTTCTTTCTAAGTAAATATCGCCGCAGCTCTAATAGAGGTATTCATTGTGATCACTTCGGTTCTGCTATTTTCACAAATCACTGAGAAAGTATTGTGTCACGAGTGAAATTCCAGGAAGAAATTGAAAATACTCGCTGAGCAATTTTAATTCTCTGTAGCTTGTGAATAGTTTGGTCAGAGAATATTCGGGACTCATACTCAGTCCCGAATATGAGTTTCAGTTTCAGTGGTTCTAGCAGTGAGGTGGGGAGATTTTCGCATTTCATCGGTCAGAAAGTGGGGGATTTATGGCTAAGAGGTGGGTTGAGATATTATGCTAAAGGTGAAGAGGGATGCTGAGAGATGGTGGGTGGGGGTCGGCGGCGGAATTGTCAAACCGCCATATTTAGAAGTGGACCACCAAGAGGACGGCCATTTTGGCCGTCGAGGGGGGGCAGCGGATCCGCCAAGTATTTGGATTGGTTCCAAACCGGGATGACGTCACCGAGCTAGTGACGTCACCCGGCCCCAGCCTCCTTTATTTCAAGTCTCGGCTTCCTCCTCCCTCCCCGCTCCCCAGTCCTTCCCCGGCCCCCGAATCACCGTCGACACCGCGTTGTGTATTTGTATTCGCCGGTCTCTTCTACTCAGTCCACCTACAGGTTCTGACATCCCAATCGATAGCTCGATTGATAGGATAAACGGGAATGGCAAACTACAATTTTAATTGTCAGTTGCATCATGCAACGCGCTTTTTAAAAAAGATGCGAGTCATAATTTTCATTCCTCGTGCCGATTCGGGTGAAACTTTATTGAATGATATTCTACTTTGAAATTCAAACTTGTAAGTGCGCCTTATACCTTACTGGAATCAACAGCGTGTACAAGGTGTTGCTTATTGAAAAAGGCTCGTAAAAAATCTAACACTTCGTAGGGAAATAATTAAAAGTTATAGCGTGAAGAACTGTTCTGATTATCTTAACAAAGTTGGTTAAAGTTCGAGCAGGTCCTAATAGTAGAATTCGTTATTACCCGAAGTTAAGTTTTCTTTTTAATTTTTGTGCACAAAATAATTTAATCAAATTTAAGCATCACTATTTTCGCTTTGGTCACGGACTCGGAACATCATCTTGGACTCGTCTGCAATTTCTCGAGGAAATAGATTTAATAATTGCGTTTAATTTACTTGTGTATCGCATGTTAGTTAATTAATCTGTTTGGGTATGTTTTAGCTCGTTGTTTCGTATTATTTTATAATGTTTTGGCATGTTCGTATACTTTTTCCAACGCGAGGATATTAAGGCAATTTACTCTTGCTAGTCAGTCAAATATTAATCTTGCCTTTTTATTGCTGCGGTATCGGTGAGTAAATTAAAATTTAAAATTGAGAAATAAAATTAAACAATATTGGAAAAATCGAGCTTCCCATGTCGTCTGTGATACAGGTTGTGTCAGGTTACATTGTGCTGTTTCCATTGCAGTTGGCTAAAGTCAGAATTACGCTTTAATGCATAATTTCATTCATTCATATTTTTGAGGTCGACCCTGGGAGATTTCCATCTCGTAAACCCAGTGTGTGAAACCAGCTACTGAATAGAAACAAGGTTTTCTGACGGGCTCCAGGTAACTGGTAAAGGAAGTTTTATAAATGATGGCATCTTCTGCATAGTAGTTTAACGGCCATTCAGCTTCCTTTCAATCTTTCTTGAATCTGATATTTGTATTAATCGCAGAGTCTGCTTCGCGTCATCATCGGTGCTATAATTCCGTCATAATTAATTCCGCCGTTAATTAATTGAATCATGTTTCTTACTTACTACTAACTAGTTCTACAATAAAAAATTCTCTTGTGAATATCAATATCGTAAGGTTTCCAATTTTTAATTTATATCGGCCCAGATCTGAAAAGCTTTGAATTCAATTGAAAGAGATTGAAAGGGCAGGAGAATCCGGGCGTTCGATACATTTTCGGTTTAATCGGAAAAGCACTTATTTGAAATACGGTCCATTTTCGCCGTGACAGCGTATCGTTTTACAGGGGAACGAGCGCGTCCATTTTCAATTTTAACTTTACCATCGATACAGTTATGACCTCTTTGAAGTTCGATTTCAGGATCTGTGAGCGCTGCAAATAAATTAATTATTGGGTCCGGTTATAATATCAGTGCGATCCACTCGCGGTATTCCTACAAATTGAATTCCCCAGTTCGTTGAAACGAGCCCCACCAGTGTAACGAACAAAACCGAAAACGCCGCCACAGTAAAAGTGCGGTTGACAGTGTGGGAAGTATCACTGTGTTATTAATCGTCTAGTTGCAGGGACTAAAATTGCAGGACATAAAATCCTATTAGGAACTACAGAATTAACCCCCGGTGTGTGTCCATAATACATTTCATCGATAAAATAAAACATATGTGAATTTTCTATTCGTAAAGGAAAAAATACGACTCGAACCGATTTCGAATTCAAAATGAGAATTATTCCTAAGAACTGTATTCACAATACCATCGAAACGTTTCTCTTACTCTGTAGCCTCCGCTGACTGAAATACAATGAAGTATTCATTCCCCTTCCCTGTTTCAGTTATCTGTCGGTGAGCGTTCATTTCGATTACCAAATGGTGAACTTTAGAGCCTCAATTGCAATGTTCAACTTTTCATAATGCCGGGGCTATAACTTCATTCAGCCTCCTCTTTCTTTACTGCTAGAGAAAAATATGTATTAAAAACATAAATAAAGTTTTTATTTATAGTTTTTCTGTATGCTTTTTTCGATTTATAAGGTTCGTAAAACGATTAAAAAAAGATTGTATTAATATGTTCGTGGGCTTACAAGAACGCAAGGTTTCCAAACCCTTGCGAACCGCTTAAGAGATATCGTAACTTAACTATTGTTATATGCAAATTGTCAATCGAATATAAAGCGCAAAATTTTCTTATTAAATTTGCAGTGCTTACATTTTATCGACGAGGGACACGTCGAGTGGATAATTCACGTCCATCCCGGTATTTAAAATATATTCGTCGGTTGGATCTTGACTGTCTGCTCCAGGCCCTGGTCGAAGTACTTGGGCGCCCACGCTCGTCTTGCAGAACCGCGTCTGGACTAGACGGACCAATCAGGTATGCATAATTAAGCCGTGTCTAAACCACCGGCACAGTTATTTAATGGCGCTTCAAATTCATCCTTTAGTGTTCATCTTGTTGCATTGCGAATAAGGTAAAACCGCTGGTCCAAAGGTCTTAAACTATACACGTACATTGTAGGTCATCATTAAAAAAATGGAGTATTGAAATTGGAACCATATCTATTTTATTCCATAACCAACTATTTCTCCATATTCGGAACACATAGAACGGTGTGAAGGGAATTTTAACAATTTTGAATATATGTTTGGATACATTAAATTCGAGTTAAACTAAAATTTTTAACCAAAATATAATAGTCCTACTAGAACCTGTGTCCAATAGTTATTTCGTACAGTTATATTTGAGAATCTTGTAGACCCCTTTCAGAGAATCGTTCGGCCGGATCCACGCGACCAATTACCGCACCAATTATTACTAATTCATTGACCTCCCTCCTTACCTGCATACCTTGCTGCGGGGGACACCAGACCTACTGTTGTACGGGCCCCCAGCTCTCATTAACCGCCCCCTACATATACACAACGATTAGTCACTGAACATCATATAACACTGAACCCACGAGCACTATCAACAGCTCATACTTCGGGGTCACTGTCCCTGAGAAAGGATTTGTATCTGTTCAAACGTGTGGTCACATTTTAGTGTGCGCGATGTTTAGTTACATTATTTATTTTGAAAACTGAAGACAGTAGAGGATAGTTTTAGAAGTTGTGTCTTCACCTTCCTCTGCTATGATCCAGTGCCGGTTTCTCTCGGACGACTTGCATGATTACCATTTTTTAAATTTCTCTAGGGCGAGGAGCCTTTGCTCCGTCCCTCCCGGTATAGCAAGCAATAGCGGCTAAAAACTGAGTTCCGTTGGCCCCCCTTAGTTGTATTCGTGGCCGGGGATTTTCTAATTAGTCGGTGACTACAGAGGCTCTTGATGCACAAGAGCCGTCCTGCCCTGCCGTTCCTAATTAGCGGTGAATCGGTTCCACTCCCTGAACCCGCTCTTCCCTTCCCTTAACAAACCCGTAATACCCGCAACAGGCACAAGTCTAACTTAACCTTAAAAACTTAAAATACTATTTCTTTATTTGCCTTTGCGAGTAAGATTCGTCCAGAAATGTCGGTTATTTAACAAACGTAGTAATGTTTCATCGCTAAAATAATCTACCAAAATGTTTTTTTTGAAAAATGTAAGATATGTCTTATGGAATGTTAGGAATGTTTAAGGCTAAGCTTTATTACTACATAATGATGCCGCTATTGTTAGACACGGTTAATAAATTCTTTTAAAATGAGTTTTAGAATTTTATTTTAGTTTGTTTCAATACATTGTTTCAGTTCAATATATGGTTAGAAAAACGTTGGTCGGCATCTATTTCCAGGACCACTGATACATTTTCGGTCGCAATGTCTTCCTGATATTCCTCTTTCTATAATTGGCCAGACAATCCTGAAGTATTGGTTGGTATTGCAGCGATGAGAGTAACATTTTCGGCGGGGGTTTGCCTGCGATCAGTGGTGTTGGCCGAGGCCCTTTTGCCAGGGGTAATTGGGTGCCGTTCGCCAGGTGCTAAAGTTATGTAACGGTGCGGCAATTTTATTGATTCCTAGGTGAGACTCCTCTACAAGTTCAACAGCCGGACTCGTGTTAAACAAAATTGGCAAGACTGCGTCACTAACGCCACTGGCCATGGCCAAAGGCCGAAACCGGTGTACTTTAGAACGATATAAGCTACTAATGCAGATAGACGATCGCGAGAGGGATGATAATTTCAGCCGCCGCTTTTATGTTTGTAGTTCTCACTCGTAGATTCTTGTCAGTACAATTACATCAGCAATACAGAGCGCATCATCTCGGTGCAATCTTGGAAACTATATGCGTATTCCAGTGAACCGGATTAAGAGTAACATGGCGGTAAGATACTCCATCCTCTGCCCAGCAGACCTCCCCATAAATATCTTAAATGTTTTAGTTTTCTTCAAACGATAAGACTGTCATGACTGTCCCTGTTTTCATGTATACATTTACGTTTATCTTCGGTATTGTGGGTTGTGTTCTTTTTGTGGGCAGCTAAGGAGGCGCCGAGGGGTAGATGCCCCAACGGGCGGTACACGGCCTCTCATCTGGAGGATATTTAACTTGGAAGGGACAAACGTAAACAAATAAACAAATCGTGGGAGGGGGAGGTTCATCCGGTCTAACTCTCCCCCTATGGTAAACACTCGCTTTCCATCGGCCGGTAGTTTTCCTCTTTGCCTCGACAAAAATTAAAAAATAACAACTCCACCATCATCAGAATGAAGATATATAAAGAACATCGACTTAAATCTCTTTAAGATATTGATGGGGAGGTTTCAGTATCGCGTTAGTAATGCAGTGACTTCCATATTAAAGTCACTGACGTCGTCATCTATTCATAATTAATTTGTATACATACAGTTAATTCAACAATTGAAGGAATAGGTGCAATATAAGCGATGCGGCCAAAGTGATGTGTTTCTCGTAGTTGTACTATTTTAAATGTGATTTCCTAATCTAAAATGTTTCTTCCCTTCATCGCAAATCCTAAACTCTTTCAATATGATTTGTTTAACATTTTTAGTTGATCTATGTTTCTCGACATTCCTCTTGCATGGAAGACGGACGCGAAACATTGGGAGCACTCGAAATTCCTTAACATGACATCTCTTTCCCAGTTATTACGTATTCCTTTGTGGCGTATCTTTTTCCACGACCGTATCCAATCTCTTCAATAGAACTGTGGTCGACGAACTGCAGGCACGCTCTTCAATTTCGACGGGATGCGATCTTTTAGTGAATCGCATTTCTATTCGCATCCCGAATCAAATTGAATTGGCACTGTTCGGAATTGTTAAATGAATAATGGTTATTCGTAATAAAGTCCGTGAAAACGCCCTCAACTGCCGTGAAAGGTTTTAGTGGAGGAAAGCCTATATTAATAATTTGGCGGCATTGACTTTACTTCAAAGCTTCCAAATTGTCTCTCGAAGACGAATTCTTAAAAAACTAATGGGCGAGCAAAAGATTAAACGAATTAAACGATTCTTCGAATTTGGGGTATGAAGAGGAAGGTTAAACTCTTTACCAGAATAACAATTAAAATCGGAAATTATTTGTGTTGGGAAATTATTCTTAAGAAAAATGGATTATTCCTTAAGTCAGTCTAATCCACTGTGAGTTATGAATTTTCTATCTTATCCGGATTAATTTAATTTTAGAAGTAGTCTTGGAAATAGAAAGAGGGGGTAAAATTTGTGTGTTTCCGCCTACTTAGTTTCTGCGAACGTAACTCTTGGATTAAAACGCATAGCCAGAGTATAGTAGTTACTTGGTTCCTAGTAAGCACATAAATTGCCTTCATCCAGCGTGAAAATAAAAAAAAAATTAGATTACTGCTGGAAACAAGTCTCGGGTGCGATGCTCTGCCCCCACTTGAAGAAGCAACGGGTCTGTAACGGGGAAATTTTTCTCGGCTTATTTCGGCTCAAATTGCTCCGTTTTGGCGACGCGTCGCCCGTTATCCGAAGGCGGGGCCAGTTCCCACCTCCGTCCGTTGTCAGTGTTCTTTGGTGGTCTTTTAACGATAAATTACGGCAGTTGCGACAATTGACTAGTTAGGGGTTGGTACAACGTATCCCTCTCTCTTGGAGCGTAGCTAACAGTCTACTACAGTCTTCGAACCACTTTGTATCCATCACTGAGTACTACATTAGAGTATTAGTGGAATAAAACTGAGTGCGCGTTTTCATATTTTAAACTGCCTAGAGCGGCCCAAAAACCCGAAATACACCATTTACAATTATACTCTAGTATCCGCATTATTTATACAACATTAACTGATATCGCTTTCCTTTACTAGGCGAGTTATTGTTAGCCGTTACCAATATGATTTTGATCTTGACGCCAAATAATAATAACTATTAGTCTGTTCAGAATTTCAGGCATCACTCACTTGAGATTGCAATTTTTTAAACAGACATTTATGGAGTAAAGGGATGAATATAAAATGTTTTGTTTAAATCTCTGATTGTGCCGGACGGTAAAAAACTAGTTTTGAGTTCAGTTCGTCTATTGTTGGGCTTTGGCCGTATTTTACCGAGGCGGCTCGCAGAACTTGCCCCCTTCCCCTCCTCCTCCCCCTTAATGAATCCAAGCAGAGTTTGTTACGCATAATTTTCCGCTAGCTTAGGTGGCTTTCCGTGGCCGGTCATTCCGCGCCGTCCACCCAGCGGACGTCTCGAAGCCTTTCTCGTCCGTTCAGGTTAGAAGAGCACGCCAGTCGTTAACCCTGTGGTCGGCTAAAAATAGAATTTTTTTTAACTCCTCCACAGACAGAGACGCAGGGAGGGACCCTGGATAAATAATGGCTTATTATAACTCGTTGTCTGGGTCATGGCGTTACTTACCTCGGCTAGTATTACCATTCTTACGCAGTACCTAGAGCCAATAAGCCCGTTGGAACTTCCACAATAGTAGAACTTCGTGAAGATGAATTTTAATATTTGTACTTACTCCTTCGTCCGATAGTTTTTCCCATGTTACTATTGGCATTTGCAAGCATTGAGAAATACGGGTGTTCTCTTCACGTAGAGAAAATTTACATCCAGTTACCCGTTGCTGGAACCGGATCGGAGAATCTCTATCATGTTTAATCCCAAGCTAAATCGATTTGCGCTTCTCTAGATCAGTAGTAATACTGTGTTTCGGGCTTTGAATTTAGCTTAGGCTAATATAAGCCTAATTTTATAAGGCTTAATTTTACCCTTTAAAAATATAAGGTTTAACTCATTTAATAGACTTCTTAAATACTAGAGTGGGTGCTTTGGTTCCAAAGAGAATAGGCCTAAATCATTTAGGCGTTAGTGTAAATAAAACGGGCGGCAGGTGCTTTTTATATTTCCCTGTCGATTTTGTTCAACAACAGTGACCCGTTTATTTCGAGTTTGTAAGAAGAGTGGCTGAGTACCTGAATGTGTGCCCAAGAAGCAAGTCCTTCCCAGAAGGAGGACCCTGCCTGCCCCATTCCCCTATTGTAGTAGGCCGCGTTTGATCGCTATCGCTACTGGTGGTACTGTGTCGGGGTTGCCGCCCGTTTGGAGGAGGTTCCCTTCAATCTACCAGTTACCACGGCTTCCCGGCGGTAAACCCTCGAATTATGTATCATTTTAACTCTCTTCCTCTATTTACTCGTCACCGTATTTATAACGAGAACGGCCTTTATTCTCTTGTTTTTAATAACGAACTAAGACTGACCGTTACGTACGTTAATAGTTTCTGCACAAGCCTATTTATTCATTAAATTGCTGACTATCGTTTATCGCACCACTCGGATGTCCACAAGTTATAAGGAAGGAAAACATTCAGTCCGGCCTATTTATGACGTCAATTCTATTTTATTTGTGGCACCTCCAGTTGACCGTGCCCGGGTTTACGTCACAATATTTATGTTCTGTTTATCGGAACTGCTAGAGCCGACCTTCCTTTCAATAATAAACATACGCGATCGAAAGGAACACGCTCTCCGACCCTTCTCGAGAATTACTGTCATTCGATAATGTTCGACTGAAGGGACTCCTTTGGGGAAACAAATATTAAACAAAACAACAAACCGACGACACTGGAGCGGCGTATGTTTACCGAAGCCGGCGGCAGCTCAAAGTCAAATTTCCAGAGTGGTGGGCTCAAACAGCCGTGCCCGTCTTACCGGGAGCCATCCCCTTGCCGCTCCAATCATCACCGCCACCGACCCACACGTTGTTGCTTTCTCGCTCATATTAAACATTCGAGTGAAGGAGATTGACTACATAATGGGCAGTTCATTTTAAAATGTTTCATGGAAACAAATATTGTAAAGATTAGTTTCCTCTTCGGAAAGGCAAGTGTCCAGTGCATGCTGCTAATTATTTTAACTGTTCTTTGAAAGTTCGATAACCGTTTAAGTATTTCGATTGATACTTTCCTCAAAATGGAGTGATTGTCGGCGAGCATAAAACTATGTCCATTAGAGATTTATGTTATAGGTGTTTTGATTTTTTGCGGCTTTGTGCAAATGCTGAGTTATTTTTGAAATTTGTCTTCCTGTTTTTATTTGCATTAATTGTCACGTTTCCGATGGACGGATTATCCTATTCATAAATATCCTGTCGGTCAAAGCGGTCTATTTTTGATGGCGCTGAAGAGCTGATGCCCCGGTTAGTATTTGAATGGGGGCCGATCCGGTTGCCGGGCGGTGCTCTATTAGGGGCGAGCGCCGCTATTCCGTTGCCCAATTATCACCGAGACTAGAGCCGCCTTAATTGGCTCATTTATTATGTTCCTCGAGGAAACCCAAGGGCCGGGTCCGGACAAAGAACTTTTCAGAGGGGAAAACGCCGTTACTCTTCGGATTAATAATTTTCCTCTCGAGAAAGGGGTCGGACCTTTCTTTTCTTCATCCGACAGCTCCTACAGTTTGTGCAGCGGAATCTCGACCGATTTGAAGACACAGACCGATTCGGCCAAATGTCGGTAGTCCTCTCTGTTCCGAGGTCTGATAAACTTCGTAGGGGAAAATCGGATCGAGTCGCGCGTTATTCTTAGTTTTGACTGTTCCTGTCTCGCCTAGTTGTGGCAAAGCGGTATTCGACTGTTTTCTGCAGTTAATTCATTTATAATGTAAACTCCTTGCCTCCTGTACGCCGTTGTCTTAATTTAAATGGAGAATTGCCGTGTATTCGGTGTAATCGTTTTTATCACACGCTCCGGTCTCGAGCATGTTTGTTTTATGAATGGCGCATCAGTCATTTCTGTTAATAATGGAGAGGATTCTTGGCCGATTCGCGATTGCCTGGGACACTCGTACGATGGCCCCCGTTCCACGTTACCGACACCGTGGAATGGAGTCCGCCTCAATTCCCATTCCGAGCATGCCGTTTTACGCTTTTGTCGACGCCAAAACTTTTACGCTCGCGTTAATATTCGACCGTTTTCCGCCATTATTTCAATTATAATGCCAATCTTTTTCGCCGGCAGTCATAGTAAGTAATCGGAAACAATATAGCCGGTCTCGGGCTCGTGTTCCCCGCTGCCGTCCCTATTTAAATAGAGGTTCGCCGCCTATCTATTTCTATGTTCTTTTTTCTCGGACACGCCGGCGTCCTGTGGGCGTGTGTGTGTGTGTGTGTGCGCGTGTTTGTTTTATGAATGGCACACCATTATTATTGCCGACATTCCTAAAGCGGTACTCTCGAGAACGGAGACTGGCGGGGGTTCAATGACCCCTGACCGCCCCTCCGCCGGCCATCTCCCCTCCCCGTGGGGTTTCGTGAAACTATGTGCCCCCTCCTCCCTCCTCCGTCCACCCTCCTCCCTCTTTCTTCCTCTCTCCCTTTCCTCCTTTTACCTGTTCGCTTCTCTCCGCCTCTATCTCCCTCTATTCGCATTCTCCCCGAGATATCTTCCTTTCTCCTTCTCTTTCTCTCTGTTACCTTTCGACAACCTCATTCCGGGCTCATAGCTAGCCTCATTTTCGCGCCGGCCTTGTCACTGGCGCTGGGGTTAACCAACTCACTGAAATTTCTTTTCCCCTGGGCGCGCCGCCGCCGCCGCTGCTTTCTGTCCCCCTCTGCCACCCTTGACCGCAACACTGTGTCACAGTGTCAAGTTTAACATTTGATTTGTCGCTTTCCGGTGTCCGAGTATTTCTTTACAGTTGTTAAACAGTCAGAATTCTAGGTGGGATTATTTAACAGGCACCTTTCGAAATATTTTGTGTATTTCTATATAAGTTTAATTTAATATCGATTAAGATTGTTTTATTCCCCGGTTTCACATTTCGGCGATACAGACTGTCGTCTGTTGTATAATTTAATTCCATCAATGTACGGGTCTTCCCATTCAGCGGCTCCGTCGCATTAGATATTAAGCCCTAATCGAGTGAGAAGGAGAAATAAAATAGGGAGATCTCGAAATAGGGGTTCTACTTGGCACTAATAAAGACTCGGGTCACCCCGCCTGCTCACGTGAGATTGGGGGAATACTCAAAATGTTAGGTAAAGAACATAACATGTATTTATAAGTTAATGTATCATAAAACAGAAATATAGGAAATTAACTTTTCGATAATTAGAAGAGTTGATAGGGTAAGGTGAGGTAGGGGAAGGTGTATTATCTGAAAGATATGTCTCTACCTGCTTGCAAAGGCTGACATACGACTGTTGGAAATATATATATATCCAAATATATTGTAAGGTTGTATAAACTGTAATAATTAATAATGTTGAATATTAGACAATGCACAAAAAATATATTAGTGTTATTCACTCACAAGGAACTTGCTGTGTGCTTGATTTTAATGTGGAAAGCTTGTTCACATATATATACATTGGATCTGTATAGGATTTTCGCAAAATGGAACGCGTTCTGTAAGAACCAGCACTACAGTAACGATCTTCTAGAGCGATTTGGACCCGTTCCAGAGATCCCTTCGTGAAGAGGAAAAAATTCCAACTCTCTTCTCGGAAAAATGGATCACTCGGGGAAAAATTCGCCCATAAAGCGTTCGTTACAATTCCGAATCGAGTCCTCAATACGCTACTACATCAAGCTGTCACTTGAGCCTGGATTTTTCTCTTCATATGCGAAGTTACTGTTCAATAATATATATATATATATATATATATATATATATATATATATATATATATATATATCCCAGATTTTTTAACACAGTTTTTTTTCCATATGCCGGAAAAATCGATATCCTGGCTACTTGGACTATGTTGTTAACTTAGGCTAAGTACTAAGTTAAACAAGGTCAGTTCTAGTAAGCTTAGCTTTTCAATAAACTATAGAGAAAACCAGGCTAAGGTTTTATTTAATAGTTTTGAAGGTTTATTAGTTTCACGAAGATAACTTACAATTACTAAATGCTATGCCATTAGACTGTGGTCCATTCTTATATTATAGCTAAGAGTCAATTCCGGTCTAAATAAATTTAGATTTATCGCGTTCCCTCTCGCTCCCAGCGATTAATTCGAACGCCCACTGTACTTGTTGAAACCTCCTTTTTCCCACGTGTCTATCTCTATGCGTTTCGATTGATTCAGCCATGCTGATATTAGCCCTTTATTTAGAAAAGAAAAGTTAATTTCCTCCCCAAAATGATATTTTTATTGTTGTACCACTCGTATGCTTGTTTTATCGAGACAATTGAATCGCAATTTATAGAACTTTTCCACCCCAGCAAAAACCCCCTTCGAACGAAGCTTTAGGATAATTTAAACTTGGGAATATTTGGCAATATCATTACTAGTGCCGTTTTTCATCACCATTCGCCTATTCGTTCTTAATTTAGGCCGGTTTCAGCCTTTCAACACCGTTATTAGCATTCCTTACAGCGTATACATTTAGGGTTGATGAAGCGTCATACTATGGGCACTGTTACTCTGCGACCGAGCATTATCAAGTTTCTTATTCTCGACATCGTCAGTTTCGTTGAAATTGACGGTAGCCGACATTGATAAGTGCTTCAGTGGAGTGGTGGCAAGAGACCGAAACCGGCGTAATCCCAGACCAAGCGGCGAGACCAGCCAGAAAATAGCATGAGTGACGATGTTCCCGATTTTTGTTTATTTAATTGGATTAGCATTATGCTAGACTGTTATCTACCAATATAAAACTGTAAACGAGACGGTTATTTATTATTATAATTATTGTCTGTTACAGATGTCAGGTTGGCGAGGTGGCGTGCCCATTGGCTTCGGTCGGCTCGTCTGGTCCATGTAGAGGGTCAGGTCGTTGGACTATTTTAAGAGCTGTGTTTCCAACTGCCAATTTGGTAAATGAGCGAGCGGTGCTTACCGGCGGCTTAAATTGCCTGGTTAACCTCTCGTGTCGGCATCTCTCACCCCGCCCCCCGTCAAAATTCTATCGAACCATTTTATTATTTAATTTAAACGATATAAATTTTGTATTATTTGGCAAGTAGGAGGGATGCTGTTCACCCCAGGATGGCAAAGGACGTGTCGAAGATAAAGGTTTTTAATAATCTATCGCGCTACAATAAATGTACCATAGACATCCCCAACAGAAATGTATTAATCTATAATGAAATAGTTTAAGCGAACAATGGACAGTGATAATTCATTGAAACGGTAATAACAACGAAAATGCTGGCAGTGCTGAGAAATTTGCAAATATCATTTATAAATTAGTTCACTCGAGTTACAGTAAGAAGAATGTGCTGCCTTAAAGGTTCCCTCCCACTCAATATTAAAACTGCTTCTTTATGACTTGTGTTTAGGTTATTTGTTCCTTTCTTGTGCTTACACTGTTAACATAAAACGTATAATTCTTCTCTGTGGCAACATGCTCTAATAAGGTAAATACCCATCGAATAGTAGGAAATTGTAATTAAAGATTTTTTCTGATGATTTCTGGGTATTTTTTATATTTTCGGTTCTTTCTTTGGCCATAAAAAAGGCTCATTATTGCGTTACACTTCATTATCATTAACCTGTAAAGATATCGTGTAATATTTTTTTAGTTTATTATGTTTCGTTTAGTAAATCTACATTTCGTGAAACAATTACTATCCAATTCAAAAATCGAATAGTGCGGGCAGCAAATATAAGTTCTCGTTTCGGTTCAAGTGGAAGAAGAGACAGTAATGGAAGGTGGCAGCCAGGTGTGGGGAGACTAGCGTGGCGGTGGGTGAGGCCTTCACAATTCTGCGTTAGAGGCACCTGAATCAATTTACCGACAACTGTCTGTCCGCCAGCCTGTCGGCCCGTCCCAGTCGGAAAAGGTAACCTACCACACCGACACCGAGGGTAGTGCCGTGTTGTACACAAGGGTCGCCACCAGGACCTGTTGCTGCTCTGCCGGAAAGAGAAATAAGGACAGAACTAGAGGGGGGGGGGCAATGGGTGCGAGGGAAACTACCGAGGGGTAGAAAGAGTTTGATATATAAAGAGGGAGGGACGACGAGAGAAAAAAAGAGAGTGAGTGATAAAGCGGAAGGTAGAGAGGAAGGTGTAGGAAAGAGGGTGAAATATTTTAGGGGAAGAGCGAGCCCCTCTCTCGGTCTTTTCCTCCCTCCCTCTTCATCTCTCCTATTCTCGTTAGTTCTTTTTTTCTTTTCCGATACAAGACTGGTTCCAGTACGAAGGGAGGAGAAAGAGGAAAGAGAAATATGCGGATGTGCGTGCGTGTGCGTGCGGGCGAAACGGTTGCCGGTGCTGCCGCTAGGGTCGCCTCTACTCCCGGCTGCTCTCTCGCTTCGCAGTTCAGTCGCTTTTCAGCTTTCTGAGGGGGCGGTCGTTCTCGAGCCTTCCGCAAAATTGTGTTCGGTCGTGATAATTTTTTCTGTCGGCGCGAGTTATGTGGGAGTGTCGGGGTCGGGGGCATCGCTCGGTGGCTCGATATCGTGTCGGGTGATACGGTGTCGCGTCGGCGTTATTGCCGATTTTTCTTTATCGGACGGATACGGCTCGACGGTGGTCCTCCCCTCCCGACGGGTATCGCTAATAATGGCCGTCGGTTCGAGTCGGTGTACTTTTTTCGTCGGTCTCCGTGTTGTCCCGTGACGTAATATCCTGGCGGTGTAAATGCGGCCGCTCGGTTCCCCTCTATTTCCCCTCCCCCGGCTCTCCCCACTCCTGGGATCTCTCTCTCTTTCTCCGGTTTCTGAATGAAGTGCTCGCCAAGGCCGCTGCCCCGCCGACCCGGTGGGGAGGCTCTGTTCCCCCTCTCCTTCGCGAGTGGGGGGCTCCGATCCAGGCCCATTTACAGTCCGCACTCCTTCCGGGTCGGTCGCGTCGTCCCCATCTTCCGATTCTCCGAGTTTGCTCGCGCCTTTCGTTCCGCCTCCGATATTCGGCGAAGGATTCCGCGTCCGGTGCCGCATTTTCCGAATAGGAATCGACCGATCTTCGCCTGGATTCGCCCCACTCCTTTCGTTAATGAATGATCCTCCCCCCCTCCACTGGGAGTTTCGCGTGTTTGCCGGAAGGTTGCGCCATTTACCGTCTCCCTCTCCTGCCTTGTCTTCGGAACGGAGGAGTCATAATGAAGCTCTCCGCACGACCGTTCGGATCCATCGCCGATTCTCTCGATTACGAAATTGGTTTTCACAGTGATCTGCCAGAGTGTATCGACGTCTGAGATCATTGCGAAAGCTGATTTTGTTTGTATTTTCACCCTACCGAAGAAAGAAGACTGGAAGACAGTGCGTTTCGGGAACGAGTGCCAGTGTCGGACTGAAATACACGTTGTGTGGGCTAGCCCGGTCCCGGCTTGGATTATTAAAGGACTTGGCAACGGTGACCCTCGGACTGTGGCCGATTTCGTTATCCGAGAACGCGTAGTTCGTCTCTCCAAACTGTAATAGTTGGTAAAGTCGGTGCGCAGTGTTCTCAGTGATCTACACTGTCCCAACTTTTCTGGGCATTACGACTCGCGTATGCCACCAACGACGCAGTATACAGTACGCAGCATTATCCTCCTAGCCGGATACCTATTTTCGTACCGTCCGAACTTATAATTGTTATTTAGTTCTTTTCTACTCGCCTCGTTGTTCGTACTTTTAGTTTAATAGTTTACGATTTCAATTGTAGGATTTCTCCGATTTTCCGGATAACCCAACAATGAACTCGAATTGTATTTTTTAGTTATTTCTTATTGTTAATAATAGTCCGAATTGAGTGTTTAAACACCTGTTGCGGCTTAAACGCGAGTTTAGAAAAGTACTCGTTTACTATAACTACGAATCACGACCTCTCAGAGTCCTGAATATTTCCGGAGAAGGTTTTTTCTTTAACTGCGGCATCCTCTGAAATTTTCCAGGTATTATATAAGAGGCCTAGGCAGCGCACATAATAGGCCTGTGCCCGAGACAGGCTATAAATACGTCGGCCTTCTACATGGGTAAGATTCAAATGTGGCATTCCGTCGGGTCTTAACCAGGTTTATTGCAGTCATTGACCGTTCAAAGAAGACAATACTATAACGTTATCTTCGTTGCCTGAAATGAGGTCAAGGAGAACATTCTGGTTTCTTTTGTATCTTCATTCCTCTTGGTTAAAACGATAAATGTTTCCTGGTATTTGAATTATATTTTATTATATAAACAATTATATAAATATGCTTGATACGGGATCCAGTTTTGTCATAACATTATAACTTCATAGAGAACTGCACTCTGGTAGCGAACATGTCAACTTCTAATTGCACACTGTCTTGTTGTTGACCCCCATTATCATTTATCTCAGCTGCAATACTGTTTTGAATTTACATTCTAATTTTTTTGTAGTTGTACAAATAAGTTTATAATACAGGTATTTTTAAATATACTATTAAAATTATGAATAGAGTATAGTATTAAAAATCTAGTAGTTTTTAGTAACTGTTGAATTGTATAAAATCATTTAATTTACAAAATATGATTGTTAAACATTTGTAGCTGATTTTATAGTTTATTATACTATTTATTGTATTAATTTGAGATCATTCTCACAGAATGTTACTAATAATTTCCTTAATTTAATTTAATTCCTTGAATGTATATTTTTCTATTTACAGTGTAATTTTTTTTAATTTTTACTATTTTACCTAGGTGGTAGAAGAGGACTATGAATATTCTTATAATTTGATTTAATATTTTGGCATTTATTTAATTAAAATTTTATCTCAATTGTTTTGTATTATTAAATAACTTATTTTAATTTTAAATTGTACATTTTTACTAATTTACTTCATACAGAAACATTTGTGGATATTAGATTATACATGTCAGTGATATTAGAACAAAATTCAAATGGGTGCTTATAATATTGTTTATATAGTGAATTTATATAAGAAATTATTCTGGATTATGGTGGATTGATTTCAATATTACATGTTATAAATGCTGTTCTGATTGAGACAGAAGGGATATTGAGTTTTGAGACATTTCAAAAGACCACAGTTATATAAAATTAGTTTTCAGAATTTGTGTGACTTAATTTTCTATAATTTTAATTTTTATAACCTGTTTAATTAATTTATTATTGGCCAATGAAATGTCATTTGAGAATTTTCAGTAATGATGATTGGGTATATTTAGCCAGATGTCAGGAAAGAAATGGCCAGTGAGATGGATTGATTCAACTCTAGAGGGCAATAGCAATGAGAAATATGAAATTATCATTGCTTTTAAGCAGATATGTTATCTAAGTATTATTTCCAGTATTAAAATAATCATTTAAACATTTGGTATTATTTTTCAGGAGGTAATATAAATATTTATTTTCTAAGCCTCGTATTTCTGAAAATAGTTTTCATAAAATCGTAATGAATAAATATGCTTGTTTCCTTTTTCAGTATTCAAGGGTTTCTTCAAGCAGGAAATTGGATATAACTCATCCTCTTAGGAGCAATGTAACATCCCACCTGACATTGTGCTGTTTGATTCTGGAGGCATTATTGTGATGTTTTGAATACACCTAGTCTACCTTATATTCTTACTCATAACATTTGTATGTACTAAACATTTTTTTCCCCTTGAGACAATATTTTAAAATGACTGTCTCTTGTCCTAATTTTTAATGTTAATGAATATTATATATTGGCATTAGTGTAATTATGTAATGGAAAAGTATTACAATGAGATGATCAAATAGACTTCAGATTCTTTTTAATCCTTTAGTAGTGATAGTCTAGTTGTCAAATCAGTATTTCAACTTTCTTATAAAATATTTCATGTATGATTAAACAATATTCTATATTCTACCTTATTTCAGTGTTAAAAATCTAATTACTCCACTCTTATGATTATATATTGAATATCATTGTATATGTATGATTATATATACATTATTATATAACTTAATTTATAATGTAATTTTTAATGTAATAATGTTTATAATTTTTTACTTAAAAGTTGTAGGAACAGCCCTAATGTATGTTGTGCATTTGTACCAAACAAAATATCTAAGAGCTTAATATAAACTTATATAATAAAATATGCCAGTATTATATGAATATAATAAAATATTCTTTAAACAACAATGGAGAAACTGTTTTGTAGTTTCACTTTATTAAACAGTGCATAAAGAAATATTTGTTTAATGACAATCATTTTTATTCTGAAGTATATTTTTTTAAGAAAATAATTTACTAATCCAAAATGCTTAAATTGTTGGTCTCTTTATAAAAATAAACACCATAAATTTTTTTATATTGTTATTAAATAAGATGTGCTTTTATTCAACAAACAAAGTTTCTAATTATAATGCTTTACAAAAAACTGGAGAAAAATCAATGCTTAAAAAGAGTTTGTTATTGTGTATTAAATTGTAACAATTATCATTTTATTTCTCTAAAGGAATATAGACAAAAAAGTGAAGTATCTATGAAGAATAAGCATTCTAAACATCTTTTTAATTAGGATTTGAAGAAGTATGGAGATTTCTCAGTATTTCATTTCTCATTAATTATGATTATAATTCTATAAAAATAAGGGAGAAGCGCATTATATCAATTAATAAGCATAATATCAATTAATAATAGGTACCTAATAAATAAAAGTAAGCATACTTCATGCTTTGTAATGGATGGGCTAAATTATTAGATGAAGCTAAGTTTGGGTGCAGAGAAAATATTTGGCTATACAAGAAAAAGTAATTGTTATGCTGTTCCTGTTTCTATTCAGATTTGTGTTAAAACTTGTTGATAGTTGAACAACCTATTCATTCAAACTCTGTACTACTTAAAGTTGTTTCAAAACACCTTACCAGATAGGTTTCTTTGATGTCTGAACACAAGTGTACATAACTGCCTTCATAGTGTAAACATATTTCATGTTTACATTTGTAATTTTCAATGAAGTTGAAAGGAGGCAATGCCATTGTTCTGTAAGTCATAGCTAAAAAGAGAAGAGGGTAACTAGCACCTAATAATTATTTAAAGTCATGTAATTTATATTTAAAAATCATTTAATCTCCAAGATATTCTGAAGTGCTGCAGGAAAGGAAAACAGTTAATATTCTTAACTTATGTAATAAATACTATTTTAAAATAAAATTATTAATCATTTATCAGCTCCTTTCTGTTACTCTATCCTAAGCACAATTATGCAGATTTAGCCATTATGAGTAATTTTCCTATTTTATTATTTGGATTTTAAGTAAATAAATCAATAAATATCTGATATTGTATTTCTTATACTAGTTTTAAGTTCATAAAAATAACTAATGAATATGTAAACATTGTTGATACAAGTTTGGTAAGAAAAAAAGTATGAACAATAATAAATCTAAGCAAAAACAATACCCAATGAACCTAGACCTTGTCCAGTTTCTAGCAAATGATTACAAATTTCATGTACTTCGTTTTGTAACACTGATTTGAGGTTGTATACTATACACCACTTATTCCTACCAATTTCTTACAGACAAGCAAATAAAGTCAACTTATTTATTTAACTTTCAGGCTTAATTAATTTTTTTTCAAATTATATATTATGAAGTATATATTAACTAAGTTTAATCCAGGTGTTTTATCGGATTGCCTTCTGTTGTTTGAATTGAATAAAAGAAAGAAATGTGTTTTGAATTCAAAATCGAAAGTAAAGACAAAAGGTTGGTAGGCAATTTTAAGAAAAATAAGATTTGCCCCAGGTGAGGCTCGAACTCACAACCCCGGCATTGCTCACGACTACTGTCATATAAGTACCGTGCGCTAACCAATTGCGCCACTGGGGCAGGCGTCCAGTTTTTGAACATCGATTACATCATAAGTTGCGTAAGTATAAGTATTTTTAAATGATCAGGGCTTAATTAAAATTAAGATGAGTGCTTTCCACTTTTTTCAGGCTTTAATTTATCCGAAAGGAGAAAAGTGAACACATTTCAACTCGTTTCTGAGCATTTGTGAAGTCGTGGACTGAAACCATACGGTCGGTCGCACAGCTAGAGCTATATACTCGGTATTTTAAATTTAATTTATATTGTAATATACTATACGCATTGCAAAATTTAAACATTACTTTAAATAATCAATGTAACATCAAATGTTTGACAAATTATAAATATTATAATACATGTAGAAGAAGAAATATAGTTTAAGTTTGATTTTTGGGCCTCATACAACTTAATGTGTACATGTTAAGGAATTAAGCTAATTCACTCTTAAAGTAATTCTTAAATTAAAACGATCTATAAATGCTTAATATAGAAGTCTAAATTGTTTTCTGTGTTTACAGACAGACATCTTAACTTGAGGGGTCTCCCAGGATACTCGTATAATGAAAAAAAACTTGTTCAATTTTGTGTTTTAATGATATAAGTTCAACAATTCCATATATTTAATTTATTAGGAATGTCAATGTTCTGCATTTGGTAAGATTTTTTAGAAGTAGAGATTAAAAATGAGGCTGTTTTCAATTACCATTATTATAAAGATACAGTATAGAACTTAAAATATGAATTGGAAATATTAATATTCTTTTCGACTGGAAATATCATTATTTACTTAGTGACGTTAAAAATTATATTAGTTTTATATCAACATTACCGTGTTATATAATATCGGTTTGACCGTAAGGTAAAACAAAAACCAGTCGGCAAATAAGTAAATAAGACTATTCTAAAGCTGCTATACAAAATAATTTCAACAGAAAGATAATGCTACACATTTGAAAGTTTAGACATTTATTCTTTGTTCAGTTGGCTATTTTTCACAGTTCAGTGTCAGATATCAGCTGATTGTAGTTGTCAGTCGAAGATAAATAAACCTTCGTGTTACTGTTCTACATCAATGTCTGAGTTGACGTATTTTTGCATTCCATTTGTTAATAAATAATAAAGTTCGATTTCCATATCATAATGCTTTGTGATGATACGAGGCCCCTCATATCGACTTACTACTTAGGTTGTAATATACGGGCAGGCTGAGACTCTAATGATTTATGTTTACTTCGTCGGAAAAGGTGAATATTAATGTTTTTATTGTGTAATTGTATTAGAATTTTCTCACTTGTTTCGAAGTTACTGGGAGGCTCTTAATGACTGTGTTTAATTCAGTTGTTTCACCTTCATAAAAGTTATTAATCTTCGCCGGAAATTGGAAACCTATGCAGCTAATACTGCAATGAATTATATTAAGAAAAACTAACTTGTAAGTTAACTACATGTTGAAATAGTAATATTGAATTATAATTGACCATAATGATTTTTATAATTCAGAGATATTTATAAACCTGTTGTTCATTAAAGTTCTTGAGAATCGTTTGCAAGTTTACTTTTGTACATGTAGCTTATTAATTATTATGGGTGTAGATAACAGTTTCTTGAAAATACACTTTCATATAGATAGTTTTATTTGACATAGGATGAGCTGGTTTGATACAGCAGGCTTTGCCAATCTGGCAAAATCAGCTTTGAAAGAAGCTCAGAAAACAATTGATAAAGCTTTGGATATAAAAGACGAAGAAACACAGAAAACTGATAGACACAGCAGCAGTAAGTTAATTTTATAATGTATTTTATTATATCATTACATTAATGATTAATATATGAAATAAGAAGTTACTGTTCTTCATATATGTGTCTATATTGTTAATAAATATATTTTTTAAACATTATTTTGAAAGCAATGTTGTTTCAATATAAGGTAATATGTTTATAATCAGGAATTGTTTAATCGAACAGGTATTGTGACTGGAAAAAATATTTTAATTCCTTAATAAACAGCAGCAGAATGTATCCATTAATAATTTCTTTTATTTATTATTTACCTTAATTTTAGTTATTGCTTAACTGTTTTGGTTGTGTACTCTGAATTTTTATTTGACCAGTAATTTTAATTTTTAGTTTTTTGTAAGGTAGAAAAATGTTGTTAGTGTAATGTTCACTCAAAATTTCAGTCTCTTCTTCATCTAATAGTGATGCAAACACTGATAGTTTCTTCTCTGCTTGGGGCTTGTCAGTGCCTAATAGTCCACAAGGGGGTAGCGGCAGTCCTGATGCCTCAACTTCGGCCGATCCAGCACAGTCATCGGCTCTTGCCAAAAAGATGACAACCAGCACAAGTCTATGGGGGTCATTCACCGGGTCATTCTTTGAGAATCCAAAAACTGATGAAGGAGGTACTTCTTATATACTCTTATACTAGTTGTTTTTTTCTCTAAATAGTATGTACATATATGTATATATATATATATATATATATATATATATTTATATATATCCATATCCATAAATTGATATTAAGTTTGTATTTGGAGTGCATTGGTGTATATTTGGAATGTATGATGTATTTTTTGTAATATAGAACATCACTTTAATGTATTTAAAGACTATATACTTTAAAAAAGGTGTATGTGTATCCATATATATATATATATATATATATATATATATATATATATACATACAAATAAATGAGTATATAGTATAGAGAAACAATCATAAATGCTTGTGTAAACGGTACAGCCACAAAAATATACTAATAACAACACAAAATTACACTGTTCTTATCGAGTGGCAATTATGCAAAAACATATGATTGATTAAGATACATGTTTCAGTAGAACACTTTATTACTTTAGTAATAAAACATACCTTATTAATAAATGAAACAAAAGCCACTTTTTTATAGGTAAAGTAGGTGATCAACAGTCATGGTCAGTCGACCTCGTATCAAGTCAGCCAAAAAAATCGGTACCTTCACGTTCTCTTTCACTTGACCTTCCATACACTTCGACACCAGCCTCTAAACCTCCACCGACAATAGAGGATTCAAAGGATTCAGTGTCATCAGAAAAGGACACTAACAAAGATGCAGAAGAGGGAGAGAAGATACGCGAAGAAATTAGGAATTTTCCACCGGTTGAAGTTGTATTTAGAAAACGGGAGCCCAAAAATGTGAATAACCGTTTGTCTGTGATATCATCAGAAAGTGATAGGAGGTCTTCGGACAGTTGTGACATTCTTGGATCCACTTCGACTCCAGATTCTGATCCGTCCTCAATGTCGACTTCTTCATCAGTAGCCAGGCTGAGGCAAAGTGGTTCTTTTGAATCCGTTGAAGTTCTGACCTCTCCTAGTTCTGTTGATGTCCTGGGTTCTACATCATCTGTTACTTCTCCTGGTGATCCGAAGTACGTAAAGCATTCATCAAATTTAGCCTTGATTTTATTAGTAAAATATAATCTGAAATTATCTAAGTCTTAACTACCATATAGCTTTAAATGGAAGGGAACTTCTTCGCTATGATTATTATGTGACATATTTGTAGCCATCAAAACGTGGTCATATGATTATTTTCCTGAGATGATATGAAAAAGAATTGTATTTAGTGAATTCTTACATTTGGTAGCATTGTTGCCTAAGAACTTTATTGTGTTCGTACTAAATTGGTTACTAATTATTAATTCTATATAGGTATTCAAGTGATTCCATATCTCCAGTACCTGAGGGTGATGGGGTAGAAGTAATTCCTGAAGATGAAGATGACATCAGTGTTGAAGACAGTTACACTTCAGCATCTGAAACAACATTGACAGTTACTGTCCTGGAACATGGCCATCATGATGCTAATCTAATGCTCAAATCTACATCATCTTTAGATACTTCTTTCAGTGAAGCGATGTCGCCTAGAGAAGTAATTGTCATTTTAATTCTTAATTGTGTTCTTAAAATAATGTAATCAGTTATTAGTACTCAGATTCTACAAATATACTGTTTATTTATTTGTTTGCAATAGATTTTGTTGTCTTATTTTTATTCTCAATTCTTAGATTTTTTTAAGCAATTATTAGCTGATGAAAAATTGGAGTAACAGAACCAAAGATATGATAAAATATGAACATGTGCATTCAATAATAAAAGAGTTGCTCTTAAATTGTACTGCATAATATTATAAATCATACACTCAGAAAAAAGTTGAGTACAATTTTGACATGATAGTGAAACCAAAACTGTGCCTCCAAATAAATTATTAATTATTAATTTACAGAGTATTACAAGAGTGTCAATAGGTCAGGTGCAAAGAGTGAGCGACAGTTCAGGAGGTGAAGGTAGTAATGTAGTGACACAGGCACCAAGGCTAACTGAGACTGGACATGAGAGAGATATTATCACTAAACCTCCAAGAATATCTCAGGAATCCCAGGAATCATGTGTCATTACACAACCACTTAAACCAGATTTATCTGAAACCAGGATGTCTGACCAATCACTGTCGGCTGGTAAGAAATCATTTTCTAATTATAAATGGCTAATGTTTAGCCATTAGAATGTATGCGTTCTTTATCTCAAATCTGTGCTTCTGTTTCTAGAAAGTAAACTAAAAAAAAGTTTATCTAATTAACAGGCAGTGATGGCGAGGCCCAGGTGGTGGACACTAGCAGCTGTGAAGAAGGAACAATTATGGGGAGTAGTGAGGAAGAAAGTACTTTACATGTCGTGAGAACAACTCATCCCGCTGCTTGCATCACAAATATGCTGGCTGATGCTATGAATGAACCTTCAACACTTCATCGGGAACAGTCACCCATCAGTTCAGAACGGTTTGAATCTGCTTTTTTATTTAAATAATATAATTAATAATTTATTAAATTTTTTAAATTAATGTTTTGTCAATTTATGTCCATACTCATCTTGAACATTAGTGTGAATATTGGTGGGTGAAATTTCAGTTGATTCTGGCTTTGTTTCGAAGGTTGAAAGTTATTTAATTTAAATTTAATAACTCGAATAAATGTTAACAGGTCAGACCTAGTCAAGATAGGGTCCAGTGAGCACACATCAGGAGATGAGCTGGAGACAACTACTTCTTCAGATATTGAAATTATTTCTAGGTAAATAGTAATAGTAGTTCTTGATATTTTCAGTTATGAACATTTATCTTAGAGGTTTTATCTACTTTCCATTTAAAGTGAAGTTATGGGGCTGTTGCTCTCAATGCTAATGGTGAGATACCCATCTATAATGAGAACGGTTTAGGAATAAGGAATAATTGAAGCAAAATTCTGAATTTACTGGTAATGGATATCCAACATAGCTTAGTGATTTGAGTGATGTCACAGAAACACATTGAACCTGGGCTGAGAAATTAAATTCTCCAGTGTTTAAATTAATAATTAAATTTCCTCAATCACAAATTTCAACTGATTAAATGAGTGGAGCTCACCCCAGTTTATGCATTTGAAATGTATATATACGCTTAATAATCAATAATATTCAGCTACTTTATTCCTTATATTCATATATAAATATTATTTCAACTTTCAGTCCTACTCCGAATGGAGACAGCAGTAGCACAGCTTCAAGGCACAGCCCCTCAAAATCGGCATTTAGAGGGATGAGCTTAGGTAAAATAATAACAGGAAAAGTAAAAGGTATACATTTGACACATTATGAGTGTATATACCTTAAATTATACAGAAAGTAAAATTGTATTAACCAAAAATATCTTTGTGGTTTTATTTTAGGGCATCACAGAGAACCATCGGAAACATCAAGTGGAGGATCAGATGAGTGTTCAGAAGTTGATAAGTTATTGAAGGTATCTTTAAATTGAATAGCCAATATTTTAAAATTGATATGAATATTTTCAAACTATTTAAAACAAATTTTAATAATTGTAAAATTGTTTTGACAGAGAATTGCTGAAATGACAGATATTTTAGAAGCTAGAGAATCCAAACTGATTGACTTAAGTAGGCTGAATGCTGATCTTCAAGAGTCTAACTCTGAATTGAAGAGGTAATATTTACAATAATCCCTGAAGAACTATAAATTTATAACATTAAATTTACATTTAAAATTTTTGGCAGTAGCAATTTAATCAATCAGTATCGCACATCAGTATTGCTGGTAACAAATCAATAAATAATTTATACAATATTTTTGCAGTCAACTTGAACGACACATTGAGTCTCAGGAAGTGAGAACAATAAGTGAGGAATTTACACAGAGAATGGCAGCTCTTGAAAGAAAGTTTCAACAAGCCATCAGAGAAAAAGAGTTATTAAGAAAACAGTTAGATGTTGGTTAATTTCAAATAATTTCTGAATATCTAATATATACATATATTTTAAAATACTTTAAAATGAATGTATTGAATACTGTTCTATAAATCTAAAATAAAATATATGTATATGAATTAGTCTTGCATTGTAAATTACAGCATGCTAAGTCTCTGGCTGCCAAAAGAGAAGATGACATAGATAAAGACCAGTTAATCACTGAATTGAGGAGTGAAGGTGAAAAATTAAGTAAACAGCAATTAGTTCTGAACAATACTATTAAAAAATTAAGGGCTACTGAAAAAGACAACACTAAAACAATAACATCCCTCAGGTTAATAATTTAACTTCTTTTACATAATTTATTTATTATAAATTTCAGTGTACATTGTAAATTTTGTTGTAAATTCTATAGGGAACAGTTGAGTGATTTGACTCAAGAACTTGAGAGGAGTAAAAAGGCTGTAATTGCAAAAGAAGAAATGGAACGTTCTCATATTGAAGCTGTTCACAATTTGACTAAACAGAATCAACAGCTTGAGAAAGAATTATCTGCTGTAAAGTCATCTCTATCAAGTGTCACTTCCTCATTAGTTTCTACTCAGAAGTAAGCACACTTTCTTGTACTGTTGGAAATCATGCAAATAACAGAAGATAACTGTGTGTCAAAATAAGTAATGAATAGTATGAGACTGGGATAAAAGAGTCAATTGAATCTTTATTTTTGCCTGTAGACAAAAAAAGCAAGTCAGTTTTGCGTAAAGTCTAATTAAAACGCTTTGTTGCTACTATATTTGTAACATTAGTGCTAAGGATTTATGAAAGGTGGATGTAATTATCAATAATTTTTAATGAGAATGTGAATTTTTCTGTTCTCTTAATTACAGGATGTTTTTAATAAGAAATAACAGAACAAAAAAGGCTCATTAATAATATGCAGTCAGTTTTGGGTAAGCTAAAGAACTACTATTTATTTTTTTCTAGAGAATTGGCTGAAAAAGAGGAAACTATTAAAGTTTTAGGAAGTAAGAATGTTACTGAAAGAAAAAGTATTGAAAACAAGGTGAGGGCTGAGCTTTCTAATGATCTAGAAGCTGCCGAACAGCAAGTTCTTACTCTTCAGTCAGCTCTTGAAGATATGCGTCGACAGATTCTGATTATACAAGAACAAAATTCTCAGTGAGTGATTGTGCATCAAACCATTGCCATCTCAAAACATCAAGCATACAATTTGAAAAGGAAACAAAATACAGTCCCTGTTATTCCTGAACCTATTGTGTTTTCTGTTATGTAACTATAGATTCAAATCACTGTAGCACTAAAGACCAAAATTCAATAGTTGTATAATTTATTCAGAAAAAATAGGTAAGACACATAAAAAATTAATGTCGTGAGAAGCCACTACAAAACACCTAATTGACTGATGTTTGGTGCATAACATAACAGAAATATATGATTTAAAATATATATTCTATTTTCAGAGGTGAAAATGCACTTCGACGTGAAATTTCTGAGCTGCTGCGAAGAGCTGAAGCTGCTGAACAGCGAGCTGAAGAGCAGGCAGAAGCTTTGACATTAGCTTCACAACCTCTTGCAAGACAGCTTCAGGCTCTATCAGAAAGTCATAGCATTGCAGCAAAAGCTTGGCACAGGCATGAAGCTAGTCTCAATAAAACAATAAGTCAGTTGAAAGTCCTGTTTTTAATTTGTGCATAACATAGAACAATGGCGGAATAGAAGAACAGCAAAAATAATTTATAAGTAGGGAAATATTTGTTTCATGTTAATTTAATTAATGTTACAGGTGAATTAGAGAGTAGACTTAGTGCGTTAGGCACAAGTGAACGAAGTGTTAGGGAGCAATATGAAAAAGTTGGTGGTCAGTTAGCATCACTCCAGGACAAAATGACAACGCTTGTCCAACAAAATAATACTCTCCACAAGGAATTAAAAGAAAATCAAGAATCTTATGCAAAGTTACAAGAAGAAAAGAGCAAGTCAGTTTTGCGTAAAGTCTAATTAAAATGCTTTGTTGCTACTATATTTGTCTTTTTTATTGTTTGTTGATCTCATATGGTTTATATATGGTGGAATGGATCAAAGATTGTAGAAAACTTTCTCAAATTCAGAGATTTATAACATACATTTTATAAATTGTACGTCATAAGTATTGTAACATGTCTTTTTTTGTTATATGATATCTATCTTGCTTTAATATTCTAGGATAAATTAAAAATGAAAACATTGAATTGTATGCAAAATGAGGAAAAACATGCATAAAATTTGGCACGATATCTGATTTATCTAAAGCATGATTTTTTCATAAGGCATTTGTTGACATTTCCTTTTGTATTTGAATAGCTTATTTTCAGTTAAAAGTTTAAATCAATTTATTATTATAGAATTTTAATAATATGAATGTGGGTTATTAATGCTTACAATTTTTTCTGTTTAGGTTGTATGGTTCTTTTATGTTATTGTAGTATTAAAATGACATTGTTACTCACTCTGAATATAATGGATGTAATTAGATGTCTTAAAAATGATGTTATTGCATACAATTATAGTATGCTAATGTTATTATGCATTGTTATTGTGAGTTTTTAATACTGCTTATTGCTTACCTCTGCAGCTAATTCTTTAATGTTATGTTAAAAGTCATTTGTTTTGCTGAAAAGTAATAACTTACATCTTTATGAAGTAAATTTGATGCTTTTTTTGAAGTGGGTAAAGTGATGATTTTGCTTCATTTTTTATTTACTTATTTCAAATGAATTTCTATTTGTTATTTCATATTTATCTAGTCATATGTTTATACTGTTGTTATTGTTCTTTATAATATTGTGATATAAAGCATTTTTATTGTACTGGATTTGTGGTGTTCAAAAGTTTTTCCATGATAAACCTTGTTTTCCACTGGTTATTATATCTTATTGAAATAACTTGTGTTTTGTTTTTTTCTTTTTAGTTTAATAATTATTCCTTGTAGGGAAAAAATATACAATTGTAAGTGATTATAATTATATTTCAGACTCGAGAAGAAGAATGAAAGTGAGTGTGAAAAATTAACAAGTGAACTTCTTGAAGTTAGAAGGGAATTGATAGCACTGCAAGACCTGTTAAGTGTTGAAAGAGCTGCTCTAGATGCTGAGAAAAGGAAAAATTCTGGCCTCCAAGTATGTTATTCAAGTTTCATCAGTCAAGTTATTCATTAATTTATTAATTAAAAATCTTATATTGTTATGAATAACAATTTAAGCAATTATCATTATTAAATTAATTAAATAATTTGTCATTATTTCTCTACTTGATTAGTTTAGAAATTCACAATTATTTGGAATAACATCACTGTAGTAATTTTCTGCCTCCGTTCACCTCGTTTGATTTTTAAATAGAAAGGTTCCTCATTATGTGATGTAGATTTCCTTTTAGTACTATTATTGCACAGTCTCTCATGTTTACAATAGTTTTGAGAAAAAGGTTTAACAACAATAGTCAAGGGCATGATTTGCAACTTTCTTTGACTTGGTGGCTCACAGTGTTGTAGAGTTGAATAAGTGTAATATCATTATTGGACCTATTAAACATAATTATAAGCCCTAACATAATTTTTATTATAAGTGAATTATAATAATGTATTTTAAAAGGAAAGATTACGGACATCCCGAACACAGGGTTCACCTCCTCTGAGTGCAATCAGCCCAAGATCTTCACCAACTCTTAGCTTTGGAAGGGTTTCAGTAAGTGAATCTGTTTCCAGTTCTGCATGGCCTGTTGTAAGTAAAAAAAATTATTTGTTTTTTTCTTAAGATATTATATTTATTTAGTTATTTCATTTCAGGTATTCATTTTATTCTATATTATTATTTTTATTGGTAAAGTGATGTGTAGTACATGCATTTTGCACGCACTTACAGCAAGTAAATTTTAGTTTTTTAAACTACAGTTACTATTAGCATGCGGTAGTTAAAAAGCAGTGCTACTATATCTATTTAATATAGTACTTCAAAACATGAATTTTTTAAATACATATTTGACAATATGTATATTGTTTTCATAGTTATTGTAGATACAGTCTATGTATCAATATTGAGGTCATATATTCCTGTTTTGTTGAATTGGAAATGATAAATGACCCAACTCCCCATGTTCTATATCCAAAATCAAATTAAACAGATTTTTTTGTACGATTGAATAGCCTTTAGATCATTCAGAAAATTGCTGATATGTATTTTGATATGTTATTTTGATATAGAAGAAACATGTTTAGTCAGAATTAATAAATCAAACAGATTAATCGGTTAAATTAATTAGCACACATTAAAAGTTGATAGGTACTATGCACAAATTATCTTATTGAAAAATAATTTCACTTCCTTTTAAGTTTCTATTTTTTAAATTTGTTTTGTCATCATATCTTAGATTAAAATAATTAGAATATTATACATTTTTATGATTCAATTACATTGAATAATTTGGCAATGCTCTCAGTTTTAACAATGTATAGAAAGATTACAGAGCATTTTGTGAAGTGCTTCTAATTTATATCTAAATATATAATATATAAATATGCTATATATAAATAGCAAGTATATGTTGTGAGAAACTTCATTTGAATTTTCAATGTTAATTAAGCAATTTTAAATTATTTAGTTGTAAGGACTAGAATAAAAACTTGGTTATAAAAATTTAATATTTTCATTCCATAATAATGTCACACTAATTTGAAAATTCGAATGCATTTTGATAGTAAATCTTATTGCTTGTGTATCTTACCAGATTGTAATCTTGTTATCTCCAGCATTATTTAGTTTGTTTTGTAGTAATTAGACATGCTTAATTAGAAAATAAAATATAGATAATTTATATGTACTATACTATATTATATTTAAAAAATATATAAATAACTACATACAATAACACTACAGATAATATTAGTTTAATTATTTCCTAATTATCAATCACTTATATATAATTGTGTATATATAATGTAATATCTATTTGACATTTTTTCCCCAGTTGTATTTTAACTTTTCCAAGAAATTTAACATTATATAAGTTTCCTTAAAGAAAGTGCCATAATTTTGACAACAATGTAATTTGCTCTAGCAAGACAAAACTTAAACTTGTCAAGGTACAACATCAATCTCATGAACTTTTTATTAGTCTGTACATATTGATGAATGGTGTTGACAAATAAAAAAATATTTACAAGTAAAAAAAAGGTGAAAGATGAGTTCTAAAAAAGATAAAAGATAGTTGTAGTACAACTTGAGCTATTAATTACTTGTCATTAACTTTTGAAAGTATATCTACAGTTTGGTGAAGATATCGAATCAGGATCTATTTCTGGTCGTTTGTATGAAGCATTAAGGCCATGCAACAATACAAGTTACTTGGAAACATTACAGTCACAACTAAAATTGAAGGAAGGTCAGTTTATTATATCTCTGTACAGATTCCATATTATTATTTGTAGAAGTGATTGTTATGTACAATATTTATTTCATGTATGAGACAATTTTTATACTTTATTTTATTTTTACTGTCCAGGTGAAATTCAACAGCTGCAGTGGGAATTGGCCAGAAGAGATTTGGAGAGGACAACGCTCAGTAATGAAGTATCAGAATTGACAACAAGAATATCTGCTCAGGAAGAAGAATTGGCTTCATATTCTGTTTTGCGAACTCAGTATGATGCTCTGCTTCAGATGTATGGTGAAAAATTAGAAGAAAGTGAAGAGCTGCGATTGGATTTGCAGGATGTGAAAGATATGTATAAGGCTCAGGTATAGTTCTATATTTTTTATCTCATTTGTATTTCTATCACAATAAGAGCTGGCCTTATATGTTCTTGAAATAAGACTGAGCCATTCTTTTTATACGCATATTGTTGCATTTTCCTAATAAATTGTTGTTATGAATAATTCCAGAATTAATTAATTGTTTTTAGATTGATGAGCTGTTGAAGAAAGATCCAACTCCTCCACCCACTTCATGATGTGAGATGATGTAAGGTGACCTTGCTTAGTTGTACCTGTACCTGTACCTGCACCTGCACATATCGCAGTCTGTCACCTGCAGAACACTTATTGCCTTTAAACAGGTACAGGTTGAAAAGAAAAGTGTAATATGAAGGAAAATATTCTTTGAATGGTTGACCCAGATCTATTTCATACCCTGCTCAACATTTTGAACTTTGGGACCGATAAAAAACATTTTGTTGACAAGACAGTGGAATGTTTATAAAATATGAGTGTATTTTAGATTTAGGTTCAACACCAAAGTGTTATGGTACTGTGATATTTCTCTAAAGTGTAAATGAACTCAATCAAAACTGGAAATGTTTCAATTTTTACTGATATATTGAAGGCTACTCAATACATTAGAAACTAATATTTTGTAGACAAGTCAAACTGTGTTTGATTAATACTCATCATATAATTTATTGGCTTGTCTCATTGTAAGAAATATCCATTTGCTCTTAATAAGTTCCCAAAAAGAAATATTTCTTTCATATTGCATGTTTTTTATTCTTATTTGGTGGTATTTTCTGTTGATCACTTAAGCATTCTCATTAATTCCTTCAAATTATCTTATCATAAAGAAGTATGTATTAAAACTTATTTACATGTTGAATCATTGTTAGTTTGCTTTAATTATATCTAATGGATTATTAAAGTTTAGATCAATTATTTCTTTATGTATCACACAATTTTTCCTGGTGGTTTTCCTTTATAGATGGTTTACATTATGAATTATTATCCTAATATAAGAGTAAGAGCATATGAAGCCTACATGAGAAAATTTAATAGTTTTATATTTGAGTCAAATATTGATGCAATGTATGTCTTAAGAATGTTCTTCCTCATAAAATATTATTTCTCATAATAATGTTTACTTCTTATAAAATTTTCATTTGAGCCAGTTACCAGCCCTATCAGCAACAGTAGCTAACAGTAATTAATATGGATTATTGAATTAATGTCTAGTTTTCATACATATTTTAATTTGTTGAATAATGATATTGGTGTATTACCTATAGAATTATATAAGGAATTGAGTTTGGTGCCATTGGTTATAAACTAAAGTATAATATGTTCAGCATGGGCTTATTGTATTGCCAAGTACCATTTTACTTCCTAGGAAGTTGTGTAAATACTAGATATTATTTATGTTATATTATTCTTTGGTTAAATACCTTGGAAAAGGTAAACTGATTGTTGCGGAAAATGTTTATTGCTGTTTAATCATTTTCATAGAATTTTAAATCATTGTATATAAGACAGAAACTTGTAAAAAATATAAAGTGTCAACTTTATCAAGGATATATATATATATATATATATATATATATATATATATATATATATATATATTTGTGTGTTTATGAATAAAATTTTGTTAAAGATAAATTGTTGTTCTTAAAAACTTAATAAAAGGAGAACTATCCTGATTTGGGTAGATATTATTCAACTTTATCTAAAAACACCATGAGACATTTTGCTCAATTTTTTTTAAATACACAGATTACACAGAAACAATTGAAAAAGCCTTCCAAATTAATAACAATTAAATTATTGAGCTTGAATAGTATGGCTGAGATTTTTGTTACTAGCCATTACTTTCCATTTAACATGTCATCCTATTCGCTGCATGAATGAATTTTGTACTGAAATTAATAAATGAAGTGTGTAGAAAGTTTGGTGATAACCATTTGTTGAAGCCACTTTCATGTTTATTAAACTACTGTAATTAGTAATAAGTGCCAGATCTCATTTTTTCATTTTGACCATACATTTTAAAAATAAATGTATTTTCTTCTTGAAGCATTATAAAATTATTTTGTTCATGACTGTCTTTCAACTGGGGGTGAAGCAATTTTTATTTGTGATATTGGATATATTGGAACTTTAATATTAATGATTTAACTTTATAATTAATGATTTTTATATTAATACATTCATAAATATGAAGTATACTAGCCAATGATAAAATAATCAAAAATTAAAAATAATTAGGCTGTAAAATAAAAAAAAACTTTTTAAATTATGCCTATAAAATTGGTAAACTCCTGAAAAATAACGTTTGTTTTTAACCAGAAGATTGTAGAAATGCATGGTAGAATATTTCACATAATTAACTTGAATTTTTCTTTTGTCTTATTAAATATTAGTGCAATGTTGTTAATTGTTTCAGCATTATATATTAAACTTGTGCTAGTTCCAAAGTGTTATGAATTTATATTATTTTGCTACACAGTTTTGTTTAAAATGTTCCTTATTTGCAATTTCCCTAAATGCTACCAAAGTATTATTAATCATAATATGGTAGTCTCAATGTTATGATGGTATATTCAGAACAACTACCTTTGCTTAAGACTGATGTTTGTTGCATAAAACAATTTGAATTTGACTATATATATATATATATATATATATATATATATATATATATATATATATATAATTAAAAAAGTTATTACAAAAATTAAATTGTAAATTAAAGCCTATTGTAAATATTTTCTTCTAAGTTATAACATACATTAACACAACAATTATTTCATGCTTCTTGAAATTAATTTATCACTGCATTATGAATATACATTTTTATGTGATTGATATCTTTAAAGGAACAAATTAACTAGTCATGAATATATTCTGATTTTAAAGACTATATTTTCACAATGGTAATTCTGAATATATCACCAATTCATTTAAACAGTGAAGAATAATTCTGTGCATGTAAACTACTCAAAATGTTCTATGTGTACAGACTAAATTATTTCTAAAGGGGATAAATATTTCTATATAAATAAAATGGGGTAATTGTTACCTAGCCTGTTTCAAATATTGTGTATATTTCATGTTATTATTAACATTGTTAATGTTAACTGTTAATTTGCATATTTAAATTCCATATATTACATATTTAAATTGATGAACTCCATTAATTAAATAAAATGTTGTCCATATGGATTTAGAGTATATAAAAAGACATTGCTGTATAAATGTCTAAAAAAGTATTCATTCTCAGATTAGCTACATGAATATTTATAATTGCTGTTCCTTTTTTTCATGGCAGTTTTTTAATATGTATTTAAATGAGATTGTTTCCTTTATACTTTGCTCATACTTTCTGTATTTAATAACTTGCAAAATTAAATGCTTGAAGCTCCTAAATCAACAATGAATTGTGCCCTCTTACCTTACCTTCTGCTATCCTTCAAGGATCAGTTGCTCTTATTTGTTTATTTACATAACTAAGGTAGAGGTGTGTGCTGGGTTTTCTTGTTGAGCTGCTATTTTTGTCAGTATGTCTGGTGTCTTTTTTGTTATTTGTGTACCTTCGGAAAAACATGAATTGAGTTTCACAAAGAAAACAAACACATTGAATCTTACGCTGGAAAAGAAAAAAAATATCGATAGCCCAGATCAGAAAAAAGACCTAAGAAAAAGTTTGTTTGTGAATACGCTTTCAAAAAGCTGTAGAAGCAAATCAGTGGAAAATCTTTGCAAAGATAGGCTAAGTACGAATAGTGAATCAACTCGTACCAGATCTGCAGAAATTTATTTTGCCTCAGAACTTGAAGCAAAAGAAACTAATTATCATCAGTCTAAATTGCCACTAGAAAATGTGAGTATATTTTTTATGATATATTGGACAACAGAAATTTTATGAATAAACTATCTTGTAATTTTCAGGTATTAGGAGAAGTATTGAAAACTTTGAAAGTAAGCAATGCAGTTTGGACTGCTGGTAAAGATAATTTGTACAAACAGGTAACCAAAACATACTATAATAATAGTTCTAATATTCCAAAAAAACTAAATTTTAAATTATTTTTATCTAAGATTTCTTATTTTGATTAAATTATAAACTGTAGTAATGATTTAATTACTGATCATCAGATATAAATTCGACAATTCCTTCTTTATTATGGTATTGTTCATAACTTAATACTTCAAAAAATCAATTCGTTTGTTTCTTCTGGCTGTAGGTTACATTTTGTGTTGCATCTGGTCGTCCTTGTGAAGATGCTTTAAGAATGCTTATTGAATCTGGAATTGGAGTTAAATCTAACTCAGTTGTAAGGTTAATATGCTTTATAATAAACATATTTGTAACATACATTAAATATTGTATTTCTAGCACTAGTAAAATATACTTTTGTTGCAGTGTTATACCATGTTCATTATATTATCAAGGTGATGAATCGAACCTATCACCTACAGGGAATAATGAACCAAAAGTCACCACTGTGGATAAGTTAGTCTCCATTGTACATTACATATAAATAATAATAACATGACATCATTTGTTTTTCAATTTTTTAAAACTTTCATGAAATTTACCTCCTCTGAAATTAATGTTTATAATGAGCAAGTGATTTTTGAGTGCTGTAATTTAAGTGGTTTATACTGAGTGGTATGGATGTGCTTAGGGGCCTTTGTTTCAAACCATTAAGATTGCCATTTTACAGTGCAAGTTTGATTCTTCCTGTGGATGTAAAAACTCTACATCCTAGGTGTTTAGATAAATGAAAATAAGATTTAAATTAAGACCAGGTTTTGATTGTGGTTAATGCACATATATTTTACATGTATAATGTAGCATGTTAATAAATCTGAAATATAATCAAATGAAGCTTCTTTTGGTTTCTTTTTTAGTGATGATTATCAAAGGGAAGCTACTACATGGGGAAGATTTTTGGAATCTGCCAAACCTCGTCTAATTGTAGCCCAAGTTGTTCAAACTGTGAAACAAAATGCTACACTCACGTTTGACTTTCTAGTACTCCTCATCATAGCTGCGTAAGTTTTATTAGTTATTATGTTAAGACCTCATTTTCAGCATTTATTTGCTATATTCCCAGGAATATTAATGACTAGTTAATTACCTATTTAATTTCTTTGTCCTTATCTGATCTATGCAATTTTCAGCCTTACAGCTGCATTAGCTCTGGTGGAGAATAGCATTGTTATACTTGTTGCCAGCATGCTTATATCACCTCTGATGGTATGTGACTAATAATTACAGTTCAATGGATAATTATATATCTAATTTTTAATTTAACTTTTGTAAATTTATATTGTATAGGGTATTCATTAGTATTTATATTAGATTATATTTATATTAGCAAAGAAACCAATGGGAAAATATTTATAGGGACGTTTTTATTCTGTAATGATATTAAATTTGTTTATTCACTGCTCAATATTTACATTTTGTAAAATCTGAAATTGTCAATGTATGTAGCAGTAGCGTAATCAGAATGTGTTATTAACCTTTATGGCATTATTAATTAACTATAACGAACATTAGTTATTAATGATTTTTTCCTATGTTAAAGCTAATATTAAGATAATTTTTGTTATAAATGAAATTCATTTGCAGGGTCCCATTATGGCTGGGATGTTTGGTACAGTTATAAATGATAGAAAACTGCAGAAAATGGGTGTCTGCAATGAATTACTTGGTCTCCTGCTTTGTGTACTTATAGGCTTTTTATTTGGATTGACAGTTGGAATGGCTGGAAACCATTGGGCTAATGGAGACTGGCCAACTGAAGAAATGATTTCAAAGTAATTAAAATGATTTGTAGTTGAATAACAGAATATATAGCTGTAGGTTAAAATATTTGATAAAAATAATGTTTCATTAAATTTAAGAATTTATATATTCTACTGAGGAAATTAAAAATACTTAGTATTGTCAACCATATGATAATAGCATAAATCTGATATTGTCCTGGCTTAACAATATTATTTATTCATTTAAATCAAATGCAATATAATTAGTTGGATGAGCCAGATTAAAATACTTGTATAAAACAAAATAAAATAAAATATGAACAGACAAAT